>OY986435.1:262768099-264151849 GCA_963920525.1 Dichetophora obliterata | reverse complement strand
TTATCTCACACACACGTTCTTGTTTAAATACCCAAATTATATGATTATTTATGGGCTAAGAACATTGATATTAGGTATACATACGGATTAATTTGTACGTATTTTTATCAGTTTTCGAGATAAAGCAATTAGCAAAAGATTTTTGTATTGCATTTATTTTAATCTATTCTATTTTTGACTTTAAAATCGCTAAGACCTTAATATCCTACTTCACTATCGTTAAAATCAACACATCGTCTTCTTTATAACTCGTTTCTGTATAAGTTATTGTCTTCTCACAGAAATACACAATTTTAACTTCATATCAAATTTTCCTATTTAATTTCTCTTTGTCTTCCATAAATGTCTGTTCTATATCTTAAAGCACTTAAATTTCAAATAACTCTTGCAGTTATAATAACACAGTACTAAAGTGAAACCGTACTTTAGAAGTGACATAGTATAGGTTGTAGATCTGGTTGAGTATAAAATGACAACATACATGAAATTGTTTAAACAACCTCAAAATTTAGGTTTACCGTTAAATAACTGATTTTTAAGGTACTTGACGCAATCAACAACTCAGTAATTTTTTAACTGATTTTCGATTTTAAAACGATTTTGGAAAGATGAAATTAAATAATTTCAAAATATGTACATATCTTTTGTACTGGAATAAAAACTTTTTGAGTTATAATCGTCCAAACCTAACATTTTCACCTTTTATTCCAGTTATTTCAAATATGACGATAATTTATTTACTGCCAAAGTTTTGGGAGCGTTCATGTATCACTTTGACGGTCCTATTAAATATATTTTTTATGATTTAGTAAATTGGTGTATTTTTTGGATACGAATGACCCTGGTTCAACTGGTTGTTTAATTGTAAAAAGTTTTTTCGACTCTGTTCGATATAAGGGTAATTTCCAGAAGAAATAATTACTTAAAAATTGGTCATAGGCAGAAAATTTATTTCAATTTGAAATGATACAGAACAATATTTTCAGTACATATGTATATATCGATGCCTTAATATGAAAAAGGCGTAACTCAATTTTTTTCTCTTTACAGGAGAAGAAAAAAACTGAATAAAATCTGAAAAACTTTAGATAGAGGTAGGCTTATTTGAAAGTGATATACTAGAACATGTTAAAAACGCGATTTCAAAAAAAAATGAGTTAAGCCTTTTCTACATTAAGCCATCGATATGTGTTTATATTAAACAGAAATGTTCACAATTCTCAAAAATGCTTTCTTGATTTTGTCCGTTCGTTGTGTTTATTGTTGAATGTTTTTGTTTATTGTTGAATCTGTGAAACTAAATTTTGGGGGTGTACAAATCAGATCTACAACCTGTACTACGAGGGCCGTTTGACAGTTCCGTGAAAAATGAAACAAGGAATGATTTTTACGATAAAAAAGTTTTATTTCTCAATAAAGTCTCCCTTTAAGCTTGATACACTTTGTCCACTGATCTTATCCGAAAAATACGATTTCAGAAGATCCTCAAAATAGGCCTCTGTTTCGGTGATGAGCTCCTCTCTGGTGGTGAATCTCTTTCCGCCAAGCCATTTCTTCAGTTTTGGAAACAGAATTAGTCGAAGGAGGCCAAACCTCGAGAATATGCTGGATGAGGAAGCAATTCGTACTTGAATTCATAGAATTTTGCCATGGGAGCTGGGCATGTGTGACCGAGATCATTTTCTTGATGGAAAAGCACTTTTTCTTTGCCGAATGTGGACGTTTCTCTTACAAAGCGTCGTTCAAACAGTCCAATTCTGCTCCATAGTATTTGCCATTCATCATTCTTTTCGGTGGAAGCAATCGATGATTATCCGTCGTAGATTACCGTCGTAGATTATCCCAAAATACTGTCACCATAACCTATCCGGATGGTAGCACCGTCTTCGCTTTCTTCGGAGCACGTTCGATCAGTGAAGTCCACTGTCTCGACTGCTCATTTGCCTCTGGTGTGTTGTCATGGATCCATGCTTCATCCACGGTTACTAATCGATGGAAAAAACCTTCTTATCTTTGTTCAACTTCGCCAAACACTCCTTTGAATCAGCTACACGATTGCGTTTATGGTCGAGAGTGAGCAAACGGGGCACACATCTTGCTAATAATTTGTTCATACCAAAAAGATTTCGCAAAATGTTCCACACCTATTCGTTTGAGATGCCTACGGCCTCAACAATCTTGCGCACTTCAACTCTGAGATCGGCCACCACGATATCGTGAATTTTAGTGACCATTTCCGGTGTGGTGACCTCATTTGGGCGTCAAGAACGTTCGGCGTCACTTGTGCTTGTACCGCATCGGAATTTAGTAAACCACTTGTGAATCATTATAATCGATAGTGCAGAGTCCCCAAAGTATTTATCAAGCCTTTCCTCGGTTTGGCTGATGGTTTTTTTGAGCAAAAAATAATGCTTGATGAACACTCGAAATTCACTTTTTTCCATTTTCACCAAAATTCACAAGATCGTCTGCTGTCAATGGCTGCCAAACACAAAGTAAGCGTAGCAGCGCGCTAGAATTTTGACAATAGTCTATTAACAGATAGTAATTGACTGGAGCAGTGTTGTCTTTAAAGTTACAACGCGGGAAATTAAAAAATTCATTAATTTTTCAAATTGCCCTCGTATGTCACTTCAAAAGTACATGCTATTTTTTTTTTGTAGCACCGCGTTATTCAATTTCTTCTTATAATAAAACTAGAGTGGCATACGTGTGACCGAGCATAACTCGAGACCGGATCGTCCGATTTGAGCTTATCTCTTTTTTTTTTTGTGTTTGTCTCCGCGCAAGAACACTTTTTACGATAAGAACATTTTAAAAAAAAACCAGAGGTCGCTAAGTTGCAAGTCCTTTACAAAACTGCCAAAAATGTTGAACGGTTTATATGATTAACATGAAAATTTATAAATAGAAGTTTTTAGATAAGGTGAGTGTTTTATGGACTCTTTTAGATCCATCTTAAACACCAGAGGGCGATGAATTACAAATCAATTTTTGCAATTGTTTGATTTTGTATTTGCTTACAAAAGGTTGAAGATGAAGATTTCTATAATCTGATAAATAAATCGCAATAAAACCTTTTAAATTAAAAGAAGACTTACTTTTAAAACTCTACTAAATGGTTAAATTTTGTTAATAACAGAACAAAAAATGAATGCTTTTTTAATTTAATTTTGTTAATTTTGAAGTATTTTTTTAAAAAATAATGTGTTCTACTTCTTGGAAGTTGGCATGCAACTTTTGCATGCACTCAATTTTTTGTCGATTGAAAAACTTTCAACTTACACAAAATTAAAAAAATACAAAAGGGTTTTGTTTTTTAGTATATTACCATATATTGTACTTATTACTTTCGCTATACATAAATTTTTGTTTTTAATTTAACTAAAAAATTTGGGACTTTTGTCATCCTATTTCTGACAAATACTACATGTTAATGGTAAAAACATGCTACTTTTTCACAAAAATATTGTGGCAAAAATATTTTTTTCACATCAATTAAAAATATGTTTACCTGGAATTGTAAGCTACTGCTTTTCTGACCTGCACAAGCACTGCCACTCTCTTGCGATGGCTTACACAATCCACAGTAAAATACTTTTATGGAACAACCGAACATTTGCAAGATAATGGTGTTTTTATTTAATTTGTTAGTTGACGTTATAATTGCAATAATAATAAGCTGAAGTGGAATATGCTTAATTAAATATTGATTACATTATATCAATCAATATATTACAGTACATTCATCATTGATTTTATGAAATTTTTTTGTGATTTAATGCCATGTTCCTGTTCTTGGATTTACTTAAAAAATATATTTTTATTCAAAATCATAAATATCGTTTTAAATATCGGCCAAATTAGCTGATATCAGCGTATATTCTTATTTTTTATAAAATTTCATTTTGATATCAACTTAATTGTCTACTCCCGAGTGTCCTTGATGATAACAAACTTTTCAAAATTATTTGTACTGCAGTCAGTTGGAAGTGGAACAATAACTATTAGGTAAAAAAGCACCTATTCAAAATTTGATCTCGATAAAACAACATTTTCCTATTCAAAAATGTCCTTTCGCTCTTTCTAATTTCTTTGAAACTTATTCACCTTCAAATTCTTTAACACAACATAATTTCAAAAATGATGGAGTCTTATTTAAAAACATAAAGCTTTTCATTAAAACATCTACTCAATTTTGCCAAAGATGTCTTCCTCTTTAATACCATGCTTGGCGAGACTTTCAATTGTCCACTCGTTCAAAATACGTTGATTTTCAGCACTTAGCTCTTCTTTATAGGAACCAACAATTCCTCGACGAATAAATCTGCAAATAATTATTAAAAAGAAGAACCTTCGCTTCACCACAAAACACAATCGAAAACTTACTGGAAATCTTTATTGACTTGAGATGTCATAATATGTTTATAAAAATCGGTAGAATTGACACGTTTGTTGCCTAGAATAAAAATTTATAGAATTATTCACATATGAAGTAATACAGGTTAAAACAATTTGTATCTAAAAGAATAAACTTTTCTGTACATTCATCACCGAGGTCGTGAAGTGCGACTAGCCAACGTTAATTGTGTTTATGGTCCATCCGCTGATGCGACTGTAGCAATTAAAGTACAGTTTTAAATAGAATCAAACAGATTCGTAATTTGTGATGGCGTTATAAATCTATGATTTGGCCAAATAATTTCCTCTTCAGTGAGGATTCTTCTTGATCTATAGTTTTCGGAGCCTAGTTTTCGGAGCAACTCAAATAAAAAAAAAACTTTTCTGTACAAAAGTTAAGCTTTATCTCACCTTTCATATGTTCAAAAGACAAATGCTCCAACAATGCTTCCATTTCAAACTCCTCGAGCTGTGGTCTCTCGAGAAAATTGCAGAGCCTCTTTAAAACGCTCGCCAAGTCATGCTTCAACTCTTCGTAGGTCACGAAAAATATATGCGGCTCATGACGCAACTTCCAGAACTCGATGACGTGCTCCCAGTAAGGCGCGTAATTAATTCTGTCGGCTATGAAGTTCTGCACAAATTCGTCTATAGTAACAGACAACAAACTTAGACCAATATAGAAGTGGTATGCCGAGACTACTACGTCCTTAACATTGCGTGCAATGTATATGGTCTAAAACAAAACACACCAACATACTTTATAGTGCTACTGAAATACTTTTCAGTTTATCTATAGTATGAATTACTTTCGGTTTCTTCTCCCACAGCTGTTTGGGCAGAAGATTTACAGGAAAATGTGACTTAATCACACGAGGGCTCTTCTGTTTATTGCATATTCCTACACTATCTATGGGATTCTCCAAAGTAAAACCTAAAAGGCTTCAACAAAACAAGAAAAAACATTTTTGGTATATCTTTATTAAATTTTTTTATAAATAACTTACTCCAGCACATTTGTACGTTGCTTCAAGTCCTCTGTCAGAGCACGTTGATAGTTTAGCTGATTCTTCAGAAGCCACAGCATTTCTAGCATCCAGGTTGTGCCAGACTTTGGTAATCCTCCCAAGAAAACATCATCGACACGTAGTTCCAAGTTCCAAATCTTCTCGAAGCTCTCTTCAAACTTTTTAGGAAGTGTGCACCAACGTTGGGACCAGTTTTCATTCTTAAGCGGCAAATTTTCATGGACTGCAGCAATTTCCACTAGTGGATATTTACAAATTTTTGGGCGAATGTAGAACATTTTACAATAATGACAAAGTAGAAAAGTGAAATCAGACTTTTCAAGTAGAGAACAATATACGCAAATAAGTCGCTATAATCTTATCTCTGAGACTAGAGTTGTTTTTGCTTGATGCCAGAAATATGTATATTCAAAATTTATTTTTAAGTTAAGCTAATAAGACAACATATAAATAACATTAACTAATTCTTTCATTCTGGTGAAAAGAGGCAGATAATGAATGAAGAATAATATTAAGAGTGGCCGACAAAAGTCTACACACAGCATCAAATTTTTAATTTCTGCATAGAGAAATAGATTTAATTTAAAAATTGAGTAAGCAGTTTAATTTGAGAACATTCTAAAGTAGCACGAATACAACAAAAAATTTTATTTAAACAAGCACAACAAAATATGTACAGTAGAACGAAAAGAGACAATATAGTCACGTAAAATGCAAGAAGGCGTAACAACAGCTTTTATGATTTTACTGGAAAAGCAAAAAAATTTCTAAATTTCTCAAGCGCTTGCACTGGGGGCTTTTATAACTTTTTTAATAAAAACGTACTTTTTAGTTGTAGGAGTGTAAAATTTTGCAGGAACATGTATTTTGATACGGTAGATCATAATCAATCAAAAAGTCGATTTTGAGTTTTTTTGTTGTTATGCCTTCTTGAGCTTTAGGTGACGAATAAAGCTTTGTGTTTGACCATTCAAAGCAAAATCTTTTATTGCTTTGCTTTAGATAAGCGATTAATAACACTAATTTGGTTGTGTTTTTTTTAAACGGTCCTAACTATCATGCAAAATTTTTTAAAATTCCCAAATGAATATGTAACCAATCTGCGAAATAAGTAAAGTTTTTCGAGCTAAAGTAAAAACTACAGGCAGCAGTTATAGAGGGGTAAAGATGAAACTTGGGGGAGCAAAATTATTATGGTATATTACTAATATTTTAAAATGGTATATTAAAATTACTATAAACAATGCATTTATATATATTTTAACTATAAATGTTGGGACATTGTTGAAAACTATGTGTGTGCTTTTATGAGAATAAAATAAACTAAGATCAGCTCATTTTTAATTAAAAAAGTTTCTCAAAAATCCAAATTCAATTTCAGCTGTTTTTTTTAAAAAAATTTAAGAAATATGATTCGTTTTTTAAAATTTGAATAGAATTTTTTGTTGTATGTATACTAGGGCGGGTCAATGTGTATGGACGAATTTTTTGGAGGTCTGGCTCAGCGAAATTCGTAAAATACATGTAATTTCAAGACTTTTTCTCCACTACAGCATATACAAATTCTGAAAAAAAGCTGTGCGGACTTTCGTAAATAGATTTTGTTCTCAATTATAAAATATGAATGTATGAATGTATGTGTATGAATCTATTTACGAAAGTCCGCACAGCTTTTTTTCAGAATTTGTATATGCTGTAGTGGAGAAAAAGTCTTGAAATTACATGTATTTTACGAATTTCGCTGAGCCAGAATTTGACCCGCCCTAATGTATACCCCTTACTTTGTAGAACCACCTCGTATCTTCTTGGCACTGAATTAATTAGTTTTTGATAGGTTTTAACAGGAATGGCATTCCAAGATATTTTTATTTCTTCCCAAAGTGTGTTTTTCTTTTAAGTTTTTTTTTTACTTGAGACACTTATTTTCAACTCTTTGCGTAGGTTTTTTTATAGAGTTGAAGTCAGCCAACGAGAAGGCCACGGTAACACGTCAATGTAATTTTGCTCAAACAACCTGGTAACCACATTAGCGGTCTGTTTGGGGTCGTTGTCCTATTGGAAAGTTCACATCAAAGGAATATTGTCCTATGCATAAGGCAGTTTTCAAATGACAGTTTTCAATATTTGCAGGTAAAATTTCCTGTTCATATTTTCTTTTATACATTAAATTGGATTAACTCCAGCATAGGAAAAGCATCTCCAAATTATAATGTTTCCACCACCGTGTTTAACTGTCTTAATGGTGCTCCTAGTAGTTTTTCTAAACCAAGCTCTAATCTTTGACTTTGTAACAAAAATTCAAGAAATTGTTAAACACTGGGTGACTCTTAGACTTAAGGCTGGATTAGCCAAGCGTAAGGTAACGTAGCGCGACGTTGCCAATTGTCAAGCTAAAATCAGTTTAATGATAAATGTGTACAAGTCGTTACCGAAATCGTAACGTGGCGTGACGCAGCGTAGAAGTCTGTAGAAAATAGATTTCTACGCAACGTTACGATTTTTGGTAGTTCTGTTACAGCTGTGTTACAAGCGAAAAAATTTGTTTAACTTCACATTTTTGTAAATTTTAATACTATTGTATATAAGAAAGAATGCAATATTTTATTGACGAGGAGAAGTAAATAAGCCTTCTAGAATAAAATGAGTGCCCTGCACTACGCCGCCTGCACTTCGTTGGATTACGATTTCGGTAATCGCTTATCCTCGAGGCAACGTCGCACTACGCTACATCCCGCTGCGCCACCTCACGTTACGCTTGGGTAATCAAGCCTTTAGAGTGGGGCTTATTTTTAAAAATGAATCAAACTAATAACTTCATGGTTTTTAAAAACATAATTTATTCGGACAATTGAGCTCTTGAATGAGTATTGAAACGCAGTCTATTAGTTGATTTTTGGTACCTGAAAATCCTATGTCAGCTAGGTGATGAACCCATTTCACAATGGTCTTAGTCAATTTTTTGTGGTGAACTTTTTATGTATTTTTCCTGCACAGTTTGCTTATGTACTTTATAAATCTGTGCTGCTCTATAGTAATAAAAGTGTGCTTTTTTTTGTCCTCAAGGGCCAAACTTAAGGGCTCTTTAGTATGTTTTTGAATTTTTGGCATATTTTGTATAAATGCCTAAAACACAAAAAAGTGCATAAATATGGATGCAGAAAGATCACAATCTTAAACAGGAAATCATCATAGCACTAAATTTTATTATAATTTCTATCAACACTACAATGCATCAACAACTATCACACTATTACACTATCAACACTGTAATGTATGAACATCGATAACTCCTAAAGTACTTGTCCGATTGCCGCAATATTTTTTTGAGACATTAGACGCGGAGGTGCCCGTGGGCGGTATTCGACACAGGGGCGTGGAAGTATAAGAAAAACTCTGTTTATCGAATATTAACATTAGAGTACTGAAATTTAGTGCAAGGGTAGGCACAATTATTACAAATGATGTTAAAAAAAGTGGGCGTTATTCGTTAAAGGGCTTGGCAATATTAGAAAAACGCTGTAACTCGAATAATATTGCTGCTAGGGTACTGAAATCAAGTAAAGGGGTAGGCATAATTATGAAAACTTGCGGTGAAGAAAGTGTTCGTTGTTTGACAAAAGGGCGTGGCAATATAAGAAAAATACTGTATCTCAGTTAATATTCCTACTAGGGTACTAGAAATTGATACAGGGGTAGGAACAATTGTTACATTAACGGTCAATAAAGTGGGCGTTATTCGACAAAGGCGTAGCAATATTAGAAAAACGACGTAACTCGAATAATATTGACACTAGATACTGAACTTAGGTACAAAGATAGGCATAATTACGAAAACTTACGGTCAAGAAAGTGATCGTTTTTGGACAAAAAGGCGTGGCAATATAAAAAAATACTGTTTCTCTGTTCATGTTGACACTAGGGTACTAAAATTCATTACAAGAATGGGCAAAATTGTTATCATTGTTATCTCTAAAAAGGAAGAAATAAAAACCCACTTCAAAACCACTACAAAGTAAAAAATAATTTTAAATTACTTTTAACATTAATATTTAGTCAAATTTGATAATTGCAAGCCCGTAGCCAGAAAATAAGAGCCGGGCAGGCTGAGCCTCCAGTAAAAAAAAAATACAAATTTTTTTCATACATTTGTATATAAATATATATGTGCATATTAACATATTTTCAAATGAATTTTTTATATATTTACATGTTATTTAATGAGTTCATTGTTCAAATGCATATTTTAGTAAAAAAAAAGTTAAGTATATTAACATATTAAATATAACATAAATAGTTCAATGTTTGAAAGCGAATTTCTAATGTATTAGAACAAATTTCCACTACAGTCACAGCTCTGCTGTTTAATACAAAGGCCTTTGTCTTAGTTTCTCATTAAATTTGCGAAGAATGGTTTCGGGACAAATTTTTTCCAAATAATGGCCTTCAAAAGCGATCAATGAAAGTTCTCGCAGACGTGTTGTAGTTATCTATAATCTTTGAACTCTGTTGATTTGGTTTACACGGGAAAATTGTGCTTCCGCCGTACCGCCGGAATACCTCCGCAATACCGCCGTACTATTGCCGAATGTTTCGATTGCACAAAACAAATTATAAGTATCAGGAAACGCATCGCGCATTAGACACAATTCATTCAACGTATCAAAACTGATTGAATTTGGTGATGTTTTCTGATGCTCATCCCTTTTTTGTACGGATATTTCTTTGCGACAGACATCACGGCATCATATGGTATTTTTAAGCCTACAGAACATAACATTTTCAAACTAGCCGGCTTCATTTCGTAAGCTTATGACAATGCCAACAATATACGATCATTTTTGGTGAAACGCTTTTTTAATTTGAATATAATATTATCAACGAAATCAAAGTAAGCCGGCTTAATTTAAATAGAATATTCACTTCTCTCACCAAGTGATTGTTCTACTACTGAGTTTCGCGTGATATAAAACCTTGTTATTTTAATTGTTTTTGAGCAAAAGTACCTCATTCTATCGCAAGCTATGTCTGCAACATCCATTATTTTCCTTTCAGCCTTTCCAAATTTTTATGCTCCCAATTAGTAGTTTTATTTAGACTAATTAGACTAATTATTATTAGTAGATTGGGGAAATTATGTAAAACTATTTGAGAATGAATGCAAAGTATTTAGATTACAGGAATAAGTGAAGACTGCTGACCTGGTACAGCCGCTTAAGGTTGAAAAATCCGAAATGCAGTCAGCTGCGCTTGAATCATGATATAATTTCGAAATCCTCCCCATTCATCCTCAAGTAGTTGCAAGTGTTTTTCCTAATCAGAACAGCAAACTGGGAGACACAAAAGCTGGAAAAACGACTGCAGCAACTGCAATTTTTTTTTTTGTGTATATTTAGTTTAAAACACTTAAAATAATAAATTATCTAAAAAAACTCGCTCAAAAAATCTTGGAAACAATTAAAATAACAACATTCTATAAATTTTCACCAAAAATTAGATTTCTTTACAATTTTTTGCCAGCTGTTATTGGCAATGACTTGCGAAATTTTGTTATCTAAATTTTCAGCTGTTAAATAAAAGTGCTGCCATATTTTCGGCGTATGTTTACGTTTATAATGCAAAGGTCTAATTACACTGGGGGCGAACCTTTACAATGTAACATGTCTGACTGTTTCAACCTGTCGAGGCCAGCATAATCTTTGTGAAATTGCCTCAAGTCGACTCAAACCTCCATGTGGTGTTTCCTGGGCAACGTCAAAACTGACAACAGTTAGTTTGGCGGCTAATCTGAGCGGCGGGCACCACTAGGCTTAAAATAGGTTGTGCGTCGGGTTTGAAGCCCACCCGTAAAAACCCATTTCAATGAAAGCAAATAAGAAAAAAAGAAAAATGATCCCCAAATCTAATGACGACTACCGCAAACGAAAAACTGATAATGATTTACGGATATGCACCTGGAATGTCCGAACCCTTAATTGGGAAGGTGCCTCTATCCAACTGACTGATGTCTTGGAAAGATACAAACCTGATATCACTGATATCCAAGAAATGCGATGGAAGGGACAGGGTTGCATTCGGCATGCACCCTGTGACATCTACTACAGCGGCCATGCGGAGAAGCACACCTGTGAACGAACGACTTGCCATAATTCGCATCAAGGTTAAATTTAATTAATTTAAAATAAATTTATTTAATAATACGCGCGAAATCAGTGCAGCATTTTTCAGATAAGAAAGAGAGCAAAGTCGAATGGGTCTGGCAGTGAATTCAGATAAGATGAAATACTTGGTGTCAACAAATAAACAGTCCCAGCGTCTTGGAACCCACGTTACAGTTGACAATACCTCCTTCGAGGTTGTGAAGGACTTCGTTTATCTGGGATCCAGCATAAACTCAACCAACGACATCAGCATTGAAATCAAACGAAGAATAACTCTTGCCAACAGGTATTACTTTGGGCTTAGAGGCAATTGAGAAGCAGAGCCCTCACTCGACGAACGAAAAACACGCTCTATAAATCGCTCATCATGCCCGTCATACTTTATGCATCACAAACCTGGACGCTGAGCAGTTCAGATGAAAGAACTTTAGGAGCATTCGAGAGAAAGATTCTTCGTAAGATCAACGGACCAATCTGCATCAATGGCGAGTACCGAAAACGGTGGAATGATGAACTGTTTGAGCTGTACGCTGACAATTTCAAGCGCATTAAAATCGAGCGGCTTCGCTGGCTTGGTCATGTTCAGCGCATGAAAGACGATGCTCCAGTGAAGAAAACATTCGATTCGGTACCCAGCGGCGGTCAACGCAGAAGAGGATGACCGCATCTTCGTTGGAAAGACCAAGTAGAGGACAATCTGACGAAGCTTGGAATTTCCAACTGGCGCCAGCAAGCGAAAGACAGAAATGGCCGGCGCAAATTCTTAGATGAGGTCAAGACCGACATACGATTGTTGTGCCAACTAAGTAAGTAAGTAATTACACTGTGCTCAACTGCAAAATAAAAGAGGGCAGTTGTAAAAGCATACGGAAATTTGGCTAGGGCAGGCTCGACGGTATCTAGGGCAGGCTTAGCCTGCCCTAGCACCATACTAGCTACGGGCCTGGATAATTGAAGGGCTTATTGCAATAACGTGATAAGCCACATGATCTAAAAAATCTATTTTTTAGGCAGAATGCATGACTCAATGCATTGCCAACAACCACTGAAGAGATTTTGGCAATTTCTTATTAATTTTCTAACCGATTTGTAAAAGTTTACGTCCTGAAAGTGTCGATATCACTAATTTCGCTTGTATATCTCAATTTCAGAGAAATAGTTTTCATTAACACTCCATTCTTAATGCTAATAAGGAGATGTGGTAGGTATAGATTAGTATATATATATATTTTTGATCAGCATCAGCTCCTGACTCGATTAAGCCATGTCCATCTTTCCGTCTATCCATCTGTCTGTCGATACGATTACAGCCACAATTTTTAAGCTATCGCAATGAAATAAAAAATATATGCTTATATTCAAAAAGCGAAGATTAAATTCGGGAATGAGCAAAATTGGATGAACACGACGTCTACCTCCCATAAAAAGTTACTTTATCAATATGGTATCTCTTAAAATGCTACAAAAATAAATATATGAACTTGGAATTTTGCACATTAACTTTGGAGTAAAATATTCACCACATATTTGAAATTTGTCGAAATTGGATGAAAACCACGCCCACCTCACACAAAGTGGCGTCTTTATAATACAAAACCTTCATTAATTCAAAAAAAATATGGCTTAAACTTGATATTTTACACATAAGCTTTGAAAATTAGGATGACCTCTGAGTTTAAAATTTTATATATTTGGATAAAAACCACTTCAAATAAAAATCGCGTCATCAAAATTATACAACATTGACAAATTTGTTTATACTAAAATACGGATGTGGGGGTATTTTAACTTCGGTTCAGTCAAAGTTCATTTCTTTGTTGCGGGAATATAGTGTTTTGATTATAAGTTTTTTATAGTGGTGCAGCGAATTGTGTCTCTTGTGCTAAACAATAAATTTAAACTTTTTTATTTTAATAATAATAAATAATTCTTTATTCGTATAATGATAGAAGAGTTATGTTTCTTATGTTTATTTACTATTTTTTTTTTGTCAATAATCTTATGTGATATATTGTATGTATCTCGAACTGATGAAATAAGTAGCTTATAAAAATATGTAAAAAAAAAAACAAAAACCAATATTAATGTTATTCGATTTATAGTAGAATATACAGATTTTTTCCATTTTAAACAGCTTTTAATGTATTTTATGTACCAACAGCTCCTCTAAAACAAGTTTTGGAGAGTGTTAGTCGAATCTACTAACATCGATTATCACGTATTAGAAATATGATTGGTTATCTAGGGTGAATACTCCTCAATTTATTACAAAATTTGTATACAAATTTTGTTTTACATTTTAGTACAGTTCAAATATTACAACGATATTTTACACCCTTGGAATCAATTCGATACTATAGTGATATTATATTTAATTTTAAAGACATGCTGTAATATATTTCAATACAATTTTGTACTAAAATTTAATATCCACATTTCAAATGTTACAACGATATTTTACACCCTTTAGAATCAATTTAATATTATATATTTTTTTATACTTAATTTTTAATACAAAACCAGCATTAAAATTTAATAAAAAGTGAGCATTAAATTTCAATATTTTTTTTTATTAAAAATTTATTTTAATATTTGGCCAGAATTTAAGTTGAATGTAATTTTGGTGTGGTCATATATGCAAGCAAAACAGAATTAAGATCTATTCAAAAATCTAATTAAAATCCAAGAATTCTAACCGTTAGCAAGTGCAAATTGCGCTAGAAATGAACTAGTTGGTTTTTCCAATTGACTCAAAAATAAATACTAGGTAGTTAATAAACTATGTTTGCACATTTTTTAATTTATTGACTTAAGCAAGCACATATTTACCAACTTATGTTTGTTAAATCTGTTCTATAGCACGCAATTTCTAAAACGGTAACGAATGTTTGTGTTACTTCCGTTACACATAAATCTACTTCTCAAACTAATGTAAAGTTAACATTTTGACAGAAATGTTTACAACATTGGCTTGAATTAAAAATTAAAGTGGGTAATCACCTACAAATGTACTCGTTATCTAAAATTAACGCTTTCTGGAAAATTCCTGATTAGATAAGTAATGGCTAATATAGGCTTATTTGATAGAATTTGGTACTAAAACCAAGATTAAGGTCTACTCAATCATAGGAAATTATTTGTTTTTAAGAATCTGTATTGTTCTTACAACATTGCAATTGAAAAAAAGAACCTTTAGCAATCAATTTTGTTCCAGAACTATCAATCAAATCTTCATCAATATTTAATAAATCCGTACTACGGACGGAGTTTGCAACATTCAAAAATATATTGCTAGTAATTTCGTGCTATCTTTTAATTAAATTTGAATGAAAAATTACAATTACGATCACAACAAAATACACAACCACAAATAGAACAAGTGTAAGACTAACAAAATAAGCAAATAAATATAGAGTTTTAATTATATACTGAATACAATTATAGCCTTAAAAAATTTCTTCTTAGTGCTTAATTTATTTTACAACTACCGACAAACAACTTATCGAGACGAGAGTTAATCGGAGACTGAGTAAAAAGTTTATTTTGTAAATGCTCATACTATTTTTTTTTTTTAAGAGAAGTTGAAAGAGTTTTACTAACAAACTAACATTTTCAATGAAGCTTTGTGCCCAAACTTTTCTGATTCACTGTACATACATACATACATGGTTATAGGGTGCACGTTTTATTCGTATCTAATTTTTATTCACATTTCTAAACAGTTATCTCTGCTCAAATGTCATTCAATATTTTTTTAATTTGATTCAAGTCAACGTCCAACCTATGAATACATCCAAATGCACTACGAATGCTTGACGTTCCGTAGTTAAATATACACTCTGCGACAGAAAGCCACTATGTTTTTAACGTTGACCCCTGCCGCGAAGGCTTAATTCAACGGTGCTCCATAGCTTGGGACAAATATGAAGCGTCGGCCAACGCCCCTTCGGAATTCAAGAAAGACCATTTTGAAAGGTTCCCCTAATAACATGCAACAGAACCCCATCTATCTTGTCGTCAGATTAGCGCAATTCATGGCCGTGGCACTTTTAGCTACTCGAATTAGTACGACAGTCAATACCTGGGCTCAAGGCTCCACCTGACAAGGCTCTTCAACATCCCGTCTTACAGACCAAAAGTTCTTAGAACATTTATATTTGACTGTGACACCTTCAGCCACTAGAATTGTACATGACTAGGTTAAAAAATAACCATTGGTTTCTCAGTAAAACCGGGTAAACCACAATCCCACTTATGCAACGTCGTTATCCTAATTAAGACTTAATAAAAAGCCTTTTTCAGAAAACTAAGAAGCATGAGCCGTTGTATACCAATTGGCTTATAAAACGGTCCGAAAATTAAAACCAAAACTTTGACTTTCGATGCAAATATATCCGCTATTTTTAAATATATCTAATTCAAATTTTTTGATCAAAGTTTTAATAAAAACACTTTACAATAATAATTTCAACTGTAGCGTTAGGTCAGTAAATATTTTCTTTAATTTTTTTTTAAAACTGTCCATAAAATTCAATTTTTACTCAAAAAATTATTAAAAAATGTTTTTGTTGTATAAATAACAACAATTGAAAATTGCATTTTTGAGTTCTTTTCATATAGTAAAGCATGTATTTGCATTAATAGAATAAAATTTATAAAAGTAGCTAAATACAAAATTTTCCACAAAAAAACAACTTAAAAATTATTGCTTACAACATTATTCGCGGCTAAGCTTCAACTGATGGAATCGCCCTTACAATAATATAGCTCTAAAAATATCATGTGGGAAAACGGCAAAAAAACCAAGTCAACACACAAAATATACCTAGATTATGTAATCTTTATCACTTTATTTTCTTGAAATTAAATTATTTTCTTGAAAACTAAGAAGCATGAGCCGTTGTATACCAATTGGCTTATAAAACGGTCCGAAAATTAAATGTTTCCTACATAATAACCTTTATTCTAAGATAAGGTCTGCAGAACAACGATAGATCAGGTCTCCTCATCATTGATGTATGACTGTCCCCGCTCTTCAAGTTATGTTGGATTGATCGTCCACCGAAAGCATATTACAGATGACGGTATTATGATAACTTAATATCAAAACCATGCTTTCTCCAAGAATTTGGTAGCAACAACCAAGGCTCAAGGTAAACCTTTTTCTTTTACAGATTATCAGATGAACATTCAAGAGCCGTACCTCAAGAATGAACTCATTATGAGATCATGAGATCATGGGGTACGGCCCATGAACTGCCCATCCAATAACAAACCCTCACCCTTTTTTCCTGGCTTGGGACAGGCAGTTTCCCCGAAGGTCCTCTGGTGGGCTTACTCTCTGCGACAAATAGATAACAAAACTAATTTGAACATTTTACAAAATTTTTAGGTGGCTTCAAATGCAAACGGGACAGGTTACCTTAAACAGTGCACGATTTGAAGATATTGTAATTGCAGGCAATTCCGTTCTACCAAGTAATTCCGTTCTAGTTCTTTAAATCTAAAAAATAAGAAAATTCGTCCATTAGTTCATTGAAATTGGTAAGGCAATCGTTAAGATTTATTTAAGCACTTAAAACTTTATTTGACAACCCGTAAGTTAGCCTCGTTAATTTATACAAAATGCTGTTTTTGTCATTTGCTCACAAAAAACTATTAGAAAAGCACATGTTTCTCTGGAGACCGCCTTCTACACTCGTATTTTGTTTCTTTTTCGCTCTTGCCAATAGGTTGTGTTGTGTTTTTTTTAATTATAATTTTTCAGTGTTTCGTTTGACTGGAAAGTAAACGGTACCTTTAATTTCTTTGTGCTGTTTAATGTGGTGTGATTCCCAGCTTCCTCCGGGGAATCGGTTTAGGTAGCTTGACGAAGTCTCTCTAAACAGTCCCCGGCAGAAAAGAAAAAAAAATACAACTAAAAGTACCAATGTGGTGTTCCCTTTACTTCCTTTAAAATGTGATCCGCTAAAAAATCCAAAGTTTGTCTTGATCAAATCAAATGATGAGAAAAAACCTCTATCCAAATTTTCTTAACTCTTAATTTTTGCAAAGGCACAATTTTTGATCGTAATCTGATCCCTACCCCGGAAAGTGAAATTCTTGAAGATTTTAAAAGCCAAGGGGTCTCTAGTGTCTATAAATTTACAAAATTTGATAGTGAGAAACGCGTTCCTTCCAGTCTTATTCTTCTTGCTTTAAACAGATATTAAACTCCTAATTCCATCGGTATAGCCTGGTACAAACTCCCCGTCCGGGAATATTATCCCAATCACATGCTCTGCAAGAATTGCCAAGCTCTTGGCCATACATTTAAATATTGTAAAAAAAAACCCAGCTTGTGTCACCTGTAATTTACCCCCGCATACCCCTCTACCCTGCGCTCACGAAATGTGTGCTAATTGTTTTGAATCCCAACTTGCCTCTTCTACATCATGCCTCAAATTTAAGCAACAAAAAGAAATTCTTAAAACTAAGACTCAAAATAAATGTAGCATAGCTGATGCTAGACGCATACATAAGCAAGAAAATCCCATCCAAGTCAAAGAAATCATTTCATACTTTTTGGTCTTAAAACACAGTGCCGATAATATCACCACAAACAACAATCAAAAAACTTTAAGGCGGTCTTCTCATTCAAAACCCTTTTTTTTGACCCTTTTTAAAACAATTCTTATTTGAAAACGCAAAGAATAATTGAAATTTTTTTTTATTTATTGTATTATAAAAGGTTCAAAGTAAATAAAAAAATTTTTTTTGTCTCGATACGTGGGCTGTTCAAAAAGTAATGAGACTTCAAAGTTGGTGGTGAAAAAAAAGGTGTCGTCACGGCGGCCACGATTCCGGGTCTCCGGAGGGTCTGAAATGAAAAAAAAAAACGGGGTTATAATCAGTATAGATGTAATTCTCGGGTGAACCTCAAGCTTAATTTTGTGATTTTTTTTTGACAAAATGGCGGCCATTCAAAAAAAAATCAATTTCGGGTTTTTTTTTTGTAGTTTAGTGTAAAAAAAAAATAGTAAAAATTTTTTTAAAACTATGGTCGAGGTTCACTCGAGAATGGTGACAATTCTGCGTCGATTCCACTTTGTTTCATGAAAATCGGTTCAGTTGAACTGGAGATATCATGGCCACCAGTTCGAAAAACGTGGGTTCGAGATAAACGCGTTTAAAGTTTGAAGTAATTTTTTTGGGAAAAAAAAAAATCTAAAATGTTTAAATGCAGTTTTAAAGAACTGACAATTTTCCGTCGAATTCACTTTGTATCATCAAAATCGGCTCGGTAGAACCGGAGAAAACTTAACTCATAGGTCAAAATACGAGGGTTTCAAAAAAACCCAAAATTTTTTTTTTCAAGAAAAGCAGTTCTGCTGGTATCAAAGTTATTTTTTTGGCAAAAAAAGAAAAAAGTGACTAATTAAAGTACGCAATTAACAAAAGGAGGTAATTCTGCGTCATTAAAGCTTTATTTCATCAAAATTGGTTCAGTAGATGTGAAGAAAACTGGCCAGGTAGTCAAAAAAGGGCCTTTGAAAGAAAATCTAAATATTTCAGATATTTTTTACTTACAAATATTAGTCGGCGATGCCAGCTTCATACAGGCCACCTTCCTCTTTTTTGTAGAAACTGCTTTCTGCTGCCCTCTCTGCTCTGCGAGCCGTTCTGCCAGCTTTTGATGATGCCGCAGCTCGAGTCTCTGATCGGTTCAATTTGTCTTCATTGCGAGATAGTGCGTATTCGTATGCGTTTTTGCCAATCGCAATACCCATCAAACCCATAATTTTAAGTATAATACCCATAATTTTTCCGATCATAGGTGACGAAGGAATATATGTTGTGCGTGGGCAGGCGCAGTTCAAAGCGATTTTAAATCCAACTCCATTTGGTGAGGCTTCTGAGAACTCAATTTTTTGCTTGCATGAGGCACAAATTACCAACGCTGACAACGTGGTAAACACAGAACAGAACTCGAGAATGCAATACTTCAAATTGTTTTTGATTGATACTTCGTCGTCTTCGTTATTCTTGAATTTCTTGGCCGATGTACTGGTATATTAAGAATCCTCTGGTCTAAGATGCTGATTTCCACTAAACCCGCGTTTTTTAGCACGATTCTGACGCTCACTTGGGCGTTTTTTTTTTATTACTTTTCCGATCCATTTTACAAAAATCACAATAAATTTATGAAAAATTTACTTTTCCGTTCACTGAAGCGCACGCGTCTGTTGCTCAACTCGATACAAACTGAACTAAATGATGCTTTCAGTTGAACACCTGGACTCAAAAAATGCTTCAACCCCTAAAATAAGCAGAAATGTGTATTCGTATGTTTGTATGAATATGTGTGCAAACACGTTTTTACCTAACAATAAACATTTTCAACGGAATTCGGTGGTTACTTTATGCCGCTTCGTTCGAAAATGAGTCGAAAAAAATAGCTCATTTTGACGAAGACCTTGCTTCACAAAAAAGGCTCTATCTTCTAAAGTATTTCGAATTTCTAAAAATCCTTTTAGGGGCATATTCACAACTACCCAAGCTATAAATAAATGCAAAAAAATGTCGAAAAAAAAGTTGCTCAATGAGAAGACCCCCTTAACCGTAACTTATAATAAAACATGTCCCCCTGCGTTCGATAAATATCAAGAATACATATTGTCCTTGGTTTTCCCAAAATGTTTTAAATGCCTTAAAAAAAAGGAACGAGCATCGAACAATATGGAGAAAAATATCCCACCTCATCCAACTGGAATATCTACAGAACTGCTAGAAATGAGTCCGTTCTTATTACTAGACAAGCCAAATCACGTTATAACTCGGCAAAACTAAAACTATCGCTCCCAACCAAAACACTGTGGGATAACATTAAAAAACTTGGAGTATGCAATAAAGATACCACTAAATGCAATATAAATCCTGAAACTCTCAATAAGTTTTTTGTTGGTGCTGTTGATAACTCAAGCAGTACTATACCCCCCTATTGTTATATGACCACGCAACAATCTTTTAAGTTCACACCAGTAAATGAATTTGATGTTGGCAAGTGTGTAATGCAAGTTAAATCAAATGCTACAGGTGAGGATGGTGTTCCCATAAAGTTTATAAAACTCATACTCCCTCATATAATTAGCTCTATTACACATATAACTAATTCATGTTTTATGTCGTCATCATTTCCAAACTTGTGGAAAACTGCAATTGTTCTAACTGTTGCAAAAAAACATAACCCTTCTGGTCCGAATGACTTTAGGCCAATAAGCATTTTACCGCCACTGTCAAAAGTATGTGAGAAGCTCATGGCTCAACAAATCAATAAACACTTACTTGAAAAAAAACTATTATCCCCTTTGCAATCTGGTTTTCGAGCTGGGCATGGGTGTTCTTCTGCAGTTGTAAAAGTTCTTGATGACATACGACCAGAATATGACGCCGGATCTATGACTTTGCTCTGCCTTCTCGACTTCTCTAAGGCTTTTGATAAAGTAAATCATCAATAATTGTGTCATAAGCTTAAGACTTTGTTTGGGTTTTGTGATAGTGCCGTCAATCTGATGTCTAATTATTTGCTAAATAGGACTCAAAAAGTCAATGTTGGTCAATTGTCTTCTCAGTATAAACTAGTCTTAAGTGGTGTTCCACAAGGATCCATACTAGGTCCTCTTTTGTTTTCATTGTTTATAAATGATATTTTCTGTGTGTGCAAACATGCATCTGTTCATGCTTATGCAGATGATGTACAGCTGTATTTGTCACGTCAAACTTCGCTTCTTGAAGATCTTTGCCAGCAGCAATGGTCTTCAACTAAATGCATTATAGTCGTATGTTCTTCCTATTTGTAAGAATAAAAATTGTTTAAATGATGTCCCGGATTTGTTTATTTGAACAAATAAGCTTACTATTGTGTCAAAAATTGTAAATCTTGGTTTCCATATTAATTCGTCTCTATCATGTGTTGATCATGTAAACAGTGTAGTCAAAAAAGTTTATTATGTCCTTCGTAATTTGAGAATGTCAGCTTATGTAACTCCTGTTGATATAAAACGAAAGTTGGTGATCCAACTGATCTTACCAGTTATAATGTATGCTGAAATAGTATACAGTAAACTTGACTCATCCTCCCAATTAAAACTTCAAATTGCTTTTAATTATGCCACACGCTATGTATACGGCTTGCGAAAATTTGACCATTTATCTAGTTACAGAAATGCAATACTCGGATGTGATTTAAATGCATACTTGAATGCAAGAAACTGTATATATTTTTGCATAAACTTATTCACGAGAAAACACTGCTATATCTTTATTCAAAACTTCAGTTCTGCCTGTCTAGAAGAAGTCATATTTTAATTGTTTTTCGTCATTTGTTTTTCGTTAACGCCATTATAATATAGAATGCACTGCCTCGAAGGATAAGAGAAATTACTAGGAGAGGAATTTTTGGGCAATCTATTTTATCTTTTTTTTCTACTCAAACAACTTAAATTTTTAATTTATTCTCTCTTCTCAGCTCCCTACTATATCTTGTAAATCTATAATGCTTTATATTTTTGTTTTTTCATTTACTACTCAACCACCACTGTATTAAAAGAAAACTTTTTACTCTTTTTAAACAAATTTTTGGCTTACATTTTAAGTTATCTTTACCTTAAATTAGTTAATTTAAACAAAATTAAATTCAATCCAAATATTCTCAATTAAGCCTAGCTGTTATTCAATTTTATATTATTTTGTACTATAAGAGAACATAGTTCTAAGTGTACTAATGTATAGCTTTAATAATAATAATAATAAAAACAAAAAAAAAAAACGCAACAAAAACATTCAACAGTTTCTCTACCATCCAAGAAAATGTCAATAGACTCAGCAACGACTTCCCCTCCTTCAATAGAACCTATAAATGACACAAACAAAATCATGAAAACATCAACAGCCAACAATTTAATAACGAATACCGCAACTTATACCAACTTCTACTTCTTTTTCCTCTCCCTTACTAGAAAAAGTCTACCCACAAATTATTTCACTATAAGACTCCCATTCCCATCAAAACGATCACACTCTTTTTTCAGACCTTTCAGAATAACAATTTACTCTCTTTTAACAATTTAGGTTTATTGTAATTAAGAGAAATTTTTTGTTATTTCAATTTATTTTCGCGATGCTCAATATTCTTCAATGGAACATCCGAGGTTATCGTAAAAATTATATAGATCTAGAAATGCTTATAAAAAAGTAGATTCCTGCAATCATTTGCCTTCAAAACCCTATACTAGATACTTCCATAACTTCCCCATAATCAAACTACAAAGCAGGGCGCTGCTATACTTATCAATAAATCTCTGCCGCATAGGCTGCCTTCTAACATATCTCATGTAGCTGTGGAATTAAATTTAAACATAAAATTCAGTGTACATTTTTCCCGCACAAGCAATTTAACAACATATACTCTCCAGTCTTGCTTCTAGGGGACCACAATGGGCGGAGCTCAATCTGGGGTTCAGTTTCATCAAACCAAAGAGGACATATATTAGGAGATTTTATTTTTGCCTCATGCGTTTTGAATGATGGCTCTGCCACTCACTTCAGCACACACAGCTCTTACACGGGTGTTGACGGCTTTGCTCTGCGCAATTATTTGCCCGCTGTTTATGGCGAACAATAAATGATTTACACAACAGTGATCATTTTCCAATAATTACAACTCTTACTCTCAATTCAAATCCAGTTGAAAAATCACCTAAACTTTCCCAAAATATCACCAAACGAGCTGATTGGCTATTGTTCCAAAAAACCTAATACTCATTTTCGAAAAATACCTAGTTTCCCCTAATTTTAGCAAATAAGCTGCCCAGATACACGAGATTTTTCACTCGGCTGCTAAAGGCTCCGTCCCTTAAACCATTTACAGGAAATCTTCTAAAACTGACCCCTGGTGGTCATCAGAGCTTAAAAAATTCAGGGATGCCAAACAAGAAGCATAGCGCTTCTATCAAATGTCTCCATTGAAAATCTAATTGATTATAAACACAAAAATGCACTTTTCAACAAGGTGAGAAAGAAAGCAAAGGAGTCTAGTTTCAACAATTTTTCTAAATCCGTTAACCCTAAAGCTTCTCCAACTGACAATGGAGAGCCATTCGTACCCTTGTTGGTACATTGCTTTCCTCTATTATAAAAGCAATCAAATAACAATTGTCTAACTGCTCCTTTTGAAATTTCTAAAGAGTTTGCAAAAACGTGGTCTTCTTCTTCCCATGACTCAAATTTCTCACATGATTTTCAAGACAATAAAATCAATTGTCTCAACTTACCCATTAGTCTAAATTGCTCCAAAGTTGCACAACAAATTGAATCTGCATTATCCTTTAATGAGCTTGAACTCAGCCTAAAATTATCCTCTGGAAAACCTAACGGATTTGACAAAATTCCTTATGATATGATTAAAAATGCCCCAATTTCTTTAAAATGTCGTTTACTAAACCTCTTCAATAACATTTTTGACACTGCTATCATCCCACAATGCTATAAAACAGCAAAAGTAATTCGTATAAATAAACCCAATATACCAAAAGATCTCATTGATTCATATATACAATTTTATTTACTCCCTTGCACTGGCAAAATATAAGAAAAAAATATATCCAAGCGCCTTATGTGGTTAATAAAAACTTTTAGGCTAATATCCTCCAATCAAGTTGCATTCCAGCCTGGTTCCGGGACAATGGACGCTTTACTATACCTTGATCTGCAGGAACCTTTCTGCTAAGAATCATATCTCAATTTTGTCGATTGATTTTGTTAAGGCCTTCGACAAAGTTGGAATACACAATATTTTTAAGAAACTTTCCAAATGGCGCATTGGGCCAAAAATCTATACTTATATTAAATCTTTTTTAACTCACATACAATTTAGATGCAAATCCAGCAACGTGTTTTCAAAAACGTACCAGTTGTTTAATGAGATGCCGCAGGGCTCGCCTCTATCGGTGACATTAGCCTTCGACGACCTAAGCCGTGTTACTCTTAATAATAACAACCTGGAACATTGCATATATGCAGACGATCTATACATTGCAGCCAAACATCAAGACACAAATGAAATTAAAATAAACTTCTCTGGAATCTTGGACGCAATTGGCTCTTGGTCAAAATCATCCGATGCTGTAATTTCATTTGAAAAACTAAACATTAACTAAAAAAATTAACTGGTTTAAAATTAACGGATTTTTTTTTAAAGCTACAACATTTTTATGGGAAATCATAACAGAATTTCAGAATTTTTTCATAAAAAATTTTGCAGAATCGGCCCGAATATTATACTAAAGTTACTGCAATATCACATTTGATTTATTATGAACAGAAACACTTTCAATAAGCTTGCGTTTTCTTTTAAATTTAATAATTTAATGCCATTTTTTGATTGGATCAAAATTGTTTTTTACTCTCTGCATTGAGGGCTAATTGAGCTTAACTCACCAAAATTGGACTTTTACAGTCGGTTTAGCCAAAAAGAAAACACATTATATGATCATTTAAGTCAATTTAACTTCAACGAATGCTAAAATATCTAGTTAAACCGAGTTAAAACGTCCAATTTTGGTGATTTATACTTGGTTTAAATTGATTAGAGTTTAAGCTCGCACTGAAAAATTGGCCCTAAGATGTTGAACGAAATAATTTAAGTGCGATAAGCTGGCTTTAGAGATTCTCTTCGAACATTTTTTTCCTCATCACTTACAGGAACCCGGTTTTTAAAAAAAAAAAATTAGATGCAGAACTTATTTATTGCTCTCAAATAATTTTCCAACTATTCAAATTCATATGCGAACAGCCTGTACAAAGGCCATGTATAGCTATTATTCATTAATGTATTCCGTCGTCATGATGGCCAAACATTTACGTATGTTGAAGTGCTAATGTGGCAATAACTCAATTGCTTCAATTTGGCGAGCATACCGTGTAAGGTCCTTTGAAGTATCAAAAGCAAAAGTCAGATATTTTTGCTATAGCCAAGCAGCAGCAGCCTGTCCGTATTATTTATTGGTGCATTCGGCGTCTCTTTTTATATCATGCTTGTAGTAAATGTCCTTTGATTGCCGTCGATATGTGTGTGCGTTGGTTGGTGTGTGTGTTTGGCTTGAATGGTCTTGCATGGTGTGAACTTTCTCTGGCACAAATACCATTAACATTCACTTAACAAATTTATCGCCATGTTGAAAATATTTTTGATATATTTTCATTTAATTATTTCCGCAAATTTATTTTAAAGTGCTTCTATAAAATATTAACTTGAATGCTATTAAAGTTAATCTGTTCCCTTGAGGAGACATTTATTTAAAAAGCACTGAAATTAGCAGTTATCCATGCAATACTCCTGTCATTATTTTCAAATACTTCTTTATGTAGTAATTTTATCGATAATCTAAGCATAATTGCTGTTAAATATTAAATAATATTACCGTTTGGCACTTTGAGCTCAAACCTAGTTTATTGTCATATTTTAATATGTCAATTTATTTAAATCTCTCATTCATTCAATCCCATACTTAAATCATTTATATATAGTTAGTATAACGTCATTAAACGCTCGTTTGTTCATATCATTAACAAGTGATGATTTAATGTTCATTGATAATCCCTCAATTGAAATCTGATTTTTAAAGTAAACCTTTGTAATTTTTACGACATCCACTTCAACTCTAACAGCACTTTGTTAGCTTTGTTTGCTTCTGTAGAAACTGCAACTACAATTTTATCTTGGTTTCACATTGAATTTCATGGCATTCGTTTTTAATGTTGTCGATTTGTAAGCGAATCATTCATTCAGACAAGCCATCAGCATTCATTGGTTTCTTGTTGTTATTGTTGTTGTTGAAAAATTCAAAAGGATTCTTGCGAATCGCTTTATATGATTAAAATTAAGAAGCCACATCTGATTGTCGGGTTCAACATTGCTGTTGCTGTGGCCAGCGAGAAACGATTCACAAAAAAAATCACAAAATATTCAACAGATTAAAAATTGTCTTAAGTGCTTTCATGAAATCCAAGAGAATTAAAATCTTTAATTTTAATATGAAAAACTAAGTGGAAAGAGACCAAAAGTTTGAACACTTGCTCCAACAAGTATCAAAGTAAAGCCGCAGAGTTTTTAGTTTTGCCAAAACATGAACCGCAACATTTTAAAGCAAGACGATGACGATAACTGCAACAACACTTGAAAGCTGCTCATCCTGAGACTTAAGTCTATGCATAATGCCTTGCCTTGAAAGCATTCGAGGATTCTTGACACGCCCCCATGCTTGTTATACGGAAATTTTATATAACCACTGGTATTGCTGGCAAGATGCTAAGAGTACCGCATGTTGGGGCGATTCCAACACTACCTTCGTGACTTAATTTTTCAAGCTTTTTGCATATTTAATTTATTAGTATTCTAAGTAGAGGTAATCAACTCAAAAGCGCGCGAGAAATGAACGAGTGTTGGAATGAGTGGCATAAATATTCAGAGTTTAGTAAAGCCCACTGTTTGTGTGAGTGTGTGCATTTGTGTGGGGGTTCTGAATTTTTAATACATCTTGCCTAAGATATGCTGCATTGAAATATCCAAAGAATTTGTTATTTGTACTAAATATACAGTAACGCGAATTAAGATTTCAAACAAATACGATGATATATAAAAAGTTTTAGCCAAGAAAGGTTTAACTAAGGACATCTTCGAGTATGTCCCTCAAATCGATCATAAGCGACGATAAGAAATGTAGAAGCAACCATTTTACCACGTTTTTTGAGCAGTCACATTTCAAGAAACAAATAATAAAAGATATCCAATAAGCAATTATGGTAGATAAGAAACCGTGTATAAGCATTCCGAAAGGAAACGTCTGAGTAATATTTAGATTAGCGTTATGAGTTAAAATACTTAAATTTGTTTTTAAATGTATTCAATTTTTCTTCAAAGAGAAAAGGTTTTTTTTTTATATTATGTCAAAGATATCTTTGACAAACATATGCTAAAGCAGCCCACACACAAGCGGCCATATCTTGCAACATGTACTCGAACCGTGTTTTGTTTTTGCCACACACTTCCTTATCATGTTTCTGAACTTGTTTGCATACAGCATTAATTTATTTTTTCTTTTTATGCTGTTGCTTGTTGCGATAAGTTTTCTAAATAAAAATAACAAATTTGTAAAACAAGTGATGTGCCAATTGTTGCAGCTCTCATAAAATGGTTTAATAATAAAATTTTAATGAAATATATTTCAACACAGCGGATATACTTGCTTGAATCGAAAATCAAAACTTTGATTTTAATGTCGTGTTTTCTCATTCTTAGGAAACGATGTTTTATGAAAAAGTCGTTGTACTAAAAATTTATGCAATTTTAAATATATGTGAATGTTTTTAATGCCAAAATAGCAGTCCCTTAGGAAAATAAATTTGACAAAACATTTCTATGCAAAAAAAGAAAATAAAAACATAAATCTTTGATAGAAGAAGTCTGAAACTAATTTAATGTGTTAAACCTGGTTTTTACTAGTTTTTTTGTAGTGGGATCATTTGGTTTTCACTTGGTCAGTTTTCGTTGTTTATGTATGTATATGACTGGTGCCAATAATACAGGCAGCACCGCTAACGAAAATAGTAAAACTATGATTGAGGTTCTGTGCAAGCAGAAATCTGGACTCAAGGTTGTTCACTTCAACGCAAGAAGTCTAAATGATGATAAAATGGATTACGTGAAGTATATTTTTGAAAATTCTCCCGTTGACGTCATATGTGTTTCAGAAACCTGGTTTCATGAGGATGTTGATAACTCGTTTATGAACATGCATCATTTTAAATTATACCGTAATGATAGGTCTCATAAAAAAGATGGAGGAGTAGCAATTTTCTGCAGGGAAAATTTAAATGTTTCAGTGCGAGGGAAATCCTGTGGCACCGATGTTGAATACTTAAACATTAAAATATTCGACAATAGGACCCAAGTGTTTCTCTCTTGTGTGTACAACCCGAACCGCAGCTGTAGCCTTAAACCACTGTTTGATGATATATCTAGATGTGCTATTGATTTTGATCATTATATCCTTTGTGGTGATTTCAACATAAATATTCTGGCTAATGATAATCTTAGCACTGATTTTTTGGATTGCCTAGCCGAAGTTGGACTAAGTTTAGTCTTAACGTTGCCAACAAGGTTTTCCAACAATGCCTGCCCAAGTTTACTTGATGTCTACGTAACATCTGATGTATCGTCTGTACTCCTTTTTAACCAGATATCATTTGTTTCAGACCATGACCTAATTTTCTGCACATTTAACATTAATCTTGCACCTTTTGCTTCTGAAACTTGCTTCACATATCGCAACTTTAAATCTGTTGATATTGGCAAACTTTATGGGGATTTATCTGAAATCAAGTGGACTGATTGTTGGTTCCTTAGCTCAGTTGATGACAAGCTAAAATTTTTTTGTTGATAATATCTTAAATCTTTTTGAATCCAATGTTCCCCTGTGTACACGACAGGTCACCAACACAACCTGCCCCTGGCTAACCACGCGTGTTAAGTTGATCATAAAAAAACGTTACAAAGCCTATAACAAGTGGAAACGATATCCAATTGAGGCCAATTGGGAAAGATTTAGGCAAGCAAGGAATGAAGCTACCTTGGCAGTTAGACTATCCAAAAAACAATATTATTTATCTAAACTAAGCCCAAATCTATCTTCTAAACAGTTATGGAAAAATCTAAAAAGTATTGGTATCTGCAATAAAGGCTCTGAAATCTGCCGTACTGATCTAAATCTACTGAATGATTATTTCACTGCGAGCTCGTTGAGAGATGATAATGCCGAATACATTAATAGCATAGTGCCTGTTGAGTTACCGCATGATTTCAGTTTTAGAGCTATAAATGAGCTAGATGTTGCCCGCTGCATTAAAAAAATCAGTTCCAATTCCATTGGTGAACACGGTGTGTCGATGAAGTTCATTAAGCTTATTTTGCCCCATGTGGTCAGTCCACTTGATCATCAACCATTGTATCACTACCTCGTGCTTTCCTGCCAGCTGGAAAGTGGCTACAATTGTTCCGATTGCGAAAATTGCAAATGCACGCGAGCCTGGTGACTTCAGACCAATCAGCTTGTTGTCATCGATTTCAAAAGCATGTGAGGCTCTTATGGCGGAGCAAATAAGTGAACATATCCTATCTCTGGGCCTTATGTCTGATTTTCAGTCAGGCTTCCGTAAAGGTCATGGTTGTTCAACAGCTATAGTTAATATCTTGGATGACATTAGAGCTCCCTTCGATAATGGTGATCTAACCTTGCTTTGCCTTCTCGATTTCTCTAAGGCTTTCGACACTGTAAACCATAGTATCTTATGCAAAAAACTTGAATTGCAGTTCGGATTTTCTGAGCCATCAGTTCTGAGCCTTTAAAGTAGTTACTTAAATGGAAGGTCCCAAAGAGTCAGCCTAGGCAACAACTTATCTGCGTATAAGCAAATCTCTTGCAGTGTCCCTCAAGGGTCAGTCTTGGGACCACTCTTGTTTGCCATGTTCATCAATGACATTTTTGTGAAATGTGAGAATGTATCCATGCATGCTTATGCTGATGACTTACAGTTATATATGTCAAGACCCACAGGGCTTGTTGAGGATTTGTTTGCAAGAGTAAATGATGATTTAAAATTAGTAGTGGAATGGGCTAGGAAGAATTTGCTTACACTAAACCCCTTGAAATCATGTGTCTTGCCAATTACCAAAACACCTTTCTTCAATCTTGAGTTTCCTCCGATTATTCTAAAAAACACTGAGTTAAGAGTTGTAAGAAAGGTAAAAAACCTAGGTTTTATCCTGAATTCATCTCTTTCCTGCGAGGATCATATTAGTATGTATGTAAGTAAGGTCTATTATGTATTAAGAAACTTAAGAATGACTGCACCGTTTGTTCCCACCAAAACAAAACGTAAGCTTGTCCTGCAGATTTTAATGCCAATAATTACATACTCAGAAGTCGTGTATAGCAAGCTGGACTCAAAATCCTCACATAACTGTTAGTTGCCTTGAATAATGCTGCTCGTATTGTCTATGGTCTGCAGATGCATGACCATGTCTCCTCATTTTCCATTCGATTACTTGGCCGTAGTCTGAACAATCTTTTTGAAGCAAGGAACTGCATTTTATTGCATAAAATAATATACTCGCAGTGTCCACGATATCTCTTTGCAAGACTTCAGCTCTGCAGATCAAGTAGAAATCTGAATCTCTTAATACCGCGTTTTAATTATACAGCCTCAAGTAGACTGTTTTTCGTTAGCGCAATAAGGCTGTGGAACTCACTGCCCAACCATATAAAATTAGTCTCCAATAGATTAGCCTTTAAGCAATTGATACTCAAATATTTTCCTAACTTCACATTACTTAATTTTTAGTCTAAGCTCTAACACAACCTCTTATTCTACCTCTAGCTTTTTTTCACCGCAGGTCGATCATTTGATTAGTCAATTTATATTAATGTCACATCTTTTAAAAATATTTTCAATAGTTTTAAATATCTTTTTCACTGTGACATGCACATGATAATTAATTCTTGAATGTTAACATTTTCTCTAATAAAAAAAATTATTGGTGTCATTTTATGAGTTGAGAATTTCTGTCATTAATGATAATAATCTTAGCTATAAAATTTTAAATAGCTTAGTATATAAGTATTATATTGTTGTTATTTATTCTAAAAATGCGGCGTGCAAAAGACTCAAGTCTTAAATGCCAACAATATTTTTAAATAAATAAATGAAAATAAAATAAATAAATGTTGTCTATCTACTGTTAACATATTGTCATTTACATTTGGTGTCATATAAAAACACAAAAAAGTCAGAACAGATAATATTTTGCTTCTCAATCAAAATATCGTTGCATGACAAGAAAAATTTAAATGCCCACATGTTGTCATTTTGTTTTGTTTCAAAAAAGAAATGTTTTGAATTTTTTTTTTCGTTTTACTGCTGGCAAAATATATAAAATATTGTTATTTTAATTGGTTTGAAGGAAAAAGTGCATTTAAACAGGTATTATCGCAGTTGCCGGTGTTGTTTTCAGTAGATTTGTCGCGGGACGCATTTTCGGGATTCACGTTGTTGCGGTTCCTTTAGAAGGATTTTGTGCACTTGTAATGGATTTACAAAGTTACTTAATGTTTCTTTTGCGTAGTATTTATCTAGTTGAATATATAAATATTTTATATCAAAAATTAAGAAAATAAATATTATTTTCAGTTATTATCATGAGCTTGAATGGTCAGTTTATTTAAAAGCCACATTCCACAAAACTTTCGACGAACAAAAGAACTTAGAATAGGAAGTAAAATAATCAGCTAATTTCAGCTAAAATCTTCTCCTACTTGTACAAAACAGCGAATCGACGTGGTACACAAGAAGTGATAAATTGTTAATTTCAACTCTTGCAGTGATTTACGACAAACCTCAAGTCAGGAGGTACAATAGATCTCATTTAGGTCGCAGTACGCATCTCCACCACACAACATTAACCTCAAGTCAAGTGAACCTTTAGTTCACTCAAGTTTACTTTGCAATATAAATTTGTTGTGCATATTTTAATTTTGTTTCATCTTTATATATAAAAGAGAGTGGCGTTAGTTACTACGCTTATAACTCAAGAACGGCTGGACCGATTTCGAAGATTCATACCAATTCGGTCAAACAAGAAGAATACCTAAAAAATTTCCGAAAAATATCCGAAAAATTAATTTTCCCATACATTTTGTATGGAGCTACTTTACGACGCATTCTGGATGATCGATGACTTTTTTTTTGTAGCAATTTTTTTTTTGTCACACATTAAAAACGAATATAACTTTAAATGCTGGTTCCGTCAGAATTTTTCAAGTTTTAACAAATTTTTATCAGCCTTCGACAGTTATTGAAATTCAATTTGATTTAATAGATTCTTTTGAAATGATTTTTTGTAAAAACTACTAGCGAAAAATGATTTCATAGAGGTGAGTTGAGTTTCATAAAGTGCATATTGTGAATGGTTATGTTCTTTGTGATTGCGTGCACATCAGCAATCAATCGAAACGTTAATTTCGAATTGTGCATTTAATTTTTAGGTGCATTACTTTGAAAATAGACGTTTTAAATACGAATTCGCTGTTTATTTTATTCCAATTGATCATTTCGTGTGCAATTCAATTTTCAAACGGTAAGTTGCCAACGAAAATGTTTATTTTGTAAGGTTATGACATTTGTACACATGTATGTATTGATATTTTCATAATTACTCTTATGACATTAATTTCTCAGTGTTATTCACAATGCCGCTCCCCAGAAAATATAATATTCCGCATTGAACCCGTAATGCAAGTAGAGTTCGGAATATCGCCGATCAATTGAATACGGATGAGCAAGAAATCGCACGAGAACAGCGTCGTGTTAGTATGGCACGACTTCGCGCATCACAAACACAAGAAGAAAGACAAATGAAACGGCAAATGAAACGGCTCAGTTAACAATGGCCCCATTCAGCGGAACGGGTGCTACGTAGCTACTCCACAACTTTCGGGCTGAATGGAATGTATCATAACGTGCTCAAACAACATGTTCCCCGATCGGTCGCCATCTTAGGTATCGAAAAAATATTATGCTACTTTGGTTGAGCTGCTTATGCTCTTTTCATTTTGACTTCTAAAAATACATGGTTGCAAATTGTCAATTGTTGCTGAAGTTGTGCTGTGAAGTGGAAATAGATAATTATTAATTATTAGAAGATTATTCATCAATAAAGCTGTTAATAAATGATTTCTTGTGTGAAACGAATGCACAATAGTATAAACAAATTTTAGATGCTAAAAAAATGCGCGAAAACAACGAATGGTGAACAGCTGTTTGACGTTTCGCAAAAAAACTTATTCAGCAGAAAGTATCACATTGAGAAAACGTCGTGCAAATCAAACAACTCAACATTTGTTTTTGTTGAAATATTAAATCAATTAAAAATTGCACATCTGGCTACCTTTCATATGACACAGCATTTATTTGCAAAAATTCTTCCAGTTAAGCGCAAAAATTATATTGCTGTTTTTATCACCAAAACATCTCTAAGTTTTTTCGCGAAATTTATTTTTTCCAAAATGTTGTTTTTATATTTTTTACAAAAAAATTAAAGCCTCCAAAATAATTTATGTGAAAAATTACTTTAATATCTCTTTCCAATCAAAAGTTATGGCTTTTATGATTAAGTTACTTTATGATTTATCGAATAGCTTTGGAGTTATAGCTCACACAGCTTTGGAATTCAGTATTCGATCACAATTTAAGCATGCTGTTTTACTGATAACATTTGATGGGTGTTTGGAAACGGGGGCGTGGCAGCAACGCGCCAGGTTACTGCTAGTACTTTATAAAGTTAGTTTTAATAATAATTTGTTCAAAAATAATAAATAAAATCACCTAGTTAGTGGATTTTGCAATAGTTTTAATAATAATTTGTTCAAAAATAATAAATAAAATCACCTAGTTAGTGGATTTTGCAATACAAAAAATGCTGAAAATCAAATAACTAAAAAGCATAATGAAACAGAAAAGATATACATATATTAAATTAATAACATCAGTACTTGTTTCTATTAAAATAGGCATATAGTTGTTTAGAATAAGTAAAGTCTATTTACTGAGCGTTGTGAAAGTTTAGTTTAATATTTTTTTAAATTTTAATATATCGATATAACGATAAAATTTCTGGCCGGGAATTAGCGAAAAAGTGCATTTTTTTCATCAGCTTAACGTTGTATGTATATTAGGGCGGGTCAAATTCTGGCTCAGCGAAATTCGTAAAATACATGTAATTTCAAGACTTTTTCTCCACTACAGCATATACAAATTCTGAAAAAAAGCTGTGCGGACTTTCGTAAATAGATTCATACACATACATTCATACATTCATATTTTATAATTGAGAACAAAATCTATTTACGAAAGTCCGCACAGCTTTTTTTCAGAATTTGTATATGCTGTAGTGGAGAAAAAGTCTTGAAATTACATGTATTTTACGAATTTCGCTGAGCCAGACCTCCAAAAAATTCGTCCATACAAATTGACCCGCCCTAATGTATATGCATAGTAAAGAGGGAAATAAGGAGTTTTTAGAAGAAAATAAAAAATTTAGTTTTAAATAATTAAGCAAAAATCGATAAAGTTGTCAACGAAAAGTATCAATAATCATTTAATACTATGGACACACATATGGTATCGATACCATAGTATTGAAACCATTATGGGTATACCATATGTATGTCAATGTATACTAGCTATAAACCAGCTCACGAAACTAGTATTGCACCTCATTCATGGTTTACGAAACACAACAGTTTTTCATGGTTTCGCCATACTAACATACCTTTTTTTTTACTTGCAATCCTGATATTACTGTAGTTTAACTGATATCAGCGTCTTTTTATGGTAGTGACAAAAAAATCTAACTACTTAAAAGTCAAAAAATTTAAAATTTTCATTTGAAAACAAATTTAATTCAAAATAAATAACGGCTGAAAAAAATGGAAAAACAAGAATGCAATAAGAAAGTCAGAAAAGTGTTGTCAAGTGAAGAGACCCACAAATTCATAGATGTGTGGCACATATTTAAAGAAATGGTGAACGACCTTGTTACATCTTACGGAATCAAATTAACAGTGGAAGAAGTTAGGGTTAATAATCTGACGAATCTGATATAGGCAAGCAGATTTCACACATTTAATTTGATAGGCCCATGTCAAATTGCAAGACTTATCGCGATTTTCTCCAGTAAGACTATCGAAGTGCTGCAAAAATAGGTATGCTTAACTTTTGACGCGACTGCTTTCTTTCTCTTACTTACAGAGGATAGTACAAGTCAAGAATGATAGTAACAAGATTACGACGTCGATGTCAAATGAATTTTGCCATCTCAAGATTTTTCGTTATTCGCCATCTCTTTTTTGCCAATAGGAACAGTTGGCTCCAATTACGTCATCTAGCGGTAAAACATGCTGATGTCGTAATCTTCTAATTCTTTCATTCGTGGTACAAGTGCGGCCGCGAAACCTTCAACACTATGCAATCAGCTTTGATCGCCCGCAATCTATCATGCACTTTGACCTGAACCTCGTATTAACACAGTATATTGCATGCTTTTTTCTATATTTCAGGAAGGAAAAATTGAATATGGGAATATCCGGTGGATCTCCAAGTGAATGGGAGTTCTATGAAGTTCTCAATGAATTTATTGGTAACTTTAAATCTAATCGAACTAATGAGCTTCTTACAGAAAGTATTGGTGTGTAAAATAATATCTCGAAATATAACATACAAATATATAAAAAAAAATAAACTGGCCATTTCAGCCCTTGGAAGGACTTTGACCTAGCTTTCTATTGATCAATTGTGTTGTGCGTGTTATTAAAGGTTTGATCACAAATGACCGAGAACTGGACCTACTTGTTTTATGCCGACTCCGAACGGCTTATGTTCTCAAGTAGCTTTACATGGCAATTTTTACTCTCTGAGGTTTGCCATTGTCTGCAGAGAGGCGACGACCGAACAGAAAAATTAATTCAATTGAAAAAACTTTCTGTCTGAGCTGGAATTGAACCCGGGCTACCGCGGTTCTTAGGCTTAGGGGCCACGCACACTACCCACTAGGCTACGGTCGCCAACATACAAATATACAAGTATTTATTTTTTTATTTAATTAAAGATTTTATAGAAACACAAGATTCCTTGGAGACAGAAGATCTGGATATTTTATGTTATTCGCCAGAACCTGAAGAGAAATTGGGTCCATCGACAGCAACAAAACGAAATCTTTCAGAAACAAATCCACCATCAAAATCTAAAAAAAGAGAGCTGAAATTAATGAGGAAATTTTAAAAATAGCAATTAAAGAAAAAAATGTCTTCAAGCAGTTTGTCGAACAATCGCAGAAAAATGAGGAAAAGCGAAATGAGTTGTTGGAACAAAACGTTGAGTTGCAAAGGCAAATGTTGAATTATTTTTTAAATGAAAAGTAATTGTTTTTTCTATTTTTTAATATAAATATTGTAATTATACTTTTGTTGAGAGTCTTGTTTTGTGTTAATTTTATATTATTGCACTGATTTTTGTTTTTTAATTTGCATATATATGTAAAAACTGATTGAATGAAAAAAACACTTTCTTAAAAACAAAGAATTACCAAAGTATTCCATTATTGTGTTTCTTATTGAATTTCCGTCCATATCAGCTGCGCTTAACGTAAAATTAGGTTGCCTTCGACTGCTAACACCTGAAGACTCTTTTAACCATATCATGTTTATATGGTCATTTTTACTGTTGCATACATTATGCATTATGCAGCAAGCTTTTATAATTATCGAAGCATTTTATACATTTACTTCCAAACCTTTGCCTATGCGTCTAAGCCGAGCTTTTAAATGTCCACAAGCATTTTCAACTACTCGTCGACATTTACAAAGTTGGAAATTATATTTTCTTTCCTTTTCGTCTTGACATATAGAATAAGGAAATAATTTCATCATTATTTTCGATAGTCGAAACGCGGAATCACCAATAAAGAGAACAGGTACATTGACACCTTTAATGGATTTAGCATTATTTTGAAATATCAAATTATACTCGTGCTGCTTCTTAAGCATTGAACTGTTAAATATGGTTGAATCGTTGCATTTTCCAGGGCTTCCTACATTTATGTAGGTAAAACAATACCTTTGATGAAATGAAAAACATTACTTTAAACAAATTTCGTAATATAAATATTTAAATACAAATCTTGCAAAGGAAGTGTAGAATGCAAAATGCAACTGGTTGAAAGTGGTAATATTTTTTGTTTGTTTTGTATATATATTTGGTGCACAACAAACTTTTAAATTTTGATTTATAATTTTTATTTTTTTAATATATTTTTTATAACTGTTTATTTGAAAATATTTTATTCAACTGAAATTTTCAAATGAAAATTTCTGATTGATACAAATATGAATATTTATACAAATGTTTTTATAATAACAAGTATTTATAACAAAGTGTAAATAAATTAACATAAGAATAATATAAATGTTAAGTTGAGGTAAGTAAGATGTAAATTAATAATCAACAATAGGTAAGTACAATGTAAGTTAAGAATCAACGAGAAGGTAAGTTAAATGTAAGTTGAAAATCAATGTAACAGAAGATAAGTAAAATGGAAGTTAGGAATTCAACTAATGTGGTGATGCAACTTAAAATTTTTGAGTCACCACATATATCTTTGAAATTTATTGAGTAATTATCCTAAATTATCGAAATCCTTAAAGTTTTATAGTTTTAAAGTTATAGTAATCCACAGCTTCGTCCTTAGGTGGATTGACTTCGATGTGGCAACCATCAATTGCACCAAAGCACTGCGGGAAACCAAGACTTTCAAAGCCTTTAACAATTTCATTAAGTCTAGCCTGAGTTGGGGGGTAAATATTTAGAACATCTTGATTAAAGGTGTTAAAAACTTCGCGACAAAAATTCAACACAATTTCTCCCACAGTTGTTATGCCAACTCCAAAAAGCTGAGCTATTGTTCGGTATTCTGCGGAAGAACCAAGTGCATACATTGACAAGCCAATCTTCTTTGGTAAACTAATAGCAGCGCGCCATGTTGTATCCAATTTTTCGAGACTTCGCAAGTGTACTATCAAAAATTGTAACGTCGCTCTATTTACTCTAAATGCATTTCTGAAGTCCTCGTCACTTAACTTAGGAACCTCCTCTTCCCAATATTTAGATATTGCAACCTAGCATTTAAAAATTTATTTGCTTGTATTAAGCACTTGTAGTCCATGTATATCATTTATTAAACTCACCTTTGTCCAAAGCCGACGATTAGTCCTAGAAAGATTGTTCAAATACAGCAGTTCCCTATACATAAGAGCTCGCCTTCTACTCTTGAGCATCCATACTTTTAATTGCTCATTTGATCTTTCAAGAGTGCTTATGTTTATCAAATTATTTAAGTACAAGAAAAACAGTTCCCTTGAATTAATTTTTATTTAAATTTTTTCCTTTCTTCTTGAAATCAGAATTTTTTTGAAATGTAAATAATTTTTTGAAGCAAATGTCAAACAAAACTATTTCGATATGTGTGTCACTACTTTCATACCACATAGTATAAAATCGTTCATGGTTTCAGTACTATAGTATCAATACCATATGTGTGTCCTTAGTATTAGTCAAATATAAAGTATTTTGTTATGGTATTGATTTGTTTAAATCAAGAATATCCCAGTGGGCATTTTAGCTAGCGATACGCAAAAGAATGCATGCTTGTAGTGCTCTTATTGGCGTCAATATATGTACCTTCCATGATCGCTGCATTGATGAGTGCTTCTGTAAGGCCTACCTTTTGAAGGTTTGGAGTCTTTTCCTGTTATTTTATATAAAAAAATTTTAAAAAAATTTTTAAAAAAATATATATGATTAGATGAATTAAAAAAAATCAAATCTTAAAGAAAAAACAAAAAAAAATTTTTTTTTGTCCGCGTTGGGACGCGAACCCAGGTCTCCGAAATCTAACACATTGCAAATCACATTATATGAAAACTTTTATATGGAACAATTCTAAGTCTTTTCTATTATTTTTGTATGAAGAAATTTACAAAAAAAAATCCAAAAAAATTTTTAAATGGACAGAAAAATTTGTAAAAAAATGTAGATTTTAAAAAAAATACAAAAAAAATAATTTTTTTTTTTGGGCCGAGCTGGGTTGCGAACCCGCGCTCCCGAAAACTTACTTTCATTTGTAATGATGCAAAATAAGCTGAAGTTTATTAACAACTGAGGTGGACGAGTGGGTAAGATGCCAAACCGCCAGCTGAGAGTACGCTGGCTCAAATCTGGAATTTGTCAAAAGTTTTTTTATTTCAAGTTGATATTTATATTGCTTTTCTTTCTAATGTACATTCTAAAGAAGGGCTTCTAGCAGGCTTCTTTAGAGTCGCGAGAGCGGAAGGCCTAGAAAATTTTCTCGTTTCATATAAAAAAGCTTATGGGCTTGGAAACGAGCACGGAAGGGCTAAGAAATCCATATGATGGCCTGCTAGAAGCGCTTCAAAGACCTGCTTTTGCCCACTGGGATATTACTCTTTGTTCCCTTTTGAAGCCAGTGGTGTTTCGTTGCGCTGAACTAGCTGAGCAACATAGAGTTTATTGAAACTCTCGCAACACAAACGGGAAGATTTCTTAAAAAACTTTACACTTTACTGTATATAAAATCGATCCTTATGGATTAAACTACAGAATATGGTTCTTAATGGTTTTCATATCACATAATTAACATACGCTTAATCCTTTTATCGATTTTTTTACCCTCATTTTTACGTTTTAAGGTGAATAAAATAAATTTGTATGAGTTCGAATTGTTTATTGCAACAAGATTAAACTATAACAGTTTTTTCCAATAAAAATATTATTGCGATTCTCTCACCCACACAATTTTAAGAGCCTCATAGACTGAGTAGTTTTAGTGTAACAAGTGTCATGGCAATATTAATTTGAGTGCAATAGAAACATTGCTTCTTAAAATTAATTCGCAGTTGCTATGAAATTAAGTTTAAATTTATGTGAAACTTAGAGCATTTGAGTATCAGAGCAGCACTTTTACATTCAGAAGATCAGAAAACCGGCAGAAGATCTGGTTAGTTCCTCTCCCTGATGCATGTTATATTTATAAAATAAATAATCAGTAAATCAAATCAAATGTGTTTTGGATTATAAAATGATATTAAGTTTTCTTGGCTTTTTTGACCTAATTTCGATTAATTTTCGAACGTAATGATGCACGTTTAATAATGCCAACAAGTTCAATCGGTCTTCACTTGTTTTGCTTCGCAGATACGTTTTCAATCTGTGTAGATGAAAAGAAGCGTTCGCTTGAAGGCACTGAAATCGGAAGTGTTGCTTTTAATAATTACGATAAAGCTCTTTTTGCGGCATTTGGTTATATTTGATCCGAAAAATGAGGTGTTTTTGTGACTTCAGGTTGCGGTTGTATGTATTACTGCTTACAGCTAAACACGAACAAAATTCAGTCCATTAGCAATAGAAACAGCTACCAACGTTTGCAACATTGAGGTGTAAATATTTAAAATAAATTATAAAAAGTCAATGTTTTTCTTTTTGGTACCCTTAGCCAACATAATAAACACCAGTACGACACATTTAAATACAGATTCTCCGAAAATTTCGGGAAAGGGGGTTTGAACCTCTTAAACCCCCCTGAATCCGTGTCTGGGATGAGGGAAGCTCTTGCAGTAATCGCCTTGTCAGCAGCCTGTCCAGTTGGGAGCAGCAAGAAGTAGACGGGCTGCTGATGGTGCGACTGCGGCGGGGCGATTCTTGACGTATCTTGCAATAGAACGGCCACTACGATAATCCTTGTTTTAGTGCGCTTTTGCTATCTAATATATAAAAATCTCGTGTCACGGTGCTTGTTACAGAACTCCTCCGAAACGGCTCGACCGATTTTAATGAAATTTTGTAGGAATATTTAGTATGTATGAGAATAGGTTGGAAAGTATATTTCACTCTCCTACCACCCGTGGGCGTGGCACCTCCCATACAACCCAAATTTTCGTTATCGAAAATCTTTGGAGTTATAACCGCTTAGCGTCGGAATTCGACCACAATTTTCACGTGCCGCTTCGCTGATAATATTTTATTGGACTTGAACAAAGGGGCGTGGCACCTCCCATACAACAGAAATTTGCGATATCGAATGGCTTTGGAGTTATAGGCCGCACAGCCTCGGAATTCGGTATTCGACCACAATTTACCCGTTCCGTTTCACTGATAACATTTTATGGGAGTTGAAAAAGGGGCGTGATACCTCCCATACAACCCAAATTTGCGATATCGAATAGCTTTTGAGTTATAGGCTGCACAGCCTCGGAATTCAGTATTCGAACTCAATTTACACATGAAGTTTTACTGATAACTTTGTATGGCGTTGAACAAGGGGGCGTGGCACCTCCCATACAACCTAAATTTGAGAAATTCAGAAACAGCTTTTGAGTTATAGGTCGCACAGCCATGAAATATATTTATTAGTAAATCTAATAAAAATAACAGTATTTTATAAATTTCACCAAAAATAAACTTTTTCTATCAATCTCAAAAATAAAAAATCAGCTGTTGATGATAAAAGCGCAACTGAAAGAACGATGAAATTTCAGAAATAACATCGAAGGTGAAAACAGTATGGCAATTAATTGACACATAAAGTCAACGTCAGTCTTTGGCATTAGATTTTATGTCAGTTTTTTAGTTTCAATGAAAACACATTTGACGTCATATGGTCGAGATGCCCACTGACATCAGTGATTGTTGTCATTGAAATTGACCTAGTGAAAACCAGACTTAACACTGTGTTATTTCAGAGCTGGGTGATAACAATTACATTTTTAACTGATTGCGGTTTTTAAAATAACGATTATAATCCCATTACGATTTAATCCCAATTTCAGAATTTTTTAATTAAATTGCGACAAATCTTTAATCTAACGATCTTAGATCACGATTGCAGCAATCGTTATTTTGAAAAAGTCGAAATTACGATTACTGCAATCGTAATCTAAGTTCATGCGATGAAGGATTAAATTAATTGTAATCTCGTGTTTTCTTTGAAAAGGATTACAGTAATCCATTACAGGATTACTTTTACTATTTGTTAAAATCACTGTTATTTACAATTAAGTGTATTGGAATGAACTGAAATTTACCATCAATAGCAACATATCTGCCACCATTAAATAGCTTCAATATTAACGAAATGCATAGCGAAAAAAATTAGAGTGCCTGGTGGTAATCCATTACTGTTATCCTTATAAAAGAAAACTCGAGATTACAATTAACGTTATCCTTCATCGAATGAATGTAGATTACGATTGCAGTAATCGCAATTTCAACTTTTTCGAAATTACGATTGCTGTAATCGTATTCTAAAATCGTTCGATGAACGATTACTTTAATTGTAATTGCATTTTTTTAAGATTACTACAATCGTTATCGTGTGGTTATAATTTATTTATTTATTTATTTTTATTTATTTATTTATTTTGAAATATGTGCCCATAAAAAGAACACTGTGTTATAACCTTATTTTGTAAAACGAACCCTTTATATTTTAAAGAACAATTTCAGTGAGAGAGAAAGTGTTTGCTCTAATTATTATTGAATTGGAACTGCCATACAAAAAAACCCCGAGTCAGGTGATTGAGTGGGTTTTACAAAATAACTCCATTAATATTTTAGATATGTATACATGTACATTTTTTATTTTTCCTTCCTTACTTCATAAAATATCAATAAATTTCAATAATAATTAAACCATTTAATATGCTCTTTTATCTCAATATTTTCGATCTATTAGGCAGCAAAAATTTCGTCGAATTCCCGAATGACGTAGACAAATTTCTTAATCGACAGCTGAACGTCCAGATCGCTTATCTGGTGATAGATAACAATGCGTGCATATGACCAGTCGCGAGAGCTTACTTTCAGCTGAATACCCTGTTTTTGCACGGAATCCGCAGTGACGCCATCCTGCAGCTCCTGCGGTGTTACTTGAGCTAAACGTGCAGCAAACGTGCTAGCCTCTAGCTTGGGATTCAGCATGTGGATGAGCAAAATGTTTGAATGTAAATTGGCCAGATCCACTGTAATGTTGGGACTCTGCACACTATGAATAGCTGCAAAGTTGTAAAAGAGAAAAGATTTATAAATTATCTGGAGTCACTAAACTTTGAATGAGTTGCTTCAATAAGAAGATGCAAATCATTGCCTCTATTGTCAACATGAAGAGACATAATTTACATATTGTACAATTCTAGTTCGTACATTTTTTTTTGCACAAATGCTGACAGTTGCATAAATAATGTCTCCACTTTTTTATTTATTTGCGCTGACACGAAAAGAACACAAAAGATTTACCTTCCGCTATGCGACGTATTCTGGTATGATCTTCATGCAAGCGCGGCACAATAGTCTCGAGTGCCACTAGACCGGCTGCCGCCAAGATGCCCGACTGACGCATTCCACCACCCAGTGCTTTGCGCAGACGACGTGCTCTACAGTCAGAATAATGTTGAATGTAGCGACAATGACAGATAAGACATAAAGGCAAAATAAAATAGGTTTTTGTGTTTCTTTACATTTTGTATGCTATTCACTCACTCGCTAATGAATTCCCTCGAACCCACCAGCACTGAGCCAACTGGAGCCGAAAGTCCTTTACTCAGACAGAAGCACACCGAATCAAAGTCCTTGGCTATCCTTGCCACTGGCACTTGCAGTGCTTCAGCTGCATTAAAAACACGCGCCCCATCCATGTGCAGCGCTATGCGACTGGGAAGCGGCTCTGCGTTGCGACAAAGCTGGGCGAGCGCATCGAGCCATTCAAGTGGTATCACTTTGCCGCCGCACATGTTGTGCGTATTCTCGACCATGACCAGCGAAGTTATCGGCTCATGATAGTCGCTGGAGCGAAATTTGCGCCGCAGCTCATCGAGACTGAATGTTCCGTCGGGATGATTTTTAATTGTGGCTAATTGTACACCAGCAATGTGAGCAGCTCCACCTAGAAGGAGAGAAAATAGTATAGCGAGGTTAACGAGAGTTATTTAGCTAATTTTTTTTTTGTGGGGGGTTTTGATTCATTTAAAGTTGCGAAGCACGGCCATAGATGACGCTTAGCAGTGGTTTTGATAGCTCTTAACCATGGTGGAATTATCCAGGTGGAAGCGGTTTTTTCACCACACCATAAATTTTGCTAAAGTTGTCAACAAATGTTCTCTAAAAGAGTGGGGTCGCTTATAAGTGTCAAGTGATTCGTTACAAGAAGCTCTTAGAAAAGTATTTGGTCGTTCGCTAATACTGCTTTAAATTTTTTTTTTTTTTTTTTTGTTAAATAATATATGTTTTCAATACAAGCTTAAGTTAATCAGAAAGCTAAAAGAGCACGTGACTAGAAATTGTGTGCAAAATACGATCTGATATGTAAGGATATCGAGCAGCACCTTTAATAGAAGCAGCAGCAGCAGCAGCAAATCCTTTGCTTGCCTTAGTCGCAATTTGTTGGTATTAATTAAACTCGGAGCTGGAAGGTTGGTCTATTATAGCAAGGCTATTAGCTTCAAACACGTCGACAGAATAAGATAAGCTAGTTGAAGGTTTAGGCAAATACATAAAATTCAAAAACAAACAGTTTCACAAACTTTGTTTTCTTTTGCTTTGCTTCAAATTTGCCATCAGCTGTTTTTGACAAGGCTAGTGTTCATTTTTGTGAGAGAGTTGAAAAAACCGCTTCCACCTTGATAATTACACCATGGCTCTTACCTACTGTTAAAATTTTTTTCACCTAAAATCTCAGTTTTGTACTAGCGCTCGTCCCGATAGCACACTTTTTTCATATTTCTTCAGACAGTGTGTTTAACATTTTGTTCGAAAAATTTTTTGAGCATTCGTGCTTGTGGGATTCTTACAAACATTTTCAAGTGAATCGAAAAGGTGAGTACACACAAAATAATCAGCAATATCCCGGTTTATACTCGTCAGGACTTGATGGTCTAGTCTTGCATTTGTGGATGAAAGACGCGGACATCAACGTGTGAAAGGAGGAAATTCAAAAAGGAATGAACAAGAATTGACGTCAATTCTTGACGAGTATAAAACGGGACAACGATTAGGCTTTCGACGTTCAAAAGCATTTATGCAAAAACATCCTATGTGTTATTGACGCGGTGGCAATTTTAAAATAGTAACGAATGGCGAGAAATGAAGCTCATCAAGTGGAGAAATGTGAAGCACGGCAAAAATATGACAGATGTCATCCTGAAATCGTATTTTACATGCGTATTACGCATTATTTGAAAAAATAATATGTTTAGTTATGTAAATGTTAAAACAATAATTTTTCAATAAATTCTATTATATTTTTGTGTTTTCCCTAACGAAAAATATAGTTTTCAATTCGAGGAGTTCACAAATATTAAACAAACTAGCTGAAACCCGGCGCGTTGCTGCCACTCTCCCTTGTCAAACGCCCATAAAATGTTATCAGTTAAACAGCATGTTTAAATTGAGGTCAAATACTGAATTCCGAGACTGTGCGACCTATATCCACAAAGCTATTCATTTTTATATATACAGATATTGATTTGTGGGCGGTAAAAGTGGGCGTGAAAACATTTATGTATAGTGACTGCCTCTTGGAGCACCTGCACAGCAAGTTTCACTATAAAAATGTGTAGAACTCCGGAATTGCCATTATTTCGAGAAAGTGGGATTATTTTTAATGCGACCACGCCCATTTTTTGTACAGTTACTGACAGTAACTATCTGAACAAAATTACTAAATCTTAGTTTTTACGATCGAAACCGTCTGATATATATCCTTTATTTGGTTTGTGGTCGATAGCGCAAATTTGGCTTGTATGGGAGGTACCACGCCCCCTCGTCCAAACGTTACCAAACCTCACAGGAACACTCACTCTCCTCGGCAGACATTGTTCTGCCACAGACCACCTTACTGCCATATACGAAAATGCCAAGAAATGCAAAATATATTCACCATTTCCAGTATAGCTGCCGAAAGTAGCCATATGCACTAAATAACCAAATTTTAGTCTAATACGATCAAAACCGTGCGAAATATAGCATTTTTGTTGTTTTGCAAGCAGTAAAAAGGGGTGCTGGAAAATATTTCCCTTGAACCATCTCGTAATCGAAACAAATCGACTGCCCAAATTTCAGCTCAATTTAGGTTAAGCTTGGCGCACTTTACTTCACTCGACGCTAACTTCCTGAAAAATGAGTTTAACTAAAGTGGGACAGGCCTATTTTTAGTGCACTTGCCGAGAGTAACCATATGAACTGAATTACAAAATGTTTGTCCAACACGATACAAATCGTTGAAATAAAACGTTTTCATTGGTTTGTGGGCAGTAAAAGGGGGGCGAGAAACCAATTTGTACAGTTGCTGACAGTAACTACACAAACCAAAGTACCAAATTTAAGTCTTATACGACCAAAACCGTCTGAAATAAAGCATTTTCATTTTTTTGTGGGCGGTAAAAGGGGGCGTGGAAGCCCATTTTAAGTACAGTTATCGACAGTAACCGTACATACTAAATTGCAAAATTTTAGCTTTATACGACCCAAACTGACTGAAATATATAATTTTTATTGATTTGGGGGCGGTAAAAGGGGGGGTGTGGCACATTTTTCCCCTCAACCATCTCGTACCTGAAACAAATCGGCTGCCAAAATTTCAGGTCAATCGGTTTAGTAGTTTTGGAGTCTATAGACATCACACAGCCAGACACACGTCGTTTTGCTTTTTATATGTATAGACATTGATTTGTGGGCGGTAAAAGTGGGCGTGAAAACATTTATATATAGTGACCGCCTCTTGGAGCACCTATACAGTAAGTTTCACTGTAAAAGTGTATAGAACTCTGGAATTGCCATGATTTCGAAAAAGTGGGCGTATTTATTTTACGACCACGCCCATTTTTTGTACAGTTACCGACAGTAACCATCTGAACAAAATTACCAAATCTTAGTTTTTTACGATTGAAACCGCCTGATATATATCCTTTTTTTGGTTTGTGATCGATGGAGCAAATTTGGCTTGTATGGGAGGTACCACGCCCCCTTCTCCAATCGTTACCAAACCTCACAGGAACACTCTCAAGATGTGGCTTTATTTTCTCTGAAAATTTCATAAAGATCGGTTCAGCGGTTTTGGAGTCTATACGTGATATAGCCACATACCCACATACCCACATACATACATCCATTTTTATATATAAGATGAGATAATTATGAGTACTATAAGAAAACTTTGAAAACTATAAGAAAACTTAAAAGCTATGCGCAAACTTGCGTTTATTGCAAATCGGAATGATTTAGCAACTTGTCATTTTTAAAATTTTTTCAATAAAATTTTAATTTTTTTAAATTTTCTTAACTCTAATACATAATTATCATTAAAATTTGTAATTTTTTTCGATCCAAATAAAGGATTTCCTCCAAAAAACTCAATTTTCTGTGATTTTTAGACGTGCTTCACAACTCTCCACGATTTTTGGAAACTCAAAACACCAGCTTTTTGGGCCAACAGTCAAAAATTTTCGATGATTTTGGATTTTATGCAAATCCTTCAACTAGAAAATATATTTTAAGATGCTCTAGAGATTCTATTCGGAAAAATGTAAAAAGCAATTATTTTTGTGGTAGTTTTGACTCCAAAACAATGAGTTTTCCAAAACTCCACACAGTTTTTTATTTCATGTGCCTTAAGTAAGCTCGACTATTCAAAATTGAATACTAAATATATGTATATGAGCTAAAGAATGACGTGTGCTGCCGAAAGCCTCGCTTGGTTTTTTTGTTTTTTTTTCTACAAATTTAAATAATGTGCTGCAATGAATTCAACTTGTGCTGAATTCAAATTTTAAATGGAAAAATATTTGATTTACATTTTTAAATATAGAAAAAGAAAATATAGAAAACCAAATTTAAAAATGTTTGTATGTAAGCACTCCTCAGCATCAATTATTTTCTCATTATTGGCATCTCAAATAAGCATTACCTTTTTAAAACCAAACTATTTGATTGTTTCTTCCCCAGAAACACAGCAAATATCGAGCACATTGCAGCACACAAGCATTTGTTACTTATGAATATATGATAAAAAAAAAATACTTCGGATTTTTATGAAAGTTACACAGGGGAGCAAAATAGGACTTTGCAAAAGTCGTAAATGGGAAATAATTGGAAAGGTTATTTTGCTGTTTTTAGTGCAATAATATAAAATTTTTAAAAAAATTTCGAATACCATGACGAATTTGTATTGAAATATCATTAACACTTCACGGTCTACGCCATAGCTTTTGAACGTTTTAAGATATAAAATGACGGTGTGATTTTATATAGTTGAAAAGGTATTGCAACGTAAAAAAAATTAAAATAACGAAGATGAAAAAAATGATAGCGCCTGCTACTGGAATGGTATTAAAATTTGAAATTAAGAATGGGTCAACTTACCGAGATATTTTCAAAAATTTTATATTTTTCCCTTTAAAAAAAAAAAAAAAAGAATTAAGACAATTAATACAATCTCAAACTCCGGATTTGGTTTTTTTAAACAATAAACCAATTTAAGAACAAAATTTGAGCCAAATCGGAGATGATTAGTGCAACTGATGATATTACACTTCAATATGAAATGGGCGATTAATAAAATAAATAAATTCGTGAAATTTCCGTGTTATTCTAAACATTTCAAAGAAAAGTCTTATTCACGAAGTCGTTAGTTTTTGCTACCCCTAAGAAATTAAAAAGTGTTGCCTAGGTAGAAGGCAATAAAAACTTTTAACCTTTTAAAAAATCCAAATTTTTTCTTTTAAAATCTTTTTATGAACTACCAGTTTTTTTATAAAAGGTTATAAATAAAGGTAATATAAAAAATGATGATGCCCTGATGATGATATATCGGTTTAATTCACTCTTACACTCTAACAAAAATCCACGGGAACAATTATTGTTGGACACAGATTTCCTTAATTTAACATAAATGAATTTCAGAGAGAAATTCTTTCAGAGAGAGAAATTGAATTTACGCTAGAATCGCGTAAAAACTTTATCCTACAATTATTACTCTCGCACTTTCTTTAAAGAACTCTGTCCTAAAATTATCTCTTTCCATTTTGTTTCCGTTTATAAAAAAATGCTAGAAATGCGTGAAATCCCGCTAGAAAGTTTTCTTAGCAACAGCAACTCTATATAGAGTCAGTCACACAGCAGACTAGACGGACTGTTTCCGAAGACGCTACCCTTTTCATCCTCAGTATTCTTGAGTGATTACGCTGTGACCAACCCACTGTTTAAGTTTTATATAATTTGAAACTTGCTGGAATTTATTCATCGAAATCATATGTCGTTAAAGCAAAGGTTTTTATTATATGTCAAGCGTAACACCTGCTTCAATAGCGTAAAATATCGCTGCTGGAGCGTTTTAAGCACTATATTAATGCTAAAATAGCATTGAAAATAGATAAAATATACATATTTTGACAAACATGCGTAGCGTGATCTTTTTACAAAATCGCTTATAAGTTTTATGGAATTTCACATTATTTACTTACTGTACATGTGATTTTTCAATCAGTATATAAATTACCCACTTTTTGGTTTATTGCATAAGTAGATAAAAATTTGTGAAATGAGTAAAAGAAGTCGAGAGTACGAGTGCGTAAACAACCCAAAAAATTTATGTAATGTGTGCGGTGTGCTTATGATAAAAAAAGTATAGCAGTGAGGGGATTGCCGACCGAAGTGAAAAATTATATATAAAATATTACTATTTCCTGGAAGACTTTGTCCTGCCACGGACCGCTTTACTGTTTATAAAAATTTTCATTCTAATCGGGAAAACTTTTTATATTTTCACTCCCTCAGACTTTGGTTATATCTTTCAAAACATTTTTTAATTCAGATAGCATTTTTATTTTATAATTACACCAAACTATATTATTACATTTAAATTTAATATTGCTGATATAAAAATAAAATACAAGGAGCACTATTGAATGAAAAATACTCCTCATAGAATAAAATAAATTTGCTATATTTTATATATGATATTTTGGTTGATTCGTCTTGAAGTCTCTTTTAATGCCTGCATTTGAGATCTTACTACAAGGAAAACAGAAAACATAGCAAGCAAGTGGAGTTTATTTTTTGCCCCGATTCGGTTTATCCGTACATCCGGTTCATCATTAATGCACATTATTTTCATTATTATCATTTCATTATATTTTAAATTATGGGTATATTAATATAAAAAACAGAGTAACACAAAAACAAAAATATAAATTAAACTTATTTAAATAATTAATGTACACATAAAATAAGTATACATAGAATATATATTTACATAAGTTACATTGAATTTCATTTACATAATTTTCACTGTTTGCGTCATTAATAATTGAATTATATTCTTAAAAAAAAAACTATAGGCGTATGGAAGCTGAAATAAGAAACAAAATATTTTTGGACGATGCAGCCCCAGACATGATCCCAGTCATAATGCGACCATCGAATTTCACACAAAAGAAAACAATATAAAGTGCGTGTGTCACACACATTGGTAGCTTTCAGCGGAGTCAACAGTTGGCAACTCTTTTTTTTTTAATTTGAGTGAGAAACCTTCGCAATTAAATGATCCATTCACATTCAGGTGACTCCTCTAAACGCGGATAATGTGTGTGACACACGTTCTCTATTTTGTTTTCTTTTGTTTGACATTCGATGGTTGAAACAAGAAATGTCACCCTTACCTATTACTTATTATACCATGGTCCCAGTCAGTGAATATGCTGGCGACATTTATAAAACTACAAATGTTTTTATGTTGGTCATGAAACTCAAACACACGCTCTTGGATATTGGCTACCAGGCGCTCAGCTTTTTTCGTTTGACATGATTTTGACAGAATTGTAGGTATTGTCGAAAAGGTATCAAAACAAACTTAGAATAAAAGAGATACTTTTTAAAGTCTCTCCGTATCTAGCGTACCTGTTTAATATGCCTTGCTGAGCGCCTGGTAGTCATTTAAAAACCTACTCGCTGTCATGCCAGAATAATCAGGTAAGGCCAGCTCGCTTAGTGCCCTCACGCGTCAAGGGCCAAATAGACTACACAGACTGTTTGCGCAGACTTAATTTTTTAGTTCAAATTCTATTAAATTTTTCTTTTCTGCTTCCATTTTTATATATTTTCCTTCACGCACGTCTTCACGCTATAAAACTTTCGGGATTATGGCAAGTCGGTGTGATTTTCACTACACACTATACAGACGGTTTGCGCAAACACAACCAAAAATTAAAATATTTTAATTTTTGCGCAGACATCTGCACAAACCTAAAACAGCCAAATACCCTGTCGAACAGTCTGCGCAAATTCGTGATTGCGCAGACAGTCTGTGTGGTCTGTTTGGCCCTTTAACGAAGAGTGGAAAATGAAAAGGTTGAAATAAGAATATTATGTTTTCAAATTGTAAATAGTGCGAACACGTGTGTTAAGTTTGTGTTAATTTGAATGAAAATATTATAATAACAGTGTAAATAAAACTATAAAGTGCCGAGGAAGTGTGCAATTTGCAACAAAGCAAAAAACAAGTTTAACCAAAAATCAACTGCAAAACATGAACATAAAGAAACTCGAGATGAACAGCTGATTTTGACAAGTAGCTTGCTTTTCTCTGCTTTCTACTTCATTCCTCTCCGAGTCGGCCCTACGTAGTTATTCTGCCATGCTCGCTGTATGTATTGATGACGAGTGTTACTCGGAAAATCACGATGACGCAAACCAAAGATTTACCCTCTACCAAAATCGTTCAACGCGCCTAAAGAAGTTTTCACTTCAAAAAAATGTACTCAAATTAACTGATGCGCTACAACAAGGTTATCTGAAATACTTTTGTATGCTACCGAATCTCACCGATCCATAGCCACCACAGTCTTTTTGTGCTATGTTCCAGCCAGATCTTAGCAAATGGGCTGTTGGCCATAGTTACGAATTTAAAATTTTGCTATATACACATATTCGTTATGTGTTTCACATTTACGTGTTTAATTTCAGCCTACGCATGAATTTCGACATGATTATGGTTTCGAAAAAGCCATTAGTGGAGTTCACGATCTAGTGCAAATGGTCTTGCATGAGTGTATTTGCAAAATATTATTGCATATATTTGCACTACACTAACAAAATACACAGATTTGCACTTGCTACATTCTCGCAGCAATGCAACACTAAAAACCTGTAGCTTACAAATGCTACGCATGTGCAACATTGGATTGCAAGCTCAATCGAACAATGATGGCCGGAAAGTGTAGACAAATTAATTTTGTGTGAGAAACCAAAATAGTCTATTATTGCCTCTTTTTCACTTTTTCTCGGCATAATATTGCAGATTTAAACAAAATGTAAGAAATTATTACTTCACAAAGAAATTTTTTTTATTTTCTTTTATAAATCAGCTGTTTATTAATTTTGCCAGAAGTGTTGCAGAGTAATCCAAAAAGAGCTGTTCACAATTGATTGCAAATGTTTGCAATTGCATAATTTTGCAATCTGGTGCAAATAAGATCGTGAACTGCCCTATTTTATTACACAACTGGTTGCTACTTCTACCTTAGCAAATGTTCTGGCCTTGGAAAAAGTTTGATATTAAATTTTCCCCAAGTCTATTGCTAACGGTTCGTCATTTGAGTGATATTCCGTATCCAGTGTTCATTGGTTCATCACTCATAAGCATTGACTCACAAGAAAATCCGTTTGAATCAAGTGTAAGTGATTTAGCATCGGAGAAAGGTTTAGAATTTATTTCACAGCAAGACTTAAACGATTGGGTTCGATTGGTCATTTGGAGCTAACGAAAGAATAATTAGAATTATTTGCATCTCGAATGCAAGAACGTGGCTTTATGGCTGCAGGTGTTAAATCGACGATCTACGAGGGAAAACGAATTTTGCTATTGGAAGGATGTATTGGGTTTGTTTATGGAGCTCCACCAAGAACATATTCCAAACGAGTGGCGGTTGTTTATAGACGGCAGCAAAGATAGTTTGAAAGCAGTTCTCTTGTACAAGGGAAATTAAAAGCCATCCGTTCCGATCGCATATATTGTTAGGAAACATACGAAACGATGGTCGTATTTCTGGAATACATCAGACATATAGAATATGATTGGAAAATTTTCTCTGACTTAAAAGTTGTTTGTATGTGGCGTGTAATGCAAGAAGGCAATACTAGAAATTGCTGCTTTCTTTGCTTTTCGAATAACCGAACAAATAGCATTATCGGCGAAGCCAACGTCAAAACCGATCCTATCGTAAAGAGAGAAAATATTAAATACTTCCCCCGTTGCACTTTAAATTGGGACTCACCAAAAACTTTGCGATTATTTTTCATTTATATGCAAATATTGAAGAAAACGTCTTCACAGGCCCCGAGATTAAAAAGACACTAACAGACGAAAGGTTTCCAAAACTTTTATCATTTGTTGAAGCTGCAGCTTGAAATTCGTTCAAGCTAGTTTTTGCCAATTTTTTCATAAACAATAAAAATCCAAATTACAAGGATATCGTTGAAGAGTGGTGAAAAATTATGAAGCAATAGGTTTCTATTCTTTTTTTTGATTACGTCAATACATAATAAAATTTTGATAATTTGATATAAAAACAGGCCGATGAAAAATAAACTCGCGCGACTTCAAAGGAATTAACTCTAAGAAGTGCCAAGTTATAAAACGAAAACTGTGAGTTGGTGACAACTTAATCACTCAAGAGTACTGAAGTTGGAAAGAGTAGCGCTTTCCGAAATAGTGTGCCTAGTCTTCTGCGTGATTGACTCTTGTTGTTGTTGTTGTTGTTGCCTTCTTAAAAATTTACTTGGTCTATAAAGCTCATAATTAATAATAGAAAATACCTTTTCTTCAAAAAGTCACTGACTAATCAAATGGTTCTCGTATTTTGGTAATGAACTAAGCTTATATTATCGATAATTAGCCTCGTTTTCGATTTTTTCATGGGCTACTCTATTGTTCATACAAATATGTGTAAAAACGCAAATGAAAACTGGCGGATCTCATTTTATGCACATGGAAATAAGTTCTTATCCATACCATAAACAATACTTTAAACTTAAAAAAGCGTATTTAAAAAATGTCTTCCAATTCAAAAACACTGTAAGCAAAAATCTATAGAAATGTTGTCTGTTGTCTGTTGCGAATTTATTTGGATGAGAACTTTTTGTTTAAGTTACTTCTATTTCTACTTTTGAAAGTGTCTGCACAACGCATTCATAAGAAGTACTATAACTTCTATAAGGCGGGTAAGAAACCAACACAATAAAAAATAAACAAACAAAAAACCATACTTTTTGCTATGCAATTTTATGCTTCTATATCTACAAACATCTAGCAAATATATCTAAAGCAAAATACATATTTACATAAAAAGATTCACACACAAATATTTACATACCTTGTTCATACAAAAAAGTGTGAGATAAATCACCAGCAATTGCTTCCGTACCACGGCGATGGCAGTGCACCATAACTGTAAAAAAGTTGAACAAACAAAAATAAACACTTTAGAAGTTAAAAAAGGAAAAAAAATGAAAAATAAGAAACAGTTATTTCGTAAAAAAATAAAACAGCGAGTATGAAAGTTTAGAGTTACACCAAAAACAATCTTTGTATTTTTGTAATTCAAATGCAATGCTTTACTAGAATAGTGCCCTGATTGGTCTAGTTTAACCCGCTCTGTTTTTATTTCACCCTTTTTTTAAGTACTTGAGTTCTTTTGGTTTTTTGTCGTAGTTTTGGTTGTGATTGAGTGCCAAGGGTGACATAATATTATATTTGTCCTTATTTGCTAGCTTTCTTATGGCATAAATACATACTATTTATTAAATATAAAGTTTGAAAACGTTCACAAAATGTAATTTTTTTTAGATACAATGCAATATATTCCGGAAATTTTTTTATTTTTAAAATTTGGTACCTTAACAAGACTTATCAGATATTTACATTTTGTTGCAGTAAACCGTATTCTGTGTTATTTTGAACTTGTATAAAAAAAACATATTCACATATTATCGATGTACACATTTTTTTGGATCTTAAGGTATTTTTGTTCTCATTAGTAATGAGAAAAACTTTCAGAAAATGAACTCGTACCGAAGAAAAAAGATCACCATTTTCCTTATATACATATTTTTGAACTGGTCTAATATGCATTTAGGAGCCTCATGTCGGGCTCGTACAATTTAGGGGCTTAAGCCCCTTCCCCTTATGGTACATAAAATATAAAAATATAATATATTAGCATTAATGCAACTACAATGCAACAGCGTAAAAAGTTGCAAACCACTTCAATTTTCAACTGAATGCGACCTATGCTTTTAGATCATAGAACATATTCTATAAGGGCTTTGGCATAGATTGTGATTTTACGTTCGGGTAATACAACAAGGAGCACAAGCGTATGCAGCGGAAGAATGTGATCTTTCCACGTGTGTTCATTCCGCGTTTCATTCACTTAAACTGTCTGTATCAAACTCATATGAAAAAACCTGTAGTCGTAACGATTTTTGGTATCTTAAAAATAATAATGATTAACTGTTCTTTACTCCCAAATAACAATAACACCTTTTACTGGCACAATGTGTTAAAAGATATACTAAGTATATTATACTTGCCATTTTGAATTAGGTTAAGGCATATCACTAGCCTCGGTTATAAGCAATTAAATTGTCTTTCACGTTTGTTCCGTCTAATCAAAAATTTACATATGGTTCTAATCAATTTTTCCTCTAAAAATCTATCCCTTTGCTGTCAGGTCCAAGATAATACGTGGTTTTTTGGACACATGCCTTGGTTCTTTGATATTTAGAAAAAAAATAGGTTGCAAGACATAAGTCCATAAATACTTATCAAGAGCTGCAGGACGCTGTTATCAAAGCTTTAGACGTCGCAACCGAATTTCGCAATTTCGTCTCTCGCATTTCAACTTTTAAAAACAATAAAAACTTTTGATTTTCAAATTGTTATTTATGTGGTCACACTCACATTCACATTCAGTGATTTTTTTCCCCCAAAAATTTCATTTTTAAATTTCTTTTGATTTTTTTTTTTGCGTTTGAAATGCCAGACAGGCACTTTAAAGACTTTTAAAAAATAAGTCATGTTTAAACATCTAAAACTTTCTGATCCGAATTTCCGTTTTTATAATTTTTTTCACAAAATAGCAAAAGACTAGCACCCAGTTATGTCTTCTTTTTTAATTTTGCATTTTTATATATTTTGCAATTTTTTTTTGGGGATGGAATAAGCAAAGGATAAAAAGCTTTTTTTGTATTTGCATAAAGTGTGGTTTCAAAAAATATTTCAACAACATTTAATTGGAATTTTTTCAAATTTGTATTTTTAGGTTTGAATTCATTGAAGCATGAAAGAAAATAACATATTTTTAAAAATAATATATCATAACTCTGGTACTTTTAATCCGATTTTTTTATGTTTGATAACTCATTTTTAAGAACGATTACGTTAAAAATTAAGGGCATTCAAGTATTTTAAAAAATATGTTTTTGAGATGAGATGAGATGTTTTTTTTTACTTCTTTGACCAAATCTTTATTTTATATATAAATAGGCTCAGGCAAAACAGTTCGGTACCATTTTTTTCCGCGTTTCTACACCGATTTGGATGCTTTTTTTTAATTAACTATAGTAAGAAGAAGGAGTGCACCAAATATTTTTGTGACCTTTGACCTGAAATATGAGCATTCAAAGAGAATTTCTTAAATAAAAGCTAAGCTAAAAGAGATGGAAGAACACGGTGTAAAAAGAAATTTTAGACATTGCTGAGATGTACAAAAATTGTTCGCTATCTTTTACGGATACCCTACGATAAGCATTGTTTTATGTTTCATGTGCGAATATATATTGGGGTGTTAAAATTTCATAAAAACAGTAAATTTTGAAAAATGCCCCTTAATTTGATATGTAATTTATGAAAATATCGCGAAAACTGTAGCTTTTCTCAGTACAACGTATTTTTGTATGAAAATTCGTTGGTTAACACTGAGTGGAAAAATGAAAATAGAAATTAGTCTTTTTTTTTCCTCTTCCTGCGCTCATCAGAGAACGTAAGTGATTTCGTATCATAGTGTAGGTCGAAAGGTCACAGTGAAAAGGTCGAATTTCGGCCACTTTCGAACTGTAGTATTGGAAAAACTCTTGCAAAACGCTTCTTCATTTAACGGGCTCTTAAGTGAGTTCTAAAAGTTTATCAATCGGCACGAAACTTTATAGATTTACATGAATTTAATTACAAGCTTTAGATCAAGTAAGTTTTTTAGAAGGCAAAAACAACAACTCTGTATAGAGTCAATCACTTAGCAGACTAGACAGTCTGTTTCGGAAATCGCTACATTTCCTCTTCAGTGGTCTTTGAGTGATTAAGCTGTGATCACTCACTGCTTAAAATCTTATATGATTTCACACATTTTTGAACTCATTCATCTGAACTATATAGAACAAATTGAACGTTCAAATTGACTACTTAATCATATGACATTTTAAAGCAGTAGGCTATTTATAGATTACCGCCATCAACTCTACCAAGGTTGCTATCTGTTTTAGTGGCTTCTTATTTATTTCAATATTCATTGGTGTTCGACAGCTTGTCGAAATGCACCACAGAAATGAAACGAGTTTTTTTTGCTTCGCTAGAAGCTAGTGTTTTAACTGAAAGGTGGCTATTTTCACAACCAAATGTTCAATTACTCATGACTTTGACCGAAATCGATCAGTTATTAGATTATTTAATTAATTTGGCGTTCATTAAACCTATTTGGCCGTGCTCCGCCATAGTTAGTTAGTTAATTTGTGATCTATTTAATTGTTACATTAATTTGATTGCGAGCTTTAGATCAAGTACACAACATTTGTTTGTGAAAATAGCCACCTTTCAGTTAAAACATTAGTTTCTAGCGAAGCAAAAAAACTCGTTTCTGTTTGTCGAACAGCAATGAATTAAGAAATAAATAAGAAGCAACTAGAATAGATGGCAACCTTGGTAGAGTTGATGGCGGTGATCTATAAATAGCCTACTGTTTTATAATGTCATATGATTAAGTAGTCAATTTGAAGGTTCAATTTGTTCAATATAGTTCTGATGAATGAGTTCCAAAATGTGTGAAATCATATAAGATTTTAAGCAGTGAGTGATCACAGCTTAATCACTCAAAGACCACTGAAGAGGAAATGTAGCGATTTCCGAAACAGACTATCTAGTCAGTTAAGTGATTGACACTATACAGAGTCTTTGTTGTTGTTGTTGTTGCCTTCTTAAAAACCAACTTGATCTTAAGCTCGCAAATAAGTTCATGTAACTATTTAATAAATCACAAATTAATTATCTATTTATAGATTTTAGTTTTACATCAAATTGAATGTTCTATTGGCGTCACTAATTTGAGTAAACATTTAATATACATATACAAATTCCTTTTTTTTATATATCGATATTGTAAACTATCGATATTTGTTTTTAATCAAAACCCCTCCCTTGGGCTAAGCCTGACTACGGGCCTGCCCCATGCTCCTTTGAAACAAAAATGTTTGTTCGGGACGGTTCCTTAAAATAATCCTTGGCTTATGTTGTAATCATTCCTCAAATATTTTGACTCTAGTAATAGCCATCCGAGAGCTGAAATAGTTTGAAATAACTCTAAAACCCGATTTTTTTTTAGCAGTATTGCCTGGTGTGTTAGTTGTAAAAAAAAACTTTCAGAAATTTTAGGCCGAAAAAGGCTCTTCAAATCTGCATCAAAAAAATGTAAATATTTGCAATCGGATTAATGATAATGCTGTTTTTCATGAATATTTTTGTATATTTTTGATTTACTTCCATTCTTCAAAGCTTTTAAAATTCAAATAACTTTATTGCTTTAATTTTATTATTAATTTCTTACAATATTTTTGCAGTAAGTGTTTATTTTAAAATTAATATTTTTGTTTTAATAAGTATTGATTTAAGAAATTCTGAGCAGAAATCAATGCATGCACTTAAGACCTTTCCAACGATATCTGAGAGTAAGGATAGCATTAGAAATAATGACGTTTTTTTAATTTTTGTGAAAATTACTTAAAAAAAATATATAAAAAAGGCGCGAAAAACATAATTATTTGTAAATAGCTAGAAGTGTTTTTCCGGCTTTAATTTCTAAAATTTTTTATACAACTAATACACCAGCCAGTATAATTACAAAGAATATAATTTTTGGAGTTTTTTGTAAAGGAGGGTTTTGCAAGTTTTAGCACACTGGGGGCTTTTGTTACAGCCAAAACATTTGCAAATCGTTATAAAATAGATTGAAGTTAATTTTTGAAGCGGTATAAATTCAAATTTTTGTTCCCTCACACAAATCGTGGCACCATAATGTACATAAATGAAAATTAAGATATATTGAACTCATGGTACAACAAGATATGGTACAATAGATGCAGCGCTGACTGTGCTCTCTTTCTCATACTGCCATTATTGTCAAAGTCAGCTGTGTAGCAAAAGCAAACAAAAGACTAGAAATACAAATGTAACCACTTCAATTGTGTTGTTTAAAGTAAAATGAAATTTTTGATTTAAAATAAATAAAAATGAAGTGCGTGTTGTGCCTGAATCACAATCTGAATATAGAAAATCAAGCATATTTTCTTGACGATGTGTGTTTCTGCTGTTGCGCTCCTTGCTTGCAGTTAATTTTTTTTTATTTAATATTCAATGCATTTTTGCACGAATAAATGAAAAAGTAGTGAAATAACAATAAAACCAGCAAGAAGCAGCATTTTAATTTTTTTTTTTTCATTAAAACAAAAAGGAATTTTGAACAGTATAAATTTGTTCAGATTTTGCCAATTCTAGCTTTCTTATAGCTTTTAGATCTTATGCTAGCTGTAAACTTTGTTTTGGCATTCACGGCAATATTCTATCATCTCGTGTATATACCTGGTAATTATTGCATCATGATGTAACTGAAACGGCGTGAGTTTAAGTGAATGCCAGTTGCTGCTAAAAGAATTCAAGCTGAAAATTAAGTAAATAACTCTTTCAGACCCGCGCACAGTGTATTGTGTAGAATATGCTAGCTGGACAAAATTGATTTTCTCACTTTGAGAAAATAACTGCACAAGTTGATGAGTAATGATCTAAAAGAGATGGTATTAAGATATTTTTTTTTTGTCACTGGAAGATATGTATTGAGTAATACGCAGTGTAAAACAGGTTTTAGTTTTAATAATTTCATTTTGATTATCAGTTTAAATTAGTGCAGTATTTAAGACGCAAGTGCATTTTTCTGCAATTTTTTTTTTAAATATTTGCAATGAAATTTCAAGTGGAAGGTATGATATATATAATCTTATTACAAACAAGTGTGAAAAGTGGATACATTTTTTGGAAATTATCAGAACTGTCAGAAGCGCCATTTCTACGCTATTTGTTTTTATTTTTAAACTTCCAGAAGCTGGGACTTATTTGGCACAGCTTGACACCAGTCCAAATTTTCAGTGTTTTAAAATTCATTTGGTGTTTCGCATGCGCTCGCTTCTATTTAATTTTCTTTTTTTTTTTTGAGTACACATTCTCCATCACTAAATGGGAATTGTATGAAATGTGGTGCAAATTTTCGAAGAACGAAAGAAACGAAATTCCATTTAGGTTCGTTGAATGAAAATTTTATCTTGTCGATGCTGATAAGGAGTCTTTAAGATCCATTAAAAAAACTCACAAGTTTTTCTAGCAAAATACTAATAAAGTGGCGCATGTGGGAACAGGAAGGAACGCTTGATAGAAAAATTGTTGAAACTTTTGAAGGAAGAAGTAATTTGCATTTGAAATAGTTTTTGTTTTTATTTTAAGAGTTAAATTTTAATTTTGTGAAGTGTTATAGAAAAATAACATAAATTTTTACTGAATTAAATTTACTGAACAAAAATTTACAAGATAAATAAATGCAAATAAGAGACAGCTGTTTGATTACGACACTTTAAAAAACATAGCTTTCAGAGTTGTAAGATATTAGTACTTTTTTATATGGAAGGAAACAATAAAATGTTAAAACTAGTGTTAAATTTTAGGAAAATATGACATTATGACATGATAGCACACTTTGTGAATACCCTTAATATTTTATATCGTAAAAGGGCAAAATATGTTAAGGGAGGTTTTATGCAAACAATTTTTTGAAAAAAAATTTTTGTTTAATTGATTACTGTTTAAGAATATTTATACTTTTCAAGAATATGTAAAAAGATATCAAAACAATCCCGCTCATAATACAAATTCTGCGGTTTGGCGATTAAAACCCGGTGCGCCAGAGTACCTTTAACTTACCAGAGTATCTGTAAGTGATTTTTCTCGAAACATAATTTTTCGAAACGGGCCTCACTGCTGCAAGCAAACTAATCGACCAATTTTAATTTACTTTTTTTAATCTGTTTATAATGAAATTCTTCACATCTGTTACCAAAATGAGCGTCTTTGTAAAATGTTTCTAGTTTTTACACGCACCAATATGGTAAAAAAAACGTAAATTTTTCGGTTTTTTTAACGCTTCATAATGTTCTTAATTTTACATATTTTCAATCAATTTTGGTAAAAAATGTCCACTGAAGAGTCCGTTTTCGAATTCATTTTTCTTTGTACTGTGTTGACGATCGAGGGAAACTGGGGGCGAACAATGTAACATGTCTGACTGCCTCAACCTGGCGAGGCCAGCATAATCTTTGTGAAATCGCCTCAAGTCGACTCAAACCTCCACGTGGTGTTTCCTGGGCAACGTCAAAACTGACAACCGTTAGTTTGGCGGCTAATCTGAGCGGCGGGCCTCCCTAGGCTTAAAATAGGTTGTGCGTTGGGTTTGAAGCCCACCCGTAAGAACCAATTTCAATGAAAACTAATAAGAATAGAAGAAAACTGATCCCCAAATCTGATGACGACCTCCGCAAACGAAAAACTGATAATGATTTACGGATATGCACCTGGAATATCCGAACCCTTAATTATGAAGGTGCCTCTATCCAACTGACTGATGTCTTGGAAAGATACAAAGCTGATATCACTGCTATCCAAGAAATGCGATGGAAGGGACAGGGTTGCATTCGGCTTGCACCCTGTGATATCTACTACAGCGGCCATGCGGAGAAGCACGAGTTTGGATGCGGATTTGTAGTTGGCAAGAGACTACGGCCCCACGTCCTGCGATTCACACCTGTGAACGAACGACTTGCCATAATCCGCATCAAGGTAAGATTTTTCAATATAAGCCTAAAAGGTGGGCAAGGAAAATATTTTTGGTCCAACAGTCGGAAAGTTCAGCCTCCACGACAACACCTCCGATAACGGAATGAGGCTGATTGACTTCGCCGCAGCACAAAACATGGTCGTAAGTAGCACTAGATTCAAGCATCTCAATATTCATAAAGCCACCTGGATGTCCCAAAACAAAATGCCAAAACAAAAAGCCACCTGGATGTCCCACCCTGATCAAAAAACAAAAAATCAAATTGATCACGTTTTGATCGACGGAAGGCACTCTTCCAGTGTATTGGATGTACGCACGATCCGTGGTGCAAACATTGACTCGGATCACTATCTTGTTGCAGCCAAGATCCGTATACGTCTGAGCGCAGCTAAGAATACACGCAACCCTACACAGAGAAAGCTAGACGTCGACAAGCTGCAATCGAAACAGACAGCCGATGCTTTCGCCACTCGACTCTCACTCCTGCTTCAAAGCACTCCTCCAATCGATGATATATGCGCGCAGTGGACACACATTTCCAACTCCATGCGTGCGGCTGCTGAAGAGGTGATTGGCTACCAACGCCCTCGCCGAAACCAGTGGTACGGCCAGGAGTGTCGCGACGCCACTGCAGAGAAAGACGCCGCCTACAAAGCCACCCTGCAGTCGGTTGTAACGCGCGCTGCTAAGGAGCGATACAAAGAAAAGAGGAGGGAAGAGAGACATATTTTCAGGCGGAAAAAAAGAGAGGCAGAAAAGCGCGATCAAGAGAAGATTGAGATGTTTGGTGACAGGAATGAGGTCCGAAAATTTTTTGAAAAAATAAGATGCCTTGCCGATGGTTTTAAAACCGGGGCCTCTTCCTGCAAGGATGAAAACGGGAATCTAGTGACAGATGTCCAGAGTACACTGACGTTATGGAGGGAACACTTTTCTAAGCTTCTAAGTGGCGACGCTGACAACAATCCCGCCAATAGAGATGATATTCCGGAAACCCCAAATTCGGATGACAGCGTTGAGGTTCCGCTGCCCGACTATGATGAAGTTCTGACAGCTATAGCTCGGCTTAAAAATAACAAAGCCGCGGGAGCTGATGGCTTACCTGCTGAGCTGTTTAAGAACGGAGGCGAAGCTCTACTTAAATGCATTCACGAGCTTCTATGGAGAATATGGTCGGAAGAATGCATTCCGAACGATTGGAATCTCAGTGTGCTCTGCCCAATCCACAAGAAAGGCGAGCCCACTATCTGTGCCAATTACCGTGGGATAAGCCTTCTTAATATCGCATATAAGGTCCTGTGGAGCGTTTTATGTGAACGATTGAAACCCATTGTAAACCAACTGATTAGATCTATCAGTGTGGCTTTAGACCTGGAAAGTCCACCATCGACCAGATCTTTACGCTACAACAAATCTTTGAAATCCTAAGAAAAACAAATCAACACCCACCATCTCTTTGTCGACTACAAAGCCGCCCTCGACAGCCCAATGAGGAAGCACCAATGTACTCCACCATGTCTGAAATTGGTATTCCAGCAAAACCAATACGACTTTGCAGGATGACACTGAGCAACACCAGCAGCGCAGTTAAAATCGGGAAGGACCTCTCCCCCCCATTTATTACCAAACGAGGTTTCAGACAAGGTGATTCCTTATCGTGCGACTTTTTCAACCTAATGATGGAAAAGATCATCCGAGCTGCTGATCTGAGACGTAGTGGCACAATATTCTACAAGAGTGCTATGCTGCTTGCGTATGCTGATGACATAGATATCATTGGCCATAATACGCGCGAAGTCAGTGCAGCATTTTCCAGATTAGAAAGAGAGTCAAGTCGAATGGGTCTGTCAGTGAATGCAGATAAGACGAAATACTTAGTGTCAACAAACAAACAGATAAGACGAAATACTTAGTGTCAACAAACAAACAGTCCCAGCGTCTTGAAACCCACGTTACCGTTGACAATACCTCCTTCGAGGTTGTGAAGAACTTCGTTTATCTGGGATCCAGCATTAATTCAACCAACGACATCAGCATTGAGATCAAACGAAGAATAACTCTTGCCAACAGGTGTTACTTTGGGCTCAGTAGGCAATTGAGAAGCAGAGCCCTCTCTCGACGAACGAAAATCACGCTCTATAAATCGCTCATCATGCCCGTCATACTTTATGCATCACAAACCTGGACGCTGAGCAGTTTAGATGAAAAGACTTTAGGAGCATTCGAGAGAAAGATTCTTCGCAAGATCTACGGACCAATCTGCGTCAATGGCGAGTACCGAATACAGTGGAATGATGAACTCTATGAGCTGTACGCTGACATCGACATAGTCAAGCGCATTAAAATCGAGCGACTTCGCTGGCTTGGTCATGTTCAGCGCATGAAAGACGATGCTCCAGTGAAGAAAACATTCGATTTGGTTCCCAGCGGCGGTCAACGCAGAAGAGGACGACCGCATCTTCGTTGGAAAGACCAAATAGAGGACAACCTGACGAAGCTTGGAATTTCCAACTGGCGCCAGCAAGCGAAAGACAGAAATGGCTGGCGCAAATTCTTAGATGAGGCCAAGACCGACATACGGTTGTAGCGCCAACTAAGTAAGTAAGTAAGTGTTGACGATCTGGAGCCGAGCTATGATGTTTCCCGATTTTCTCCTTTTTTTAGTACACTAACTTCAGCGCCATTTTTATACATAAAAAATATGTTAAAAAAATAAAACATCTGTTTTACTTACACTGATGATGTAAAATTAACATGCAAATAAAATGTTTAGCATAAATAATAAACTTTTTTATAAAACATCTTCTCAAGTATGCCTTAAATTAAATCGCATTTTCCTAAAACCTCCCTAAACAATCACGCTTACTATTTAACACAAATTAAAAGATTTTTATAGCTACCGCTTTGATAACCAAAAGTTTTACATATAAGAATGACAATATCAAACAGGGGGCACGGTAGGCACATTAAGTGTGGGAGGTATCTAAGTTAAGGATGTGTCTCAAACTAAAATGTTTAAACATTAAAATAATCGTTATGCATGTAGCAATGAAAAAATTCAAGAAAATAATTTTGTCCAGCTAGCATGGTCTACACGATTCACTGTGTCACGGTGATTACGGCCGATTTCTTCACCGAATATCAAATCGAGCTGGTCCGAGTCCTGCTTAGAACTAAGTTATCTGTGTTCAAAACAAAGTTAGTACTCTGTCACTTCTTCAATTATTTAGTACTCGAATCATTTTGAAATGTGAGTGTTACGCACTAATACTTGGTTCGAGATTATAACAATTTTATGTCTCTTGACAGCTGACTGTCGAATTTGATTTCTTAATTTATTTGTTTTCATTTGGAGAACAATTTGGAGATATTGTAGAGCCTTCGATGCAGACTGCATCAGCATGTTTTAGTAACAAGATAAATATATGAAAAATTTTATTTTTACTCGAAACTAAACCATTATGCGGAAAATTTCTACCTCGGTTTCCGATTGTTTTGATACAGACACAACAAAAGCTGAAAATTTATAAATATCTAGGTAAAGCGTAGCAAAGCGCGCCAGGAAATAGTATATGCATGTTTAATCAAATTATTATTTTTTTTGAAAAATTAGTGATGGCAATTAATTTTTAATTGCTATTTGGTTTATAATTTTATATCAAATATTTTTTTTTGTAGAATTATATTTGAGTTTTATGCAAAATAAATTCATGTAGCAGGTTGTAAAAACAACACGTTTTTACAGAACAAATCACTAAGCATACTAGACAGCTGTTTCGTTATTATTTTTGACTAAGAAAAATTTTAGGTTTTCCGTTTATTAAATATGGAATACTTGTTTTTTTCTAAGAGTATTTTAGAAAACTTTTTTCAATCAACATTTTGGCAAACAATTTACTTACATTGCCGCAAAAGAAATTTAAACCAAAGTCTGAAAATATGAAAAAATTTTATTTTTACTCGAAACTAAAACATTATGCGGAAAATGTCTACCTCGGTTTCAAAGTGGTAAGTGCTAGCTTCAAAATATATATGTATAATAATGTTTGTATGTAGATAGGAAGTTGGTAGGACGGGACTTGCGCAAAAATGAAAAATTAAAATAACGCCGCGGAAGCAAATAGTAATATTTTTTCTAGACTACTGTTAGCTCTGACTGCATGAGAATTTTTGGCGCTACCGGTTATTTTAGCAACTTTTTACAAGAGCTTGAAAGTATGTGCAGTTTTATTTTTGCACTTAATTGTAAATAATAGTGTTGCTAGCTGAATAGCTAGCTGCCTGCCTGGCAAGCGTTTGATACGATGCAAAAAATAGAAATGTTTTTACAAAAGCAGAGTAAGCTTCCGTATTTTCAAAGTGTTTGAATAGTGTGTGAGTGTGTGTGTGTTTTGTGTGTGTGAGTGTGTGTTGGTAGAGCTGGGTGGGCGCAATAAAGCTTAAGAAATTGTAAATTGAAGCCTGAGGTGAGTTGTTTGCGTTGAGGTCATAAATTATTGAAATAATTTGCTATTTTGTGGGAAAGCATATATTTTGAGAAAAGGAAATTATTTCCAAGATTTTTCATTTTATATCTGCTGCCACGTTTTTCGGCATAAAATCTTTTAGCTAAGCTTTTTGCTGATCTTAATAGCACCAAGTCATGCTAAGCTTTTGTCGACAACCTTTGTTGTTGATGATTGAACGGACAGACTGACTAGCAAAGCAGCAAGGCTATAAATTCAAAGCGAAGTTGATGAATGAGCAAATTAAATTAAATTCTCGGATGAATGCGAAATTGTGGAAATTCTCATTGATCTATAACTATTTTAAACTGCTTGTAAACAAGTCTTTGCTGATGTTTTAAAACAATTACTAATAATAAAAACTAAGAGTTAACATTAATGCTTAGTTTTGTTAAATTTAAATTGAACTAAATACTGTGTACAGTAATTACAGTGTCTCTTTGCGGATACCTTTTATACATTTGCTTGTTGTATTGAATTATTTTTATTAAATTTTGCGTACTCCATTCAATAAAAAATAGTTTGCATTACTTCATAACCCTTTCAGACCTAACGGTAAGCTACTGAGAATTTTTTTATGATTTTTTGAAGTAAATGGTCTCCATATGACACGAAAACATATTCAATGCCTAAATTTTGATATTTTCATGTCCTTCAAGGATTTTTAAGAAATGAAAGTTTGTACTGAAAATATTTTTTGCATCATTTGAGATTTTAAAATATAGTTAATTAGTTATAATAACTATAAATTAGCTATAATTTAGTTATTATAACTAATTTAGTTATAATTTAATTAGCTATAAATAGCCTACTGCTTTGAAATGTCATATGATTAGCAGCCATACAATTCAAAAGAATGAATTCCAAAATCTGTGCAGTCATATACTAATTTAAACAGTGAGTTCATCACAGCTTAATCACTCAAAGACTACTGAAGAGGAAAATGTAGCGATTTCCGAAACAGACTATGTAGTCAGCTAAGTGATTGACTCTGTACAGAGTTGTTGTTGTTGCCTTCTTAAAAACATACTTGATCTAAAGCTCGCAATTTAATTCATATTTTAAAATATATTATTCTTTTAAATTAAAATGTGTCAACTTCACTAAAATTGCGCTATTTGTATTTAAGTATATGAACTAACTTCTACGACTCATTTATAAAAAAATTAAATGTGCCGCAAGAATTTTGTGAAAATTTAAGAAACGACAAAATGAACAGCTACACAATATGAAAGGCAGACATGAACAATAACCTGCGCAATCGATAAATGTAAAATTGATAACCATTCGTGAAATAGCAGTTAAGATATTTAGACTAAAATTACCCGCACAATTGTTGCATCACGGTCTGAAAGGGATAATGCATTTTAGTAATAACGCAAGAATAGTGCTTTACTTGTAAGGATTCCAATTTCGGGACTCAAAAGCAATCTCGGGATTGAAAATTAAGAATCGCAAGATCCTGGAGTTTTAAAAAAAAGAGAAAAAGTATTTTTTTTAACAAAAAAAAAAATTTTCCAAAGGATTTAAAAAAAACACATTTTTTTATAAAATTTTTTATAAAAAGTATATTTGGTTTATATGTTCTTTATACATTTAAAGGCTGAGTATTAGACCACCCATATGTGCAAAAGTGTTATTTTCTTCGCTCCCCGCGCATTTTCGTGGAGAAAAAAACAAAAAAATAAGATCTGCAATAAAAAACTGGGTGCGTCTAGTGGTAAAATGCCAGTCGCATTTGACTTAAAGCCTCAAAAACACATTTTAAAAAAGTTAAAAATTTTTTTGATCTGTAACTCTTTTAAAATGTGTTTAAAGTAGTTCGTGATTGGGACTTTAAATTTAAGAGTAACCTAGCCAATAACAACAGTTTATAAACTTTTGACCAACTTGTATTATTTATGGTAAAATCAACGTTTAAAGACAAGATTTTTGAAATTTTTTGAGCACCTTTTTTGCAAAAACGGTTGCCATTATGGTTTTCGTACGGAAAAAGTAAAATGATGTGCAATAATTCATTATAGAGATAATTAAGTAAAGTGTAAATGAAATTTTTTTTAATAATAAGTAGCGCCAATAACGCGGTTCAAAGTAAGAATATATAAAACAATAATTAAAAACATTATTTCAAAAAAAAACTATATAGTTCAATTATAGTTAATAATATAATTCAAGCACAAATAATATTTATTATGTTTTAAGTTAAACCATTGGTAACACATTTAAGAACAAAGAACATTAAACAAATATCTAAAAGTTAATTTTTTATTTTTACAACTGGAATTTTGTTTTGGGTAATTGTTATCAAAATATTGTAAAAATTTTGTCTTAGAAAAATTGTTGGATGGAAAATTTTTATAATATTTCTCCATTGCATGCAGGATAAACTCTTTCTGCTCTTCTTGGTGAGTTAAAATGGCATTAAAACGTGAAATTAATGCTACGCCACGTTCTTTAATATCATTAAAGACGAATAATTTTTTAATTTTAAATTTTGCAGCAAGATAATCTTCATTTTCCTCCTAAGTGGCTGCTTTCCATTTTCACAATTTATTTGATATAGTTGCGAACGCCAAACACTATAACTACATGATACAAAGAAATACAGATAATGCATTCCCGGCGCAACGAAAAAAATTTACTGCGCACCTCGTCATTGATGCTTGTCAAATGTGACACTTGATGAATACATTAAAAAAAAAATGTCAAAAAGAGACGAAGATAGCAAAATGAAAATGAACAAACAGTCAAAATTCTGTCGAGCACATCAAGCAATGTAATTTGTAATGTAATTTGTAATTTGTGTAAAGCGCTAAAAAGGGGAAAAACACCCCTACAAAATATGCAAATGTTTTTCACAAACATTACTAAAAAATATATTTACTTTATTTTGGACATGTGCTTTATTTAACAATATATATTTCATTTCAGTAAAAGAAGTTTTTTTAAGAATATGTCGACATTTTAAAATCTTCACACCCTATGAATAAATTGTGGCTACGTTGCTACCAATGAGCACCTTCTACGTCACAGCAAAGATGGCAGACATGCGCAATACTTCATCTGCAGTTCTCTATATCATAAATGTCACTATATAAATTGTTAAAATGTCAACAATATGCACCTTATTTAGATTAAAAAATGTTTTAAAAAACTGTACGACTAGAAATACTAAAGGTCTTTGGATAAGTTGAGCATGCAGTTATTCTTTACTTGGCTTGAGAATGAATTTATTTAGATGTTCACATAATTTCAAAACTTTGTCGCAAATTTTTTTAATTAATGTTTATATATTCTTACTTTGAACCGCGTTATCGGTGCTAAAAATAAATATTTTTTATAAAAAAAATTTTCACTTAAAACTTTACTTAATTATCTCTATTATGAAGTAGAGCACATAATTTTATCCGTACGAAGACCATAATGGCAACCGTTTTTGCAAAAAAGGTGCTCAAAAAATTTCAAAAATCTTGTCTTTAAACGTTGATTTTACCATAAAAAATACAAGTTGGTCAAAAGTTTATACACTGTTGTTATTGGCTAGGTTATTCTTAAATTTAAAGTCCCAATAGCGAACTACTTTAAATACTTTTTAAAAGAGTTACAGATCAAAAATATTTTGAACTTTTTTAAAGTGTGTTTTTGAGGCTTTAAGTCAAATGCGACTGGCATTTTACCACTAGACGCACCCAGTTTCTTTTGCAGATCTTATGTTTTAGTCGAGTTCTCTACGAAAATGCGCGGGGAGCGAAGAAAATAACACTTTTGCACATTCCATATATTTCATGGGTGCTCTACTGAGTATATATATTTATATTTATTAAATATATCTATAGTAGTATAAATCATTAAATTCATATTTTCTAAAATAATAATACTAACATAAAAATGGTAAATTTTTTGAGATCACTGAAGTCTTTAAAATGCTCTTAAAAATACTAAAGCATCCAAGGTGTCTTCCATCCCAGGCTTGACCGAAGTTTGGTCGCAAAATTTCCAGCTGAAGAGAAACATCTCCCGGTGCCACCATTTTAACATATTTTTATTTCATTTTCGAACATTAGAGGTAAATTCAAATTTTTTAAAAGTTTTTACTCGAATGTTCAATTAAAGTGTTGCATTTTTCCAATTTGATGGCAATTCCTGGATCCCGGAAATACCGGAATTTTAGACCTTATAATCCCGGGTCTTTCGTGACTGGAAAAAAATCCGGAATCCCGTGATCTCGGGATTGAAAGCCTTAATTACTTGCCATAAAATTTAGTCTGACAAAATAGTAATGCAATACTTTGCTATGAAAATGCAAGAAATAGGCACTAAAGGTTTTATTGTTAATCATACTTAAAAAATTGTTACACCAAAATAAATTTAATTTAATTTAATGGTAATGTCAAAGTAATGCAAAACGCACGGGTCTGTTTTCTTCCAGGTGTCATAATAAAAAATTTAAATTTTTTGTATAAACAATTACAACAGGATTTTTTGTAAAAAAATTCCTAAAGAAAAAATTCACAAAATTGAAGATGTGATCGTGTAAAGTAGACCCGTATTGCCCTCTTTTTTAATAACTTTTCATGCCCGATCTAAAAATCGCCCAGGCAAAATAGGTTTACAAATCGACCAAGCCTACTGAACATCAATAAAAATTCTCCAAATTTTCTAAATTTGGAATGCTTGGAGTTTGTAAGGCTTTTATTTGTTTAATTTTATTAAACGTCAATAGAATAAATCAGCAGTTTTGACATTCAACACCGAATCATCCATAAAATTTTAAATTTATACTTTAAATAATGTAAATTAAAAAGTAATTCACTGTCATCTTTTAACGTTCATTGTCATTGTCTTGATTGAAATGTGTAAATTCGTCTCAACTATCTTATATTTGACAAAAGGAGCACAAAACAAAAATCAATTTAATAATATTGCAGTTTAAAAATGTTTGTTTTAACTACTGTAACATTCTTAATTTACTTCAAGTAAAATTGCGATATCGCAATAATTATTTGCGCAAGAAAATTTGGAAGCTCACCATTAGATAGTAGATAGTATATATCTACAAGGCTTAGTGTGGCCTGGCAAGAACCCTTGCCATCGGTAGGGGTGTGGGCTGAATCAAGGTGTAATGCGACCCGTGATGAGAATTTGCTAGGCCATTTAATAAGGTCCAGTCTTTAACGGAGCCTAACTGATGCCTGGCCGCCTCAGACAGTAACAGTTGTCTCACCGCGGCATTGGGATTAGGGCGCAGTGGACATCTTTTCCCCTCTTTATTTTTTGACCACTTTGCTCATAGACTCTAAACCAATCTCGGGATGGATCAGGGCAGCATACTGGTTTTTTCGTTCCCTGAATTTGGACCCGATCCCGCGGTCTCAGAGCCAGTTGGTTCATTTCTCTTCATATTGATGGGAAGGGGGTGTTCGTATGATCAAGATGAATAAACTAAATAAAAAGCAAAACACAAACGGGTTGTCTTTAAATGGCAACCAGATGAAGCCTTAAGCTACACCAGACCTGTCGTCTCCTACTCCTGGCCAACAACCCACCAAAAGGACGCGCAATGTTTCTCGGAAAGCAGCGCTTAGGATTAGGGATTGCATTGTGCGAATTTCCGAACACCTGCGCACCGAGGATCAAAAGTCGTTCTGATAGTTGGTGTTGGGTATCTCGGAGGAGTCACAAACTCTCTCGAATCAATAACCGGTGCCCACAAAGCGGCAGTGATGTCTAGAAGAGGTCCCAAAAATGGGAAAGGTAATGGGCACACTGTCCACTATCTTCATTCCAATTATTAAGCAGTTTCTGGGTAGAGGCCCTTCTTATGGCGACAGTGGATGGCATCAAGGCCATGTGAAGTTGATCGCATGCGCCGACCAAAGGACTCAAGATCTGCATACATAGGGATTTGATCTCTAATAGACCAAGAGCGTATTCCTGGGTCCCTGTGACCCGAACACTATGACCCTCCGACCCTCAAACAATCCTTGAGATGATTAGGCTGAGAAATCATGGCCTGCCAACAGCAAACAGCAAACGAAGGGGGACTTAAAAACAAAGAAAAAAATTAGTTCCTGGCTTTCTTGTCATCAAAAGGTTTCGTGGTAGACTATGGTTTCTTATCAATAGAACTGAGGGTCTACAAAAAGCTTGTACTAAATTTTAAACCAAAGCTGTATTAAAAGGATTTTTTAGTATTTGGCAAATACTAGATTTGAAACCAAAGCTGGTGAAGTTATATATCTGTGGCTTGGTGCTAAAAGGGCCAATGTCAATATTTTGCTGTTTTGAGTTAATCATTGCATTAGATTTCTTTTTTTGCTCTCTTTCATAATTATAAAACAGTCAATCTTAAATTTTACCCAGAAGGGGTTAAATAAGCGTAAAGCTGGCCAATGTCATTATGAACTCATCTATAAAACTTAATGCTAAAAGGGCCAATGTCTACTTTGGCCCTTTTAGCAATCACTGTTATATATTTTTTTAATAAACACAGGGCCAATGTCTACTTTGGCCCTTTTAGCAATCACTAAGATTATAAAATTTTATTCATAAATTTTTTTAAAATATTATTAAATTAAAGTTTTTTCCTAAATGACCTCTATGTTTATTATGTTGACTTTATATGATTTAAATACAAATTCTAAATGTTTGATAGTTTAAATCATACTTGATTTTAAATACAAATTCTAGTTGTTTGACAGTTTAAAATCGTTTATCGAGCTTAAGGTCAAAGTTAGAAACAATTAATTGTTCTAACGAATTTTTCTAAAGAAACAACAACAACAACAAAGTTTTTTCAATATGAAAGGAAAAAAACCACTAGCAAATTGATTTTATTGTACAATTTCTGCGTGCTAAACGCGTCATCAGAAATCTTTGTGATTGCCCGTGCAAGCGCGTAGACGCACTGCACCATCGGGGCGATGAGATTTTGAAGCTTCAATTTCTCATTTTTTCCCTTAATTTCATAATGCCACATTTGTTGTTGTATTTCTGTTTTACTTTAGTTTCTATGCCTATATTATATGTAGTCCAACAGCCTGCTGGAATTCTGCACTAACAAAGCATGTTTACTGAAGTTGTTTTTAGAATTTTTGCTGATTTTGTTTTTCAGCTGTTTCCGTTTGGTCGAGCTCTACCATTTGATTAAAGTTTTTTCCTAAATGACCTCTATGTTTATTATGTTGACTTTATATGATTTAAATACAAATTCTAAATGTTTGATAGTTTAAATCATACTTGATTTTAAATACAAATTCTAGTTGTTTGACAGTTTAAAATCGTTTATCGAGCTTAAGGTCAAAGTTAGAAACAATTAATTGTTCTAACGAATTTTTCTAAAGAAACAACAACAACAACAAAGTTTTTTCAATATGAAAGGAAAAAAACCACTAGCAAATTGATTTTATTGTACAATTTCTGCGTGCTAAACGCGTCATCAGAAATCTTTGTGATTGCCCGTGCAAGCGCGTAGACGCACTGCACCATCGGGGCGATGAGATTTTGAAGCTTCAATTTCTCATTTTTTCCCTTAATTTCATAATGCCACATTTGTTGTTGTATTTCTGTTTTACTTTAGTTTCTATGCCTATATTATATGTAGTCCAACAGCCTGCTGGAATTCTGCACTAACAAAGCATGTTTACTGAAGTTGTTTTTAGAATTTTTGCTGATTTTGTTTTTCAGCTGTTTCCGTTTGGTCGAGCTCTACCATTTGATTAAAGTTTTTTCCTAAATGACCTCTATGTTTATTATGTTGACTTTATATGATTTAAATACAAATTCTAAACTTTGTTTCTAACTTTGACCTTAAGCTCGATAAACGATTTTAAACTGTCAAACAACTAGAATTTGTATTTAAAATCAAGTATGATTTAAACTATCAAACATTTAGAATTTGTATTTAAATCATATAAAGTCAACATAATAAACATAGAGGTCATTTAGGAAAAAACTTTAATCAAATGGTAGAGCTCGACCAAACGGAAACAGCTGAAAAACAAAATCAGCAAAAATTCTAAAAACAACTTCAGTAAACATGCTTTGTTAGTGCAGAATTCCAGCAGGCTGTTGGACTACATATAATATAGGCATAGAAACTAAAGTAAAACAGAAATACAACAACAAATGTGGCATTATGAAATTAAGGGAAAAAATGAGAAATTGAAGCTTCAAAATCTCATCGCCCCGATGGTGCAGTGCGTCTACGCGCTTGCACGGGCAATCACAAAGATTTCTGATGACGCGTTTAGCACGCAGAAATTGTACAATAAAATCAATTTGCTAGTGGTTTTTTTTCCTTTCATATTGAAAAAACTTTGTTGTTGTTGTTGTTTCTTTAGAAAAATTCGTTAGAACAATTAATTGTTTCTAACTTTGACCTTAAGCTCGATAAACGATTTTAAACTGTCAAACAACTAGAATTTGTATTTAAAATCAAGTATGATTTAAACTATCAAACATTTAGAATTTGTATTTAAATCATATAAAGTCAACATAATAAACATAGAGGTCATTTAGGAAAAAACTTTAATCAAATGGTAGAGCTCGACCAAACGGAAACAGCTGAAAAACAAAATCAGCAAAAATTCTAAAAACAACTTCAGTAAACATGCTTTGTTAGTGCAGAATTCCAGCAGGCTGTTGGACTACATATAATATAGGCATAGAAACTAAAGTAAAACAGAAATACAACAACAAATGTGGCATTATGAAATTAAGGGAAAAAATGAGAAATTGAAGCTTCAAAATCTCATCGCCCCGATGGTGCAGTGCGTCTACGCGCTTGCACGGGCAATCACAAAGATTTCTGATGACGCGTTTAGCACGCAGAAATTGTACAATAAAATCAATTTGCTAGTGGTTTTTTTCCTTTCATATTGAAAAAACTTTGTTGTTGTTGTTGTTTCTTTAGAAAAATTCGTTAGAACAATTAATTGTTTCTAACTTTGACCTTAAGCTCGATAAACGATTTTAAACTGTCAAACAACTAGAATTTGTATTTAAAATCAAGTATGATTTAAACTATCAAACATTTAGAATTTGTATTTAAATCATATAAAGTCAACATAATAAACATAGAGGTCATTTAGGAAAAAACTTTAATCAAATGGTAGAGCTCGACCAAACGGAAACAGCTGAAAAACAAAATCAGCAAAAATTCTAAAAACAACTTCAGTAAACATGCTTTGTTAGTGCAGAATTCCAACAGGCTGTTGGACTACATATAATATAGGCATAGAAACTAAAGTAAAACAGAAATACAACAACAAATGTGGCATTATGAAATTAAGGGAAAAAAATGAGAAATTGAAGCTTCAAAATCTCATCGCCCCGATGGTGCAGTGCGTCTACGCGCTTGCACGGGCAATCACAAAGATTTCTGATGACGCGTTTAGCACGCAGAAATTGTACAATAAAATCAATTTGCTAGTGGTTTTTTTCCTTTCATATTGAAAAAACTTTGTTGTTGTTGTTGTTTCTTTAGAAAAATTCGTTAGAACAATTAATTGTTTCTAACTTTGACCTTAAGCTCGATAAACGATTTTAAACTGTCAAACAACTAGAATTTGTATTTAAAATCAAGTATGATTTAAACTATCAAACATTTAGAATTTGTATTTAAATCATATAAAGTCAACATAATAAACATAGAGGTCATTTAGGAAAAAACTTTAATCAAATGGTAGAGCTCGACCAAACGGAAACAGCTGAAAAACAAAATCAGCAAAAATTCTAAAAACAACTTCAGTAAACATGCTTTGTTAGTGCAGAATTCCAGCAGGCTGTTGGACTACATATAATATAGGCATAGAAACTAAAGTAAAACAGAAATACAACAACAAATGTGGCATTATGAAATTAAGGGAAAAAATGAGAAATTGAAGCTTCAAAATCTCATCGCCCCGATGGTGCAGTGCGTCTACGCGCTTGCACGGGCAATCACAAAGATTTCTGATGACGCGTTTAGCACGCAGAAATTGTACAATAAAATCAATTTGCTAGTGGTTTTTTTCCTTTCATATTGAAAAAACTTTGTTGTTGTTGTTGTTTCTTTAGAAAAATTCGTTAGAACAATTAATTGTTTCTAACTTTGACCTTAAGCTCGATAAACGATTTTAAACTGTCAAACAACTAGAATTTGTATTTAAAATCAAGTATGATTTAAACTATCAAACATTTAGAATTTGTATTTAAATCATATAAAGTCAACATAATAAACATAGAGGTCATTTAGGAAAAAACTTTAATCAAATGGTAGAGCTCGACCAAACGGAAACAGCTGAAAAACAAAATCAGCAAAAATTCTAAAAACAACTTCAGTAAACATGCTTTGTTAGTGCAGAATTCCAGCAGGCTGTTGGACTACATATAATATAGGCATAGAAACTAAAGTAAAACAGAAATACAACAACAAATGTGGCATTATGAAATTAAGGGAAAAAATGAGAAATTGAAGCTTCAAAATCTCATCGCCCCGATGGTGCAGTGCGTCTACGCGCTTGCACGGGCAATCACAAAGATTTCTGATGACGCGTTTAGCACGCAGAAATTGTACAATAAAATCAATTTGCTAGTGGTTTTTTTCCTTTCATATTGAAAAAACTTTGTTGTTGTTGTTGTTTCTTTAGAAAAATTCGTTAGAACAATTAATTGTTTCTAACTTTGACCTTAAGCTCGATAAACGATTTTAAACTGTCAAACAACTAGAATTTGTATTTAAAATCAAGTATGATTTAAACTATCAAACATTTAGAATTTGTATTTAAATCATATAAAGTCAACATAATAAACATAGAGGTCATTTAGGAAAAAACTTTAATCAAATGGTAGAGCTCGACCAAACGGAAACAGCTGAAAAACAAAATCAGCAAAAATTCTAAAAACAACTTCAGTAAACATGCTTTGTTAGTGCAGAATTCCAACAGGCTGTTGGACTACATATAATATAGGCATAGAAACTAAAGTAAAACAGAAATACAACAACAAATGTGGCATTATGAAATTAAGGGAAAAAAATGAGAAATTGAAGCTTCAAAATCTCATCGCCCCGATGGTGCAGTGCGTCTACGCGCTTGCACGGGCAATCACAAAGATTTCTGATGACGCGTTTAGCACGCAGAAATTGTACAATAAAATCAATTTGCTAGTGGTTTTTTTCCTTTCATATTGAAAAAACTTTGTTGTTGTTGTTGTTTCTTTAGAAAAATTCGTTAGAACAATTAATTGTTTCTAACTTTGACCTTAAGCTCGATAAACGATTTTAAACTGTCAAACAACTAGAATTTGTATTTAAAATCAAGTATGATTTAAACTATCAAACATTTAGAATTTGTATTTAAATCATATAAAGTCAACATAATATTATTAAATAAAAAAAATTTTATATTCGCTCAATCAATATTTGCTCTTTTTGCTTCAGCTTTTAGTAGGCCTCTAGTTTACTGTCATAATCTTTGTTATTTTTTAGTACAAATATTGTATTTTAAAAAAAAAATATGGCAACGACCATTATGTTTTGTTATTATTCTGTTATCGTTCTTCTGCCTTCTGTCTTTCTCCTGTACTGTAAGTTTTTTTAACTGATTGTGAAATTAATCAGATAATGCATAATTCAAGAACAGTGAGGATTTTACAAATGTGTAAAACTGATGAAGATGGTAGGTGATAAATTAAAGCATGAAGTGAAACTTTAATATTAATAACTATACAACCTTTTATCGTTATTTTCCGAAATCAGCATCAGTCATGGATGTTGAAGCCACGCAATGTACAAATTCAAGTGATTTTGAACCGTTTGAAGAAAGTGGTGATGAATATGTACCGATAGACAATCATTCGGACACTGACGAAAACCAACCAAACAACTCACGCAGAGGAAGAAAGAAACAAAATAAGGATGATGCTACAAGAAAACGAAAGCGAAATTCTTCTAATTGGACCCGAAATATAAGGAAGTCATTGAAAACTCAAGGTAAGGCATATACGGCAGTGTCTGGAAATAAAATAATACCAGCCAAACAAGTGAAAGCTGCGTGCACATGCAAACAAAAGTGTTATGAAAAAATAACCCCTGAGGAGCGCCAACTTGTTTTTACAAGTTTTTATAAGTTGTCGAGCTCTGGACAAAATCAGTTTGTGGCAAATTCCATACAGGAACATGAAAAACATGCTCAACGATTGAGGCAGAGTGACCAGAACAATAGTAGACGAAACTTTAGTAGAAAGTATTTTCTCACAACAACCAACGGTGAGAAAATTCAAGTCTGTCAAACCATGTTTTTAAATACATTTGATATAACATTGAAAAAAGCTAGAGTAATTGTAGAAAAGAAACGATTTAGCGATAGCAAAATATGTTCTGAAGATAATCGAGGGAAACATCAAAATCATCCTAGAGTTCCGGAAATAGATAAAGTCCTGATAAGAGAACACATAAACCTCTTTCCAGCTTATGAGAGTCACTACTCGCGCACCCACACTCAGAGGAAGTATATGTCATCAGATCTGTCGATTTCTGAAATGTACCGACTGTACGTAAATTATTGCACAGGCAAAAATATTGAACCGAGAAAAGTCTCCCTATACAGACAAATATTTGTTGAGGAGTTTAACTTATCGTTTCACAAGCCTAAAAATGATACATGTGCAAAATGCGATAAGTTTGCAATGCAGTTAAAATGTTGCCAAAACGAGATAGAACGAACATCAATCGAAGAAGAAAAAAACAAGCACTTACATTTGGCTGAGTCGGCCTACGAATCAAAAAGAAAAGATAAGGAGGAATGCCAGAATAATCCAGGTAATGTTACTATTTCATTCGACTTGCAGAAATGCTTGCCAACTCCTTACCTTAGAAGTGGATTAAGTTTTTATAAACGTCAACTGTGGACATTTAACCTTACCATCTACCAAACGATGGGAAGAAAATCATCTTCTATATGCTACGTATGGAATGAAACAGTGGCTGGCCGCGGTGGACAGGAAATCGCTTCATGTATCTACCATTACTTACACAATCTTTCCAAAAATAGTAATATACATACAGTTACTATGTACAGCGACTCCTGCGGAGGACAAAACCGAAATATTTATTTTTCAACAATGTTACTGATAACTGTAAGTGAATTGTAAGCTGAGGGTAAACAGTTAACAGTTAACCACAAATTTCTTGAGGCGGGCCATACACATATGGAAGCGGATAGCATTCATGCGGCAATAGAACAAACCAAAAAACATACTACAGCTGATATAGAGTTGCCTCGAGATTGGGCAAATTTAATACGTTTGGTACCAAGAACACCCCCTATAAAAGTAATAAAATTGGACCAAACACAATTTTTAAATTTTAAATCATGTTTAACTACTCATTATGTACATCGGAAAAATAACACTATAAATGAACAAGTTCAGTGGTTACGAATTAAATGGATGCAGTATTCAACAAACTCTCCAAGTATCTTGTATAAACATTCCTTTGAGGGCGAGTTTAAATCTCTTGACATATGCAGAAATCACAAGAAAACACGACACGGAAATCTTCCCAAGCTTCAACCACTCAACAAGCAACCTGTTCCTTTAAGTACAGAAAAATTGAATGACTTAAAGGCACTTTTGCCATACATTACCAATACGAATCGCACATACTACAATCATTTCATGGAACAAATAACTGCAAATGACAACATTGTGGATTATCTGGCAGATGAAGGTATGGAAGAGGAATGTGAATTAACACAATAATATGCTATTATTGCATTACTTTACTACTATTTCTTGTTTTTATATCCTTTAATTACAATAAACTTTGCAACAACATAATAAAAAAGTAAAATACAATGGTTTTCTATTTGGTATTGTTCTTATTATGACGGCCAATGTCACAATAAAAACATAAAATTAAAACATTACTTTATGCTAAAAGGGCCAATGTCATCTTTATCTTCTAAATTTTGCAACTTTTTAAATAATTAATTTTACGATCGTATTCTATTCAAATATATTCTATATCTAAGCCCAAGTTGATAAGTAAAACTTTGAAGATTTGTCTGTTGTAGTTAAAATAGTTTTTGTTAAAACATTCAAGTTCAATTATCTCAAAACTGAATATTTTGACATTGGCCCTTTTAGCACCAACCACAGATATAAAGTATAGAAAAGTTTGAGTTTTATTCCAAGATTTTTAACCGTGTAGAAAATGGGGTCTTCAACCGAAAATGCTCTTTTGGCCATATACAGCTGTTGTGCATCGTATCTTGGTATAGTGTGCACTGGTAAGCTGGTCTGCACAAAGCATACAACACAACAAAACTAGATATGATCCAGCGATCCGTGTACATAGGTGTCACAGGGGGTATTCGCTCATGCCCTACCGACGCACTTAACGTCTTGACGCACTTACTTCCCATGGATCTACACATGAAGCTTACTGCAATAAACAGTGCAGTCAGATTCATAGAGTCCTAAAACTGACGGAATAGGCCATATGGACACAGCAACATTGGCGTCGGAAGCGGGGGGGCAAGGTGGGCAGTTGCCCCCCCACTTTTTTAGCTAGATAAACAATTTAAAAGGAAAAGTTATTCAAAATATCAGTTTTTTTACAACGATAATATTTTTGTATTATATATTTTCCTCTTTTCTCTCTTCTTCATGTTTCATGTGAAGAAATTTTGGTGAACTTTTTTTGCACCACCATTTGTACTGCCCCCCCATTTGTACTGCCCCCCCAGATGAAATTCGCTTCCGACGCTATTGCACAGCAACATTCTAAATCCAATACCTCTGGAACTGATTCCTAGAAATACGGTCTATGATGCACAAATTCGACTTCACGAAATCCTTTATAACCAAGCTCCTCACCAGGGTGGAGTGGCGCAATGGGGGACCTGATCTAGTTTTAGCTTCAATGTGTCCCTTTACACTGACAGCTCCAAGATGGAGTGCGGAGTGGGAGCTGGCATAAACTCTGAGAAACTGGTGGTGGCGGACGGCACAAACTCAGCCAGCGTCTTCCAGACCGGGCTTTTAGCGATAAGAAAAGCTTGTCGCGCCTTAACTATGGGCCCATCACAACCTAGGTAGACATAGTCAGAATCACGACTATTATTACGTGTCACTGGTGCTTCGGAGTACACGCCAAAATATCGGGCTGCCCTTCAACACCAACTGTCGCAGCTGCGATGACCCAACGAAAAGGAAGCACTGACACATTTTCTGTGCACCTGCCCGGCCCGCTAGGCAAGCCCTTCCTTAGCAATCTAGAGGAACTATCAGCAACAAAAATCAACAATCTTCTAACGTTCATTAACCGCACCGGTTGGTTATAACCCAACAGTACGTTACTTACAGGAACACGAGGTTATGATATCAAAAAGGCACACTAGAGCTACTTGGATCCTACTTGTGTGTAGCATCACCATCAAAACAAAACAACCAAGCGTTTGTTAACTAAATGTTTCAAATGCTAAGATTTCTTATCGTATACTCAGGAAAAAATGCTCTTACCTGCTCCAGGTTGTTTCTACCTGACAAAATTTGGCAACGTTTGTTTCACCTGACGGATCTGATTTATACAAATACATGTAAAAAATAGCGGAAAGAGCATGGTAGGCTTATAGCGAAAACAGAAGAACCTGCCAGCTGTCCAACTCTGCTTTTGTGAGGCAGAACTGGTAACAAAGGGTACCTCGAGATAAGATAGGTGAAATGCTTTGTAAATCCCTCCTACCCTCATTGCAAAAATTTAGTAATTAACGTTTGGTTAATTAAGCTGATTCAACTACATTTAACCACGAATACTGGTTAAAATTCGATTAAAATTACCACATTTGTTAGTTTCATTACATCATAAAAACAGGTTAAATTTACCTGAATGGCATGTAGTAATCTTAACCTGACTATTCATGTTGGCAATTTTTAACGTGAAATTTAGTCAAAGTTTGGTTAAATTAACCCGATTTTTTTTTCTAGGTATATAGTTCAAACATCATTGGTAGATCTGAACAGCTGTTTTACCTTAAAAAGCTTATATTTATTTAATCTTAAAAGGTACGGAAAGCATCCTTGCAAATCAAAGAAAAATTTGTGCAAAAAAATTGAAACAATTATCAGCTTATGGAATAAAAATTAAAAATACAAATATAATAAGCCAGCGGCTTAACCGCCTTTTTTTATACGCCTATTTATCATAATTTTTCAAACCATCCCCCCGTCCGTTTCTTCCTCCACTACAAAAAGGTATCTGCATAAAATTTATGCCATGCTAAGCAATTGAATGGCTTAACCCAGATAAACGTATCTTAGATACATGCATACATATGTACATATTTGTTCTGCATTAGTGAACCATGTCTTGAGATTTATTTTAATGGCTGTCGATTTTATTTATTGCGGTAAGGCACACACATACACATGCCACCAAATAAACAACCAAACAAACGTTAGCCTCAAACTTAAGCATTTTGATGAGTTAGAGTGTGTGTTTTTGTCGGTGTATGTGTGTTAAAAATATCCATATTCTAGGATGGATGTCTGAATGTAAAGTTTAATGTATTTATTTTGTAGGCACATCACGTGTGTGAATATGTTTGTGTGATCAGTTACAAAGGCAACCTTTAACGTGGGCAACAATTTGCACAGTGAAATTTTTTCCACACTGAAAGTGACAAAAAACTTGCAGAGCTTAAAAGGATAAAGACAAAAATACTAGTTACTTTTTCGTCACCTTCTAATATTCATCAATTGACTTAAAGTTCAGTTTTAACTTCTACTGAACCCAGTAGAAATTCCTCGTCAAATTTAAGTGCAGTGCCGTGGAGAAAAAAAAAACATCTTGATTGTCCGTCTTCAGACCGACACGTAATAGTTTGTGGAGTCAAAATGCTTTCCGTCGTTTCCTTTTTTCTCACAGTACCAGCTCAAGAGTTTGCAACTGTTTGTAACTCTAATTTTTAACCGATAATATTCTCGTTTTAGATCCTAAAAGATGGACTCAAGCCGAACGTAAGACTAAAAAAAATTATATAGGCTATCCGTTTACTATCAAAATGTAATAAATTACGCCTTAAGATGCGAGACATATTTTATTGACTGAGAATTTCAAATCGCTAAATAAGATCTTATCCCTTTTTAAGAGCTAACGGTGAAGTCTTAACTCCTTATGTTTTAACAGTTATATTTCATGTAGAACGCCATCAGAGCCAAAGCCTTTGGGAAAAATCTGCAAACAACACATCGACTCCGATATTCCAACTCTCTTTCGGTGCTTTTCAGGCAAAAGTATGAGAATACAGTAAAATCCGCATTCGTGAAAAAAACGTACTTGCGAAAGAACCATGTTGCTTCGTTGAAATGATGTTACGTACTTTGCAAAATAGAATTTATTAAAAAATTTTATCGAGTGCTGTAGGCCTGAGCAAAAGTTTTATCATCGATCAATTACTTTCGATCAAATATTTCTGACCATTAGTGGAATTTAAACGCGTTAACGACAATTTTTGATACAGTTAGCGAAAATTATCAGTTTCTATGAAAAGGGCTCGCATAATGACCGATAACGACACCGATAATTATCGTTAAAATTTTAGGAATTCCACTACAGAATTGAAAATGGCTGTAATATGTGTTGTCTTCCATTCTTACTTACTTTCAAAAAGTTATTTACTTTCAAAAGTTACGAATTAAAGAATTTACTAAAGGCCATGTGAAGAAAGAGGACACATTTTTTTACAAAAATTGGGGGAAAAAAGGCCGAAAACTGCGCTTCTTATCAGTCAGGAGCAATCAGAGATTGCAATATACCATCATCTGTAAGTATGTATCTACAGAGATAGGGCCAAAATGAAATGTTTCCATCTGGTGCATTCCTTAGCGATGACTTTCCAGGTGATGTTGGGTCTACCACGTCCTCTATATCCGTGAAGATTCCACTCAAGAGCCTGGTGGCAAACTTCGTTTTCTGGTTTTTGGATAGTATGCAGTGATGGCAATAAATTTTTGAATTTTTTCATCTCATGAAAATCTATACTTTTCCCCACAGAAATGCAATTTTTCCCTACAAGTTTCCCTACATATTTTTCCGAAAAATGTGTCAATAGCTTTTGACCGTTTGATGGAAACAACGTTTTATTGGTAACACTTCCTTTGCGAATTCATCAGGAGGTCAAGTTTTCCACAGCACCTAGAATCTTCTAGCAAGCTGCACACTTACACTTGAAAGCATCTGTTTCAATTTTTTCGAATCATCCCTTGAATTCATTGACCTCTGGCTAACTTTAAATGTTTGTTTTCTGTACTTAGCACGTCGCTTCGCAGCACCCGTTTCAGATTAAGATGAATCGGAGGAATTGTTTATTTTCAAAAAACAATTTCGCTGACAATTTGCTAAGTGTTTTTTTTTTGTTTTTTTTAAACAAATTAATCGGTAAATTGAATCTTGTTGTGGAATAATGTAAACAAAATCGAGCCAAAATTGACATTAAGAAAGCTTGGTGACAAATAAGTATGTTCAAGCACAGACAAAGTTCTTGAAATTCCCTACATTTAAGTAAATATTGAAAAATATCTCCTTTTTCACTACACCGCAAATTAAAGGCAGAATTTCCCTACATGTAGCCTTTTTCCCGACTGTTGGCGTCACTTATAGCATGCGTTATTCATCTCAACTTGCGTACCTAGTTTGATTTCGTTTGCAATCGGCATCTGGTTGCATTTTTGTTACATATCGCCATTTGAGGTAGTGCGGGGCCACCAAACTTTTAGTATAAGCCTTAGGCAATTATTAACGGATCCTTGCAGCTTATTCATTAACTGCTTGGTGGTGAGCCATGCTTCACATCCATTATAACAGAACCGATTTCACGTTTAAATCAAAAATGCAAACTTTCGCTTTGAATGATATCACACAAGATGGCCATATGACGCGCTCAAAGCAAAAAGGAAACATACCAGTACAAGTGTTAGACTGGTACGTTTCCTTTTTGCTCTGAGCGCGTCATATGTTGTTCAGTTGAGCATGCGCACCTTTCGCTTTTGATGTTCTTGAGTTAATATCCTCTTTTGCCACACCATCCATGGAAATAATACTGGCGAAGTACGAGAAGCTGTCGAAGTTCTCAATGCCAGCATTGCCAGCTTTAAAAGTGATGCCATTTCTGGATGGGTTCAGCTTCATGCTTTTAGTCTTGGATGCGTTGATCATTAGGCCGGCTTTATGCATCTTCAATCTTGCTTTGCATATCTTAGTGTCTAGATCTTCTAACTGTTCATTAAGGTAACATAGAATTCCACTTTCGACTCTGCCAAGAGCTTTATTAAGGATGTCATCAAGAACGATAAGAAAGAGAATTGGTGATGGAAAACAGCCCTGCCGGACGGCTTAATTAGACAGCAAATTGTGTAACACACTGCACTCGAAGTCTTCATACTGCTCACGAACTAAATTTATAACTTTAGCTCAGATAACTCTCCGCTGCAGTTAGACCCATATAATACCTCGGGAGAGACTATAAATGGCTGTAGTCCACAAGGACAAGTATAAGTGCAGTGCGCCACTTGAATGATTGTTCGACAATTATTCTTAGGGCCAGTTTTTCAGTGCGAGTTTAAACACTAGTAAAATTAAACCGAGCTTAACTCACCCAAATTTTACGTTTAAACTCGGTTTAACTAGATGTTTTAGCATTCGTTGAAGTTAAATTGACTAAAATGATCAAATTATGTGTTTCTTTTTTGCGTAAACCGATACGCGTAAAAACCGATTATACGTCTAATTTTGCTGAGATAACCTCGATTTCATTTGACTAGAATTTAAAATTGCACTGAAAAAATGGCCCTTAGTGTGTTAAGCTGCTCCACAACTTATCAATTTTGCCAGAATTCGGCTTGTTGCTTTTGGATAGCCGAATCGAGTTTTCCATATATTATGCTTAGGAGCACTTTCATCAGCACTTTTGACGGCACTGAGAGAAGAGTTATGTCTCTATAGTTTCGGCCCTCGCTAAGATCAGTCTTCATTGGCAACTTGAATAGTACGCCATGCAGCCAATCTTCTGGGAAACGCTCTTCGTTCCAGGTTTTGACGAACAGAGAATAGAGAATTGTGACTGATGTCAAAGTGTATACTTTTAGCACTCAAGCTGTTACTTAATCGACGCCGGCGTCTTTGTTGTTCTACATGCATTGAATTGCTTAAACTAATTCATCGGTTTTGGGCGGCTGTGATTGGATTGGATTCGACTGCTGCTAGTCTCTAAAGCAGAGGTAGTTGGTGATTCTGGTATAATATCATCTGATATGTAAGAGATAGTTGTATAAAGTGGGACCTCTTCTAATGTGGGACTCGAACTTTTCTCCGATATTTTCCACAGGCATCACCAATGTTTTTACATTTACAGTGTAGTTACGATTCGCCATCACTTTTAATGTAGATTTGGAGAGAAAATACAGTGGTGGTTATGAATTTAGCACACACTGTGTTAGTAACTCTAATTTGAAATTTTTTACATCTTAGCTTGAGAATTGTAATCAAATATTTTTTGTTGAGTATTGTTTATGAAGTTAACTCTATGTACCGTTAGTTGGTTTCTTAGTTATTCTTAAATTTTCTGACATATTTCAAGTAGTATGAAGCAATGTGGTTTAAATGCTGGACACGAATTTAGCACAGGTTAGAATTATTGTTCCATATCGTATTTTATTTTCGTTAATTAAATTTTACTAGTAAGACATACTACATTTATAAAGTTTCTATTTGAGTTCTAACAAAAAATTGAAGAAAGATATGGTGAAAGGCTACTGATGTTCAGAGGCTCAGCGGCATTTGATTCAGCAAATGAAAAATGGTGGAAGCACAGTTTCAGAGATTGCTCTGCTTCTTAGATGTTCGTGAAAGTTATAACATAAAGCATTACAACATGTAGAGCAGTATCAGAGCATTCAAAATGTAAAATAGCGACCAAGAGCGCGAAAAACAATAGCAAGAGAGGGCCATTTGATTTATAGAGCTTCACTTAGTGATCCTTTTAAGACCTCAAATAAAATTTTAAATGAAATTTCATCAAAATATGGCATAAATGTATCCTCAAAAAGCATAAGAAGACGCTTGAATGAAAACAATTTCCGTAGCTTTATAGCCCAACAAACACCACATGAGTCGCAAAAAAATATTAAATGCAATCTTGCGTTTGCAAAAGAATATTTAAAAAGTCAACAAATTTTTGGAAAAATGTGGTTTGGAGGGATAAATCAAAATTTTGCTGGTCCGCATCTGACAGCAAACAATATGTGTGGCGTCCTCAAAACATGCAACACAATTCAAAGTACACGCTAAAGACGATTAAACAGGGTGGCTGAAATGTTATGGTATGGGCGGCGTTTTCTTGGCACGGAGTTTGTCCGATTGTTAAAATTTACCAAAAAATGGATCAGCACGTTTACAAAAACGTCAATACCATGATACCGTTTCAAGAGGATAATTTGCCACTTTAATGGCGTTTTATGCAGGATAATGATCCAAAGCACAGTGCTCACATAGTTAAGAGTTGCTTGGAAGACAAACATATTGATATTTTGAAGTGGCAATCAACGGACTTGAACCCGATTGAGAATCTGTGGAGGGATGTCGAGCAGCAAATACTAACAGTAAAATCCAAAAATTTGCTAGATTTGTTTAGGAAAATCCAAAGGATTCGTTATAGTATTCCAAAGTACCGTTGTGAGGCTTTGGTCAAAAGTTTACCAAGGATATGAGATGCAGTAATTAAGAATAAGGGATTTCCTACGAAATATTGCGTTTTATGCAATCAATTTTGATTATATTTTTCATCCTAGACATTTTTTCGCTCGTGTGCTAAATTCATGACCAAGTCGAAATGCTTCTTTTTAAACTTTATTTGATTTTAAGTCCTATAAGAAAAAGTTTTGAAATAAAAAAATGTATATAAGAAATAAAGAAGACATAATATATACACTAAAAAATAGTTAATTAAAAATTTACAACGTTAGTTGTAGTAATGGAAAATATAAGTATTCATTTTACTTTTTTAAGTGTGCTAAATTCGTGACCACCACTGTATGTGTTGCTTGCATTCGTGCCAAACATAGTGAACAAAATTTCAGAAAAAAGTTTTTTCATCATTTTTGGCAATGATAATTTTGTCATTATTTTTTATGCTATAAAAACGGTGAGTATAAGAATTTTGTTGGTTTTTCAGTTTTCTTTAAGATTTTAAAGTTATTTCTGTTCAAATGCAGTGAAAAAAGAAATTTTTGATGCTATATCAAAAAGTCCATGAATTTATATTGTGGGAATTCACGTGTCTTCCAATGTGGGACCCACTGCGCGTGCATACAACAAACCGAAGACCAGTTTTACCGGTATATAGAAAAAGTGAACATCAAGTTTGATGATATTTCGCAAGTTGACGATTAAGAATCGCTGAACTTCGTTCGTGGAATTAATGTAAAGGGCACCAAAATGGTAATAATCTTGTATCCATAATTTTTATGTTTTGATTCTAATTTAATTGTTCTTTTAAGGTATTTTAGACTAAATATGAAGGTGCTATGAAGAATGCTCTTACGATCTCAGCATAACAGAATTAAGACAATTAGAATATCAGTATGTGCGGAGAGCTGGAATCAAGAACAAATTGATTGAAAGACATGATATAACGGCTTTATGAAGCGCCACCGAAACCTATCGTTGCAAACATTTAAGCAAACTTGCTGTATTGACTCGGGATAATTCAATTAATTGCAACAAGTGCCAAAGAAACGTTCACTAAACATGTGCCAACATGCGCCAAAGTTTTTTCACTTGTCAAAATTGTGTTTAGGATTAAGAAGTAGAATGAAGTGAATCTAGTAGAAGTGTGCTGAAAATGCTGTAAAAACTTCTGGAGACTTCGTTTTTGAAACCGCGGGGAAGCACTGACTAAAAACAGTTCAACTGATTTGGCTACAAATTTGACTCGTTACTTAATACATACGTAGCTAGGCCCAGAATCTTTAATTCAGTTAATGTTTTTAGTAATAAGTCAACTTTTTTAAACAAATATTTATTTTATATTTTTTTTAATATGCATATTTTAGGTAAGTGCACTATAATTAAGCATGCAGAACGATATTCTCTTTGAAGTTTTTATTTCTGGTGACTACGTGGGGCTGAGTGCTTCAGTAAAACAACTCACCTCTTTTTCGATTACTATTTTGAAATAAATAATTATAAACAAATTAATATAAATTGAATTAGAAACAATTTTTTATACATTTTAAGACACCAATAAAAATGTGTTAAAATTTCAAAACAATCGCATTTTGTTTTCTTACTTAAAAAATTTACAAAAAAACATCAAAATTTCGGTCGTCAAACTGGGCTACTTAAGTTTCTAAGGTTAATAAGTTTTCGATTGCACATAAAAATATGATTAACTTTCTAGTAGTGCTATACACTTAAAAATTTGTGTGTGTATATATTACTACCCAGTAAAAAATTGGATCATCCTATGAGCGAGTGTTCCCTGAAGAGCAGTGGAATGCTCCTTATTGATCCAAGCTTGGTGTATTTTGTGTTCTCTTTAACATTGCATGTCCTAGGAAGGGTAGCGCTCCCTTTAACATCCTAGAGGAGCTCAAAAGGAGCGATCAATAAATGATCCAAATGGATCAGCAAAGGAACATTTATTTTTATTTGGATTAAGATTTCCTGCGAAAGCAAGGGTACCCTAGCTCTAGTAGACTGCTCAAGACAATAAGGTGGGGAGGAAATTATTTGGCCAAATCGTGAGATCTATAACGCCATTACAAATTACGAATCATTTTTGATTCTATTTAAAAACTGTACTTTAATTGCGTCAATCGCATTAGCGGATGGATAAAACGCAATTACCGTTGGCTGGTCGCACTTCACGACCTCGGTGTTGAAACAACGCGGATCGAATAAAAGGAACATTTAAAATATCTTTTTCACAGAATATAATGATAGAGTTTCCTCAAAAGTACATGCTCCACTTTATGTTCTTTTTTTCATTAATTGCTCACCTATTGATCTTATAAAACAGTAAAGGAGCACAAAGGCACAAGTGCTCACTATTTAATCCAATAAAACAGCAAAAGAGCTCTTCCTTGTTGTTCCTAATAGGAGCGATCGCATATTTTTCTACTGGGTAATAACAGCATCCATTCTGCGAATTTTATTCATAGAATAGACGTATGTGAATAAATATTCCGAATACTTTATTCGTATTCGTATAAAAACAAATGTATATTGTACGAATACATTTGTTACATTTACGAATGATCATAATAACTAATAGCAAAAAATAAAAAATTCTGTCTGAGCTGGAGTTTGAATCTCGGCTCTTTAGCGTACGAGCCACGCGCTCTACCAGTAGGCTACAGCAGCTGTACAATCATACAATGCCTTATATTCTGTAGTTGTTCGACAAACCAGGCAAAACCAAACATTCTGTCTGAGCTGGGGCTTGAACCTCGGCTCTTTAGCTTATGAGCCACGCAATCTACCAGTAGGCTACTGCCACTTTACAATAATAAAGTTTCTTATGTACTGTAGTTGTTCAACAAACCACGCTGAACGATTTTGGTTTTAAATTCTTTAAACTCACCTATTAATTCGTTCATTCTTTGAATAATTCGTACAGTCACAACCTACGAATGAATTTTTTCTGCTAATATTATTTCTCATTCATACATAGTACGAAAGTATTACTAAATACTACGAATATAATGGAAGAAATTACGAATTTTTTCGTACCAGTAAGTAACGAATGTTATTATTTATATGTGCACAATCATTCGTTACGAATTGCTTTATTTTTTTTACGAATATCAATAGTATATAAAATAAATATATTCGTAGATACTGCATCAGGCATGGGCGTAATGAGGGGGAGACAGGGGAAAGGCAGGAGGCCGTGACCCCCCTAAATTTTTGAAAAATAATTTTTTTTTTTTTTTTTTTTTTTTTTTATAAAAACATCAAAGAACCAAGGCATGCGCCTTATACAAACAAGGTTTGATCTTCGACCTGAAAGGAAAGGGATAGATTATTTAGAGGAATTGATTGGAACTATACGTGAATTATTGATTTGGGGAAACAACTGCGAAAGACAATTTGAATTGCTTTTTAACCGAGGCTAGTGTTATGCCTTAACCTCGGCAAGCATTTCAAGCCCTTAGTTGTTCCATTCCTTCACATTTTCCACAATTTAGTTGTGGATTTTTAGTCTTCCATAATTCTTAAATGTTGGACAAAGAAAGAACAAAGAAATTGAAAGAACAAAAGAACCATGCCTGAGCCCGGATTCGAACCAGGGACCTTTGGGTTGAGAGTCTAGCGCACTCTCCACTAGACTACAAAGGCCGACTAAAAAGTGTTAAGCTTAGAAATTCAATGCAGTTTTTCTTATAATGAAAATAGTATTGAAGTTTTTAATATTTATTGAAACTTAATTAAGTTTTTTATTACCAACTTTGGTCTGACACATTTACTAATTGGTAAAAAAGTTTATGAAAAGCTTTAATTGTTAATTCTGACATATTTGTATATAGCATTCTGAGCTGCACAATTCGTTAGTCGATTTTTCACCAACACTAACGTTCGTTGTCATAACTAACGAAACCAAATCAGCTGTTCAAAATGAAAGTTGGAAAGAAAATCTGATTGATTTATTTGTGCATTTTTTAATTTATATTTTTTCTATAGTTTGAAATATAAGAAAGTTTTTTGGTGGTAAGTTTTTATTAAGTTACTTCAAATTATGGGGTCTATGTTTATTTTCTAATCAATTTTCTTCAGAGTCAAGAAAATAAAATTGAGTGACAATGAGAGCAGAATGGAAGGGATGATGAGGTGCTTACACCCACTTGCCAAAAGAATCTATCTACGTCTGCTTCTTCTAGCACATGCAGTAGTGACAGTTTCTGTGAACACGACTTGGGCAAGTGGGTTGGCCGGTGTGCCCTTATGAGTGTATCGCAGAAATTGAAAATGCTCAAACACCCTTGGGCTCTTCCTCAAATCTTCGGTTTTAAGGAGGACACGATTGGATCCAAACTGAAATTTTGTCACAATTTTCTACAAACCTATGAGCCGTGGTTAATATACTCAAAAACAATTAAAAGGTCCACTTTGCTTGTACTGTTCCCTCTTTCCACCTTAAAACGTTGAAGCCGCTTTAGGATCACTCGTTATAAAGCCTTTCACAAAATATAAAAATGTGCATGAGTATTTTAGAAGCCAAGTCAGTGGCATATATGATCAGCAAAAGCAGCTCACGCATTAATTACCGACCTGCTTGTTGATGTAATGATGCTGTCTGGTCACAAGAAATTACTGGAACAAAATCGAAATGTTTTGTCTTCGATTATTTCGGTTATAGTTTTTTGTGAATTAAATGTTCATTTACCGACCTTTTGTTTAAATTTTAAAAATTTTTTATTATTGCGGGCTTAAGGTCCAACAATTTTTGTTCATTAAAACTCCAAGTTTTAATTATAAAATTTACTGTCAATATTTCGACTGCCATCGGCAATCATCATCAGAACAACTGAAAACATTTTAAAATTATATTAACAATACATTAACTTATTTTACATTTCACTCACATATTACAAATTAAAACATTTAGAAATTAACAAATTTTTCCATTAAACACAAACTTAACAAATTTTACAAAAACTTCGAGACAATTTGACAACAATTATATTTACATCCACTTGTTTCGGGTAACTTAGATTATACCATAAGATACTTAGACCGTTGGAACAAAAAACAGCACTTGCAGCCCACTGTGCGAAACATAGACATACACCTGACTTTGACAGTGTTAAAATTTTACAACAAGAGAACAACTACCGTAAACGGTACACACTAGAAATGCTTCACATTATCAGCCTACCAAAAGAGAAGAGAATAAATTTCAAAACAGACACCGACAACTGTGCACACATATATAGAAAATTCATAACAAATAAAAATTATTAATAAGCTAAGTTACCCGAAACAAGTGGATGTAAATATAATTGTTGTCAAATTGTCTCGAAGTTTTTGTAAAATTTGTAAAGTTTGTGTTTAATGGAAAAATTTGTTAATTTCTAAATGTTTTAATTTGTAATATGTGAGTTAAATGTAAAATAAGTTAATGTATTGTTAATATAATTTTAAAATGTTTTCAGTTGTCCTGATGATGATTGCCGACGGCAGTCGAAATATTGACAATAAATTTTATAATTAAAACTTGGAGTTTTAATGAACAAAAATTTTTGAACCTTAAGCCCGCAATAATAAAAAAAAAGTTTTTTGTGAATCTCACAACTTGCCAGTTCGTGGAAAACACCAATCCTCCAATCATTCAGTTTAGTAAGCACTGCTTCATGCAAAAATTAAGATCAGCTTACAATCCATCCAGCAACATTACCTTTCGAATATTAAAAGGTATCTCTGTTCATACTATATCTTGACTCATTGAAATTATCCTTGCAATGGCGTTTTATTCCTTTAAAGCGTGCGCAGAAATTTGGTGAAGGAGAAAATAAGAGAAGCTGGGATGATGTTGTAAATCGCTTTGCTGAAGACTTGCGCCGATGAATACTTTGATTTTCGCTTTTGTTAAATCGCATTTAATTCAAATTCTTTTCCAATTTAATTTTATATTTTTCTCAATAAAGCTAAAAATACTAAAAAAAATACTAAAAAATATTAAATTTATTTATCAGCTACATGAAACAAAGATGGGCTCCCTGAGTAAAATTCTGGCTACGCCCATGACATCAGGTATAAGTAACGCTTTACTGAATTCGTAAAGGTATCACAATACAAATAATTTGTATATTGTACGATTATTATTCGTAAAATAAATAAATATTTAATGTAAATGAAAAAGTTTGGGATAATTTAAATTTAATAATTTGGGCTAATTTGATTTGTTGAAAATAGGTCATTTCTTTAATTTCACTAAGTTTTATTCCATTTCCATTTTCCTCTACTCTTTTCTCCTAATAACAACTCCTAATACCACATAGCACTTTTAACACCTCAAAACCCGGTTTTAATCTGCATAGCTACCTCATTTTAGTTCACTCATACCTCATTTGAAGTAGAGCAATGTACCACCTCATTTTTAAAAATGAGTGACTCACTCAAATTCACCTCAAATCTGTTTGTGCCATCACTACTTTCTAGGGTTAAAGGCATATCACATTTATGAAGCTTATATTTAAAAACTTTATTAATAAAAATATGGTTAAAAATTCGATGAATATCGTTGCTAACATTATTTATTTGAAGCAGGTTTAAGGATTATAGTCTGTCGCATAGTGTGGTTTCAAGGATACCATTCACATTAAACGGAATTAAAATCGTTTCTTCTAGACAGAACTTCTAATAAATATTTCTAAGTTTAAAATCGCTAAAAACGAACGAAGTCTGATTTTCATTTAAAAAATTTATTATGAAATCAATATTATTGATAAAATAAATTTCTAAGAATGATATTCGTAAGAAAATATTCGTATTTTCTACGAATATTCGTGCAATATACAAATTCATTCACGAATTCATTGAATTCATCAGAGCTACTAATGCCTGATGTAGTATCTAGGCATATATTAGTTTTATATACTTATGATGTTCTGTGAACAAAAATAAAACAATTAAATAATAATATTCGTAAATATCTCGTAAAAATAACTTCTTAATTTCTTTCGGTACCCTCTTAGTATTTACTAATGCTTTCGTACTTTTTACAAATGAAAAAATATTTGTAAAAAAAATTCATTTGTAGGGTGACCGTACGAATTTTTCGTAGAATGTACGAATTATTAGTTGATTTTAAAAATTTAAAACCGAAATCGTTTAGCCTGGTTTGTCGAACAACTACAGAATATAAGGAAAACTGTATGATTGTAAAGTGGCTATAGCCTACTTGCAGAGTGCGTTGCCATTAGATAAAGAGCAGAGGTTCAAACTCCAGCTCAGACAGAATTTTTTTTTAAGTGAAAATTTCTTTAGGCGCGTTGAACGATTTTTCGTTATTAAGTCACTAGTCACTAGTAATTTCACTAGGTCAGTTTTCAATGACAAATGTTGTCAATCTTATGGAAACGTATTGGCATTTACGTTTGTTTTCAGTGACAACAAACAAGTGAGAACAGATAATCTTTTGCTTGTCACTCAAAATAACGTAGTATAACAAGAAAAATCGAAATGCCAACATGTTGATGGCCGGGCTTGGGGGGGGGGGGGGGTTATGTACTAATTATACGTCGATTCTGTGAATCCTACTCGAAGCTGAAAATTACGAATAAAATTCGTAGAATAGACGCAGTTATTAGTAATATCTATTAACACAATAATATTTTTGAGTGTAGTAAACATTTTGTAAAAAATGCCTTAAAAAACTAAAATAGCTCATATCAATTCCTTTTCTCATAATATTTTCATCACTAAAAGCCTGAAAGCGTACACCGTGCCACACTGTAAAAAAAAAAATAAATCCTGCAATACAACGTTACACGGAGGAATTTATAACTTGATCCCATAAACGGTAGGATAAATAAAAATATATATGGATGTTTATTTTTAGACACACCATGGTAAAAAGACCATAAATCATAATAAAATAAATGGAACCACATATTAATACTCACTAGCCAACAGATTGCCCATCGTACCACTTGGTACAAATAAAGCTGCATCCTTTCCGAACAGTTGAGCTGATTTCATCTCCAAAGCATTGACCGTGGGGTCTTCTCCATACACATCATCGCCAACAACTGCATCGAACATGGCTTGACGCATTTCAGGTGTAGGCATGCTTACCGTATCCGAACGTAGGTCAACAACGTAATGTGTCATTTTATTGAAGCTTTTCTCACACACTATCTTTCTCTCTCTCTCTCCCTCTCTCTCTCCCTCTCTCTCTCCCTCTGTCTCTCTGTCTCTCTTTTAATTACAAAAACACAAAAAAAGTGCGTCACTCTATATGCCTAGTAAGCTCTGTACACACCTAAAAAGAAAAAAATAATGAGAAAAACTTTTTTGTTAATTATGTCAACTTATTATGGAACATAATATAAAAGCTGTCAGGACAGACAACATGAAAGCATAATAATTTGACACACGTGTTGAATAATAATGTTTCGGTATTAACTTAATTAGGTAGCTCATCGTACTAATTAGTGTCGCGTTCATATGAACGGCAACAGGTGCAGTTCTTTTGCCTTCATAATTGAAGAGCAATTTTGCTTCAATTATTGGCGTTATACGCCTTTTTTGCCATTAAATTGGCGATGAATAGTGGTTGTGGTACACCCACAATGAATTTTTCGTCATAATGATAAATAAGCTGGCTACAGTTGGTATTAATCTTATAATGAATTAAAATCTAATCTGGTAAAGGTTTCAAGTGTTATCGGACGGTAATAATGTTTTCAGCATTCACTGGTTCACCGGGCAACAATACCAATAAAGTTATCGAGCTTTGAGAGATTTTATTAAAAATTTTTTAATGATTAAAGCAATGATATTTTTTGTAATTTAGTCATTGAAAAATCTGTTGATTAAGTTTGCTGAGTTTTTGTTACATTTTTATAACTTGTACTAATTTTTATGATTGAGTGTTATGTCGTTGATGTGGCTGTAGTGTATCTTATAACAATAAAATCTTAATGGATTTCTTGATGCATTTATTGTAAAAAGTGTCACGTTTTTTTAGCAAGTAATTTAATTTTTAAAGCCTTATATTGGGGGTTGGAATTAATTTTAAAGGTTTTTTTTCGGTTTTTGAGCATTTATTTAGAAACAACGGTATAATGTATATTATTCAAAGTATTGTCCATCGTTAGCTACAACATTTTCCCATCTTTCTGGCAGCATATGGATTCCGCGCCGGAAGAACAATTCGTCTTTTGAGGCAATCCACGAATCGACCCATTTTTTGGTATCCTCGTAAGAAGTGAAGCGCTGTTCAGCCAAGCCATGCGTCATCGATCTGAATAGGTGGTAGTCGGAAGGGGCTATGTCTGGGATATAAGGCGGGTGGGGTAGCACATCCCAATTCAGCGCCTCCAACGTTTCCTTGACGGTTCTTGCAACATGTGGCCGTGCGTTGTCATGTTGAAAACCCACTTTGTCGTGTCTTTTGGCATATTCCGGCCGTTTGACCTTTAATGCTCGGCTCAATTGCATCAATTGTTGTTGGTAGCGTTCCCCAGTGATGGTTTCGTTAGGTTTTAGCAGCTCATAGTACACGACACCCTTCTGATCCCACCAAATACACAGCATAAGCTTGGCGCCATGAATATTCGGCTTGGCCCTCGATGTTGATGCATGGCCGGGTGGTCCCCACGATTTTTTTCGCTTAGGATTATCGTAATGGATCCACTTTTCATCGCCAGTGACAATACGATGCAAAAACTCTTCCTTTTATGCCGTTGAAGCAGTTTTTCGCACATGCAAAATCGCCGTTCAACGTCTCTCGGCTTCAACTGGTACGGCACCCAATTTCCTTGCTTTTGAATCATTCCCATGGCCTTCAAGCGTTTGCCGACCGTTGATAAGTCGACTCCCAATGATTTTGACAATTCTTGAAGGGTTTGATACGGGTCTTCATCGAGCAAAGCCTCCAATTCTTCATCTTCAAACTTTTTCGGCTGGCCCGGACGCTTTTTGTCTTCCGTATCAAAATCACCACTTTTAAACCGACGGAACCAGTACTCACAAGTAGAAATCGATGGAGCATAGTCCCCGTAAGCCTCAGTAAGCGTGCGTTGTGCTTCAACCGCTTTTTTCTTCAAATGGAAGCACAAAAGTAAACCTTCCCGCAAATTGCGTTTTGTTGGAACGAAAGTCGACATGTTCACAGAGAAAAAAATATATGTTGTTTACACTTGAGTGGAATGACACATACTGAAAAATGAAGCTTAGACAATGTGCTTTGAAATGAATATAGTCACAGGTGTGCCCGATGCGATCTATTGATAGTTACACCATCTCTTAGAAAACCTTTAAAACTAATTCCAACCCCCAATATTTATATGAGCTATAAATTAATTCTTTCACGTTCTCTTTTTACTATTTAGACCTTTCCATTCCATTTGAAATTATTATTGCAAACATTTTTGAATCTTCTTCTTCTTCTTTAAATTTGTATATTTTTACGGAATGCAGTTTTATGAGATAATTCATTAATTTGAATTTCTGCTTTAAAATTTCCAATGCATCAATTCCTAATTCAAGGTTCATTTATAAGGTTGTGGCACTTGAGAGAAATGCACTCTTTTTTTCGCCTTTGCTTGAACTGTTACTATGCTTTTCTTTGTTCTATGCATTCATTTTCTTGTTTTCTTTTCATCCATTCTGACAGTTTGACCGAGCTCGCTCTCAAGTGCCACAACCTTATAAATGAGCCCTGTCCTAATTGATATCACAAAAGATAAAAAAAAAACCAAATCACATTTTCTTCGTAAATGTAATAAAACAATTGTGCAAACAACAAAAGCACGACCTGCTGGTAAAAGTTTGTCGGTGATGACATTGCAATGCATAGCTGTAAGTGGTATGTGCAAAAAAAACGGTTTTGCATTGTTAAGTGTCGCAAGTTTATTTTCATTGTTAAAGCAACAGTTTGGCATTATTTGCCTGTGTTAGCTACACATCGTATTTTTTAACAGTTAGTTTTGCAGTGAAGTGTATTGTGTAAACTGTTATTGTAATTGTTTAAACTTGATTAAAAATTAAGTACTTAAAATAACAAATGAAAAATCTGAAATGCAAATTAAAACGGCAAGAAATCTGATCATAAAATCATAAAAATTGTTGTGAAAATATTTTCTGTCATACAATTTATCGAAGGCTACTAAAATATAAAAAAATTATTGTTGTTTTTTTAAAAAAAAAAGGCTTTCAATAAGGAACCATATTATGTATTTAGTTGCCTTAAATTAAAAAGATTTTTAATTTAACATTAATAATAAATTTTTATTTGAAGAAAATCAAGTAATATCAAATAAAGTTAATGTTTAAAAAAAATTAAGCATGTTAAAAAAAATTGTAAAGAAGGTTGTTTTAAATTTTATCTTCCGTATTTAATTAATTATTTTTTGAGCAAATTTATTTTTGTAAAAAATTTTTCTATACCTTAAAAAAAATACCACAGAATTAAAAAATTTGCGAATTTTGATAAGTTATTACAAAAAGTTTTCTTGAATTTTGACGAAACTTTTTTGTAAGTTTATTCAAAGTGTTAACTTGTGATTTCTAAAATATTATCTGCACTTTTTAATAAACAAAACAGTTATAAAAATTTAAAAGGGGTTTTTTCGAAAAATTTTAAGTTTTGTATGGAAAAATTTATAATATAATTAATTTTATTTCTTATTTTATTAACTAATATGGATTTTATGAAAACATCGTTGCTGACATCGCTCTAGACCCTCCTACCACCAAAAAAACTATCAAAAAGCATCAGGACGAATGATCAACTTTCATTCCACACAACCTATAAGGTAAAAAATAAATACCGCACAAAACTTTATCCGAAATGTACTAACCATCAGCGGCAAGGAATACCATGACAACAACATACGAAAAATTAAATAAACACTCACGAGAAACAGTTTTCCAGGAAAAACTATTCGCAACTTGATAAATGAACACTACACAAAAACCCGGCGAAATCCCACACCATCATCAGATCAACAATCTGGCAACACTAAACGATTTCACAGCATCACATACATACCCACACTAACGGACAACAAACAGCTGAAAACAATAACACAAGATGATAATGTCGCATTCGCTCAAAAATCCAACGCCACCCTCCCAAACTATTCACCAACACAAAAACACCTGTAGAGATGGAAGAAAAGAGAAACGTAGTCTACGAGATCAAAGGCAACGGTAATGCAGCGGAGCAGTGCAAACACGTGTATACAGGTACAACAAAGAGATCACTCAAAACAAGAGTTAGTGAGCATCAAGCGGATATCACTCACAAACGAACGTCGACAGCGCTAGCAAAACATGCTAGAGAGAGGACACACAGCGGACTTGAACAGAGTGAAAATACTGGACATCAAAAAGAGGGCAAACAAACGTTTCACTCTAGAGAGCCTACGCATACAACAAAAGATAACGACGACGATGAACTCACGGGAAGATAAAGAAAATAACGCTCTTGTCTTAAACCAATAAGACAGTGTTGACAAGTGGTGCAGTTTATGATAAATATAATTTTAAAAAATTTTATAAAAAAAAAAACTTCAAAGTAACTAAGTATTTAAACAATTTTTATGTTTTAATCAAACTAAACGTTCAGCATGTGAGTTCTTATGTCAATTGTTTACAGCTTTTATTTATATATTTATTTCATTATCAGTCAAATAATTTTCACTTAAACTATTTTTAAATTTCAAATTCAAAAACCAATTTTTTGTTCAACTAAGTTATAAAAAAAATTGTTTTTTGTTGTTTTCGTTTTTAATAAAAGATCCCCTGAAGAAGTTGGAAAAGAATCAACGAAACGTTGGGAAAATTATGAATTGAAATTTTAATTTAATTGCAAACAAAAGAATTGATCAGGAAGCCTATTCAAAATATTGAAAATATCAAATCAAAATCAAATGTAATTATTGATGACGAAGTTGATAAGTTTATTAAATAAGTTGATGAGCCTTATATTGTTTGTAGTTATTCTGATGAAAAAGTAAGAACTATTTACTTCATTTTTTATCAAACATTTTTTTAAGAAAAATAACTTACCAATTTTATTTTCCTACTGTAAATAACATAAAATGTGCCTCAAATTGATTATTTAATTAATACAAATGGGAATATTTATGAGACAATAGATGAACCTCCCATACAAAATCATGTTAAAACTTAATAAAAGTTCAATGGAGGTACCACTAGGGTCAAACGCATCTCATTAGTTTTTAGTATACATCTTAAACTTTAATTGTCTAGCATTTTCTAGGATCGACCAACTTTTGTATTAAAAAATTCCATACAAGAAATTGTAATGCTCATAAGGTGACGTGGTATTTCGGTCAGCATCAATTTCTGAGTCAATAAAGCCATGTCCCTCTGTAGGTCTGTCGACACGATAACATCCGCAATTATTAAGCTATCGTAATTAAATGGAATATATGCTTTTAATTAAAAAAAAAAAAAATCACAGTAGAGCATGCATACAGTACAGAAGTGAAACTTCTTAACACACCTACTCTCTTTCTGCCACTGGGGGTTCGCAGAAAACACTCCTAAAAATGACTAAATTTTAGTCTTACACGACCAACAACCGTCCGAAATAAATCATTTTTATGAATTCGTGGACGGTAAAAGAGGTGCGGCAACACTTTTTCCTTAAACAATTTCGTACTCAAAACAAATCGACTGCCAAAATTTCAGCGCAGTCAGCCCAGTAGTCAATTCTAATTATTTATCAAAAAGTAGACGTGGATACAGTTCCATTTAAACTAAAAAGTAACCATTTAAGCTAAATAACCAAATTTAAGTCTTTACGACCAAAACTACTTGAAATATAGAATTTTCATTGATTCGTGGGCGGAAAAAGGGGGCATGGAAACCAATTTTAGTACAGTTTCTGGCAGTAACCACACAAACTAAATTACCAAATTTAAGTCTTATACAACAAAAACCGTCTTAAATAAAGCATTTTCATTAATTTGTGGGCGGTAAAAGGGGCGTGTACTCAAATTTTTAGTACAGTTTGCGACAGTTACCACATAAACTTAATTTTTTTAAATTTTAGTTTAATACGATCAAAACCGTCCGAAATAAGTATTTTTATTGATTTTTGGGCAGTAAAAGGAGGTGTGGCAAACACGTTTCCTGAAATATCTCGTACAAACCTACACCTACACCTACACCAACACTCTATCTGTCACCTTTCTGGGGGTTTCAATACAAACATCACAAGAAATATAAAGAGAAAAGATTTTACTATTTTGTCTTCTGGCTTGGCAACTGTTTGGTTTAACAACTAATGCTTTTTCTGCACCGTCTTAACAGACTGTCTTGTGTAACCCTCGTGTAAATTCCACACTACGACATATTTCATTGCTCGGTCACACAAAAACCTTTTCCATATATATTGCATATTTGTGCCAGGGATAGGAAACGACTTTTTCGAAATTATACCATACGGAAATAAAAATTGTACTTTTTGGCGTCAAATTGTACTATTTTTTTTTCTGCATCAACAATGAAAATTTTTGGATATATTTAATTATTTATTTAGAATAAAAAAAAAAATCAACAAAAATGGACAAAGAATTCAACATAGTTAAATATATATATAGTACTGCACATTCAATTTTTAAAATTGAATCAAGAAAATGTAAAAACTAATTCAATAAGCAGACGATTTCTGCCCCTTGTTTTCATTAAATTTTTAATCGAAAATATTTTTAAGCATATGCTGATGAATCTGAAATTGATAAAATTTCACAAAAAAGGCACTGAAAACATTGAAATTAAAAAAAAGCAAAGAATATCAAGTCAATATGATGAAGATCAAGTGTATGAAAATGTACTAAAAATATCTTCGTGGTACTTACGTACTTTTTTAGTAAAATTGTACTGAAAATGAGGTATAATTTTCTCGAGAAGGGCTTGACCGATGTTAATAATTTTTTCTAAATTTATTATTTTAGTAAAACTTAGACAAATGTACAGAGCAATTTAAAAAATATATAAAATAAATTTTTTTATAAGCTGGGAAAATTTAAAGTTTTTGCATTTTTGAAATAAAAAAAAAAAATATTTGTAGCGAACTATTTGAAATTCCCTCCGTACATTTGTTAGCTTATACTGCTACCTACAGTAAAAAAAAAATCATCTTGATATCAGTTATCGTTTTATGCTCGCGAAAAATAAAACTTTTTAGGACAGCAAAAAACCTTCCCAACTTTGAATTAATTTTTGGAGATCTTTTACAAATAGGAAAATTATTGTGCTTAATTGAATAAGCAATTATAATAATCAGAAAAAAACAAAAATCTACTTATTTTTATTTAAGACATTAGCCCCCTTAAACATAATCTGTATTGGAATTTTTGCATAATGGAATCAAAACCGAAGTGACGAAGCTACTCGCGAAGTGACCTTATCAAACTTTAAAAACATATATAACTTGGATTGTACTATGGGGGTATATTAGCTTCAGCCAAATCAAAGATAATTCCTCATTAGTTTGTGTTCTCTTCTACTCTTATACGCAAATCGCAGCATACCTTCTCCCATGTTCGCTTACAATATAAGGTAGATGTAATGAGTGCTTTTGCTGTCTTGTCCGAACAAATGTAAATGAGAATTGTAAACTGGCCTTTGAGGCCTCGCAACTAAATCGTTTTTCAAAAAGAGTAGTTAACGTCTTGTGTCCATTTACCACTGGGGAGTCACACTTTACGTTGCTGATGCTGAGAGCCGTTTTTCTAATACTTGAATGAATAGATATGGTTGTTGACTGATTGTGTGTTTTCTCTTTATTGATTGAACAGTTAAGGCGTATTAAAGTTCACTTCTGAAACTTCAACAGAGGTAGGTTCTACTAAAAGATTGTTGGCGTTATATGTCTTGTTTAGAAATTAATAAATTTTTTTTTTATCAGAATTCCAATACAAATTTTTACTGTTTAAGAACGAATTGCGTTATATTTTATTCACTTTATTCTTACACGAGTAAACTTTCAATTTATTTCGATTCTATTTTTCTAAAGTACTCGATAGTACAGAGGAAGTGTGATTGTCTCGGATAGGCATCAGAGGACCTAGTTCAAATCAAAGCTAGGGTAAATTTCAAATAAAGAAAATTCTAAATAAAATCCACACTATCAAATTTTCATTTGAATCGCTTCATCAAAAGCAGTCTGAAAAATATATTTCTTTTTATAAATATATACAATTATAAAAAAAAATTTTATTTGAATTTTGGGCATTAACGAATCAATTACATCCATTAAAATTGACTGATTGGTGCGGTTTACACGCTGGCGGCATCATCGATCCTTATTTTTTTCGAAATGAAGGAGCTGCCGTTACGGTGAATGGCGAGCGCTATCGAGCCATGCTGATTAATTTTTTGTTTATAAGAAAAATTAATAAGATTAAATATCGATGACATTTCGTTCCAACAAGCCGGCCCAACTTGCCATATAGCGCGCTTAACATCTATTTATTGCAAAATCAGTTTGGTGACAACTTAATTTCCAGAAGTGGTCCTGTTAACTGGCCCCCTCGTTCGTGCGGCTAAACGCTTCTCGATTACTTTTTATAGGGCTATGTTAAGTCATTGGCTTATGCCGACAAACCAACAACTCTTGAAGCATTGCAAGCCAATATTCAAGCCATCATTGACACCCTACTGCCAAATTTATTGGAAAAAGTAGTGAAAAATTAGACTGATCGAATGGACTATGTAACTCGTGGCCACGGGAGACATATGCCGAAAATCATATTTAAAAAATAAATGCCAGAAAATTGTCAACCAGATTATAATCATAAAAATGCATTTAAACCATATTTCTGTCTTGTATTATTATTTAAAATTTTCATGCTGCTACAAAAACACCATTTAGTACGTTATTGAACAAATGATTTATTAACCCAGGTCCCTTGACTGTCATAGAATTCCTTGCATGGATGATAGATTCAAGTTTGCTAAGGCTAGTGATGCAGGTTTAATATTCTCTATAGCATGCGCCCCACGTTTATAGGAGAACTAAATACCCTACTGAAGGAGAAATTATTTTATACTTTTTAGTTCCTTTTAAGGACTTGTTATATTTAAAAATTTTTTTTCTTATTTTTAGTCTTTGTGAAAAACTTTAAAAATTAGAATTTTCAAAAATTCACCACTGAAGGTGACAGAAGAATTTGTTTAAGAAACCGAAATGGTTTTAAAAATATTAAAAATTAAGCAAAAAAAAAACTGGAAAAAAATCCCCGTACATTGCCTAGGCCCGAACTCAAACCTTACGATTATAAAGCAAGCGCTATGTGCAAGAATTATACTCTAAATAGCAATAAATCAAACTACTTTCTTATAAAATAGATAAAAAAATGTTATTTAAATTACTTTTTTACAGCTTTTTTTTCACCCTCATTCGTGAACTTTTCAAAATTTGAATTTGTTTAAAAAAAAACAACTCGAACTCGAAAAAAAACAACTTTTTGAGGCTCGAACTCACTACCTTGTGTTTATAAATCAATCACTTTACGCTATGAGCTACAGAACTCACACTTAAACTTTTTCTTAATAAGGTAATAAATGCTCTTCAGTTGTGAATTATTGAAATTTAAAAATGTCAATGAGCTTTTCAGTATTTTTGTTTGATTTTCAATATGTATGTATGTATGTATCAAATAATGTCGCATTTTGGCCAAACAAATAAATGCACAGACAAGAAAAAAAATTATTATTGTGTTATCATCCAGTTATTTTAAGTTTCAAAACTCTAGCTCATCGGGAAGTCGGCTAAAAATGAATTCCAACATTTTTACGGGACAGACATGAATTAAAGCTAATAAAATCGTGTTAATAAAAATCTCAATCGCTGTATTCTGAGTTGTCGTCTGTCGTTACTTTAGTGCGAATACTCTTTGCACCAGTAGTTTACAAAAAGCTTGTCTTCGATGCTGCAGCTCAATTTTGTTGTTGTTGTTTTATTTTTTCGCATTTTATTTTCTTTTTTCTCTTCTTGTTTTTATCACTTCATTTCTTTTTATTACAGTTTTTCTTCATATTTTCTAGTAAACTGGTTTTTACAGCAGCTCCAAATTCAAGCTCTAGGTTCCAAATTTAATTAAAATCATAGTTAGCTTTTATTGAAATCATAGTTAGCTTTTTATGTCAGCTAGTTTTTATTGAATTTGGCTCTACTGTGCACTTCTAGAAAAAACTTGCGCGATTCTAGAATTATGCGAGTCAGAACTATGTTTTTATTACTGTTGATTACTTTTGATCATTTTTTGCCCTTAAAGGAGGTTTTAGGCAAACAATTTTGTAAAAATTTAATTTCTAAAAATTTCAAATTAATCCCGCTTATAATACAGATTCTACAGCGCTTCAAACCCAATGCGCCAGAGTAACTTTAAACGTGTTTTTCACTAAATAGACATTTTCAAAACGGGCCATACTCCTGCAAACAAACTAATCGACCTATTTTAAAATTATTTTTTAATGCAATTCGACACCCCATTTACCAAAATAAGCGTCTTTGAAAAACTTTTCTAGTTTTTACACGCAACAGTAAGGTAAAAAATAATGTTCATTTTTTGATTTTTTCTTTCACACTATATAATCAATATTTTCATTCCATTTTGTTAAATAAAGTGTACTCAAGAGTCTACTTTCGATTGCATTTTTTTTTCCAGACGATCTGGAGCTGAGCTATGATGTGGCCCGATTTTCACCTTTTTTTTATTTCACCTTTATACTTATACAAATATACATAAAAATGGCACACCAACTTTAGCGCCATTTTTATGTATAAAAACTATGTCACAAAAAAAAATTATTTATACTGATGACTTTTAAAATATGCCTTAATTTCAATCGCTTTTGCCTAAAACCTCTCTTAAAAAACGCTGTATACATTTACGGTGCGCAAAAATTCATTCCAAAGCACCCAAATTTTGTTGCACATAATAACTTATAGCAATAGCATGAGTTGAAGCCAAACCTATTCGCAATTAAAATAATTTACCGTTTTATTTTTCTGCTCACAACAAAACCCTTTAAACTTAAGTTTTATGCTGCTCTAAAAAGAATTTCACTGGCGTCAATGGCCGCATTCAGCGCAGACAACTGTTGTGAACTGTAATGGTAGCGCTACCTTAGTTCACGATGTTTTTCTCTGAATGTGTTGCTACTCTACACGTCAGAAGTTAGATTCAATTTAATTTTTATGTAAATTTAATTCAATTGCAAAGGTTTCTCACTTAAATTTGCTGCGTTCTTTCTGCGTTTATTAATTTAACAGCGTCAGTAACAGCATCTGACAGTTAAGCAAACAGTTGTGTTCATGTAGCATAGAATTTATTCGCTCGATTAAAAGGCGTTCGCTACTTTATCAGTTTTAGTTAGCGCTACCAAATTTGTACCATTCAGCGAATTTTTACACAACAGTTGCCAACTGTTGTCTGCGCTGAATGCGGCCAATGATAAAAATTATAAAATTTGCTACTTTAAAAGCGAATTAACTGCATGTTTATGTAAAACGAGAACATAAAGCCGTTCGGAGTCGGCATAAAACACGTAGGTCCAGTTCTCGGTCATTTGTGTTCAAACATTTAATAACACGCACAACACAATTGATCAATGGAAGCTAGGTCGAAGTCCTTCCAAGGACTGAAATGGCCAGTGCATTATTATTATTATTATTATGTAAAACGAATTGAAGGCTGAACGTGGTTGAGACACGGCAAGTAATACATTTTTCATTATCAAAAAATATTGTTGCTCGTTTCTTTCATGACATTCAGGCTCCGTTGCGTTTTACAAAAACATGCAGTAATACTATTCTCTAAAATTAGCATTGATCGGATCAGGATTACTATAAACAAAACGCGAAGTCAGTGTTAGAGGATAAAATTTAAGAAATCTATCATGCTTTTCACATGGCCGGCTGCTTTCTCCGAACATCAATAAATTTTTTCATTTTGCACCAAATTTAAAAACCAAAAACATTGTTTATCCCACTTTCAATAAAAACGGTAATGAAAAATTTTGGATTTCACAAAAAACAACACATATTTTAAACATTGAGAGGTGTGGCAACTTAGGCCAAGTACTGCTAGTTATTTTGTAATATATAAAAAATAAAAAGCTTATTGATGTTCTTGTAACGCAAATACAGTTGGCATAAATTTATCTTTTATGCTGTTTTGCACTTTTTTTACTCAGCATGTTAGGTTATGTTGAACTTCTTAAAATTACACAAAAAAAAGTGCATTTATTAGAACTTTAAAAGTAAAAATTAAAAGTCACTATCCACTCACGAGTATGCAAAAACTTAAACTCATGTTTGTAATAAGCTCACTTCTGATAGCATGACTTTTTTTATTTACTTCAGATAAAGAAAAACAAACCACAAGCTGCCGCTATTATAATGGAAAAAAAAATAATAAATATATGTAGTATTTTAATTGCTGTTAAGAACGTGGCACGAGTTATTGAGACAAATCGACAAGTTTTTATGTACATGCACAAAATATTTCACCAAGCTTAGCTAATCTATTTTGATGATTGATGAAATATAATAGATTTGCACAAATTATGTTGTTGATATTGAATGTATTATGTTTCAACTAAATAAGCAGCAAAACTAAATAAACAAAACTTGAAAATTCAATGAAATACACTAGAACCACACTAACCCAAAGACTGGAATCAACTGACTTGTTTGAGGTTTGTTCAATTGAAAAACAGCTGAATTGCAGTGACGAAAATGTAAAGAAAAATAAGTTTATATTTAGACTCATTCATAGACTTATACGTATTAGTATGCAGTAACAATAACAAATGTGGTTGAGCCGATCCATGATTAAACAATCTATTATGCAGCCTTGATAAGTGCCTATTTTCTCACGAGCTGCGGTCAGCATATGTCAAACAAAAGAGAACTAAAAAACATCTTGACACAAACTATTTTTGATATCTCCATTTTTCATCAGCTGCCATAGCAACCATAGCACTCTCTCGTTTTCTTTTGTTTGACATTTGTTGACTGCAGCTAGAACTGTCGCTACTACTTGTATTACCTTACTACTTGTATGAGCTGATCAAGCTATATTGGCAACAAAAAATACCTGCTTATCGAACAAGTTTACTGTGCAAATTGAAGATTGTGCAAATGAAACTCGAACCTCACACTAGACATTTAAATTGATGTTAGGCCAAATGTGTATCACATTAGTATTTTAAACATATGTGATCTTAAGACTTTTCTGAGTAAGAAAAAGTTCTGATGGAATTGGTTTTTATTATGTCTTTAAAGATAAGCTTTCCTTAAAAAGTAAGTTGTATTGTATTTTTATTATAATTCTATGCGCCTATTTAAAAACTTTCATTTATATCGATTAGTGTCCGACCGAAACCGAATTTTGGCCGAAACCGAATCCGAATATTCGGCCATTTTATAATATTCGGCCGAAACCGAAACTGGTTATTTATATGAAAATGTAAGTTTCTTACAAATAAATGTTTTCTACTTGACCTAAAGCTCATAAAATCATAACCTTGTACATTTTTTTAGTTAAAGGAAATAAAAATAACATTTCATACATATAAGTAAAGTCCGACCGAATATTCGCTTTCGGTTACGGCCAGTTTCGGCACTTTTTGTCAGTTTCGGCTAGTTTGAGGCCGAATAGCCGAAACTAGATGAAACTTTCTTGCATCAGTCATTTAATTCAAATATATAAGTTTGGTTTAATAAAAATATTTACAACCCATTTGTACAAAACAAAAATGATGAATTCGTCTATAATTTGATTTATCGTGTTTACGCAAAACATTTTGGTTTATTTTATGCGTTCGATACAATTATTTTTGATTTTATCATCTCTATTGCAATTAATATTAAAGTGTTAAAGGTACTGAAGCCAAAAATTGAAAATTAAACTTCCGAACGAATTCTGTGTGTATGAAATAAAGGAAAAGAAAACGAAATATTTCTATTTTTACAATACGAAACCTTTCAAAAAACGAAAATACTTTGTTTTGTAGTCATACAAAAATGTACATTGAAGGTGCATACTATTTTGAATGTGTACGGAAGATATAAAATATGAAAGACTTTTGCAATAAAAAATAAATAAAATATTATCTCATTTCTTATTATAGTAACCTTCAATTAATAACACAGGCATACACGGTTTCGGAACAGAGAAGACGAAAGTCCAACATTCATTGTCGAACCTACTAAAGTTTGATTAAAAAATACTTGTCCTAACTATAACTGCTTACAAAAATTCATTGCCTTTTATAGTTTAACAGATATAAGCCTTCAAATTTTAAAATTTTTAAAATTATACATTGTGTTCAGGTTTGCAACCCTGTCACTTTTTTTCCTTTCATTTATTTTCAAACACTTTTCTTTATCGGTACTTTATCACTAACTTTTCTTTAGCTTTAGCAAACTTTTTATTTTTTGCCAATGTCTTGGACAATCTGAGTTATTTAAAATAGTATGAATTTTCAGCCACTTGGAATTTTTTATAAAAAAGTTTGCTAAAGCTAATAATAAATTTATCTGACAAAAGAAAATGTTTGAAAATAAATGGGAGTTATCATTTAACTTTTATTTTTTCCGACAAAAATACTAGTTATTTAATGCCTTTTATTTTTTCGGGCAAAAATAACTGTTACTTTTGACTTTTATTTTTTAGGTCAAAAATAACAGTTATTTTGTGCCTTTTATTTTTTCGGTCAAAAATATCAGGCAATTTGAATTTTTTTAAAAGCCACTTGAACGACAAAAACAGTTTTATACAATTTTTATCGTCTCATCCGCGCGCACATTTTGAGCTATAAAACTTTTTAGTTTTTAAAGTTTTTTATTCGGCCTTTGAAAAAATACAAATTGCCTGATATTTTTGACCGAAAAAATAAAAGGCACAAAATAACTGTTATTTTTGACTTAAAAAATAAAAGTCAAAAGTAACAGTTATTTTTGCCCAAAAAAATAAAAGGCAAAAAATAACAGTTAATATTATTTTTTATAGTAACAGCCAAAAATTTAAAAGGCATTTAATATTCGCGAAGCTGCTGACATTACGATAATAATGGTATATTTAAAAAAGTCCTCCGGCCACTTTTTCGTTATGCCTTTTTCATCTGAAAATTGTAAAATAACAGTTATTTTCGGTCCCTGATTATAAGTTGTATTTTACTGTACGGGTGTATAGTAAAATATGTAAAATATTACAATAGTAAAATAGAAAAACCGAGTATATACAGTGTTGCGCAAAACAATAGCAACAAAATAAGTACGCTGCAACAAAATCGTGTATCTTTTTTAATATTGGGGACACACAAAAATGATTATAGAAATCAAAGTATATATTCGTACATCATATACAAAAAAAAATCAAATTCAAATTTGGTTTTGTTTTTTTTTTATTAAATTTAAGATTAATGTGGCTACCTTCAATTTGTCTGAGAGCAAAATATAAGCAACAAAATTTGAAAAATGTAAAAATAGAACAGAAGTTCCAAGAATTACCGGTAAAAGTTCCGTAATTGTAAAGCACGTGTTGTTAGTAAGTCATAAACATTTAAGTTTAGTTTTGTTTTTGCGCTAGTTGTGACATTGTCTGTTCCATTTATAATGGCACGTTTTAAATACTGTGAAGCTCTTAAATTGCAAATTATATCCGAACATAAAAACGGAAATTCGCAAATATCTAACGTGAAAAAGTTTGATATTAATCGGTCAATAGTTTGCAGATTAATAAAGAAATATACCATCACAAAAGGCGTTACAACGGTACATTAAAGAGGGCGGCCGCGGAAGACATCGCTGCGTGATGACAGGAACATTTGTGGCGTCTTCAAACGAAATGCATTTGCCACATCCAAAGAGGTTGTTCGTACACTTGATTTAGATATCAATCACAGCACTGTTTGAAGACGAGCCGTTGAGAACGATTAAAGAAGTTACAGACCGGCAGAGAAACCTTTGCTTACAGCTAAGCATAAAAAACAAGGTGAGGTGTTACAATTTAAATCATTGATTAAATTGTAACACCTGAAACTTGATTAATTCAGATGGGATGAGCGAAGGTACGGGGCCACCCAGATGCACGACTTGAAGCCCGAAACTACAAAATAAATTTTAAGCACGGAAGCACTGGCATTATGGTCTGGACTTGTTTTTCCTATAATGAAGTTAAACCATTTCAAAAAATCGATGGAATTATGGATCGATTTGTATATAAAGACATTTTAGAAAGCAAGATGCAGCCACATTCAGAGTGGAATATGTCGCTTCAGTGAACGTTTCAGCCCGACAACGACCCGAAGCACACTTCGAAACTCATCAAAGATTACATTAGAGGCAATGGGATTCAAGTCCTTGATTGGCCGGCGCAGTCACAATGACTTGAATCCCATTGAAAATCTTTTTGGGATTTTGAAGGTAAAAGTTTCTGGTCAAGATTTTACAATAAGACTGCACTGTATGAAGGCCTGAAACTTAATTGAGAACATATACCTAATACCAACATATCTAATTTAATAGAGTCGGTGTCGCTCAGATGTGCAGCGGCTATAAAAAATAATGAATCTTACACTTAATATTAATTATGTTGCTTTTGTTTTGCTCTGAGACAAACTGAATGAAGTCACATTAATTTTAAATTTAATAAAGAAAACAAAACCAAATTTTAATATTATTTGTTTTTAATATGATGTATGAATATATGCTTTGGTTCCTATAATCATTTTTGTCTGTACCTGATATATAAAAATATACACGATTTTGTAGCAGCGTTCTGATTTTGTTGCTATTGTTTTGCGCAACACTGTATATAAAAGTTAATATATTAAGGTAGTGTGAACGACCCAAAACAAAAAATTTTGTTGCTTCTGTTCGGCCCAAAATTGAAAATACAACTGAGTTAAACTTCAAATATCTCTCTAAAATTTATGTAAATCATGTTGCTATGACTTCATCTTGTAGTACCAAGCGATTTATTTAAAAACAAAAATTGTAAAATAAAAATAAAAGATATTTTCTGATGTTACCAATATAATGAGAAAATCCAATGAAAGGGTTAAGGAATACTTTAGGTACTTATTGAAATATTTTTAGCGTAAACTCGATGAAACAAAAAATGACATTTAAAAGTCAAACATACACAAACAAACAACCGCTTAGTATTTACACTAACCAATTTCTAAGACATTTTAAAAGATACAGTAGCTGTTAAATTGTCGTACAAATTTAGAGTCTACTTTTATGAAAGTTTGTAAAAGCCAATCGAAAACATAGGCGGTGCTACAAACGCACTTAGCGCGTCTCCAATTTGTGTGGTGCTTCGTAGTCTCTAAACTCTTGTCTATTAAGCGTTTTAGATACTGTAGGAATGTGTGCTTGTGTTCACAAGCTAGTGGAAAAAATGTGTTTAAATAAAATTCGGCTGCGAAGTGAATAACGAAGGAAATAAATATTGGGATAATTTTTTCACATAAATTTTTTTTAAGGCTTGACTATTCCGTAAAAAAAAGTTAAAAAAAAAAAACATTTTGGACAAAAGTATTTTAACAATTTTTCCCATAGCTGGAAGAAATTCTGCAAATGAACGTAATTTTATATGAAAGGAAGTCAGAAATGCAATTTATACTTGTTTTATTTTTACAACAATAGCAACTTTTCAGTAATTTCTTGGGTAAAAAGTCAAAATAAAATATATTAAAAACAACGAAGATATATCCATCGAAAATAAAAATATTGATTTTCAAGTCGGTTTTTCTCATTCTGAAGTAACGATGTTTTATGAAAAAGTCTTTGTAGTAAAAAAATTTAAACAGTTTTTTGAAGGTTTCACTCCAACTGTGCGTGGCGGACACACACATATTTTTTTGATGAGGGGTTAAAATACACCCATAAAAACAGGGGTCTACAGGGTGAAAATATTGTATAAAAATATTTATCAGAACATTTTATTCTAGGTCAGCAAAAACAACAACTATGTCAGAGGTATATATTTTGTAATTTTCTTACTCTTTTTGTAAAAATATGCATATTCTTAAAAATATAAGGGGCTGAGACGGACTTTTTTATCAATCTCCTTAAGGCAATTTATGTCCAACCCAGTGTTGGATTATTCAGTACAATTGTACGTCTTCAGTACATTTTTTTTAAAAAAAGTACTTAAGTTCCACGAAGACATTTTTAGTACATTTTCATACATTTGATCTTCGTCATATCGACTTGATCTTTCTTTGCTTTTTTTTTTTTAAAGTGTTAAAGCATTCCTACATGTGAATTTTAGGAGAAAGTGAAAGCTATTTAAAATGAATTCAATGAACCACTTATTTCAACCATTTAAAGAATTTCACAGGAAGTTTTTACAATTTCACATTCTCAGCTAATGTTGAAAGATTATTTTCGATTAATTAATCATAAGGTGCAGAAATCGCCTGCTTGTTGATTCAGTTCCTTCTTGAATTAAAGCAAAAGATTTATATGCATATTGAAAATATTTCTGTTCTAGAAATTACAAAAAGTGTATGTATTTTAAGCCATTTCTCGGAATTTTTCTTACGCATTATTTTGTATTTTACAAGTTAATTCGAGAACAAAAAAATTGTAAATGACGATAATGATGTAATGAAATCAAAAAAATGATATAAGCCATTTTGCATTACAGTTTTTATTATTTTAGACAATATTTAGGAAAGCAGAAAGTATTACACTTTTTATTCTGCTTATTTTTAACCGGTGGCGACCGTAGCCTAGTGGGTAGAGTGCGTGGCCCCTAAGCTAAAGAACCGCGGTAGCCCGGGTTCAATTATAGCTCAGACAGAAAAGTTTTTTCAATTGAATTAATTTTTCTGTTCGGTCGTCACCTCTCTGCAGACAATGGCAAACCTCAGAGAGTAACAATTGCCATGTAAAGCTTCTGGAGAACATAAGCCGTTCGGAGTCGGCATAAAACACGTAGGTCCAGTTCTCGGTCATTTGTGATCAAACATTTAACAACACGCACAACACAATTGATCAATAGAAGCTAGGTCAAAGTCTTTCCAAGGGCTGAAATGGCCAGTTTATTATTTTTTTTTTTTAAACATGCTCTCCACTCTGGTCACACTAGTTAGATGACTCCCATCAATCAATGAATTCTGTATGACATAATCACTGATATTCTTTTTAGTAACAAAAGACGAACGATAATACATTGAAACATTTCTTTTAAACATCAGTATCGATATCATTATTTCGTTTTCTAAATGAATTCATGCTATATTTAACACCGGTAAAATCTGATGATTAAATATTTGCGAAATAACGAGATCTGAAATTCTCTGTGTTAATATTCTGTGTTTTAAATTGCTTATTCATTATGGAGTAGAATAAAGTTTTATAATAAAACACTCGCTTCTTGATATTAGTTCTGACAAGCAGAAGTTATTTACAGTAAAGCAGTGAATGCCTGAATATGACGCTTTTAAGACACACGAAAAGTTTTTGAAGTGCTCAAAGGATTTTCAATTGTTTTTTCTTCTTTTTGTGTCTCTAAACTTTCTCTTTATTTCACTCTTTATCACTTGGACCTTTCTGTCGTTATGGCCAGAAGCCACATGCGGTGGCAGGATTAGTTTCTACACATTTCAATAAACGACAAAAACAGCAATTGAAAAACTTTCAACGCTATTAAAACTAACTTAAAAAAATAATAAAATAAGTTCAGCGGCTTACGTGAGCAGCAATGTGAGTGTGGGAACAAACATTGGTTTAAATATAACTTTTTATAGAAAAACGCTGTTGAAAATTTTCTACAATTTTCTAATTGAAATAGAGCTTGAATCCATGTTGGACTCATTTTAATCTGGTTTCTAGCCCAATGAGAATGTATAATAAATATTTTTAGGGGCATATTTTTAAAAATGTTTTTTTTATACAGACTTCCTTGTTTTATATTTGGAAAATACTCTTTTACAGAGTTCATTGTAATCAACTCGGAATTGAAAGCTTATCCCGATTTGTAATGTAATGTTTTTATGAGTTTTTTTATGTTTTATGAAAATTCTCATCTCTGAAATTCTCCTTATTACAAATAAGTTTTTAGAACACATCAAGTTCTATTTGTTTAATTTCGTTTCTTTTATAGAATTTTTAAAATAACATTATAATTTGCTGGTCTCTGCTGAATTCGCGGTTGAGCAGGATTTTATTTTAAGTTTTTGCTGAACATAAAGTGATGCACTGTGAGGTTACTACTATAGCTAATTGCCACTTAAGAGTGTCATGAATAATATAAACAAAATAACTATGATGGATGTTTTTTAACTATGATGGAGGTAATTTTTTTTAAATGGATTATTGTTGTACATCTATTAGTTTTCTATCTTTTAATATCATTGTGGTGGGAGATGTTCATTCAAGGGGTACATTCAAGGGTTTTTTAATAGTTTTTTTTTTCAGAAGATCTGGAGCCAATTTATGATGTGACCAGATTTTCACCTTTTCATTTCCAGTGCCATCTTTACATATGGGTATTTCCACAGAAAAGTCTACCGTGACCAAAAAATTAAAACTTATTAAAAACTTATTATTTTATGATATTATCTAAGAAAAACATTTTAATTTTATTAATTTTAGCAATTTGTACATAAAATTATTAACCATCATGATCACATCGTCTGCACTGTTTCACAAATGTAGTTTTTCTTTTTCGTAAGTGTTTAGTAAATGTTTCGTAAACATTTTTGTTTTAGTAAAAATGGAAGGCATTGGCTAAAGATAATGAAAAAATGGTTGATGCAATTAAAGGAAAATATATTGAATTTGTTTTTAATTACTAAATTACATAATTACTTAACTACCTAATTACTTAATTACCCAATTAAATTGCAATGGAAAAAAACTGTCCCGTGCGACCGAGCTTAATATTTAATTAAAAAATAAGTGTTAAATATTATTGGGTAAAATAAAAGCAATTTAAAAGAAACAACAATGCACAACATCCAAAAATAAACTCTTTGAAATATTCCCTCAGACTTCGCTGAATTTGGCGCTTGAGTTGTTTTCCTCGAAAAAAACTTCCGTTTTTTGTCCCGTGCGACCCCCGTTGTTTTTAGCAATTATTTTGAAAAGGAAAAATTACCGATAATCAACCTTAGCACCACGTATAGAGCTTACTATGAGTTATAAGTTAAGACCATTATCAAAATATAAATCCGTGTTATTACTAATTTTTTTTCACTTTAACTGCGTACGACTGTCCGGTGCGACACCATGGAAATGCCCATATACAAAATATAGGTTAAAAAAAATATTTTTTACTGCTACTAATGGTGGAAAAGTAGCATGCAAATTCCTTTTTTTCCATATGTTACAAACTTTTTTAGAAAATATCTTCTGCCATGTTTATATGCCATCAGCATATACAGCTTTTGCCTAAAACCGGCCATAACTACTTTTTAGAAACAACTGCTTAGTTATTCGCTCTTTTGAAAAGTTTTGCTTAGTTGATGGTTAATGATGACCTAAAGCCATTCAACTTCCACATTGTAGAATATTTAATGGCTTTGAAATTTGTTTTTAATAGAATCAATAGTTAACGAGTCAAAAAATACAAGCGGGTGAATAGCGGCCGAGCATGGGCCGCACGACCGTGCAAGGGTCAAACATAGCCTAAAAATAATACAAAAAGCCTCGCGCCCGAAAGTTTTGTCGAATAACGGATGTACAGCTCAGTTGTACATCCATTGTATGCAACCAAACTTTTCAAAGCTCTTAGGCCTTTTTCACATGGAACAATTGAGAAGTAATGCGACTGCAACGCAACAGCTTAAAAAGTTGCAAACCACTTCAATTTTAAACTGAATTGCAACCTACGCTTTTAGATGAGCAATTCAAGTCGCAACGCAACATTAAAAAATACACAACAACTTAAATACTTATTTAATTGAAGATTTGTTAAATAGATATAAAAAATTAATTGAGAACAAAAAAGGATATTTCTCCACTTCCTGTACTTATTTCATATTTATTAACTGATTAATCATTTTCGTAGCACACAACACACATCGCAAACGTAACAAATTGCCAATTCAAATTGCCGTGTTGCATGGAACTGGTTGCGAATGTGTTGCCAACTTGTTGAGTACATAAATTCATTAATACAAAGTATAAATACGTTGGTTAGCAACTTTTGTTGCAGTTGCAACAAAACTACTTGAGACCATTACAATCTTTAGTACCATTACAAAAGAATTGATTTTGCGCATGCATTTATATTGTTGTTGTTTATGTTTTTGTCATGCATTGAATAATTGTTTTGTTGACAATCATCATTCATTGAGGTGGTACATTAAATGTTTAATAATAGCAAAATCTTGTGGGCAATAAATAAAGTGAACGACATAAGTGAAGTATTAAATAAACAATTTAGCAAAGTTGGCTGGGAAGGAGACCTGCTATGGATAGACATAAACAATAGAACCACTTTATATGAAAAATATTCAACAAAGAAGTTCCAATTTTCATTAAAAATCTGAGCATTTCATTGTAATATAATCCGCTGTACGTGCATTGTACAGCCGAGATTGTTTCAAAACGGCCTCTGTACGACCGCTGTTTGGCCAAAAAGTCCTGCAAACGACCTTTTTATGACCCTTGTATGGCCGAGAAAAATATTTAAAATTATGCCTTGTTCGGCAGCTATTAAACACTAAGGGCGCATTTATAGTGGCGACTTGTTGCTGGACCGGACCGAACCGAGAAGGAAAGCTGGAAAACGCTGCACATACAATCATATGAAACAAGCTCAAAGTGCGTATAGTGCCAGCCGAGCTTGCAATTTCAAGTGACTTGTGCGCTGGTTTCCATCTTCCCGATTGTTGCTTTCTCGCTCGCTCGCACGGTTTGTTTGTGTTTTGATTCATTTTACACGTTGCTTGCTTATTACTTTCGTTAAATAACATGAAATTTAAAAAGAAACAAGGAAAACAATTTTTTTTTGTTGGAATGAAAAGGGATTTTTCCCACAAAGTTGGCAACGCTGGCGGTAGCAAACTAAATTCCTCGGAAAAATATTGATATACGAAAAAAAAAAACAAATTGCAGCACACTTGACTGCCAGCGTCACGATCGATTCTGTATTTCCTTGAATTCATTCATTCAAAAAAAAACAAAGAACCACACGATAGCAACAAAGGAGACCAACAAGAAAAGTAATAAGCATACAAGAACACGAAATTTCGCTGTTGTTATGCTGTATTTTCTTGCCCGCAAAAAATACACACAGAAACAGCACTATAAAGAAGCAACAAAGATAAATTTCTATCAACTGTTGCATACAGAAAACAAAAAGAGAAATAGTGAAAAAAGCTAAACCAGCCGGTGAAGCAATTCGTCGATAAGCGGCTGCAAGTGCGTTTCATCTAAAACAGAGAATCGAAGATTATCAAATTTTTTTATGTGCGCTCTTCCTTTCCATTTGATTTTAAGCACAAAAGTAAACAAACAAAAATAGTAGCAACAAGATATAACGACTTTGTTTAGATTAGTTTTGTATTGCTTTGTTGCAATATCAAAAATAATACAACAAAAACAAAACCTAAAGAAAAAAGTTAAAAAAGTTACAACCAGTTGGATGATCAAGTGGCTTCATGCGGCTTGAAGTGCGTTTTCGCTGAGTCATCGCATAAAAAAATCTTGGGCCAGCAGCTGATGTACGATTTTTTAATGTGCGTTCTTTCTACGATCTTCTATTTTGCCAAAAAAAAAATTTTAAATAAAAACACAACAAGAAGGCAACAAAAACCAGCAGAAAACACCAGCGAAAAAAGTCGAAACAAGTTGGTACCTCAAGTGACTTGAAACGACTTGCAGTTGCAGGAAGCGCGTTTCAGCAGCGTTTTTCGCATTTTCGTCTCTGCGCTTGTTGGTTTGAGGAAAGCAAAATTAATGAACGAAATCATGTGGCTTTTTTGATGCTTCGGTTGCAAAAATAAACAAAAAAAAACTAATATATACAAACAAACCCAAAGTAGTCAAAAACCAGCTGAAACAAGTCAACAGCGACAAGCGCGAAATACGTTTTTTGAACGAAGTTCTTTATAAAAAAAATATTTTTATTTTTCACAACTATTACACTTGATTGACAAAACTGAACTGACATGATAAAATTTTATAGATTTTATGTTAACTAAAAATACACTAATACAAATATAATACAATATACAAAAAATTCCAGGTAACTGTAGAAAAATGTGGGAACTGCAATTTAAGCATTTTGGTATTTCTTCACCGGATAAGGTGCTGACGTTGCGTCTGGCTTATGCCGTAACTCGCGCACTATACGCACTTCCAGCTGCTTTTGGCAGGACGCGTTTCCAGCTCGGTCCGGCCCAGCAACAAGCCGCCACTATAAACGCGCCCTAAGAGTTGAGTTTTAACTGATTTATGCCGAAATTTTAATCTTATTTTATAATTGTAAATTCGTGCAAGAATCACAACACTAGTAAATTTGTTTATTTTTTACAGTTTACTACTTAAGAATCGATTTCATGCATAACCCGTAGAATGGAAATTATATAGGTAATCAGTAGCGTAGCAAGGGGGCCAGGGGCAGTCCGCCCCGGGTTCACAGCCAGAACGGGTACAAAATTGACACAACAAATTTGTTCAACATAAATCTCTTTCACAATGTACAATTTTTTGTATAAATATTTGTATTGATGCCACAATTTTTTCATATCATATAAATGAATGCTATATGAATGCTTTTTTGTGATTAAATATTAACCGTAATGTATGAAATATAAATCGTAAATCAGAAAGTGTCTGTATAGATTTCATTTGGAACTTCGGAACAGAACAAAATCAATACAAGAAATTCAACATTTTTTGGAAGCAATCCTGCTAACTGCTTCACAAATATTTTGAATAAGTTGGCAGCACTTTTGATTTTGTGGAAACTTAAATGTTATTTCTGCATAATTTTACTTTAGGACCCGGACCCGAATATTTTTTCTTATTTTTATTAAATGTTTATGTGGCTCCCAAGCCTATATATGCAAAAAAAAATTGTCGCTCTCAATTGGTTTGGAAGATAAATTTCGCGAAAACTTCATATATGAGTTCCATTTTGTAAAATCAATTGGTTTTTTTTCTTAATGACATGAATCCCCACAATCAGAGGACTCTGCCTTAGTTTTTATAAGCTTTTATTTAAATTGCTTCATTCGTATGTATGTATGCATGTATGTCCGTCAAAACTTGCAGGCCATTTTTCGACAAAATTTTTTTTTATCTGACTAAGCTGAAATTTAGCAAACATGTCTTAGTCCGGTGAAAATACAATATTATGATAACATTTTTTGCCACAACCCCTTTTACCGCCCACAAATCAATAAAAATGCTATATCTCTAAAACAACAAGGCCGATTCAGCTGCAATTTTGGCAGTAAATTTCCTTCAAGTAGAGGATAATTAAGGAAAAAATTTTGACGCCCACAAATCCATAAAAATGCTTTATCTCGTAAACTACGGGGCTGACTCAGCTGAAATTTCAACAGTAAAGCTGCATCAAATAAAGCATGGGGTTTATGAAAAACATTTGGCCACACCCCTTTCACCACCCATAAATCAATAAAAATGCTATATCTCCAAAACTACTGGGCTGATTCAGCTAAAATTTTGGCTGTTAATTTCCTTCAAGTAGAGGATGGTTCAGAAAAAAATGGTGCCACACCCCCTTTTAACGCCCAGAAATAAATAAAAATCCTATATCTTCAAAACTACTGGGCTGATTATAAGCTGATTATAACTTGCTTCGTTCGAGTGTATGTATGTTTGTATGTATGTATGTACTGATATTGTGTAGTAAACCTGTATAATGGATAGCAGTTCATATAAAATCTCCATTCGTTTTAAGTCTAAAAAATTAAAATACTGCAGTATTGGCTAAGTTTTGAAAATAAAAGATGTTAATAATAAACCTTTAAGACTAAAAAGCAAAAATAAATAAAAATTAAAAAAAAATTTTAAAATAAGCTTTTATTTAAAAAAGACGTGAACTAAAAAGAAAAAAATTTAAGTGACATTGGTCATGTATGTATATTAGGCCGGGTCGATTTGTGGGGAGGCAAAAAAATCGCCCATTGCTCAGTGAAAATCGTATTCTAGGGATCAAAATAAGAAACTTTGCCCGAGGAACTATACCTCTAAAACGAATTCTAATGCCCCAACTTTTCCGTAGGGTCAAATTTTGAAAAATCCCTCTTTGACCCATTTAGAGTGCCCCAATTGAGTCCAAATGTAGGACCAACCACCACTATCTTTGGAGGGCCGATCCCCCCATGCCAGTGACACACCGCCTGGAACCCCTGGAAAATATACAAACATATCAAAAAATCACCATTTCAAATCACCCCAGGGTGGCTCCAGGGGGTGTGCCACTGGCATGGGTGGATTGGCCCTCCAAGATAGTAGGGGTTGGTCATACATTTTGACTCGATTTGAGCACTCTAAATGGGTCAAAGAGGGATTTTTCAAAATTTGACCCTACGGAAAATTTGGGGCATTAGAATTCGTTTTAGAGGTATAGTTCCTTGGGCAAAGTTTCTTATTTTGATCCCTAGAATACGATTTCACTGAGAAATTGGCGATTTTTAAATCGACCCACTTTAATGTATATTGTAGATATATTCTAGGTGCAGAAGAACTCCTCTCTTGGTTACTCATCAACATAATATAAGCGTACGTAAATTGGTAATTTCTAAGGACTAATACATTTATATTTTAAAGCTAGAGGCACCGATGTCCGCGATCCGTTATACAGGTTTACTACACAATATCAGTGCCTTAATTTTTTAAATATAAGCAACTAAATAACGTGAATTTTAAGAAGTAAAAATTGTTCTTTCAAATCGAGTTTCTTATTTTCGTTTATTACATAAAAAACTTTTGCCAATAATAAATTCTAATGGTAAATTGTTTGATTAATATGATATAAAATTTTTCAAAAATTAGTCCTTGATCCAAAATTGGCATACTTTATTAAATTTCCTAATTTTGTTCTTTCTCTTTTGAATTAAAAGCTTTGCTCTCGCCTAAATTGCTGCAACCTTCTTAAATTTAAATGCTGCAGTATTGTTTGTCATTTTATTTAGTTTAGGAAAAATTAAAAAAAAAATCCTAACTAAATCATATATATGATAGAAAAATGAGCCGACTTTTGGGAAAACATTATTATTTTTATAAAATGTATTTACTTTGCCTTCTAATTGTTTACAATGACTTTCAAACATAAATTTGCAATTCGTCAACGTTTTATCCTTTATAGAATTAAATGCCTCTTGCTATCTGCTGCTACGAAGAATGATATTCGACTAATAAGGGATATCATATCAAGAACCACGGTTCAAACCCCAGCTTTTCGTAACTAGGTATTAGGTATTATTTCGAATATATTTACGAATGAAGGCTTTTTTCGTAACTAGGTATAAGGATCATTCGTAAATATATTCGTACAATATACATTTGATTTTATACGAATACGAATAAAATATTCGAAATGTGTACCAAACTACGTTCATTCTACGAATTCTATTCGTGACTGAAAATTACGAATAAAATTCGTAGAAAAAATTTTTAATGTAAGAATATGTATTGAAAAGTTTTTGTGAAACAAGGGTAAATGAAATGGTATCGTAACTTATCAGGCCGTGTTAATATTACGCGCTTTTGTCACGATTAAGACACCGCTATTAAATTTTTTTAGTTGTGAAGTACCCTCCCTGCCCCCACTTCCCCCCCTGCGAACGACCATGATCCTTTCAGTAATATAAATGATGCCGTCATTCATCCACTTTTGCTATTTTATATATTTCAAACTCCAAGGTAATTGACCTACGGAGTAGGCTCCAGTCGCTCGTCAAAGTTGACACGCACACTTTTTATATCTTATAATAATATCTTTAATTCTAAATTTTGATTCCGTTCTTTGGATTTGAATTTAGATATAAAAAAATTTTTTTTTAAAAATTTTAATAATCCACTTTTCCGTATTATATTTATAATATTCAAGGTATAATATATATACCCCCACTGCGTACTGCGTAAGAAGTATATTAATCAAAATTCCTTTTACTACACTACTTCCCAATGAATTTTTTTAGAGTGGTTTGAAATTTTAATTTTTCGGTAAAAAAAATTGATTCTGGGATTATTTTAATCCCCTAACTCTCACCCGTATGGGTAATTTTTATTTTGTTTTTAAAATCTCCTTAAAAGTGATCATTGGAGGAAGGGGTAAAGGGGTAAACATTTTTCATTCCGTTTTTAACGTGTAGCGTTCAACTCGTAGAATATTTTGTTGAAAGATTTAAACCCTCCCTCCAAAGTTGACTTTCTGGGATGTTTTCAAAAAATTACCCATACGGATGAGAGCTTGAAGTTTTATATGTTGCTAGAGAGAATTTCTCAGAAAATTTTAATATAAGTACGTGAAAGCAAGAACCACCCTGAATTAAGTTTTGTACATGAATTTTCATATTGTTAAGTCGATTTTTGATCAAAAAATTCAAATTTCAAACCACTGTAAAAATAATTGTGAAGTAGTGAAGCAAAAAAGGATTCGGACATTTGTTACTGATGTCAAATATGTACAGACGTGTTCGAAATAATAAGAACATCCGAAGCGAAAATATAGACAGTTTTAACAAGTTTTAAGAGTGAGGCTTTAAAATATTGATTTCTATTTTTTTTGCTGTTCAAATTCAAAGCTTTTTAAAAACGCAAATAATTTTGATTAAACTCATCTCCTTTTTTTTCGTGTGCCAATAATGTTGAACAATGTGCAAAATCAGCTGCCCAAAAAAATAAGAACAAAGTGAAAAAGCTCTTAATTTCAGTTTTATTACTTATAAAAGGTACAGTTAAGAACTATTTGGTTATAAATAATCAAAATGAAGAAGCAATTTTGGATTACTTCGCCACACCTGGAATTCATAGAAGCTATAAAAGTGCGGCATCTGAGGCCGGATTCTGAAAATCGCCTAGCTAAAGCTAAATCTCTATCGCTAAAATGCTAAAAAATGCTTCGTTCAATTCCTTAGCGATTTCGCTAAAATGCGATTCTGAGTTTCAAATCGCCTAGCTAAAAATGTTGCTTCTACTACTCGCCACAGGAAGCGCTGTTTTAGCGATTCTTATGTCAAAAAATTTATTTGGTTATGGCTGTGTGCCATTTGGAAACTTTTCACTATTAGTTCTATAGGAAAGAAATTTTGAGTTGAAAAAAATTTGTATCTTGTTGTATTTAAATTGTCATTTTTGCTGTGCCAAATGAAACATGACAATGTTATCCAGAAATTTTTATGTCTTCTCAGCGAATGAACGAGTTTTTTAAGACGTATTTGACTGCCACGTTTTCTACTATTTATTTTTTTATTCAAAATGATATTATGAGCTGCAAGGAATGTAACTGTTTTAAGTAAAATAGCTTATAAAGCCAAAACTTGTGTAAACATTAAAAATTTTTAAAAAAATAACAATCTTTATTCATTATTATTTTGTTGTATGTATTTTACCTCATTAGCTTAGAGATGGAATAAATCTGAAAACAAATTATATGTTTTGATTATACTTCTCTTATAAAATTTACTGAAGTAAAAAAAGTATCAGTGTTAAAGGTTTCTTGTCAACTGGTCCTAAAAATCCTTAACCTAAACTATGCGCGAGGATAAAAATTGCACTATACCTAAAGGTTGCCATACCCGAAATACACTTACTGCCAAATTTTCAGCTCAATCGATTGTAATACGAAAGAAAATATTGACTTATACTCAGTCGATCAATCAGCTAACCATAAAACATCCTTGAACACGTATTAACCCTTTATAGGTCATGTTTTTAAATTATATATAATATAAATATTATATGTATATATATTGAATATAGTATAAATATTCAAAAAGTATATTCAATGCATTAGTTTTGCAAGTTGAATGCAGTAAAGAAAAACTTAATACATTGCGTATGTCAGAAGTAATAAACTTTAAAATTTAACATAAATATTTATTTTAAACACTTTAGCTCCTAAGACTAGCCTAGTTTTTAAAAATTTTCAAAAAGAATTGTAGTAATTTTTATTGACACTAAAATAAAGTAAAGACGACTGAAGTGACTCCATGCTTTTTAATTGCTCCTCAAGCCTGCATTTTTAGCCTAATTACAAATATTTTCTAAATATTTAAAGCAAATCACAATCCTTTTTTTTATACGGATAATATATAAATAAAACTACTTTTTTCAGAAAAAATACACAGCAAAACACTGGTACTAACAATTTTGTAAAGCACAACGCTTTTGCTTCACTCAAAAATTCTTGTGCCGGTTGTCAAAATTTCTACTAATCCCCGGGGCTACATGAATTTTTAACAATAAAAATCACCTCACTGATATCAAAAATTCTCTTTCCAACTGTCAAAAATTCATCATACGATTGAAAAGTCTTCGAAAACTTTTTAGAGTTTCTTTCGAACCTTAATTAAATTAATATAATAATGAAAATAAGCTTGTTTCTCATTTTGAAAATGGTTTACTAACTGCACCAATATCTTAATAAAAAGTGCAAAATAAAAACTTTCAGTTATTTGAAAAAATTTTAAATAAACTTAAGTTAATATACTTAAAAATTTGTAATTAATTTTTTTAGTATATTTACACGAGTACTTTATGATTTTTCATTTAACGTCATAGAATAAAACTATGGAAAAACTAGTAACGATTTATTTTGACTGGTTCAACTTTAAATACCAAAACAGTCGTGGCTTATTGGAGGTTTAGGTTTTATTCAATTCTTCAAAATTTTGCACTTAGAGTACATTTTACATAAAAAAAAATTAGGTGCATAATTTCTTGTCAATTAATGACCAAATTGCAAACTAACTGCTTTATTTTGTATAACGAAAAAGCACACCAATAATAAGAAAAACACGAGAAGCAATACTTTCTTCCATATAGAATTGTTTTGTTTCAAGTGTCTTTCTTATCGTTGGTGTGCTTCTTCGTGATACAGAATTATCACATAAGAGTGTGTCACAACAATTAAGGCTTATTTGCAAACTACCAAATCATTTAATAAATTTTTATAAAGTTTTAAGAGATGAAACCTTTTTCTAAAAGTATGTTATATGACAACAATAGGGGTATTCACGATTCAGTGTACTTGCCAGTGCAGTTGAGGACTTGTGCACTTTACAAAATCAAAATATACGTCAAAAATCTGCACAAGTGCTTTTCTACTGAAGATTTGAGCAGTTGTGCACTTGTGTGCATTAAAAAATTTGACAGCTTGGAAAAAGTGTTAGTGGTTTGTTCACGAAAACCTAACTGCACAAGTCCTCAACTGCACAGGCAAGTGCACTGACACGTGAATACCCCTAATATTAATACAACTAATAAGTGCAAACAGCAAGTTTTCGGAAAAGTGCTTTAAATTGGTATATTTTTCTTTAAAAACATTCAAAAGAGACAAAGCATTAATTTTTCTTAATTAATATGTCAAAAATTACGATTTTAATTGAAAAGTCTTCTAATTTTAAACTTAGCAGCAATAAAATATTGGACTCCAAAATTATAGCTAAAAATAAAATTAGAGTTTCTGTAAATTGCTAAAAAAAGTTTAGAATTGCATCAATCGTGAAAATTTAGCAATGACAGCTTTAATTTTATTCTTCGTTAAAAGCTCGTTCAGTCTCTAAATTTTTAGCATGAAAATAAACGATGAAGTTTTTCAGAATTGCAATATCGCTAAAAACTGTAAATTTAGCTTTAGCGGTGGAGATTTAGCTTTAGCGTTTTTCAGAATCCGCCCTCTGAAGAGTGGAATATTTTCCCATGTAATATTCGCTGCATTCCAAATTTCTTCCATATTATTGGGTCTTACGTCTCTCACAGCTTTCTTAACATCCATCCAAAGATGTGCTATTGGATTAAGATGCGGCGATTGTGGCGGCCAATCCATAACATGGATATTATTGTCCTGGAACCACCGCTTTGCTTTCTTTGAAGTATGCTTTGGGTCGTTGTCTTGCTAAAAGACCCATCACAAAGCCATTTCCTCTTCAGAGGAAGGAAACATTACGGCATCTAAGATATTATTGCCGAAGTAGGTGGCATCCATCTTCCCAACGATTTGAGCTAGAGGTCCAACGCCATTCCACCCAAAGCACTTCCATAGCATGATACTAATACCGCCATGCTTATTAGTTTTTGTGGTATACTTTTGGTTGCATTGTTGATGAGGAAGGCGTTTGACGTATTGATTGTCTTTTCCGTGATCGAATTGGACTACTTTTGTGTCATCGGTCCATAATATGTAACGCCAAACAGAGTCAGATTCAATGATAAACCTTCTGGCGAACTAAAGTCTCTTCTTTAGATGTATTTTTTTAACAAAGGAACTTTTATTGAACTCCTTGCTGGAAGATTGCCTGCAATCAACCGTTTCCTTATTGTCGATGTAGCCTATTTTCGATGATGTCTAATTAATTTTTAATTTGTGATGACGTCATTAAAAGGTTATTTTAACTATACGTGTGATCGCACTATACTGCCTTTTGCTGGTTTTCCTACGCCTTCCACGAGTTTCAATCTTTGGTAACCAGTTCCGTGCATTAATAATCATTCCTTTGGAAACGTCAAGAAGTCCCCTTATTAAAGCCGATGTTTTGCCTTCTCTTAGTAATTTTTTTATTAATTGCCTTTGTTCGATAGAGCAATATTTGTTTCTTCCCATTTTTGAAGAATTTAAAAAAAAAATTGACAATTCTGCACAATAAACGTTTACGGTAACTCAACAATTATATTTGAACTTGGACTTTGGAATTCTCTCACATGTGGGAGTTGCAAGTGTGACCAAAATGATTAGTGCCCATTTTTTCCAACAGCTACATAATTGCACATAGTTCAATATTATTGCCAGCACGAAAAAAATGAGCCAATAAACATTTACCTTGGAGATCGGCTTGACCTCAAGTGGAGCTCCAGTTCGTTTCTCCAATCTCCTCTGCTGGATATCAACTTGACCTCCACTTGAGATCCAAGCCATTCTCCATTCTCCAGGGAAATGGACCTTCGATCTCCAGTTGAGATAAGGCTGGATCTCCACTTGATCTCCAAGGTCTTTCTGTAACCGATCTCCAACCCAAAATGAAAAAAACAGTTTTTTAAGAGAGTTTTAAACTTAATATTACACATTTTCATAAAATTATTTAAAATAAATTATATTTTTATTCAAATACTTATTATTTATTCAAATATTTTGTTTGATTTTTTCGCTTATATTTAAAATATAAAATAAATAAATGTATTCCAGTTCCACTCCTTCCTTCCGCTGAATGCAGCCATTGCTTATTTTCGACTTTATTCCACAAACTAAATATTTTGTACTGAATTTTGAAACTTTCGCGAATTTTATCTCCTTAGCCATTCAAGGCCGATATTTTATTTTTGCCTTGTTAGACTAAGGAGTCCAAAATACGTTTAATAAAAATAAAAAAAAAATATTTACGCGTGAGCATAAACTGCGCTTGTCTTTTATTTTTGCACTTTTGGACAGAGGAGTGCAAAATACGTTTAATAAAGATAAGAAAAAAAATTATTTACGTGTGGGCCGTAAACTTCACTTATGCCTAATTTGTTGCAGTTTCTACATACTTACTTTATTCAATCTACTTTTATTATTTTGCTGCAATTCACAAATTCACTTTTCTACAAATTCCAACAAGAAACACAATAACTAAACCTAGTGTTGCCAGGTACAAAAACAAATTATTTTGTTGACACTTCAACAATTTTGAAAACTAATGCATCTCAAGCCAATATCCAGCTTGAAGAAATGAGCTGGAAATCAAGTCGAGGTTGAAGAATTTTTTTTCCAAGCTTGGAGAAAAATATTTTTTTTGCTCGTTGGGGAAATATGATTTTGTACAACCTTTACATTAGCTGCACTATTACATTGAAGGTAAAAATATCTGCAAAAGTTTTGCCTACTTTTCGGCTTTAATTAAAAAAGTATGCAATACAAATAGAATGGAGATATAATAATAAAGAGATTTCACGAAATTTACAGAGCTCTATTCTGCAAATTGTTTGATGTCGGCCCGCCGAAAAAAGTTCAGTTTCATTACAAGTAAGGTGACAATCAGTTCTTTAATCTGTCTTTTAAGCCTTTGTTCTGCATATATTATTTTGTGAAATGAAATGAAATGCGTTAAACATTAAATAGACTTAAGTAATTAAATAAATGACATAATCTCTTTGCATACTTCTCTTTGCAGTTTTTCTATCCATGTATAATTATTTATCTAATATTGGCGCAGCTTTTAATTTGAAAAGTATTTCGCTCAAACATTAAAAAAAGGTTTGCATACCAGTATCGTAACTATATTTAGAGCGCCCGCCCGCAGGTCTCTAAAAGCGCCCTGCTATATACTTTTTTGCTATTTGTTTTTTCAGTGTACATTTTTTGACACTTCACGCGTGATTCGTAACATGTGGCAAAGCCGAAAATGCTCAATAAGGTTTGCCATTTTACCATGAATAAACTAACAAATAAACAGTGCTTGCAAACCATTGAATTTTATTATCAAAATTCGGGTTCTGTGAGAAATGTGTTTTGCAAATTACGTCCATTTTATGGTCGTCAAAATCGACCCACCGAACAGGTTATTCAAGCTATTGTGACCAAATTTTGCACCAGTTTAACTTTATTGGACATTAATCCACCCACATACCAATTCGGAGAGTGCGTACCGAGGAGAATATTGCTGCTGTATCGGTCAGTGTCAATGAAGATCGCGATATGTCAATTCGTCGCCGTCAACAATTGATCTTGTGTTATTCGACTATTTGGAAGATTTCACGCATAGACCTCGGTGTGAAACCATACAAAATACAGCTGATCTAAGGACTGAAGCCGGGTGACCAACCACAACGTCGTTTGTTTGGTGAATGGTCCTTAGAAAAGTTGGATGAAGATAAACATTTTATTGAAAAATTTTCTTCAGCGACGAAGCTCATTTTTGGCTCAATGGGTACGTCAACCCTAAGAGTTGCCGTCGTCTGAAGAGCAGCCATGAGCAGTTAAAGAGTTGCCAATGCTCCCTGACAAATGCTCTGCTTGGTGAGATTTGTAGATCGGTGGCATCATTGGACCGTACTTTTTGAAAAATATTGAATATCGCAAAGGGAGAAGGTACCGTGCGATGATTACCGATTTTTTTTTTGCCCAAAATGGAAGAATACGACTTGCCTTAAATGAAGTTACAACAAGATGGTGACACATGCCACACGGCACGCGATTCCACGGACCTATTAAGAGGCGAGTTTCGTGAGCAATTAATCTCACGGCTTTAAGCACTATGCCAAAATTGGAGCTTACGGATGGAACACCTCAGGCGTAGTCGCGGTTAGCATTTACATGAAATATTTTTTAAAAAGTAATTGGCAGGCATTAATGAATCGCTCCAAATAAATATTTTATTCACTTTTGCAAGTTTTTTTTTTCACTTTTCAAAAACCAAACGCTTAAAAAAATCACCCTTTACAACATCAGTAGCTGACTTGCTGAAAATATGAAAACACGGTTATAAATCATTGAGTACATTTTAATACAAGCAAAGTATTACAGAGATTTTTAATACAAAAAGTTTTAAAATTCATACTTCACAATTGATTACAAAATTTTTAAATTTATTTTGTTATATGTTTTAATACAGTTCAAATATTACAACAATAGTTTATATCCTTGGCATCAATGCGATACTATGGTGAATATTGTATTTAATTTCTAAGACATGCTGTATTATGTTTTAATAAAATTTTGTATTCAATTTCAATGACTTGGTATTAATTTGATACTATATGGCTAGTATAATAATTAATTTTTAATACAGAATCACTATTAAAAATTAACATGAATTAAGCATTCAATTTTAAGACATATTTTTATTAAAATCAATTTTAATATTTGGCCAGTATTTAATTTTAATACAATTTTGGTGTGGTCATATATGTATTAAAAGTATTAAAATTTATTCCAAGATTTCTTACCGTATTAGTGACATGTAAATCGGCTCAGACCATAATTGAATTTTATTCAACGAACAAAAATTATTTTAGTTTATCATGATTTTTTTTTTTTTTTTGGAAGCAAACGTCGTGCTCCACTAAATTTATCAATTTCATCAAGGGACTTGAGGGCGCCCCTGGCATAGTTGCGCCCGCCTGCAACGCGGGCTCTGCGGGCCCGCTTTTTACGCCACTGTTGCATACTTATGTGACTTTAGTAAAAACTTTAAACATTTAATTTTTCTGGCATGGAAATTCTTTAAAAACCTCATTTCAGGCAAATAATTTATAAAAATAAACAAAACTATATAAAAAATATTTATAAAAAGAAAAACATCAGCTACTTATGATCCAAATTTGTTATATGTACACTTTTCGTAATAAAATTGTGCATGTATATTTAAATAAGGAATATATCAAGTAATTTTAAAAAAATTTTTAAGTGTTTTTAATATAAACTGCGTATTAATATTTTTAAGGTAGAAAAAAAAATATCGTTACTTAAATTTTTTAGCGTTATTTACGAGCATCCTCAGACTTTATCCCTCTTGAAACTCGTTGTAGGCTTGTAGTACAACTAATAATGCCACATATTACTTTTTCAGATGTTGTCTATAGTCAGCTTGATTCCGAATCGCAGCATAAGCTCCTTGTGGCGTTTAACAATGCGGCAAGGTATGTTTTTAAAATCCAACGTTTTGACCATATTTCGTTGAGAAGTAAAGAAATTCTTGGGTGTGGTTTGGTTCAATACTTGAATTATGCGTAATATTATTTTTTTGCACAGACTTATTAATACACAATGCCCAGGGTATCTTTATGAGAAATTACAATTTTTTCAATCAGTTCGGTCTACCAACATCATTGTTCCTAGACACAACTACCTCAATAGCAGTATATTTTTCTTCATAAGCACCATTAGACTTTGGAATTCATTACCCAACTATTTGAAACAATTAACTTTTAGAAGCAGCTTTGAACATGCAGTTTATAATTACTTTTGTTCTATTGATGGATAATTCAATCTTTAAATTATTCTTTCTCTATTTTCCTTATTGTCATATCTTTCAAACGTTTTTTTCTTATTATATTTTGTTTATAATTTTTTTTTCCACTTTACTTATTTCTTTAAAATAATCTTCAATCAAGTAATTATTAAGTTATCTAATTCTTAATTCTTTTTTTTTTAAAAAAAATTTTAATGTTCAATTTAATTAAACTTAACCTAAATGCAAAATCTTAATTCCTTTTTATATTCTAAATTCACATAGTTATTAGACAAATGTTAATTATTCAATAAGTAAAAAATTATATAAATGTGATTCACCTCTATTGATGTACTACTAAAGACCAAGTCTTATTGTACAAATATTAATTAATTAAATAAATAAAAAAAATAAAAAAAAAAAAATTATAAGTGACAATATTCAACAGCACTTCTTTAAAAACATAAAATAATTTTAACTTCAACAATTTCATTACGTTTGGACAAAGTAATAACAACTCATTTAATTTTAGCGCAGTGGAAATGACATTGCCACTTCGATTCAGAATTGTTTTTAGATAATAAAAATAGTTTAGAAACTTTAAAAATCGAATTTTTTTCCAATTTTTCGATTTTGTTTTTTATTTAAATATTGCTCCATTAGTGATATAAATCGAAATTTATTTGACAATATAACAAATCTGACTTATGTCTGTTTAAAAATATCGCAATATTATAAGTAAAATAAAAAGATTTCCTACTTTTTCCACTATGTGATATAAAAAATATTTTTACAAAAATTTTAAGATATCGTCGGTGTAATTCTAAAACTCCGTAACCACTTCAATTGAATTTAAGGGTTATGAATAATTCCCATACTAAAAAGTGCTCTGAATTGATTGGAAAATACCTCACTATCCATAGAGCAATAGCTGTTAAATGTACAAATTCGAAGTCTGCTCTTTTTCTTTTTCTTTTGAATTTTTAGCTATCTTGAAAAACAATAACTCAAGTTTTTCTTTAAATTATATTTTTAATTTGCTTTTTTTCGCTTAGTTTCGGCATTTTTATTTTTTAATACTGACATTTTTTTAAAAATGTTCATTAGCTGTCAAAAATTGCACAAAAAAGTTCATGAAAATTGCATTTACACCTTAAAATTGCCCATTTGCAACAATGAAAAACTTGCGCATTTAGATAAATACCCTCATTGTATGTTTAAAGCTGACAAAATACAGCACTACTTATAGACATTGTAATGAATATACATATATTTTATCTATATATATAAAATGGAATGTTTGTTTGTTTATTTGTTTGTTTGTTTGTTTGTACCTTATAGGAGACCAAACCTCTGGACCGAACTTTATGAAATTTTCACAGCATTTAACTGGGACTCTGGCATGATTAATAGGGTACTTTTTTCGACCACGCCGACTTTTACGCCCGCTTTTTTAAAATTATGTAGTTGCTCCCATATAGATTTCAACAGATTTACTTCAAATTGTATACACATTATTCTCCAGGTGAGTTAGAAATAAACATTTCTTACGCCACGCCCCCTTTCACGCCCCTTTTCACGCCAAATTTAAGTTTTAAACTTTTTGTTCTCTGTACAAATTTGTTCCTTCCAACGGATTATTTTTTATTTGGTAGTATATTGCTCTTAATACTGTTAACGTCGCCATATTACTATGAACCACGACCACTTCACCGCCCCTTTTTAATTCAGATACTTACTTATACCACTAACAATGTTTGCTATACAAAATACTTTATTGTAATATGTATTTACCTAAAGTTTTATATACTTTGTATCTACAGGTAAGGTAGCCATAGATTTTTTTATTACCAAATCCCCCTTTTTTGCCCCATTTTACTTTAATTATAATTAATCTGCTTTCAATATGGTATATTTATATAAAAATATATGTCTGTCTGTCTGTTTGTTTGTTTGTGCTTTATAGGAGGCCAAACCCTTGGGCCGATCTTCCTGAAATTTTCACAGCATGTTACTGTGACTCTGGAAAGAATAATAGGCTTTTTAAAGTTTTCATTGGAAAAGGGGGCGTGGCACCTCCCATATAACCCAAAAATTTATTTTGGGCATTTTTTGACCTACGTCGATGATATTTGGTACATATGGTATTGGCATAGTTAGGAATACGTACCAGGAGAAAAGTGAGTGGGGCCACGCCCCTTTTTGGGAAAATTAAAAATCGCTTTATAGTTTTAACTACTGGACCGATCGTCATTAAATTTCACAATAGGATATTCTTACGAAATAATAAATTCTTGACTCAACATCAAGAGCTTCCGAGACTGCTGTTCAGCGCGAAACACGCTTAGAGATTCAGCGATCTCCAACCTCAACATCAAGGGCTTCGGAGACATCTGTTCAGCGTGAAACACGGTTACGAAGCGACCGTTCTCGAGCCTTGACATCAAGGGCTTCCGAGACTTCTACCCAACGTCAAACACGCATGCGAAGTGACCGATCGCTTTCCTCTTTATCAAGAGCTGTCGAGACACCAGAGCAACGTGAGGCACACCGTCTACAAGATCGTAGTCGAAGAGCACATCATCGTCGAAGCTCTGAATCATATCAGCTGATTGCATTCCACTACACATCAGAAATTGATTGCAGTGAAGATGAGTTAGTTGCTATTGCACCAAGTAATAAAGTTTGCCAATACTACAATGCCTAGAAATATAAAAATGAAGCACCTGGAATGTGCTGCGCAAATGGTAAAATTGCTTTACCCGAACTGCTACCACCACCAGAACCACTACTATCGTTAGTTTCAGGTAAGAATAAATAAATAATTTGCCCCTAAGGCTGCCCGCATAGTAAACGCCGAAGCAGGCAGGCCCTGTGAAGAAACGAGATAGAAATAACTTTTTTCTCTCTTGTTCACATAGTTTTTCTGTGCCTGTCTGCTTCGGCGCTTACTCTGCGGGCAACCTAAGGCAACAAAAAAGGAAGAAGAGGAAAAAATAAAATGATTAGTATTCAAAATAATAATATTCCACTTCATAGGAACAACAGCGGATTCCCAACATTTCTTAAGCAACATACAAAAACACAATTCGTGTTTTCAAATGACATCGTTTGGTGCGACTAAAGTGGTTCGAGACAACTTCATGCCAACACTTAGAGTTCAAGGCCAAATTTATCACAGAATGGGATCAATTTTGCCAATTCCAAATGAAGATCCTAAGTTTTTACAAATTTATTTCATGGGACAAGCGGATGATAACGACCAAGTGCAACAGCGTGAGGGGGGTAGCGAAGCACACAGGGTTCAGCTAGTACATATATAAAATTGAGATCACAAAAGTCGACTTCGAAAGCTATTACTAAAAACAACCTCAAAAATAAAAAAAAGCAAGTATATTCTATTAATGTCAAAATTTCCTTCATTGTATTATAGGAAACCTTGATATCAACTGCAAAAGTAACAGGAATCATTGACTTATCATTGCGACTATGCAAGATTTCCAATTTTGGTTTCTTAAATTTTTTGCAAAAATTACAACAATAATGTTCCTAGGAGTTCCTTTGCAATAACTCCCGATCGGCTCTAAGTAATATATCCGATCTGCTATAAATATGGAATATATCTTATAATTTAAAAAAATGTCTAGAGGAAAAAAGCGGAAAGCCTTACAATTTACTTGTATTTTTGCGATATTAAAAAAAAAACGGTATGTTTTACTCTCTTACAGATGTAGTATTCAGAAAACTTCCTGTGGTTTTATTTATTGTCATGTAAGTATCGAACGACTTATTATTTATTTATAAAACATATTGAATTTGAACTTTTCCGATTCCAATAAAGGAAACCATTGTATGGCTAAGTCATACTTTTATGAGTGCCGTCCATGCATCTAATTATGCTCGGAATTCCAATGTTTTCATGAAAGTAAATTTTCAATTTCAGTTCAACATCAGCATACATGTTAGGCTTTATTCACTTTGGGCATAAAATATGTTCCAAACGCACGGCCGTAGCCATGGGGTACTGGGGGCAGCTGAGCACCCCTAAAAGTTTTCCGAGCTCTCCCAAAAACTATGCTACTTTTAAAAATTTTAACAGAAAAGTTTTCAGAATTCAATTTAAGAAAAAAAGCCCTCAACAGAAATGATTGCAGTAAAATTAAGGCTCCAATTTGTGTTGTTTACACGCAAGGTTGATTACAAAGGTTAACGCACTTAGCGAAAAGAAATGCTAGTGATTATTTTCGCACTACGGAACATAATAAATGGTCTAAGCCTCGTGCAACAGAAAAAGCTTTGAAGAAACATGACTTAAGCAGTATATTGGGGGTTGGAATTAGTTTTAAAGGTTTTCTAAGAGATGGCGTAACTATCAATAGATCGCATCGGGCACACCTGTGACTATATTCATTTCAAAGCACATTGTCTAGGCTTCATTTTTTAGTATGTGTCATTCCACTGAAGTGTAAACAACATATATTTTTTTCTCTGTGAACATGTCGACTTTCGTTCCAACAAAACGCAATTTGCGGGAAGGTTTACTTTTGTGCTTCCATTTGAAGAAAAAAGCGGTTGAAGCACAACGCACGCTTACTGAGGCTTACGGGGACTATGCTCCATCGATTTCTACTTGTGAGTACTGGTTCCGTCGGTTTAAAAGTGATGATTTTGATACGGAAGACAAAGAGCGTCCGGGCCAGCCGAAAAAGTTTGAAGATGAGGAATTGGAGGCTTTGCTCGATGAAGACCCGTGTCAAACCCTTCAAGAATTGTCAGAATCATTGGGAGTCGACTTATCAACGGTCGGCAAACGCTTGAAGGCCATGGGAATGATTCAAAAGCAAGGAAATTGGGTGCCGTACCAGTTGAAGCCGAGAGATGATTGCATCGTATTGTCACTGGCGATGAAAAGTGGATCCATTACGATAATCCTAAGTGAAAAAAATCGTGGGGACCACTCGGCCATACATCAACATCGAGGGCCAAGCCGAATATTCATGGCGCCAAGCTTATGCTGTGTATTTGGTGGGATCAGAAGGGTGTCGTGTACTATGAGCTGCTAAAACCTAACGAAACCATCACTGGGGAACGCTACCAACAACAATTGATGCAATTGAGCCGAGCATTAAAGGTTAAACGGCCGGAATATGCCAAAAGACACGACAAAGTGGTTTTTCAACATGACAACGCACGGCCACATGTTGCAAGAACCGTCAAGGAAACGTTGGAGGCGCTGAATTGGGATGTGCTACCCCACCCGCCTTATAGCCCAGACATAGCCCCTTCCGACTACCACCTATTCAGATCGATGACGCATGGCTTGGCTGAGCAGCGCTTCACTTCTTACGAGGATACCAAAAAATGGGTCGATTCGTGGATTGCCTTAAAAGACGAATCGTTCTTCCGGCGCGGAATCCATATGCTGCCAGAAAGATGGGAAAATGTTGTAGCTAACGGTTGACAATACTTTGAATAATATACATTGTACCGTTGTTTCTAAATAAATGCTCAAAAACCGAAAAAAAACCTTTAAAATTAATTCCAACCCCCAATACATCTTTCTGCTGGAAAGAACATTATTTAAGTATTGAAAATAATCTAGAAATTTCGAGCCTTCTTAATAACACTGTCCTTGAAAAGCGACAATATTATGTCAAAGGGATTGTTTCTACAATTTGTTTATGGCTAAGAATAAGCTGCATTTTCAAGGAAATGGGTTTATTGACGAAGAAAATTAAGAGTCAAGACTGTTTCATAATATGTTTAAAGTTTAAAGACTTGATCGAAAAGCACAAAAACTAAAAGATATGTCAAGATGGTATGTATACCAATGCTGTCTATATATCGTTGCAAATACAAAATAAAATCATAAATATTATTTCAATTTGTCTCCGAGAAATAAGTGCTAATGAGCTAAATCCTATATAGCATTGATTGAAGATACGACAGATAGGAGATATTTTTGACTTTACTTTAAAAAATCTGATGAAGTCACAGCTAAGGCATTCTTTAAACTTTTTATCGATCGACTGACAGAATTTGGAATTGAGCTCGAAAATTTTTTGGGCCAGGGTTATGATGGTGCTGTTGTAATGAGTGGTCGATTAGGTGGACTGCAGAATTTGATACAGGACTTTTTCAAACGAACAATTCCAAAGGTTCATTCCACCGGTTCAAATCACCACCGTTTTCAGCTTGTCGTTGTCGAAATCGTGAAGAAAAATTATGACTCCCGACTTTTTTTCGACCAAATAAAAAAATTAGACGATTTTTTCAGTCGCTTCATAGTTAAAAAAATGTACGAACAGACCACAGTTTCTCTGCTTTTCGAGAAACGTTGTCAGTACATTACAAAGCAACTGTTTTAATTCAAAATGACTTCGATCAAATTCTCAACTCACTGATAAGAATTAAGGAAGATACCGGACACTTCATCTTTTTTAAGACACCGGAATTTCATCTTGGTGCAGGTGAAATGCTTTTAGCTGTTAGACTGCTGGGTTTTTTTTTTGCAAAATATTGGGAACAATAGAAACAGCAAACAAAATTTTGCTAACATGAAAGTAATCTTTGCAATGAGTCTGCATTAAAACAGTGTCTACACTTACAATATTTGATTGCGAGCGAACTGTCAAATAGAATTTCATGATATCCAGATTTCATGCTATATTATTTAGGTGGGCACTTCATCTCATGAAATTTCATTTTTAAATTGCTTATAAAAGTTTATTAAATTCATTATTTCATCCATTCGTCATTACAGTTCATGTTTTTTCACTTTTTAATGCTATTGTAATATTTTTTGCTTGAAAGATTCTTAAAAGTACACACACTTACATATTTTACTGAAAAGTGACAGCTCATTTCATGAAATATATCTCAAGAAGTATTTCAAGAGATAAATTTCATGATATGAGCAATTTCATGAGCAGTACTACACTTGTGATATTGCTCGTTAAATTTCAATTTGACAGTTCGCATGCAATAAAATAATGCAAGTGTAGACACTGTGTAAGGCGCATTTATTATGAAAATGATCAACGTTTTGAGAAAAATAATAACGACTTAAAAGCTGTTAACGACTTTTAAGCATTAATTTTGAATTTGATGCATTGCAACCATTAAAAAAAATTAAATTGTCGTTCCGAGAAGAATTTTACTTTGTCAAAACTTTAGTGACCAGCGAAAAATGCAAACCTTTATCGCATGTCAAAATCGAGAAAAGATTCGATACGACTATCCTCAGTGACCAATTAACGATTGCGTGGTTTTATGCTCCTTGGTTTCAAAAGAAAAGATTGAGTTCATTGCATTGCAAATAGATGTTATCTATGAATAAATAGTTATTTATTTTCTTGAAAAGTCAGCTCCCCCAAAAACTTGCTCAGCGTCACCGAGTAATCGTTCCTGGCTACTGCCGCGTCCAAACGGTTTAACATATTTTTATCTACTTTAGATGCTGTGCTCCTTCCTAAAGCAATGTTGGCGTCATTCTAAAAAAAAAAAATTAATAAATCGCTTAAACTGTCTTGAAAAGCCGCCCTTTATGCTAAATTAGATAATTCCAATGTTTTTTGAGGCCTCGCTTAGAGCTCTCCGCTTTATTTTTACCTCTGTGTGTTTGTCAGACTCTTGTAACACAGCAGCCAAACTAATTTTTAGTTTTAATATTAAATTTAACTAATTTTTTATATAAATAAAGTTATTTAGTTACTACCTATTGAAAAAGCACACGTACTTGTTTTTATTCCAATGAAAAAAAGTAGCAAATTGTGACATGTTCGAATCCAAGCATTTTGTTTCAAACATCCCAATTTCAATCGGAATGCAGAACACTTTTAAAAATCCCACTGGAACTTAATTCCGGTTTTCAATCAATCCCGAATCGGAATTCAGAAAAGGGCTGAATAACTTTTTTATTGACAGTTTGCTTTTTCATTGCTCGTTTTATTTGAAGTGTCCAGTTGTTGTTCCTAATTAAAGAAAATAGGGTAACCGTAATTATATGGCACTACACTGAATGACATTTTTTCCTCATTATTATATTTGTTAAGATTTTGCTTCCTTAAAACAGCTTTGTTGAGTTATTTATATTCTTACTAAAGTTTATCGTACTTTCTAGGTTGAGTCTTTAAAACCTTACCTTATTTTTGGTTAATACATCCACTTGAAGAGAAAGAAGAAGAAGAAGAAAAAACAACATTTTAATGTTTTTAACAAATATCATTTCTTCATTTTTTATTGTAGTTTATTTTTATTTAATTTTTAAAAATTATATTCAACATTTTTTTAATTGCATTCACTGTTGCATATATTTTTATAGTTTCTCTCAACTTTCATATTATATACAAATAAATAGTGCCTTGTTTTTGATTATTTTTCTAATATATATTATTTTTTTCATTGTCATAAACTCCTAAATATAAAGTGTCGATTAAAGGTGTCTTTGGATGAACTTTATTTCATTGTCTTAATGCACGTTTTCATTTTGTCTACGTTTTACATACTTATGATACACGACAACAACAATTAAACACAAAAAGGTACATTTTCGAATTTTAGTTTTTTGTTATTGTTCTATGTTTTTTTTTTCTCGTTTTCTCATTTCTTATCTTAGAGTTACTACTTCAGTCTGTATAACGAAAAAGCACACCAATGACAAGCAAGACACGAGAAGCAATAGAATTTCTTATAGAAAAAAGTATTGCTTCTCGTGTCTTGCTAGTCGTTGGTGTGCTGTTTCGTGATACAGAATAAGCTTAGGTCATAAAAGCTATATTAAATATTTTAGTTTTAAATAAAATTTAAAAATATTAACAGTCGTTTAACAGTATGATATACTTTACAGTACTAGATAACTATAGATAATTGATTTAAGCTTAAACTAGAACCTATGAAATAATTTATTGGATTCACCAGCTACATCGTTTTGTCAGTGTTTCAGATGATCATAAAAAATAATAAATTAGTCTAAAGGCTTCACAGCTCTGTTATTAAACATATAACATATAAAAGTGGAGAGAGTTTAAACAGTGAAAATAAATTTTTAGCTTATTGCACATACTAGTTGAAGTTATTTTATTTTTATTTAGCTAACTACCGAGTTATTTATAGATATTGGATTAATTAGATCTTATGTGTTTGATGTAGAAATTTTTTATTGCTGGATGTTAAGAAATGTTTTTGAAATAAATAGAGTCCTGTTTTGAAATATTTAGGAGATTTTTAGAAATTAATTATAAGTTATATAAAGTTATTTTAAGTTATATAGGAAGAAGGAATATAGTTTTAACTGTTTCTCTGATAGAAAAATATATGATGAGGGAGCTGACATTACATAATAAAGGGTATAATATAGTAGTTTAAAAGATCTTTGGCATAAAACCTACACTACAGACAAGCTAGAACTAAGTGTTAAATGGAAATATATAAAAAGAATAAAGGAAATACTTATTACACTTATTAAGAAATTTAAACTATTATTATCCTAAAACTTTACATGATATTGATTGTTTATAGATTCTTTTAATTTTTTTTAAGTTATATTTTACAAAAATTAATATTTTAAAGAAATTGCATCATTAAACTAAAAATTCGAATAGTCAAGTCTCCAAGTAGGAGAGCAAACACCTTAAATAATGAGGCAGTTTACAAGGTGTTGTATTGTGTCCTTTTGTTTCATTGTTCTATTTTTTTACAACTGTTGTATCAACACTGTTATTGTTTCAGATGCAAAATTGAGATAAGACAAATACAACCCTGTGAGCCATGTTTATTGAAAGTGCTTTCTATCGGCGGTTTTTTTTTACATTTTCCTTAGAACTTGTGCTAAAGTTTCTGCAAATAACGTTGGCAATATTGAAGTAAGCCACGATATTCAGGTAAATTAAGCTGAAGAGAAGTGCATTGTAAAATAATTTTTTAATTTATGTTATAGAAATGTGTCATACAGCTATACAACGATTAAAGGGTGCTCACATGTGTTGTATTTTTTAGAACTTTGATATACGACATAAGACATACGAAAGGCCTTGTGAATTGCCTATATACCTCAGTAAAATTATTTTATGTGTCACACTTCAAATGTAATTCTAAGCAAATATAACTTCATTTGTTTTTTTATTATTTTTTTATTGCAATAGTATTAAGAACTTATATGTAAAACAAGATACAACTTATTTAAGAAACTTGTTGTTATTAATAAAACTCTAATGTATTTAAAAAGTTCATAGAAAATGTTCGTGTGTGCAAAACCTATTTTTATTGATTTTACTAAGTAAAATAGAAATATATAAAGATTTTATAAGAGAATGTGTCATACTTTCTTATATATGACCTGGCTGAAGTACATCAACGATCTGAGGATGGAGCCATAGATTTACTGCCATTCATCCTAAAGAACTGTTTTCAGATGCTTCATCGACTCGAACTGGCGCCCGTTTTTATAAACTTGGGCCGAAAGAATGACCCACATATTTTCGATAGGATTCAAGTCATGACTAACAGTAGGTCGCTACGGGTATATTTCAGATATATTGAAAGTCATTTGTGGCTCGGGAAGAATTTGTTGGTGTGTTGTTTTGCTGAAAAATCCAGTTATCCTGGCATTTATAGCATGATAACTCAATAAACACATCATCTAATAACTCAATATACATTTGTGCATTTGATTTTCACGAAAAAAAAAATACAGGGAAGACTTTCAAAGTATCTAAAACTGGATCAAATCATCAATGAACCCCGCCCATGGCTTACCTTATTTGTCGTGGCTATCGCAAATTATGCCGGTATTTCTGGCAACCGTCGAACCCGTCAAGGTTGAACCTTTTTTCATCACTTAATTTGACATTCCCAAATTCTTTCGCTCATAATTTGTATTTTCCGGCATATGCTAGACTGGCCGCAATTAGAGAAGGGCAATTCATAACTGACGTTGGCATTTTCATCCAAAATTTGTTGGATTTTGCTTCTGATAACCCTTAGATCCAAATGCGCAGCATTTTCATCAAAACTCATCCCTTTTTTCACAGTAAGACGTCAATTTCGTCTTTTGTGTCGATGGTCAATCACGGATTTTCTTTCACTACTCTTGACTATAACTTAGTTGCCAGGGTCTTTTAAAAAATTTGTTATGGTGTTTCGGTGACGATTGCGGTGACGATAGCACCTACTTTTATACCGGCTTCATTTGAGCCTATTATATTTAAACGATCTTCTTCAGATAAAGTGGTTCCACGTTGAATTTTTATTTGAAAAATAAAATGACTCTAAATGTGCTCATCTTTTGTTCCAGAAACATATTACCGTTATGTTTATAGTTTTTCTTACTAAGGTTACCAACAATATTTCGTAATTTTTACGTTATAGCAGTTAAAACACAAAAAAAGCAATTGTGCACATATAACTATTTGCTATTGCGATATTTCACACTATTTTCGATTAACGGTACTACGAATACTAGACAGATAAGAATTCTCTGTTCGACTAATAAACTCCATCCTTAAAAAAATTTTTTGGCAAGCTCAAAAAAATTGTATTGTACAGCCACCGAGAAAAAATAAAAAATATTTGGACACTTAAAAATATTTTACTGAGATATATATGTATATATATATATAGTTATTTTATAGTTTTATTTAATTATTTTTTAAGTTTTCAATAAGTATGTGCAAATGTCATGATAATAAACCCAGATAAATTAATTAAAAAAATTTATACATGCTACTATATACGCTGAAATAGCGTAAAATATGTTTAAAATTATTTTATAATTTTTAAATGAGAGAAAAATACCATTTTTAGTTAATATGAAATTCCAAAGCTTTGTAAGTAAAAATTATTGCGGCATTATTTTATAATAAAAAAACTTAGCTGCCAATTATAAAATATGCACTTTTCTAACATGATTGCGTCAAGTATTTAATATTATAAAAAAATAGGTTAAATTATTTTACAAGTTGAAAGCTTTTTGTCAATATAGTAAAACCAACATGTTTACGTATTTACATTAAGTTGGACCTTAGCGCCTAATATAGTAGACTTAACAGCATAGTTATATTGTAAGCACTACAACAATAAAAAGTGCTCAATGCATTCAGAAATTTTTGGTATAATCTATAAAATATATATATATATTTTTTTTTCATTTTAACACTTTCTCGAAAGTCTTTTGTCGAAAGATTTGTCGAAAATCTTCACCGAAGTTTTTCACGTTTTTCTTAATGAAACTATCTTCGTTTTTATTTTCCTCTAACATTATTTCTTTTACTTAAGGTAGTTGCGAAAGCTTTTGCTAGAGAAGCTTTTATCAAGCTATTTGCTAAACATTTACAACAATTTATTAATTGTATATAGCTAGTTATTCTAGCGAAAGTTGCTCGAATATTTTATTTTTTTGTTAGTTCAAGTTTGCCTCTTATTTAAGTCCTGCCTAAAGTTCTCATCTCTACCGCTACGATGAAACATAATCTTCGGAAGCATCAAACTTTTCTGGTGGATTCTTTTTAATGCAATCTCGTATACCTTGCAATATGATTCCAATTCGTCGATCTAGCGCCGCTAGATGTGGCTCCCAAAGCACCGGACTCACTGAATCTGTCTGCATGGACTCACGCATATGTTCTGACAGCGGCTTGACGCCATTGTGGAATCTTTAAACAGTTCAAAAGAGTATTAGTAAAATATTTAAATGGTTATGCAGCATAACAAGAAATGAAAATAAAAATATTTTGTACTCACTCCAGCAGTTTCTTAAGCGTTGAAGCGCGTATCAGGCAACACTGCAGTACTGGCGCCAATATTGTCAGCTCATCATGGAATGCCTTACCAAAACCTCGTCCATGATCCAGATGCAAGGTGAAGGTGTTATTGCCATAAATTCTGTAATGAAAATGATAATACTGTTGTAATGAAAAGAGGCACATGGAAAACAAACTTCGGTAACAATTCTTAATATAAAAGGTGCTCTTTAAATAACGATAAATTTTCAAAAAGGTTATGCCAAAAAAAAATTAATAAAAAAAATGGAAAAGAAAAAGGTCAGGGGACCAAAAAAATAACAATTGGTAGCTTAGAAAGAAATGTCCAACTCTACATTTAGAAAATAAGTAAAACTGGATTCTGAAATAGTCGAGTTGAACAGCAGAAACAGTTGAGGCCATTATCCTAAATTCTGTGTGATTAAGCAATATCAGCTTCAAATCTAATATTTCGCAAAAGCTTTCTTTAGAATTTTGTATTTGCATATACATACGTAGCCATATGAACTAAATAGTTATACGAAACACCGGCTTTTTTTTAATTATGAGGTAAATTTGGACCCTAAGGGCTTGGTTTCGAGGATTAAACTGTTTTAAAAAAACGATTTTCCAGGTAATTGTTAATGTTTCACCTGAACACATGAAGCCGAAAAAGCTCAATTGAAGCTCAATTGAAGCACAGCCGCGAATAAGGTTGCAAAAGCCACTTTTTGCAAAACCGATTTTATTGCAGATTACTGTTAAAATGACCCTTTTACATTGCCTAAATACCAAACCAGCCAAAAATATGCACCTTATCGCTACTAAAAAGCAATAAGGAAGTGTCAGTCAGTCAGAACGTTGTAAGTTAAATATGAAATTATTAGAGCTGAATTATCTAATGTAATTGATAAGTGCAACAGATGCACAAAAAGAAAATTAAATTGATAATAATTAGACTGCGGATTTTTATGCAATTACATATATGTTGCATATTCTGCATATTGCATACATATTGCATACGTATGGAAATACGGCTTATATCTTGCAAACGTTGCATATATCTTGCATACAATGCATACTACTTGCACACGCAGCATACAACTTGCATACAATTTGCATACAACTTGCATGTGTTGCATATATCGTGTCGATGAGCAAAAAATCGCTTAAGTCGGCTTGAGACAGAAATGAGTTATATATGAAGCTATGCTCCACGCATATAACACTATGAACACACAAAATCTGGAGCTTCTTGAGTTACCTAAGCAGAAACTATGACACGAAAACTAAAGACCTTTTCATATAAATTATATGGTGATTGAAAACTTTGATCTCGAAACTTTAAAATTAGACCTAACCCATACAATACGGATTTTTTTTCAAAGACGCAAGCTTCGTAAATGGCCCTTTAGGGCATGATTGTGCAATAACGTCTCCTTTTTTGTACCAACTATGAATAACGGAATCAAATTATGCGTAAAGAATCGCATGGCATGCAAAAAAGGTGGCATGAAAAATTATAACAAAAGGGGTATGAAATTTCATTTTATTACTGAAATTTCAAAAATCGGAAATTTTCGGCGTGTTGAAGTGAGCGACCGTTTGTAACGTTTCGTTTTTTCACATGCATCTGTCAAGCTTAAAATCGCCATTGCTTCAATTCTTTGGTGGGCTTGTTACCAAAACAAAAATAATTATGATAAAAAACTTGTGCTTTCTATCTTTTAATAGAAAAAGAATGTCAAAAAATGTAGCAAAACTAAATTATGTGGTCGGCTACAATGGAATTAATGATCATTTTGTTCTTGCTCGCATACATTGCATCAGCATTTAGGAGGCATTTGACAGAATAATATTCTTATTATCGAAATTATCATATTCGCAACGACTCACACTCATTAAACAGATTAGCTTATGGTTACCGAACACATATTTTCTTCATCTTCATCAACTCAATAGGTGATTAAATTTAAGCAAACTTCGAAAAACCAAAACAACAACAATTGCGCTGAAGTTTTCGTGAATTTCAGCATTTCGGAATTTTCAGCACTGAAGTGAATACCCTTTATATATGTAAATGATATTGTTTTAGTTAAATAAGAACAGTACTGAAAGGGTTAAGCTATTATTGCTTATCGACACAGATATATTGCATACAACTTTTCCTATAGTTTATTTGTTCACAAAGATGATGTTAATTGCATGTAAATTAAATTTTATAAGTAGGATTTGACTATTTTGTTATACTATTGTAATTCTATTTTGTTATATATTTTTCACAATGAGAATTAAGTAAATGGAATTATTATATGAAAAAAGCTGGTGTTCGACAGTTTGTCGAAATGCACCATAGAAATGAAACGAGTTTTTTGCTTCGCTAGAAGCTAGTGTTTTCACTGAAAAATGGCTATTTTCACAACCAAATGTTTAATTACTCATGAATTTGACCAAAATCGATCAAGTAAAGGGTGTTTTTTTTAGAGGTATAGAACTTCGAACTTTATTGGAAGGATAATTTTATGCCATTAATGTTTAAATATGATTTCGGGCATGTGGCCGCCACGGCTGGCTCGAATAAAGCCAATTCTACAGGTCCAATTTTCAACCACTTTTTCGAGCATATGGGGCCGTATGTCGGCAATAACGCCACGAATGTTGCTTTCCGATTCCCCTAACGTTTCCGGTTTGTTGGCGTAGACGAGTGACTTCACATATCCCCAAAGAAAATAATCCAATGGTGTCAAATCACACGATCTTGGTGGCCAATTGACAGGTCCATTCCGCGAAATTATGCGCTCATCGAATGTTTCCTTCAATAAATCGATTGTGACGTGCGCTGTGTGGCATGTAGCGCCGTCTTGTTGGAACCACAACTCATCCACATTCATGCCATCCAATTCGGGAACAAAATAGTCGGTTATCATGCTCTATACCGGTCTCCATTAACGGTAACTGACTCTCCAGCATTATTTCGGAAGAAGTATGGCCCAATGACTCCACCAGCCCATAGAGCACACCAAACAGTCAGTTTTTGTGGATGTAATGGCGTCTCAAGGGTCTCATGTGGATTCTCTTCACTCCAAATGCGGCAATTTTGCTTGTTGACGTAGCCATTCAACCAAAAATGAGCCTCATCACTGAACAAAATTTTGCGATGAAAATCAGCATCGAGATCAATCTCATTTTCGGCCCATACACCAAAATCATGACGCATTGCATGGTCTCGCGGCTTTAATTCTTGCACAAGCTGGATCTTGTAAGGTCGCAAGCCAAGATCTTTGCGCAAAATCTTCCATAAAGTTGATGGACAAAGCTCCAATTGCTGTGCACGGTGGCGAATCGATTCATTCGGGTCCTCTTCAACATTTTGGTCTACAACGGTAATTGTGTCTTCGGTGCGCACTGTTCGACGTCTCTGCGGATGCGTATTATCACATAGAGTAAACGTAGTCCGAAAACGACCCATGGTTAACCGAATTAATTGCTCTGATGGACGATTATGTCGACCATAAAATGGACGGAGCTTGCGGTAAACTTCGCGAACTGAACCATTATTTTCGAAATAAATTTGCACGATTTGCAAGCGTTGTTCTTTTGTCAACCTGTTCATGATGAAATGGCAAACCAAACTGAACATAAATGACATTAGAGTTCCCAGATTTGACCACAAAATGCCAGTTTCATCTCTATTCGAAAAACAAACCTCTAAAAAAAACACCCTTTATTAGATTATTTAATTAATTTGACATTAATTAAACTTATTTGGCTGTGCTCCGACATAGTTAGTTAATTAATTTAATTTTAATTTTGCGAAGCAAAAAAACTCGTTTTATTTCTATGGTGCATTTCGACAAACTGTCGAACACCAATGAATATTGAAATAAATATAGAAGCAACTAGAACAGATGGCAACCTTGGTAGAGTTGATGGCCTACTAATTCAAATGAATGAATTCCTAATGTGTGAAATCATATGCAAATTCGAACAGTGAGTTGATCTAAGCTTAATCACTGAAAGTCTACTGAAGAGGAAATGTAGCGATTTCCGAAACAGACTGTCTAGTCAGCTAAGTGATTGACTCTATACAGAGTGGTTGTTGTTGTTGTTGCAATGTTAAAAACTTTTTGTGTACATTTTTAAAAATTAAAAACTTTTCCGACCAACAGTTTAGAAATCCTTTTTCAACTGCAATGGCCCGCATACACGCTGCAATCAAAGCAAAGCTGGAAGTGTAACTTGGAAGTTTTTGACAGCTATCGCGATGAAGTCGCAGCGTGTGTGTTTAAGTTGCACAACTCATTGACGATTGCAACTCAGGTTGCATCAAAATTAAAATTGTTTAATATTTTGGTCGCAAATGCTGCTTTTTTGCTGCGTTGTTGCAGCGATTATGGCAAAATGGATTGCTGCAACCATCGCAGCGTGTGTGTCATATGTACTAGAGAGCAGCTTGAGTGCATTCAAATGGCGTTTCGATTGTCTTGTCAATAAATGAGCACCGAATGTGCCTCCTGCATTTAAATTAATGCGCAAATGCATGTTACCAATCGCTGTTGATACGAATGCCTAGAGTGTGAGCGCTAGCGATTACGAACGTCTGCGACACAAGAATGTCAAACAAGGCAAGACATAAGGAACAATCGCCAAAAGCAAGGCAAATTCATGCTTTTATGCTCATTCGCACAAAAGAAAAATATAAGTTGCAGTGTTGCATTTTTTTATTCTGCGAATGTTGTTACCAGACACAAAAATTGCAATATTATAGCCAATGGTATAAAAAAATTTGTTTGAAGCCATACCCTTTGTTTAAAGCCATAACCTTTGATTGGAAAGAGATATTGGGGTTATTTTTTCATGTAAATTATTTTTGAGACATTAAATATAAAAACAACATTTTGGTATAAATAAATTTGCCCAAAAAAATCATAGGGCAAAAATAAAGACAAAAACAGTTTAACAATTTTTGCGCAAAACTGGACGATTTTTTGCAAAAGAATGCTGTGTCATATAAAGGTAGTCAGGACTTTTATTCAATAGTATAGATGATTCCCCAAATATTTCGGCTGTAGCGATAGCCATCCGTGAACTGGAATGGTTTAAAATCACCTCTAAAAATCAAGTTTTTTATAAAAATATTGGCTGGTGTGGTAGTTTAAAAAATATAAATGGTCAGAAATAATAGATATGAAAAAGTTCTTCCAACCAGCATCAACAAATATTAAATTTTTGCATTCGGATTAATGAAAATGCTGTTTTTCGTGCATTTATTAATTATTTAATTACTTATTAATTATTTTTAATTACATAAAAAAACACAATTATTTCAAATGCTATTCTCACTTTCAAGATATCGTTGGGAAGGTTTTGAGTGGCTGCAATTATTGATTGAATCCTGGTCAGAATTCCGTATATTGATATATATTAAAACTAAAACATAAATAATAAAATAAGCACATACTGAAAAATATTGTAAGAAATTGAAAAAACATACAACATATGAAGATATTTTAATTTTAAAAGTTTTGTATAATTCACATGAATTAAAGTGCGAGCTTTAGATCAAGTAAGTTTTGTATTAATATTTTGAAATAAAATATATCAAAAATATGTATGAAAAAAAGCATTATCTTTTATCCGATCGCATACATTTCAATATTTGATGCAGATAGGAAGAGTTTTTTCGCCAAATAATTTCTGGCAGTTTTTTTCTTAAAACTATTACACCAACCAATATTTTGACAAAAAACTTTATTTTTAGAGGCTATTTCAAACCATTCCATCACACGAATGGCTTTCACTAGAATCGAAATATTTGACGAATCTTCTTAAATGCTATTGCAACCAAGGATTATTTTGAGGAACTGACACAAACCACGTAACCTTCAGCCTTCAATATTCATCGCACATTGTTTGTTTAACCTTTATACAAATCTAAACGGCTCAACGGATTTTGCTCAAACTAAGTATACATACTAAGTGCATTCCAACTTAAAATGTTACATACTTAGTTTTTGCCACGCCCCCTCTAAAATTTTTCAACTAACGGTAATTTTTTTATTATAAAACTTTTTAGTATCGGAGTTTTTTTTGTATTTAATTTAAAAAATTTCAGTTATTTTGACATCAAAAACATTCACATATCTTTAAAATTGGAGAAATTTTCAGTATAACGACTTTTTCATAAAACATCGTTGCCTAAGAATGAGAAAAAAACGACTTGAAAATCAAAGTTTGGTCTTTCGATGCAAATATCTCCGCTGTCCATTAATATATTTCATTCAATTTTTTTTTGTTCAAAAGTTCAATAAAATCACTTCACAAAAATAGGTTGAACTGTACCGTTAAGTTAGTGTATATATGTCTTATGATTATGTCAAAAAATGTCCAAAAAATTGACTTTTTACTCAAAAAATGACTCAAAAATTGTTGTTGTTGTAAAAACGAAATCAATTAAAAATTGCACATCTGGCTACCTTTCATATGACATAGCATTTATTTGCAAAAATTCTTCCAGCTAAGCGCAAAAATTATTTTACTGTTTTTGTCATCAAAACAACAACAATTTGATTTCTTTCGCAAAATTTATTTTTTCCAAAATGTTGTTTTATATTTTTTACAAAAAAAGTCAAGTCTCAAAAATAATTTATGTGAAAAAATTACCCCAATATCTCTTTCCAATCCAAAGTTATGGCTAAAAATCTATTTTTTCATACCAGACTATTAATAAAACTTAGTTTTTTGTTAAAATTCTTTATATAGTTTGAAGGTCCCCATATATCTCTAAGAATGCAGTTGTGTGTCTAAAGTAACTACGAACATTTTGGATTATATAAAATTTTCTTTATAGTGATCTACTTATATTTTGCCTCCCCACCCCCTCCCCCTCCCCCTCCCGAACAACACCAACAACGAAACATATGGAAATATTTTTTCAACTAACTAATAAACTAAATAGAATTTCGAAATTTTGGCTTCGTTAGGAAATAATATTAGAGGCGTAGGAAAGTTTAGAAAAAACAATTCTAAATCAATCATCGCATTTAGAAGTTATGCTCTGTCCAACATTTTTCTAACAAGCTATTCCATGGGAGCTTCGCTCGCTCGCTCCAAAATATTAAGTTTGTGTTCGAAGGCAAACAGATATATATTTTGTTGAAGGTTTTAAAATATTTTCTTTTAAGTTCTTCGCATGCATTTTCGTTTTTGCTATTAAGGGTTATTTCATAAATAAATTTTTGAATTCTTTTTTTTACATTTCATTTATCGAAAAGGATCCAATCAAAAAAAGTCTTCTTATATGGTTATGCTTTAATTGCGCGAATAACGTTGCGAAGGCCATGTGGAATGACGTTTTAAAAACTAATGGGTTTTGTATATGTAACGTTTTTCCATTTTAAATATTAAAAATACTTGATTTACCAACCAAATATTATTAAATTTTTTTTTTAATAAAATAGTTTATTTACCTAAGTATTTCCATAATGTATTAAAAACAAGTATCTAAAAATTGTATGCTGCATTTAAAAGGTTTTTTGCACATTGTGAACAATTTGTGAATATTCGCTGCTGTGCTTTTTATTAGGTAAAAATTGGACAATGAATGAAAAAATTAAAAACTTCCTCAGATAACACTAGTAAACAATTTGGGAAAAAATGTTTGCGCTGTGATACTGACATCACTAGTTCGATTAAGTATTGTTTCAAGATAATAAAAATTACTACGACTTTTCCAAGTTGGATATTTTTTGAAGGGATTTTTCGATTTTTTTAAGTTTTGTTATACATTTCCCCAGTTATGTTCAGACTAAGAAAATGGATTAAAATTAAATCACAAGATTATTCTGCTACAAACGTGAAACTGAATATAATCTTATCTTAATTAGAAGTAAAGAGAAATACAAATAGTGCGTTAATTTTTTTTGAGTTTTTAAAATCCCTTTATGAAGACCTTTAACAATTGTCTGCAATATGTTGCATACCAAGTCTTATTAACAAATTTCGGTTAATTTTAGGGCTTTTGAATAAATTGTACTAATGCAACAGGAGGACATTAAATTACAAAATTTTACACAAGCCTTCGAACGAAATAGTATACTTCTTCGAAATAATTAAATTTCAATGTATTAACCTTTTTCCTGAACTCTTAATGAGCTCTAAATTTAAGGTTTTCCCTCCCATTTCTTTGGCAGCTTGTTAAAAGTCAAAAACCAATAAATTTAAATAAAAGCTCTGGCTTCGTTCTAAAGTAGCTTATTCAATTGCCCTTAATTTCCATTGTTTTTTCCTCCTTCCCATGACTTGTTTTGAATGTCGACCCATGAAATTCAAAGTTGTTTTTTTAAAAAAGCTCCATAAAAAAGTTAGCAGACTAATAAAGTTTTTTTTTCCAAAAAAGTTTTCATCGATATTCACTTAATTTTGATTAGAACAAAAGTCGCAATGATTTGCTGTTTATAATATTGAAAATGTTATTTTTTAAGCGTTCTCTAGAGACCGAGAGAAGCCATTTTGTTGTTATTTTGCTATACAATTAACATTTGAATTCGTTTGTTGTTTTGTTTTGATTTTTGTTGTTCCCGTATTTCAGTAGCATAAAGTTTGTCTACTCCGTGAGGCAGTTTTTTTTTAAATTTATAACAGAACAAATAAACTTTAATTGAAATTATTTTGTTTTTTTAGGCTAAGGGTATCAATAAAAGCTTTTATGGTTAGAATAGCTCAAAGCTTAAGTAGATGATTATCGAATTAGTGGAAGTGTTGTGTAATGAAAGTTACAGTCTTTACAAAGCTACTAACTTGAGTTGTGATATCGCAATCATTTTAACGTAATTAGCTTTATTTCAATTTTAAATTGGTTCTTTTTTTTCTGTTGGGTATTTAAGAGTCTGTAACACTTTATTAAGTTTTAAAAGATGAAAATGACTCGATTTTCTTGCGAAAAAACTAATTAATCCTTCATTAAATTAAAGAAAAACATCGTATCTCTTTTTAAGGTCTGATCAGGTGGATATGATGTTTTTCCAATACTAATCTTACCTAACTGTAGTAAGGCAACACCCGACTTTGTGCCTCTGTTCCTTCTTTGGGACCATCTGATTTTTAACAGTAAGTTTTAAGCAATAGATTGAAACGTGGTAAATAAGAGGACCACATCGCAAAATCGAAAATGCATTTTTATTTCACGTTTTGCAAATTTATTCTTAGTGTACTAAGAACAAATTAAAAAATTCATAATTTGAAAAATTTCCGAGAAAAATTTTTATAAAACTAAAACTGCTAAAATTTCAAAGTAAAATAGTAAGAGAGATGCAATTCACATTATTATTTAGAATAGAATGTGATATTTCTAGAGTTGGTAAAGTTGAACCAAAAGAATTAAGAAGTTCTTACCGACCGGGAACTTTATCTGGAAGAATATTAAAAAGCGTCACGTTTGAAATTGAAACCTTATCACAATAAGGATTTCCCAAAAATTTTCTGAATCCATCTAATTCATATTACTCATCTATTGCTCAGAGAAGAACCTTATTATTGGTGAAAACTATCTAAAGCTGATATGAAAATATTAAGATTTTAAGATTAATTTTTTTATGTTTTACTTGATACTGTTCGGATAGGAGAAAAATTCAAAAATGTTGTTGCCTTCTTCAAAACTTGCTTAAATCTAAAGCTCGTAATTAAAGTCATATAAAATCAAAGAAATAATCACAATTAATAATAACAAGTGTATATTTTTTCTAGTTATGTTAAACAGACAAAATTTGTGATATATTGTTTTGTGGGAACAATAATTTTTTTTATACAACGCAATCAAATTAAAATTTCAAAAGTATTAAAGAAATATTACCACCTGAAAACGTTCGAAAAACTCTTACTATTCGCCGAACCTGCGCTTGTGATTCGCAGTGGAAAACTTTTACCCTATTTTTTCTACACCGAAAAAAATGTGCGGAGTTAACCCAAGTTTTTTCATGAGTCACAAGAGTTTTTGAGAAGTTAAAAACTTTTTGTCGCCGAAAAACACAAAATGAATTGCATCAATATATTTTTGTAAATGTAAAACTTTTTTGCTTGATACAACTCTTTTTCAAAGCTTGGAGTAAATTAAAAGCAGTTTCAAATTAACTCTGCATCTTCTCCGAACATTTGTCCTTTTAACTCCATTAAAACTTATTGCAACCATCTATGAAGAACGTCTTTGTATTTTAAAGCTGAAACGGAGTTATGTTTATCACGAAACAGAGTCTGCTAGAGCAAATATTTTCGTTTATTCGTTTTACTTTGAATGAAGAGAAAGTACTCAAATATTTTAACAAGCAAATCAAGTGTGCTGTAAGAATTAAATGTTGCATAATGATAAGAAAGGGCCGTTTTTATTATTACGAGTTATATGTTTCGTATATCTTTATCGAAGTGAAACTTCTTATGCGGTTATTTGATATAGAGGGTAATATTTTTCGAGTCTCGTCACGAAAGTTTTTTAAATCTTGTCACGAAAAATTGTGTACACAAGCAATGCTATTTTTTTTTGTATGGGGACCCCTAGAAGGGTGGCAGATAGATTTTTTTCGCGTTATCTCGTCAAATCACGGACATATTCCGCATACATCGCAAACCATTAAGACCAGTATTACTAAATGAAGCACCAAACAATGACATGAAAATATTAAATAAACAGAATATTTTTTATGAAAATTTTGTATTGTATTTCGTTTGAGATGCTATTTCTTTCTTTCTCTCTGTTTTTTTTTTACAAAAATCTATCTTATTCTTTTTTTTATTAAGAAGTTTCCCTTCTGTACTGTATACACACTATACTGTAATTCTTTTAGCCAGCGATGTATTTTTTATAGAAAATTTTGGGAAACTAAACAATTTTATTAAATTTGGTATACAACTGTTGTTTTAATAGAAGACAAGATACATAAATTTTTTAAAGGAATTTATGAGTTTTTGGAACATACTAAAGTTGCATATTGCCATATTTTATTAACGAAACTACATTAAACACTAATAAACAAATTTTTAATGTATGTATCACGACAATAAGGCAACCCTGCCCTGCCGACAAATCGCCTTGAGAATATTCTACCTATTTTTTTACCAAATTTAATTATTCTAGCATCAATATATATCGGAATCAGTGATCTGCAAGCGATGGCATTTTCGCTACTTGCAATCTACCCTCAACAAATATAGCGACAGTCTGACCGCATTACGCAAGCGCTGCGATTGTTGTGTCGAACATACTTGCAACATTGAAGCCAACTGTGTATGAGCGTGTCGTAAGACCACAATAATGCATGTTGGAGTTGTTGGTTTGATAACCAGCGCAGGGTCTTTTCAACTTCTGGTATGCAATGGTAAGTATGGTCATATACAAGCAACAAAACAAAGACATAAAGCGTAACTCCTGCATAAAAAAACCAGCGCTTATTTTGTTCTCCGAACACAAAGTATTTGCAGTAACATTGCAGTTACTTTGCGTGACTTTTGAGAGCTTGTAGCTCATAAGCTAATGGTTCAATTGAACTGATTTCTTTTTTAAAATAAATTCTAAAGTTTAATTGAGTGAGCAATAAAATTTGTTTAGTAAATTTTTAAAGATATTTATTAAATTTAGTTTTTTAAGAAATTATATCAGACGCCATTTTACTATAAAACACCTTTAATCACTGATTTTGATAAGATTTTGTATACATGCAGATCTTTAATAAAGCTACAACTTTTGTTCAATTGTTCAAAATTTTGAAATAATAGGGTCGCCACCTAATATTATGTCTTTTCAAGAGCTTAAAACTGATAAATGACGTTTAAAACTCTTGAAAAGACATATTATTAGGTGGCAACCATATTATTTAAAAATTTAATAATTTTGAAATTCTGACAATGGATTCGGATTCAGCGACCCAATTTTGGTGCACGATTTTTTTTTGCCAGCCCCGAATTCATAAAACTATAAAAAATAAAGGTGAAAACCCTATCCACCATCTTGAATTTTAAAATTCTAACTTTAGATTCGAAATCAGTAACCCCTTAACACTGATAAATGACATTCAAAACTCTTGAAAAGACATATTATTAGGTGGCAATCCTATTATTTCAAAATTTTATAATTTTGAAATTCTGACAATGGATTCAGATTCAGCGACCCATTTTTGGCGTACGATTTTTTTTTGTCAGCCCCGAATTAACAAAACTACAAAAAATTAAGGTGGCAACCCTATCCACCATCTTGAATTTTAAAATTCTGACTTTAGATTCGAAATCATCGACCCCTTAACACTGGTAAATGATGTTTAAAACTCTTAAAAATACATATTATTAGGTGGCAATACTGTGGTAAAAATTTAGGTGGCAACCCTAACCTCCATCTTAAATTTTAAAACTGTGACATTATATTCGAAATCAAATCCGTTGTCAGAATTTCAAAATTACAAGAATTCGCATAAATGAAAAAAATCTAGGTGGCAACTCTATCCGCCATCTTAAATTTTAAAGTTTGACATCATCTTCGAAATAAGTTACCCCTAAAACTTCCTAAAACTATTTACTCTATTCATACTGAAGTAATCTACAAACACTTGAGTAAAAATGCAGTGTACGCGCTGATTTCATCGTTCTAAAGCTTACTTTTGTATCACTGCTTAGCCGAAGTTGAAATCAACCTGCAATGGTACACGAGGCAGTAGCTCAAAATAACGATAATTATAACGATTGCCGTTCGTGCGCTATGGTTTATACACATAATTATTTTATGCAAACATCTATACTTTCCACTGAAGTCGAAGCACACATCACACAGTGTTTGACTTTGGTACAATTGGCTAATGCAACATGCCTGATGTTGTAAGTGAGCTCGATGGCGTAGAATATGTTGCATGGTATTAATGATATTGAAGTCATACAAAAACCAAGTATGTACTGAGTGTAAAAGCAGTTGCAGTTCATCGCTGCAGGTCTCTGATCGGAATTAAACATATTAAATTAAATGCCACGTCCATTTTTGCATTACTACAGGAACACAACTAAATCATATTTTAAAAACATTCATAAACCTAGTGTTCATCCTGTTGGATAATCCTTACTACTAATAAATAGTAAATAGAATAAATAGTAAGGATGCTTCAAAAATATCTTTTCCCTCATTCAACGAACCAAACTACAGCAATCAATTGTAAAATCAATGCAAATATTTATCCCTTTTTTCAAATATGCTATATACAAAAATCCCTTTTCTTAAAAATTCCCCTTAAAATCAAAGAAATTAAACACCTTTTGAGAGAACAAATTTTGAGAGTAGAGCGCAATTTACTATCTGACCACAATCATGTCGTTGTCGTGTCGGTGAGAGAGAATCGCTAAGAGTTGGCCCAGAATTGTAGCGTTGGTTTTGTCGTTTTGCTTTTATTCAATCTGCCATTGTTGATTTTCTTGAACTTGCTTCAGTGATCTCATCGTACTCCGATTGAACTAATAATTACTCCACTTCCATTTATTACATTACTTTTTGCAATACTCTTCATATAAATTTACTGCATTTTCAACTGCTATCATTATAAGAGCAAGCAGGAACACTGTTTACTCGCTACATTGGTTGACAGATTCTTCAAATTTTGTTAAAATATGGCAACATTTTTAGAGAGAAGCTGAGAGAGCTATCAAATAAACGACAAAGTCAAAATAGAAATAGAAACATTTCTATCTTAGCGTTTTCGTTGTCGTATTCTGCCGCAATTTTCTCCCATAAGGTTTGATTTGTATCTGCCAGCGCTCTGCCTGCCGACACGACAACGACATGATTCTGGTCAGACAGTTAAGCTCAAAAGTACAAAAGTTTTGTTTTATAAGAAATTATAGAGATTCAAAATTGGCAAATTGTGGATAAACTGCTCTGTGAGTATGCAGAAAAGATTCTGTTTTCGGCGTTAACCATGTCTTTAATTTCCTCTGTACTCAATTGAAATAAGATGTAAATAAAAATAATAGAAAAAATAACGGGTTCTTTATTTGACTCTTTTGTGGGTGAGTTTGTTTATTTTTAAAGCTTTACTGTCTGACCAGAATCATGTCGTTGTCGTGTCGGTGAGAGAGAATCGCTAAGAGTTGGCCCAGAATTGTAGCGTTGGCTTTGTCGTTTTGCTTTTATCCAATCTGCCATTGTTGATTTTCTTGAATTTGCTTCAGAGTTCTCATCGTACTCCGATTGAACTAATAATTACTCCACTTCCATTTAATACATTACTTTTTGCAATACTCCTCATATAAATTTACTGCATTTTCAACTGAAGGCTACTCCTATCATTATAAGAGCAAGCAGGAACACTGTTTACTCGCTACATTGGTTGACATATTCTTCAAATTTTGTTAAAATATGGCAACATTTTTAGAGAGAAGCTGAGAGAGCTATCAAATAAACGACAAAGTCAAAATAGAAATAGAAACATTTCTATCTTGGCGTTTTCGTTGTCGTATTCTGCCGCAATTTTCTCCCATAAGGTTTGCATTGTCTCTGTCAGCGCTCTGCCTGCCGACACGACAACGACATGATTCTGGTCAGACAGTTATGCTACATCTAAATGAGTTGATTCTAGTTCTTTTTGAGTGGACTCAAAATTTAAAAATTCTCAATTTCTCAACCTTAAAACAACTCAAAACGGAGTCAGTACGACTTTTCAAACAAATCTAATTTTTGAAGTAAATTGAACACACAAACGGAGTTAAAAATAGTTTTTACAGCTTTGGCAAAATACCATGCACGAAAAGAGTTGACTCCAAATATGACTTTATTTACTCCGCTTTTTTTTTGGGTGTAGAACCTGCATAAAACCTGCATAAAACACTTTGAAGCTAAACTTTAATGCTAAAGATTTTTTGCCAAGTGGCTGCAGTCTTCATCCAGCCCTTCGTTGTTCCCGCACTTAAACCTGCCCACTTACCACATTCGCCTAATGCTCTGGTGTACTCATCGATTTATGCGATCGGATTATTTCCACTTATGTGAAGAGCATAGCGTACAGATGCAAACATAATCGTACATTCTTCCTTCGCAGGCTACGCTGCCTGTTTGTACTCCCGCAGGATAACAAGATACGAGCTTAGCATGTGTTTGTACTCAACAAATGACAGCTCAGCATGTATTTGAATATGTGTGCTTATACCTTTGCAGGCATCGATGCGAGAGTGTGGCTCTGCGTGTGCCTTTAAGCTTGACTGCAACTAGAAACTGTTAAGAATTGAAAATAATTTCATCGAACATGCGTGGCCTTGGCAGGTGGCTGGAAGCGTGTTGCGTCTGCAACGTTTTGTTATTGTTGAACACTTCCCCGACAACTACACAAAATACGGAAAACAAAAATTGATAATCCACGCAAAGCAAGCAAATGCTTTTGAAAATAAAGCAAAGCAAGCAGCAGTAGCAGCAGAAAACTAAACAGTTTGCGGCAGAGTTAGCTTTGATGACCATCACCAGGTGGCACTACAGCATTGATGTAGCCGAACCATGTTATTTTATTGGCTAGGATGTCTCGGAAAATTTGTTTGCATTTAGCACAACAACTTGGCTAAAACGTTTGTTTGTTCAACTATTACACTTGATTGTTCAGAGAGGTTCGTAACGCTGCAGTTAGTAAGCAAAAGTAGTGCCAATAAAAAGTTCTGGGAGATTTGTAAAGTAGATAGAAGGAGGGCGATAGAAGTAGGCAGATAAGAAGAGAGTGTAATAATAAGATTATTATAAAAATATAAAATGAATTTAATTGCGAGTTTTAGACCAAGTAAGTTTTTTAGAAAGCAACAACAAACAACTCTGTATAGAGTCAAATACTATGCTGACTAGACAGCTTGTTTCGGTATCGCTACATTTCCTCTTCAGTTGTCTTTGAGTGATAAAGCTGTGAAACAGTGAACTCACTGTTTAAAGTCGTATATGATTTCGCACATTTTCGAACTCATTCATCTGAACTATATTGAACAAATTGAACGTTCAAATTGGCTACTTGATCATACGACATTTTAAAGACGTAGGCTATTTATAAATCACCGCCATCAACTCTACCAAGGTTGCCATCTGTTCTAGTTGCTTCTTATTTATTTCAATATTCATTGGTGTTCGACAGTTTGTCGAAATGCACCATAGAAATGAAACGAGTTTTTTTTCAGGAACCCAAAATAACGATTATTTTTTAAATTTTAGATCAAAAGATCATGTGTAAAAAGTTGTTGTATAATTCTTTTAAATATAGCAATGTGACGCTAGGGAGCTAGAGATTCCAGTTTTACATACTTTTTTTTCATGATTTTTAAGATAAAAATCACCTCAAACCAATTGCTTTGTGATTGATATTTTTTCCATCAAAAAATAAAAGTTATTTCTTGGTCGTTATTTCTTTCAATCAGATGTAAAAGTTATTTCCTGGTAGTTTTTCTTCAATCAGAAATAAAAGTTACTTCGTGGTTGTTATTTTTTTCAATCAGAAATAAAATTTATTTCGTGGTCGTTATTTTTTTCAATCAGAAATTAAAGTTATTTCGTGGTCGTTATTTTTTTCAATCAGAAATAAAAGTTATTTTGTGGTCGTTATTTTTTTAATCAGAAGTAAAAGTTATTTCTTGGTCATTAGTTTTTTGATCAGAAATAGCAGTTATTTCGTGGTCGATATTTTTTCAATAAAAAAAAAAGTTATTTCGTTGTCGTTATTTTTTTCGATTAGAAATAAAAGTTATTTTTTGATCGATTTTTATTCGATTAGACTCATGGCTTTTCTCTGTTTTTCTCAATTCAAATCTTCTTATAACATAATCTCTATTGGCGAAATTACAATGCAGCAATTGCAACGAAACAAAGCAAATGAATCTGATTGTCTTATTAGGAAACAAACGAACTACAAACAAGGAAAAAGTCAAACTGCTGTCAAAACAAACCAAGCACCGTAGCTATTTTTTGTGTAAGGGAAAAAACGTGAGAAAACCCCTACGATATATGAATTTTTTCTTTTCAAACTTATTAAATCTGCAATACTGTTGCATGAATATGAATATGATAAGAATATAACTGTTTTGTTGAAAAATCTTTTTTAGTTTTTTGTATATTAACTATAATATACGTTGTTACAGATTTTTTCCTTCAAAAAAGTACAACTTTTTGTAAGTTTTTTATATTATTGAACTATAAAAAAATGTGAACTGTAATTCAGGACCGAAAAAAAGAAAAACTAATAAAACCAAATTAAATTTTGTATTATACGAGTATTAATTAAACTTATAAAATTCAAAATTTCGCTCAAATTTTTCAAATTTTGTCACTATTTTCCACCTTTTAGTGTCATTCACTATTTTTGTTGCCACTTTTTTTAATACTCAAATTTTTTTAATACTCAAAGATTAGCTCTCAGAACTCTCACCTTATAAAACTTAAACATATTTTCTATAATGGAAATTATTTCAGTCAAAAAATAATTTTTTTCTTCTGTTCGAAAAAAATAGATAAAAAATAACTTTTATTTCTGATCGAAAAAAATAACGGTCAAAAAATTACTTTTATTTCTGATCGAAAAAAATAACGACCACGAGATAACTTTTATTTCTGATTGAAAAAAATAACCAAAATGAAATAACTTATTTCTGATTGAAAAAAATAACGACCACGAAATAACTTTAATTTCTAATTAAAAAAAAGTAACTAACACGAAGCATCTTTTATTTCTGATTGAAAAAAATAATGACCAAGAAATAACTTTTATTTTTGATTGAAAAAAAATGACGACCAAGAAATAACTTTTATTGCTGATCGAAAAAAAATAATGACCAAGAAATAACTGTTATGAAATGTTTGATAATAATTATTTTTGAAATTTGTTTGAAAATAATTGTTATTTGTGGTCCCTGGTTTTTTTGCCTCGCTAGAAGCTAGTGTTTTAACTGAAAGGTGGCTATTTTCACAACCAAATGTTCAATGTTCAATTACTTATGACTAAAAAAACTTACTTGATCTAAAGCTCGCAATTAAATTCATGTAATAATTTAATAGATCAAAAATTAATTAAAATCAATAAAAAAGTACACCTCAATTGAAAAGACGTACATTTTGTCACTTTAGTTCATTTTATTTTGCCTAGGCTATAAAAGATGTTTTAGAATAACATTAAAGATACTTTTATATGCATGAAAAATTTAAAATGTTAAATAATCCTTAACAGGATTTCTATTCTTTTTTGTCTGTAGCAAGTAGATTTAAAATTTGCATCCGATTGAAGAACATTTGATGATCACGATTTTGACTTAAAGCGCAAAACAGAATTTATATACTAGGTTATCCATTTTTTCCTTCGAAAAGAAAAGTATTAAAAAACACACTAAAAATTCACATTTCGATAAATTTTTTATTTCGTTATAATGTTTGGACTTTCCCATTGCACGTGGAATATAATATCATTAAAATGTCCTCCACGGGAGTTATTCCGAAATCAATCCATTTGAGGTAATTTTCAATACTTTTCCGCACATCTTGGGCACTAGCTCGGCCATTACTTGACGAATGTTGGTTTTTAGTTACTCAAGAGTTTGAGAGTTTGAGTTGAAAACACGATCTTTTGCGTAGCCTCAAAAAAGGGGTAGAGGCGTCAAATAGCACGATCTCGGGGACCAATTGTCATCGACAAAAGTTGAAATAAAACTTCCTGGAAATTTATGTTGCAACAAAGCTCTAATTGATGTTGTTATGTGGCTTTTGGCACCATCCTTCTGAAACCACATTTCGTCCAGATCCATATCTTCAATTTCAGGCCGAGAAAAATAGGCTGACATGCGGCCATAGCGCTCAGAATTGACTGTAGGGTTGCTCCTTGTTTGTTTTCAAAAATATATGGACCAATGATACCACCAAACCCATGGCAGAATAAGAGAAGGTATATGCATTTCAGACTGCGCTCTCTTTCTCATAGCCAGAATTGTCAAACTCAAGCATTTTGCTATTCTTGCCTATTTTCGCTTTCTTATCGCATTCTCATCGTTTTCAGATTTTGTATGAGCTGTCAACTTTTTTTTGACAGTTGCGGCAGTCTCCCTCTCCAAAATGCATATACCTTCTCTAATTCTGCCATGACCAAACCATAATGCACTCCAGACAGTCACGAATGCAATGCCGTATCCACAATCGCTAGGGTATTTTCAGAGCTCCATAAACCATAATTTAGGTTTTTCAGGTACCCAGCGCGAAATGGGCCTTACCGCTCGCTGTTTGCTTCAACTCTATTTTTAGTTGGACTTTGTTTGGCTGAAGATCCAGATCCAAATGTAGAATATGCTATAAGGAGCCGTAAGACAACTAGACAACTCCAATTGCTGAGCGCGCCGTGGAATTTACAAATTTGGGTCTTCAGTCACTCTTTCCCTAACAGTAGCAATATTTTTGGTGCGGCGTACATAACGATGATGCACAGGTCTTACAATATCTGTGACCGATCCACTTTCTTCAAATTTCTCCACTATATTAAAAAATTGTTCGCTCAGTAGGACTATTACGACGTCCATAATTTTATCGTAAGTCGCTATACGTTGCTACGTCAGAGTCACCATTTCTGTAGAAGAATTTAACAATTTGGATGGCTTGTGCGGTGGTAAAACGTTCCATATTGTAAAATAACAAACCTTTAATTGCTCAAAAATAAGTTTGAATTACATTAACATTTGACAGTTGCCAATTGCCAGGGCTGCACTCTCCGCACGCAGAGAAAAGACATGGTTGAGACATGATTACTGCAATAATAATTTTTTTACTAAAATTATTGTATTATTTCTGCAAACAAAAATGTTTGCCTTAATAAAGTCATTGTTTACTAATGGTGGTACCAAAAATAACATTATAGTTGAAATCATAACATAGTTGAAATCGTCAACATACTATGATTGCCTCTACTATTAGTTGCAACAAAAACGTTGTAGTTCTGTCAATCATGATAAATGTGAATATTATTATAGAGACAAACATATTAGAATCTTGAATGTTTGTCTGAACTATTCTTTGATTGTTGGCAAACGAAGCAGAACATAACCAAAAATCGAAAGAATTTATTGTGTCTGAACAGTTTGCTGGAAAAACTTTCACTTCATTCAGACACAATAAGTTTTATCGATTCTTGGGTATGTGCCGTTTCGTTTGTCAACTGTTCAATTATTGTGTTTTGTTTTAAATCGCCTGATCCTAAAAACAGCACTCAGAAAAGTGATATTTTCGACTTTAATTGTAGCAAACATGTTTCTTTTTACCGTAAACATATTTCGCAATTCTGACCATATTTTGTTTATCACAAATATTGCTATTTTTGACAATGTACTTAATGAACCATGTTTATGAATGGCATTAGTCAGGCGAGCCGCAGTAGCGGCTGTGGCTTACTGGTAGTGTGCGTGGCTCGTAAGCGAAAAAGCCGCGGTTCAAACCCCAGCTCGGACAGAAAATTTTATGATAAAAATTTTTCAGTTGAATTAATATTTCTGTTCAGCCTAGTCAATGGCAAGTATTTGGAGATATCTTAATTAATAGCTATGGAAATTGGAGTGCATGAAAATAAATAATATTTAATAATATTCTGGATCCTAAAAATAAATTTATAAATATAGTTGCTGCAATCATTCTATTTTTGACCCAATAAGAGAATAATGATTGTTTCAATAATATTTTGGTTCCTACAAAAAAGTTTATTTTCTAAATATGGTTGTTGTAATCATTTTATCATGATCAAAAAAATATTATATGTTTAAGAACATGTTAGCAACAATCATAATCCGAATCATACTATGATCCTCTTAAAACATGGTTGTTCCAACTATGTTTTTTCTCTGCGTGCGAGACCCGAGATTTATAACCCTGCAGAAAAAATGCTATTTAAAGCCCTATTCTGGCAATGTAAAAATTGCTAACCAGTATTTTTAATATTTCTATGTGTTTGTTGTAACTTTTTGATTTCAAAACCAAATTTGAAACTCAAAATTAATAAATTTTGATAAAAATTGTCACCTGCTTTTTAGATAATGGCAATTTCTTTAAAAAATTGTTTTTTGAGCTTCAAATTTTGTTTTGAAAACAAAAATTACATTTAAAACATAGAAATATTAAAAATACTGGGTAACAATTGTTACTTTGCCAGAATAGGGCTATTAAATAAAAAACTCAATAACAAAACTCAAAAACTCTTAAAAGTTTTTGATTTAAAAATAAAGGTTTACTTTTTATTTTTTATTGATTTTTTTTTATAAATTAGAAATTAAACATAAAACTTGCGAGAAAACACCATGTAAATAACTTGTAAGTAGTTGCAATTTTTCACTTTTCTAGGAAAATATCATTTTCTTCTGGTTTCTTTAAGAAATTGCAAAAATTTAATTATGAGAGTGTTACATTGAATTAGAGCTTCAGCTCAAATAAGTGTTTCGAACTACACTTGTTCACGCAAGTTCAAACTTTAACTACACGTATATTTTATTCACGAACTACACGTAAAGTTCGTATTCACGTGATTGTTGCATTCACGTGAATAGTATTCACGTGAATAGTTCTGTTGAGTTTTTAAGAATAAAAAAATTACTATGTTATTTAGAAGACTTCCAACTGTTGCTCTATGATTTTTATGGCTTCTGTGGAATTTGGCCAGTTCCTAGGTACGTCATTTGGATATTTTACGCTTCTGTGAGTTTTAAGGAAAAGAATGATGGTTCTTGTGGGAAAGAGATTCAACTGGGATTGGGATTTGGTTGCGTCATTGGGACTCTTCAGGTTCTGTGGGTTCCTTGACAGGAATGAAGGCTCCTGTTGACAAGGAATTCAACTAAAATTTGGGATAATGAAAGTGTTGTCAAATATTCGACAAAATGTAAAAACTGGTTTCTCGAATAACCAAAAAATTCAAAATTTTTAAAAACCGGTTTTTCGAATTTATAAAGAAATAACCGGCTTAAACCGATTAACCGATTTTTTACAAAAACTAGGTTAGTATATGTAAATATATCTTTTTAACTTTAATAAAGAATTTATAGAAGAATAAAAGGCATGGCATTTTTTTTAATATATAGCCCATTTAACTGAAGGTTTTATTAAACGTATTAAACAATAAACTAAGCGTATATTCTGGTTAGACAGACAGAAAAAACCAGCAGCTTTTATTATTGTTTTTTAGACAAAGTAAAAACGATAGGTACTCATAACTTTTCAGGTATATATATGATAAAGTATAAATTTACAACAAAATACTTTAAGATTTAAAATTTTTACATGGTATTTAATATTTTTATCGCAGACGAGGCAGCGGGTATTTGCTAGTTAGTACATAAAACGAATATATTCCTAGATACTACATCAGGTATAAGCATCATTTTACGAATGAATTCGTAAAGATATCACAATACAAATTATTTGTATATTTTACGAATAATGGTAGAATGTACGAATATTTTGTTTACGAATATCATTCGCAGAAATTTTACAGTTTTGAGTGTTAACAAGAAATTCTGGCGATTACGTTGAAGAACCTGACCGATAAGAAAAATATTTTGATCGGAGTTTTTTATTAGCTCGAGTGTGGGTGGATTAATATCATAATTGAATTATACAAGCATTTTAAAATTGGTTCTTCCATTCAAATTACTTCTACCTATTCTTTATCACGTCCTTCACTCTGAAGCTTTAACTCTTTTGATCCCTCGTGTGTGTTTCCTTAACCATTGCTTGTTAACATGCTGAACTTGAATAAAAGTGGTCTAAGTTCGAATTTGACATTTTTGTTAGATGTTCTGGAAAAGCACTAATGACCTCTCAAGCACGACTTTATTCCGAAAACAATTAATGTACAAATCATCAAATAATTGCAACAAGACTTGATGGACAAAAACAACAACTCTGCAATCTTGTGTCGAATAAAAAGGATATAAACTCGGGTAGAAAAGGACAAGTCTGAGAGGAAGATGAAGAGAATAAAAGGCATGGATAAAATAAATAAATTGAATGTAACCCATGTACCGCATAACCGCAGCTCATTTAAAGTTCATTAAATTATTGTGACACTCTCTTGCGCACAAAATGCGGGCAAGACGCACTTCGTAAGATTTATTTGCTTAGAGGACATACATATTTTTTTCTTTTATGTTTTTGTTATAAACTTCAAATGATGTTGTCTGCCTGTCCTTTTCCCCTTTCTTAGCTTAAAATATTGTTTAAATTGAGGCCACAACCATTCTACCTCTCTATAAAGAATGCGCCAAGATAAATTCTAAGAAAAGTATTTATTCTAAGAGCAGCAACATAATTTTATGTAATTAAAAGGGGAAAAATATCAAAAGAAATTGCGTTAGGATTGGTGCACAAGAGTCTTTTAGTCCTTCATCAAAAAATTCAATTAAAATATGCATTCTAATTAGGCTGAGCATGAAAACAAAAAAGTTATGAAAACCAACCTTTTTGCCTTATTTGGCAGCTCTTAAGATTTGCTACGTACTCGCAATTAGTTTGTTATTAATAATTTTAAATTTCAGACACTTACTTAAAAGTCTCATAATGATGGCGGTCCATATTGCCGGTAAGAAAGTCAAACACGGACATATCCATGAGATCCAGCAGGCGGCGTCCTTCATCGTAAGGTGGAATGTCACGCACCTAGAAGAGGTTAGAAGAAAGACAATAAAAAGGCCAAAACAAACAAAGAAATTATAAAATTATTTAAGGAATCATAAAGAAGCTTTTAAGTGTGAAATAGTTATTTAATCCTTAAGGCAAAGATGCTTTTGTTAAAACTTCCAAACAGTTTTTATCCATAAAAATACCTCTTTAGTACAAATTTTCTTAAACAAAAGAAAAAAATTTAAAATATGATCCAAACAAATTTTTTTTTTTCTACTTTTGAAATGTAATTTTTTGTTGGTTTTCATAGCATAAGTACTTAAGACTAACTCGTTTTAGGTCCTTAATTTTTTAATAAACTTTGCTTTTTCCTCTACTTTACTCTAGCTTTGCACTAGCCAAGGCAGCATTTACAAGAAAAATAAAATCAACAAGAGCAACAACTACTGTTGTAATTCTGATTTTTATTTCACTTTTGCTTTCAAATGTAGAATGTTATCAATAGAAATTTCTAGCTTAAACTGTTTTGCTTTATCCTTTGTGTAGAGCAACAAGTAAACCTAACAGCATATTACATTACAATCCAATTAAGTTTTTCATGATTTTCCTTTCATTTCATTAAATTATTCAAGTTCTTAAAGTGCACTTAAGCTAATTTTGCTTACCATTGCACAGTAACCGGCATCAGTTTCCCATTGTGCTTTCCTGCGTTTATGATAGGAACGTCGCCATGGATGTCGCCAGACCTAGAGAAATAATGCAATAAAATTTATTTTACTAAACAATTTTTGTTGTTGTGTCTTACAAGGTTAATATTATCACTTTGAAGTGCTCATAAAATGAAAAAAGTTATGTCAAATAGAACATCATTTCAACTCAAAAGCTTATTGTCATAAAACTTTCTTGAGTGCATAGAATAGTAGTAAGTAGTTTCTCAAATAGTATATTCTTGACGTCGATAGAAAACTCAATGACAACTTAAAGTAAGTGAATATCTTAGTTTTTGTTTTTCTTAGGAAAAATAAATACTTGGCTTGTGTACGGATAAAATTTTGTATTCTTTAGTAACAAGAATAGAATTAACCCATTTCTGGTAACTGTACAAATTTTCGTACATCGACTCAAAAATTCATAAAAAATACATTTGAAGATAAACATTTATTAAAGTTCTTAGTTTTAACTAAAACATTTAAAAGTTTTTTTTTTGCAAATTCATTAGATAATATGTATATTTGTGGTTTTAGTATTCTTTATTTTTTGGCTTTTTAAGAAAAAGTTTTTTTTTACTGATTTTTCCTAAAATATTAAAATACATATAACTTTTTATCTAATACACATATAAAAATCTCGTGTCACGGTGTTTGAGGTAGAACTCCTCCGAAACTGCTCTACCGATTTTCACGAAATTTTGTATGTGTATTTGGTAGATTTGAGAATAGGTCGTAAAGTATTATTTATTCTCCTACCCCCAGTGGGCGTGGCACCACCCATACAACTCAAATTTGCGATATCGAATAGCTTTGAAGTTATAAGTCGAACAGCCTCGGAATGCGGTATTCGACCACAATTTACACGTGCCGCTTTACTGATAACATTTTACGGGAGATGAACAAGGGGGCGTGGCACCTCCCATACAACCAAAATTTGCGATATCGAATAGCTTTGGAATTATAGGCCGCACAGCCTCGGAATTCGGTATTCGACCACAATTTACACGTGCCGCTTCACTGACAACATTTTATGGAAGTTGGAAAGGGGCGTGGAGCCTCCCATACAACCAAAATTTGCGATATCGAATAGCTTTGGAGTTATAGGCCACACAGCCTCAGAATTCGGAATTCGACCACAATTTACACCTTCCGTTTCACTAATAACATTTTATGGGCGTTAAACAAGGGAGAGTGGCACCTCCCATACAAACCAAAATTTCCGATATCGAATAATTTTTGAGTTGTAGGCCGCACAGCCTCGGAATTCAGTATTCGAACTCAATTTACACATGTAGGTTTACTGATAACTTTGTATGGCGTTGAACAAGGGGGCGTGGTACCTCCCATACAACCTAAATTTGAAAAATTCAACAGCTTTTGAGTTATTGATCGCACATTCATGGAATTCGACCACAATTTACATATACGTAGTTTCACTGATAACATTTTATTCGCGTTTGGCAACGAGGCCGCGGCAGCAACGCGCCGGGCTTAAGCTAGTATTTATATATATATATTAAATTATGATATATATATATATATATATACATACATATATATATATATTATAAAATTTTAAAATAATACAAATCTATTTGTTAATACTTGGGATAAACTGTAGAATTGTTTAAAACATTTTTTACCAACAAAAAGGTTTCCTCTATTTATTTCATTGTGAAAAATCGTACTTTGGCCAAATATGTATGCAACCCTGCAATCAATAATCCTCTGTCCGCTGCTTTTGCTCGTGTTGAAAATAATCATTAGCAATTTTTTTAGAAACTAGAGAAAAGAAAAGTGGATTTAGTCATCATGGTGAGCCGTCGAACCGTTGCTCGATTTCTCAAAAGTGGTCTCAAAAATCTATTTTGGTGTTGTTCAAATTGACAAATCTAATGATAAAGTTTGTTGAAAAATTTTTCAAGGTTCACGAGAATTTTTTTTTAACTCAATTGAACAAATGTTTCGCTTTGTAGATCTAGTGAAATTTGAGAGTTTTTTCGAGTTTTGTGAAGTTTTGTTTTTTTTTTTTAAAAAAATCTTCTTTAAATTTAAATTTTCGTACAACGTATCAAGTATCAATAGAAGTAACTTTTTATTTTGAATATTGAAATAAATGAAGAAGCAAATAAAACAGATGGCAACCCTTGATAGAGTTGATGGCGGTGATCTATAAATAGCCTACTGCTTTGAAATGTCATATGATTAGCAGCCATACAATTCATAAGAATGAATTCCAAAATCTGCACATTCATATGCTAGTTTAAACAGTGAGTTGATCACAGCTTAATCACTCAAAGACTACTGAAGAGGAAAATGTAACGATTTCCAAAACAGACTGTCTAGTCAGCTAAGTGTTGACTCTATACAGAGTTGTTGTTGTTGTTGTTGCCTTCTTGAAAACTTACTTGATCTAAAGCTCACAATCTTAATTCATGTAATTATTCAATAGATCATAAAAACTAATTAACGTAACTTTTTTCGTTTACGTATGTAATAAGCGGTCTCTGTGCATCAAAAACTATTAAAAAATTGTTATATTTTTATGTTATTATGTGGCTGCGTTTTTCTAATACACTATTTTTACGTTTTTGTCCAACTTTAGGTAAATTTTAAAAATAAGTCCCAGTGTTTCGCGGGCTCTGCTTTAAAAAAATAATGAGGTTGAACATTTCCGAACACAATGCAAAATGAGTTGGCTTCATATACTTGCATACCTGCCTTCCATAACGATTTATATCAGGAAATCTATGATTTTTTGTTATGTTCCGCTTGCAGATGCTAGGTATGGCAGCTCTAATAAGATATGTCCACAGTAGATTTAAAAAAAAATTAGTTTACCATTTTTTTCTTACCAATTTGAATTTTTACTATCATGTGTATCAACAATATAGGCAAAACAAAGAGATATTAAAAACTGACACAGGTACAAAAGTTTGAAGAATTTCATAACCTACAAATGTGTGGGAGGTAGTAGGAAAATTTCATAATGCCTTTTTTCGGCTATATCATAAAACCTTATTATTTTTTTTCAAATTTTTTAACCTTTTAGAAATTAAGTTTTCAGTTTTTAAAAAGCATATAACAGATCGTTTCTCATCATTATAAAATTTTAATTCTGATGAAAACACTGCAAAAAAGGATAAATTGGCAGCGAGGAAAGGAAAAATTGAGGATGAATTCCGAAACAAACTTAAAGTTAGGGTTCACCAACCGATAGCAGGATATAGAAATATGAATGATGGAAATACACCAAGGACATTTTTCGATAGAAATGACATAACAGCTGAGAAAGCAGAGAGATCATCAAATGTTGAAATTCATCCTTAATGTCTTGAACTGCAGGAAAAAAGCGAACGCTGAAAAGAACGAGATATATGCAACAAAAACAGCTGATTTGATTTAGAAAAAATCCTGAAATAAAGCTCACACACACACTGCATAAAGTCCTAGCGTATGGTAAAGACATTAAAGAATATCAGTCGGTACCAATTGGAGAATTGCCTCACAAGGCACAGGTATCCAAAAATAACGACTGTACAAAAATTCATTTACTTAAATACCTGCAAGTTTTCTCAAGTTTATTTTATTTGTTATTTAATAACAAAAGTTAAAGTCGGAAACATGATAAAAATGGAGTTCTAAACAATTGATATACTCACTTTTTGTTATTTTTTGACACCATTTTTTTTCAGTGTAGCAGTAGTTTAAGACTGAAAAATACAAAATTGACTTAAAGTTCATGTTAATTAACCACGAATCAAATAGAATTAAAAGGGATTCACACATTTCCCGCTGTAGGCTCAAAACAAAAAACAATCAAGAATAAAAAAACTAAACAAGTAAACACGCTTGATCGTGCTCATGCTCCTCGAGCAGTAGTACGACTCACGCCTTCACGTTTGAGGGCATCAAAACAGTTGTAACTTTTTGTTTATACACTACACTTAAGTCTTTTTTAGAAAAATTTTAAGCAGATTTTAGGGAAAAGTACTGTGAAAGGTTGTTTCTTTCTAGAGGAAAAATGTGTCAAATTTTATTTTATTAAAATATATATTATATAAAAATAATTTTAACGAAGACTTTATTTTATCTAATTTGCGAACTATTTCTAGCTCTACCACCAAAATTTCATTAACTTCCACTTAATAATTAATGAGATATCGCAATTCATATAAAAAATTGCATAAAAATACTTTGCTTATAAATTTAATCACTTATTTTTCAAAATTCCACAAAAAAAAGTTAAAGTTAAATTATTTGATTTTTAGTGTTTCCACTTCAGAAAATTTGACTAAATATTAAAGGTGTGCTCACAAAAATTTACCCCAGCAAAATCGCATTTGCAACGATCCAACAAGATCGTGAATTACCCTTTTTTATGTGTGTACACGAATTTGACTAATTTATAATCTGTGTTTAGTTGCAACAAATTAAAAAAAATACGTATATAATTCGTGTTTGCATTTTAAAAGTTCTGATTACGTTTTCTTTAACAATGCAACTAATTTCAGTCACTCAAGTAATTGTTCTTGATAATAAATACTTTCTTTCTCTCATTTGTCTCTCTCTCTCTCTCTCAATTTATCTTTTCTCTTACAATGAGTTTTTTTCGCATTGTATATATCTGTGTCGATAAGCAATAATAGCTTCCCAAGGTGCACAAAAACGCATGCGGATCCGTTTGGAGCCCGTTACGAATCCGTCAGTGCGGAATTCGCATTTTTATGTTTTGATGGACGCGTTTTGAACCCGTTAAAAATCCGTCAAAACAATGGTCAGAACGTTAACATAAAACTCAGTTTTCAAGTTGTTATGAAATCTTTTATTTTATTTTCAATCAATGAGGGATACGAAATATAATTTTATGCTTATTCTTACTTTAAATGACTTCCTTACATTATTCTCCTTCAAATCGAATAGAACTACTTGTCCGAATATTTCAATAATTATGATGATTGAACAAGTTACATGTGACTAGAAGATATCCGTACGCAAGATATTTTCTAATTTTTTACTTAGGTGCACTTGGGCATTGGAGGACGTGTCGAAGATGTTCTTTCACTATGCACATGATCGCATTGCCAAGAAAACGAAAAACCATGATTAAAAAAATCACAAAAACTTATTTTTATTTCATTATTTATTTAGAATGTAATATACATTCGAATACAAGAAATGAAATAACAAAAAAATTAAAAAACTATTTTGAATCTATCTTCAAATCAATCAATCAATTTCCTTTATTCTTCTAGGCCTATTGCGTATGGCAACCAAACAGAGTTGCGTAGCCAAATAAGCAACCAAACTTTAAAGCAACCGAACTGCCATCTGGTATTTTGTATCACAACCAATTTCAAGTTGCTATTTTCAGCGAGTTGCCAAAGAAAACAATAACGAGCTGTCAAAAAGAAAACAGCTCATGTTAAAAATTTTATATATTCAATAAGTTTAAATTTGGAAAAAGCCATTTATAGAAAGAAAACAAATAAATATGGATATAAGTAGTGATTTATATTTTGATGACAGAAACGGATGCACTGATGTTGTGTGTTGCGTATAAGAAGGAAAATCAGAGACAAATTCAACCCTTTGGAACTCTCAAATTCAAGGTAATATAATACTCTAAATACAAACATTGAATAAAAATTTGCTTATTTAAATAAATTTGACAGGTTTCTTAGTTATTTCCGATAAGGCAAAGAAGCGTTTTGTGATGTACTGGACGAAATAAAAAACTTTACACAGCCTGTTCGTTGTACGCCAATACCGCTTTCCAGCATAAGCTCTGCCAATCGCTCGAACTGTTGCTTGTTTGTAGTTTTTATGTTTCTATGAAAATAAATAATCTATTAATAATCCAAATAACACAAATTTCCAAAACTTGCGCTGCCTCCATTTCTCGCTTTTGCACAAGGCCACCAGCTTGCAACAAGCAATTAGCAGTTGCTGACTTTTGACAGGTTCCGCAACCAAACCAAATAACAGTGGCTATCGATAATAACACAAAAATTTGACAAGCAACTGTGAAAGCAGCGAGTTGATCAACTGTTCGAAAGTGTTGCCATCGATAATAAGAATTTGGCAACCGCAACTCAACTGAGAGTAAAGTTGCCATACACAATAGGCATATTCATTTCTCTTAGAGGTAATTAATACTAGTAAAAGGATAAGCTAGTTATTTCTTAATGTTATTACTTAGCTTAGCATCCCAATTGAAATTTTTATAGTTCTATGTTATACATTCATGTTATTCTATTCTCGGATTAGTGTGTTTTTATTATACTCGTACGCTCCTTATAAATTCAAAGGAAAATAGTAAATGCTTATTATTTTTTTTTTACTACTACGAATATGCTCTATCATTAACCTTACTGTTTTGTTTTTAATCCAAACTATTTTAAAAAACGAGTACGTTGCGAACTTGAATTATTTTAAAAAAACTTCTAAACGGATTCGTATATAAAGTTCCTTCCGAGTCCAAAACGAATCCGAAAAAGTGGAAAAACCCATTTGTATTATTGAGAGGAATTTCATACAAAAAAGGATTACTTCCGGATGCTGAACGCAATCCATTTTGGAAAAAATTTACGAAGAAATAAGTCTGTCTCGGATTCGAAACGGATCCGTATGGCACACTAGGTTAAGTACAGTCAACTTAAGACAGAACTGAGTTTTTAATGGAGCCGTGTTCCACGCGCACTATAAACACACAATTTGGAGCTTTTAGCATAACCTTAGCCAAAGATAGAACGCAAAAATAAAAGACACTTTTATATAACTAATATGGCGATTAAAAACTTTGAAGCACGATTTCTCGAAACTTTGCAATTAGACTTAAGCTGTTATATTTCGGCAAAGAAACCAAAAAAGCTTACGAAGAAGAAATGTGGGGGGGAATACAAATGCAGGCTCAAACATTTTAAAACAAACGTGAGCAGCGTAAAAAGACAAAAATTCTCTTGGAAGAACTTCTGCTCAAGCAGAGAAAAAACTAGAGACATAGCAAGGCTCAGGAATCTACACTCTAAGCAGCCCTCCAAAGCCAGCTACACAGAGACAATGATAAACGGACGGAAAGCAGTCAGAAATTCCTTAAAGTTCTTTTAAAGGCACATTTTGATGACTGTACTGTAGCTGCAAACACATTCGCAATACGAAGACACAGGACAAACCCGCTTCAGATTTCAAACGACTTAATAATATCGGACAAAATCCTGTGGGCTATAAACTTGGTCTCGGAATAAAAATCTCCGGGACCAATTGGTATGACTTTTCTTCCAATTGAAAGCTTTTCTAGACATCTCTGGTGCATTCAGTAAAGTATCAACTATGGCAATCTTGAGTGGATTACGTGCAATAGAGGCTCCACCAGCTATAAGCCTATGGTTAGACAAGTTGCTTAGCTGCAAGAGGGTTCGAGCTGAGTGGGGCACCAAATCCATGGAAAGAGAAGATCGCAGTGGGACACTCCAGAGAAAGGGCTCTCTCGCCCTACTATGGAATCTTGTTGTCAATGAAATACTCAAAAACTTTGAAGATAGAGCCCTGAACATAACAGTTTATGTGGACGACATAAGCATAAATATAGCAGGAAAATTTCTATTAACAGTAAGCTCCATAATGGAGACCACACTCAAGGAGGTACTTAGATGGTCAAATTCAATTGGTCTAAGTACTAACGGAGAGAAAACTGCATCTTGTTCGGTTCACAATAAGGCACAAGGTATTTCCGTGGATAGCACCAAAAATGAGCGACATTCGTCTCATACCGAAAACTCACACAAAATATCTAGGAGTCTGAATATCTAGGAGAATAAATGTAGAATAAAGGGTGAAGAAAGATAGCATCGCGCTATAGACATCCAATAAGATGCAAGGCAGCACCTAGATTACTTCAATCGCCCTTTCCGATGCACTGGATCGCTGTAACAGAAGTTCGCCCTATTTTTCTCTATGGAAATATTATGTGGTTGCCGTCAGTGAATAAATCAACGTACCTTAGGAACATGAAGAAAACTCAGCGACAGGCAGCGCTATGCGTTACGGGGGCACTGAATTCAACTTCAACTAAAGAGCTTGAAACCATTTTATGTATGGACACCCCGGACATATACGCAAAATAAATAGCCGGGAAAATGGCAGAATGCATGACGGCGGCAAGCAAAATACACTATCAAAATTTCGGCCACTGTACAATTGGCAAGGATCTACTTAGTAATACGGACTACATGATACCTCACGCAATAGTCAACTCTAAGAAAAGAACACTTCTAGAACCAAATGAGTGGTGCAAATATTTACAGACGGCTCCAAAATGCCTACGGGGGAAGGTGCGGCTCTGTTTTGTGCAGAGCCTAAGAAAAGGTAGTCAAACAAACGGCCAAATTACTACAGCATCTTCAAGGCATAAGTAGGGATGCAAACGATGCATCGATAGTATCGTCATCGATGATATATCGTTCATAAATATCGATGTCAACATCTATGTTCTTATGAGCGATACATCGTCGATACATCGGTCTAAAAAGGAAAAAAATTGATATCGTTTGCTCATTTTTAGCCGATTCACAATTTGACATCTGGAAATACCACAAAAAACTAACACACAATAACACAAAAAATAAATATTCTGATGCGTATTCAATAGCAAATGTAAGCAAAACAGAAGTGTAGATGTTCCTGTAGTCTCCTATTACCCCAATAAAAAAAGATGCGATCGAAATTTGGGATGACATGAAATCTCTATTTTTTAAAAACTTGCGAAGATTGTAATGCTATATCTGTACCCACTTGTTCTCTGAAGCTGGAGCAACCATCACTCAAGAAAGAAACAGGCTTCTAGTGACGAGGTTATCTAAGATTCTGTTCCTTAATTCAATTTATAAATTGAAAAACTCCAACAAATAAATGTTTTCAATTTATGAAATGGAAAAACATGTTTTCTATTTGATATAGATTTCATTTTGGTAGGTGGTCTAAAGGTATAAAACACCATCCTGCCTCTGCAATCAAGTGATGCCTGCAGATAGCCCGTGCTATAAAGTAAGGATAAGTTTTGAAACAAAACTATCGAAGTTTACCACCGAAAAACATCGTTTGACGCCAACAATGCTCATTTTTGTTTAAAGCCTAATTTTGAGGTCGGTAAATATGACAAATTTAAAAAAAAAATCACAAAATTTAAAAAAAAAACAATAATAATAAACTGTGTAAATAAAAAAAAACTGTGTTTTGTATGAACAAAAAACCCCGTTTTTTTGAGTAAGAAAGAAAAAGGACAAAAAAAGAAATTTTATATACAAAATACAGAAATTTTGTCGATTTCTTTTTTTTCAAATTTTGTTTTTGTAAATTTTTCTACCTCCATACATTGTAAGAAATTTGTCTTTCTTTTGTAAAGGGTCCGCCAAATAATTTTTTTTTTTTGAAAATTCTATAAAAAAACTACTGGATATTTTCTCAAATTTCTTTTTTTATTTGAAAGTACAATCCTTTCGGTTAATAATGGAAAATAATTTCATTCAAATGGCTGCTTCGGCTGGCCATGCAGTAGCCTACACGATCGGTCCAATTTTTAAGCACATTATCGATTGTGTGTAGCTGTATTTCACCAATGGCTTCACGAATATTGTCCTTTAAAGCGTCAATTGTCTCTGGCTTGTCGGCGTAACACTTATCTTTGAGGGCACCCCGCAAATAATAGTCCATCGGTGTCAAATCGCAGCTCCGAGGTGGCCAAACGACATCAGATCTGCGGCTGATAATGCGATCTTCAAAAACAGGGCGCAAAACATCGAGTGTTGAAAATCGTTGAAAATGGCCCGATAACGATCGCCATTGACTGTAACGGCCACTCCTTGCTCATTTTCGAAGAAAAATGGCCCAATTATGCCTCTGTAGCAAAATCCGCACCAAATAATGACTCGTTTTGGGTGCAGTGGCTTTTCAATGTATGCGTGCGGGTTTTCTGTGCCCCAAATGCGACAATTTTGCTTGTTTACATACCCGCCAAGATCAAAATGAGCTTCATTTGAAAAGATGATTTTTTTGGCAAAATCAGCATCTTCTGTAAGTCGATCGCAGGCCCACTTAGCGAAGCGAAAACGCATTGGATGGTCAGTTGGCTTCAACTCCTGAACCAATGGCGTCCTACCAAGGTCTTTATGCAAAATTCATCTCAATGATTTCTCCGAAATGTTGAATTGTTGAGAACGACGGTGAATTGATGTTGATGGCGCTTCACGCACACTTTCTGCCACAGCAGCAATATTCTCGGGTGTACGCACTGCTTTTGGCTTTTCACGCTTTGGTTTATCGATGAGGATGCCAGTTTCCTTCACTTTTTTCACAAGATAACGAACATACGGAGCTGACGGTGCTTCTCTTCTTCCAAAATCCGTACGAAATTTTCGCACACATTCTGCAACATTACCTTGATTTTCAAAGTAATGTCGCAATATTTCCCAGCATTGTTCAAGCGTATACACAACCATATTTGTTTAGCGGAAGGATAAAACTAATTATCTGTCAAATCAGACATGAGCTAAGTGTTACCATTCACGAAATAAGCACTAGTTGAAAAAAAAAACTTCAGATGGCGTACCCTGTATTTTATAATAGAGTGCAAATAAAAAATATGTAATCTATAAAAATAATACTTATATTTTTCGAATCCAGTACTAGGCCTTATACAAAAATGAAAACATCGTAAAAACATCGATATATCGATCTAATAAGCGATATTTTTAAACATCGATAATTGTCAAGAGAACATCGATGTTTTCAAACATCGGCGATTAAATCCATGTGCTCCGCTACCATCAAGTCTAAAAGCATCCTGGCTGGCAGAGGTGCACTAAATGCACTATGGCCTTCCAAGAAAGTGCGCATCTACTTGGTCCCTTGCCACCAGGTCATTGAGAGGAACGAGGTGGCTTAGCGAGACGGTATAGCAAAGGTGGGCTCAGGGCTAGAATCAGAATTCGCAGAACATGTACCTACTCCGCTACAAGAGTCGTACAGGATCCTCGAAAACAGAGCCATACAATCAGTAAATTGTAGATGGACAAATACGACGTGGTGCAAAATCTCGATAATAATGTGTAATGCACAATGCGAAAAACAAACTATGTTCATCTTGGTATGCCCGCGCAGAGATTAAGCACACTAGTGGGTATACTTCTTAGTTACTGACTGCTGAAACCTGGCATCACTACGGATGATAACTGCAGGAATTGCAAGGAACCAGGCACTGTGGAGATCCTAGAGCACCTATTATGCACATGCCCACCCTTCTTAGATCGAAACTCAAATACCTGGGCTCATCGACGTTCCTGTCAATAAAAGATGTAGCCAAAATATCTCTGAAGTCTCTCCTAATATTTGTGTTGAATTATCGTAAAATTTGCAGACTAAAGCAAAGGTTTTTTTGCTCATAACCGGCACCACTAAGAACCAGAAGTGGTCTATGTGAGCCTACGTCAGCAGGTAATCGGAAAAGCATAAGCCTAAGCTTTTATTACTTATCAAAACAGATATAATTGGAATTATTTGATATCATTTAAGTAATAGAAGCAAAAGGAACTCGAATCTCTGAAGAAGAAGGTTAGGAAAGCCTTCAATCTGCACATGACAGAGAACAGGGTTGACAGGCTGGAAGTCGAAAGGCTGATCACTATGGACGGGGTGAGGAGTGCTATACGCTCATTTGCTCCGTACAAAACATCAGGGATGGACGGTATATTCCCTGCTATGATGCAATGGGGGGAAGATCTCATTGCACCTAGGCTGTGGGGTATATTCGTTACTTTCCTAGCGACTGGGTATGTTCCGAGAGTCTGGAGAGAGGCGAAAGTTGTCTTTCTTTCGAAGCCCGGAAAAAAAGATTATGCGGAGGCGAAGTCGTTCAGACCGATCAGCCTAACATCTTTTCTCTTGAAAACGATGGAAAGAGTGATGGTTGACTGTCTTGAGAGCACCTCGCTGATGCAAAATCCTCTGAGTAGATGCCAACATGCAAATAGAGCAGTAAGAGTGACTGAAAAGGAGGTATTTTCAGGAGGCATTGCGATGGCCACATTTATGGAAATCGAGGGTGCTTTCGACAAAATATGCTTTGGAAGGCTGCGGCAAGCCCTGACAGAACGCAATGTAAGCCCAATGATAGCAAATTGGGTGGACAATATGCTCAAACACAGGGCTGTCAACATGCAGAATGGTAGAGTAAAGACTAGAGGTAGAGTAAGTAGAGGATGTCCCCAGGGCGGGGTGTTATCGCCAACCCTGTGGAACATAACTGTGGACTCACTACTGGTTAGACTGGATGAATCGGGCATACACACGATAGGGTATGCAGATGACATTGCGTTGGTGGTCCGCGGCAAGTTCATTGACACCATCTCTGACATCATGAAGGGAGCACTCCGAATGGTGGAGGAGTGGTGTCGAGAACAAGGCCTTACCGTAAACGCAGGTAAGTCAGACAATATTCTCTTTACTAGAAAGAGGTTAGGCCTGAGGACAGAACCACTCAGACTTTTTGGAGTTGAAGTCAACATGTCCACGAAAGTTAAATATCTAGGGGTAACCTTTGATAGCAAACTAAACTGGAACGAGCATGTAGAAGATAGGATTCAAAGAGCCAAGAGGGTTCTGTTCCAGTGCAGACGCGTTTGTGTTCTCAAATGGGGCCTAAACCCAGAGGCTATGAAATGGGTTTACACTATGATGGTTAGACCTGTCATCACGTATGCTTCGGTGATTTGGTGAACAAAAGTCAGCCAGAAAACCATTAAGAAGAGACTGGACAGAGTCCAACGGCTGGCGTGTGTTGGAATAACAGGTGCAATACGCACCACTCCAACAAGCGCAATGAAGGTTCTGTTAGGTATGCTGCCGTTGGATTTAGAAATAAAGAAAACAGCGGCGCTGTCAGCCCTCAGGATGTTGCGAAATGCTACGTGGCATGAGGAAACGGCCCTACATGGTCATATTCGCATCCTTGATTTTGAACAGAGAGATGTCAGGGAGGTGCTTATGCCTATGGACGGAAGGCAGAGAGTAAAAATAACAGAAAAATGTTATAAAACTCTTATAACGGATGAAGCCGTTTGTGAAGAAATCGCTGGTAGCGATATCAGTATATTCACAGACGGCTCTCTGATGAATGGCCGGGCCGGGGCAGGCGTGTACTCAAAAGAGTTAAGCCTATCCTGTGTACTGAGGTTGGGGAGGTTTGTGTCTGTATACCAGGCAGAAATGCTTGGCGTAGTGCATGCGCTGGACCACCTGATAGATGGCCGGATCAGTGGCAAGAAAATTGTCATCGCTCTCGACAATCAGTCTGTGATTAGGTGTATGCAACGGACAGACATCACTTCCAGGTTGGCCATAGAATGTCTTACAAAACTCAATAGGTGCGCCCAGACGAATGAGCTCACACTTATGTGGGTGAGAGGACACTCTGGCATAGAACAGAATGAAGAAGCTGATTCTTTAGCAAGAGCAGGATCAGCAGAAGAATTATGTGGACCAGAACCACGTATCGCCATAGGTGACAATATGGTGGCAGGCCTTGTTAAACAATGGACGGACTCGGATCACAGTACAAGGTGGGAAGAAGCTGTTAATTGCAGGCAATCAAAGGCGGCCGTGAAGTGGTCTCGTAGTGAGGCAGCAAAAGTTATCCGATACAATCGAAGGACTTTAAGCTGGCTTACTGCACTGGTCACAGGACACGGTCCCTTCATGTACCATCTCGGGAAGATGACTCTGACCGAGGACGATGCGTGTAGGTTATGCCTAGAGGAGCCGGAAACAGCAGCACACATTCTGTGCCAGTGTCCGGCGCTGGCAAGCATAAGATTGACCACTCTGGGATGCCCATTTATTGGCGAAGCCGAGATTGGTCAACTAACCTATAAGGATATGCTTGAGGTGACAAAGGATGCTTACACAAGGAGCATGCTCACTTACGAGTACTCCGAGCAGTAGTACCCTTTGTCCAATGGGGGACGAAAAGGGACTTACTGTGGTCTGCTTCGGCAAATCCCCAACTTATTATATATAATAGAAGCAAAATATGTATGGGTATAGGCATTTCTTTCAGCGTGTGCTATTTATATATTAGCTAAAACTTAACATACTAAAAGAAAATGTTAGAATTGAACACCACAGATTAAAACCATCTTTATTCCAGTATAAATGAATAGACTATTTTCAATTAAAAACTGTCTAAAGTAGAAACGGCACTTATAAGGTGACCAACACCTCCTACCCTCTCTCGTCTCATCTCTCTCGTCCACCAAGTCAAACCATTAACTATGAGCTCTCTTTTCAAAAAGAAGCATTACTTTCTGAGCAATAACCTTTTTAAGGAATAAGAAAATTTTTGCAAAAAATACATACAACTACATAAAATCAAAGTGGAATTTAATGGCGGCAGCCATTGAAGTCTTGCAACATCGACAAGAAACGACAAGAAAGCAAGCAATATACATAATTAAAAAAACCTCAAAAAAAAGCTATCTGACGCAGAAAATTCTTGATGTTAAATAAATTAAATAATAATTAAAAAAAAAAAAACGCTAACGCAAACTTTGAGGCAGGATGCGCTGCTGCATGTTGTGCTGCAGTGTTGGTTGGTGGAAAAAAATACCAGAAAATAGTAATAATAAAACGGAAATAATGACCGGAAGCAACAAAGCCAGCGAGGGATATACCAACACAGTCGCACACACACATACATAGAGCCAAACAATAAAACGAGCAATGGAGAAATTAAATAAGCGCATATAGAGGCTGGCGCAGAAGGCTGCGCTGCTAACCTGCAGACATCGGAATCACCAGCTACTAAAGAAGAAGAAAGAAAAACCAACGCTCTTCTTCTACCTTGCCACTTTAATACTAGACAACCCAGAATGCGTTAAGCTTGGCATACCTGGGTGATAGTTTGCTTTCGCTGCAGACTCCGACGCTTGCAATAAATCTAGCAGGAATTTAAAGGCGCAATTTTTACATTATATATATTTTTCTTTCTTTAGCGCATTTTGTTTATTTTTGATTTTTTTTCTTTTTATTTTATTATGTTCCTGTAATTTTTAGAATTTTTAAATTTTTGCGTTTCTTCTTCTTCTGTTTTTTTACGCTGGCTTTGTTGGTTTTACGTGGCTTCCGGTGGAGCAGTTCTTTCATTCAATTTCTCTTTTTTTTTCAAGTTATTGGCTAATAAAAATTGTATAGTTAAGAGCGGTGTAGGTGGGCAGGATGAAGTCATTTTTCGTAAAGCTTTTATGAAAATTAAAATTCAAAGAACTAAAACATTAACTGGCTTTATTTAGCGCAATGCTGAAGGTATTCAGAGCATTTAATAGCAGCAATTAAATTTAAATTTTATGGAAAACAATGCTTATTATGTTTAATACACAAAAGTACTTATAAGCAGAGAAAAAAACAAATATTTGAGGGTAACGTATATACAGCTGAATGCTTGGTGGGTTTAAAGATAATATTCCAAATTTTATTGAATGTCTTTCGGAAAATAAAAAGTATTTTGTACTTAAGACCTTAAATTAAATTTTTGAAGCGAAGCTTTTTACGGCTCGGCTCGTCTATTGATTTGCTATCATGAAAATTAAAAAAATGCCGAGAGATTTTTGTGAATGGTTTCCTAAGAATTTTATTGCTTTCGTCTTACGTCTATTTCAGTAAAAAATTTTAAAAATATCTTGCTGCTATCGAGATTTGAATTGATTGATTGATTTATTGCGATAGTTATTAGTACATTAAGAATAATTTTTTATAGTACAATAGTTAATTGGAAATTAGTGGCATACTGCTTTAAATAACTAAGAATTAATTACAAACTTTTTTATATCTTAATTTTTTAATTTGAATTAAATCTGATATCTAAATAATGTGACTTATAGATTTTTGGCTATCTCAGAAATTAACAAACATATACTTAAAAGTAAAAACAAGAAAATGCTTAAAAATTAAAAGTCTAAAGTTCTCTTTTTTTGAGCACATTTTAAATTATAAGGTAAAGAGTTCCATAATCTAATAGTATTAAAAAAGAAAAATCTTATTGAATTTAAATGAATAAATTTCGGTAATATTAAATTTCGGCTTCTGTTTGATTGGCTAAATTGAAATTTTTCATAAAGAAGCAATGCTACAACCCAGAATTCTTTTATTCCAAGACGAGATATGATAAAACTTACGTAGACCATAAACATAGCGAGCAGCATTATTGAAAGCGAGTTGTATTTTAGTAAGTGATTGGGAGTCAAGTTTACTACAAAGTAGCTGATTATAGAAGCAATCAATTAAATCACCAACCTTCTTTTTGTTTCAGTAGGTGAAAAGGGCCAAGATAATCTTAGATTACGCAATGTACAATAAATCTTACTAACTACACTATTAATATCGTCAACATATGTAAGTGAAGATTTCAACACAAAACCAAGATTGGTGACTTTACTTACAAATTTAAGTGGAGTATTACAAATGTAGATAAGAGGAATGTCTTACATATAAATTTTCATTTTTGATATTGGCACAACGTAGGATTTTATATGATCCTGCCACTCAGATCATCAATAAGACCAACACGTCACGTCTTGGATATCATCAGCGTATGCCTGCAAGGTGACACTATAACATAGCAAAAAGATATCATTTATGAAAAAACTGAACAGTAAGGGACCAAGAACAGAGCCTTGTGATACTCTAGATTTAATAGATTTAAATTCAGAATAGTGAGACCTAACTTTAGTTCTTTGAGATCTATTAGTTAAATTACTCCCCATAAGCCTCACAGAACTATTTGAAAACCCTTTAACTTTGTACAAATACTGATAGTTATTACTGATAACTGATTACTGATAAGTTTTTACAAAGACTATGATGGTTGACCGCATCAAATGCTTTAGAAAAATCTAAAAGGCAAAGAATAGTAATTAAAACTTAGTCATACTCACTTCGTATAACATCAATAATTTTATTCATCGCTGTACAGCAGCTATGTCCTGAACGGAGTACTGATTGTTGTGATAGGAGTTTGTTTAGACTTAGATAATTAGAAATTTGTTCCACCATGAGAGACTTACATCTTTTTGACAAACATTGAACTCGCTACCTCTCGATCGTCAGGCGGAATTATTTCCCATTACGTTACAGCTGCGGTCAAAATAATAGTAGCGCCCTTATATTCATACATGTTTGGATAAATAATACTAGTATACGAATTTCGGATCCGGTAAGTCCATTTTCATTCCTATATGTACTTTCAACACTCGTTCCAACTCCGTACTCAGTTTCCTCCTATATTGTAAAACTTTCAAGATACAGGGTGTTTTACGGTTTTGGTACGTGTTTAGTATTATTGATCTAGAATCTAAACTACTCACCATAAAATAAAAAATAATATTTTGTATTCTAGAAAAAATATCAGATTTTTCATAAGTATATCAATCGCTTTCGTGTCATGTGCTGTAGCGGAGAAAAAATTTTGAGATTATCCAAAAAAATATCTACAAATTTTCTATCTTTTGTTTTAGCGGAGCTGTTACTGTGCAAAGTTAGAATTTAAAAAAATACTGTTGATTAAGTGTATTTTTACATGAAAAAAAGACATTTTAAATTTGGACGATTACAGCTCCGCTAAAACAAAAGATACAAAATTTGTTGATATTTCGTTGAGTAATCACAAAATTTTAGCTCAGCTGCAGCACATGACACGAAAGTGGTTGATATATTGATGGAAAGGTTGATATTTTTTCTAAAATAAAAAATATTATTTTTTATTTTATGGTGAGTAGTTTAGATTCTAGATCAATAATACTAAACACGTACCAAAACCGTAAAACACCCTGTATCTTGAAAGTTTTACAATATAGGAGGAAACTGAGTACGGAGTTGGAACGAGTGTTGAAAGTACATATAGGAATGAAAATGGACTTACCGGATCCGAAATTCGTATACTAGTATTATTTATCGAAACATATATGAATATAAGGGCGCTACTAATATTTTGACCGCAACTGTATGTAGGCACATTTTGTTTGTTTGTTGATTAGCTAATAAATATTTTTTCTTTCCTTGTCTGGTAGATAAGCTTAGTTTAAAACCAAGGCACACCAAGGCATAAGCTAAGGAGCACCACATTTGACGTTAGATAGCGCGTTTTAATCTTTGATAATCTATGGCCGCATTCAGCGCAGACAACTGTTGTGTACTGTAATGGTTGTGCTACCTGAGTGCGCGAAGTTTTTCTCTGAATGTGTTGCTCCTCTACACGTCAGAAGTTAGATTTAATTTAGTTAAATTTAATTTTTATGTAAATTTAACTCAATTGCAAAGGTTTCTCACTTAAATTTGCAGCGTTCTTTATGTGTTTATTAATTTAAGAGCGTCAGTACCAGCATCTGACAGTTAATTAAACAGCTGTGTTCATACTGAACCAAAAAGTTACATTATATTAATAAAAAGGTGCATTAATTTCAATGAATTATTCATTGATTTTGGTCCAATCAACTGTGGTCATTAATTTCAATGAATTTTCTTCATACTTTAATGAATAGTTCATTAAACTTAGTGATTTTCAATGAATGGTTCCTTGAATATCAATGTACACTTCATTGAATTCAATGAACACGTTCATTAAAAAAAGCCAAAATTTATGATTTTTTCATTGAATTAAATGAAAAGTTCATCGAATTCAAGGTAAATTTCATTGAATTCGATGTAAGGTTCATTGAATTCAACGTATAGTTCATTGAATTCATAAGTATTGTAAATACAAATAAATATTTTAAACAAATTTCAGCAATAAAATAAATACTAAAATAAGGGGATAGCTTACCCCCTAATCCCCTGATAGTTTCACCCCTGGTAGTATGGCAAATATATGGTCTGTTTTTTCAGCGTTTAATAACTTCTAATCTTTTTCATTTCCTTTGCGGGTGTTGAAACTAAAGCTTCTAAAAATCAAACAGTCGCAGTCAAAGAAAAAGCAAAAAAAAAAAAATCTGATAGACTACGAAGCACTTTAGCAGTTTCAGCAGTTTTTAATTTGATTGACAGAAACAGTGAACAAAATTGAAAGTCGAAGCAACAGCAATTGTTCAACTTTTGAAAGTCGAAGCAGAACAGTTTTTCTTATCTAAGAGCCAAATCGGAGATGGTCAGAGCAACTGATATTACACTTCAATGCGAAATGGGCGACATATTGAAAACAATTTGTTCCTAATTTGACGAAATATGTTCAATGCCATTTTTTTATAACATATTGTATAAAATTGGTTAAAAAATTGCTTAAAACATTTTTGTGTGAAATATCATGCATTGATATTAAAGGCATTGTGTTGAATTTAAAAGCGTGATGATTTTTTCAGTGTATATATTGATTTTGACAAATATTTTGTACCCCATATTTGTAGGCACTAATTGAATGAGACAAATTGATCTGTAACGTGTATATATCAATACGTTATATATCCATCAATACGTTATATATCCATCAATAAGTCGATTCCTGAAGATTGGTGCAACGTTGCCGGTTTGAGTCGCTTCAAGCGGACCCCTTGTTTTCGTTGCTTCGATGACTCAAAACATGCATGAGAAGTAAAACTGGAGAAGAAAGGCTCAATGGGTTAGCTCTTCTAAATGTTCACAGGGATGTGGAAGTGACCACGGAATAAATTTTAAATGCATAAGCCCAAAAAAAAAATATATACTATTATTATATATTATATAAAAAAAAATTGGAATAAGTCTAAAAAAATTAAAAAAAAATTAAAAACCTCCCCCGAAATTTTTTCTGGGTACGCGCCTCTGAAAATATGATGTAGTAGACAGTTTTGCTTTCATAAATAACTATCTTTGTAGAGAGAAATATAATAAAATACAGGATATATAGTGCTAAAAATGGGTTTTTTCAGCTAGGGTCAGTGATGCGTTCGACATACAAAATTGTTTTCGTCAAAACGTAGATAGCCATTATTGAATATAAGCCCTCGATATGAAAGCATTTATATGAAAAAATTCCTAGTATTTTCTTATATTTTGTATGAAGAAATTTGTTAAAATATTTTTAGGAAAACTTTAAATGAACAAAAAATTTATAAGAAATAATTAAATTTAAAATAACGAGCAGAAAAATGTTTTTTGTTGGAGCTGGGTGTCGAACCTACGCACAGTGTGGCGTTTGGCCTATTTAGACGGCAAAAAATAATTCCGGTTTGAGTAGACGGAATGATTTGAAATTAAGAATGTAAGCTATTGAGTGGCATGTCTTCCTTACGTGTAAATTTCAATCAGATAGCCTGAGTGAAACCAAAGTTACCAGAATTTGTATGAAAAACTTTGCCTTTTAGCTTCCCTACATCACAATTAAATGCAGCCCTAAATAACTCCGGAACAAAGAGCCGCACAAGAACCGTAGACCACTTTTTGAAAACGGTATGTCTTATAATACCTTTGAACATTTAGAAATAATGTATCCATTAATTGTATTTTTTTTTTAAGATATGGTTGAATTTCCGAAAACTGTAAATTTTGTCATGTTCAATGTAAAATTAGACTTACTGCCAAGCTTTGCTAAGATTTAATTTTAATGTACTATTACTCACAGATTTGTCATCTATTTTTTTTTCAAGTGGTTTTGGGTTGTAACCCCTTATTTTCGCGAATATTGTATGCAGTTTGTTTTACATTAATACAGCTTCCACACTAAAAAAAAGCTACCAGAATTCCATACTGTTCTTCAATATTTTAGTGCAATGCAATTAAATTTAAATGCAAATATAACTCTATATCATCTCCCTTCCATGTCCCCTTTTTCGCACACCCCAATTCCTACCCCCTCCATATATTTTTTAACCTTTCACAATTGATGACTCTTTATTCCTAATAAAAATATTATTTAACTTTTAAGAAATGATCAAAAAATAAGCAAACTAACAACAATAGTAGATTAATGTTATCATAGCTTAACCCTGCTGTTAGATTAAAAAAATGTACGAATGGTCCCTAATCCAAGATAAGCAAGTTTTAATTTTTCTCAGTCTTGTTTTATGACAGACAGCTGAATTTATGGAAACAACACTGTTTTATAAAAAAGTCACGTGAGCCTAATCTTATTGGCAATATATGCCTCCATTCATAAGTTATAAAAGAAACAAGCCAAAAAATGGACCAAATGGTCCTAATCTAACAGCAGGGTTAAGTGCATTTGTTGATTTTGTTGTTGCTTTTTTTAATAAAAATGCATTGAAAGTCACTCGGTTGTTTAACTTTGCTTATGTTTACATTTTTTGAAAATATCTTTTTTCTGAAATGTTGTTGTTTTTAAGCAAATGTTTTTGGTTATTGACACAAATTAGTCTATGATTATTGCTAATGTTAGAATCGAAGTGAAAAGTTTAATTTGGAGACACATTAAATTATTTAAGTGGTTATTAAACAAATTTGAATTGAAATAGATTCTAAAAGGGTTGTTTAGCTCGCAATGAGTTTTTTAAGTATGTTGCTGTGTTCCTAAAAATCAAAGAATGGAGATTTCGGTGCAATATATTTGTAAGAAATCAAATTATTCTCTGGAAGATGTTGAATATTTTAAAAACAAGACTTTCTAAATACCTGTCAAATTGCAATGATAAATTTTATTAAGCCGGAAGTTGTAAGGATAGGTAAGACTTGACGTATAACTCATTTAAATTTGTATTATGGTCAAATTCAATGTATGTTTGTTACAAGTTTGTAGAAACTTGTCAGAATTGGTTACAATTGGCTGATATCATAGAGGAGGGTGGTGATGAGGATATTCAGGAGGACCAATCTACGTGTTCTAAAAGAGGCAGACGAGAAAAATCCCTTGAAAACTGTGGTGATCGAACAAAACGTTGCAAAGTGCAAGAGCTGTTGGACTTATATACCACTGAAAAACTAAGCTTTGCTGCTCAAATGTCGCAACGTGCAGGAAAACGAACAGGAAAAGAAAAAGCAACGTATGTTAACACCCGAGGAAGCTCTGCTTCTTTTATAGATAGCAAAATGACAATGCGTATTTATGAATATCTTAGAAAAGATGCATTGAAAGTTTGTCATTCCTTATATCTATCAACATATCTGCTGAAAAAAGCGAAAAAAGAATGTCATCCAGATGAAAGTGCAATTTTTGTAAATAAAATTAGTGCTGCAGTGAAAGTGCAAGATATTGTTGATATAACAATATTTCGGTTGCTTAAATCACAATCATCGTTTATAGCAAATCAATGTTTTGCTGACGGTAGCACATTAACCCTTGTTTGCAAATGGGGCGGAGATGGAAGCTCAGGTTATAGCAGATATAGACAGCGATTTCAAAATGAATCCAGTACCGATGAATATCTATTCATTTTTTGTTTTGCTCCGATACATATACATAGACATAAAAACAAAATTGTTCAAAACAATTTGTTTGTCGCCCTTTAAATTTATTTTAGCAAAAGAGACTGAGGACTTATTCGTGACAGAATTAAATGATATAGAAAGTCAAATCGTCGCTTTAACATCGCTTACTTTATCATTGGCTTCGAAGAGTGTTACGGTAAAAACAAGCTTCCTTCTTACAATGATTGATAGAAAAATAACAAATTATTTAAAATCTGTAAAGCCAACGCAATCGTGCTATAAAACGGAGCTAAACCGAGTAAGATGAATAATGTAACACTTTCAAAAATGCCAAGAGTTGAATATTATCGATATGGCTTGTTAACATTGCACGCCTGGATCAATACTTTTGAATGCCTTTTGCACATAGAATATCGTTTGGATGTCAGAAAATGGGCAATACGAGCACCTTCGGATAGGTTTGTTATAGAAAAAAAAATCATTTAATCACGTTTTAAAAAAGAATTGGGTATATTAATTGAATTATGCAAACCAAACCCATGATGGAAATACAGCAAGAACATTTTTTAAAAATCCCGAGAAATCGGCTGATATACTGGGAATTGATGTAACGTTAATTAAAAAATTTAATATTATCCTTGGTTGCATATCGTCAGGAAATGAAATTAATATAAAAGCCTTCCAGAATTTTCTTGAAGAAACCAGGATATTATATTTAAATTTATACGGCTCGTATTGCATGCCAGTTAGTGTCCGAAAAATTCTTTGCCATGGCTAAAAAATTATAAAACAATGTGTTGTACCTATTGGTCAATTATCAGAGGAGGCTCAGGAAGCCCGTAATAAAGATTGCAGACGTTTTCCTACGTGCAATACGCGGAAATCATCAAGGGTTCTTGAAAATAGAGATATTTTCAATATGTTGTTGATTTCTTCAGACCCATTAATAAATTTATACTGGAAAAAGCCTTCGAGAAAACATAAAATTTTTACCCTAGTGATGATAAAATTTCTTATATAGTAGGAAGAAATCAGTTCATTTTCTGATACATCTTTAGATTACGAATCAGAGTAGATGGATTTATAATACAAGAACAAAAAGACTGAAGCTTAGCTTTATATATAACTAAAGTTGCATTGAATTTTAAATTAAGTTCAGGAGGTTATATTTTATTATTTTTATTTTATTAAAAATTCAAGTAAAATAAAAAAGATATCATTTTTTTATCACGTAAATTTTTTGAGAAATTATAATTTTTAATAAAAACTTCAGGTTCAGTCGGTATTTTTTTTAAAAAAATATACTTTAAACTTAAAAATAGTGCATTTTCTTTCTCAACTTGCTGGTTTGACCGCAAAAAAGTTTAAGACATAAATCTCTTCTAATGTTGCATATTTTATTATTTATTAAAAAATATTATAACTATTCTTTAAAAAAGCTATTTTAAAAATTCTTCGTTGAAAACTTAAAATGAAGGAGTGTTTTGAGTGAAACAACCTCCGAAAAAAAATAAAAAACCAATAACTCCCCAGGGGTCAAAATAGATCCCCACTTGCCTTACATTTCTTTGCTTGTTTTTGCGTACTCTATCGTTTAAAATCATAAAAGAAATTCTGCTGTCTAACTTGTATGAAACGCCACACTGTGCTACGTCCCCGAAAGCTTATTTGCATTTGCAATGACGGAAAGCAAGTGAAATTTTGTTAACAACTGCGGTAGACGAGTGTATAAAATGTCGAATTATCGCACGAGTGGACAGTTGGTTGAGATCAGGAGAGGGTCAGAGTCAAAGTTGATTTTAAGTAAATGTTTATATGCTTGAAGTAGTGAGTAAATTTAGAATTTTCTCCAGGTGAGCGCAAAAGGATATTACCTGGCACTGTGGGAATTATGTTAGTATGGACCTTTTACAATATACACCATTTTTGGTTTGAGTCGATTCGGTCGTTTACTTAGATTTTACGCCCACCGCACGTCCCAATTTTTGGATTTTTTTTTTTAATTTTTGAAAATCCCGAAAAAATATTTCAAATTGCAATATCGAAAATTTCTTTTCAATAGTTACTAATATAAGTTTTAGATTTTATGTTAAAACAAATTAGAGCCCTTTTGCTATTTTAAACTGGGCAGGTACGGCTGTGAAGGTATGTGATGCAATTTTGCACCACTAGCCGAAACCGAAATCATAACTCACTCATTCGATTTGGATTCAAGTATTGGGATTTGTGCTCGAACCAGTATTGGGATTTGTGTGAGTGGTGCCAACGCAACACCGGAACCGAAATACGAATCCTATGGTTTGGGCGGAACTTTCGCGCTAAAGCTGTTGGCAAATTTGGAAAATCCAATGCAGCATTGCGTTGCGTTTGATAATTTTTTCTACTTTCCATACATTGATGTGTTCGTTTATCTTCGCTGAACTATTTCGCCACTGGGACCGTCCGCTCCAATCGAACCAACGATGCTGCTCTATTCGGCGTTGATAAAATAAAAAAAAAGCCGCGCCGTACATTGGATTACGCATTTGACAAGAAACATGAAGTTTTAATGGCTCGCTGGAATGACAACACCGAACCGATTCAGCCTATGCAAAACGTCAAACGTTGGAGCTGTCAAAGAAATGCATGATAGTTGTCGAAATGCTTCAACGCCATGAGTAACTACCGAATCCGCATTCGTGAAAAAACCTGTGGTGGTAAAAATTTTGAATTTTGGCAGATAAAGTTAAGGGCCATATATAGACTCTGGACGAAGTTTCATCGATTTTGGCCGGGTAGTTAAGGAGCCGCCAGAAAAAGGTTAACAAATTTTTTCTTTTCAGAAATTTTTTTAACATGCATTCTCAAAAAAGCGCTTAAAGCAGGCCTCTTTAGAGATGCGACAGAGGAAGGACAGAAAATTTGCTCGTTTCATATAAAAAAGTTAATTTGTTTGGATATGAGTGCGGAAGGGCTAAAAAATTCATATGAAAGCCTGATAGTAGCGCTTTGATGCCCTGTGTTTGACCACTGGGATGAAAGTTCACAGGCGCTTCAACAGTTTCTTTTTGATTGACGATTACAATATTTGCACTAAACGATTAGAGACAACTATTGATGTAGTGTTTGAGTTGTTGTAAGTTGTAATGTCATCAAGATATCTAGCTTGATGACAAAACAACTTAAATATATGTTTACTATTTCAGTTACCATAAACCAATACTTTCTTTCATTCATATATAACAAATAATTTCAAATAATAATAATTAAAGTGATACTGAATGTCACATGTAATATTATAATAGATAACAAAAAATTAAATAAAATTTAAAGGATTAGTCTTTTTAACTTGTGCTTTAAATTTACTATTTTTTTTGTTATTTCATTAAAAAATTATTTAGTTTATTAATTATTTTATACAAAAAAATTATCTTTAAATAATAGCATTGCTTCTCACGTGTGTCCGACGGTGTATTTGTGTTTTTTCATTATTGACAGGAATTATTTCACTATGAGTTTAAAAAAAAATAAACTACGATACCAATTCTGAAGCGTAAAAACAAAGCAACAATTCCAAAGACAGGCACTAAAAGTTTTCCATAGAATACTGTGATGGCAAAAAATAGCTAAAAACCAAGTAAGATAGATAACAAAAAAATGTTTGGAAGAGCTATTTTAATAGCTGGAGCATAGAAACTCTGATTAAATTGAAACATTCAGTGAATAAAGCTTTTCGTACTGCTTCTAATAAACAAAAAACAGGTACAAACAAATACCAAAAAAAGGTCAACAATTTTGTGAGTAAACCTAGCCAACCCCATTTCCCTTACTGCCACGTTTTGTCGATGATTTAGCATTTCAATTTTGCATAATTTAGCATAAAAAAAGCTCTGTTTTTTATAGCATAGGGGCGGTAGAAAATTAGAAAAAAAGAGTGGAATCAGGTTTTACTTTATATCTTTCTCAAAAGTAAACGTTTGAAAAAAAAAACACAGTTTTTTCAATCAGTAACAATGGCGTAATGGCTGTATGGGCCTGTAAGTTCAACAAGAGGAAATTTCATTGCTTTATTTTATTTTTTGTGTTGCAGTAGCTTGAAACATAATTAAATCTTATTCGAGATAGCACTAAGTACAGAAGGTAAGTTTTCAATGAAGTCAGGTGATTTATTTTGCCTCAAAGGGTTAGACAACATGCTTTTTTACAAAAGGTTTGCTTTAAAATACTCGAAAGAGTTGTTTTAAGACGCAAATTATCATTCTTAACCCTATTAGTACTGGGTGAAATTATAGCTTAAAATCAAAGTCAAAATTACTCTCATAGACTCAAGGAAGTACAAAAAGGTTTAATAACAACAAATATAAATAACTAATATGTACTAATTTTTGATAATTTTTGTTTAACCTACTCTTACAGTGTAAAATTTACACCTAAAATCAAAGTCAAAATGAGTCTTAAAGATTTAAGGCAGTACAAATAGGGTTAAGACAATTTTTTATTAGATCATAACTTTTTTAAATGCTTTACAAAAGCGCTATACATCGTTTGCATTCTTTTAGTATACTTAGAAATTACTTTAATTTCCTTTCATGAAAGTGGGAAGTGGAAATACTATAATTTTATTCTATTCTGAACAGTGTAGGAAAAACTGTGCTAGAATTTTCAAACAGTTTCTAATTACATTATTTGTTTAAAGTAGAAGATTTAAAAAAAATAAAAAATTTAGTTACATCCTTTTTAACTTTTCATTTTCTTTTAAATGGATCTAGAGTTGAAACCAATTGGGAAAATACTCTTTTATTATTCTGAAGTTGAAGATTCAGTTCAGTGATGACAAAAACTGTAGATCCTTCAGGTGGCTATTAAAACACTGGAATTGGTAGGTCATTTGTTCTCTAGAAAAATTAAGACTTTTTTCCTCGATCAAACAATTTTTGCAAACGTTTACTGCAGCTTTACCAGCGAACTTCCGTATTTAGAACTAGGTCGCCGTATTCCGTATCAGGTCGCAATATTTGGCATTCAAACAAGTATCTGTGATTAAGTAAATTGTGACCACCCCTTATTTTATTAATAATTTTAATTGTTTCATTCATGGCGTTAGGCACGCGAACAGTTTTTGAAAGTAATGCTTGGTTTTCACTATGTCATTTTCAGTGGTCAGTTGTTGTCAATAAAATTAAAAATAAGAACATGTTGACATTTTTCTTAACTTTCACTATCTTGGAAAATCAAAAACAATTAGATTATTAAATGTAGGTATGCAGAAAATATTCCAGAGTTTTATTAAGGTGATATTTCAGGTGATAAACTTTTGTGTCGTCATATAAATGACATAGTGAAAACCAAGCATAAAGCTTATTGATCAATAATACAGTGAAGTGTTGAAACATGTATGACACAACTGACAGTATGCCTTCGTTAGTTTTATAATTTTGATCTACAGTTCTTCTAATAATTATAAGATAACAAACGTTATTGATGTCAGTGCTTTCATCTAGGCAAAAATAATAAATATGCATTAAGAAATCTTAATTCTTAACTCAGCGTAAATAAACTCACTGATTAAAATTTTGCGTCGTCATATTGTGTGGCGCGATAGGGGTATTGATAGAGTTATTTCTGCAAATTATTTTCCCTTTTCGCTGAAACAGTTTGAAACTTTTGCTTTGAACAACTTTAAAACAACTCTTTAAGAAACATTCCATCTTGGAATACTTTGCCAAAGCCAAAACTACGGAAAAAGATGCTTTCTGATTATTTTTATATAAATTTTGCGGATATCTCTCCATTGGCTCAAGAACTACTTTGGCCATAGTTATATTAAAACATTTAATATACATAGTTATATAAAACATATCAGCAAAAATCTAAAAATAACTTCAGTAACCATGCTTTATTAGTGGAAGACTTCCAGCAGACTGCTGGACTCCATAATAATAACATAAGCATAAAGACTAAAGTAAAGCAAAAATACAACAACAAATGTGCAAATATAAGAGAAAAACTGAGAAATTTACATCTAAAATCTCATCGACTCTGTGGTGCAGTGCGCTAATGCGCGCAATAATCTTATGTCCCATATGGCTTAGCATTTTCTTTCCCACTTTGGGGGCTCATATTTTTGGTGAAAAGTCACGAATCGAAAAAATAACATGTTCTGCACTTATTTTGTAACAGTTTCACAAAAATTTCTGATGAAGCCTTTAGCATGGCCGAAATTGCAATAAAATCAGCTAGTGATTTTTTCCTTTTCATATTGAAAATACGTTGTTGTTGTTGTTGTTTCTTTGGAAAGATTCGTTAGAACAATTAACTATTCCAACTTTGACCTTAAGAATTAATGTTTCGAATAGTTCGAAGATTAAAAAAAAAACACAATTTTAAATGGTTTTAATTTTTAACTTTATTGTTCTCGAGCTGTCAATCAACTAACTTAAAATTATTACATTTTTTGTTTATAACTAAAACTCTGTGCTTACCGTACCTGCATGTATCTTTGTATGTGTGTGTTGCGCTGCGTTTGTCAGCGCTGCCAAAATAAGTTCAAGCGAAAAGTGCAATCAAAGCTTTTCTAAACACTGTGTGAACGGAAATTGGTTAGCCAGAATTCCCAATAATTACTTGCGACATTTGGAGCAAAGAATTATTAAAAATTTCGATTATGCTGAAATTTACTGTGTGACCGGAAATTGGTCAGCCAGAATTCTTAATAATTGTTTGTGAAATTTGGAGCAAACCATTATTAAGAATTTCGAAATTAATTTTATATTACATTAGTTTTGCCGGGAAGGAAGGGGTTTGCTATAACTCCCCCACCATTAGCTTGAGGCTCCGACGAAGATATTTCTAAGACAGTGGTCTTTGAACAAAGATTTTTAGTTTTTATTGAAAGAGCAAAAATTATTAAAATTATGATAAGCAAAGTGCTTATATTTAAAGTATTTTTTAGAAAATTATTTTTATTAATTTCCGTGATGTCTTTTCTATTGTTTTCGATATTTTGTAGATGAATATTATCGAATTCAAGTTTAGTGTTTAAGACGTCTTCCTTGATAGATACATGTAGATTCGGTAATATTATATGGTCTTTAACCTTTATTTCAAAATTTTTGTAGGTTTTATTATTAATTTTAATATAACAATTTTCAAATTTAATTATGTATGTTCCTTCTACAATAGTATTAAACTCGTTACAATTATGTAAGATTACAGTATTTTTTATATTTTTTACAATAATTAATCCATTTCTTATTTCTTTTAGTTGAGTGGTTGTATCTTCTTTAAAAGTACATTTTGCTTCCTTTATTTTAAAAATATTATATAAACATTGGTTTTCAAGTTTTCTTAAGTTTCTCTGTAAATTTTGTTTTACTTCCGCGTAATATAAATTGCCGTGGTTGTCTGTTATAATTTCATTTTCTTTTACATATAAGGATTTTTTATTTTTGTTAGGTATGGGTTCAATAAGAATTTTTGAGTAATTATTTTCTACGAATCTTGGAATCAAAACTATTATTACAATTTTTCTGTTAAATGAAGCAACTGAAATCTTTATGTTTGCTAATGTGTCAATGTCTGTTATGTTTCTAAATTCGTCATTTGTCAGAATGTTTCTACCTAGAACACCAAGTCTGCTATTGAGAAGAATCTGTTCTATATCATCTATGTGATTAATGAGTAGGCTGATGTCATAATTAATTTGATAAAGATATTGCATGTATCTTACTTCATCTTCTATTGATATTATTCTATTGCTAACTTCGTCTGACCATGTTCCTACATATTCTTTTATGGTTTTTTGTTGTTTTTTAATGTGATCCGTAATATTTTGGATTTGTCTAATTATGTCCGTGTTAATGCGTACTTGTTTATTATTTTCCGTAATGAGATTTTTATTATTTCCCTTTAGAGTTTCGAGTTGTTCAATAATATGTTTTTCATCGTCAGCGTCCATAGTTCCTGTAATGTATTTAAGGCCTTTGCCGACTATGTTAAAGAGTCCTCGTTTGCTTCTTGTCTGCGGGAGTAGATTGTGTAATTTTACTTCTAGGTTTCTGTAGTTATGTAGGACTGAATTTAGCATTGGTCCTTCTAAGTTGGATTTGTTTGTCATTAGTTTAATGTTGTCCCAAATATGTTCCTTCGTCTCATCGTATTGTGTCACGTTAATTATGTGAAGTACTTTTTCATAGTTTATAATTATTTTGATATTTTCCATCTTTATATTGACAAAACCGTTATTTTCGTTTAGATTTTGAACCTCCAGCGTCTGTGAAAAGGTCGTCGGTACATATGTCGTTAGTGAAATTAAAATTAACATGGATACGTCCATTTCCTAAAAAAAATATACGAAATATTAAGTCTTAAAATATTTAAATTATTTTTATTGTTGGGTTATTATTATCTTGAAATTTCTTTGGTTTTTTCAAATGGGATTTATAGTATTTGTGTCCTTTTGTTGTGACAATGTGTTCTTCATCTAATGGTTCTGCGATTATTTTCCTAAATTTGGCATAGTTTTTGCCACCTCTTATTTCTTTTAGAAATACTGGTCCCGTTTGTATTTCAACATCTTCCCTATTTTTATTTTGTGTATTAATTGTACGTTCTTTTATATTTTTAATTCGTTCTTTTATTAAGGAATATTCATCTTGGTTTATATTCCCATTACTGAAGTCAATTGGTTTACGGCCTGTTGTTGAATGAATGCTATTGTTATAAAAATTAATTACTTTATAAATTTTTTCTTCTACTGTGTCAATATCCTTATTTGGGTCGTGTCTCAAAAGTCTCAAATGTTCATTTAGGGTATTATGCAAACGTTCGACATCGGAATTCGATGTGTGATTATTATTTGATGTGAAGTGGATATTGATATTCTGTTCTCTAAGGAATTCTTGCAAGGGTAGTGCTTTAAAGCCAAGTTCGTTGTCTACAATTAGGTTGTTAAAATGTCCTACATTACTTATGTATTGCATAACAGCTCGTTTAAATTCTGTCCATGATCGACTGGATATTTTGATGGCTTGAGCATGCTTTGAAAATTTATCTATCGTGGTTAAGAAAATGTTTTTGTTTAAACTATAGAAAACGTCCATGTGGATCGTGTCTCTTGGTTTTTCGGGTGTTTCCGTTAATTTAAATTTCTGTTTTACAGGATGCCTTTCGTATTTCTCAACATTACAAATTTCGCAATTGTTGATGAATTGGGTAATTCTTTGCTTTAATTTTGGGTTATATATGACGTCTTTTAGTTCTAGAAAGTTCTCGTTAATGCCCCTATGATTATTCTTCAAATGTTCTGTTTCTATGCAATTAGTAAGTTCATTTTCATCTGTTATGTCTCTCAGAACCTTTGTGCATCTCATAATTTTAAAGGTACCATTGTTATTATTAAAATTGTTTTTTATCACCTCTTTAAATTTTTCTAAAATTACTTCATCATCGAAGTATACGGCGTTTGTACCTGTTGGCTTAAAATGGTTTTTCACTATTGTTATGATTGTGTCGCTATCTATATTTCTTATATAAATTATTTTTCTATTCGAACTAAATATTTTTTGATTTTTAATTTTTAAAGATCCTGAGTCGGTTTTCTTAAAAATGATTTGGTTTTTGTACATATTTAATGGGCATTTACTCTCATTTATTATTGGTGTCTCGAATTCGTTGAAATTAATCATGGCGCGAGATAGCGCATCGGCGTTTCCGTTTTGTATGCCTTTTTTGTATTTTATTTCGAAATCATATTCGCTTAGACGAAGTCTCCACCGAATAAGCTTGGAATTGGGCTCCTTCATTGAAAAAAGCCATGTCAAAGGACGATGGTCGGTTTCCACTATAAATTTATTTCCGAATAAATAAGGTCTAAAATATTGTGTTCCCCAAACAATGGCAAGTAGTTCCTTCTCGATTGTGCTATAATTTTGCTCGTGGTCGTTGAGCGTTCTGCTTGCAAAGCATGTTGGATGTCCATCTTGGGATAACACGGCCCCTAAAGCATAATTGCTTGCGTCGGTTTGTAACGTAAATTGTTTTTTAAAATCAGGGTAAACAAGGACTGGATCGTTAACTAAATGTTTTTTCAATGTTTCGAATGCGTTTGTATATTCAGGGTCTTCTATGTTCATTTTTATATCTTTCTTCAAATACTTGGTCATGGGCTTAGCTATTCGCGCATAGTCTTTAATAAACTTGCGGTAATAACCTGTTAGTCCTAAAAATTCTTTAATTGCTTTTTGGTTTTTTGGGAGAGGGAATTTCTGGACACATTCTATTTTTCTTGGATTAGGTTTAATACCGTCTTTTGTTACAATGTGACCAAGGAACTCGGTTTCGTGTTTGAGAAATTCACTCTTATCTAGTTGTATTTTAAGGTTTACATCTCTGAGTTTTTGAAATACCTTAGTTATCGACTCTATGTGTTCTGTAAGGGAAGTGGAAAAAATTATAATATCGTCGAGATATACCAAGCAGATCTTATTAATGTATTCAGATAAAACGTTGTTCATCAGCCGTTGAAATGTGGCTGGTGCTGTTTTTAAACCAAAAGGCATACGAAGAAACTCGTAATGCCCTCCTTCAACACTGAACGCTGTTTTGTGAATATCTTTCTCTGAAATTTCAATTTGATGGAAGCCTTTTGCAAGGTCCAATGTGGTGAAGTATTGACAACGTCCTAGCTTCTCTAATATTTCGTCAATATTAGGAATTGGATATCGGTCATCTATTGTTACTTCATTGAGTTTCCGATAGTCAATAACTAGGCGCCATTTTTTTCTTCCACTCGCATCCATTTTCTTTGGAACTACCCAGACTGGCGCTGAATAAGGAGAGTGACTTGGTCGTATTATTTTGTTTTTAAGCATTTCCCGTATTTGATCTCTTACTTCGTTTTTGTGAACGTATGGATACCTATAAGATTTTGCCACTATAGGAGCATGTTCGATAGTCCGAATTTCATGTTTATGGGCATTTGTAAACGTTAGGTCCTTTTTCGAATCGTCATTATAAAAAATATTTTTAAATTTCTTCACTACATTTATTAATTTTTCTTTTTCTTCTATATTGAGGTGATCCATTCTAATTTGTCCTAGTAGAGGCTTGTCATTTTCCTTTTTTTTCGTAAAATTTTCGTTGTTTTCATCAAATGTATAAATGCAGAAATTTTCGTTAGTAACTTGAGTGGATTCTTGTTTATGTACTACGACGTCTTTTACTCCGTCGTTTTTAATTTGTAATTTGGCTTCTATTTTATGATTATTTGCTTCATATATTCCTTGCATTAATTCTACTTCCTTGTCGTGGGAAGACTTTCCTTCAATATAAACTAAACCTTCTTTATTTGTTACTGGTACTTCAATTTCGTAAGTACCTTTATCTGTGAAGCAATATTTGTTTTCCATATTTGTTAAAAATTTTAGTTCTAATTCTTTTTCGCCTATAAGTAGTTTATTTTCTTTAAAATTGATCACACCGTTTAAAGGGATCAATATGTTGTTTCCAATTATACCATCATACATGTTATGAAATTTACTTACAAAAAATTCAAATTTTTTGTCTATGTTACCAAATTCTTTGAAGCAAGGGATAGCTACCCTTTCGTTAACTTCTATTATGTGTTTTAGTGTTTGTAAATTCATTGGCCCTGTGGGTACATTCCACTTTGGATCGCATAATCCAGGGTTTATTATAGATTGGGTCGCTCCCGAATCTATTATGAATCTTAACACTCCTAACTTAGCTTTTATTTCTATATGTGGTAAGTTATTTCTGAGGCCGGTAAAGGAAAATTTTGGGCTGTTGGATTTATTTCAATTTTTCCGATTTCCATCGGTTCTACCGTTGGTTGATGGGGAATATTAATTCTAGCATGGTTTCTATTCCTTTCGTTGTTATAATAATTATTGTTGTTATTGTGGTAACTGCTTGCACTATTTCGGTTATAGTTATACGAGTTACCTGGTTCATTGTTGTAACGATTGTTGCGGTTATAATTATTATGTGTTTGATAATTATTGCGATTAGTGTTTGTATTGTAAGGATTGTTTGAATAGTTATTGTTGTAGTTGTTACGAGTAGTCGTATTATTTTTGTGATTGTGTTCATCCTTGTTTTGTCGATTGTTGTTATATCGTTCTGTAGGTCTAGAGGTCTGGTCGTTAGTTCTTCTATTCGGTTTGTTTTCTGTTTTATATGGGCTATAATAAGCATAATTTGCTTCGTGTAATATGTTTATTGCTTCTTCCAAAGTTTTAGGATCTCTGCAATATAAAATTGACCTCATCGGTTCGGGCAGTTTTGTTTTAAATGTCTGAAGAGCGGCTTTTATGTTTAAGTTAACAGTTTGGTCAATTTCCTCTTCAGTTGTAGCGGTCGATAGTTCTGTTTTAGTCTTTATATTAAGTCTCCTAAGTATGAACTTTAAGTCGTTGTAAAATTCTACACTATTATTTCTAAAGGTCGTTCCTCTCAACTCATTGAAGAGTTCTTCTATCGATTTTCGGTCGGAAAAGTTATTTAATAGGATCGTTTTTATGTCCTTCCAAGACATAGCATTACTATCTATTTCAATAGCTTCCTTTGCTTTTTTTGTTAATTTAGATTTAATTATGTCTGAGAAGATACTTTGTGCTAAGGTATCATATCGGGTCAGTAAGGGGTAAATTCTGTCTATTAGTGTAATGAAGGTTTGAAGTTCGCTAGTGTTTCCGCTAAACTCAGGGAGTCTGTCGAGATATTTGAGGGGGTCAATTGTCAATGATGCCGTCATGTTTGTATTTTCTAAGTTTTCTCTTGTTAGGATATCTCTTTGATTATCTATTGCTTGTTGGACACCTTCGATTGCCCTATCTAATGCGTCAAAATTTTCGTCCATATAATTTAATAAAAATTTTTTTTTTTTTTTTTTTTTTTTAAATTGGGATTTCCTTAAAATCTCATAGGAAAAATCGTAACTGAGTTTTTGAGTTTCCTAAATTTATACTGAGTTTTAGCCTCCTTTTTTATTTGTCTTATTAAATCTACTAATTTTCTATTAATGTCTGCCTCTGTGTTATAAGAGTATAATTCTGCCTGCGTTATATAATAATTGTCCATGAATTTCTTATATTTTTATCACATAAAATAATTTGTACATACAGTTTGATAACTTAAAATATATAAATATGTAGATTCTTACTATGGTATTTTCCTTGTTGGTGATGATAATAAAGTTGTCTTCGTTGTTGTTCTTCTCCTTATTTTTTCCGCTTTTAGTTGAACTGTTGATTTGTGTTGTTTATGTTGAACTGGTATATTTGGATATTTTCAGGATTTGGTGTAGAAAGTGTTGAAGTAGTTGATGTTGAAGATTTGAGTATATTCTTCGTTGTTCTTCTTTGTTGTTGATTTGTATTAAAGTTTCACTTATATATTTTCAGGGTTTGGTACAAAAAAAAAATTTGTATCTATATCTTTTTTTTTGTAGTGTTTTAAGTTTTTGTTTTAACAGGTAACTGTTCATTAGGGTGTAATTTTCAACAAGTTTAATAGTGATATTGTCTATTTATTTATTTCACAAGTTAAATAGTTCCAATTATTATTTCACAAGTTCGTATGGATAGTTTATATTATTATTTCACAAGAAATAGTTTCTTTTGATTTCAAAGTTAAATAGAAATAGTTTCTATTTATTTCACAAGTTTAAAAGAAATAGTTTCTTTTCTTATTTCAAAAGTTGAATAGAAATTGTTTCTATTTATTTCACAGGTTTAAAAGAAATAGTTTCTTTTATTGTTTCACAAGTTTTAATAGAAATAGTTTCTATTTATTTCACTCGTTTATGGTTCGCGATACCCGACTAAACATTAAAATGCACTGTATTACTTTGGGAATACATTCGAGTATCCCATCCTCGTCGCCAATTAATGTTTCGAATAGTTCGAAGATTAAAAAAAAAACACAATTTTAAATGGTTTTAATTTTTAACTTTATTGTTCTCGAGCTGTCAATCAACTAACTTAAAATTATTACATTTTTTGTTTATAACTAAAACTCTGTGCTTACCGTACCTGCATGTATCTTTGTATGTGTGTGTTGCGCTGCGTTTGTCAGCGCTGCCAAAATAAGTTCAAGCGAAAAGTGCAATCAAAGCTTTTCTAAACACTGTGTGAACGGAAATTGGTTAGCCAGAATTCCCAATAATTACTTGCGACATTTGGAGCAAAGAATTATTAAAAATTTCGATTATGCTGAAATTTACTGTGTGACCGGAAATTGGTCAGCCAGAATTCTTAATAATTGTTTGTGAAATTTGGAGCAAACCATTATTAAGAATTTCGAAATTAATTTTATATTACATTAGTTTTGCCGGGAAGGAAGGGGTTTGCTATAACTCTTAAGCTCAATAAACGATTTTAATCTATCAAACAACTAGAATTTGTATTTAAAATCAAGTATGATTTAAACTATCAAATATTTAGAATTTGTATTTAAATCATATAAAATCAACATAATAAATAACAAGGTCATTTAGAAAAAAAATTTTAAAATATTTTTTTAATATAAGCTTTTTTTATTAAAATGTTTCTAAAGTTTACTGTGACACGCAGCTTAGTGTCTTTCAATGTTATATTTTCTTTTGACTGATACAGTTTGATAGCATAACATTCATTGAGCTTTAGACCTACTATTTTGTGAAAATATAAATTCAGATTCCCATTATAAAGCAATCATTTTACAAAGGTATATAATTATTTTTCAAAGATATTATAATTATAATTATTATCAAAAAGTCATAATTAAACACGAAACAGCAGCAAAAAATCAGCAAGCAGGTGCAGCCGCAGTCTTGTTGACAATTCAACAAAGACTGAAGCACTAGATCGTTCGTCGTTGGTTGGATACAATTACGAAGAGCTTTAAAGCACAAAAGCACTATACCCGCGGGTAAAGGCTGTGAGCGAGCCTTCTTTAGATTATTTATCGTAAACATGTTCAAGAAACTTAAATTTTGTATATTTATTCATTGCCTAAATTCTGTCGTATATAATTTTCTTATATCCCATATGGCTTAGCATTTTCTTGCCCACTTTGGGGGCTCATATTTTTGGTGAAAAGTCACGAATCGAAAATATAACATGTTCTGCACTTATTTTGTAACAGTACTTTTTGAATGAGAAATTATTCATTCCCCTTGTTTTATAACAACTATGCTATAAAAATCAAAGATTGTAAATAATAATTATTTTTAGATTTTTAAACAAAAAAAGCATTATAAAAAAATTGTCGCAACGCCGTTTTAAAGGTAGAATTAGAATGCTCTCACATTGTAGAACTTGATTCCATATTGATTTTTAAAATTTTGATTCTTACAATTTTGAGCAAAATATAATAATAATTTCTGCTTTTTATTTTTTTGAGACAAAAATAAAAATCAAAATTCGCCCGATATTCTTTTGGTCACAAAATAACTGGTAAGTTTTGATTTTTGTTTTTAAAAAGTAAAGTTTGCCAGATATTTTTTGGTCAGAAAGCAGATAGTAAGTTTTGATTTTTATATTTTTAAGCAAAAATAAAAAGTAAAGTTTGCCCGATATTTTTTTGGTCACAAAATAGCTGGTATGTTTTGATTTTTATTTTTTAAGGCAAAAACAAAAAGCAAAATTTGCCCAACATATTTTGGAGCACAAAATAACTTGTAAACATTGATTTAAAATTTTTGTATTAAAAAATTAAAAGCAAAATTAGTATTTCAGTTTACGTTTGAAATATTTATATAAAGAGACTTATGTCATTTCGTAAGAGCTTCATAAGTTGCCGTCCAAGTATTATATAAGCAAATTCCTTGCAATTTTTAACCCCCGTCCCCCTCGTCGGCAAAAGTAAGAAAAGCTCTTGCCCCCTCCCATTCTTACGTAAAAATTAGTAAATGTATTTTTCAGTGTGTTCTGGTTTCTTTATTGATTGATTCATGAGCAGCAGTTGTAACATACCGTCTCCATGAGGCATAGCACATGCCATCATATACATCAAGGCATCGAAAAATCTAGTGGAGACCGCCTATGCCATGGCATATATTATGCCCTGCGATAAATTCCATGATATTTTTCATGACATCTATCTCATGGCATGAACTGTATTGCATACCTGAACTTCAATGGAATCGAAATATTTCAACAAACATGCCATGGCATAGAATGACCACCAAGCAAATACTGTAGCATATTTTGACAGTTAGTGCTCATGCCTTGATCTATATGTTGGCATGTGATAGGCAAGGAATAGGCTTGGAATATTATAGCTAATGCACATAATATTAATTTAATCAAATCTTATTGGCTTGGTATTTAGTTATTATAATATATATTAGAATGTATTATATATTAACGAACAAAACAAGCTTATTTTAAATTTTGGTATATTAATTCAAGTTAAGAGTCCTCGTTAACTAACTTCTGTACATTTTGTACTTTTTTATTTTTATGAGATTTTTTAAGCTTTCGAATAACTTTTGGTGTAACTATGATTTGTCTATTTGAAACGGCATTTAAAACCATTCAATTTTAGCGAAAGTGGATCAATAGTAAAACAAATATTAACTAAACACGCGTCAAACGTATGCTTTTAATTTTTGAATAAAAAAAAAGAAATCAATATTTACAAGTTATTTTGTTAATTTAACTTGCCTTAAAAAATCAAAATCAAAACATATCTGCTATTGTGTGACCAAAAAAATATCGGGCAAACTTTACTTTTAATTTTTGTTTTAAAAAACAAAAATCAAAACATACCAGTTATTTTGTGACCAAAAAAAAAATATCGGGCAAACTTTACTGTTTTATTTTTGCTTTAAAAAATAAAAATCGAAACATACCAGAAATTTTGTGACCAAAAAAATATCGGGCAAATTTTGATTTTTATTTTTGCCTTAAAAAATTAAAAAGCAGAAATAATTATTATTTTTTGCTCAAAATTTTAAAAGTCACAAGATAATTATTATTTTTTGCTTTTTATTATAAAATGCATACTCAGTACGGTCTCATAAAAATGCATACCACAAAATTTCGATGTTTGGAAATCAATATGAAGATGATATTGTTTCCCTAAATTATTTTTAAAGCTGCCGAACTTTATAAAAACATAAAAAATTTTTATTCAAAAATCACAGGAGGGTTCCTTTTTTTAATGCTAGATTATGTTTATAAAATTTTGTGTGAAAATGAAATAAATGACTTGCCATATGAAAGAGTTTAAAAAAATCGACATTGCAAATTAAATAATTTTTTGAGACAAAAACTTAAGGTTAGGAGTCATGCTCGCCTCCATACCCGAATTCATAAAACTACAAAAAATAAAGGTGGCAACCCTATCCACCATCTTGAAATTTAAAATTCTGACTTAAGATTCGAAATCAGCGACCCCTTAACACTAATAAATGACGTTTAAAACTCTTGAAAAGATATATTATTAGGTGGCAACCTTATTATTTCAAAATTTTATAATTTTGATATTCTGACGACGGATTCGGATTCAGCGACCCATTTTTGGTGTACCTTTTTTTTGCTAGCCCCGAATTCATAAAACTACAAAAAATAAAGGTGGCAACCCTATCCACCATCTTGAAATTTAAAATTCTGACTTAAGATTCGAAATCAGCGACCCCTTAACACTAATAAATGACGTTTAAAACTCTTGAAAAGATATATTATTAGGTGGCAACCCTATTATTTCAAAATTTTATAATTTTGATATTCTGACGACGGATTCGGATTCAGCGACCCATTTTTGGTGTACCTTTTTTTGCTAGCCCCGAATTTATAAAACTAAAAAAATTAAGGTGGCAACCCTATCCACCATCTTGAATTTTAAAATTCTGACTTTAGATTCGAAATCAGCGACCCCTTAACACTAATAAATGACGTTTAAAACTCTTGAAAAGATATATTATTAGGTGGCAACCCTATTATTTCAACATTTTATAATTATGAAATTCTGACGACGGATTCGGATTCAGCGACCTATTTTTTGCGTACCATTTTTTTTTTGCCAGCCCCGAATTCATAAAACTACAAAAAATAAAGGTGGCAACCCTATCCACCATCTTGAATTTTAAAATTCTGACCTTAGATTCGAAATCAGCGACCCCTTAACACTGATAAATGATGTTTAAAACTTTTAAAAGTACATATTATTAGGTGGCAATACTGTGGTAAAAATTTAGGTGGCAGCCCTAACCTCCATCTTAAATTTTAAAACTGTGACAATATATTTGAAATCAAATCCGTTGTCAGAATTTCAATGACCATAACTTTTGATTGGAAAGAGATATTGCGGTAATTTTTTCACATAAACTATTTTTCAAATTTATTTTTTTTTTTTGTAAAATATATAAAAACCACATTTTGGAAAAAAATTAATTTCGCCTAAAAAAATCATCAAAATAGTTTTTGCGCAAAACTGGAAGAATTATTGCAAATAAGTGCTATGTCATATGAAAGGTAATTAGAAATTAAATTTTTACTTGATATTATATTTACAACAAAAATAACTTTTAAATTTGTTTTTGAGTAAAGAGTCAATTTTTAGATTTTTTTTTTCAAAAGTATAAAAAACAGATATGCTAACCAAACGCTACAGTTGCAATTATTTTTGTGAAGTGCTTTTATTGATAAGTTACTAATAAATTTAACAAATATTATTGTTGTTTATATATAAAAAATATAAATATTTGTTTTTTTTATTTGCCATAAAAAATTTTTAATCGAAATTCTTGTAAATTATTTATTAAAACATAAAAAATTTGAAAAATCCCAAAATTGTTTTAATTATAGTCTAGTCGGCCGCAGACTATATTTTGCTGAATAAGTAGCCAATAAGGGATAAAAGTTTGGCCACACCTGGTATACAGAGGTAGCAGCCGAGCAGAAATGTTTATTGAAAAAAAATTCTGTCTGAGCTTACGGGCCACGTACTCTACCCAGTAGGCTACGACCGCCACTAAAACAATATATGAAATAGAAATGGGTAGAGACCATCAAAATTTAAAAACTTTTTTTTTCTTATTCTGAGGTTTTTTAAGAAAATGCGTCGTACCTTAAGAAAATCAATAGTTTTCAAGATATAGAAAATTTTTTAAGGGCCTCCGAGAGTTTAAAAAAAATCAAGACACTTTTTCAAAGTTTTTTTTTTTGAAGCTGAACTTTATTTTAGACCAAACTTTTTTTACATTATTAAAAAATAACTATTTAAGATTAATCCCTGATATTTTGGTCCTCGATAAGGTAGAAAAGTGCAATGCCGCACAGGGGCGTACCGAGGCCATTTTGATTGGGGGATTTAATGTATTTCGGCTAACTGGATACACTTAAGTCCCGACTTTTTTAAATACAACATAGTTGAATTATATAAAGTTTCTCATCCGTTCGATCAATATAAATAAACCTTATGGGGTCTTTTTCATTTAAACGGCTAAGAAAAACACTTTGTAATTATTTTTACTAAAAACTTTTTTTAATGATGAAAAAAAAACTTGTGTACATCAAAATACATGTAATTAAGTATGTTTGGAATTTTTTTTTTTGGTTTGGCCTTTTATCTCTTAAGCTTTTCGCAATTTGGACATAATTTTTCGAATCCAAAAAGGTGGCAACGATTTCTCAGCTTTTACAACAGGTATCTGAAAATTTTTTTAGTTCATCTAAACGATAATACTTGAAACTGTAAGATTACGTGTAATCAGCCAACTAAGCCTCATAACTGTTTTTGGCGCCATTTTCAAAACAGAAATTGAAAAATTGCCCTATTTTTACATTTCTAATGCTCTAAAAATTCGATTTTTAGGTTTTAATAGATGATTGTAGGTAATAATCTTAGAGATTTGAGACGAATTGAGAATTTTTTTTCAGCATTAACATTGAAAGATTTTAACAATGCAACAGCACTACTTATTAGGTTATCCGTACCTTCAGAGTCCGAATTTATTTTTTCTAATGATTTAAGGGCACAAGAAATAAATTTCTTAGCATCTAAAATATTCAGTTCAACGGCTTCAAGAGATTCAGTCAGGAGTTTCATATTTACTTGCATATTTTTCATAAAAACAAGACTTATAATGAAATCCACAGAAATGAGTTGGTTTGATAGCGAATATGCAGCATTTCGAGTCCACTTGTCAATTTTCTTAGAGAAATTTTCTTGGGAAATTTCGTTTAAAACATCAACAAAGCGATGCTTTTATAATAAATGAATTTTTGAATGCAGATTTAAAAATGGTGTTCCTTTTGCCATCATCTCGAGCTTAAAAGTTAAAACTGACTTTTTTTAATAATTTGACTAAATTTTTTAAAAATCATTATTTTTTTAATTTATTATAATTGTATTTAAATTATAATGTTAAGTCCATGAAATTAAAGATTTTGCATCAGAGTTCTTGAGCTAAGAAAGTTTTTTGCCTGCCGCAAAAGTCTTTAAATTTGTGGTAAACAAGATGTCTGGAGACGGGTGCATCTGAAAAAATATATTTTTTTTTTTGTTTAAGTAAAGAGTTCTTGGGCGTTTAATCGTGGATTTTAGAAAATTTTAATGTTTGACAAAATTACGAACGTAGAAAGAAAATTTTCATCTTTTGTGCACAAAATTGAGGTCGTTTTAGGTTTTAAATAAAAAAAATATGTATTAAAAAGAAATCAAACGCCCAAGAACTATTGACTAAACCAAAATTTTTTTTTAATCAGATGAACCAGTCTCCATATATCTTGTTCACCGCAAATTTAAGGAATTTCGCGGCATTGCTTTTTTCTACCTTATCGAAGAATATTTTTGCACCAAAATATCAGCGATAAATCTTAAATAACTATTCTTTAATAATGTAAAAAAAATTGGTTTAAAATAAAGTACAGCTACAGTGCTACAGATGCACTGTCCAAAATTCCGCAGAACATTATTTTTCTGAATCTCTTATGGCTTAGAACTTTTCGGGCAGCAAAAAATAATTTCTACGCTCGGGTACATTCTATATATCGGGTCATAGGCCACAATTTTAAATCTAAAATGTTTCTGCAAATCTATATAACCTTCATATATAAAAAAAAAAAAAATCATAAAAAACATGCGAAAACTTTCGCATTAACGCAAGGATTCTACACGGAGGCTCCCAAAATAACACAGTATAACACAGAAAATATTTTAAAGAAAGATAGGTAGGGGGAAATTATGTAAATTCGCATACATGGTGGAGTCAACTGTTGTGAACAGTGCTACCCAAAAAATTTTAAGGCTTTAGCTAAAATTGTTAACAAATGTAGCTAAAAATAGCTAACCAAGTTGTAAGTTATCTAACTTAATTATTAAATTATGGTAATAATTTAATTGCAAAGGTTTCACACTCAAATTTGCAGCGCTGATTTTGTGTTAATTATTTTGCCAACTGTTTACTCCGCTGAATGCGATCATTGAATTTTTGTTATGTTCGTTTTTGTTCTTTAATTTTCGCTTCGTTTCACTAATAGCTGTTAATGACGGGAGATAGTTAACATGTAGAAGAAAAAATAAGCAACTTTCAATGCTACCTGGTTCCTTACACCATGATTCGTATACATCGTTGACACAGTCAATTTTAAGGCTGGCTTGATAGATTTGAAAAAAGATAGGGTAAGTTATTAAAAACATGCAATAGGAATGCAAAAACAAAAAATTCGGTGTCCAAAAAATGCAGCAATGTATTTAAGCAACAACATAATCATGTGGAGAAAGTGACACACTATGTGTCGGGTTTTTTGCCTTTCGTATAGTCATAAAAAGTTTTCTTATTAAAAACCATATGATTCTTCTTAAAACTATGTGACTTTACTAAAACAAAATGACAGGGTTTCAGAATATTTTCTCTATGTTTTTAATAAGACCGTCTTTTTGAATGAAAACCTTAAAGAAATCTTACTGATTTTGTTTTTTTTTTATTAGGTCGTTTTGGCTTTGTAGAATCTTGAACTCGAAATAAATGAAGCTTTGGGGAAATCTGGGTTGTGAGTTTATTTAAATAAATAAAAAAAATTTTTAAATATATTGATTTTTTGATAGTGTGATTCTACATGCTCTACTTCTGTTACAGCTTGCCCCATTTTTGTGGAAAGTTTATAAAGCTTTCTTGTTTACTAGGATAGGCAAATTTTTTTCAGAAATCCACAAAAATTTTTACAACAATTTGTCTTTTAATAATGCAAATAAATGTTGGGGCCCAAATATATAACCTCAAGTTTGTAATTTAAGAAATATATGACACAAAGGTTATAAGGTAGAATTACTTTCTATTTTGCTTATTTCGACCTTCAACCATATAAAAAATACATCTTGAACTGATACTCTAAATAAAGCAAGTTACATAAATATAAATGGTTACTTTCCGCCTCATGCTATTAATATATACAAATATATAAGACAATAATCCAATTTCCTGTTTATAAACCATACTTAATATGCGTGCTCGACTAAATTCCCTCGAGGTTAAAATAAGTGCAGAACACTATTGAAATGCAAAGAAATAAATATAATTAATATCCTTACAATTCAATAAATTGTTGACCTTCAACTGCCCTATTCTATAGCTGAAAGCATAGCATGAAAAGTGTATTTTCTATAAAATATGTAAAAATATTTCAAGACAATGGCAATATTTATCTCAAACACTTAAGTGGACACAGCACAAGACAATTCACACACACCCCAACACACCAATAACACACACTTATATATTACAAATTGATTCATCCTTACCTTGCGCGCAGCCTGCTCGAATGGTGGTAAAAATGCTGCAAAGGATCCTTCCAACATATCCGGATTACCGCAGATGGCGTGCGAGGTATCACAATAATACGAACACTTGCCATGGAAGCACAAGTTGGAAGATGGTGACACGAAGAAGGTCTTCAATAAATTATCATCAGCAACTTGATAAATTTCCGTGGTAATATTTAATAAACGTCCAGCGACAGGCATGGCGCGACGAAAGCCCAGAATTCTAAAAGAAAACAAAAAAAGAAAAACAATAAAAATGGATAAGATAAAAAGATACGAGGAGAAAAATGCCCGCAAGAGATAGACTTGGCTGGTGTGTGTATAGAAATTGCTCTTGATTCTCTGGGGAAATGAAATTATTGATGGTCGCACAGAAGTGGTCAGCGGTTGTCTGTGGTTACTGGGGGTCATCACAACTATTGTTGATTAACAAGTTGAGCGCAAAATGAGTAATGATAGCAAGTTTCTTGGTAGTAAAATATCAAGAGACAAGCTGTCAGAACGTTGAAAGGCTCACATAAAATAACTGCTGAGAGGAATAAATGTTGATGATTACACCAACGTCTAAAGTGTGACTTTATTTTCAAATAATCATAATGAAAAAAAAATCTTTTTTCTGTTTGGTATCTGTGTATGTGCTTAGCACAAGTAACTTTCTGACAAAAATTAAACTTGTAAGCAACACGGATTACCGAATACAAACTTTGTCTTTGCTTGTTAGTCATAACAAAACTTTGGTGTAACCAAGTTTTTGTTGTACCCCAATAATTGTTGTTATGTGAATCTTCTGGATTCTGCTCATGAAATCATAGCATTCCTTATTTGTTTTCCTCCAAGGATACAAACAACAAACATTTAACTATGATGCATGGATGTGTTTCTTGGTTTTTGTTAAACTGTGTTTTGAGCTTGTATAAATATGAATGAATGTGTTTTTGGCTTTTATGTGAAACTAAGTGTCTGTAACTAAATAAGCGAGACAAACCAACAAACTCATTAATACTACTAACATAATTTATTGCTGTTGTTCCTAAAATGTTGCCAAATTGTTGGCATGCGTTGATTGCTGGACGGTAAACGTGAATATGGGCTGGTCCTTGTGACAGAAAGAAGATTTATATTGTGCTGATTGTATTAAGATTTATGCTGAAATTTGAATAATTTAAAGAGCTTTAAAGCAATTAAATTATTCTTTCAATGATGCGGGTGGTGATTGAAAATTTGTTAAGCTTGAACAAATATGTTTCTTTATTAAATCATCCTCAACTTTAGAAACTTTGCTGTAGAAACTGCACAATTTTGTCAAACTGTATATCTAAGAGGCTTTAAGTAATAATATGAAGTTAATATAAAGAAAGTGTATGCAAGTATTTCAGCACATTTCTGCATCGATAAGCAACAACAGATCAACCCTTTACCCAAAAAATTAATCAAAAGTTGCTTTTGTTGTAAAACAAAATGATTTCCTATGATTTTTTGGAGAAATGTATTTATTCCAAAATGTTTTTTTAAGTTTTTTACAGAGTAGTAAGGCCGCAAAAATAATTTATGTGAAAAAATTAACCCAATATTTAATTCCTTCGCTACCTACTTCGCAGCCGAATCAGCTTCGAAGTTGATTTTTTACACATTTTTTCCGCACACAAGCACACCATAAGTAGGCAAGAGTGAGGAGACTACGAAGCACTGTACAAAGAGAAGACGAGGATAATAGAAAACACTGTATATCTGTATTCTATCCCATACAATACATCGCAGGCTAAATCTTATAGATCAGTGTTAACCACACAAACAAGGCTTGCTATTCATGTACCCATTTTCATATTCTGAAGTTTCCAGTTGGAAAAGGAACCCTTTAGTATATCTGCCGGCAAAATGCCTGGGAAGGACATCAGACATGCTCGCCGCCATACCCGCTTATATTTTTTTTTTGTAGGCATGTCTTAAGCTGGCATGTCTGCCAAATGAACTGCCGTATCAGCAATGCTGCATGCATCTCCCGGCATTAAAGCTGCATTCATGCCATGAGATGCATGCTACATTGCTGCTACGGCAGTTTATTTGACAGACATGCCGTCCTAGGACGTGCATATAGAAAAAAATATAAGGGGGTATGAAGACGAGCATGTCTGCTGAATTTCTAAGTAATGTTACCCGGCAAATGAAAACTAACATTATCCGGAGACTTGAACCTCGGCTGCGTGAGTGTAAGTGCATATGCTTATCCATTCGACCATTGCAGCTGTTAACTAATCTTCGCTTAATTTTCTTCATTAAGAATAAACGAACGAGAACAGAGTGAAAAAAGTAACGCGTTCGCTTTGTTATTGAAAGCAATAAATGCAAAATACAGAACGAAATCACAGAACGAACTAAGAAAAAAAAAAAAAACTAAAAATAAAAGCCATTAAGAAAAAAAAAAATTATGTCTTAATGGGATGGGACTAGTTGAAGATTTATGTTATAGATTAAATGAACGCAATTTCCAACTGGTCGTCTAATAATGCTCTTTGCCTAAATGAAAAGAAATCGTATATTCTTCCAATTTCTAAAGATAAAATTGACCTCACTAACATTCCACCGATATTTTTAAACAATAATAGGCTAGAAACGGTTGCTTAGGTTAACAATTTCAAGCTTTTTTATTTAACTCTGCGCTGCCTACGGCTTTCCTCACAATTTGTTCCCATTGAGACTTGCTGTTCTTTTAGTAGCCCCCTTAATAACATATTCCGAATTGGTTTATAGCAATCCTGATTCACAATCTTCGCACAAAATCCAAGTTGCCTTTAATAATGTGACAAGATATGTGTTTGGCTTAAGGCGCTTTGACCATGTATCCCAAATAAGTAAAGAAATTTTGGGATTTAGCATTATTAACTATTTAAACGCAAGAAATTGTTTGTTTTTGCACAAATTAATACATAATAGGACTCCATCTTACCTCTATACTACACTACGATTCAGTATTTCAAATCGAGCTGGCAACCTCATTATACCGACATTTAATAATTTAAATTCAAAACGGTTTTTTTTTCGTCAACGCCATTAAACTTTGGAATTCATTACCGGTTAGCATAAAAGCTACTGTTAGTGCGAATAACTTTAGGCTTTCTCTAATGTCATACTATTCAAACATCTAACTATTACTACTATTTATTAATTATCTTACTACACTTATCACTTTATTGTTTTATTTCATGTTAACTACTGTTTCTCTTTATTCTTTATGTAATTGCTTTAATTCAAATTTAATCCAACCAATATTTAATTCATTCATAAAACTTATTATCATTGCTAGTATTTGCTAGCTTTTTTTTATATAGTTTTTGTTTGATATTTTTATCTTATATACATATGTGATTTGTTGATTATGTTTAATATTCGTTGTACTATAAAAGATGATACTTTATCTTATTGTACTAACAAGTGTCAAATAAATAAATACGAAATACGAAATTTGAAGCCACTACTCAAAATTCAAGAACACATGAATGAAAACATAAGCCTTAGTCAACTGAGCCATTCGCACTGTTGTAATTTTTTTGAAATAATATAGATAGCAACATTTTTGCTATCAAAAGTGCTTCGACGAAAAACAAACTGTCGGATAATTACAGCAATCATGAAAATATTGAAGTTGTTGTTTCTTAAAACTAAGCGGTTTTTCGCATTGCGGAATGATACAGTTGTTATTATAATTTTATTGAATGTATTTATGTTGTGCTTTAAAAGAACTTAGTTCTTACTGTACTGATGCTTTTTGTTTATAAAAAATAATAATAACTTGTATCGCCTGTGGTCGAAGTTCGACCATATGAAAATCGATTTTTTTTTAAATTGTTATTGAAAAACGTTTATCAGAGTTAAAAAAACTTCACATTGATAAATACTTTTGGCTAATACATATCCACAAATCATTTTACGTACTCTGTACTCGCTGTTATCAGAATCAGAATGTAAAACAAATTTTCATGTATCGATTGCGCTGATTATTGTTTATGTTTGCTTCTCATATTATTTCAATGTTAATTTTGCCGTTTCTTAAATTTTCACGGTACTCTCGCGTCACACTTTTTTTTTAAAAAAATCGGACGTTGGTTGTTTTTTTCATTTACTAAAATACTAAAAGCGCAATTTTAGTGAAATGGATAATATAAGTGAAATAAAATAATATAAGTATTTTAAAATCTTAATTGATTTGAGGCCATTTGGTGCAAAAAAAATTATTTCAGTACAAATTTTTGGTTCTTGAAAATCCGTGAAGGGCAAGAAAATATCAAAGTTTTGGCTTTGAAAATATTTTCAGATCATATAAAGTCCATTTGCACCAACAATCATAAAAAAATTCTCAGTGGCTTAGCGTCAGGTCTGAAAGAAATAAAGGACGAACAAAAAAAAAACAAACAAACAGTGTTGTCGTTTAACAGCGGTTGAAAGTAGTCAAGGCAACTTTTTCTACATAGCACTAAGGCCGCGTCCATAGTAAACGCTTTTAGCTTATCCGAGGGTTTAGCTGAAAAACGGTTTGTATACAACCATATGGAAAAAGCTCAAAGTGTTCATAGTGCCAGCATAAAGCTAGCATAAAGCTTATTTTTAAATGCTTCTCAGCGCTTATGTCTCTATCTCGCTTGCTCACACAGCAAAATAATCTCGTTTTTTATGCTTTGTTGTAGAACATTTTTAAAATGCTATTCGGCACTTGTTTATCTATTTTGCCTGTTAACAATATTTTTGTTGATTTTGTTTTATTTGTTGGATATTTTTTTGTGCTGAAGTTTTAACCTTGTGTTGTTGCGTTGTTGTTTCGTTTTGTGGCGCTTTTCAGTTGTTTGCACTTGTGTATTCTATCTCGTTTGTTTACATAGTTTTCGTTGTTCTTGCTTACTTTTTGGGTACTTTTTGTGCTGAAATTTCCACCGTTGTTATGCTTTGTGTTTTCAAGTTCCCTTGAACTTGTGTTTGTTATTGGTTTGATCTTTCGTCGTATCGCGACTCTACATACTCATTAAACAAAAAATCTTTCATTTACTTTACAAAACGCAATTGAAGGCATTATTTTCCAAACAGACAAATAAAAATAAAGCATCAGTCAGCCGCAAGCATAAAGCGTGCACTATGAACACCAATAAGCTCAATAAGCTACTTTGTGAAGCATTGAATAAGCGTTAACTATGATCAAAAAAAGGTCGACAAAGCAGCTTTATGCTTCAGCTCCAGCTAAAGCGTCCACTATGAACGCGGCCTAACATACCAAATTTATTACATTTTACACATTTTTGGCTAATACGGCAAACTGTCTGAAATATGGCATTTTTCTTAATTTGTGGATGTCGTGTCATGAGTAAGGGTTTCGTTAAAGTAAAGATTTTCCTCTACTCAAAATTACTAAACGCGCCTGAAGAAGTTTTCACTTCAAAAACTCAATTAACTCTACAGGCGTTGGAGGTCTCGCAGCTACATTGTAGGTATAAAAGAAATAGTTGGTTACGTTATGTGGATATATACCACTGGTTAATGATTAAATGACTTATAAGAACGTTAAAGTACATACGAATTTGTTCGAACAAGGATCAAATCATATAAGACTTTAACAGTGGGTGGGTCACAGCTGAATCAATCAAGACTACTGAAGAGGAAATGTAGTGATTTCCGAAACTGGCTGTCTAGTCTGCTGTGTGATTGACTCTATGCAGAGTTGTTGTTGTTGCCTTCTTTAAACTTACTTGATATAAAAATAATACTGTTTAACGAATTCGGAAATTTTTGAATTTTATAAAAATTTGTTCAACAAAATAGTTGTAAAAAACTATTATAGGTTTTATAAAGCTATAAAGTATGTAAAATAAACCGTTTAACCTTACAGGCAAAAAATGTGCATTGAATCGAAAGCAGAACTGAAAACCCATATAAAAAAAAATTGGAAAATGGTCGCCCTTTTAAAGTTTTCGTCATATTGTGAACATTTACAGTTCGATCTTAAATTATGATATATCGATATTTTTGTCTCGAGGAGACTAATGGTTTTTGCTTCAAAGGTCATTGATCTCAAATACACCACCGTTCTTGTATCTACCCACCGGGTTTTAAGTTCTAAAATTTTCATAACTATTTTCACTATTCTTTCTGACTGTTTGTTTTTTTAAACTACCACACCAGCCAATATTTTTACAAAAATAATTTTTAGAGGCTACTTCAAACAATTCTAGCTCACGGAAGGCTATCGCTAGAGTCAAAATATTTGAGGAGTTATCATAAATAAACCAAAGACTATTTTAATGAACCGACCTGAATAACTTTCTTTTATGGAGTACCAATTTTTTTTTTTTTAAAAAACTTGTGCAGTAAAGGTTTAATTATTCTATTTCGAGTCTACTACAAACCTCACTCAAATAATGGTAATGACTTCTGTTTTTATTATAAAATTTTTGAGTTTGATTTATGTCAGCTGATGTTACAGTGGTTACAAGAACTTCGCACACCCTGCAACCCATTATAAAAGGGGTGGTTTCACAGTTTAGTACTGAAATCTGACTGTTTTTTTTGAGCGCGTCATATGTATATACATAAAAAGATGAGTTCATATGGTAAGTAATACTCCATTAAATTTATTTTGTCACCTGCCCTTCCTGCTTCATCTTAAGTCTTAACGAATCCTAGACTTAATTAATATCGCAGAAAAAGGAGCCTCCACCTGCTCAAAAAAGAATCCTTTATAGAATAAAAAAAAAATTCGCAATCACACATAAATCAACTAAATACACACATACACACATGCAAGCGCAGCTGCAATTAAAAATTGATGAAAAAGCGGCTAGCTGGTGGGTGATTTTCCAACCGATATGGTTTTGCTTTCTACCTTTTTTCTCCCCCAAAAAATAGCAACATTCTGAGTTACTGTCAACTTCATTTTATTTAACTTTTTCGTAAATTTTTCTGTGTATTTATAAGTGTGTGTGTGAGTGTGTGCGCATTGCAACTCGTTTCCTTACCTGTCCAGATGGAAGGCGGCAATCTCGGCATTATGTCGCTCATAGTCCGTAAAGTAAAAATGATTGGGCAGCGTTTGCTGTTCTCTGGAGAATCTGCAAATAAAAATAATAATAAAAATAAAAATAAACATTAAAATAAATAAAAATCATCATCATTAAAATAGCAATAATACAAACATACATACACATATAAACCGAACTGAAATAATATTAAATCGCAGGCGGCAAGGTAGCGACATGAACGCGACAATCACAATGTTTGTGCTGTGCTTTTAATGGATGTTGTTTTTTTTTTTTGGAAATATGTGTGTGTGTGTTTGTGTGTGTCTGGCTTTGTGTGGCTCCACTTAACTTTGGCTGTATGTGTGCTAGAGTAGGTTTGTCAGGATGTGTGATTTACTTGTATCATTCGCTATCACAGAAATATAAGTACAAGCAGCGAAAATCGTAAGCGAAACAATTTTTTTTATTGGGTTTCAGCTTTGGATTCACAAAGGATAACGTGAAGCTGATGTTGACAATAAAACAACAACAATAACAACTACAATAACAATGCCAACGACGACAGCAGCAACAATAAAAAAATAATGTTGTAGAAAGCAATAAATTGCAAACTCGACACATGCATACCTAAATATATGCTCGTTTTCATATACATACATGTATATGCATGTATGTATGTATATGTTTGGTATTGTTGTGTGCTTGTTCTGTTACTTGGGTAAATAAATGAAAAAATAAATAATAAATTGTCCAACTCCCAATCTTTTCATTTTACTTTCTATTCAAACAAATTTATTTTTCAAGCAGTTTCGTATTTTTTACTGTTGCTATTTTTATTTTTTACAATTTGAACTGATTGTCAAATTGCAGACAATTCTGTTAATTTAGATAAACAGTCAGTTGAAATTTTTGCTTCTTCAGCATCAGAAAACAATACATGATTAAATGTTAACTAAATTTTTAAATCAATACTAAATTTTTAAATTTACCTATCAAAAGAGTTAGATAACATTATTTTATAATAATAAAAAACACGGTGTGACACAAATCAAATGCAGTGACATAGTGTTAAATTCAGGTCTGGTCAAATACAAAATGAAACAGCGCATAAAACTTGCCCAACACCCTCTCAATTTTGAGTTACCGCCAATAACACGGTGTTACAAAAAATTTTTTCTGTCCTATGAACCAAATGCACATATTCGGAAAGAGGGGAAAAAATAAAAATACACGTGTATCGTCGATTTTCATGTACACGTCAGAATTTTTTTTTTAAGTGTGAAGTATAAAGCTCGTAGTGGCCTGTGTGGAAGCCTTTGGACCAATTTTTAACCCTTTTTCAGTGAACTAATCGAGCTAATTTTTTGCAGGCAGACTCGTGGAATTGTCTGTAGCACGTCAAATTTTTTAAAAACAATTTTTATCAATTCTCAGATTTTCCCCAATTTTTATTATTTTTGAAAAAAAAATATTTTTTCACTTTTCTTAGCATAACTTGAAGGGACTCCAAATTTTTAAACTACTAAAGCGTTAGGAAAAAAAAATGTTTTTTGACCCATCCTACTCGGTATAGTTGTAGTTAATCAATAGTAACCTTCTAACACTAAACAGTTTTTGACTTTTACAACATTTACAACTGGTCTAGGGGCCCTCAAACGATACTACATGTCCATCCAACTTCCATCGGACATGTCCATCCGCCTTGATTTCTTGCACACGAACGATACTACATGTGTGATGACTTGACAGGTCGGATGGACATGTAGTATCGTTTGAGGGCCCCTTAAGACAGATGAAATAAGGAATTGCAATATTGTTTTAAGTTCTGTTGTGCGAAAACGTATTTCTATATATTTCATCTGAAAAAAATGCAGTGTCCGACGCGAAATAACTTTTGTTACGTTTGTAGCTTATTCACACCAAGTAAAAATTTCAAAAATATTACTAAAACAGTGGTGAATTCGTTTCAGAAAATATTTAAGACTGCTTATGTTCCTTACTTGTGGTATACTCCGGAAGTCGTGTGCGACTATTGCTACAGAAATTTGTGAAAGTTTACTGATGGACAACAATAAAGTACGCTGTACCAACAATTTGGCTACCACGCACGGAGCACTGCAATAAATTGTGCTACTTTTGTGTAACTTTTGCTCAAACAAAAGGGTGCCAATACATTCACAGCAACAAAATTCAATTCGCTACGCTAATGTAGAATCGGTAATTCCAGCAGTTCTATACTCACCAGAAGACCGCGTAGCGGCTTCAGTGGAGATTTTTGATAATGTTCCCGAAATAAGCGATGCAGAATCAACAGTTGTACCAAAACTGCTATCAACTTTTCTTCCATCGAATGCGAGATGCGAGAGTCCACAAGTATCGGAATTTGTGGCAACACCCAGTGAAATTGGGACTGCAATGCCGCATTTTATAACGCAAGCCGACTTCAATGACCTCGTACGAGACGGAAATTTGACGAGGAGAACAGCAGAACTCTTTGCATCACGCTTGAAGCAGTGGAATATAGTGGCGGCTGATTTTAAAATAATAGCCGCTCGTATTGAGGTAGCACTATTCCATATGACCAATTTTTTAGATTGCACGAAGATCGGGAAAAAAACTTGGCTTATTGTTGTGACATTGCTGTTTGCAAAAATCGGTTACCCACATATTTCAGAGGAGTGGCGACTTTTCATCGATGCATCGGTCAACAGCCTTAAAGTCGTGCTGCTTCATATCGGCAACACACATCCATCTGTCCCGATCGCATATGCCACAAACCTCAAGGAAACATACGAAGGTATGGAATTAATATTACAGTTGATAAAGTACAAAGAGCATAATTGGAAAATATGCTGCGATCTGAAAGTGGTCGGTTTACTTATGGGTATAAAGCGTGGATTTCCAACCCACCAGTGCTTTTTGTGTACATGGGAAGGTCGAAAAAGAGATGAGCATTACACTGAATTTAAGTGGAAGCCGCGAACATGCTACAAAGTAGGCGTAGAAAGTATAGAGAATTTACCATTGGTGCAGCCGTCTCAAATCATTTTGCCTCCATTACACATTAAGCTCGGTCTTGTATCAAATTTTGTTAAAAAACTGGATCGTGATGGCGAGGCCATTGCAACTTTGCGCAACATTTTCCCGAAATTGAGCGGCGCAAAGATTCATGCAGGTATTTTTTTTAAGAAGTCATTCAGTAACTTTATGTTTTTTAATGATTTTTTGATTTAAGGTGTTTTCAATGGTCCGCAGATAAAACAAATAATTGCAAGTTCTGAATTTTCATCAAAATTAAATGCTATGGAACAACGTGCATGGAAAGGTACAGTTGCCGTTATTGAGCAGTTTCTTGGCAACAAACGAGCTGCCAATTATACAAATATTGTCGCAGAAATGATTTCGGCATATGGCGAAATGGGCATTTTAATGTCGCTAAAGATCCATTTTCTTCACAATCATTTAGATATTTTCCCTGATGATTTAGGAGCTTTTAGCGATGAGCATGGCGAAAGGTTCCATCAGGACAGACATTACGCATATGCTTGGCGAATACTGTTGGTCTATTTGTCGCGATACTGAAGCAAATGCTTACAACCGCAAAAATAAAAGGCCTAAATTTCTTTAAAAACATTAAAGTTTTTAATGTAACAATTCTTTATTTTTATAAAACAAAAGTAATAAAAAAAATTGTTTTTTTAACGAACTGAAACCTTAAAAAAAAGATAACCATTAAAAAAATATATATATACTTCAAACTTAAAAAAAAAAAATTCTGACGTGTACATGAAAATCGCCGATACACGTGTATTTTTATTTTTTATCCCCTTTCCGAAAAAGTAAATTTGTTTCATAGGACAGAATGTGTGTAGCACGGTGTAATCGTTTTTTCGTTTCTACATATAACTATTAAACTATGGGATGGATGTATTCGCATTTGACAAAAATTTTTGATGATATTTAATATATGGATTTTTAAGATCAAACTAAATTACTGAGTTGCAGAAAAAGCAAAGAATATTATTGACTGATATTGATATTGAGACCAAGATTTTGAGTTGAGTCCTAAATTACTGACGTTTGCACTGATACAGTGGTCACAGAATTTATTCGTACACCCTGGAAAATACAATGTTATAATAATAACACAATGTGACGAAATCGACAAACAGCACAACTAAACCTTCTACAAATTCTTAAATAATAACATGTTTCAATTCCATAGCAACTGGTCCGACCTCTCAATGTAGTCACAATTTTTTTAATTATTTTTAAAGTATAAGTGTTCGAATTTGGTTGTTCCGACATTTATTGAATATTTATTGCTTTTTCTTTGTTGAAAATGCAAAATAAAATCTACTTCTTTTCAGTATATTTCTTTTGACTACGTTTCTGGAATCAAGAACACTGTCCAAATATGTTCTAGCATCGAGCTGACAAGCTCTTCTTGGAGCTTCTTCACATCCTCTTCAAAAATCCATTCGAAACGAGATATTGTAATTTAAATAGATATGTTGGCTTTTGTAAATTGGTTTGATTGTTAAAAATGGTATTAAAATGATTGTTAAAATAATAAAAAAAAAACAATTTATGGAGCGCCTACTTTTAACAAATAGTTTTTGAACAGAGATTTATTTTTCTAGCAAAAAATAAATAAAGTTATCAAAATTCGATTTGAAAAGTTATGAAAAAAGGCTTAAATGCAACAAAAACTTTTCGTTTATAAACAATTGTTACAAATTAATCTCTTTTCAAAATAAAACTTATCACTTTTCAATTACCCTATTTCATAGAAAGAAAAAAATTTAAAATAAAGTACTTTTATCTTTTCAAAACTCCAAAAAATTATTACCAAATTTGTGCTTCGTTCAGCAATATATTATAAAATATTATGATAAGTTGCAAAATTAGAAGTTATAAGTCGTTGATGGAAAAGAGCTTACTACTTGAATTGCCTTTTTAGAAGTAGACAGTTAGTAAAGAGTTCTTGCGTTGTAGAGACTGAGAGTAGAAAAATCCTTGGCTTAGACTACTTGTTTTAATTACACACGCTATTTCTGCCACTGAAGTAAGCGTGGAGCGTGCATTTTCCGCTTTAAAAATAGTCATTGGATATCGGAGATACAACCTGAGCGAGAAAAATTTATATTCCATCTTAATAGTTAAATTAAATACTAACTGAATTTTATAACCAATTAATGCTACTTAGTGATAATGTGAATAAGAATTATTATATTCTGAAGTATTTCTTATTTTAATATGCACTTTACAGAGTATGTTTTATAAAAGTCATAACAACGAATAAAGTAACTACTTTGTATAAGTTTTTAATTTTTGGCTCAATGATGCCATTAAATTCTAACTTTTCTTTTTATTTTTTCCTTTAAAAATAAAAATAAAAATAAATAACAATTGATTATTTTGTGCTTAAAAATATCAGGCAAATTTTGCTATTTATTTTTGCATAAAAAAATTAATAGCAAAAATAATTGGTTTGAGCAAGAAGCGTAAAATATAAAAAGTCAAAAGATAACTTCAGTTTTTAGTATTAAATGCATACTAGGTACGGTCTCTGCTGAAAATTATTCTTTTCGTTTTGTTTATTATATTTAACTGATAGAATAAATCATTTATGTAGCTTATGAATTCAAAGTACAATATTTCGTCAAAATATATTCTAATTTTTAATTCTAATTTTCATATTTTGATTCAAACATCTCATTTCCGGTAATGCTCGGTGGATTAGCTTATGTATATAATTTTATTCTCATCCGACCCTCAATTGCAATTTCACCCATTTTGAAGTTAAAAACATTATACTTAGCTGATTTTAATGCAAAATTAATGAAATGTATGGTATTTGTATAAAATGTCAGTTCTTTTAGAATATGATATTAACATAATGGTTGATAAAACATTACGGTAAATATTTAAAAAATAGCGTTAGCGACCATCGTGTTAAATTTCACCCATATGAATATCATATGTAAATCCACTTGATTTCGTTACCAGACAAAAAGGAAAATCATCCCTGTGAAATGATATTGAAATTTTGAAACATTTCTGTTGTTCTTTGGTGTGCTTACAGAGTAACCTTTTTGTTTTGTTTACATGATATTGTGTTCTGATCATCTCACAAAAGTTTAGTTGTTTTTCGTGCTTAACAATGCAGTAACAAGTTCAAGTTTCTGTTCAGTTTTCCTTTCAAGTAGCTACACAGTCAAAAGTTTTTAGTGTAAACACAGTAAAAAAGTGTTAGTGTGTTGCAACTTGAAAGGAAACTTGAACAGACACTTGAACGTGTAATGCCTTGGTTACTGGTGTTTTTACATTTGCTTGCAAAAAACAACCAGGTCCGGCCTTAACCACTTTGGCGCCCCGGGCGAGTTTATTATTGATATTTTCAATAGTGTACCATATTTATTATTGAATAAATAGAAAACTACAAATATGTATTATTATAAATTATATATTGTACCAATCCATGATCTAAACAATTTGCGTATGTAACTACTATATTGTGTGTTAGGTAATCACGAAACATTAATAAAAACAAAAATTAAAAGTCAGCTGAAATCTTATTTTCCTAACTTTTATGTCAGTAAATGCTCTGATAAGACTATCAAATTTAAGGTTTTCTGCCACTTGATTTTTAATGGACATCGAGGCCAAACAAGTTAATCTTTTTTGGGACATTGTAGACAGCAAGAACGTTTTTATCAACTTAAGTTTAGATAAACTGCGCTATCCACTTGCAATGGTTACCGATATTGTCAAAAGAATACACAGCGATATCCTATTCTTGGGATATAACTCTTGAAGACTGTGCGTTTTGATAAAGTTTAATATGTTGATAGGTGTTGCCTGAATGTCCTCGAGATAGTGGTGCTGACTTTAAATTTCACCACACAACAAATTTGCATAAATATCAGACTTGAGTATTTATTCCATTTTTTTAAAAAAGTCCATATTCGAAAGAACCCAATTTTATATTTTGATATGTATATATTTTGTATTTAAGAAGTAGTAGACAACATTTTATTTAAGACGCCGATATGGAGAAAAATGTATAAGATACTTATTTAGTAAACGCGTCCAGAGCATTTCGAGCAAATTTTTTTCTCTAAGCACTTTTCACGTAGAATTACGTCTTACAGCGCAGTTTGAATAGGGGTCATTTTCACATATTTTTCAGAGTGATATTTAACACTTTGAGGTATACCTACAGCCTTTAATATTCATCGTACAAAAAAAAAAACCAAAATATCAGTTGGAGTGGGAATAAAACGAATTTGGTTTAAAGAGCAAAGATGCCGGTGCCGTTGTATCCAATGGTGAAGGTTGTGCTGATATCGGAAGTCAAATGCTAATAGATGGTGGCTCTGCGATAGACGCTGCCATAGCTACTTTTCTTTGTGAGGGTGTTATGCTGCCACAAAGTATGGGCATTGGTGGAGACTTTTATGCAACTGTGTATACAAAATCAGAGGATGAAATACTTTAACAAAGTTTTGAAGAATACTCATGAAAAAACCAGAATTTTTCTCGATTACTGTATAAAATGGAATTCTACGTCTATACTTACGATACTATCGAAACTGTGTATTTTTTTTAACATTTTTACATATTGTAAATATATATACTTAAATTTCGTGGTAAAATTTAAAATATCCATTAGTATTAAACCTTTTTTAGATATGACCTAACATAAAAAACCATTTCGTTTTTTGTTTTTTTTTTCTCCAAAATACTTGATTTAACTAGCGCACATAGCGAGTAACTTGTATATTAAATAGGATTTTAAATTTTTATGTTTCAGACGTTCCAGAGCTGAGTAATCATGTCTTAGTTTCCAACAGGGTTGCCTTCACTTGGCCGTATCTTCACCATATCAACGTTGAAAAATAAATACAAAATATTCTTTTACACTACAATATATGCTCATCTATACTATCTATATCTATACTATTATATAAAATTGAAGTGAACATTTAAAGTTACGACTTTACTCCAAAGGTACTGGTCCGATTTTAATGAAAATTTTTTCAAAATATCATATTTGTGCTACAGATTTAGATAGGGGTATTTTTCTTTCGAAATTTTAATATTAAATATATTTATTTAATCTATACTATTATATAAAATTGAAGTGAACATTTAAAGTTACGACTTTACTCCAAAGGTACTGGTCCGATTTTAATGAAAATTTTTTCAAAATATCATATTTGTGCTACAGATTTAGATAGGGGTATTTTTCTTTCGAAATTTTAATATTTAATATATTTATTTAAGGTATTAAGTTTTTTATGAAATCATCCCAGCTGCGACGCATTGCTTATTCGTTGGCTCTTGACGCGTTTGTGTTGCGAGAGTTTCAATAAACTCCATGTTGCTCTCTATTTTTCTCTTTCTCTTCGTGCTCAGCTAGCACAGCGCAACAAAAAAAAATGATGAGCCTCGAACAAAGCATAAAGTGAGATACATATAAATGCAGAGCGGCGCTCCTAAGCAAAACAAAACAAAACAAAACAAGATGCCATATCGCATCACTAAGTCGGATGTCGCAAAACTAACCGTAGCACATAAAAATTAGTCAAAACCAAAATTAGGTAAAAATTAGCACATGTGTGAAAAAATTGTCCCGTCTTTAAGGAGTTAAGGAGATTGATAAAAAAACGTCCGTGGCGAAGCCGCGGACAACAGTGACCTGCTAGTTAATGTATAAAATTCACAGATTGTCAAATTGAATTTGTGGATAAAAAAACGTTATGCTACATGCGCAAAATAACCAGATTGCCCCCTGAAATTTGCCAGATTTTCAAAGCTCATGCACTCTAGAAGGCTTCCAAGAGCACAAAATAAAAAGGGCTTTTTGACTTGACTAAATGAGCTACCAAAGTTTTTTTAATTTGCTTAAGAACTTACGAGTAAAAGAAAGCGAAGGAAGGAAAGTATACAGCGAGCGTAATACAAGTTGCAATTTCTCGCCTTTAGTAGCAAAGCGTCTCTCTTTCAGCCTCGTTCGAAAGAGATATGTCAAGACAAGCAACAAAAGTACAAGATAAGTTCATAAAAGTTTATAAGACGAATTTATTTTTTTTTATATTGATAGAAATAAGTTTTCAAGTTGGCGATAGGTTTAGCTAAGTTGGTGATCGCAGCGCCCTTTACACCCCGGCACCCCGGGAGGTCGCCCACTGCTAAAGCCGCTTCTGAAAACAACGAATATGTTTTCCCGAAATCGGGTAAGGAAAAAACTTGTGTATTTTAGAAGCGTTTTCACTATTTATTTTTGCACAGATAAGTGATAATGCGTCGAACAAACTCTTGGAGAAGGTGACGAATCAGATGATTTTACATCAGAGTCAGAGGAAGATTTTGTACCCAATGTTTTCGAAGAAGATGATTCTTCCACTGAAGGAAGCGTGGAAGAAGGAGAGCATGAAGAAGTCAATCAGTCAATGCAACTAACTTAGTAATACAGTGTTGTCAAACGATGAATTCATATTTTGGGCAATGTAGCCTCCTCAATTCCACGGAAGAGCAAGACCCGAAAATATTATATCTGGTAAGGTCGGTATGACTGATTATGCTACAAGCCGTATATCGTCAATACGGGATGCTTTTGAGGCATCATTCAGTTGGTAAATGTTTAAGATCATTATGAAAAAAGCGGTGTTTATAAATCACATAGCGAATCACTGAACAATTTATGGAATGACGTCACAGGAAGACCAATTTTCCGTTCTTTGATGTCTAAGAAAACATTCAAGATGATAACACGTATGATTAGAATCGATGATAAAAGTATTCGACAAAAACGTAGAGCTCACAATAAGTTAGCTCCCATAAGAGAGTTATTGAATAAGTTGGTTTCGCAGCAACAACTCTTATACACTTATTTTGGAGATGAGCAATTATTAGCTTTTCGTGGAAGATGCCCCTTTAAGCAATATATTCAATCCAAGCCCGCCAAGTATGGCATAAAGATATGGGCGATGTTGCGACAGTAAGACAAACTTTGCATGCATGGGCATCGCCAAAGGGGGGCAAGGAGGTGCAGCTTCAGATGAAAAAAAAAAACAAATGCAAAGCAACTAAAGTTCTTAGATCACTTACTTGACTTACTTGACCGATAATTCCCGAACGTCGAAACTCGAATGAATTCACTAATTCCATTTTAAGCGAAATGTTTTACTGGGCTCACATCCCTCAGTATGGATGTTAACAAGCATTGCTGCCCACCATGAATACCCCTATTACATTGCAAAAGCTTTTTTATTCTCTCTAATTTTTAGTAGTTTTTTTAAAATGTAAACGCAACTCTGAAAAATGTCAATATTTTATTCGGCTCGTTTCTTACCATTGTAACAGCGAAACGAGCTGAGGACACAAAGTGGTTTTTTAATCATCTTTATATCTTCTTTTTCATATTCGCTATTGTTAATAATTCCAAATTAAATAATACGAAATAGTTAACTCGTTGTAGCAACAATGGACATCCAAAAAGTGCCCACCAACTTTAAATTTTTTGCTTTGCAGTTAATTTAAAAGGAAAAACCTGAAGTAGCAAGTAGTGACAGCGATAAATAGGATGAAAATGTACAAAAGAAAAAAGAGAACAAAGTAGAGACAATATCGCATATTCCTAGCTTGATCACCAGAACGGGAGATACTTAAACTCAGGCAGTAGCTCAAGAATCTTATATTGGCGCATTTTCTTGTGATAATTCTTTGGGTCACCTTCCGAGACCAATCTCATCCAAAAATCTGGACTCAAATCCCGATTCTTTGCCACATTACCCGCATTTTACAATTGTTTAAGAGCCACTGTGACAATCTTGAAATAGTTACAGCTGAAATTATAAACAATGCTACTATTGTTGCGGAGAAAGTCGAACTGCAGAAGACAACACATCAAATTACCAATCAGAAAGCCCTTCAGAATTCTGGAAGAGGTAGTTAATAATACCATACTTGGACTCCATTATTACAACTCTTGAAGTAAGTTTTGCTGAAGAAAACACTCAATCATTCTCATTATCTAAATTATACCCTGCGTAAATGCAAAATTATGTCAGTCGCAAATCTCGCAGAAATTTGCAAAACTTTCGCCCAATTTTATGATTTACCAAGCATTAAAACTGAAATCGAACTTTGGCAGCAATTGTGGCATAATAAAGCAAACCTAACAAATCTAACTATTGTTGATTGATAAAAGAGCCCAAAACCTTATTTTCCGAAACGGGAAAACATTAAAACTTTTGATTGCTCTACCGTGCATAACGTGTACAGTAGAATGATCGTTTAGCAGCCTCAGGCAACTAAAAACCTGGTTATGAAGCACAATGGGGGAAAATCGCCTCAATGGTCTGGCCATGATGAGTGTGCAAGAGAAACTTATTTATGAAAACTTACAAGATAACTTTTTTACAAGTTTTAGTTTTGGTACTGTCAAGAATTCCTCGTGGAGCTTTACACATTGGACTTCTTACTGTTTTTATTACAATCGCCGTAGGTAGAGGTAGTAAGTAGAAGTAGTAATTGACTGTACTTATAATATATACTTTTCTTATCCTTCATAGATCAACTTGCACCCCACCTGGGAGCATGCAAGTTTATGCTGGTAAAATTGAAGGTGCAGCACCAAAGAGGAATCAAGTCCAACGAGTCGTTCTCAACTTACAAAAGGGTTTAAAAGGGCGCAACATTACTTGTGACAACTTTTTCACATCTTACAATCGTGCTACTGATCTACTAAAGATGAAAAATACTTTGGTTGGAACAGTGAATAAGACATTCTCGCCTGAATCAAATACAAGAGAAATTCGTCAGCGATCGGTTTACTCAAGCAAATTTACTTTTTATAACGAAGTCTCACTGGTTCCCTAAAAAGTACAGGCTCGTCAACGTCTTGAGCACTTTTTCTCACAATAAAGTAATATTGGCAGGTGAAAAGAAACTTCCTGAAATAATATCCTATTAAAACAATCATAAATCAGGTGTTCATACTTTAGATCAGTTGTTTGGAAATTATACCAACTTCTATATAATTATAGATGCCAATGGCGACTGGAACTCAAGCAAGAAGTATAAGAGACGAATATTTCTGGAGGAAATGGGACTGGTTTTGGTCAATCCAGAAATAATAAGTAGAACTTCACTACCGAAAGTGGAGCCTTCACGTAAATTGTGACAACGATTTAATCGCAAGCTTTACCATCAAAAAATCCTGGCATTAAATAGAGCAAGACAACCTCTGGGAATAGATGCCAATTATGCGAAAAAAAGGACCGAAAAGCATATTCTTCATGTTCTTCCTGCAACAAATAATTATGCGGTGCGCATAAAACAGGCCCGTAGCTAGTATGGTGCTAGGGCAGGCTAAGCCTGCCCTAGAATCCGTCGAGCCTGCCCTAGCCAAATTTCTGTATGCTTTTACAACTCCCTCTTTTGTCAGTCATTGCCAATAACAGCTGGCAAAAAATTGTAAAGAAAGTTAATTTTTGGTGAAAGTTTATAGAATGTATATAAAACGTGAATATATATAAAACGTCCAGAATATCTTTATGATAAACTTAATTTTTTCAGTCCGTGAGATGTATTAATTTTATTGTCCCTAGGCATAATTATCTTAATACAAGTAGGTACTTTTTTATTAGCATAATTAGAATTTGGAACTCCTTGCCAATTAATATTAAGCAAATAACTTTGAGCAACGACTTCAAACGAGCCATTTTTATATATTTCGTTTCTTGAATTAAATCTCTTTTTCTTCTTTTCTTTCCTATTTTTAATTTATATTCTATTCGGATGTTCCGTTCTACTATTTCTTTCCCGTACCCTATCTTTTCTTATATTTTAGTTTTTAAATTTTTAATTGATAAATTAATTCAGCTTTCATTTTATTTGATTTGATTTAAATTAACTACAATGTTTATTTATTTAAATATTTTATTATTGTAATATAATTTTTATTGTAATTTTTTCATTATTAATTTGTTCTTATAATATGTTCATTGATGTACTATAAAAGACTAAGTCTTAGTCTACTTAATTAATTAAAAATAATAATAATAATAATAATAATAATAATAATGTTGTTATTTTGATTGTTTTTAAGATTTTTTGAGCGAGTTTTTTAGATAATTTATTATTTAAGTGTTTTAAACTAAATATACACAAAACAAAAAATTGCAGTCGTTTTTCCAGCTTTTGTGTCTCCCAGTTTGCTGTTCTGATTAGGAAAAACACTTGCAACTACTTGAGGATGAATAGGGAGGATTTCGAAATTATATCATGATTCAAGCGCCAGCTGACTGCATTTCGGATTTTTCAACTTTAAGCGGCTGTACCAGGTCAGCAGTCTTCACTTATTCCTGTAATCTAAATACTTTGCATTCATTCTCAAATAGTTATACATACTTGCCCCAATCTACTAATAATAATTAGTCTAATAAGTCTAACTAAAACTACTAATTGGGAGCATAAAAATTTGGAAAAGCTGAAAGGAAAATAATAAATGTTGCAGACATAGCTTGCGATTGAATGAGGTACTTTTTCTCAAAAACAATTAAAATAACAAAGTTTTATATCACGCGAAACTCAGTAGTAGAACAATCACTTGGTGAGAGAAGTGAATATTCTATTGAAATTAAGCCGGCTTACTTTGATGATATCGTTGATAATATTATATTCAAATAAAAAAAGCGTTTCACCAAAAATGATCGTATATTGTTGGCATTGTCATAAGTTTACGAAATGAAGCCGGCTTGTTTGAAAATATTATGTTCTGTAGGCTTAAAAATACCCTCTGATGCCGAGATATCTGTCGCAAAGAAATATCTGGGCAAAAAAGGGATGAGCATCAGAAAACATCACCAAATTCAATCAGTTTTGATACGTTGAATGAATTGTATCTAATGCGCGATGCGTTTCCTGATACTTATAATTTGTTTTGTGCAATCGAACCATTCGGCAACAGTACGGTGGTATTGAGGCGGTATTCCGGCGGTACGGCGGAAGCATCATTTTCCCGTGTAAACCAAATCAACAGAGTTCAAAGATTATCTTCGCAAATTTAATGAGAAACTAAGACGATTGCCTTTGTATTAAACAGCAGAGCTGTGACTGTAGTGGAAATCAATATAATACATTCGAAATTCGCTTTCAAACATTGAACTCATTTATGTTATATTTAAAGCATAGTACTCTGTTCAGTTTCATGTGAAATTCCACTCAAATCTCCATACAAAAAGTGACAGCTGCGAAACAAGTGTGGAAATTTTCACAACATGTTCGTCAGAGCAGTACTCTGTTCCGCTGCGTGAAATTATCGCAACATGTTTCTGAGCAACATTTTTTCACGACAATTTAATTGTACTACCTTTTTATTTTGAAGTGAAAAGAGAGATATCATATGAAATCTTCCAACTTATTTTCTGAGTCCCTCTGAGAAACGTTGCCATAGAAATTCCTCGCAACAAACTTTTAGTCAGAAATTTCACGCAACAAAGAAATAGATGTTGCCAGCGAAGTTTCTCGCAAGCGAACAGAGTATTAGGCTTTATATGTTAATATACTTAACTTTTTTTCTACTAAAATATACATTTGAACAATAAAATCATTAAATAACATGTAAAAATATAAAAAATTCATTTCAAAATATGTTAATATGCATATATATATTCATATACAAATGTATGTAAAAAAATTTGTATTTTTTACTGGAGGCTCTGCCTGCCCGGCTCTTATTTTCTGGCTACGGGCCTGGCATAAAACTGCAGTCTACTTTTGCACTAACTGTAAATAATAAACTGTAATTCAACAAAATAAACGTATATAAAAGAAAATTGATAATTTTGAGTGAATTTTTTGGACAAAATACTCATGGGTAAAATTTCACCCATAAGGGTTTTATTTGTGACTTTTTTTGAGAATCATATGAGGGTTAAGGATCAATAAGCATTATATTATAAAAAAGCATTAACGCTTTGACGATGAATAGGTGAAAAATTAAAAAACATTTTTAAGTCTTGTGAGAAAAATTTTTGAGATATTTTCATAAAGTTAGGCTTTAAGGATTAGAAATCAATGTGGCTTTTATCGTGTGCCACATTTTTTGAACTTGTTACAATTAAAGAGAAAAACAAACTAGAACATAAAAAAATATTATTTTTTTATAGGTATATATTAGTCCCGATTTCTCAGAGACAACAGATATAGGTACCACAAACTATTTTCAAAAACGAGCGGATATATTTTCACATCCTAATTATGTTAAAACCTTAATGAATCAGCTACTGCATCAAATTAAAAAATAAGTTTTCCGAGGTTTTTCCAGATTTTTTTCAATACTTACAGTAAAACAAATATTAAAATTTTTTTTATTTAAGTTTTGTATCAAAATATGCCCTCGTCCTCAAGGAGTTAAAACATGTTGCATTAAAACTATAAAACATAAACTGAATTTTGAAAAGTTTAACCAGATGAAATAAAGAAAAAAATCAAAAACTTACTAACTTTCTTTTAATATTTTTTTTGATTTTCCTAAACGAAATCATTTATCTCAAAATTATTTTTTTAATAACTCTTTTCGCTTCGCAATACTTATAAATAAGGCTCTTTTAGCAACAGACATAAGTAAAAAATTAATGTTGAATAAAATTTAAGAACAACACTTTATAACATCGTCTTTGACAGCATTTGCCGCCCAACTCTTGCCCACGTATTATTTACTTAAATGCATTTAATTAATTTGAATGCAGAGACTGCGTCATGGAGTGAAAATTGTAGGAAAAACAGCAGATACATTGAAGCAAGCCACGATCCTAGTGCAAATTATACTTTACGGTATATTTTAATAGCGGTTTTTATGTGAATTGCACGCATATGCACTCACAAATACACACCCACACACACACAAATTCGTATCTACATACGCATAAAAGAGACAGCACATTAAAGAAAAGCCACAAATAATATGCAACTGGGGAAAAATTGTTGAATTTTCTTGCAACGCTTGGCAGGACAGACAGGAAAATGCAGTCAGGCAGTCAGCCAGGAAGATGAAGCCCAATTATATGCGTCTGACTGTTTGTGTTGGTGTCAATTTTAACGCGTAAAATTCACCGGGCTTGGCTATAATTTAAATTTAATTAATTGATGTGTTCAAAAATACTTTTATATTTGTGTGTGTAAAATGGTGATTGTAAGAAAAAAACATATAAAGATTGCAAGCAGCAAGAGTGGAATTGAACCTTTATAAATCAGAAATAAAAATTTAATATTCCTTTTAATATCTTACTTACCGCATTGGCTTCATTAGAGCCTTGATGTCGTTGGGATATTCAATGACCAGCTTCAGTTGCGTGCCGCCCTCCTTTTGGACTGAAAGTAAAAATATAAAAAGAGGTTAAAGTGTTAAGCATTGAATAAAAATAAAATTTTTTATGTATTCAGTATGTAGTATTAACAAAGATATGTCCCTAGATGCCATTTTCCTATTAAAATTACTTTAGAATAAATTAAAAAAAAATTTAACGCTTACCTATTTTTTATGAGTGCTCAATCGATAAAGTAAGGTTTCGAAATGGTGTTTCAAAATCAACAAAAATTAATTTTTTCACCATTACTTCACTATTTTCCAGAGCTCTTATTTTACTCTTAAAAAAGTAGTTTTTGTGTTAAATCCGAATGTTAACTTTTTAAAGTTACTTTAAGCTTTAACTTGTAAAAACAAAATTTAAAAGAAATAACTTTTACTATTAAGAAGATGAAAGTTTAAGGTAAGTTAGACAAAAATAAAAGTAGTTTTAAAAGTAGTTTTTGAAAGTTTTTAAAGAATCTTATTTAAAAAAGTTAGTGTCAAGAGTTTTTGAAAATTTTATTAAATAAAGCCTTAAAGGAAAAATGCTGCGGAAAATATTTAAAAATTTTATATAAGAATAACGCTTTACTAATATGTTTTGTCAGTGAGATTTGTCGGCATTCTAACACTTGAATTTTCTTAAGTGCAAAGAAATCGAAGGGCCTTAACAAAATTCTAAAACAAAATCGCACCATGTAAATACATGAATTAAGATAACTAAAGATGGGCAGTAACTTATTCCTCTGCTTTAAAGTGCTGTTTTTGTCTGCATTGAATTCGAACTAATCAAAAATTTGTCAAAAAAAGACCATGTAAATACATGGTGTTATTTTGTTTTCGAATCGCATTTACTTTTCGAATCGCATAACAGAATAAGGCCCCAGCTCTACTGACATATGGAATCCAGAAAATCGTTTATATAATTCTGCGATATCTTTGAGAAAACAACACACTTTTATTTCAATACAAATATCTTTATATACATATATGCCAATGGAAGAAGATTTATTGAAGCATATTGCTGCATTTTAGAAAACCCTAACGAAGTCTTCCAAATTGTCGATATAATCATGTGATGTCCAAATTCTTTCAAAAACTCTTCCAATTTTGTTTGTGTCGCCTTCTAAACATGCAATAACAATAGAGCTCAGCTACTACAGCTTCTCCACACTAGATCATTTAAGGAACCAACCCAATATATCATTGAAATATTTCAAAGATATCGATAAAAGTCATAATTTCCTTTTTAAAACGTATGTTTTAAATGTAGAAAGTAATTTAAAATCAAATCCAAAGTATTTTTGGGAGTACTTAAATTCTAAGAAAAAAACCAGTGGGTATCCAACCAGTATGGAATGGTGGTTTAAAATCTAATAATGCTTTAGAATCAGCCTTTCTTTTCTCTAAATATTTCCAAAATGTGTATGAGAATCATAGATCATCAACAAATCTAAATTATCTCAATTTTGAAAACCTAAATATTGATTTTTTGGATGTCTTTAATATAAGTGTAGAAGACGTAGTTTTAGCAATTAATCATCTTAAACCTAGCTTTACATTTGAACATGGGGATTTCCCGCCAATGTTTTTAAACTTTGTGCAGAAAATATTGCTGTTCCTTTAGCTTTCATTTTTAATCTATGTATTAAAAAAGGCATTTTTTTAGATTTATGGAAAATTTGCTTGGTCGTTCCAATTTTTAAAACTGGTAATCGTTGTGATGTAAATAATTACAGGGCCATTGTGAAACAACGCACAATAGCCAAATTGTTTGATCATATATTAAAAATCAAATTATTCGAGCATGTGAAGTGAGCCATCTCTGAATTTCAACATGGGTTTTTTCTTGGGAGATCAACATGTTCAAATTTACTGCTTATTTCGAAAAACATTATTAATGCAATGACTTTTCTAAGGCATTTGATAACTGCTTTTTTTAAAAGTTATCTGAAAGATAGAAACCTTTATGTAAAAATTGGGTCAACTATTGCGGACGTTGCAATTGATGCTTTGTCAGGAGTTTCACAAGTTAGCCATTGCGGTCCTCTTCTTTTTTTGATTTTTATTAATGATTTACCAAAACACTTAAATTTTGCTAGATGTCTCTTATACGCTGATGATGTCAAACTATTTCTTAAAATTTCGAACGAGTCTGACTGCATATGTCTCCAAAGTGATCTCTCCGCATTGCATAATTGGTGTCTGTCAAATAAATTGTTCTTGAATATCAAAAAATGTTGTATAGTTTCTTATACTAAATGTACTAATAGCGTTTTGTTCAATTATACATTGAATAATTGTATTTTGGAGCGCAAAGTTGAGATAAAGGATTTGGGGGTTATTTTTGATACTCAGCTAAATTTTAAAAGCCATTATGATTATATTATCAGCCCTATTCTGGAAACTTGATAATAGTCAACCAGTATTTTTATTATTTGTTTGTGTTTGTTGTAATTTTTTATTTCAAAACAAAAATTTAAGCTCAAAAACAACATTTTTTAATAAAATTGTCAATATCTGAAAAGCAGTTGACAATTTTTATCAACATTTATTATTTTTGAGCTTCAAATTTTGTTTTGAAATAAAAAAAATGACAACAAACACAAACAAATAATAAAAATACTGGTTGACTATTATCAAGTTTCCAGAATAGGGCTGTATATCTAAGTCATATTCAATGTTTGGATTTATCAAAAAGCATACTAAAATTTTTAAAGATCCGTTAATTATAAAATCGTTATATGTTTCTTTGGTTCGAAGTATTATCGAATATTGTTCGATTGTTTGGCCTGATGGTCTTCCCACATATGAGGCTCGTCGTAAATTCCTTGGATTGCAATCCCTTAAAGACAGAAGATCGGTTTTTTCTCTTTTATTTGTGTATAACATATTTTCTGGTAAAATTAACTGCATTGAACTGTCAAATCTTTTTCAAATTTATAATGCACCAAGGGATTTGAGGCGCATTCGTACCTATGTTTGAAGAAAATCTCCATAGGACCAATTATGCTAATAATGAACCAATAGCTAGATGCATGCGCTTGTGCAACAGTCTTTCTAATATGTTAAAATTTAATGTGTCTGAGCACCAATTTAGACTAATACTATTCACTATTTTTAATTAGTTTTAAGATTAAAGATCCTTATAGTCTGTAAGATTGAATCCGTAGAGTGAAATAAATAAATAAATAAATAAAAAGTGGTCCAAAACAATCAAAACTGAGAAAAATGTACTACCATAATATGTGTTCAGGGACACTCAAGACATAACAACTAGCCATGCATTTACATAGATCTTATCATGCATTAGTTTTCAATATACTTCTGAATTGACCTTTCAACAAGCTTACATCAAACACGCTACAGTTGTTAACAAAGGTACTCCTGTGATTTAATGGAGCAGTTAACAGACAACTTGTTCTACTAAATGCTTAATTAATCAAGTTGTTAGCGCTTCTACTGCTTCTACGGTTAGTGTTTTAATTTATAAGGGAAATAAGTTCTGGAGAATCCAATGCACCGGTTATGCGTTGATGTAAGTTGATGCGCTGCCTCAGGCAGAGGAGTGGCTGCCTATGCGAGTTTCACATGCAGTTAAAATGTTAAATAAACACTCAAATGTAAAATTATTGAGACCCTCATTTAAGCGGCCATAGAATGATTTTTTTACAGTTTGTAAACTGGTAGTGACCTCTAAGATATAAAAAAAAATTTTAAAAAAAATCTGTTTCATATTTAGATGTATGTACATAACCAAATGACAAAGTGCAGCGATTATAATTCAAAAGTCGAAAAATATGGACTAGCCTTATATAGATCCCCTGCAATAAATACAATTTCTTCACGTTGGAAATAGCAAATCACATACATCTCATTAAATGTATGAAATCAAACACAAACCATTAAAATCAGTTTAACCAATTGAAGCACCAACCAATGACAGTGTAAATTTTAAATACGCAGAATATTTTTAATGCAAACTTTATATTGAATTTCTTTTGAAATGCTCTTTCTCTGTCTCTTTCACAAAAATCTATTATATTCTTACTGTACTTTACTTTTGTACTGTATACATGCTATATCGTATTTTTTTGGTTATCTTGTCAAAATCTTGACATTGCAACTTTATTTGCATTGTTTTCTTTGTATTTTATTGAATTGTATTCTAATGAGGATTTCTCATAAAACGACAACAACAACTACGTAACATAAAACAAGTGCCGTAATTTAAAACAGGATTACATAAATAATAATTATGACTGCCATGGTGCTGCATCGTGCTGAGTCAAATTTGGTCACAAGGAAATTCAAGCAAGCTACAAAGTCAAAGTTAAAATTAGTTGATGCAAACTTAAGTAAGGTGGTGCAGAAGAGTCGTTGAGTGCAGCAACATAAACTTCTTCCTGCTACTGCTCTGCAGTTATTTTATTTTTTATTCTTTTTTAAGCTTAGAGCTAGATGGCGCTGCAAATGCAATAATTTAATGTTGACTGCACGCAACTTTTCTCTAAATGTAAGTGTGCTTAAGAGTTTATTTGAATGTGCTCGAATTCTAAATATGTGGCAAGGTATTACAGTTGTCAAAAGAAAGAAATAAGAAAATTACTTTTTCATTATTAAGATGATATTTGATGTTATCATATTTTTTGAATAAAGTTCTTGCGTATAACTGTCTGACCAGAATCATGTCGTTGTCGTGTCGGTGAGAGAGAATCGCTAAGAGTTGGCCCAGAATTGTAGCGTTGGCTTTGTCGTTTTGCTTTTATTCAATCTGACATTGTTGATTTTCTTGAACTTGCTTCAGTATTCTCATCGTACTCCGATTGAACTAATAATTACTCCACTTCCATTTATTTCACTACTTTTTGCAATACTCTTCATATAAATTTACTGCATTTTCAACTGAAGGCTACTCCTATCATTATTAGAGCAAATAGGAACACTGTTTACTCGCTACATTGGTTGACAGATTCTTAAAATTTTGTTAAAATATGGCAATATTTTTAGAGAGAAGCTGAGAGAGCTATCAAATAAACGACAAAGTCAAAATAGAAATAGAAACATTTCTATCTTGGCGTTTTCGTTGTCGTATTCTGCCGAAATTTTCTCCCATAAGGTTTGCATTGTCTCTGCCAGCGCTCTGCCTGCCGACACGACAACGACATGATTCTGGTCAGACAGTAAATTGTATCGACTGATCCAGCGGTTGAAACAGTTTTAACAGTTTCAGTGATAGGTTTATTTTTACAATCTTGAAACAACACACAGTGCAATTTTTAAGGCACTTTTTTGTTATAAAATCTACACACTGAAAAAAATCATTGTAAAATCAATTAGAAACATAATGATTGAACATGTTTCCCCTATGATTTTGCTTCATAGAGATTTATAGTAAAATCATTGTGATTTTCATGTAAAAATCGCAACATATTTTCATGTTGAATTATTTTGAAATCATGTAAAATCATTAGTATGGTCATGTTGAATCATTATGAAATCAATTAAAATCATTAGGATGGTCATGTTGAATCATTAGGAAATCATGTAAATTATTAGGATGGTTATGTTGAATCATTATGAAATCATTTTGAAGCATTCTGGAATCCATCTGAATCCTAACCTCATTTTGAAATAAAAATAACTTTAAGTTGGTTTTATTTATTTTTTTATTTGTACTACCTCAATTTTTACTTTTACACTACCTCAATTTTTCTATAGCTAAATAATTTTTTTCGATAACATGTACGAATCCAATGGGTGGTATCGCTTCCTGTATATCTTCATTAGATACATAAGTACTTTAAACTTTCCCAGTCAATTGAAGCTTCTAAAAGTAATACATATTACATTTTGATATTATTTTGTTATAGTAACATGAGTCATATACCACTTTACCTTGTTCATCTGTGTCGAAGTTTATGGATCCATCTACTTATCCAATATCATTTTACTTAGATTCACTTTTTCAGCTATTTAAAACTACTGTTTTTTTGCAACGACACTACTCCTCGCAATAAAACTTCTAATGTGCAGAAAACTTGCCAGGAACAACGGAACTTCGTCAGCACGCAACAATTTTTTTACATCATGCAATAATGATTTTACTAGATTTCATAATGATTCTACATGATATCATAATAATTCTACATGAAATCATGTTGATTAACTTTTTACATGATGTAATAATTCATAATGATTATACATGAAATCATAATGATTCTACCCTGCAAAACTAGCTAATGCGTGTTTTTTACATGATTCAATAATGATTTTACAAGAAATCATAATGATTTTCATGTTGCTGCCAACATTTTTTGTATGAAACGGTACAAAAGTACAGGCCTGGAGTATTCGCTTCTGCTTGCAGGCCTACAAGCAGGGCTGCAGAACATACTGTCTGCTCACTCACATGCTAATATTTGGTGAGACAGGTGCGCCTGGTGTGCAGGCGTGTAAACAGACCTGAGGCCGGATTCTGAAAATCGCCTAGCTAAAGCTAAATATCTATCGCTAAAATGCTAAAAAAATGCTTCGTTCAATTCCTTAGCGATTTCGCTAAAATGCGATTCTGAGTTTCAAATCGCCTAGCTAAAAATGTTGCTTTTACTACTCGCCACAGGAAGCGCTGTTTTAGCGATTCTTATGTCAAAAAATTTATTTGGTTATGGCTGTGTGCTATTTGGAAACTTTATACTATTGGTTCTATAGGAAAGAAAATGTTGAGTTGAAAAAAATTTGTATCTGTTGTATTTAAATTGTCATTTTTTGATGTGCCAAATGAAACATGAAAATGTTATCCAGAAATTTTTACGTCTTCCCAGAGAATGAACAAGTTTTTTAAGACGCATTTGACTGCCACGTTTTCTACTACTTATTTTTTTATTCAAAATGATATTATGAGCTGCAAGGAATGCAACTGTTAATAACTTATAAAACCAAAACTTGTGTAAACATTAAAAATTTGTAAAAAATTACAATTTTTATTCATGATTATTTTGTTGTGTGTTATGTTTTAAAATTATATGTTTAGATTTTACTCCACTTATAAAATATACTGTAGTAAAGAAAGTATCAGTTAAAGTTTTCTTGTTAACTGGACCTAAAAATCCTTAACCTAAACTATACGCGAGGATATAAATCGCACTATACCTAAAGGTTGCCATACCCGAAATACACTTACTGCCAAATTCGACTGTCGAGCTCAATCGACTGTAATACGAAAGAAAATATTGCCTCTCAGTCGATCGAGCAGCTAACCATAAAACATCCGTGAACACGTATTAACTCTTTATCGGCCATATTTATAAATATTTAAAAAGTATATTCAATGTATTAGTTTTGCAAGTTGAATGCATAAATAAAACTACTTTTTTCAGAAAAATACACAGCAAAACATTGATACTAATAATTTTGTAAGGGTAAAGCACAACCCTTTTGCTTCACTCAAAAATTCTTGTGCCGGTTGTCAAAATTTCTACTAATCCCCGGGGCTACAGGAATTTTTAACAATAAAACTCACCTCACTGATATCAAAAATTCTCTTTCCGACTGTCAAAACTCATCATCCGAGTGAAAAGTTTTTGAAAACTTTTTAAAGTTTCTTTCGAACCTTAATTAAATTAAAATAATAATTAAAATAAGCTTGTTTCTTATTTTGAAAATGGTTTACTAACTGCACCAATATCTAAATAAAAAGTGCAAAATAAAAACTTTAAGTTATTTGAAAAAATTTTAAATAAACTTAAGTTAATATTCTTAAAAATTTGTAATTATTTTTTTTAGTATATTTACACCAGTACTTTATGATTTTTTATTAAACATTCTCGTATTGTCATAGAATAAAACTATGTAAAAACTTGCAAAGATTTATTTTGACTGGTTCAACTTTAAATACCAAAACAGTCGTGGCTTATTGGATGCTAAGGTTTTATTCATTTCTTCAAAATTTTGCACTTAGAGTACATTTTACATATTAAAAATTAGGTGCAAAATTTCTTGTCAATTAATGACCAAATTGCAAACTAACTGCTTTATTCTGTAAAACGAAGAAGCACACTAATGATAAGAAAAACACGAGAAGCAATACTTTCTTCCATACAGAATTGTATTGCTTCAAGTGTCTTTCTTGAGCACTTATCGTTGGTGTGCTTCTTCGTGATACAGAATTATCACATAAGAGTGTGTCACAACAATTAAGGCTTATTCGTAAACTACCAATTCATTAAATAAATTTTTTTAAAGTTTTAAGAGATGAAACCTTTTCCTAAAAGCATGTTATATGATAACAATAGGGTTATTCACGATTCAGTGTACTTGCCAGTGCAGTTGAGGACTTGTGCACTTTACAAAATCAAAATACACGTGCGTCAAAAATCTGCACAAGTGCTTTTCTACTGTAGCCTTAAACTTGAAGATTTGAGCAGTTGTGCACTTGTGTGCATTGATTAATTTGACAGCTTGGAAAAAGTGGTAGTGGTTTGTTCACGAAAATCTAACTGCACAACTGCACAAATCTTCAACTGCACAGGCAAGTGTACTGAAACGTGAATACCCCTAATATTAATACAACTGATAAATACAAACAGCAAGTTTTCGGAAAAGTATTTTAAATTGGTATATTTTTCCTTGGAAACATTCAAAAGAGACAAAGCATTTATTTTTCTTAATAAATATATCAAAAAATTACGATTTTAATTGAAAAATCTTTTAATTTTAAACTTAACAGCAACAAAATATTGGACTCCAAAATTATAGCTAAAAATAAAATTAGAGTTTTTGTAAATCGCTAAAAAAAATTTAGAATTGCATCAATCGCTAAAAATTTAGCAATGACAACTTTGATTTAATTCTTCGTTAAAAGCTCGTTCAGTCTCTAAATTTTTAGCATGAAAATAAGCGATGGAGTTTTTCAGAATTGCAATATGGCAAAAAACTATTAATTTAGCATTAGCGGTGGAGATTTAGCTTTAGCGTTTTTCAGAATCCACCCTCTGGTCGCTGGTATAAAAAAGATGTGGCCCGCGCATATAAAATCTGCTCTTATTTTTAAAAAATAATAAACTCTCTGGCCACTTTGAGCCCGCAATGCACTACTTTTTGTGGTGTGTATTTATAAATTTATAATTATAGAAGTTGAATTAAATTAAATAAATAATTAAATAAATAATTAAATAAAATTCAAACTTCTTGCAAAAAACGGCACCTCTATTCCGACGCCTATGCTATTCCCTTTTGATCGAGCCATCTTGTGGATGATGTGCAAATTATTGACAAGTATAAAAGTTTTCAATACATTATGCTATTTTCTTCTCATAACTATAATACATTAATTTCGAATGACACCTTGCATGGCTGCGAGTCAAATCACCAACAGCAGGCCTTTAAACAGGTCTGCCAGCAAGCAGGCATATATCAATTTAGTACTGGGCCTTTTTTGTTAGAAAACACGATTTTGATACACGGACGAATTAAGTCAAACCTTTGTTGTAACAATGAAAAGAAAATATCGTGAGCACAAACATGAGTTTGTTTTTGCTTACAGTTCTGCATTACAATGTCATCACCGACAAATTTTTACAAGCGGCTACAAATTTCCATGGTATTATTTGCCAAGGTAGTATTAGGGCTGAACTTGCTCTCTTTCAAAGTGACCACAATTGTCAAAATCAGCCACTTTGCTATTTTGCGAATGAAGAACAGACAAACAAATAAAACTTTGACTTATTGGATTGCACATTGTGTTGTGTTAAATGCCAATAAAATTGAATAAACTCGCTTATATGTGATTTAGTTACTAAAGCGTGAATCAAAGTAACTGTCGCACCTATATTAATACCAATTACACAAAAAGAAGCAACACAGGAAAACAATGTTGTTTTTTTACGACTCTGGCATTAATTGTACATTTATTGCATGAACCGTTTCAAAAGATTTGTCAATAATAATAATAATAATATTGGGAAAGGAAATAAGTTCACAGATCCTTCGTCAGCACGAGGGTTGCAGTATCATATTTTCCGACGAAAAACTTTTATTTTTGCAAGCAAGCCACAACTCGTAAAATGATTGAGTGCACGCAGCTTGTATGGCAGAAATTTCTTAAAAAAAACCATTGATAGATTTCAAAATGTTTCGTCAATCATGGTTTGGGGCACTTTCTCCGAAAAAAGGCAAATTGCCCCTTCTTCTTATCGAAAAAGGCGTTAAAATAATTCGGAATATTACTGAGAACATGTTTTAACCCATTAACGACGAATGGGTATTTAAATACCCAAAAATAGAGCTGTCTTAGAAAAATTCTATCTAAAATTCTGTGAGAGGTATCGCAAATCTGTTTTCACAGACAGGTAGAGAAAGAGTGGCAATAGTTAAAAAAAAAATTAGGAGTGGCATATAGGGTAATGTCTTGGGGAGAATTTAGAGGGTCAAATATCTGGAATTTTACAAAATTAAAAAGTTTTAATATAAATTTGTCTGAAAAACTTGGGGAGTGAACTTTCCGAAAACCATCTTGGCGCCTTATAGCATTAGATGTCCTCTGTCTTATAAAAAAAGAAACATTGGGATAGGTCGACTCCTCTGGGCTACAGGTACGATAATATTGTATGGGTATTTAAATACCCACCTAGTCGTTAATGGGTTCAACAATTTATTTTAGTTTTCAAGTAAAAATTGGTTTTTTGTAGATTTTTTTTTAGGTTATCATAAAGAAAAATAGTTTTATACTCAAAAATACTTTTCACGTAAGAGATTTATTATTATTTCGATTTTTTTATTTTCTCAATATTTTTTGGGGTGCCAGCATGAAACTGTGCAAAACAGTCCTTTGGATGTAAGTTTGCATTGCATTTTGAGCATGCATACACAGTTTTACCTCCACATTGCCCACATCGGCCGCGTTTAGCAATCTTTTCAATCATATGATCAAATTTATCCATCCGCTTTGACATTATTTGCGCATTCGTGACAATTTTACTATAAACACGGCAACGATTTTCAGTTATTGTTATCAATGCTTCAACGACATTCATACGGTATTCGAGTTGACTCATGAGTGGCGCACCTTCAAGTTTTCTACAGATGCAGTGTAGCTTCCAAGCATTCACCATAGCAGCATCCATAGCATTAGTGAATAACGGCCAATACCATTTCTTTCCGCGAACTTGAATGCGATAATTGTTCATAGCATTATCAAACAAATCAACTCCACCCATTCGCTGATTGTATTCATGAATAAGATGTGGTTGCTCCATAATTGCCATCTTTCGACTTTTCCGATCAAATCTTCTGGCTCCACACATCGGCTCTACACCCAAGAAATTTGACATCACAGTGACCACCTAAATAAAAAATATTCGGTATTGAAGTAATAAAGAGGAATAAGATATATTTACCGAATTATCATTCCAACGAACGGCGATTATTTTGTTGTTTTTGTCAAAACAAAAATCTGATGAACCTCGAGGCTTCTTTTTCATTAATTTGAGATCATCCAATAGTACATGATTGGTACGATTGTCGCGAACGGTGCCTGTTTCAAAATATCCTTTTTCAGTCAATACGCACAACAACTTATGGCTAGTAAAAAAGTTATCAAATGTAACATTGTGTTGGGTTGGATCTGATATATTTTCTAACAACCGTAAGACTACATTCTCTCCAAGACCACAATCAGCATTATTGTTGGCAGAAGCACCAGCATATGGAATATAAAAGTAACAGTATCCTGCGGCTGAAGCGAGGACCCAATATTTGTAACCAAATCGTATCGGTTTACCTCTAATAAACATTTTCAAAGAGTGGCGGCCGTAGTATGCAATCATCTGTTCATCCACGGAAAGGTTGTATGCAAAAACTCCAAATTGCATGAATTTTTTATTTAATGCATCATTTAGTGGGGTAATTTTAGCAAATTTATCATTTGTATCAAGATTTTTATTGTCACAAACGTGGATGTTTTGTTTTATTCGTTCGAATCTATCTCGACTCATTGCATATTTCACAATTTGACATCCTAGAGATGCTTGATTTGACCAGTATGATCTGATTGTTGGCAAAGTATTATATCCTGTAAGATACAAAATTCCCAAAAATGTTTTTATTTCTGTGATTGAAGTAACGAAACCAGAAACATTTTTTTTCCAGCATACTCATTCGTACTTTTGACGATCATATTCATTACTTCTTCATCGATAAAGCATTCCCATAATTGTAATGGTGTGTACGAACCTATGAAAAGCAAAAATAGCTCTAAGAATTTGTGCGCAACGAAGGTATGCCACGCAACTTACCAATTTTTTCGTGCAATGCTTTTTGAGCATTCTCTTCATTGCTGATGGGTTGTTTATCAAATTTATAATTATGCGCTTTACTCCATTTAGGTTTATTCCTCACTGAGACACGAGCTTTCGACTTCGATGTAGATGGTTGGGGATCATCGTCTGTATCCAGTGGATCATTGTTTGTTTCCACTAATTCAGAAACCACTTGCAGATTCACATTATCATCGTCATAAATGTACTCAATCTCAAACTGGCCTGCCATTTCATTAGGAAATTGAGTTTTATCGTGAAGTATTTGCAGATTATCATCTATATTTTCATTATCACTAATTTCATCAACCTTATCAGGCGGAGTAATAACAAAATTTATTTTGTCTGCTTTATGTCCCACTTCATTTTCTTCTTCGTCACTAGTCCATCCATCTATTTCTGCTTATAATTCAGTTACAATTAGAACTTTACGACGCCGAAACATTTTCACAAAATTTAAAAATCACTGAGTAATATTTTTTCACTGATTTACTGAACTTGCCTCAATCACGACACACAATGAACTGCATATAATTTTTTATTGAACTGAATTCCACATACTCTACACAAAAAGGGGAAGTCCCCAATTCTTTATAATAGACAAACACACCACACAAATCACACACTTGGTTTTCAAATATATAAACTCACCACAAAACATACAAAAAATTCGCTTATTGCTACTGTGTGCAGGCTATTACCTTAACAATGAAAAAAATATTTTAGAACTCGTTAATGCCTAAGTGGGTAGAAAAATACCCATAGGCCACAGACTCGTGTGGGGAAGATAAAAAAAACTGTCACTTCAATATAAATGCCCTAAATACTAATTCTGTAAGTTTTCATCAAAATTGGACAACGGAATCGGTGGTCAGGCGTTAATGGGTTAAAGAACTATCTTATGCGGCATGCCAAGTAAATTTACAGAGAGGGTCACTTTTGTTTTCAGCAAGATTCTTTTCCAGCACAAAGGCAAAAATCGTTCAAAGGTGGTGCAGAGCAAATTTGGCATATTTTCTTTCTGCTGAAGGAATGCCCTCCGTCATCCCCTGACCTAAGCCCCCTGGACTTTTCTATTTGGAGTATAATGCTGAGCAAACTAATGAACATAAGGCAAAGAAAGTCTGGGCAGCACTTTTTAATAACAATTCAGTTCAAAACGTAACCTTGATCGTAAAAAACTTCGATAAAACACGAATAAATTTGGAGAAAATTGAGTCTGCCACTTTTAGTGTTAAATCGTATTAAATTTTTTGCAATCTCTGAAATAGTAAAAATTTAACGACCAAAAGCAAAGAATTAAATTAAATATGCAACGTGGAAAGTACGTTAAACACAAAGGACGCAGCCGTCACTTTACCAGTCCCGAAGAGCTGCAACACCAAGATTATGAAGAATCCAGTGAGGCTGCAACTTCATCCGATGAGGAGGAGGAAGAGGGTGCCGCTGCTAGCTCTAGTACGAAAATAAAGCCTTAACCTAAAGTACGCGCCAAAAAAACTGCCACCACCAACTCTGACGAAGACTCGAACGAAGAATCTGACGAAGAATCTTCTGAAGACGATCGCGACGCTCGCAAGGGCGTCGCGTCACTCATTGAGATTGAGAATCCAAATAGGGCAGTCAAAAAATCTTCACAAAAACTCAAAAATTTATCGATTGAAGAGCCGGCTAAACCGGAGCTGACAAGACGTGAACGTGAACAAATCGAAAAGCAGAAAGCGCGACAGCGCTATAACAAACTGCACGCCGCTGGCAAAACTAACGAAGCAAAGGCAGATCTGGCTCGTCTGGCGCTAATACGGCAACAACGTGCTGATGCTGCGGCCAAGCGTGAAGCTGAGAAAAAATCGGTGGAAGATAAAAAATCCACCACCAGCAAGTCCTAAAACTTGGACGTAGCCTAAGTGCAGGAGTGCCAAGTGCGTTCATTGTTCAAGAAAGGATAATATTGCAATTTTTGCTTACTACGCGCGATTAAACTCAACTGAATTCTCTTGACCATCATAATTTTTGTTCTTTGTAATTTTATTGTTTCAAAAAAGAATATCATAAAAATTTATATATGTAAACATAAAAAAAAAATAAACACATGAGGTAGATAAACTTAAGCGATGATCAATGAAAATATCAGATGATTTACCTAAAAACCAGATGCGTGCCGCAAGCTCGTCATTCACAAATTGTTTTAAATTTTTAAAAAAAAATAATGGTGAAAGATTCGAATTTAATGATGAAGAGTTATAAAGAATGCTTAAAATAAAAAATAAAATTTTTTGTTTAATAAAACTTACACAGTGCTTTTGATTTATGGCATAAAACAAGTGCGACAGTTATTTAAATTCACGTTGCATTTGTTTAAAATTAAATAAAAACCCGTAAGTGTGCGGTTTGCCAATTCCAAGAGGTCTAAGATGAAGCAGCAGAACTTATAGTGTGATTTTATTCGTTCTGGACTAACCCTATAAACGAATAGATTGCATTAGGTAAACTTTTGTAAGTTTTGCCTCTGACCGCTTGGGGCATTGTCAATTAACAATAATGGGACTAAAAAGCACAGATGTTTCTTTTGACCAGCACTGGGTAACTATAAATCATGAAAACTAAAACAAATAGCGACATCTATGAAACAACGAGTTAATCTTTTTGTTAGTGTTCAGCATGTAATTTAGAACCTTTTTGGTTTAACCAGAACGAATAAAACACGCCTAATGACTACGGTTCATCAACTTCTCCCTCTTTGAAATAAACTGTTTTCTTTTAATTAATATGGAGTTAGCAATCAACCACTTTTTAATTAATTTATAACTAGCTGAACCCGGTGCGCTTCGCTACCCCCTCGTTATAAAATAAAATAAAAAGTATTTATATATTTACAAAAATTTATTTATTTAATTTTAATTTAATTATTGCAATGTTTCTCCCCTTTTTTTTGCTGTAAACCAATTAGAATTCAACACTGAACCGCATGCAATTTGCTTCATGCTCCCCCTTTTTATTTTTAGACCAATCAAAAAGCCGCAATTACACAATCAGTTGTTTCGCAATCAGTTGTGGGATAATGAGAATGGGGTTACCCCACTCTCTATTTTAATTAACACATATTACAAAATCAGCTGTTTTGCAGACAGTTGTGGGAGAAAGATAATGGGGCTACCCCACTATTTTAATTAATATGTTTTTTAAATTTATTGTAAAGCCGTTTATAAACGTAGTAAAAAAGTAGGTGCAGAAGTTTGCATGGTCGAAAAATATTATCATGTAATAAGTATTCCTGAGTCAAAGCTGCACGCTGTGAAAATTTAAGAACGGTTAACATTTCCAGCTCCAATATATCGCAAATAAAGGAGAGTGCTCCGCCCACTTTTCTCCTGGGAGAATTATCCAATTATGCCAATACCATATGTACCAAATATCATCGACGTAGGTCAAAAAATGCGCAAAATATGGCGATTTAAATTTTTGGGTTATGTGGGCGGTGCCACGCCCCTTTGTCCAATAAAAACTTCATATAGCCTATTATTCTTTCCAGAGTCATAGTAACATGCTGTGAAAGTTTCAGGAAGATCGGTCCAAGGGTTTGGCCTCCTATAAAGCACAAACAAACAAACAGACAGACAAACATTTATTTTTATGTAAATAGATTTTTAACTTATTGTACAATGTTGCACCGTAGTTAGCGCGAAATATCTTGTGTTATCGAATGATGTAAATATTTTGTAAATAAACCGAAAACTCGGATTTTTGAATGCAACATTTCGAAAATTTTGAAATTATGATATTAGATCATTATTAACATGGGTTTTTTGTTAATATCTTCGGAACTACATAACCGATTTAAGTTTTTGATATCTTATTTCGAAGAAAATGACAACGACTTTTAAAAAAAAATAAAAAAAAAATAAAATAAAAATAAAAAATAAAAAAAGCACAAAAAATAAATATATGTATTGGTGGAACAATATGAAAAATGGATTTTGCCACGCACCTCCGCCCACAGACCGAAAATAAAAAATCAGACTTCACAGTGTCACCCGCCTGAATATTCTAAAGATTCCCTGCAAATTTCATCAAAATCGGCCCAGCTGTTTTGGAGTCCATACGTTACATACATACACACATCCTGTTTTATATATAGATTAGTTTAATAATTTTACAAACATTACAAGCTCAATTTTCTGTAATTATTCTAAAAAAACAGAAGGAACTTTTACTGCGTAAAAATGCGTACTTTTGCCTTTTTTTTCTAACAACTTAAAAATCTCTACTTTTTTGGGTTAAAGATTCACTTCTACAGTGCGTAGCGGCCACACACATATTTTTTTTTTTTTCGAAACACAAAAATGGTTATAGATTTCAAACCAAAGAAATTATGTAGATGTTTAATAACTCATTTTAAAGGCAAAATAAAGGCAAATTTGATATGGACTGATTCATTAGTATTATTTTTAAATGTGACACTTAGTTTTTTAAATATGTTATCAGACTGAGCTAGTTAAGAAGGCCAACATGGCTATTTATATTTTTATTTCGAGTAAATTTTAAGAAAAAGGTCATATAATTAGCACAACATTTCCTTTAAATAATTCAAAATGAGATTTCTTTCATTGTCTATTAAAAAATGTAAAAAAATAATTTTAAGGTTGTTTTTAAAATTTCTTGTAACCCACTAACTTTCACGGATATCCAATTTGAAGCTCTTTTTTAGCTCAATTCCTTAATGGATGATTGAAGAGTACTCCATTTTTATGAAAAATATCATACTTGTGCTACAGTACATTAACCCATTAATGGCTAAACAACAGAACCCGTTGAGTTTTGTTTTTTAAATTTTCAGCATAAATTTGTATTAATGTTAGACGGAAAAGCTGAAGTTTTAACAGTTCAAAGGATTTTGGTGAGGCAAGGTGTATATACAAAAGGGGTCTGTAAGTAGGAAAATAAAATTAAAAAACTTGAAAAAAAAGAAACTTTAATTTCTAGCGTAGGCTTGCAACTTTAACCTTATGCACTTCTTTAATTTTATTTTCTTTTTTCTTGATGCTTATAAAACAAAATAACTCATCTGAGTTTAATTTTTAACTTTTTTTTTAAAAAAAAAAATAAAGGATTCAAACCTTTTTTTTGAAAAAAGTTTTCTCTTGGATTTGCCACACTGTCGAAGCAAAAGCCTTACGGTGGTTGCGGGTTTTTGAAGAATTTTAGAAATATGCTTTCATCGCGTCTGATATATCATCCGTTGTCATTAATGGGTTAAAGAGAGTTTTCCTTTCAAAAATTTCAAAAACTGCTAACGAAATATCTTTGTTACAAAGACAAAATCATTGCAACAAAAAATTTATCTTCAAATAAGCAACTGCTGCGTTTTCAAAACAAAGTCAAAAGTATTAAGTCGATATAACAAGGAATAAGTAAGGGGTCGTCCATAAACTACGTTACTGATTTTCCGGTTTTTTTACCCCTCCCCCTGCGTTACTTTTCAAAACCCCCTCCCCCTTCATAAAGTAACGTGACATATGAAATTAATTCATTCGAATGATTATATATTTTGACTAGCTCTGACAATTTTCACTAGTATTAGTGACTAGTATGACTAGATACATTGAAGGAACAATTGGAAAAAAATCAATAATTAATATCATCTGTAAAAGCTATTCCATCTGCGATCCAAGATTCGATGCTCTCAATCACTGGGATAGAGGAAGCTGGTAGCTTTGTTGAGGATTCTTCAAAATAGAATTTTTCATTGGATTCTATATCGACATATTCAGGTGAATCCTCATTTCTAACGCAAAAAAATTCACCTGGTCTTTGACAGAGTAGCCTTAAAGGCTGCACCCGAGCTGCACCAAGTTCTGTGTTTTTGTGTAAATGCTTTCTGAAAATTGATTTATTTAAATGGTATTTTTTATTCCGATTTATTGTAAACGATATAATACAAACTTATGGCAATTCATAGAAGTTTTAAAAACGAAATACAAGCCGCAGGTAGGACACGACCTTGAACCGATTTCTTCTTTCTGAGAAGGACAGTACATGTCATACGGTATCTCCTTTGATCAAGAACATTCAGGCCTTAACGTCAAAGCCTGTCGCAAAAGCAAAGATCCAAATTTTTCAGACGTGTGCTGAGATGGTGAAGGAATACCAAAAGGTTCCTGTGTCGAGGGAAAAGGTGGTAGAAGAAATCGTTGTAACAAAAGTTAACCATCAATTTAGACGATCAAACATAAACATGTAAGGTTAAAATTTTTTGAAATGATTGTGTTATTAATTAGAGGTTTTTCGTCGATTTTTTTAATTTTTGGTAACGTTACAATATCTAAACACCTCCCCCCCCTACCGTTACTTATCGTAGTGCATTTCAAAACCCCTCCCCCCCCTAAATTGGTAACGTAGTTTATGGACGACACCTAAGTAACTGCAAAGGGAAATTCTTTGCCAGAAATAATATGGATATGCCTAGTTACCAACTACAATTTGGGTTTCTTTATCGAACATTTTCCGAATTGTTAAACTTCCTTCTCACCAAACCTTACTTATTAAAAATTCTTATTATATGTTGCTTCTTATTCTTTGTAATAATTGAGGCAGAAACTCTCTAGCAAAAAGCTTATTCAAGATTTCTAAATGCTGTTAAATCATGAAAATAATACTATTTTTTCCTCACTTTCTTTCCAAATACGTACGCAATTGAAAGCATTTAAATTAAATTTAAATTGTTCCAAAAGCATTTGCATAAACACGATTAAAACTGGATAAAAACGACCAAAAAATAACCTCCAAACTAATAAAATAATGTTTCTTCTCATCGAATAAGACTCACTCACCAACATGCTGTATCGGCAGTCTAATCATGTCACGCAGCACCTCATCCACCAACGTTTCGTTCGCGCTGTAAAGCTCCCGCTTGTTGATGCGCAGCTGGAAACGTTCCAAGTTGCTTGAATTAATGCTGCAAGGAAAGAAAAAATAAAAAATTTAGACGGAATTATAAGATGTGCAAGAAAAGTGCTGACAATATTAAAAGAAAAGAAGAAAAAAATAAAATAAAAACGAAAATTCAAGAAAAGTTTAGGCAGCAAGCGCCAAATTGAGCTGATACTGTCTTTACTTGCAATGAATTTGTAATCCTTCAACAGCTCAAATGTAATCGGATTTCACTGATGAATGGAATGATTGTCAAAGTGAACCATTTAACGTATTTGCTGACAAGCACTTCATTTGGAACAGAAAGAAAGAGAGACAGAGTTGGAGATAGAGAGGAGACGGTAAAGAAATTTCGTAGCGCCTAAACATATACAACAGAAGTTTTTACAATTTTCCTTGGCAGCAGTATCAAAGTCAAATGTTGTGATGTTGTGTGTACAATTTACTTATGCTCCAGAAATATTCCAAACAGAAATATTCAATGCAGCAAAATATGCAACAAATTTTTGCACACACATATGTGTGTTTTTCCCAATTTTATTCTTTGAAGCAGTGCTCTTAAAAATTTGTTTAACAAATTGACTGCGATTGCATTTGAGGAGAAAAAAAAAAGACATTCTCATAATCAGTTACTCAAGTCAAGTACTTGAAATAACATTTTGGAAAAATGAGGACAAATTTTGTCTATTCATCTACGAATATTCTTGTAGTGAAATCTGCAGTTGCGCTCATATTTTCCTTAAATTATATAACCTTTTTATTTCTTATTATCAAACTTTTTGGACATTTGGCTCCAGTGGTTATTTAATGACTTGAACATCATTGCAACTGCATTCCTACTGGATTTTTTTTTAAATTCGTTGAACAAAATAACTGTGTCAATACGCAATTTTTTTTAAGGATGTTTTAACATTAACTGCTCCAATGCGTTTTAAGTGAAAAGTTTGCACAAATATTTCGCTACAATAGTAGCAACAAAAAACGAACAACAACAACAAGTGCAGATGCAGCAACAATTTCAGTAACGACAAACGAGCCACTTTGAATGAAATGAAAGTATTTTTTTTATGTACTTCTGCTTTAGCAAGGAACTTTGCTGCAAATGGAATTAAAATTTTAGTTAAAAATCTCTACCAAGAAATCAGTTTTAAGTGATTTAACTACTAAAAAGTTTTATCTACTGTAGATTTCTGTGACTTGCAAATTATTTTTTTTTCAAAGTAAATTTTTCTTCAAAGTAAATAAGTTGCTGGTCGAAATTTTTTGCACTCCAGTAATAATTTCTTAGATTCGCAGCTTTTTAAAGTTGTTAGTCAGAAAATAACAACAAGAATTCTCTTAAAATAATTGAAAAAAATGTACAAATATTTATGAAATTGTGAATTTTATTTTATAGTTTCCAAACAAAAAAGTGAAAGGCAATTGTACTTGATAAGAAGTTTAATATAAACACAGAGTTGTAAGCTTTTCATAATATCACTTTAAACAAGCTTGTCAAAATTACAATAAAATTTCAATCGCATTTGAGAAAAGCTTGATATTTATAACTGATTTTCAAGTATGCTTAATAAAGGCTACTTAACATTTTCCTACTGTATGTTACCACAAGTCAAAATTTTCATGTGTGACAGAATGTGAGATGGTGTAAACAACGGCAAACAAAGTATGTTCGAATCTGTTTTGATTTTTTTAGCACGTCGTATTAAATTTTAATTCTTAGGTTTGTTTCTAATTTCATCACACATTCTATCCCACCAGAGATGTATTTTACCATAAACTAACTTAGAATTTATTATTTCAGTGAGACAATTTTACACTTGTAATGCATTTTCAAGAAGTATCACTGAGAGCAAATTACCAGCTACTAAACAAATTAATACGGAGGAGGGCATTGAAAGGTCAGTGAAGACTCTCTCGGCCCATCTTCTCAAGGCCTATCATGCCTCTTGTAAGCCCACGCGAACAAAGCGTAAGATCAGACCACCATGGTGGAGTCCGAATCTTACAGAGCAAAGACACGACCTAAAAGATTTCTTTAAACTAGCTAAAATAGCTGACCAAGAGGAAATTTGGGGGGAATACAAATGTAGGCTCAAACTTTTTAAAACAAACGTACGCAGAGCAAAAAGACACTCGTGGAAGAACTTCTGCTCAAACATAGAAAAAACTGCGGACACAGCAAGGCTCAGGAAGCTACTCTCAAAGCAGCCCCCCACTCAGAGCCAGCTACGCAAAGACAATGGCCAGTGGACGGAGAGCAGTCAGGAATCCCTCGAGGTGCTGTTAAAGGCGCATTTTCCTGGCTGTACCGAAGCTCCTAGCACTGCTACAATACGAGGGCACAGGATAACCCCGTTACAGGTTCCACACGACTTAATAACGTCGGATGGAATCGTATGGGCTATAAACTCGTTCTCGGGATACAAATCTCCGGGACCAGACGGTATAATTGCAATGGCCATGTTGCAAACGGCTGAATCGCAAGTCGTCCCATGGCTGAAGAATATATTTAACGGATGCATCAGGCTAAACTATGTACCTGTGGCTTGGAGGACAGCGAGGGTTGTATTCTTACCGAAGGCAGGTAAGAGCAGCCATCCATGTCCGAAAGACTACAGGCCAATAAGTCTGACCTCCTTCGTACTCAAAACGCTCGAGAAACTGATTGACTTGCACCTAAGAAACAATTCAATCCAGTTATCAACCAACCAGCACGCATACACGAAAGGGAAATCGGTGGAAACGGCACTACATTCCCTAGTAGTAACCATAGAAAAAGCCTTCCACCACAAGGAATACGCACTCGGGGCATTTCTAGATATCTCAGGTGCATTCAACAATGTATCAACCACCGCAATCCTTAGTGGATTACGTGCAATAGAGGCACCACCGGCAATAAACCTTTGGTTAGACAAGTTGCTTGGCTGCAGAAAGGTGCGGGCTGAGTGGGGCACTAAATCCATGGAAAGGGAAGCTCGCAGTGGGACACCCCAGGGAGGGGTCCTCTCGCCACTACTATGGAATCTTGTAGTTAATGAACTACTCGAAAAGTTCGCAGGTAGAGCCCCGAGGATAACTGCCTATGCAGACGACATAAGCATTATTATAGTAGGGAAATGTCTATCAACAGTAAGCTCCATAATGGAGAGCACACTCAAAGATGTACTTAGATGGGCAAATTCAGTCGGTCTTAGTATTAACGCAGAGAAAACGGATCTAGTTCTGTTCACGAAAAGGTACAAGATACCACAGTGGATACCACCGAAATTGAACGATATACGTCTCATACCGAAAACTCACACAAAATATCTAGGAGTCGTCCTGGACAGCAAGCTGTCATGGAAAACCAACGTGGAGGAAAGGGTGAAGAAATCCACCATTGCACTATACACATCCAAAAAGATGCTAGGCAGTACTTGGGGTCTCTCACCCTTTCTGATGCACTGGATCTATGTAACGGTAGTGCGTCCTATTCTACTCTACGGGATTATTGTGTGGTGGCCGGCTGTGAACAAATCAACATTCCTCAGGCACTTGGAGAAAACTCAGCGGCAGGCAGCGCTATGCATCACGGGGGCACTGAAGTCAACTCCAACTAAAGCGCTTGAAACGATTCTAAGTATGGACCCCCTGGACATACACGCAAAACTAATAGCCGGAAAAACGGCACAACGCCTCACGGCAGCAGGCAACATGCACACTCAAAATTTTGGACATTGTACAATCGGAAAGGATCTACTTAGTAGCACGGACTACATGGTACCTCGCACGATAGTCAACTCCAAAGTACGAACTCTTCTGGGACCAAACGACTGGTGCAAAGGTATAGAACAAGCACAGCGGGCGGTCAACATATTTACCGACGGCTCCAAAATGCCTACGGGGGTAGGTGCGGCGGTGTATTGCGCAGAGCCTTATATAAGGCAGCCATATAAACTGCCGAACCACTGCAGTATCTTCCAGGCGGAAATATTTGCCATAAGGAAGGCTGCTGAGAGAGCCCTCAGCATGGACACACAACACTCTAACATCAACATTTTCGTTGACAGTCAAGCGGCGATCAAATCCATGCGCTCCGCTAGCATCAAGTCCCTAGCCACCAGGGCATTGAGGGAAACGAGATGGCAGATGGTTTAGCAAAGGAAGGCGCCGGGCTGAAATCAGAACTCGCCTACTTAGATCGAGACTAAAATACCTAGGCTCATCGACGTTCCCGTCACTTAAAGATGTAGCCAGGGTGTCTCTAGAATCCCTCCTAAGGTTTGCGAACTCAACGCAAATCTTTAAAGACTTTTAAAACAAGCACAAAGGTTCTTTGCTCGCTACCGGTACCACTAAGGACCTGAATTGGTCTATGTGAGCCTCACGAAGGCATCCGGTCTAACCTAACCTAACCTAATGCATTTTCAGATGGAATTGCAGAAGGAAGCAGTTTTAAAGCTTATTCAACTTTGGACAGGCTTTGAATGCATGTAGAGTAAGTTCGGCCCATAGCAATATTTTCTAACTGAGAAAGGCTAGACACGCCACTGTCTACTCAATTCAGACATGAACGAACTGGTCATCGCTCCTTGTAATGTGGTGAGTCAGTCGAAACAGATGTGTACAGGACAGCACTTGATAATTTTTTGGCGTTGTCGTTGGAATTTTTTTCTAAGTTTAATTACGCGTTTTTTAATTAAATTTTTGTGTGAATATTCTTGGGTTTGTGCAAATTATATAGTGCTAAATGTTTTGTTTGCTTATGTAAAATCGAATCTGGAAAATAGTTAATAAAGTTTGCGAAAATTAAAAGCATAGTACAAAAAAACAGTGTTGATAATACGGCCCATCATAAATGATGATAATATGGACTAGTGGACCATATTTGACACATGTTTCTAGTTAATATTTCATTTCTATTTTTTTTTTTTTTAGCTGCAAGGATATAAATGGCTTCGACCTCTAAGCAAGTCCAAAAGCAACGACAGACATGGCGCAAAGAAGATATGGCGCATGCAATTACGGCCATCATCAAAGAAAAGCGAATGGGGTTCTTAAGGGCATCCAAACAGTACAATGTACCTAAAACCACATTACGACGTTTGGTGGCAGAGAAGGCAAGGCCGTTAGAAGAAGTAGTAGCAGCCAAATTAGGCAGAAAACCGATTTTCCCACCACAGCTCGAAGAATCGCTTGTTGACTATGTATTGCTTATAGAAGCGAAATTGTTTGGTCTTACAAGAAATGATAAAAGATCATTAGCATTTCAATTAGCTTTGAAGAACAATATTCCAAACCCGTTTTCAGTAGCAAAGGGAACTGCAGGAAGAGATTGGTTGCGTTTATTTCTAAGACGTCATTCATCTCTGTCCTTCCGTCAGCCGACCGAAACATCTATAGCTCGTGCAAGAGGATTTTCAAAAGAAAACGTCACTGTTTTCTTTGACTTGTTGGAAAAAGAAATGGCTACGTACAACTTTTCTCCAAATAACATTTACAATGTAGACGAAACAGGAATTTCTGTTGTGCCCGCAAAAATGCCACAGGTATTGTCTGTTAAAGGTCGGAAGCAGATAGGAGCACTTACTTCAGCAGAAAGGGGATCTATGATTACTGCTGTTTTGTGTATGAGCGCAGGCGGGTCATTTGTACCACCTATGTTTATTTCCCTAGGAAGAGGGAAAATCCTCTTCTAATGAAAGGTGCACCGCCAGGATCAATTCACGCAAATCATCCTTCCGGATGGATTCAAACGCATTTATTTACTAAATGGTACGAGCACTTTCTTGCAACAGTTAAACCTTCTGCATCGTCTCCTGTATTGCTCATATTGGACGTGCTCTCATGCAAGCCATACGAGAAACATTGAAATCATTAACTTGGCTAAAAGTAACCATGTTCGCATCCTTTCGATTCCTCCACACTCTAGCCATAAGATTCAACCTCTGGATAAATCTTTCATGGGACCCTTGAAAAAATATTTGACTGGGGAAATAAGATGTTATTTCACACATTTTGATATAATTCAACTGTTCGGTCAAGTTTATATGAAAGCTCAAACTGGTGAAATTGCTGTTAAAGGATTTTCGTCAACTGAAAAGGATTAAAATACTTGAAAATCATTATTTTGCGTAGACTATACAAAAACACTCTTAAATTTGTTCAGTGAGTCGAAACCCTAGTTAGTTTCGATCAAAATGCAGGAATTTATTAAGAAATCAAAATCCAAAAAACCACCCGGGTGGGCATTAGTAAGACGAAGGTTAATAGGCTAATCTTTAGCGATCACGATTTTCTCGCAGCGGACGAAGTTGATGCAACAGTTGAGAATGTGCAAAATGTAGATCCTTTACAACTACCAACCGCTTTACCTGAAATAGTGCAATTAGAACAAATTCACGATGAAACACCTTCCACTTCCACTGGCATTCGGTCAACTTCTTACATAATGCCTCAAGAAATTTCTCCTATTCCGGTCCGAGTTAAAAAAAAATTCAAATCGAGGGCGAATACCAGGAAAGGCTCAACTGATATCATCATCACCGCATAAAAAGAATCTAGAGGAATCTATTAAAAAAACAATGACAAACAATTTAAGAATCAAAACACAAAACACACGCGGAAAACGAATCGGGGAAAAAACATTTTGAAAAAGAAGGTAGATATGAATTATGTTTGTAGTTAGGTTTGAAAAAGGTTTTCCTTAAAATTTACTTTTCAGAAGAAAAATCAACGTTCAGCAGAGTCTTCATCAGACTTTGAAGACAATTTTACAGCAGATGATTCATCAGATGCAAGTCCTGATAGGACTAATATGGAAGATGCCAAATGCATATATTGCTCAAGTCTTTTTTCCTAAGATAAAGGTGGAGAAACATGGTTGCAGTGCGTTTTATGCGCAATGTGTATTGTTGCAAATAGTATTGTTGCAAATAGTTACCCACCAGGAAATGTGAGCATTACCGGATGTTACCAGGAAACATTCCATGGAATGTAAGAAGCATTCCCCTTTGTTGCACACTCCATTGCTTTTTTAACATAGCATGTCATTAGAGGGAAACATTCCTCCCCGCTGTGTTAAAAAGTCATGTGGAAACATTTCTCTCCGCTGTCCATAAAGTGAATTGGAAGCAGTCCTCTTCCCTGTTTTAAGAATTAATGTGGAACCATTCCTCTCCCTTGTTATGAAAATGGATCCGGCCAGGATTCGAACCCGGGACCCCTGAGCGAGAGTCGAGCGCGCTACCACTAGACTATCGAATCCTACAATAAGTGGTTAGAAAACAATGATATTAATATTTTCTATTGTCATTGCTTGACAATAAATAAAAGTTTCCACATGCATTCTTAAAGAAGCGGTTTGGAAACAATATAAATACAAAACTTCCCTTAAGCTTCCAAAAGAAGCGGTGGGGAAACAATATAAATACAAAACTACCCTTAAGCTTTCAAAAGATACGGTGGGGAATGTTTATTTATCACTTTAGGATGAAAGCCTTCCGATTTTTCCTGGAGGGTACAAATAGTATTGTTGCGCAGTTTTGGTTAATAAGTATCGGTCCAATTCAAAATAAAACACACTAATGCATTGTATTAATGTATTTAGGACCTCAGCCATACTAGACTCTAGAACCAGGAGCAAGACTTAAATCTAGAAAATATTTTCTTAATTTAAGCAAACGCAGAGTTGGTTATTTAAAAAACCTTCAATAAAGTAATTATTATACTTATTTCAGAAAGTATGACATGATTACATGAGAATGTGAAACTTAAAACAAACTCCAATTTTTTCAAATGCTCTTTAATTTATATTAAGCCTTCAAGCAATGCCAAATTGAATTGGACAGCAATTTTAATTGCTTTTCAATATAAGAAATTTGGAACATTGTAATTTTTAAAAAAAGTTTAATTTCTTGCTTCTAATTTGTTGATTATGTATATTATTCGTTGTACTATAAAAGATGTTACTTTATCTTATTGTACTAACAAGTGTCAAATAAATAAATACAAAATACAAATACAAATCCTTTTCAATGTTTTAAATGTGGCATGAGTTCGGTTACTTTCGTACATAAGCAAAGAAAGAGGAAAAAACCGGACTCTATATGTATTTTTAGTTTTCCGCTCGCATTGCTGCCTCTTCTGAGCGAGTTCATTAGGAAAGTAGAGGTGATGCATATCGAATGTATGAGAATAGGTGGAGTTTTGACCACTGGCGAACTCAAGTTTTTTATAAAACATTATTATTACGGTCCGCTGTTTAGAACCGCTCACCAGACATTTTACTCAAACTGTATTTTAAGCACTTAACTCTACCCCACCTCTATCTGGCATAGAACTTTTGCATATTGACTTTGCGTACCGGACATGCTTTTATGCAACTCTGCACAAAATAACCGAGGACGTGAACGCAGCACAAGGCAATCAGCTATTTAAACATTTGCTTTTCTTGTTGGTCTTGCAACGATTTCTTTTTCTGCTTTCAACAAGAACAAAAATAAGAATTATGCAACCATAGTCCTTGGTGACAAACAACATCTTTAATGTCATCGTCATCGTTATCAGCATCATTATCATCAACATAAACTAGGAACTTTTCTAGCTTTTGGCAGGTGAAGTAATTTTTTTTTTGTTGCTGCCATGATGTCCTTTACAATTTTCTTTATACTCCATGCATAAAATTCTGACTCGCTTTGACCTCGCTTTGACTGATCAAGAGGTATGTACTGTAAGAACTGACTACATTGACAAAAAATGAAGCCAGCTATGCCTTGAAGTAATTTTTATGATGCTGATGACGCAAACATCCGCTGAATATGAATGTCAGGATTATAAATTGAGCTACTTTCTTTAGTGTTGACCTGGTTGACACTGCCTTTGCAAGCAGTTCATTGTTGAAAGTGAAAAAAGAAAAAAAAGAGGTAAACAAGATAAAGAAACGTGAAAAATGGAATTTGCTAAGAAAGGCAAAAAAAAAAAAACCTGAAAGTACCACATAATATCTTAGCATTCGTGCGCCTCATATATTAGTTACTTGCTATGTCAATGGGTTTAAATATTCTTAGTAGCAATATAAAAAGCCTCAAAATATGTCGCACAGCAGTAAGCATTGACAAACAGTATTTCTATCTCTCTGTCTCTCTGCTGCTGATGAAGCTGCTATTGCATCGATCATTAAGCATTTGGCTATCATAAATTTTTTGGAACATTTCAAAACTTACATTAGAAGTTCTTACAATAAGTATCTAGGTTGCGACCACGAACTTGGCATTCAGCCAGTCATGATGACTGTATCTAATATTTTATCAGGGCCAGAAGGTAAGGTAGAAGATACCGAGTTTGGTGTTTATACTGATTTGTTTATATTTATTGATTTTGTTTATATCGACATTAAACTTTTACATTGCCGCCGGATGTGCGCTAGTAGAAAAGGAGATACACTGAGGAGCATAAGTGTATCACAAACCAACAACTATCATTTTTAACAACCTATAATTTCTATAAATTTTACTCAAATGCAATCAAATTTTTTTTTATTATGTTTGTACAAGTCTCTTCTGTATTTCAAACAGGTTTTTATTAAGATCTGATTAGAACAACAAATACACGAAGGCATAATGCAAACTAAATCATAATGATACAGTTTTGCACTCACTATTTATTTTTATATTTTTAAAACAATAATATATATTTAGTAACTGGTCCAGTAACCCTTTGCCTTCTTAAGCTCCTGGATGCGATTAGGTAGACTTTGCGTGTACCTCTGCACAAATTCTGGAGGAATCGCCTCCCACACTTCCTTCGTCCGCTCCCACAACTCGTTCACGCCTTTTGGAGGACTGGCATATTTTGCAAGCTGCGATTTGACGTGACTCCACAAATTCTCGATCGGATTCATATCCGGAGATTGTGGAGGCCACGTCATCACACCAAATTTTTGCTTTTTGAGCCAGTCTTTCACTAGATGTGCGGTGTGTTTGGGGTCATTGTCTTGCTGAAAAATTACTTTTTCAGCAGCAAGACCCATTTTTTCCACTACATCAGGAAGATTCTGTTGCAGGATGGACAAATATTGTTCCTTGCGCATAATTCCATCCATGCGCACCAAGGGTCCCACTCCATCTTTGGATATACAACCCCAAACCATGATACAGCCACCACCGTGTTTGACGGTTTGGCGTACCTGATTTGGTTGGATTGTATCAGGGTCCTTAGTCCAATACCATGCACGCCCATCGGATTGAAATCGATTAATTTTAGTCTCATCAGACCAAATAACCTTTAAATTATTTAATATTTGTTAGTATAAACAGTAATACACACATACGTTTAATAACATACCGAATCCCAATCAGCGACAGTCCAGTGCTCGTGTGCTGCAACAAAATCCTTCCATAACCGCACATGTCGTTTGGTCAGCATAGGTTTCTTTTTCTTTTCTGCTGCCTTAACACCTATTTTTTCAAAGCTGTCCACTTACTGGCGTCAATTTGCAGTATATTTAAAGCTGCAACAGGAGTAACGGCATCGGTGCTGGTAACCAAATTTGCTAGATGGCGTACATCTCGATCGCAAATTTTTTTCGGACGACCACCTTTGTTTGTGGGAACACTTACACCACTTTTTTTTAATCTTTGGACAAAAGTTTTGTCCAAATGGAATTTCTTCGCCACTTGCCTAATGCTTTCGCCTTTGCGCAAACAAATTAATATTTCCTCTTTATTTTGGTTGTTCATGACTACTGAACCACTTATTATCACGTAAATTATCGTAATAATTAAAAAATTGCATTGCACTTTGTTCAATAACAAAAATATAACGGTAATAAAAACAATTGAGTAGTGAGTGCAAAACTGTATCATTTTGATTTATTTTGCATTATGCCTTCGTTTATTTGTTGTTGTGATCAGATCTTAATAAAACCTGTTTGAAAGAAAGAAGACACTTGTACAAATATAATAAAAAAAATTTGATTGCATTTGAGTAAAACTTATAGAAATTATAGGTTGTTAAAATGATAGTTGTTGGTTTGTGATACACTTATGCTCCTCAGTGTAAGTGTTTAATGTTGGAATACATTTTATTTACTTTTAGAGCTAAAAGTTGTTGCTATTTATAAACCAAGGCCATTAAAAAGACTGTTTCAAAGTTATGGTTTCATTTCTAAGAACGACCGACTTTAATTTCTGATTTCAGGTTAAGATTTAGTATAGTAGTCTATAAGGTGCTTGAAAAACCATACGTCACCAAAAAGCGATATTTTTAGCGATTTGTGAAAAACTTAGACCCTGGTTTTTATATGATAAAATTCTGCCTCTTTCTTCTTTGGATAGCTTGGACACTGTTATATAGTTTTGATACAATTGCAGTTGTTTAGGTGAAAATTTAACATTATATTTATATTTAAGCTAAGCTTTCATTTAATTTATACTTACGATAAAGTTATATTGAAACCTAGATGGCGCTTCACGTTCATCTATACAAACTACAATTTATATATTTCCTGTCGCTTTAATATGTCAAAATTGCTTATATTTAATAATTGTTAACTTCCTTTCTTGTATCAAGATTGGTACTCGTTCACTTTCCGAGCAACCACATCCTGAGTAAGTTCATCCACAAATCTTTGTAAATAAATCCATTGTTTCAGAAAACTAAAACTTATACCCTTACTTACTTACTTAGTTGGCGCTACAACCGTATGCCGGTCTTGGCCTCATCTAAGAATTTGCGCCAGCCATTTCTGTCTTTCGCTTGCTGGCGCCAGTTGGAAATTCCAAGCTTCGTCAGGTTGTCCTCTACTTGGTCTTTCCAACGAAGATGCGGTCGTCCTCTTCTGCGTTGACCGCCGCTGGGTACCGTATCGAATGTTTTCTTCACTGTAGCATCGTCTTTCATGCGCTGTACATGACCAAGCCAGCGAAGCCGCTCGATTTTAATGCGCTTGACTATGTCGATGTCAGCGTACAGCTCATATAGTTCATCATTCCACCCTATTCGGTACTCGCCATTGACGCAGATTGGTCCGTAGATCTTACGAAGAATCTTTCTCTCGAATGCTCCTAAAGTCTTTTCATCTAAACTGCTCAGCATCCAGGTTTGTGATGCGTAAAGTAGGACGGGCATGATGAGCGATTTATAGAGCATGATTTTCGTTCGTCGAAAGAGGGCTCTGCTTCTCAATTGCCTACTGAGCCCAAAGTAACACCTGTTGGCAAGAGTTATTCTTCGTTTGATCTCAATGCTGATGTCGTTGGTTTGATTAATGCTGGATCCCAGATAGACGAAGTTCTTCACAGCCTCCAAGGAGGTATTGTCAACGGTAACGTGGGTTCCAAGACGCTGGGACTGTTTGTTTGTTGACACTAAGTATTTCGTCTTATCTGCATTCACTGCCAGACCCATTCGATTTGACTCTCTTTCTAGTCTGGAAAATGCTGCACTGACTTCGCGCGTATTATGGCCAATGATATCGATGTTATCAGCATACGCAAGCAGCATAACACTCTTGTAGAATATAGTGCCACTACATCATCTTAAAACTTATACCCACTTCTTTCATTTCGTTAAACTCAAATTAACTTGATTTGAGTAATTTTCTTATAGATAAATCTCTTGCTTCACCATTTCAATGGCATCCAATCCTCACTCATTTCTTCAGCAGTTAAGCAGAAATGAGAACATTTCAACTCAAACTAGCGGTACTCCTTCCAATCAGAGATTAGAGCTGAAAGAGCAATCGGCGAGAATACAAAGTTACATTTTTTTGGTGTTGTATAGTTTTGATCAGCACCTTATAGAAGCGTTTCTTCTACCGTCTACTTTAAAATCTACCGGGCCTGCTAAAGCATTTTTGAAATTATAATATGTGTTCCAAAAGTTCGCAATACAATTATAAAATTTATCATATTTTTAGTAACAGAAAATATTCATAATCATCTTTTATGTCAACGATGGGCAAATACGGCTCTTTGCTAAGTAAAGTGTGACTCTTTTTTTATTTTGATATTTCAAAATTTATCAAAAAAAAAAAATTAAAAATTTTAATTAATTTGTGATCTATTGAGTTATTATATGAATTTAATTGCAGGCTTTAGATCAAGTAAGTTTGTAAGAAGGCAACAACAACTCTGTATAGAGTCAATAGGGCAGTTCACACTCATCAAATCGTTTGTCAAATACAATAGAACAACGTGAAATTTCTATGGAATTCCCATGGAACGTGTCTAGTTTTTGAAACTCTTGCCTCACGGTACATTCACCTTCCCACTTCCTTATCTCTTCTACAGACATCAAAGTGAGTCGGTTGAGTGAGGCTAGTTTAGACAGGGTCATGAATTTGATAAGTGGGAGTTCCATGGAAATTTAACGTTGTTCTATTGTATTTGACAAACTATTTGATGAGCGGTTTGAGATGTGAACACCCCTAATCACTTAACTGACTAGACAGTCTGCTGATAAACTAGACAGACTAGACAGACTAGTCAGACAAACTTTCGAACAACAATGAATATTGAAATAAATAAGAAGCAACTAAAACAGATGGCAACCTTGGTAGAGTTGATAGCGTTGATCTATAAATAGCCTACTGCTATAAAATGTCGTATGATTGTCGTATCGAATGTGATCGTTCAATGTATTCAATATAGTTCATAGAAATGAGTTGCAATATGTGTGAAATCATTTACGCCTTTAAACAGTGAGTTGATCACAGCTTAATAAATAAAAGACTACTGAAGAGGATATGTAGCGATTTCTGAAACAGACTGTCTAGTTAGCTAAGTGATTGAGCTCGCAATAAAGTTCATGTAAAAATGCAAAAATTGTACATATCTCGTCAAATTCCATGGAATTTCATGTTGTTATGTAGCTCGGTTCTGTCACTTTTCCCACCGCAGTTCTCACCAGATTTTCTCACTTTGACGTCATTCGCCCTTCAATTCTACTTTTGAAGGAATTCGACAGCCAAAGTGTTTCTGTAAAATGAAATATGCGACTCGAATCGAGTGAAATTATCACTATTTTTTTACTTGGTTAGAAAAATATTTGCTTGCTGTGAGTTATTTTGCTGGAGCACCCGGAATGTTAGCAGCTGAAAGAAAACTAAACGGTAAACTAAGCGGATAACCATGGTTTTAAAGCCAAATTAAAATAAAGGCAGTACAAATAAAGCACAATCGAATATTATTGATCTTTTTAGTTTATTAACTTCTGAAAGCAGCACACAAAGTGCTCTGCCATTCGTTTTATTTTCATACTAGCTGATATACCCTGTGTTACTCGAGAGTCATTTATATAAACATTTTAATATACACTTTTCGATTAAATGTTTTTGTAAATTTTGGAATTTTGTAAAAGCGTGTTGAATTTAAGTTTGAGACCACTATAAAAATATTAGTTAAAAAATTTACCAAGCTTTTTTAACGAAAAACTAATTTTATCACTGTTTTTTACAATCAAAAACTGTTTTTAGATCTAAACCGAATTTACTGGTTACTGGTAAGCATGTTACTTGCACTTCGCTAATGAAAATCAAATTTATAAAAATCTTCCTAAAATTTCTTAGTAGTTTTTCCAGTTGGAAAATAACAATTGGATTGTCTCTAAATTAAAAATTAATGTAAATTGAGTCTGATAGTTGATGCAATTTCTTAAATCTTCTGAATTCCTATTTTATACGAAAAATTGTACAGTCGTTTCTTATTGTAAATAAGCAAAAAGGCGTAAGTTAAAAAAGCAGTCGCTTTTTAATTTTTATTATAGTATATACAGCAACCTGTAACAATATTATCGACGTTACCAGTTGATCGATATAAATTCAGCAAGAACAGTGCAAGAAGTGCCATTATGTTATTTGCTGCAAGCTTACGCTGTGTGCGAAAAGATCTAACTGCTTTATTCTGTATAACGAAAATGCACACCAACGACAAGCAAGACACGAGAAGCAATAGAATTTCGTATAGAAAAAAGTATTGCTTCTCGTGTCTTGCTTGTCGTTGGTGTGCTGCTTCGTTATACAGATTAATGCAGTAAATTGAGTAACAGTTACTGACTTTTCTAAAATATTGGAATCGTGTCGGTAATGCAGTACTTATTTCTAATTTATAATATTTTCCAGCATACTTTTTAGCATACTTTCGGTTAGTAGGCAATTGAACCGAAAAATTTGTTCAATGCACCCAAGCTTACAACCATGATTGGAGAGTTAAAATGTCAAAATTTCGCTGTCTTTTATATGTCGGTACATTTAATTGGCGTGGAAATTTGACTTTCAACAATATTGTTCAAGTAACACATTAAACCTGAAAAAATTAACTTTTACAGCATTCTTATTCACAGTCATTTTTTTCGATGAATAGTGATATATATAAAACATTTAAAATACCATTGATAAAGAACTGAATGACAACGGTGAAACAATAGGGAGAAAAATGACAAATCACAACAAAACAAATATAACAGGTAGGGAGGGGGGTGGGAAGGCAAAAGAAAGTAGATTACTATAAGGATGATTTTATATAAACCAAAATGTTTATAATTTCTCTAGACACACAACTTCATTCTTAGAGATAAATGAGGACGCTCAAATTAAATAGAGAATTTTAAAACAAAACTCAGTTTTATTAAAAGTTTGGTATGAAAAAATAGATTTTAAGCCATAACTTTTGATTGGAAAGAGATATTGGGGTAATTTTTTCACATAAATTATTTTTGAGACTTGACTTTTTTTCTAAAAAATATAAAACAACATTTTGGAAAAAATCAATTTCGCGAAAAAAATCAAAGGGGGTACCCTTGTTGTTTTGATGACAAAAACAGTAAAATAATTTTTGCGCAGCTGGAAGAATTTATGCAAATATATGCTATGTCATATGAAAGGTATTTAGATTTGCTGTTTTTAATTGATTTCATTTTTACAACAACAACAATTTTTGAGTAAAAAGTCAATAGTTTGGACCTTTTTTGACATAATCATAAAACATATATACACTGACTTTACGGTACAGTTCAACCTATTTTTGTGAAGTGATTTTATTGAACTTTTGAACAAAAAAAAATTTGAATGAAATATATTAATGGACAGCGGAGATATTTGCATCGAAAGACAAAACTTTTATTTTCATGTCGTTTTTTTTCTCATTCTTAGGTAACGATGTCTTATGAAAAAGTCGTTGTACTGAAAATTTCTCCAATTTTGAAGATATGTGAATGTTTTTGATGTCAAAATAATAAAAAATTTATATATCTAAATACACAAAAATCTCCGATCGTAAAAAGTTTTATAATAGCAAAATTACCGTTAGTTGAAAAATTTTAGAGGGGTTGTGGCAAAAACTAAGTATGTAACATCTTAAGTTGGGATGAACCCAACCTAGTTTGAGCGAAATACATTGAGCCGTTTAGATTTGTATGAAGGCCAAACAAACAAACAAACAAACATTTACTCGCTTATCAGTTACAAAAACACTAATATTAGCAAAAGTGAGTATTTTGGTATGAAATACTGTGACCTACTGCTTTGATCTTTAAATTCAAAATTTGAAGTTATAAAAATCTTAATGTTGCTCTCAATGGCCTCAGTCGTGCCCACCTTTGTTACATATTAAAACGCAAAAATCGAATTTTGTCGTACACTTTTTTAATATTAATTTTACACTCAAAACATCTACTTCCCTTAAATTAAGAAACCGTGGCTTCATAGGCATAGGTTTTTCTATATTCTATAGAGGTTTCAAATTAATGTAGATAGTTTTAACACGATTTAACGACTTCACGTCTCTATGTCGTTGCATCAACCGTTTTGCTTTCCTACATTACGATTTTCTACATTTGTTCTACCTAAACGGAGTCGTTTCGCATCTCTACATCACGCTTTTCTACCTCAATGGAGGATTCCACAGACAACATAGACGAAACTACTTCTTGTAAATACCAAGGTTTGTTTATCAAATTCTTAGTACACTAAAAAATCTGAAATTTTTATTAATAACGCCCTCATTCTATTCTCTATCATGCCTCTCCTTCAAAATTTCTGTCACATGTATATAAAAAGCAAAACACTCTCTGTCTGCGTGATGTCTATAGATTCTAAGACTACTGGGCCGATTGAGCAGAAATTTTTGCAGTTGATTTGTAGCGAGTTATAGCCACATCCTCGGTTATGACCAACTAATCAATAAAATAAAAATACCATATTTAAGACAATTTGGGTTGCATTGTACTAAAATTTGGTAGTTAAGTCCACTATAGGTAACTGCACTTAAAATGGGAGTGGTATTACTATTTTGAGGCCTATTTTTAATAAATCACTATGTATCCTGAGTTGTACATGATTTTATTATGAAATTTGCTTCCATACTTGTACTTGAAAATTTCAAGTACAAGTACTGTACTTTCAAATATTTCTCAAGTACTTTGTTAAGTACTTGGTGATTTTGGCAACACTAAAACTAAAATTATTTTAAGTACACGGTTAAAAATTTTGACTAAATATTAGTCCCACTAAAATATTCCTGCATATTTGCAATATTAGAATATTTCTTAAGTACTTTGTTACGTAATTGGTGATTTTGGCAACACTTAAATTAAAATTATTTTAAGTACACGGTTAAAAATTTTGGACTAAATTTTAATCCCACTAAAATATTACTGCATATTTAAAGTTTTTTCTAAATGACTTTGTTATTTATTATGTTGATTTTATATAATTTAAATAGAAATTCTAAATGTTTGATAGTTTAAATCATACTTGATTTTAAATACAAATTGTAGTTGTTTGATAGTTTTAAATCGTTTATTGAGCTTAAGGTCAAAGTTAGAACAATTAATTGTACTAACGAATCTTTTCAAAGAAACAACAACAGCAACAAAGTTTTATTCGATATGAAAAGGAAAAAATCACTAGCTCAAAAAAATCAGGTATGATTTAAACTGTCAAACATTTAGAATTTGTATTTGAATTATATAAAATCAACATAATTACTGCATTTTTTAAACCTAGCGAATTTAAATTCAAACTTTGCAAATACTAACTCATAATTTTAAATTTTCTGCACTAAAGTTTAAACCAAAGAAATAATACAGCGTTCTTTTTAGCTTCTTGGGTAAAATTTGAGAAAAATTCTGTATTATTTTTTGTTTTTTTAAATTCTTTAAATTCTAAATTCTAGTACATTAGTAGAAGAGCAATTTTTTATATACATCAATGATAAATCGTCACATTTGGAGATGTTGCAAGGCTACCCTCTTATGAAGGACTTAGGCTGCCCGCATAGTAAGCGCCGAAGCAGGCAGGCAGGCAGACAGGCACCAGTGCGACAAAATTATCTTCATACAGTTTCATATAAATCTGCTCGAAGTCCACATAATGACGGCAGGCAGACCAAAGCAGGTACAGCGAGAAAAGTGTTTTGTCCTGGTTTCTCGCAGCTAATTTTGCGTGTTTGTCTAATTTTTGTTAAAAATTTATGGGCATTTTTTTTAAATGCAGTTTTAAAGCAAGGAAGTATTTATATAAGATGCATTTTAAGTTATTATTTTTTCGTTGGACGAAACACATTCACAAACATAATAAGCGTCCGCGCTGTGTATATATTATGATAAACACACAAAAACAACACCATGCAAACACAACATAGCAACGAGTGTGAAGATTGTTTTTGTTCTTGTGCATCTATGCCTGCATTCAGCGGAAAGAACTGTTCCACAACTTTCGGGCTGAATGGTATGCTCTCACAGAACATGTTCCTTGAGATGTCACAATTTATATAGCGAAAATATTTTATGCTACTTCGCTACTTGAGCACTTTTTCGGCTAGAATGCGGCTTATGTTGTTGTTATTATTGGCGATAATTTTTGAATAACTGAAACAACGAAAATTATGGGTTGATGAAATTACCAATTGTTGGACACATAAAACAGGTGAAAAATAATCCTTTTAATGCGTTGTTGTTCACATTTAATACACATTTTGTGGAAACAGAACTCAAAGGACTGTTTTGATTTTGTTTTCATCTTCTTTTCAGTGAAAAAAGAATCACAACAAAAAACAGCAGCAACAGAATAAATTCATCGAAATACACATACAAACAACAGCAGCGGCTGAGTAGGCACACATGATAGAGTGAAAGTTGTGTTTTGTTTTTGTTGACAAATTCGTGCAATTTGCTCTTATTTTTTTTTTTGTTTTTCAATAAGTACAACAAAACTGATTGACATGAAGTCAGTAAAAGCAAAATAGAAAAATTTTTCAATTCTTGCGAAATTTGAGTCCTTTGTTAGATAATTATAGACAAATTTGTCAAAGAAAGCAAACATTTTAGTTTGAAAATGGATGTTGACATAGAAGCTCTTAAAGGTTAAGTTTGTGAAAAGAAATGCGAAAAAAGCAAAATAATAACAATCTATGTCGCACTGATCTGATCTGCTTCTCGCATTTAATCTGCGGTGGTTATTTGTGGAGCTGGTTGCTGTCTGCACCTGCCTGCCTGCTTCGGCGCTTACTATGCGGGCAGCCTTATCAATCAAGATGAACACACCTCTTACATTTTCCGCTCCAGTGGAGCGTTTATTTTCATTGGCTGGTTTTCTTTACAGTCCCAGAAGGCAGTCTCTAACAGATTTTTGTATTGAACAATTAGTTGTGATGAAGGCCAACACTAATAAACTTTAAATTATATTTTTTTTATTTATTTATTTACTTGATTGCTAAACCTTAACAGGTTTTATAGCAAATTTAAAATTATAAAATAAGATATTTAATACAATTTAAAAATATAGAGTATGATTTTGAATGAAATAATGTATTATTAACAAACTAAAAAGTTTTAGTAAATTGCTTAAAGTATATAATTTTATTAAAGTATAAAAATAATAGAAAAAAAGTTAAATCAAAATCGATAAAATCAGACAGCATAGCAGGGTTGCGTTTTCAAGACAAACAAGGTCAAGTTAGCAACAATTTTTGTATACGGCGGAGTCGTGTGACAAACAAGGTCTCATACCCAATAAAACACCACTCCAATAGGTATATATATAATATATATCGTTCTGTCTCCCTGAAGCCGGTGAAATCCTGGCTTGACAGGGTGGTTACTCGACAAACTAGGTCAACTTCACCAAACCAATTTTCATAAAATAAAGAGAACCAGTTGCGAACGCAGGCACCAAGACAAACTAGGTCTTATCGGCCCCTCATATTAATATATTACAAATCGATCTAACGTAGTGTTTCAAGAGGTAAAAAGACACCAAGACACCACGGTACCGTCGACAAATGTAGTCACAATCATCATGAAGATAAGAGGCAAGTGAAGATCCCAGGTTTAGGTCCGTTCAGATTATTTAGATGTTTATACCCCAAAATTTTCCATTTTACGCTTAGGTCCATTTATCCATTTAGATTGTTATATTAATGTTTTTACAAATCACCAGATGCATCAGATATATGTTTGAAAGAACTTCACATAATCAACGACGGTACTGCAGGTAATCTATAATTTTATGTTTGATTGAGTCCATGGATTCACTTAAGGATATAACATCAGATACAAAATTAAAATCACCGCAAGCGCTTCTAAGAGGTTCATTTTGCAAATAATTAGTTCTACAAAAGTTCATGTGGAGTAACTCAAAAGATCTTCTAGGACGAAGAGGAATATTAAAATATATTTTACTCAGTAAATATGGACTGTTTACATAGCCATGCAAAAGTTTTATAATCCAACAAGCATTTATCATAATTCTCCGATTTTTTAAAGAAGGAAGATTTAAGAGTTGTAACCGATATTCATAAGGTGGTAAGTGAAAATCAGTATTACAATAAAGATAGCTTAAGCAAAACAAAAGAAATTGTTTCTGCACTGATTCAATGTCGTCTATGTAACAACCGTATCGTGGGCACCAAACAACTGAAGCGTATTCTAAGATAGGCCGCACTAGGGAAGTGAATAAGGTTTTCGTTATGAAAGGATCATTAAACTCTTTTGCCCAACGTTTAATAAATCCTAAAGTACTATTTGCTTTATTTATTATTTTATTTACATGAATATTAAAGCGTAGTTTAGGATCCATTGTAACTCCAAGATCATTGAAACTATCTAAGGACTCCAATGGATAACCACAAATTTTGAAGGTACATTTAATTGGTGGTTTGCGCGAGAAAGACATATGCTTGCATTTCTTCATGTTGAGGTTCATACGGTTCGTTTTGCACCAGTTATGAAGATGATCAATGTCGGCTTGCAAAAATACAGCGTCATTATCATTTTTAAAAGAAAGGAAGAGTTTGACGTCGTCAGCAAACATTAAGATGCTAGAATGCATTATGACAGATGGCAAATCGTTTATAAAAAGTAGAAACAGAAGAGGCCCAAGATGACTTCCTTGAGGTACTCCTGAAGTAACAGGAAACTCGTGTGATTTCTTGAGCTTAAAAAGAACAGATTGTGTTCTATTGCTTAAGTAAGATTCAATCCACTTTACCAACGGTATAGGAAATCCAACAAGATGTAATTTTAAGATCAATAGTTTGTGATTTACAACGTCAAAAGCTTTGCTAAAATCCGTGTAAATAACATCAGTCTGCATGCCTATTCCAAAGTTTTCTATTGTTTTTGATGTAAATTCGAGAAGGTTAGTAACAGTGGATTTTCCAGAAAGGAATCCATGTTGGAAAGGAGACATTAAAGATTTAACGCTATGCGATAGTCGTGATGTAACAATTGCCTCTAAAAGTTTAGGCAAAGCGCTCAATTTTGCGATGCCACGGTAGTTATCGATTAAAGACCTATTTCCGGATTTATGCAGCGGAATAATAAATGAATGCTTCCAGGCTGCAGGAAAATAGCACGATTTTAATGATGAAGTAAATAGTAAAGAGATTGGAGTTACTAATTCTTCACAGCAATATTTTAATATACATGAAGGTATGTTATCAGGACCACTTTTATATGATGTTTTAATATTTTTTAAAAATGATAAGACTGTGTTTGTGTCAATTATTGGGAAATAAATATCCCCAGATTGAATATTGAAAGGATAACTTAAATAATCATAGGACGATGATGAATAAGTCGTCTTGAAAAAGTCAGCAAAAAGATTGCAAATACTATTATCATTATCAGACTCAACCGAATTATACTTCATAAAAGAAGGATAGGAATCAATCTTGCGTTTTGTGTTAACAAAGTTCCAGAAGGATTTAGCATCAGATTTGATGTTTAATTTTACTTTTGTTAAGTAGGTATTATAGGATTGTTTGCATAACTGTTGATAACTGTATTTAATCGAGGTATAAAATCCAAAATCGCATATGTTATGTGTTTTTTGATATTTTTTATAGTATTTAGATTTCAAGTTCCTCATTTTTCTTAATTCATTTGTATACCATACCGGACCCGATGTCAAAGAGGCTTTCCTTTGCGGAACAGCTTTAAGAAAACAATCATTGAGCGTTCTATTAAACGCATATACCGCATCATCAAGACTCTGAGAAGATAAACTTTTTGTATTAATATTTAGAATAGAATTCCAGTTAATGTTAGACAAGTTATTTTTTAAAATCACGTAGTTTGTTTTTTTAAAGTTAAACTCAATAGGTGGTTGAGAATCATAATACTGTAAAGATGGTTTTGGAAAATTTAAAATAATTTCTAATGTTGGATGATGAGAATCTTCGGGTGTAACCAGAGGATCTGATTTAGACACAGAAGCGATATTGCTGTCATCAAAAAAAATTCTCTGTATTCTATGGGATTTTTTACTAAGTTTCTTAAATTAAAAATAATAAGTTGCTGAAATCTTTAACAAACTAATGCATTTTTATTTTTTGAATATTGAATTATTAAATGTTTTACAAAATTCACCATGTACTTAACAAAGTACTTGAAAGTACAGTACTTGAACTGGAAAATTTCAAGTATAAGTATAGAAGCAAATTTCATTATCAAATCATGTACAATTGATCAATAAAAGCTAGGTCAAAGTCCTTCCAAGGGCAGAAATGGCCAGTTTATTTATATTTATATTTTTTGTACTTATACTTAGTACTTATTTTTTAAGTACCTAGGTACTTGTACTTATACTTATATTTGTACTTATTTTAACAGATCTGGCCTAAGTTAAGATCTACGGCCGCTGAACGCCCGTTGTACGTCTCCAAATTTTCAAAAGCTCTCAGTTAACAGCAAATGTATTCGCAACAACAAAAACAAGCTTTACTCGGCGATGCTGATGTTGATAATATCGCCACTTGTGTGTGGCGCAAAATAATTTTTTTTTTTTGTATTTACATTTAGTTAAAAAAAGCTGCTCATTTTCGTTGTGGAATAATCACTGATCGGCCGATGAACAGTCGAGGTTATTTAAAAATGGCCTCTGTACGGTTGCTGTTTGGCCAAAAATTCCTGCAAAGGAACCTTGTGCGACCCTCGTAAGGCCGAGAAAAATATTAAAATTTAGGCCTTGTACGGCCGCTGCTTAGCCTAGCTAAAAAAGTTTTTATTTTTTCTCGGATAACGTCAGTTTGCTTGGGACTCAGGAGTAGTTTTTATTCAATGTTATGAAACTTCAGTCTAGATTGAATATCAATAATCAAAGCTTATGTGCAAAATTTCAATTAAATTGATTAAATTTTGTGACTTTAAGAGAAATAACTAGTTTTATCAAGTGAATTTGTATGGAAGATAGGTTTGGTTTTCATTCGATGGGACAAGTTTTTACACTTGATCTTTATTTTTAAGAAAGATGTTTAAATATCAAATTTCGTTCTTTAAGCTTTTGGAATATTTTAACATTAATAAAAACAATACAAAATAATAAATTCATTCTCCATCCAAGGATTGAGATTTTATTATCAAATGTTTATTCCTTTTTTTAAAACTACTACATAAAGCATTTTTAAAAAATGGGTGTGGCCCATTGTTCAGATAAATTCAGAAAATCAAAATCATTCCAAAAAGATTTAAAAAAGTAACTTTTTACTTAAAAATGTCACTTTTTCTTTACAATAAAAATTTTTCTCTGTTTGTTTTGCAACCAAAATCATTGCCCTCATAAGAAGAATATCAACTTTGAAATTGACAAAGTTGCAGTTGCATAAGTATTTATATGAACAAAATCAAAGTTAAGTATTGCTTATATTTAAGTGAATAACAGCAGTCTGCAAGTTTTTTTATCCAGAGACCTGAAATAATTTCCTAGAAGAACTTTTTACTGATTCTATGCCTGATTCTACGTCTATACTCAGTTTTGCTCTAATAGGTCAAGTTTATGAGATACAGGGTGATGTGCATTTTTTAGACTTTGGACCATTTTTTCTACTCTAGAAACTAAGCTGTTTCATAAAAAGCAATCATTAGTATGTCATCTCACAGATAATTAAATAAACTATCCAATACTGTTCTGACTTTTTGTATGTCATGTTTGTTCTCTGAGACTAGTCTAAAGTTAAAATTTTAAATTTTTGGTTAAAAATTTTGAACTAGATATTTAAAAAATATAGTACTTATAAGATGTAAGTCTTACATTGTAATTTTCCACTTTAATTTCATTTTAATTCTATGTCATTTATTTAGAATGTAATATAAAAAGCCAAGTTGGCGAAAATAAAATATTTCAGATTAAGAAACATGTTAGAGATCTTAAATTGTGTACAAAAAGATCTTAAATTATTTAGAAAGACATTACAGATTTTTGATTGATTCATAATATATCAAATAAAATAAAAAAAATAAAAAAAAACAATATTTTTAATCTAGGCTTTACGTTATCGATTCGTTTTGAATCCGAATTATTTTAAAAAAATCGAGTTCGTTTCGTCCATTTTCCGAGTCCGAGACAAACCGAAAAAATGGAAACAGCGATTTGCCGTTTTGAGGGAAATTTCATATGAAAAGGGATCAGTTTCAGATCTGAAATTCAACCCTTTTCGAATTAAATATACAAAGAAGCATTTCCATCTCGGATTCGAAACGGATCCGTATGACACACTGGTATTTTAGACTAAAAAAGATGATTGCAAAAGTCCGTCCGAATCATATGTTACTCTGTTCAGCTCACTTCAACCACACAAGCGCTTTCAATATTATGCTGTGTGTAAATGTATATGTGTGTGTGTAAGCAGGAGCGTGTTTTTTGTTCAAAATATAAAGAAACCCTGCAGTCCAAGGCATCGTGCACGAAAGTATCATGATGATTTCTTAAAGCAACTGACTGCATGAGATACACTTGCTGATAATTCTTTAACAAACCTTTCTTGTTTTCGTTCATCGAAAACGAAAAGTTTTCAAACCGTGCATGAATTTGGAACTTTTATACGAGATTGCCGTCAAGGAAATATATGACCGAATCGTCAAAGATGAAGAGAAATCGTGCATGATTCATTAAAGATTTCTCTACTGGGAATACAACGTGATTTTTAAACATGAAAATACCATTTAAAACAGTACACAGTGAAAGTTGACAGACAGTTAGACAAACAAAAACAAATCTTGATCTGGTAAAAAAAGCAAACAGAAAAAAAGATAGACGTTTTTCTAATTTATAGCTAAACAGAATATGAAAAATAAATCCTTTGTAATTGAGTCACGTAACAAGCGCTGCGCTCAAAGCGGTGTGTTCCTCTAGCAAGCGAAAGCTTTAGCAATTGAGTAAGTAAGCGAGATTCACTCAAGCGCACAAACACACACACACAAACGCAGACAAGCAGGCTCAAAGGAATTACATAAGCTTCAAAAACATGTGAGTTTTGAAATCACCAGTAACAACAACAACCTAAAACATCACCAACATACATTAACAATTACAACACCAGCAGTTGTTGAATCAAATAAATGTGAAACAGGTAAAAAACGAATTAGAGCAGAGCTCCATTTATTTCGTTTTTATTTTTTCCTCCCTGTTCCTTGTTACACGTCTTCATTTTTACATTTTACATTCTAGCACGATTTCTGCCGCAATTCGACAGAAAAAGCGCCTAAAAAAACACGACGATTGCAACGCTTCAGGGAAGTTGTGTTAATTCGCGCCAAATTCGACAGCCATAAGAATTTCTCTGCTTTCTTTTATTTCCCGAATTAAAAATTTCAACAAGCATGTGAAACAGAACAGTGCTCAACAGAAAAAAAAAAACAGAAATATAATCGTATGACAGGATATCAATGCGACGTGTTTCTTGTGCACTCAGGACATGTTCGTACTACTTCGACATTTTTATAGCAGCGCCCACCCGGAATGCGCTTAATTTATTTTTATACATCAAGATAAACGCCAAAATAATGAAGAGAATTTAATGCATTGCGTGCTTGCTGCCACCCTTCGCACTATGGGACAGCTTGTAAGAGGACTTGACAAATAAATTTAAAAATTACAAACGTCTTCTAACCACTCTATTTTGTAAAACGAAAATGCACACCAACGAGAAGCAATACTTTTGTCCATATAAAATTCAATTGCTTCTCGTGTCTTGCGAGTGTTGGTGTGCATTTTCGTTTTACAAAATAGAGTGGTTAGAAAACGTTTGTAATTTTTAAATTTATTTGTCAAGTAAAACACAAAAAAACAGACCTTCTCTACCGTATTTAAACTTTCTAGTGTCTGAAGGATTGAAGCAGTTACGGATGAAAACGTTACGAAATTTTTAATTATTTTGTAAATTTTTCAACTTTGAATTTAATTTGTTGTTTTTTTTTCTTTAATATTCAAAACAACAAAGTTGTACAGTTGAATCAACACTTATATACAGTGGTGGAAAAAAATAATAGAAACAAGCAAAATTTTTTTATATATTTTTTTATACATTTTTTTTATTTAATAACTTAAAAAAAAAGAAGTATGCAAATATTTTCTTTACTTACATTGTCTATCGAAAAATTAATGAAATTCAACATTAACATAACTTAACATAAAAATCTGTTATATTTTCCAATTTACTATTGGAAAAAATAATAGAAACAAAAATAAAAAAAAAATATTTTATCATTCCATATAGTATACAAGAAATCAAAATTATTTTAACTTAATACTTGGTGGACCCGCCTTTTTTTCGTATTACTTCAATACATCTACGATTCATAGAATTCACTAGATTTTCGCATGTTCGCGGCGGTATTGAATACCATTTCTCCTTGACTTTTTCCCAAAGTTGTTGTTTATTTCGTGCTCTAAAGTCACCCAGCCGTTTCTTCAAGACCCGCCATAGATGTTCAATGGGGTTAAGGTCCGGTGATTGCGATGGCCACTCCATTACCTGAACACTATTGTCGCTAAACCACTTCTTTACGAGCTTCGATGAATGCTTTGGATCGTTGTCCTGCATGAATTCCCATTTAAGAGGCATTTCCTCTTCCGCGAATGGAAGCATCGTTGTCTGTAATATATTGACATAATCTGGTGCACACATTTTTGTATCTATCAAATAAATTGGACCCACACCGTTTGAGGAAAAACAGCCCCATAACATGATAGACCCTCCGCCATGTTTAAGAGTTTTTTTGGTGTACTTTGGGTCATAGGCCGAATGTGTGTTTCGTCCGACCACAAGACATTTTTCCAATTTAATCGGTCGACGTGTCGTTTAGCAAACGCAAGTCGCAGTTTAATGTTCTTTGCGGATAAGAATGGGACCTTTCGTGGATTTCTTGCCGGCAAATTTGCTTCTCTTAATCTGTTTCTGATAGTTCTACTGGTAACTTCGATATTTAAATCCCTTTTTAGTTCCTCAGAAGATTTAAAAGGGCTTACTCTACTGCAACGTACCAACAGTTTGTCCTGGCGTTCTGTGGTTTTTCGCTTTCCACCCCTGTTCTCAGCTTTTTTCCCAGCATGAATTGCAGTAAAAACCTTTTTCTTTGAGCATTTCATCATTTTCGCAATTTCTTCCATTGTTTTTCCACTTTTGCGAAGATTTTTTATTAGTTTCTGCTCCGTTTCAGTTGAGTGGTTTCCACGCCCCATTGCAGTTAATTTTGTAAAAAATTTTCATATAAAAAGCTGGCGAAATAATAAAGTTTTGTATTTTAAGGACTATCTATATATAAAACTCGCTTAAAAAAATAGTTTAAAATTTTACTTACCAGATCAAACGCAAAAACTGAACTTGTTTCTATTTTTTTTCCAAATCAAACACGTGCCTGTTTCTTTCAAACGAATTTTAAATGAAAATGATTTGAAAAAGAAGCAAATGCAAGTAGCCACAAAATGTACCGTTAGTTAACTTTGAGTTACAGTAGTGAACATCAAATTGGAATGTTTCAATTTACGCAAGGAAGCTATTCAAACAAATTTTAATGTTGTTTCTATTATTTTTTCCACCACTGTATATCTAAATTCGAGGGTGGACTAAAAACCCAAGAATGCAGTTATCTTATGTTCTAGAATTTTGTTACACCGTGTTATTATTATGAAATTTTATTAAAGAAATTATTGGCTTATGATACACTCTAAAAACTGATTGAAAAATCTCTACAGTAAATGTTGTGAAATTTCACGACATTTATTGGCGATTTTGTAAAAAAACCACGCTATGCAGTGAGTTTTTTCAATTTTGTCTGAAAATTAGCGTCTTATTCCAAAATATGTATATTTACTCTACTATTCACGCTATTTGAGCGTATTTTCGCTCAGAGAGTCTGAAAATATGTATAATTATCTACTTTTCACGCTATTTCAGCGTGCTTTTGCTCAGAGAGCCTTAAAATATATATATACTCTACATTTCACACTATTCCAGCGTGTTTTCGCTCAGAGAATTCTAAAATATATATATTTTATATTTTTTCACGCTATTTCAGCGTGTTTTCGCTCAGAGAGTCTTAAAATATGTATATTTTCCCATGGTATAAGGATAGAGGTATATGCAGCGCTGACTGTGCTCTCTTTCCATACTGCCGTGTCTGTCAAATTTACCTGTGTGGCGAATGGAAACAAAAGAAAATAAATAAAAACTTTTACTTCGTTTTGACATTTCCGGCAGTATGCTCTCATCTAGTGCATCTACCTGTATTCTTCTACCATGTATTTTGCCTACTTTTCACACTATTTCAGCGTGTTCTCGCTCAGATACTCCTAAAAACGCTCCAGCAGAGGTATTTTACGCTTGCCCTTAAATAAACACCTCTACTTTAACGTCATATGATTTCAAAGAGTTTATTCGAACAAGTGTCCAATTATATACAACTTTAACAGTAGATTGGTCACAGCTTAATTACTCAAGCCTACTAAAGTAGGAAAGAGTAGCGCCTTCTGCTGAGTTATTGACTCTATACAGAGTTGTTGTTGTTGCCATATTCAAAACTTACTTGAGAGACTTCACTTTCTAGCATTTCTAGCTTTTTTTTATAAGCGCAGACAAGATTGGAAGAAATAATTTTAGAAGAGAGTTTTTACAGGAGAGCGAAAGAAATAGTTGTAGGTGAGAGGATTCACGCATTTTTAACGATAAATATTTATAAATTTGCTCTATTGGATATAACCATGATTCAATTATTATAAGGTTATTCGTATTTTTTACGTTTTCTCAAATTGGTATGCTTATTTGAAAATGAGAGCAGAAAAAAATCATGAGAGCAATGTCATTAGAGCTAAAAATGCACACGGTTGCACAAATATCATACTAATTGGTACTATATTGACTACTATTAATTTTGTTCTAGTACTTTCATTGCACCGATTTCTTAGTGCATTAATAACTTTTTAAATTATTTTTATTTAATAACTTCAATGTAAATTATGTTAATAAATATGTAAGTAATTGAAATACAAAAATATATATAATTTTGTTCGTTTATTTTAATAAACACATTAAACGTAACTATGAGACCTAAACAAGAGCGTTTAGTGGCGTGTTCTAAATAAGTTAATTAATCGAGTTAATTGCGTAATTGTATTAAAAAGAAATTGCCATCACAAAATTATTAGGAACTTTACAGAAATTTTAGATCCATTAAGGGTAAGTGCATTTATAATTTTTTAAATTGTTAAGAAAGAGAAAAAAACAAAAATTCGTCAAAACAAAAATGAAACCACGGTCGTATAATACGCATTATATGTACTGTATACATAATGTGACCAACCGTACTCCTTTTGGGAGTGTTTTACTTCTTTTTTTTTCTCGCTGTACTTCTTTTATCAAAGTACGCTAAAAGAACTTCTTTTTACTTGTTGTACTTCTTTTTGACTCATTTTGACAATTTTTCCGTAAATCTATTCAAAATACACCTCTCTAACTACTGCAAAAAATTATTTAAAATTGTTTCTGTACTCGATTCCAGTAACTTTATTTATTTTGAGGTGACGGCCCAGTGTGACGACCGAAATGTTGATTTTTTCATAAATTTTTTAAATAACAAAATAAAATGCGATCGTATTCAAATTTTAACATGTTTTTATTGATATCGTAAAGTGTGCAAAAGAATTTTCTTTGACTTGATTGTACATTAATTTGCTTATAGTTATCTGTATCAAAGAAGAGTACTCGAAAGAAGGTGTGTTTTTTGGGGGGAAACACCCAGCCTTACGTGTTCATCTGAAATAAAAAAATCAAAGAGAATATCGTTCTGCAAGCTTTATTGTAGTGCACTTTTCTATGATATGTATATTTAAAAAAACAAATAAAAAATGGCGAACTTGTGAAAAATTTTTTAAATCTAACTTCTTTTAATATGTTTAAAAATTAACTTATTGAAAAATTGATTGTTTTAAAGTTCCGGAACAAGATATGTATGCCTTAAATAACAGGTGAAATTTTTAACCAAATTGGTCGAATAGTTTTTAGTTAGTGTTTCCCCAAAGTTTCGAAAACGTGGTTTCGAAAAAAACGTGTTTAAAGTTTTAACAGCACTTTAGTATGCGTTAAATTAAATATTTAAAAATATTTAAAACTTTAAAAATATTTTCAATTTAGGTCTAAGACTTTTAGAGTATATTTTTAAGATTTAATTTTTATATTCTATTGCAAAAAATTAAAAAAATTAATTTTTTGAATTCGTCAAACTGGTGGACTACTACTTTAATAAGCAATCAATTGTAAGCTGGATCTAATTTTGAATCTCATATAAATTAAACTGTTTGTTTAATGAATTTATTCATGCATCGTTTAATGTCTTCATTATTTTTTGTGGATGTACTTCTATTTTGTAATTCCATATTTATTCTATGTACTTCTTTTGTGTCTCTTTTTAAAGTATGTGCGTGTACTTCTTTTTGCTTTCAAAATGTTGGTCACATTATGTATACACCACGTTTTTGTGCCGCTAGCTGCGTATGTTTAATCCCTTACAATTTTATTATTGCAAATTTCGCTGCTGTAAACTTACCGAACATACGCTGTTTACATCGACAACACGGCTTTCATTGAATACCGCTAGTATTTCTTTATAATTTGTTTTTTGCCTTGACTAACTTTCTTCTAAATTACACTTTCAATTAATAAAATTCACTAATAAGGTTTTGAACAATGGCAAAAATAACTTTTTATTTGAAATTTGCAAAGGAGCTTTCTAAATTCCTAGAATATACATACAACATAGCATACACTTACGACGCAACACCTACATAGTTTCTTTTTCTTATTAACTTGGAAAGAAATCATTGAAAAACTACTACACTAGAAAACTACACAACGAAACACTGAAACATACCTTTTTTTTCGAACAGCACAAAACACTGTTAGCAGTTTGTCAAAATATGTTTGTTTATAAAAAATAAGCATACGTCAAAAAATACGAATAACCTTCTAATAATTGAATCATGGGATTTAACGACAATAAATGTAGGCAATCAGTTGCCAGCAATTATTGCAGTTAATTTTGGTGAATTTTTGTTAGAGTGTAACTTAAATAGCGAACGTATATTTCAAAAATCATCAAAAAGTCTAGCAAACTCTGCATCATTAGTTGTCTCTTATAGACTTTGTGCAAGTATTTGGATAGTTAACCATTCGTAAATGATATGTTTCAAAAAGCAACTGTTGAAGTGAACATTCATGTATAAAATTGCTGTTAAAATCTCCACCTTAAATCATTGACATATTTCATCGAAGTGATCTGTAAATAAATTTAATGTTTATTAATTATTTTGTCCACCAGTTAAAAATCAAACAAGATAACTAATATAATATTAGTTTTCTAGATATCTTAAAAAAATGTTCAAAATCGATTTGGAATTCGACCCAGTGGGCAAAAGCAGGGATTCATATAGATTTTGTAGGCACTCTTATCTATACCCATTAACTTTTGTCTATGAAACGAAAAAATGTTCAAGGTCATCCTCTCTCGCGACTCTAAAAAAGCCTGCTAGAAGCGATTTTTTGAGAATGCATGTCATTAAACTTGATTTTGACCATCTCCTGACGCATTCGGGGAAGTGGACCCAGCTCCGAAAAAAAAAATATTTTTATTTTTTAATTTGGACTTAGGGTCATTCCTTTAGGGTCATTCATTAAAAAAATTTAAGTATGATCTGACTGGTATCTTACGTAGTAAAGATTAAAAACGTAGTCATATATTTTTTTAATTACCGTTCTTCGGATAGGCACCCATTCGAAATACGAAATTGAGCGATTTTCTTAGTCTTCTTAAGTAGGCTGAAACATTTTTTTGAAACATGTATAATTACCAATTAATTTTATTTGCTTCTTAAAAGATGTTCTTCTCATAATAAACATAGAGTTATCTGATTTTTAAAATTAACCATTAAATGGTAAACCGTTGAAAAGTTGATAAGATTTGTTGATTTAAAAATATTGCATTAGGTTCAGTGCCCAAACTATTAGTTTAGGACCGCTTATTTTTATCAGCCATGTAGTACTTGTACTCTAGTTAAGGAATGCATAGTTTAAATTCTCTGGACTAACATATTCTTTTAAAAAACCTTTAAAAATTTAAATTTTTAAAAAGGTCCTACTTTGATCCCTAAAACTTGTATGTTTGCCTAAACGGGACTGCCTAAAATGAAAGGAACTGACAAAAATCTGAAACTTTTAGGAAATATAGCCCCTACCTTAGTCTTCAAATGCTTTTAAGTTTGGTTCTGTTATTTTGATTTTTCATAGAGATATGATTTTTTTAAAATATACCTTTTTGATATATTTGAAAGTTTTACTTGAGGCAAAAATTTGAAATTTTATTTTAAAAACATTTATGTAAACACAATAGTACCTACATTTGTTACATTAAATTTTAATCATACAATATACACAAAAAATTAAAACTGCAATTATGTTTTATTATAGTCCATATACAAAATTAATTTTTAATTCTAGTTAAAATAAAATATTAGTGATAATAATCATTAATTAAGTTAAAGGTTACAATTTATTTGTAAAAATTAGATAAAATATATTCTTAGTAAAGCCAACAATTCTTTTTAAACGCAAATTAAAAGGTTAAATTCTTATTTATTATATTTTAATGTGTGAGTTATTGCTATAATTTTACCAGATTGAAGTTTTCAGAGGTGAAAAACGCATTGGAACAAAAGAGATGCATGACTTGCGCTCTCTATTGCTCCAATGATTTTTTTCGGCTCTGCTCAGAAAAAATCGTTCACTGCGAATGCGGCCTAAAGTGTAGGAAAAAATTGTTTTCGGTTCATAAAAGTGTAATGTAAGTTGTCAATACGCCGTTGCAACTTCAACGTCACGTTGAAAAAAGGTACCCAAACGGCCTCCATCGCACAACTCATTCATGTCATCTGATATAAAAAAATAAATAATTTTAAAAATTATATTATACAAGCAGAAATCAGGCACGTTGCAGCCACGCCCCCATTTCCAATCTTTCATAAAATGTTATCAGTGAACCTGCATGTGTAAATTGAGTTCGAATGCTGAATTCCGAGTCTGTGCGAACTATAACTCCAAAACTATTCGATATCACAATTTTACGTTGTATGAGAGGTTCCACGCCCTCTTGTACAGCACCCATAAAATGTTATCAGTGAAACGATACGTGTATATTGTGGTCGAATACCGAAAGAAGAATTCCAAGACTGTGCGACCTATAATTCTAGAGCAATTCGAAATTGCATTGCATCGCAAACTGGGGCTTTATGGGAGGTACCATGCCCCCTTGTAAAACACCCATAAAACCTTATCAGTAAAACTGCGTTTGTAAATTGAGGTCGAATACTGAATTCCAGGGTTGTGCGACCTGTAACTCTAAAGCAAATCGATATCGCAAATTTGGGCTGCATGGAAGGTGCCACGTCCCATTTTACTGCGCCCATAAAATGTTATTAGTGAAACATAACGTGTAAATTGTGGTCGAATAACGAATTCCAAGGCAGTACGACCTATGCTTCCAAAGCTATTCGATATCACAAATTTGGATTGTGTGGGATAAGCCACTCCCCCTTGTTTAACGCCCATAAAATTTGATCAGTGAAACGGCATGTGTAAATCGTGGTCGAGTACTGAATTCCTAGGCTGTGCGGCCTATTATTTCAGAGCTATGGGCGTCCGCAAGCGCCTCCCCTTCCTCCGCCCCCTACCCCTTAGGCAGTGACAATTTTTTCAATGTCTTCATATCAAAAAGCTGTTAGCTACAACTAAAAAATTTTACGGGAGAGTCAAAACACTTTCTAAATTGTAATTGTAAGTTGCGCTCAAACGTTGAGACGTCGTTTTTAGTTGTAAGAGTGTATAATTTAGCAGGAAAATGTGTTTTGATAAGGTGCATCAATTATCAAAAAAAAAGTCGACTTTGAGTTTTTTGAAACTTACGGCTTTTTTGATTTTATATGACGATATTTTCATTATACATATATGTTAATATACTTTGAAGAGAACTCAAAAATACTTTTTTTAAGGTATATTTATAAATATAGCTGAGCTAAACCATGCATTTTCAAATAGTAAGTTGTACATGTCGCAGTAATAAGTTACGATAGCATTTCATTTACCCTTGCTTTACAGGAATACGTATTCTTACACTCAAAAAATTTTGTGTGTAAATATTACTAAAAACTGCGTCCATTCTACGAATGTTATTCGTAGTTTTCAGTCGCCGGGAGGATTTGTAGATTGGGCGTAGTTTGGTACATAATAGAAATATTTTATTCGTATTCGTACAAAAACAAATGTATATTGCACAAATACATTTGTTACATTAACAAATAACGAAAAACAAAACATTCTATCTGAGCTGGGGTATGAACCACGGTTTTTAAGCTTACGGATCACGTACTCTTTCGACAGATTACGGCCACCTTGAAATCTTACATTTTCTTATATTCGGTAATAGTTTTACAATCCAGGCTGAAAGATTTCGGTTGTAAAATTTTTTAAACTCAACTAATACTAAATAGTACGAAGCCATTAGTAAATACTAAGAATATAATGGAAGAAATTACGAAGTTATTCGTACGAGAAATATTTAAGAATTATAAGGGACTAGCTGACCCGATCCGCGTTGCTAGCAGCCCTAAGCAAACATAAGTGTTGTATTACCACACGATATAAATAGAGCTTTTAACGAAATTTACGGCCTTTAAATAAAAATCCATGTAATACCTAGCATAAAGTTTTTTCACAGAATAACTTACATATGGTGTAGATATGGGCTCAATCAAAATAGAAGCAGATGTATTTAAGGCAAATTGGAAATTATATTTATTTATTACTTCATCGTAAGGCCAGCGTCTGGACAATTTTTTGTTTTTTTATTTGGTGTTAGAACCAGGGCTGTGGAGTCGGAGTCACGGTGTTTTTGCCGGAAATGAATTTTTCAAATATTTTCCAAAATAAAAATTCTTTCAAAGTTTTTTTTCAATATTTTCAATTTTCAAATATTTGCCTATTTTTACAGAAGTTGACTAAATCTTTTGTAGTGAATTATTTTTAAGTTTATTTAATTCGAATTATTTATTTTGTTGATTTTTGTTGTGTTTTTGACTGAATAAAAACGTTACAAATGTGCGACTTTTGTGCGACTTTTTGTTTTTGAAAAAAACGGCTTTTTTTCTCCTTTTTCAAAATTTTCAACAGTCACCCTGATTGTCACTCATAAACTTGTGCTTTTATTTTCTCATAATTAAGAAGAAAATGAAGCAAACAAAAGCATTAACGTTCTCTCACAAGTAAAAGCAATTTTGATAAGTCACTGCAAAAAAGAAAAAACTTCGCTGCAAGCGTCGTCATGTTCATTTTAAATGCAATTACTGTTTGCATATTTTCTCTATCGTGTGAATACTCTCTATGCATGTACATAGTTTGTATACTCTTTCGTTAGAAATGTGTATTGATAAAATCATTGCATTCATTTTTTCATGAAAGGAAACCAGTGCTGCCAGTTTAGGAGATTTTACCCTAGATTTAGGTTATTTTTTTTTTATTTAGGGTACATTTTAGGGGTAAATATTTGTTATCACTATAATAGAACTTCAGATACACAATTATTAATTTTCAATAAATTTCCTAAAATAAGCAAATTAGCTCCTCGTTCTGCTCTTCCATTTTCAAATGCTTCGGTTGAAAGTGAATTTTCAGTGTTTAACTTTTTAAAAAATGAGTTGAGTAATAAAATATATAGAATGGAAATTTCGTTAGCATGTGTATAATAAATTAATAATTTAAATAAAATTCTGCTCTTGAGAATTTCTTTTATAAATTGACTAAATTTAGAAGGTTTTTATTTTTGTCTTTAGTCGTAGTCAGAGTCGGAGTCGGAGTCGTACTTTAAAAATTTCAGCAGTTGGAGTCGGAGTCGCAACTATTTTTTGACGACTCCACAGCCCTGGTAAAAACGTATAAGTTTATTGGCGTGCCAACTCGGAAACAAGCCACATACAACTGGCCGTGTGAAAAACATGAATTTTCCAAAATTAAGTCAGCAATAGGTCAATGATTGGCCTTGTGCTTTGTTGATGGTAATAGCAAAGGCAAGACGCAATGGGAATTGGAGCCGCTTGATAAATCGTTGGAATGATAAATCGTTGGAAATCATCGGAATTCGTGGAATAAGTACGTCTTCGCCTTTGAATCAGCAACCGATGATTGTTGCCTCGATTAAATTTTGTGAACAGTTTTTGATGGTCAATCTAGTTCCGTTGCATAATTTTGGTACGTTTAAGTTGCGAATAAGAATTACCGATGATCCAACCTTTAATGTTAGTACATGCGGTGGCATTCCGGGTGGATCCAATGAATTCAAAAATTCAGTGGGATAATTGACGGCTTGTTCTTCATCCATTACTGTGTCGATCGATTTGTATCTGATTATTTTGCCAGGCAGTTTCAATTGAATTTGCTCATTGAGCTTGTTGACATCATTATTTTTTGGTGCCAAAATTGCACGTTCGCACAGACAATCCGGATTTTTGTAGGAGGTTGTTGGGAATACCTTGTCGTCAACGGCTTGAACATTCATTTGCATTTGACAGAAGTTAGGCGGGAACAAAATCTCGTTCGTGGCGCGATCAATTGGAATTTTTCCATTTCCGATGTCCAAAAGTTGTTTTGAGAATGTTTGGGCAGACAGGTCTTGCAACAAATGCACACGTATGTTCGTCGATAGCGTGATTTTCTCGACTGCATTGAAAGTGGAATGCAGAGAGTTATTAAAAGAATTTTTTTTAAAGGTTTTACCATGGAAGTGTATAACGCAGGTATATTAAATGCAAGAGTACATAAAGTTGTTTATCATCGATTGATAATTTAATATTATTTTTACTTATTATACAATTTTGCACCTTAGTAAGCGCGGAATATCTTGTGTTATCGAATGATCTAAATATTTTGTAAATAAACCGAAAACTCGGATTTTTGAATGCAACATTTTGAAAGTTTTAAAATTATGATATTGGATCATTCACTCAGGGAATTATTGAATTTCGTACACGGCTGCCATAAAAAAGATGAGGCTGTAGTAGCCATACTAGAGCTATTATATATGAACTGAAGTCACCTAAGCTGAAAGTTTATTGCAAGCACTTTATGAGAGCTCTCATAGTCCTAATTGAATCTGCAATAATCATATAAAAAAACCAAAATTATGTTGAGCGTCTTTTGAAAATAAGAGCTGTGGTTACAGTTGTGATACATTCAGTATTGTGGCTACTGCAACCAACTTTTAAATCTTGCTTGTAGAGAAACTCCAATATGGCTATTGTAGCCTCAATACGGTTTTCACGCTTTTACTGAAGATACTAAAACCACAAAAGACAAATTTCTCCATTTTAGTTTTGGCTTTGCAGCGTGCTTGTTGGCGAATATTAAAAAAATTGTTTTTAAAGTTAATCGGTATTTACTTTGATAATAAATATTATGCCTATTACATTGAAAAAGGCATGGACTATTTTACAATTCCATTGTCTAAAACTATTTGTAAGCATGTTTCAGATGCATGCTAATGGTTTGTCGTTTACAATATGGGATTTTTAAAGTTCCATAAAAAAAAAGTTAAGAAAAATAATTTGTAAAGTTCTATGAACAATTAAAATTTTATATTTATTTGATCAAAAAAGTAATATTTTTTCAAATGATTTGAAATAAAAATTTAAAAAATATTTTAAAATAACACTTTCATTAAGCAAACGACATTAAGTGATAACCTTAAAAGCGCAGAGGTAAGAAGATTAAATAGAAAAATTCTGACAACCTCAACATAAGATTTATGGCTATCAAAACCGAATTCCTCTCACCATTCCAAAAGGTGCTGTTATGACCCCTCCACAATTCGGCTGTCAAAACCGACTTCCTCTCACCATCGCAAAAGGCGCTGTTATGACCCCTCCACAATTCGGCTGTCAAGACCGAATTCCTCTCACCATCGCAAAAGGCGCTGTTATGACCCCTCCACAATTCCGCTGTCAAAACTGAATTCCTCTCACCATCACAAAAGGCGCTGTTATGACCCTTGCACAATTCGGCTATCAAAACCGAATTCCTCTCACCATTAAAAGTTTTTACAACTTTCTGTGAACCTCACAAACTGGCAGAGCATATCTTATAAAGGAATCTAACAGCCCTTATGGAAGTTGTCAGAGCCTCGCATATTAAATTTTTTGAGAACCGTAATATTACGGCTAGAAGAAGTGAAGTTTTGATAGCATCGACAGTTCTGTGAGTGTTATTAACATAGGTTTTTGTAAATATCTTCGAAACTACATAACCGATTTAAGAGTTTGATATCTCGTTTTGAAGAACGGCTTTAAAAAAAAAAAAAATTAAGCAAAAAAAAATAAATATATGTATATGTCATTGGTGATACAATATGAAAATTGGATTTTGCCACGCCCCTCCGCCCACAGACCGAAAAACAAAAATTAGACTTCACAGTGTCACCAGCCTGAATATTCTGAAGATTCCCTGAAAACTTCATCAAAATCGGCCCAGCCGTTTTGGAGTCCATACGTTACATACATACACACATCCTGTTTTATGTATACATAGATGATATCCCTATTAGTCGAAGATCATTCTTCGGAGCAACAGATGGTAAGAGGCATTTAAGCCAATATCGCATTTGAACTGGGACGAAAAGCAAATTCATGTTTTAAAGTAATTAAACACAAGAAGGAAACAAAGTAAAATAAATTTAAAAAACTAAATTGCCCTTATTCTTGTTGTCACCTCACCTATGTGAGAGTTCTCACACTCGTGTCACGTCACTAGAAATCTGGTATACTTGTTGTCATATGACGTGAGTTCACAAACTATGTCGGTGTTCACAAACTCATGTCACATGACAACAAGAATACCAGATTTCTATTGACGTGACATGAGTCTGAGAACTCTCACATAGGTGAGGTGACAACAAGAATAAGGGCAAATGTTTTCCCAAAACTCGGCTCAAAAAAAAATAATTTTTCTGTTATAAAAATGATCCAATTTGGATAACTTTTTAATTTTTTGTTAACTAAATAAAATTGCTAACAATCTTGCAGCATTTGAATTTGAGAAAATTGTAGCGATCTAGGTGAAGGCAAAGCTTTTAATTGAAAAGCGAAAAAAAATTTAGGAAATTCTGAATAAAGTAGGCTAAATTTAGATCAAGCACTAATTTAAAAAAAAAAACTGATGAAAAATTCTTGTCAAAATATCTTATGGTCAAAAGTTTTTTCATGACTTAAATTTATAAAGGAAACTCGATTTGAAATATTTATTTATACTTCTTAAAATTCACGTTTCTTAACAGGCGTCCACTCATTTTAAGAATTTTCTGGATTTCTTCGCGTCACGTGGTTATATTACACCCAGGATTCAGAGTCAAGACTTGTAGGGAGGTTCTGGAATATGTTTAAAAAATGAATGGAGTCCAAAACCCATCTATACATGTACCTTTTTATGTATTTATTCATACGTTTTGAATTAAAAAAATTAATTTTTTAAATAATTCATATAATAGGTATGCTTTCAAACTCGATTTTAGTAACTTGCATGCTACTAGAACTGATGCATGCTGAAAAGAGAAATAAGTCAGTTGATAACCATGCGGGGAACATTTCAAGAATAGCGACAACTCTTATTCTTAATTTTTGCGGTTTATATAGATTTTACCTAATAAATCAAAATCTGATAAAATTCGTGACGCTCGCAGATGACTCATGAGTTAAAGGCTTCCAAAACTGGAAAAAATGGTCTGCAAATCTTGCTGGTTTTATTCATTTTTAAAAAAGAAATATTTGGGAAATTTTTGTATTCTTATTTGAAAAGAAGAAAACTTTGGGGCTAAATAGTAATAAATGCGATTTTATTTAAGGCTAAAAGAGACATCACATTATTCAATTTACTAAATTACTAAGAATATTTGTTGAGAAAAATTTTTTTGAAATTATGTAAAAAAAATTAAATTTGAAAATGTTTCGGGCATAAAAGATTTACACCCCTCTTTGAAATATATTTAATTTTCTTATGTTTACAAGCGTGTGTCAACCAGTGTATCGTGATAACAAAATTAGTACCAAAAATCTCAGAAACTCGAATTATATAGGTTATATTTTCTTTATGTACATTCTAGACGCCTTTATGCCTTTTTCCTCCCCCCTGTGAACAAATCAGGCGGACGCCCTTGTCTAGAGCTATTCGATATCGCAAATTTTAACTGTATAAGAGGTTCCACGCCCCCTTTTCTTCTTTAAACTTGGCCTGAGTGGAAGTCTTCCTCTCTGCCAAATATCGATGCAATCAGTAAAGAATTTCCGAAGGTGTGTGATATTTCCCATAAAAATAAAAAATTTTCATACAAAAAGCTTCGTCGGGTTTTTTCGATTTATCAAATTTTCCCCACAACGTTTTCTATTTTACTTTTTAGACAAAGTTTGTCCTATTAATATGTAACACAATGACAAAAAAATCAACCAAATCGGTTCAGGCGTTCTCAAGTGATGAGGGGGCATACATGTGGCAATTGATTTATTTATATAGATTAATTATAGCTTGAACTTCTGATACCAATAAATAGTTGAAAATTTCAAAAATGTTGTACAAGTGAATTTTCAGTATCGTTTTTTCACATTTTTCGCTCTTTAAAGCGCTCTAAAAAAAGGGTTACATTATTTGAATTTAAACTGCGAATCCAATAAATTATATCTTCTTTAAAATTAAAAATATTCCAAGTCAATCCATACAGTAGTTCTTCAGATATCGTGGAGACCAGTTTGAAAAACAGTATTTATCAGAAAACGCGTTTTAAGATTTGGTTAACGATTGAAAAAAATAAAATTATTGAGTTTTTGGTGGAGTTTTTTCTTCATACAAAAATATAAATGAATTTGTTTTGACAGTTTCAGCAATCTGCTTCTCCGAAATGCATTTATCTTTTAGTATTATATCGTGGATCGAGCTGTAAAAAGCTTCGCTTCAAAAATGTCATATAGTATAAAAAATGCTCATATATGATATATTATCTAAAGTAATCGAAACCTTCATCTTTGTTGTGAAGCTTCTGAAACGGAATCGAAGCTTACTTTTATTTACAATGACAGCATTGGTATTAAGCATGAACTCTATTTCCGCAGCCATTATATCGTGCTTGTTCTTGCATCCTTAGCCAAAATTCCATAATTTTGCATGTATGTAAGTTAACTAATTTCTATAAGCTAGGCAGAGCCAAGGCTCTTTGCTGCATTTATTTTACAAAGTTCATTATATTTCAAAAGTACTAAAAATTTTTTTTACCAATTGGGGTGAAGGTTCATTTAAAATTTTGGCTTAGACTCTTAAGCAGGTGGTCCCATGGTGTAGTGCTACTCTCATAAAATTAAGTTCTCTGCAGAAAGTGTCCTCCTGAGCACAAATACAATTTTTTTAATATTTTAATGGTATTTGAATGCGTATAGCTGCCGGTTGCTCTAAGATAAGCAACTTAATTGAACGAGTTCCACTGCAAAATGCTATGAATTCCAAATTCGTATGGCCCACTTGGCGGAAATTGTAAATTCATAGAGAGGACAAGGAAAATGGTGAATGGAAATGAAATTGATTATCTTTAATTTGTAGCTCACACTGCAAGGGACAGACAGAGCAGCAAAATTTTTGGCTTTGACAAAGGGGAAAAAATGAACAAAGTGTAAATAAATATAGATATCAGGACATAATAAGTGAAACGGGGAGTGGAAAAAAACGCACAAAAATTATAATGCGTATAATTTATATATTATAATATATTTTGATAAGTCTTAACAATGCACAAGCTGCGTGGCTGATAAGAATTCAAAGTTTTTTTGTGTTGCTTAACTGTCAATGGTATTTTCGACAAATTAACAAAAAACGGTTTCACCATTTTTAATATTTATTATTGAAAAATATGGATGTTAGAACCCTCATCAGGCGAGGCTTGCAAAGTGAAACAAGCGAGAGAAAAAAAAGACAACACATATATTAAGCTAGCAGCTGCAGGGAAAATAGCAAATCTCAACAACAACCAAAAGTGACAACAATGATGGAGAGCGCGTGTGGGTCACGCTAGCGAACAAAAGTGTCTATGGCTGTGTGTTGGTAGGTGGCATCAACTGCATGTATAGCAGCTTTCAACAAACTTTCTTGGCTGTCACCACCAACTATTCTGCAAACAAACAAAACAACAAGCACAAAAATGACAACGGCTCGTCTGCAGCTACAGCTAAAAACATACTAAAACTTTTTTATTTTTCTACTTCTGCTTTTTTAAGGGCTAAGGCAGCAGTTCTGCCTTTAGTGCTTGTAAACGCTAAAAAAGTCAGTTAAATTTTAAAGTAACCAACTGATGTCGCCGACAAAATACTATATAATACAAAAACAAAAATATCACACCAAACAACACAAGCCGAACGATAACAAAAAGTTCATGTCGTCCATTGCGGTAAAACTTTGCACATAAAATTGCAGCAAAAAAAGCCAAAACTTTGTCCTTAAGTCAAAAGCAGGAACAACATCAGCAACAGCAGTAGCTAGCGGTGGATGTGCGAGTGAGCGAGCGTTATTTAAGCTACTCACTGTAATGATGGTAAGTAAGGATTATTTATGTTTGTGGCTAAAAGGCTGGGACAGCTCGTAAGCTTAACTAAACATCGCACGCTCACAAACAACCAGACTCACACACGCTCACTCTCGTTCTAAGTGCTCGAATGGTTGTCAACACTGCCAACACGCGTTGATGACTCCTGCGTCACTGCGTGAATGTAACGCTAACATTAATAGAAAAATCAGTTTATGCTGGCTTAAGTATGTACAGATTAGCAAACTCTATGTTACAATTTTATAAAACTAACTTGTTATCAAGAAATAGAAGCTGATTAGCTACGACACACGGGCACAGTGACACTCTGGCATGGCACAAAGTGCTGACAGTTGACGGTTATTTTGTTCAGTTGCGCTAGTTGCTAACAATGTCATGAAAAATCAAATAAATTGTATTTAACAGCAACAATTCTAATTTTTATTTTCTTCATAGTTAGCACAAAATTGCTCTTCACAAATTTATTAATGCCAAATGATTGACAATAAAGATTGACAACTGACAGAGCTAACAAATAAAACTCAGTGAAAAACATTTTTTTTTTTCTCAATTTTTAAATTAATTTTTTAACGATTTCTTTGAATTCAATGAAGAACTCAAATCAAATTGAAATTCAATTTACAACAAAATAAATGGAACCAGGTAGAATCATGGCAGAATAACCAGGTAGATGCAATTCGGAGAGCAAAAAACGAGAAAGCAAAACATTGGCGCACTGTGTTGCGGCTAGTGGAAAAGTAACTTTTTTCCGATTATTTTTTTCAGTGTTTTTAATGATGCAATTTTGTCGCAGACATTCCAAGTAAACAAAAAACACAAAAAGTTTATTTTTATGTTGGCCCGTTGATTTTTAATTGATTTTAGAAGTCAAATATACAAAATTTTCACGAAAAGAGAGGATTTCAGGGCTGTATTCAAAATGATCTCATTTGATTTTGGTGACAGATATTTTGATTCGAAAAAAAAATCTGCCTTTGGACAAGTATCTTCTGTAAAAAAAAGGAATGTTGTTTGAGACATTTTTATATGCACCTTTTTTAGAGCAAAAACCCGACTAAAGGTCCATTTTTCCTTTAAATTTGGGTTAGGTAAGCAATATCTAAAAAGTCCCAGAGAGTCGCAGTTCCAAACCACTACAGAAATGTTACATAATTTGTTTTCAACGAACTGTGAAAAAATCAGCAGCCCATACCTGCCCTCCTGGGAGTTATAGCGATTTTAGTATATCACTCTCGGTATTTATTCCATAGAAATAAAACGGAAATTCTCGGAATCACTTATTGAATAATTTAATCATATTGGTTTTCGGGTGACTTTCCGTCATCCCACGTCAAATTTTTATTATTTTCAGACCGGTTTCGGCTAATCGCCATCTTCAGTGTTTTCTTTTTTGTTACTAATTAGTCCGCATGTGTGTCCGTCTTTATATAGTGTTTTCTTTTAGCTTGTGGTGGTACCTTTCTCTCTCTCTGTTGTTTTACTATTTTATTCTCTCTCTGAAAACTGAAAACTGAAGCTATTGACTTCAAACCGGTATCAAATTAAAGCTTTTATTGCCACCTTTCAAATAAGAAATGAAATAGATTTTGGTTTTATATAAAATTTCAGAGTTTTTCAACAAATATCGAAAAATCATGAAAATTTGACGTTTATAATTCTTGTTCGGACCACCCTATAATTTGTTTAAAAAACTAATCATAGGGTATTTATCAGAAATAAAAGAAGAATTAAAATACATTTTTTTTGTAAATTTTTCGAACAATTTTTTTTTTTTACTTTAGTTGAAAATTTGACCCAACAATTTTTTTCGGTGTAATTTTTTTTTTCACTCATTCTGTTTGGGATTTCATTCTGACCAATCTGTAGAAGTTTCTCATCGATACAATTATAATTACAGTTTAGGCAATATGATTTCCAAAAAATTCCGCTTTCGCAACACTGTGTGGCGTAACTATAATGTCACTATGGACAATTAATGTTTATTCTTTCAGACATAGAGATGTATAATTTATTTGTAACCGTATAAATCAACTGAGTACCCAGATTTTATATATTAACATGTAAGAAAACAAAAATCTTAAAAATTTCATAAAATAAGCCGTGTCTTAAGATATAATACAGAATTAATTGTAGTTTGGCCTGAAATGAAGCAAATGAAAGTTTACCTTTAATATAATTTTCATTCGACTACTTACTTCGATTGTTTAGTAACCAATTTATTTGTGTAGCTATGTACGGCCGCTTTAAACTGTCATAATATTTTTTGAAAAGTGAAAATTGCTGTTGAAAAGCATAAAATTTATTTAATGAAATTGACGATTAATTGCTAATTTTATCGTGCTCGAACGGATTGCTAGCAGTTGATGAATTTTTCGAATTGTCGCGACGAGAAGAAGTTATAAGCAGTCCAGAAAAGCCATTGTCATACCTGAATTGTCGATAAACATTTGCAGTTACCGCAATTTTAATACTCAAGCTGAACTGCTTGGGAGTACATGCTATTCACGTTGAAGTCCACCGAAATGAAACCGGATGTGCTAAATTCAAGAAACAATCTTAAAATAATTATGTGTACTGTGTTGCAAGTAACTGTGCTCTGTGTAATTTTCAAATTCTAATGTTGAAAATGTAATTAATGGTTTGCTGGGACTTTGAAAAAATAAATTTAATTAATTTTCCTTAAGATTGCAGCTACGTTTTTAATTCGATTCAATCGGCAATAAGGAACATGCGAAATTACTACATTAAAAGCAACAAAACTTTGCATTTTTTTACATAAAATTTTATCCAATAAGAAAGTCAAAATTGATAACATTTTCGCCTTTGTTATTGTTTTGTTGTCGGAAAGAGCGTATTTTTAGTGCATCTACCTGATTATTCTGCCATGAATGGAACTCTTACGCCACGATGAATTTTCATATAAAATCAAATATTGTTGTTCTTATGGCTGTAAAGGATTGTTTTGTAAGTTCCTCAGTTAATATTTCCTACTCTTCTAAATATTAAACAAATAAGCGTAAAAGTTAAACATTTTAAGTGTAATGTGCATATATCGTTGCTCGTGTGAAAAACTGTCGTAATGCACACTTTTATTTAAATTCTGCCTTTGTAGTCTAGTGGAGAGTGCTCTAGACTATCAACCCAGAGGTCCCTGGTTCGAATCCGGGTTCGGGCTTGGTCCCTTTCACTTTCTTTGTCCTTTCCTACATTTATGAATTATGGAAAACTAAAAATCCACAACTAAATGGGAATGGTTGCCAAGGTTAAGGCATAACACTAGTCTTGGTTAAAAGCAATTCAAATTACCTTTCACGGTTGTTTCACCTTATCAATAATTCACGTATGGTTCCAATCAATTTCTCTTAATAAATCTATCACTTTTCTTTCAGGTCAAAGACCAAAACTTGTTTGTATAAGGCACATGTCTTGGTTCTTTGATCTATTTAAAAAAAATGGAGTTAATATCACTTTAACACTTTTTATGTAGTCCTCATCATTCCTCAAAGTGATATGGTCATTGTCATAGGAAAGTACAAAATGCAAATGCCTAAAGGTCGTAACCAACAATATATTTTAATAAAAAGTTTTGCAAAAAGCAGTAACCCACAAATTTTTAAAATATATGCTTTTAGGGTTCAAAAAGCTTGTGACATTGATATATTGTAACTAGCGCTTGATCGATTAATCGGCATCCGCATCGCCTGGCTTCGGCATCGGTTCATAATTATATATATAAAAGCGGAGTCTGTTTTATATTGGCATCGGTTGAAATTCAAGAATCGGCACTGGTTTTGTTGGAAAAAAGAATCAGCATGGGTTTAGGTTAAAAATACCAACTTTTTCGCCAATACAATTACGATATTGTGCATGTTAGTTAAAAGAAACAAAAAAGACATGAAAAAAATTACATGTGGATCTTTCTGTTCCCAACTGCAACATTTTTACTCTCATGATCAAATATCTTTCAGCGCCTCCTTCTAGTGTTGCAAGTGACAACTTTTTAATGCTGCAGGACAATTATACAGCGATGTAGTTTAAAAGGTTTAAATGCTGAAAAATTGCTTTTTTACATTATAATATTCAATTGATTAATTTTGATTACTTTAAAATTTTCGCGTTTTCAAAAGTTATTTATACCATTTTAGAACTAACACACATACTGAATATTTAATTATTTAATTTTTTATGTTGAATCGGAAGTACTTTTATGTTTTAATAACAAAAAAATACAAAGATTTTTTATTATTTTCTTTATTTTACCTTAATAATGTAGTTTAATTTAAATTTTTTGCAATGTGAGTTTTTGCGTTTGTTTTTTGAATAATACTTAATACACGTTTATATTAAATGCAATTTTGAATAAAAAAAATATTGTTGCTGTAATGAATTTTTCTTATACAAATTGTGGGTTACGTTCTATGAAAAATATTAAAAAGGAAAAAATAAAGCTTTCACAAACCGACGTACTTCATTAATTAGTTACTATAGTTTCTAGGAAACACTTGGCTACATTTTTTTTACACAATTCAAGACGCTATAATAAGGAACCCAAAATATTAAATAATTTTTATTTAAAAGTTTTCAAGTGCCCAGACGAAACAGAAACCAAAACAGAAAAAACGTTGTCCTGAAAAATTTAAAAAATGTGGATTACGACGGTTTGCCACGCGAGTGACGATAGAACTGTGAGCGTAGTAATAACAAAGTAAATACCAAATATTCTAACACAAGAACATTGATTACACTATAGACCACTGTTTTTGTACACGGCATCCCACTATATTTTTCTTATAGATTTTGAGTATCTTAAAACAAAAATCGAAAAAAAATTTGTATGGATACGTTTTTTTTTAAAAAAATTTGTTTAAACATTTTTTTTCAAATATAGTTGCATATATTAAAATGTATCTTGGATACTGCTTATCTAATTTTTAAAATCAAACCTATCAATTAAGCTTAATAAAATTTCCTACATGTTTGTCTAAAAATTTTTTCATTTTGATGGGCAATTTTTGCGCTATTAAAAGAAATATTTTGAAAAATTTTTTCACGTAAAACTGCAAGTAAAAAATTTCTTCAAAAATTCATAAAAAATCGAAAGCTGCAAAAAAGGGAAGTTATTTCTGTTGAACTTAAAAAAAATTTTTTATTAGAGATACAGATAAATAAGCTATAGTTAATAAAAATTCGTGCAAAACTAAGGGCAGGAGATGCATTCGAGTGAAGGTACTAAAATTCGACATTTTACTTTTTTTAACAGTTTTGATCATATCATACTTAGAAAGGTCGTTCCAAAAATATCTGTGGCTAAAGACAGGTGGCATTTCTGATAGATGGCCTATATTTAAGTTTGTGTTACCTTGAAGCATATTTGCACATGCTGTCAATATGAAGGAAAATTATTAGACATTATCAAAATTTCTTAAAACATAAGGGCAATTCACAATATTTTGTATTTAAGAATGCAAATTTCTGCAATTATAAAAATTTCCTTTTAATTGTGAACATTCCTTTTCAGTTTACTTTGATACACTAGTTGCAAACAGAGTTGCGGCATTGGACCAAAAAATGTTGACTCCGACTTCGACTTCGACTCCAACTCCGACTCCGGCCAAAATATTAAAAAACATTTTTATTTTAATTTTTAAAAATTAATTTTATAAAAATTACTCTTTAATATACATAAGTAGTTAAACAAATAAAAACAAAACGATTTTTCAAGTGAAGATTGGTTTATAATCGAAAGTGAGTTTTTTCTTGCTACTAAGCTACTTGGAGTGCTATTGTTGACTTTTCAATTACAAATTCCAATATTTCTGGATGAAATCGTTGATGGTGCTTTTGATGTAGCTTTTTTATCTGTTTCAGAAAAACTACTAATTTTAGCATCACAACTTGTTTTTTTATTGTTAACTGAACACTGACACAAATAATTTTTTCCGTCGGATGTAATTATAAAATAGTCAAAAACTGCTGATTTTATCAACATTTTTACCAATTTCTTAACCGTTAATGCAATTCAATGTGAAATTTTCAATGTAAATGTAAAATTTCACAGGGTGAACCAAATTAAAAATTACTGCTTTTATATTGTTTTTAACCAAATTTACAAAAATTATGCGAAATATTATTTTTTTTTCAGGATTGTTCTGTTGGAGTCAGAATCGATCCATTTTTCCCTACTCATTTGCACAAAAATTACATCCATCTCCGACTTCTCGACTCCGCAGCACTGGTTGAAATTCACAGCTGATGAAATTCACAGCTGATTGATGAAAAGCAAATTTTTTTCAACTGTATTTCCAATTTGAAAACGGGAATCTAGTGACAGATGTCCAGAGTGCACTGACGTTATGGAGGGAACACTTCTCTAAGCTTCTAAATGGCGACGCTGACAACAATCCCCCCAATAGAGATGATATTCCGGAAACCCCAATTTTGGATGACAGCGTTGAGGTTCCGCTGCCCGACTATGATGAAGTTCTGACAGCTATAACTCGGCTTAAAAATAACAAAGCCGCGGGAGCTGATGGCTTACCTGCTGAGCTGTTTAAGAACGGAGTCGAAGCTCTACTTAAATGCATTCACGAGCTTCTATGCAGAATATGGTGGGAAGAATGCATTCCGAACGATTGGAATCTCAGTGTGCTCTGCCCAATCCACAAGAAAGGCTATCCCACTATCTGTGCCAATTACCGTGGGATAAGCCTTCTTAATATCGCATATAAGGTCCTGTCGAGCGTTTTATGTGAAAGATTGAAGCCCATTGTAAACGAACTGATCGGACCCTATCAGTGTGGCTTCAGACCTGGAAAGTCCACCATCGACCAGATTTTAACGCTACGACAAATCTTGGAGAAGACTCAAGAAAACAAGTCGACACCCACCATCTTTTTGTCGACTACAAAGCCGCCTTCGACAGCCCAATAAGGAAGCACCTGTACTCCACCATGTCTGAATTTGGTATTCCTGAAAAACTAATACGACTTTGCAGGATGACACTGAGCAACACCAGTAGCGCAGTTAAAATCGGGAAGGACCTCTCCCCACCATTTATTACCAAACGAGGTTTCAGACAAGGTGATTCCTTATCGTGCGACTTTTTCAACCTAATGATGGAAAAGATCATCCGAGCTGCTGATCTGAGACGTAGTGGCACAATATTCTACAAGAGTGTTATGCTGCTTGCGTATGCTGATGACATAGATATCATTGGCCATAACAAACAAACAGTCCCAGCGTCTTGGAACCTACGTTGCCGTTGACAATACCTCATTTGAGGTTGTGAAGAATTTCGTTTATCTGGGATCCAGCATTAACTCAACCAACGACATCAGCATTGAGATCAAGCGAAGAATAACTCTTGCCAACAGGTGTTTCTTTGGGCTCAGTAGGCAATTGAGAAGCAGAGCCCTCTCTCGACGAACGAAAATCACGCTTTATAAATCGCTCATCATGCCCGTCCTACTTTATGCATCACAAACCTGGACGCTGAGCAGTTTAAATGAAAAGACTTTAGGAGCATTCGAGAGAAAGATTCTTCGCAAGATCTACGGACCAATCTGCGTCAATGGCGAGTACCGAATACGGTGGAATGATGAACTGTATGAGCTGTACGCTGAGATCGACATAGTCAAGCGCATTAAAATCGAGCGGCTTCGCTGGATTGGTCATGTTCAGAAAGAAATTGGTCATGTTGAATGAAAGACGATGCTCCATTGAAGAAAACATTCGATTCGGTACCCAGCGGCGGTCAACGCAGAAGAGGACGACCGCATCTTCGTTGGAAAGACCAAGTAGAGGACAACCTGACGAAGCTTGGAGTTTCCAACTGGCGCCAGCAAGCGAAAGACAGAAATGGCTGGCGCAAATTCTTAGATGAGGCCAAGACCGACATACGGTTGTAGCGCCAACTAAAGAAGAAGAAGTATTTTCAATTTTCAATTTTTTACTTTTTTTCATTATCACCTGTCAATTTGCAATTTTGTATTGTAATATTAGTGTTGCATAATTCCAGTAGCGCAGACCCCTGTATATTTTGTTTATGCAGAGTAAAAATATACTCTACCATTTTGCAAATGCTATGATGTAAAACCATTTGCACCAAATTGTAAGCAGCCCTATTAAGTATGAAAATCATGAATGGAAAATTTGTTCCGATTTAATTGTCTTTTTGAGTGGACTGCAAGTTGGTTACACAAAATATTGTAGTTTTCTTTGCCTATGGGACAGTTGAGCTCGTGCCAAGAATTTTGTCAAGAAGGACTGGAGAAAATGAAAGGACATGAAAGTTGGAACAGATAACGTCAAATATGTTGCTCTGCTTAAAATAGAAAACATAATTTTTCTAGCTTTGCACATCAAATTGGAACTAAAAAAAAACTTAATCAAAACTCTAAAGAATAAAGAAGAAGTGTTTATTTTCTTAAAAACATTTTCTCCAAAAATGTCATTGGAAAAAATCAAGGAAGGCCCTCAAATCAAAAAATTCCTCTGTAGCGAAGAATTCCAAAATATCTTATGTTCTGAAGTAAAATCTGCCTGGAATTTGTTTCTGCTTGTTTTTTCTAGCTTTAAGAGAAACATCAGGTGTCCGGAATACTCATGCTTATATTCATGCTTATAAATTATGCAAAAATTGGTATAAAAGACTTAGCATTTAAGCACTTAATTAAACAATTTTTTTTTAACATCAGGTGCAAACGTATCATTAGATAACTTATAACTCTTGAACTATTAGGATTTTCATTTTGGTTTTTTCAGCAAAGTTCTTCCTTTTATTCTGACCAAAAGCTTTGCAACAAATAAATATAAAAAAATCGCTTCCAGTTGGTATTATTGAGTGAGTCTTACAGGAAAGCTAGCTTAAAGTCATGGCGTATGAGTAACATTACAATGGAAAGAAGAGCTCAATACTGTTCCAATAAGCTAAAAATCATGTGAATACCATGACAAATACGTATTTTATAGGCGTTTTAAAAAATCTCTCCAAAAATTACGAAATATCGATTTTTTTGGGGTATCAAAAGAAGATGTAACGAAAAAAAATTGCAAAGTTTTTATATCCAAATTTGCTTACAATCAAAATTTTTATTATTTTGCCTATCTGAGGTATGAATTCTAAGAAAAAGAAAGTTGCATGCAAAAAACATGATTTTTTGGAAAGGAGAACCAAAACCGCTTCATGGCGATTTCTCCGACCCAAAAAAAATTATGCCGAAATAGTTTTTAAAGTCCCTCTAACTTTTGAATCGGTGTCCGGCTGACTTTTTTTCTCGATACAAATCGATCCGGCTTGATGTACATTTATTATATTGTTGATAACTCGTGAACCATTGAGAATTTAACTTCTGTTTCTTCAGCAAAGTTATTCCTATTATTCTGACCATCAAATTTTCCAAATAAATTATATGAAAAATCGTTTGAAATTGTCTTTAAACCTTTGATAATCCACTTAAAAGCAATTAATTTTAAATTTTAAAATTTTTTTTAGCCAACATTTGTGTACAATCAAAATCTTAATTATATTTCCTATCTTGTATGTAAGTATGCATTCTGAAGAAAAAACAAAGGTACATGCAAACAACATGATTTTTTGGTCAAGAAAGGGTTCAGGATTCCATGGGGATTTCTCCAATAAAAAAATGCCGAAATAGTTCTTAAGAGACACTTTTACTTTTGAGTCAGTGTCCGGCGAAATCTAAATTTCGATCCGACTTAATGTACACATATCTTGAGTAATTTACGAAAAGATTTTACTCTTAAGTCTTCGGTAAAGTGGCAAAACGAATGTCAACACGAAATTTCTCATATTACAATTAAGTAAAAAATGTTGAAATTATTAAATACAGATTTTCTTGCCGCACAGTGTTATTTTTAAGAATAATGAAGCTAGTTTATGAAAAATAATTGTGATCTATTCTTTGTATGTTTATATGATTTTATTGTGAGCTATTTAGATCAAGTAAGTTTTAAAGAAGGCAAAAACAACAACAAGTCTGTATAGAGTCAGTTACACAATAAATTTCTTATCTGGAAGATTGTACAAAGTTATTTTAATTAAAAAAAAACAATTACATTATTTATTTATTATTTAAATAAATGTAATCGTTTATTTTAACCCATTAAAACCCAAATTTAATTAGACTTTAAAAAGTTCAACATTTTTTGAAGTCAGATATTCAGTAGTCATTACTCAAGTATGAACTGACAAATATTTTAAAGCCCTTGGTGCCCGGGTTCGTTAGTTACAGGATGTTGCTTATTTGCAACGTTGGGCAGTTATGAAGCAAACTAAACACTTTTCTCGAGCCTTTTTTTTATGCATATAACTTTCTCACTTTTACTTATCTATATTGTGCACTTAGTTTTACAATTAAACACTTATTTTAAGGTTTTTAAGCACTTTTTGTGTGAACACTTTTTTTGCGAAACCATCCCAATCTTGATGTCAACCATCGGTGGACTCTACGGAGGACGACTACTGAATGGACACGTGCAGAACAAATAGCTGTAAGCTTACACAACACATGATGCAAAAAAACACTGGTCAAAAACATGAAAATAACGTAACTTAAAAACCTATAAGTACAATGTTGCAAATAAGTACAAAGGGGGCAGTTGCCCCCCACTTTTTTAGCTAGATAAACAATTTAAAAAGAAAACTTCATAAGTTATTCAAAATATCAGTTTTTTACAACGATAATATTTTTGTATTAAATATTTTCCTCTTATTTCTCTCTTCTTCATAAACATGCTTGCGGAAAACCATTTTCCTTTTCTGTGTTTGCAAAAAGATAGAACAAAATGTAGAGTTTCTACTGCAAACCCATCACTTCAGTTTAAAAGCACCCTATAGTATGTAGCTTAATGCTTGTTAATTTTGCAACTCTGGTTAGATGGTTAACTAATGGGACTATTTGATAGAGCGTTCAAACGATCCAACTTGTAAAGCAACATCATTAATTGCAAGCTCTCAAGCAGGACACATCCGGCTAATAGCTAAGCAACTTTTAGATGCCCTAACAATTGAACAGTAAATTTACATAGTTGTACAATATTGTACAATCGGCAGGAATAAACCAAAAATTTCGACTATCGTTGTACGATCTGCCATGTTGGTCCAATGTTTTGGACCATACGAAAGACCCTACTGTGAATTAGCTGATGAAAATTCACCTCGATCTTGATCCAGATCTTGACACTCTGGAATCGTTGGAAAATATTGTAATCGAAGCCTTTAACGGAAAAGTGCCTTCTGAACAAAATCTAAAAACAAAACTAGATCTTTATGCAGATGACTTTGATGTGAGCGACCTCCACGCGCAACTTCAATTGCTGAAGCAATTGCCTGGCCAAACACCTTCAAATAGTAGTGGCATTGTATCCCAATTTGCAAAAAATTCGGATACTGTAAAAAAACTATTAAATGAAGCTGAAAAACTTTTTGCTGTGCTTTTGACTGTGCCTGCATCAGCAGCTTCATCTGAGCGTTCTTTTAGTGCACTAAGACGACTTAAAACGTATCTTCGAGCAACTATGACACAGAAACGACTCACTCATGTTGCACTTATACACATTCACAAAGATTAAACTGAAGAATTTAATTCAATGGAGGTGGTGAAAGAGTTTGTTTCTCGCAAGGACAGAAAGAAACATTTTGGAATAATTTAAATTGATATAACTTTTTGTGTACCTTATTACATTTGAACCATGTAAAGATTTGCCTAGTCTTGCTTTATAAAAGCAACCATTATTTCTTATATTTTCATATTACCATATGAAAGATACTTTAAAGAATGATCTCTAATATTGAAATTGGAAGAACTTTTAAAAATAATGAAATTTTAATATTTTTTGTATATTGTTATATTTTTTTATTTTAAACTAAAATAAAAAAGTTGTTTATTCACATTCATGTTTCTTTGAAGAAATTTTGAACTTTTTTTGCACCACCATTTGTACTGCCCCCCCAGATGAAATTCGCTTCCGACGCCCTTGCACAAAATATATTCAAATCTATACCATTATATAAAATTTAAGGGAATATTTTTTGTTCCAGGTAAAATGCAAAAGTACTGGGGGGATTTTTATGAAATAAGTTTTGAAATATCATGTTTGTGAAAGCTTACAGTTTAGGTATATTTTATTTTTAAATAAAGTTTATGCTGCTCTACGTAGCAGTAGGCCATACAAAAATTAATTTTGCTGGTGGAAATGCCCAAAATAAGCCTTATATGTAATTCCTGTAACCAGTCTACAATCAAAATATAACTTTATTAATTTAATAGTTTCCACAATTTTTATTTTTACAAGTTCTAGATGACAAGGTCAACATATTACGTATACCGTGAGCTTTTTCTCAGCTTTTAAAAACTTCTGATATTTTTCAATGCCTTTGCTGCTGTTTCTGCAGCAACTGTTCAATATTTTCAAATCGAAGCTGCGTCAGTTTTTCAACAGTCGCAGCAGACTGTTTTGCTTTTATGCTTTTTGCTGATACTTTCTAACATTTGTTTGATCGCTTACGTGCTAATTTATTTTGCTTTTCGATCGCAAATCGCTTTTCGATAGGACACTAGGGCGGACCTTAAAATGCGTTTTTTGTTTTATACTCTCTCTTTGTGTATGTGCTGGCAGTAAAAAGATGTCGCTGATTTCGAATCTGATGTAAGAATTTCAAAAGTTTTTAATTTTCCGCACTAGGAGGTTGATCAAAGTCTCCTTTCAGCCCGAATAGCCAACAAACTACGTGGGGCAAAAGCAATTATTACTCTCAGAATTTCCCTGTAAAAAACGGGAAAAAGCAATTTGCGTTCGAAAAGCAACAAAAAATTGGCACGAAAGCGATCAAGCAAATGTTAGAAAGTATCAGCACAAAGCATAAAAGCAAAACAGGTTGCTACGAAAACTGCTGAAGCTGTCGGCTGCTGAAAAGCTTTGCCGTCTATCAGCTATCTTTTTTTGCTTTTGCCTTGACTGTGACTGTTTGATTACAAACTTTTTGTCCCTCGAGCAAAATTTAGAGCCAAGTATCGTTTAAGCGCCCTCTCGTTGTGGCTTTTTACACTACTTATATTCAAGTTCAAAAATGCCCCAGTGGATTTGATTGCGAAGTTCAAGTTAAAAATTGAACTTATTTGTTAAAAAAGTTTTCATATCTGTAAGCAAATGCATATTCAGTTAGTGATAGACTAAAACTAAATTGAGTTTAATATATTAAAGTAGTTAGCAAAATAATGATAAGAACCTGCAAAATAGCGTTTTAATTTGCTCTGATGCCTGCGATCTCTAAATAAAGACGATTTTGTCATTCCTGTAACTGTCATTCTTGACATTTCGTGTGATTTCCGTAACCACTCAAATACACACACAAAATGCATACAAATCAATTTCATGACGTCATACCGTGTTGCCTCAAGCGATTTTAACTTACATTGGGGCCAAATAGTATAAAGAAACTATAATTCTAGCTTCAAGTTTTTTTTACATACTAAGTTTTATTGGCGGAATTGTACATATATAAATAGGCGTAGGTGAAACAGTTCGGTACCATTATCGTCCCTGTTTTCTAACTGATTTCCATAATTTTTTTAAAAAAGAATAAAAGTAGAGAGAAAAAGTGCACCGAATTGATTATAAAAATTTCAAAAATTTGGCTTGAACCACAACCAAAATAAAAAAAAATTGTTAGTCACATGAAGGATGTTATTAATAAACGATCAATAAGAAAACAATTATAAAATATAATTTTTCTACCTCTATGCACGCGTTTTAACTCAATTTTCCCTAACGTGCGACATTTATTAGGTCTCGGGATAAGCTTTTTTGCCACAGTTATACAGTGTTAGATATGTTTATGGCAAAAGAGACTGTTAAAAAAATTTCACCAAAAAAGATTAAAAAATTACTACACAGTAATGCTCAAAAACCTAAATTCTACTATCAAAAATAATTTAAAACGGAAGTTCTGTCACGAGTTGCCTATAAATTTTGACTGATCTTTGCAGTTATGCCCTGTACGCAGACAAAGCAATATACATTTCCAGGTGTTCCGATGGCTCCGTTAACGACTAAGTTGTAGCTGTTTCTCCATACGAGTCTATTGCAGACTCCATCAATGTCTTTTTAGAAAATAAAAATAATTCGGAATATCTGCTAAACCATCTCTGCTAAAATTTTTTTCTAACATATCTTCAAAGATTTGAAAAATCTAAAAAAACCCTATAACGCAACCGAGTGCAAGGTTGAAAACAAAATATACGAGTTAATAAATTTCTTAAGTTTAATTACCAGTGCTCTCTCTTAGTGTTTAGCATACAACAAAAACGAGAACATTTCGATGATTTAACCAAGCAAAAATATGTAAATGCTTGTGAGAAATAAAACCATAAATATTTAAAAAATTTTCAAATGAATGCAAAGAATATTTTATAGCTCAGATACGAACTGCTGTTTATGCCTTTCTTGTACTTTTTCCAACAAATTAACATGCCGCTGAATAAGCAGTTTTTTATATCCTTGCTGCATCTGCAGTCGCAGCGTTGCTAATAAATGCATGCGTGCAGTTTTTGCTTTTTACGCTCCGCATGCATATCAAAATGAGTGCATCAGAAGAAGAAAGAGCAAAAAATAAAAATAAAAAGGATTTGTAAAAAATCGAGATCGGAATAAAAAAGTTATAATAAAGCGGTTAACAGGCGACTGCCTCAATTTGTTAGCAAGGTGCAAGAACGTGCGTTGCCGCAAGGATAACATGACAAAAGAATAATCTGCCGCTTCAGCACAATTTGTCAAGATAGGCGTAAGCCTAGGTGGAATGTTCGTGTGCGTGTGTGTATATTAAACTATGTGCGGCTTGGCTGGTGTAAAGTATGCTATACAACTTTTCTGACAGCTCATTATAAAGTCCAAGTTGACGGTGTGGAAAGTTTATCGAAGGTGCTTCTTGCTCTGCTTCAAAAAGAAAACTAATTAAAATGCTAATCAAAGAATGAGTTGAGAGAATTGAATAGAAAGGGATTAGTTTAAATCATCTAACGTACTGATTCGTGTCATGATTTTAAAATTTGACTATAAAATTAGCTGGAATAACATATATAAAAATCCTTTTATGAGCCGACAGTGTATTTGTGAGTAATTTAAAGGGCTTTAACATTAAATAAATCTTAGCTACGAAGCTGCCAAATACAGATACAGTTGTAACTCAAGTGGTGTCCAAGGATATTTATCAAATATAAAGGAGTCCATAAAATTTAGCAGAACACAAAATTAAAATTGACGAGTGCCTTAGCAACGCAATATTTGTCTGATTTTTATAACAATTTTATATCCGTACGTCAGAGGCACTTGAACACACAAACACAGACACATGCACATACACTCACCCATACCTAATAACCTACTCAAATGCTACATACGCACGAACAGATCGCTCTCATTTACCTTCTATACTATAGATTCTATACTTCACTGCAATATTAAATATATGCTTAGTCAATCGTGCGTAGATTTCAATGAATTCATTTTCAATTTTAGTCCCGCACAGATATTCACCCAATACTCACACAGCACTACTCACACAGTCACACCCACATAAAATGATAGTAACAGTTTACTACCAACGACATAGCAATTTTGTTGCTTCTCGAAACAAAAACATACTTGCACACACACTGACACACACACACACACACACACACACACACACCCTCACTCATTCACTCATACTTACTCACCATCTTCTCTGTTCTGCTCTAGTGCATCATTTTGTAATATGATGCTGCTGGCTTATAAGCAAAACGTTATCCTTTCCGCTTAGAGGAAATTGAATTTTTTACAAGGATATAGTTGTTATTTCTATTGTTGTCGCTATTGCTGTTGTTGTTGTAGTTGTAGTTGTGAATTGCTAGTGATTACAACCTTTACTACTTTTATTTGTTGTTTTTATACCCTGTTTTTTTTTGCTTTCTTTCTTTTCTCTTTCTTTAACTTCCACTGTTTTTATTTGTATCACTAGCAATCAAATAAATAAAAAGCTTGTTTTTTTATTGTTGCTTTTGTTGGTATTAATATATTCAAGTGAGATTAAACTTTGCTGATATCATTAAAAAATTTTATCGAAGACTACTTAAAAACTATTGGCCGATTACAAAATATTTTATATTGAAGTTTGTTGTTTTAATCATAAACATACTTGACCTCGAGCTCGAGAAATATGTCTTGATGATTGAAAAATTATTAGAATTATAAATAGAACTAAAAGTCCGGTAGTTGAAATAAAACATGAACGTACTTTCAAAATTGCTTACATGAAATTGTGTAGAATTAAAACAGAATTTGTTTTAATCTTAAAATAGTAAACGTTATAAATGCCAATTTTTTAGTGCTGACTTTAAAAAAACTCAGTAAAAGGCTAGTTAATGTGGCAGGTAAACAACAATGCAATTTTTTAAAAGCCTTAAATAAAATTGTAAGAATTTGTGTTCAACACTTCTTCATTTCAAGTTCAACACAAGCCAACTACAAAATGAGCGACAAATTTTGATTTATTTTATTTTCTTTTTCTTAATTCAAGGTCTCTAACATGAGCACTACAGAAGATTTTAATTTGCTGACTGCTTATTTACTTCCACGTAATCTTCTTCAGTAAAGACTGTGCTCTTGAAACATGTTGAATTTGATAGAACGATCGTAGCTCCTTCAGAAAAAGCAGTATAGAGCAATATGCGTCGAATGCCTTCGAAGACCGTTATATATGAATTCTCCACGCAATATTTTATTGTAAGTTTAAAAATACAAATAAAACCTATAAGGGCATTCAGTAAAATTTGTTAAGTCCTGCTAAACTGCTAAATTGTTAAAGTAAGCAGTTGTTGATGTTAACGCACCTGCTAAGACATTTTACAATCAAGTGCTAAACTGATATGTCAAAACCAGCTGGCAGACTTCTACAGCTAAAATTCTGTGGTTTTAATAACTCGTACAACCAGTACTCAGTAACCAAAAATGTATTTTAGTTTTTATATTACAGTGCGTTAACAGTTTTAATACATTTGCTACTCAGAACCATTGCAATGGTTAAAATGTTTATTTCTTTATTAATAAAGAGCAGTTTTAAGATTTTAAAGCTGAAAATCAAAAATAATTTGGTACTTGTTAAAACTCATTCCCAAAACAGTTCATGACAACACTCAATAAGTTTGACGTTTCCGACTTAACAACTGGTATCTGTTAAACAAAAATATGGTGCTGTCTTTGTTAACTTGCTAGCAAGCTGCTAAATCTTTTCCCATATAACATTTTGACAGGACTTAACAAATGTAGCGAATACCTTTTATTATTTTTCCACTTTTATTTTGTTTGATTAATTTTTGACAAGCAAAATTATATACCAAATTAAAGGGGGTTTAAGCTATGCTTTTAATTCACTGAAAAACTCAATTCAAAGTTAAAGCTGAAAAACTGACTCTAAGAGCATTCAAATTGTAAGCCCAAATATTCTGTACAATATCAGACATATTTTTCGAACTTTTCTTTGTTCTGTTTTTGATTAAATAAGTGCAATTAAAATAAGCATTATTGCAGCGCCTGTCAAAATCTTATCAAAAAGTAACAATTAACTATAGAAAATTAAGTTTTCTTATCAAATTAGACTTGCTTGAGTCAACTTTTTAAGTTTGCAAGTAATAATTAATAATTTCTTATGTTAAGAATAATATTTTGTTGTTTACCTGATTTGTCTTGCGATAGTTGTGAAAAGTGCTTAACAGTATTTATGTACTTAGTACACTTGGAAGTTCACCACAAAATTGGGAGTTCACCACTTGGGAGTTAACCACAACGAGTTAGACCCTCACTTACAATGTTTCTACAGAAGATTTATCTGATTCGCGCTTACAACGTTTTTATTTAGAGTCTATCTGTTTGCCTATGATAAGCCTTAGCAAATGTAAATAGAAATCCAGTAAAAGATTAGAAAGAATCTAATAAACATTGTTAGAAGAGAGAAGATATCATGTCATGGAAAATTTTACCAGTGAGGACTATTTATCAGAATGCTCATGGCCGAATAACCAGGTAGGGTAAAGAGATTCACCACACCGACAGCTAATGTCAAAATTAATTTTAGCGATGCCACTTTTCAGTATTGTTGATTTTTGTGAGACAAATGCTTTGAGGGGATTTGTACTAGGGTAAATGAGATAAAGTAAGAAAAAATGTATATTCAATGAAACAAATAAGTTTTTATGTGATTTTAAAGTTTTATTTTCGCTGAATTATTATTGCCCATTATTTTCTGTTTATTTTTTTGAATTCTTAATTTCAATATAAATATTAGTTTAAAAAAACCAAAAACACAAAAGCGCGACTGTTTGAAACAATGAAATTATAGCGAATGGCCCAATCTACCTTATTCCATTAGCAAATTCTAAGACGCTGCTTCAAATTTTGTTTAAAAGTAAAAACTTCCCCGTTTTCCAGTTTAGTATAAAGAATAATATTTAACAGATTCCGCTCTCAGTGCGCATAAATGTGCAGCCTACATCACATGTGAAAAAACATGCACACAAAAAAACACATACACAACAAACGAAACTAAGCAAACGAATCTAATTGACTTATTGGAAAAGAAACGAAATACAAAGAAACAGTTAAACTGCTGTAAAAACACATAAAGCAACACCTGTTAATGGAACTTTAAAAACCACGTTCATCAAACATATCATTGGGCTACTTAAAACTACCAGAGTTTTGGTTTGTAGAGCTTTCATGCAAAACAACAACATAAGTATATAAAACCAGGTTGGTGAAGTGTGGTATTAAGACTACGGTGTTTTTTTAGCCACACTGAAAACCACGCAACTGTGAATACCCTTAATGATACCATCATGGATTTTTCTTTGAAGATACGGCAGCACTGTATTTTGTGATTTTGACATGATTTTGACATTAGCTGTCGGTGTGGTGAATCTCTTTACCCTACCTGGTTATTCTGCCATGAGAATGCTTTTTTTCTTTCTCTCTCTCTCGAAGGTTGGAGATTGAACTGTTATTTTGAGATTTTTATTGTTAGTCTGTTTTATTGAATATTTGACATTCGCAGGATTTTCAGAATATGTTAAGGTTTACAAATGAGCTTTGATTTGCTACTTTCCAGTGTTAAATGACGTAACCATTGACAAGGCTACAAGGCCTCCAACCCTCCAAGCCCTCCAAGCCCTCCAAGCCCTCCTGTAAGCAATTATCAATAACATTTGTTCGGGCAAAGTCGCTAAAACCATGATAACATCTACCTTACACAGTAATCGACGATGCGAGCGTGCTATCGTCTTAGTTCAGTCCAAACAACTGTAGTTGAGTCTTGTAACTAAGATTTGGAGGCATCGCAGCTACATTATATTAAAGAAATAATTGGTAACGTAATGTGTCATTTACCACTGGGTTTTGACGCATATGAGAGGGAAGAACAAAAATAAAAAAAAATTGATCGAAAATCCTCACTACGCCAAAAACATAACAAACGAAATAGAGCAAAAAAACACATCGAAAAAGGAGCAAACGACCTTTTTCCAGAAAAGGAAACGTTAAGGAGAAAAATTTTATAGGACCAGCTTATACATATGACATTTTTATTGTAATTTATTGTAATTTAAACCTTAGCATTAGTACACTTAGAAATTTTTTCTATTATATTACAAAAGTTAGTTTTATTTAGTTATAACAAATAATAGAAATTAAATAAAAATTAAGAAATAGAATAGAAATAGAAATAGAATATTGGGGGTTGGAATTAATTTTAAAGGTTTTTTTTTCGGTTTTTGAGCATTTATTTAGAAACAACGGTACAATGTATATTATTCAAAGTATTGTCCATCGTTAGTTACAACATTTTCCCATCTTTCTGGCAGCATATGGATTCCGCGCCGGAAGAACAATTCGTCTTTTGAGGCAATCCACGAATCGACCCATTTTTTGGTATCCTCGTAAGAAGTGAAGCGCTGCTCAGCCAAGCCATGCGTCATCGATCTGAATAGGTGGTAGTCGGAAGGGGCTATGTCTGGGCTATAAGGCGGGTGGGGTAGCACATCCCAATTCAGCGCCTCCAACGTTTCCTTGACGGTTCTTGCAACATGTGGCCGTGCGTTGTCATGTTGAAAAACCACTTTGTCGTGTCTTTTGGCATATTCCTGCCGTTTCACCTTTAATGCTCGGCTCAATTGCATCAATTGTTATTGGTAGCGTTCCCCAGTGATGGTTTCGTTAGGTTTTAGCAGCTCATAGTACACGACACCCTTCTGATCCCACCAAATACACAGCATAAGCTTGGCGCCATGAATATTCGGCTTGGCCCTCGATGTTGATGCATGGCCGGGTGGTCCCCACGATTTTTTTTGCTTAGGATTATCGTAATGGATCCACTTTTCATCGTCAGTGACAATACGATGCAAAAACTCTTCCTTTTATGCCGTTGAAGCAGTTGTTCGCACATGCAAAATCACCGTTCAACGTCTCTCGGCTTCAACTGGTACGGCACCCAATTTCCTTGCTTTTGAATCATTCCCATGGCCTTCAAGCGTTTGCCGACCGTTGATAAGTCGACTCCCAATGATTCTGACAATTCTTGAAGGGTTTGACACGGGTCTTCATCGAGCAAAGCCTCCAATTCCTCATCTTCAAACTTTTTCGGCTGGCCCGGACGCTCTTTGTCTTCCGTATCAAAATCACCACTTTTAAACCGACGGAACCAGTACTCAGAAGTAGAAATCGATGGAGCATAGTCCCCGTAAGCCTCAGTAAGCGTGCGTTGTGCTTCAACCCCTTTTTTCTTCAAATGGAAGCACAAAAGTAAACCATCCCGCAAATTGCGTTTTGTTGGAACGAAAGTCGACATGTTCACAGAGAAAAAAATATATGTTGTTTACACTTCAGTGGAATGACACATACTGAAAAATGAAGCTTAGACAATGTGCTTTGAAATGAATATAGTCACAGGTGTGCCCGATGCGATCTATTGATAGTTACGCCATCTCTTAGAAAACCTTTAAAACTAATTCCAACCCCCAATAGAATAGAAATTAAAAAATATAATAGAAATTAAAAATAAAAAATAAACAAATACTGGGAGCAGTTTATTGCAAAGAAGAAGAGAGAAAAAAGTAAGAATAGATTGTCTAAAAAAACCTTTGCCTACGATTTCTTTTAGCCTTCGAGGCAGAGCACTTCAAAGTCTAATGCCGCTAATGAAGAACAAGGGGGAGGTGTTTAGCGAATTATGCCTAGGTACAATCAAAATACGACAGCTAAAGAGGTGCCTTTTCATGAATGAGCTTATGTAGATTAATGCAGTTTATTGCGTTAACATATACAGCTAGGTCACATTCAAAAATTGCATTTCTGAAAGTGGAGAGATGATCAAATCTTCGTAGGCCATATTCATAATACATTATTATAGACAATTTGAAGTTTTAACTGAGAGGATGAGCCGTATTTACAGTGTACTATTTCTGAGTACGTCATCACAGCTATATTACGCTTTATACCGACAGGAGTTACATTAGCAGACATTCTTAGATTACGTTGGATATAATTGGATATAACTTGTTGGACTACACTATTAGCATGATCAACACAAGACAAAGAGGAATTAATATGGAAAGATTCACAATTTTTGACACAACAGTTAATTTGCTTGTTCCAATAAATAGGTCAGGGATATCATTTATAACAGTAGATCACCCATAAATGCTGGTGAGATCTTCATTCATTCTAAAGTAGAGATCATCAAGTAGCCCAGTTCGTCGTGAAAGATACAGCTGGACATCGTCTGAATATGCATGAATAGATGCGTGTCTGCGACACCAAAAATATCGTTAATAAATATTAAGAATAGCAGAGGACCAAGTATGGAACCTTATGGAACTCCACTTAAAACTAATTTATACTGCGAAAATAATTCACCAACGTAAATCTTTTGAGAACTATAACACAAATAACTCGACATTAGATTGACTATCACCAAACTCATATAAAGTCTTCAATTTATGACACAAGAATTAAGATTCACTTAGGTGACAAAAGATTTTTTTTCAAAAAGATATTTTTTGATTTGTCCAGCCATACGTTTTTCACATACTTTGATAGCGTTGGTAAAATGCTTATAGCTCTGAAATCATTGGGACATGGTTTTGTCTTTTTTGCTACTGGCAGGACAATCACCGCTTTCCACAAGTCAGGAAATGAAGATGACAAGAAACATGCATTTATAATAAGTGTTAGAGGACTGATATATGTGGCAGTATATGTAATTTCGGGAGGTAGGTTTATCTTTTTTATATTGTTTAATAAATATAATTTTGTCGGGCTAGTAGTGCACTTAAAATTTCTTCTATGGTCACTTCCACATCCCTGTGAACATTTAGAAGAGCTAACCCGTTGAGCCTTTCTTCTGCAGTTTTACTTCTCATGCATGTTTTCAGTTTTCGAAGCGACTGAAACCGGCCACATTTCAAAAATCTTCTGGAATCGGCTTATTGATGGATATGTAACGTATGGATATATAAACGTTACAGGTCGATTTGTCTGATTAAAGCAGTGCCTACAAATGTAGGGTACAAAATATTTGTCAAAATCAATACATACACTGAAAAAATCATCACGTTTTAAATTCAACACAATGGCTTTAATATCAATGCATGATTTTTCATACAAAAGGTTAAAAAAGTTTCAAGCAATTTTTTAACGAATTTTTAACGACATGTTATAAAAAAATTTGCATTAAACATGTTTTGTCAAAGTAGGAACAAATTGTTTTGACTATGTCGCCCATTTCATATTAAAGAGTAACATCAGTTGCACTGACCATCTCCGACTTGGCTCAAATTTTGTGTTAAGATTAGGTTATTGCTTAGAAAACCAAGTCCGGAGTTTAATGTTTTGAGATTTTTTTTGTGGACCCATAGGCACGTAGGGTCTAATTTTAGACAACGTAGCTCTGTCCATTTAATTGCTATTTTCGTAAACAGAGAAATTTTATTTGAGGGAAAAATATTTTAAAAAAATTGCAGTTACATGACCTATTATTAATTTCAAAGTTTAATACCATGACAGCAACAGGTGCTATAATTTTTTTCATTTTCATTATTTTAATTTTTTTTACGTTTTATTACCTTTCCAAAGATATAAAATGAAAGTGTGTTCTTTAAGAAGTTCAGAAGTTATGGCGTAAAAACTTTTTCAACGAATTCAACTAGCGTTGAAATTTATTCTGAAAAAACTACATACAGAGAGACTTAAATATTCTTTTACGTAAATAATATAAGGAACAATATTTCAATGTGCATTTTGATTTTGATTGTGTGAACATATTTTTAAATTGGTTTTACAAATAATTAACACAAGATGAAATAAAAACTAATTTATTATATTAATATTTAGTAGACTTCAATATATTAAGCCGCAATAAAACGCGAACTTCATCGAATGGAGTTGAAATATGGTATTCGAGAGGTCGAATACAATATGGTATTGGTCGCTTATTACGAATTTGAAATCAAAAACTCGAAAAAATTAAAAATGGCATTGAAAAAATGATTTAATTTTATTGTTTTTAATTTAAGAACATTATTTTAAGATAATGTTTTTAAATATTTATTTTGAATACAAAAGTTTTTTTTTAAGTTTTTTAAACAAATGTTTTTAAACTGTAAATGTTTACTATAAAAGTATATTTAAAAACATTGTCTTAAAAAAAAAACTTTCGTTTTAAATTGAACTGTGCAAACATTGAGTTTAACTTAAATGAAATTGTTTCAAGCTTTATTTAAAAAACAAATTCATTTGATATGAAAACATTTTCATTGAATTTTAACACATATTCCATCAGTGTACTTAAAAAAGATTAAAGTCTATACATTATAGTCTTCTCACAGTAAATGCTTTAAATGGAGTCTTTTTGTTTTTGATCTACTTTGATTAAGATCTTTATCGTGACCATAAACACAAAACGGCTGCCATGTTTTGCTGAATGCTTCTCTCGAAATTCGTTAAAATTCGATCGTTTCGGGGGGAGGGGTTCTTGCCCCAAATTTCCCTGCCTACGCGCCTGTGCCATATAAGTTTCAGAAACTATATAGTAATTCCATCTTCACCTTTTGCATTTGATTTAATCTGCATGAGCCATTTCCCAACATTGAGCTAATTTACTGCAGCAAATTTAAAAGAGTGTTGCCCTGCCAGGAAAGTATTATTACTGGAAGAAGAATAGAGTCAATAAAAAAATTATTAAGGTCTTCTGGATTTAACAGGCATTCAGTGGCACTTTTATTGCAAACCCTAAGTTTTTTAATGCTATTCCATAACTTTTTGGTTGGAAGGGAGTTATTCCATCATTTTTGTTTGGTCTCAAATATCATGATTTAGCCTGTCTGATTAAAACAAACAGGCTCATTCCTTGCAATTCTATAGGCTTTCCAGCGGATTGAGCTACGGTTTTTTCTCCATAATTTCCGAAGTTTGTTCCTTTTTATAGCATTTAGAACATGCTCCGTAAGCAAGGGACAATACTCATTTTTTTATATTAATCGTACACAAAGGAACATGTCTCTCAAACAGAGATTTAATTGGTTCTATAAGAAAACTAAGTTTATCATTAATATTGTGATGAAACTAGGAACCATTTAACGGGGTCACAGATATGTCTTGGAACAAAGACGCATAATTAATGCGTTGGAAATCTCTTTAAAAAAATGACATGACGTTACATTACGTGATAAGTTTACATTTAACAAGCAGAAAATTAGATCATGGTCAGAAAGAAAGAATAATTGATCAAGGAGTGAGATAGCAGAAGAATCGGATACTATAAAATAATCGAGAATCAAGAATTGTTCATTAACTACCGTTTACTACCGATTGTCATATAAAACTTGTTTCGATAAATCACTTGAAAGTAGATTTATATTAAAGTCACCACAGAAAGCCAGTAAATCATAATCAACAATATGATTATTCCATAAACATGGACCTTCCCAGGGGTCAAAGATTTTTTGATATAAACTATAATAGATATTTTTGACGTAGAATTACGTCTTACAGCGCGGTTTGTATGGGGGCGCGGTTTGTAATAAAATAGCAAAATCTAAGAAGATGAAAAATTCATATATTCGTATGAGAAATGCACAAGCTGCTTAGCTGCAGTAGCTGTTTTTACGGTTGTTGTTGTTGTTGTTGTGTTTGCTTGTTTGGTTCGTAATCACGTCGTTCGTTGTAGTGCTGCTTTTTTTGTTGTTGTTGTTATTTTTTATTAATATGTATGTAAAACATACCTATATAAATTCTCATCAGTTGCATTCATTTTTTTTTTTTTGTTACCCAGATAGCCAATCGGCTCGGTTGAAAACGGTGAGCACTTTTAAAAGCACTGAAGCGGACCGTTTCGATGTCAGCAAACTATGCAATGTGTGTTTCATATAAGCGTACCATATATAAAGTTGTATATTAATGTTGATTTTCTATGATATAATACAAATTCTAAATGTTTAATAGTTTAAATCATTCTTGATTTAAGATACAAATGCTAGTTGTTTGATACTTTAAATCGTTGAAATACCAAATAAAATTGAGCTTTAGGTCAGGTTAGAACAATTAATTGCTGTAACGAATTTTTTCCAAAGAAACAACAATAACAACATTTTCAATATGAAAAAGAAAACATCACTAGCTGATTAATTAGTTATCTGTTTGATTGAATAGTTACAGCAGTTAATTGTTCTTACCTGACCTAAAGCTCAATAAACGATTTTTAACTATCAAACAACTAGAATTTGTATTTAAAATCAAGAATGATTTAAACTATCAGACAATTAGAATCTGTATTTAAATCAAAGAAAATCAACATAATAAATAACAAGGTCATATAGAAAACTTTAAGTTGCATATTGATTTTATTTGTTGGTAAACAATTGTTACTTTTTCTTAAAATAGTTTTTATTAAGTTGCAACAATAAACTAAAGAATAAACGGCAAGTCAACTGATTCAATGCATATTTCAGAGTTTTTTGGCGAACGGGTAAAAAAGAGAAGGGAAAAAAGACAAGAACAAACGACACATAAAGCGAATATGGCATAAATTTAAATTTGAATCTTGATAAATATAAAAAAGGACTTTACAATTGTATAGAGAACGGTTTAAAGGTACAAAAACATGTCGTTTTCATACCACCAAATCAGACGCTGCCGTTTTAAGTACCGTTTAGCTGGAACAGTCACATTCATGGCTTGTTGGGTTGTAATACAATAGAGAATACAGATGCATGCAGTTAGAGAGCCAGCATGTGGCTACAAAAAATGTGTTAAGGTTGCCAGTTAAAATTTAAAACAATTCCGACAAAAAGTTACTTTTTTCACATTAACATAAATTATATACAACAAAAATTACCATGATAAAGATAAACAAAAAAGTTTCCACTGCAATAAAAAAATATCAAAAAAAAAAAAAACCCAGGATCATTAAAAATTACTACAAAAATTCCATATGCATTTAAAATTTCCACAAAAATATCATTCGCATTACAAAATACCACACAAAGTCCCATATGCACAAACAATATAAAAATGTTGTTTCTTTGGGATAATTCGTTAGAACAATTAGTTATTCTAACCTGACCTTAAGCTCAGTAAACGATTTTAAACTATCATGCAACTAGAATTTGTATTTAAATATAGAAAATCAACATAATTATAAATAAGGTTATATAAATAACTTTCAACTGTAATTTAAAAAAAATTTGGAAATACCACAAAGAAATTTTGCTTACTAAAACAAAAAAAAAATTTAAGAAGAATATTACCAAACTCCCACGGAAATAAAAAAATACCCAGCTGAATTCCCACGCCAATTAAAATATACCACGCTGAATTAAAAAATTTAATAGGAATTCCCAAAAACAAAAATTCCTAGAGGCAATCAAAAATGACCACGAATGGGATTTTTCCAAAATAACTGGCAACGTTGCTACTAGCTGCTGATATTGTTGTTTTGGTTCTGTATGATATGCAAAGGGCCGTTTTTCACTCGGCAATTTTATGAGCAATAATTGCTTTCGCCGCAAGTAGTTTGTTGACTATTCGGGTTGAAAGGGGACTTTTGTAAACCCCCTCATGCAGGCGAATAATCAGTTTGTCGTTTGCGGCAAAGGCAATTATTGTCGAGTGAAAAGCGGAAAAGTAAGCAAAGTTCTGTTTATTTTCTGTGGACGATTCGGATCATCCCCTCTAACGCTGCTCAACCGCTGTGATCATGCGTCGTTGTTCTCTGTACGTCGTTGTTTTAGATTTGCTTGGTAATTGTTGTTGGTTCAGTTATGAAATTTTTTTATATGTTCTTAATTCTTACTCTCTGGCAATAGGGTAGCTACAGTCAGTATATGACAACCGAAGTATTTTTAAAAAAAATTATATCAGCTCATATAAATATATCTGTGTCGACAAGGAATAACAACTATACTCAAATTATCGAAAAAAACCGATATTTTTATTGTACTTATTTCGACCTTTTTTCTGAAATATATGAAACATTACAGACGGTAATAGGTGCAGAATTAAGTGGTTATCTATTCTGTGCAAAAAATATTTTCCTGCATTCTATCAAAGATTGGCAATGAAGAAAAAACCATATAGCTTTTTTACGATATTTTGAGTTTAGTCGTTATTCATTGTCGATATATATATATATATTAGGGCGGGTCAAATTCTGGCTCAGCGAAATTCGTAAAATACATGTAATTTCAAGACTTTTTCTCCACTACAGCATATACAAATTCTGAAAAAAAGCTGTGCGGACTTTCGTAAATAGATTCATACACATACATTCATACATTCATATTTTATAATTGAGAACAAAATCTATTTACGAAAGTCCGCACAGCTTTTTTTCAGAATTTTTATATGCTGTAGTGGAGAAAAAGTCTTGAAATTACATGTATTTTACGAATTTCGCTGAGCCAGACCTCCAAAAAATTCGTCCATACAAATTGACCCGCCCTAATATATATATATAAAATAATTTATTGATGTAAAAAATATAACGCTTGTGATATGTGAATGTAGCAAATAATTACTACTGTTTATATTAATATATTTATCATGTTTTTTGTGAACGTTACACAATATATATGTAACGGAAATATATATTTTATATGTATGAACATAAAGTTAATTCTATATATATATATATATATATATATATATATATATAAATATACATATACATACATAAGCTTTCAATTTATTCAATTAACTTTATGTTCATACATATGAATGATATATTTCCGTTATGGTACCACTTTTACTAAAAACAAATCGTTGTAATAATATATATATAAATAAACTGATTTAAACTATTTTAATATGTCATACTTCGATTGTCATATGCCGACTGTAGCTACCAAATTTCCAGAGTAGAAATTCAGAATATCTATAAAAAAAAGACATAGTTTAGATAGTATCGTAAGTATAAACGTAGGATTCCTTTTTATATAGTAACTAGCAGGTCACTGTTGTCCGCGGCTTCGCCACGGACGTTTTTTTATCAATCTCCTTAACTCCTTAAAGACGGGACAATTTTTTCACACATGTGCTAATTTTTACCTAATTTTGGTTTTGACTAATTTTTTTTTTTTTTTTTAGACTGAACCAACACTCAGGGGATGCCCCTATAAATGCGTAAGCATTGTGTTGATTCGGAAGATGGGTGATAGTTAGTTGGAGGGTGGATAGATGGAGTAGTGTCGGTGAAGATTTGTTTTGAATTTGCACAGCTCAAAACTGCCGGGAAACACGCTCGCAGGGAGACTATTCCACAACTAAACCGCGCGACTAAAGAACGAACTATCGCGGTAATGCGAGGTTCTATTAGGCATCGATGCAATGGTAAAGGGGTGGGCTTGGACAGCTGCCCGAGTGGACCTGGGAAACACACGAGCTGGTGGCGTCAGGCCATGTATCTCCCTTGAACACTTCCCATGGTAATACCTATACAGAAGGCTTAGGCAACCTACATTACGTCGATGCTCAAGAGAGTTGAGAGAGGATGAAATACTTTCATCTCCTATCAAATATATCGCACGACGTTGAATTCGGTCCAGAAGCTCCAAATAAGATCTTGAAGCCCCTGCCCAAATGTGCGAATAAATGTGCGAATTTTTATGTGCTACGGTTAGTTTTGCGACATCCGACTTAGTGATACGATATGGCATCTTGTTTTGTTTTGTTTTGTTTTGTTTAGGAGCGCCGCTCTGCATTTATATGTATCTCACTTTATGTTTTGTTCGAGGCTCATCATTTTTTTTTTTGTTGCGCTGTGCTAGCTGAGCACGAAGAGAAAGAGAAAAATAGAGAGCAACATGGAGTTCATTGAAACTCTCGCAACACAAACGCGTCAAGAGCCAACGAATAAGCAATGCGTCGCAGCTGGGATGATTTCATAAAAAACTTAATACCTTAAATAAATATATTTAATATTAAAATTTCGAAAGAAAAATACCCCTATCTAAATCTGTAGCACAAATATGATATTTTAAAAAAATTTTCATTAAAATCGGACCAGTACCTTTGTAGTAAAGTCGTAACTTTAAATGTTCACTTCAATTTTATATAATAGTATAGATAGAGAAAAATTCTGATTTTTTGTTCATTTATATTTTTCAAAACTATTTTAAAACATTTCATCTTCTAAATAAAAATTATTCAAAAATATATTTGTTGGTGTTGTTCTTCTTTAAACTTACTTGATCTAATTAAATTCATGTAAAAATTTGTTTTGTTTTATAAAAAGCTTTCGTTTGATATTTGTAGTGATGAATTTGTTCTTAATTTGTTATGTTGGTTAAAAGTAAATGTAATTCAAAGTTATGTTTAATAAATGGAAATAAATATCGGAAATATTTGAATTATTTATTTTTCCTGTAGTAAAGAGCATAACATATACAATATATATATATATATATCAAACGAAAAACATATATAATATATATATCAAACGAAAACAAATTGTGAGCTTTTTAGATCAAGTAAGTTTGAAGAAGGCAATAACAACAACAAATTCGTTTTTGAATAATTTTTATTTAGAAGATGAAATATTTTAAAATAGTTTTGAAAAATATAAATAAAAAAAACCAGAATTTTTCTCTATTACTGTAGAAAAAGGAATTCTTCGTCTGTACTTACGAAACTATCAAAACTGTGTCTTTTTTCTATTTTTTGTGTTTTATGTGTTTTTTGTATTTGGCCGCCCAGAAGGGTGGCAGATTGATTGTAGGTTTGTTGAAGAAATTTTGAAGGGGAAAAATTAATAGGTCGAGATCCTGTAGTTATAGGTAAGTAAAAGTTCTTGGGAGGCGATTCGTGAAATTTTAAGGACGCGTCATGGCACGAAGTAGAAAGAGAAGGATATACATTTTATATTGCTAAAGAACAGAGCGAAAGCAAAAGCAGCAATAATATAGTTAAGTTTAAGTTTTGTGTCAACTAATAGTGGGGATTGAGCTGTTGTGTTAGAGAGACAACAGCTGTTATGATGTCAATTTATCAAATTAAACAAATTTTGCTTGAAATGTTGCAGTGAATACCAAACTGTTAAGTATTAAAAACTGTCAAAAATCAATGCAGAGCTGCCACATATAAAGTGTGCAAATTTAAAATTTCTGTCAAGACTAGTGGGTCGTATTTGTGCCAACGGATTGATTATAGGTCATATAGGTGCTCCTGCTCTTGGCATAAAATCCATACGACTCTCGGAGTAGACTTAAACGTTAATCTTGCATCAAAAGCTTCTTCACCGCTAACTTTGGGAAAAATTAAGTGTGCACATAAAAAACAACTAAATCTGAAACTAAACCATTTGACATAAGCCATTTAAATCCGTATTTGAAGCACCAACCAATGACAGTAATAATAATAAATAAAAGGAAAATTTTTGATGCAATTTTTGTATTGTATTTCTTTTGAGATGCTTTCTCTCTCTCATTCTTTCTCTCTGTCTCTTTCACAAAAATATCTTTTATTCTTAATTTTAAAAAGTTTTTCTTCTGTACTGTATACACGCTATACTGTAATTTTTTTTCTTTTTTACTCGCGTTGGGTAAAGAAATCTCTTACTGGATAGTTAGAATACATAATACATAATACACTTTAAAAAATTTTTTAACTAAACAAAAATTCCAAGCTTACCTTGGTTTTATGCCAATTAGTTCACCAATTGTTGGCTGCAACGAGTTCTCATCATCTTCCGGCTGCCCCTCAACGATGACGTGTACATATCTACCCGAAGCGATATCATTGCGTACAATGCGTACCAAATCCTCGAACCGGTCGTGTGGCACCGGTTTTTTTGTTGTTAATATGTTGTGAGCCTCTGCTGGATTCTCTTGTGACCCAGTAGCTGCCATGCCGGCACTCTGACTGCCAGCGCTGCCACCCGCAGCACTACCAGAACGTGTTACAACAGTGGTAGTGGAAGCTTCCTTTGAGCCAGAAGAGTTGCTGTGTCATAAAAAAAGACAAAAATTAATTAGTTAAATGCATAATATAAATATACTATAGTTTGCTTCAAGTTTTTTTTTTTTGCTATCTTGCATCTCTTCTCAAAGAGTTTTTCATTTGAGTTCTATTTTATGGAGTTCATATAAAGTGTAATGTTCTTAACTATGGTCAGTACCTACTCTAACGGGATTTGAAACTTATTAATTCATTCGCGCAACGAGCTGTGAAAAATTTTTTCAACTTGTTAAAAAATTTTTTGTCGTGTTGTTTTTATGCAACCTTAAAAAATTTTATATTATATGTAGTTTCATTGTAAAGTTTGTTTCTCATTTTTTTATATTTCTCTTTTTTACACATTTTCTACTGTACCTTAGTGGGAAACTATAGAAAATCATTTGCAATGTTTTCATAGATATAAGCATTTGCAGAAAGAAAGCAATAAACTTTAACCTTTCTGAAAAAATGTCGAACACTTAAGTAAGATGAGAAAACTAATCTATGAACTGGGCAGTAGCAAAATCCTCAAGTTTCATAAAACCTGCACTTATTTGAGTTGAAATTAATTTGTGTTGCATATGTAAAAGGTAACACTAGAAGGCATTTGAAATATCAGATTGTGGCAGCACTGCCTGCAACACATCCAGATAGATAAAAAGCAACATCGATATAATAACTAACTGTAGGCAACATTGTTTAGCAATCTGTAAGCGACACATACATACACGTTTCGTTCGTTCAACAAGCAAGCCGACTGACATGCAACATTAAGCATTATAATAAAATATTATTTTTTAACTAAATATCTATTACATAGTTTACTGCGACGACTATTTATTTCAAAGGAGTCCTATAGATCGTTCCTGTAACTCGTAGCAATCGTAGTTACCGACTCATATTACCGATTTGACGTCACTATAATGTCACTCTCACCTGCAATGTTTCTGTACGTATCTGAATCGCTTTCTGTTCAATTCGTTCGTTCCAAATCGATAAGCTATCACATGTTCCGATTTCATTTCAATGGAACCTTTTAAAAAACTGTTTTTGTACGTAAAGTGAATCGATAATAATGTGTCGCTTTTCTCACTGGCTTTTCGGCAAGTGAGAATTTTACCGATTTATCTTATGTCAGTAATGTTGTGTATTATTAAGTTAAGTACTCGAAATTATTTACATTCATAATCGTTAATTTTTTCCGCACCCATTAATACATATAATTATAACATAATTAATTTTCTTAAACTGCAAATATTCACTTTTTATTAGCAAGACAAGCACCTATTTATTATAAAGTTTTAGCGCAACTAAAATAATATATACGAGTAAACAGCTGCTTGTCATTTGACTCAATTTTGCAACTTTTCTTCTCGATTTGTGTTCTTTTTCATCACGATCCGAGTTTATACCGATTTAAACGTACAGAAACATTAGTTGTCACGAAATCGGTAACTAGGGATCGAGAATGGCTGGCGTCACACAAATCGGTAACTTGCCGATTTTGTTACAGAAACGAGCTACTGGTAGCAAGAGTTTGCTATAAGATTAAGTTAATGCAATACAAACAACTTTGCTCTCTTTCCATTTCAACGCACAGCCACAAAAAAAAAAAAAAATACGCCACAACAGAATGCAGCATTTTGTGGCGAAATTAAAACAACATTTTGATCGCTACAAGCAGTGACAGTATTAAAGTCAATCAACAAGCAAACTGCTTGCAAGAAAATGATTTAGTTTTTTTTCTAATATATTCATTTAACGATCTTTGATGCATGTCACAGTTGACTTTTTCTATGGAAATGGGAAATGGGAAAAAGTGCTGAATTTTACCAAATATTACGATTTAAGCCAGTTTCTGAGCCAAAAACTTGTACTCAGTAAAAACTATCAAAATTATGAGTATACATGAACTATATATAATCAATTATGATAAGATTAGTTATAATTTACATAAATCCATTCGGCGGTTCTTGAGTTAATTCACAGCCAGAAAAAGGCTCACTATTTATAAGTTTCATTTTTATATAAAAGTATAGAAGATAGATATAAAGACTAGGCCGGACCGAATTTCAAAAATGCATATCATCGATTTGGCTCAGAGCACATTCGACTGGTATTGTAACAAACTTGTAAATACAAAATTTAATTTCGATCTGATTGCATCTTCTAGCTCCGCTTTGTGTTTAAAATTAGGACAAATTTTAAAAACGAATTATATGAATAATCATAAGAAGTTGTTCGGTTAGTACAAGCATGAAATGGAGCTACAAAAAATTTCATCCTGTCACATTTTCCTGCTCTTAGAAAAATCCTCAAAAATTAAAAAAATAATGAAAAAAATTGTATTGCAAATATTTTTAGATAAAAATATCGGTACTAACCCAAACATTGATTACATGAAATTTTTTCAGATGTAACTTAATAAACTTCTTACTCCAGAATATCCTTGAAATAGGCATATTTTTTAAATCATAAAAATCGTTAAAAATTCGTGCCAAATGAACTGATAATAGGACAAACTAAACACATAAACAATTTAATTACTATCAGACCTAAAATGCCTACTTCAGGCATTTCAACTACGTCCTTGAAAATAACATATTTCTAAAAATTACCTGTACTGCAGTAAACATGATAAGGATCAATAAGTATATGATAGAAGAGTGCATATTAAAATTTTATATAGATTAAATAATATTTTTCTATTTCAAAATAGCCTTTATCCCTTAAAATGGCTAGGCTAAACTAAGAACAAAATAAATTTTTTAACGTCATCATTTACACACCTTTGATTTTTACCTGCGCTCCTTTGTAAAACCTTTGTGCTCCTGTTCGGCACAAATTCTTATTTTTTTAATTCTGTGAAGGTTTTTCAACCCTCTAGAACATTATTATTTTAACCCTCCTTATATTCTTATTATTAAAGCCATAAAAAGATAAAAACATAAACTCAATTTTTTTTCAGGTTGATTTTTTTCTTATAAAATAGGCCAAAAAAAATTGTTTGCATTTCTTCGACACAAACTTGAAATTCCAATGTCAAATATCTCTCTAAATTTATTTTTATCATGTTGGTTTATCTTTTTTTTTATAGAACCAAATGATTTAGTTTAAGAAAAAGTGTTGCAAATAAATGTAAAAATTACTTTCTGACATGTCCAATAAATTGGGAAAATCCACTGAAAGGGTTAAACATCACGGTGTCCAAGAAAATTTCATGTTTTCTTCAATATTGTAGTCAATTCCAATAAGTTTATGATCTCTAATTTCGAATCTGGCAACAAATTTTTTCTATTTTTGCTAGATCTTATGATATATACTGTTACATGAATGAAATAGGAGTTTTTAAAGCATTCTTAAGTAATGCTAAAAGTTAATAGATTGTAGTAAAATCTTCAAAACAGGCTTAAAAGATATAGTAGATAATAGTTTATCATCTTACTAGTACCAAACATTGTTCTGATAGCATCGTTTGTTATTTCAAAAAATTTAACACAAAAATTGTGCGAGTCTAGCTTTTATTAAAACACATACTCAATGTTAATCTTTGCTACACAGTGAAACACTGAATAACATTCTTATAAACCACTTAATAGAGGTGAGAGTACTACCCCATAAGAGGGGTAGTTAGGGGCAAAGTTGGGCGCGGAACATATTTTTTTGAATGAATAGTGTTGCATGTGTTGCTATATGTTTAAAAAAAAAATATACTCATATCTCATGGTTGTAAATAGGTACAAAATAAATATTTAGTTATGAAAAAGGAACCGGTGTGAAGTTAGCCCAAAATCTTCATCCCAAATCTTTTAACTCAGTCCAACTTTTGAATTCGCCGTAACACTCGACCCAAACATTTTAATTCGCGGCAACGCATTTAAAGTGGCAAAAACTAGCTAAATAATTTTTTTTAAAGCAAATATTTAAGAAAGTACGTAAAATAATGCAAAATTACAACCTATATAGTAAAATTTGGGCTAAAGTGCAAAAAATAAAGATTTTTGTATGACAGCCAGAATTTAAAATTTTTTTGAAACGAAAAAAAGTAAAGAAAGAGGAAAGGTTCCATTCTACATCTTTGTTCGAAAATGTATTTAAATGTGGTACATTGACTAGCACTATGCTCAAGTCCCGCTCTATCGTCCTTGGCACCTAAATTTGGGCTGAAGTGCAAAAAATTGTGATTTTTTTATGAAAGTAAGAATTCCACACCCCAAAACTAGCCCCAAACATAAAGTTCCATCCTGGATTTGAGATATATGATAGCTGATAGCAATCAAATGATTTTAGTCCTTAATCCCAAAACTGCTATCTATCGTCCTTCATACCGTAAAATGGTCTTGAAGTAAAAAAATCAGTTTAGAAAAAAAAAATTAATTTATATAACTAAAAAAACTATAGCAGGCAAAAAGGTTCCACTCTAAATTTTTTTTCAAAAAATGCATTTCTAATTGTTAATTCGAACGGCACTATGCTCACGTCCCGCTCCATTGTCCTTGCTACCTTAATTTGGGCTGAAGTGTAAAAAAATCGTGATTTTTTTATGAAAGTAAGAATTCCACACCCCACAACTTTTTTACTTCAAGACCATTTTACGGTATGAAGGACGATAGATAGCAATTTTGAGATTAAGGACTAAAATCATTAATTTTTTATCAGCTATCATATATATCTAATCCAGGATGGAACTTTTTGTTTTGGGGCAAGTTGTGGGGTGTGGAATTCTTACTTTCATAAAAACATCACGATTTTTAGGCACTTCAGCCCAAATTTAGGTGCCAAGGACGATAGAGCGGGACTTGAGCATAGTGCCGTTCGATTAAACACATAAAAACGCATTTTTTTAACTAAAATATAGAGTGGAAACTTTTTGGTTTCCACATTTTTTTCGGTTTAAAAACATTTTTTTTTTTCTTTTCTGAACTGAGTATTTTACTTCAAGACCATTTTACGGTATGAAGGACAATAGATAGCAATTTTGGGATTAAGGAATAAAATCATTAGTTTGCTATCAGATATCATATATCTCAAATCCAGGATGGAACTTTATGTTTGGGGCTAGTTTTGGGGTGTGGAATTCTTACTTTCATAAAAAAATCACGATTTTTGGGCACTTCAGCCCAAATTTAGGTGCCAAGGACGATAGAGCGGGACTTGAGCATAGTGCCGTTCGATTAAACACATAAAAAAGCATTTTTTAAACTAAAATATAGAGTGGAAACTTTTTGGCTTCTACATTTTTTTCGGTTTAAAAACATTTTTTTTTTCTTTTCTGAACTGAGTATTTTACTTCAAGACCATTTTACGGTATAAAGGACGATAGATAGCAATTTTGGGATTAAGGAATAAAATCATTAGTTTGCTATCAGATATCATATATCTCAAATCCAGGATGAAACTTTATGTTTGGGGCTAGTTTTAGGGTGTGGAATTCTTACTTTCATAAAAAAAATCACGATTTTTGGGCACTTCAGCCCAAATTTAGGTGCCAAGGACAATAGAACGGGACTTGAGCATAGTGCCGTTCGATTAAACACATAAAAACGCATTTTTTAAACAAAAATGTAGACTGGAACCTCTTTGGCTTCTATATTTTTTTTCGGTTTAAAAACATTTTTTTTTTTCTTTCCTGAACTGAGTATTTTACTTTAAGACCATTTCACGGTATGAAGGTCGATAGATAGCAATTTTAGGATTAAGGTATAATATAACCATTTTGCTGTCTGCTATCACATATCAAAAATTCAAGATGGAACTTTTTGTTTTGGGGCAAGTTGTGGGGTGTGGAATTCTTACTTTCATAAAAAAATCCCGATTTTTTGGCACTTCAGCCCAAATTAAGGCACCAAGGACGGTAGAGCGGGACTTGAGCATAGTGCCATTCGATTTGGCACATCAAAATACATTTCTGCCTTAAAATGCAGGATGGAACCTTTTAATTTTAAATAATAACTTTTTCGTTTTTAGAAAAAAAAATTTTATTTACCTTTACAAGTTTTTTAGTTCGAGGCTGTATATACCAAGGACGATTGATAGCAATTTGGAGAAGAGGTGACAAATTTTTCAATTAAATATACATTTTTGCTAAAAAATGTATGTTTAACTCATTTTTGTAACTGCGGCGAATTCAATATTTTTATATGTTTTGCGGCGAATTCGGCAAAAACTTGGGCTGAAGATTTTGGGCTATCTTCACAGAAGTGAAAAAGAAAAGGAATTTCGTGCTTTACAATAGCAACGAAAACATACCACAAATTAAAATGGATTTTAATTTCGTCAAAGCATTAATGAGAAGCTTAACTGAAGACGCATAATTATTTTATGGTATCATTCATGTTGGTGAAATAATTCATCATTTGAATTAACTTTGAAGAAATTCGTGTACACATTGGCCGCATTCAGCGCAGACAACTGTTGTAAACTGTAATAGTAGCGCTAGCTTAGTTCACGATGTTTTTCTCTGAATGTGTTGCTACTCTACACTTCAAAAGTTAGAATTAATTTAATTATATTTAATTTTTATGTAAATTAAGGTTTCTCACTTAAATTTGCTGCGTTCTTTCTGTGTTTATTAATTAACAGCGTCAGTAGTAGCATTAAACAGTTAACCAAACATTTGTGTTCATGTAGCATAGAATTTGTTCGCTCGATTAAATGGCGTCCGCTGCCTGATCAGTTTTAGATAGCGCTTCCGAAATTCGACCATTCAGTGAATTTTCACACTACAGTTGCCAACTGTTGTCTGCGCTGAATGCAGCCATTGACATATGTACATGTCAACTGAACATATAGAAAATCAAACTTAATCTGCTTAGTTATGAAATGCTCTTAAAAATACTTCAAAGGCATACTTTTGTATTAAATAGTCTCCTCTCCTTTTAGCTTTTCCTTTTTGGAACCCATGATGGGGGTTGGGTTCCTTACTCGGAAACCCTTTCTTTGAGTTTGACATAGATACATATTTTTATTGCTGGTTTTTACAGCATGACGTTAGAGTGATTAAAGCTTTGAATTTTAGACTAATTCTTCTGGCCCTTTAAGAAATCTTTACATAACTTTTTAAAATTTTGTATTAATACAGTTAAGTGTAAATTATTCTTCACCACTTTTTTCTGCTCCTTTTCTCTCCTCTTATTTATTTCACAATACCACATATATTCTTGCTGCTCTTGCAACTTCTGTTGCAAAGCATGCAAATTCTTTGATTCTCTTTTTCGTTCAATTGAATTTTGCAACACTTGTGATCCTTGCTTGCACACTTCAACGCAATCCTGTCATGTCCAGTCCATTGGAATGTCTGCAGCTTGAAAGCCAATGCGTTAGCATACTCATCAATATGCATGAGCAACCACGATTCAAGAGCAATTCAATAGGCAGCTGCAGCTCATTTCTGCGCTCCTTCAGCATTGTTTGCACATGAGTCAAAGTTCGCATAGCAATCAATTGAACTTTAGTTGTAGGAAGATTTCTCTGTTTGTCTGTGAAAGTGTGTATGTAGGCTTGTATGTGTAATGCATTGAAGGACATCTGTCGAGTTGCAGAAGTGCCAATATGAGTTCGTTGTGCTAACGTTTGCACTCTAGTATTGTTGTGGTATCGGTAGTGGTGGCGTTTGGGATATGTCGTGGTTTAGGGTTGTAGTTTGGTGTCAGAATGAATCTGCTAATGACAGTGTGTGAGTAAAACTTGATCATTCTTCCCTCCACTGAGTGGATGACTAAATTAAAACTTAATCTCGTTGGCAAAGTTTCTTCATAACGTTTTATGTTTGTCCATTCTGTTCTTGTTGGTTTTTCTTGTTTATTTTTTGTTGCATTCACAAAGTGTATGCCTTCCATTTATGTAATTTTATTGCGATGATGACTCCATTGCAGGAATTGCAAAAAAACTGTATTCGATATTCAGGGGTTAGAAGTGCTTGATCTGGTTTTTATGTTTTTTTTTTTAACTTCTATATAAATAAAAGTCATCGAATGTTGATTGATGTGACGAGAGGAGTATTAAGCTATTATAGCCCTTGTGAAGTAGGTGCAATTGACTTAAAAGTCAATGAAATTTCTGCTTGCTCAGCTATTTTATGTGGCCATGAAATGTAAGATGAGGTTAATAAAACTAAAAAATGGCAAAGGTTGGGAGTAGAAAAGTGTCCTGATACTTGAATTTTTAATTTTTCTTTTTACTTGTGAACTTAAACAAAAATTAATTTAAAATTAATTAATATTTATGTTTAAAATTTATGTTTATTTATAGGTTGCTCAACGCTTTACTGAAGTCAGTTTTTTTCGTCCTCAATCTTTTTCAGAAAAAACATTTGAGGCTAAAATTATAAGATTTGATGATTTTGACCTTCCTTTACGAAAACTTATTTGCAGTACGTAATTAGTAATGTAATGGATTTGTAATGTAATGGATTTTCACTTTTTCCTTACAACTTTTTTAAAAGTTTTGAAATAACAGGCAATGTGGCAGTCAGGGAACGAAAATAAACCGAACGATATTTTAATGTGCCTCGCATGGCATGAATTTCCGTTCGGTTGTGTATATGTCAGTGGAGACGAACATAAATGTTATTATTCTGTATCGTTCGACAGCATGGCATATACACTACATTATAATTATGTTTGCATACTCTCTACTCAACACTTTCGGCATACGATATTTTTTACGTAGGCTATTCTCTCTCATTTTGTGTCTCAGAATCAGTGTTTCCAACACTTTTTCATATGTATAAAATTATATATATATTGTAAAAAATGTATTTTCAACAAACTCTTGGATATTTAACTCTATTTGCGCAAAAATTCCCTCATCATCAGATGAATCGTAATATTTATATACAGACACGGGGTTTTGAAATATTAAATTTCAAGAAGCCTTCTGGTATGTCAAAGCAATAGCAAAATATATGTTTTAAATCTTTTCAATAAACACTATATCACAAGAGGTGCATTACGCATATGCAATTCTATTTTTCCCATGCTCTGTTTTTACAATGTTCATTGCGCTTTTTACTTACCTTTCCATTCTATGTTATTAAATACACATATAGGTTTTTATTTTGCGTAAATGAAAATTCTAATTTGCAAATATTTTATACATAAGAATGCGCTAACATTAAAACCTTAACAGATCGGCACAAACAATTTTTCTATTGTTTCTTAAAAAAAAGCCGGCAACACACTTAAAAACAAGCATTGAAAACTGTAAATAATTATTTTTAAAAAAATATTCACTTTTCAAAACAAGCTAGAAAAAGCTAGAAGGTTAGGGCTGTCAATTCGGTGACCAGCGTGTAGATTAACTCGTAGAAGATTTACATTTACTATTTAGATCGCTTTCAGAAAAGAACAAAAAAGCTTGAGTGTCTCCTTAATGCTCTGTTAACTATTTGCCCAACGTCTAATACTAGCGAACACGTTTTTTCTGTGTCAACCATTATGAAAAATAAAGCGAAATTGATTTTTTATATCAAATATTTAATATCTAATTGAAAAATACCATACTTATACTTGCTAATATTTTGAGTTAAGATAAATACACGTTAAATTACTTACAAACGGTTTTTTCTTTTATTTTGGATTTAATTTAAAAAGCTGTTATTTTCACTATTGTAAATTTTTTAAATAACATGGAAATAACAGTAGTAAATGTAGTTAACTTATTTATTTTTAAACTGCAAAAATTATTGTATATAAAAAAAAACTTGTCATTAAAATCGATTTGTGAAAAAAAAACCGAAATATATCATAGACAGATACACCCAAAACCTCAAGATAAAGGCCGAAAAAATGTGTTAGCTTATAATATTGCTAACTTGGCAACTCTGAACAGAAGCAATAATTTTTTCCCGCTGGTAAAACTTTGTGTGTTCCAAATAAAAGAAGTATACTTTAATAAAACTGCTTGCTTTTTTAAAGTTCAAACCTTAGCTGGGAAATTTCGATTACGACTAGTAATCATTTACATTATATTTAAAAAATAATTGTAATAATAAAACAATTCTTATGCAAAAAAAATTCTATTAGTAATTGATTACGATTACAAATAACCAAAAAATAATCACGATTACTTTAGATTACGCCAAATAATAAAAAAAAAATAAAAGTACGCAATAAAAAAATCGAACTACTTTTAAATAGGACTGGCATCTACATCGTAAGAAGAAATTAAGAGGTTATGTAATGAGTTAATTAACCACTGGGATGACGCTAACACTGTCGAATTGTTTTTGTTTTATTGCATCATTATTCTCTATTCATAGCATTGAGAATCAGGAAGAGTTGCACAGTGGTGTGAACGCGGAATTAAATAATTTTCTCGTGATAATTTTTGTTACAATTTTGTTATAACCCTTAAGCCTTTAAAATGATATTAAAATTAAAACAATTGGCTGCGAACCTGCTTAAAAGAAACCAAGAGGGTAAATAAATGCTAATATTATTTTTGACAGAGCAGAGTGATAGCTTATATTAAAAAATTTAATTCCTTATGAATTGAAATTGTATTTTGCTTACAATCTTAAAGTTAATATTAACATTTAAAATAATTGGCTGCAAACCTATCTTAAACGAACAAAATACTAAATAAATTCGTATACTTTTTTTAAGGAGCTGTTTTACTTTACAACAAAAGTATGTAGCGTTCATAGTTTTCGTGTTACATGGAAAATAGGCGTGGTTTGGGGCGGTTTGTTTGTTTTTTAATTATAACTCACACGCATAATTTTATTGGTCAATGATGAATCCTTCTATTTTATACCTACATGAATACGGGATAGAACCACTGTGCGGTGTAATTCCATGAAAGTTCAGCAATCATCTTATTTGTGTTAGTTCGCACTAATATAGTAAAATTCACAAGGGGCCACACTCGGATCTTGCTGAACAGGAAGGGCCGAGCGCTAAAGTATATATAAACTCTTTCAGTGAATTTGTCCAATATATTGGACGCGACAAAAAGTAATTTTTAATATTATCTTGCAACAGTTTTTTTTAATTAATTTGGTTCTATAAAAAACAATCTACCAACATAACAAAAATAAATTTGGAGAGATATTTGACATTAAAGTCAGTTGAATTTGGTTTTTGTCCTATTTTGTAAGAAAAACCAACCGTACAGAAATCAAATTAATGTTTTTTCTTACTTTTTATGACAATAAAATGATAATAAAATTAAGAGGATTTTTTAAATTTTTAAATTATTTTAAAATGATAATAAAATTAAGAGTAAATAGCGCAGGTAAAAATCAAAGGTATGTTTTTCATCTTTTTAGGACAGTTATGATAGGAGTATTAACCTAAAAAATACTATTTCGGCTTAGCCTAGCCATTGAAAGGACTTAAGAGATGTTGAAGTGAAATCGTTGAAGTGTCAGTCAGATAACTTTAAACCATTTAGATGTTCTCTTTTCTAATATTAATTATAAAAACCTAAGTACTTTTTATAAAGATTGTTTTACATTTCAAAAATAGTGATGTATATGGTCAGTTTAAACTATCGAAACATATGTATGTATGTAAAAATTTCAATGGAAATTATTCTTTCAGAAAGAAAGAAATTTTCTTTAAAGGAATAAACTATTTCTTTGTTTTGAAATTTGTTACTTTATTTTAAAAAAAAGTTTCCATTTACAATAAAACAAAAAAAAATTTTGAACTAAAACAAATAAAATTTTTTTTTAATATTGAGTAAATGTTCTTTGATTTTAGTATGCTTCTTTTCTCAGTGTATAAATCCATAAAAAAATTTTAGCTGGATCATAAACCATGTAGTAGTGGGTTAAGATTCTATCTAAAAATAAAGATTTATTTAAATTTTTGATACTTTTTAAGTGAAAAAAAACTTTTTCTAAAGTGATTTTGTATGTGATTTTAGGCGTTGTTTCTACCCGAGCCACTAATTTTAGAACTTCATCTTTATTTTTAGATAGAATCTTAACACACTACTACACGGTTTATGATCCAGCTAAAATTTTTTTATGGATTTATACACTGAGAAAAGAAGCATACTAAAATCAAAGAACATTTACTCAATATTAAAAAAAAATTTTATATGTTTTAGTGCAAAATTTTTTTTTTGTCTTAAATGGAAACTTTTCTTTAAAATAAAGAAACAAATTTCAAAACAAAGAAATAGTTTATTCCTTTAAAGAAAATTTCTTTCTTTCTGAAAGAATAATTTCCATTTGCAAAAAAAATTTGAAAAAATAAATTTCTTTGATTTTAGTCTGAGTGTGTAATCACTTTTTAAAATCAATATAAAAAATAAAACAAATAAAATTTTACTTTTGAATCCAAATTCTTAATTTTTTGAAATAAATGCGAAATAGATGCAATAAATTCATATTGTTTAAAGAAAAAATTTCCTTAAAACTAACGAAATTTCAGATTTTAAAACAAATACCTGTGTTTTTTATTTCAAAGTTGAACTTTTTTCTGAGTTTGTTTAAAATGGCATAACTAGATACACAAACAAAACTTTATTTAAAAAAGTAGTTTCATTTCCGTCAGAAGCCATATATGGCTGTTCGAAGGAATGCGTGATTTCATGACCTTAACATGTACAATTGAAACACAATTTCATAAACATTAAACAGTAGTCATAAATTCTATACAAAAAATTATATAAGTGAACTTACTTACATGTAACAAAGAAAAATTAATATTTTATTTTCTGTATTCTCCAGCCATAAAGTGATAACACGCACTAATAAAATAAACTGAGATTTTCTTAGCAGCTGTGTTAAAAAAAGAGTCGTGTCGACAGACAGACAAACAGACGGAAACGGCTAAATCGGCCCAGCTAGTGATGCTGATCAAGAATATATAATATACTTTTCTAAACCAGACACGCCTTTTTATGGGCGTTAGAAACAGTATAAAAATAAATAAACCGAATAGCTAAAAAAATGCTTTGATTATTCATACTAAAACAAGAGCGCCCTGCAAATGTATGCTACCTACAAAACTGAATGCGCAGCATGTGCTTGAACAAGGATAAAATGTTTTTCTCTCTGATTTCTCAGTCTCTCAAACAACGCTTCTCATAAGGTTATTTAGTGTAGCTTATACTACGGAACAATGAAGTTTATGTTTACTACCTTAACGAACGAAACGTTAGAGTTTATATTCGTCCCCTGGTGGCAGTAGCCATATTTCTTATGACTGACCACTTTCTTATTTCTTATTTTCTGTTAACTATGTAGTACTAGTTTTAACTATATAGCATTTTTTCAAAATGCAGATTTAAAAACATTTAAAAAAGCGAAAGAGAAATTAAATACAACTATGCTCACGCTTAATGTATGAGCAAGAGAAAATGCACGCGTGTTCATTAGGCCGGGTCAAAAAAAAGTGCATGATAAACTCGGTCTAAAATATTACTTGGCTCATTGAAGAATCCTCCACGAAAGAGTTTTGCAGTGCTTGATCCTCGGGCTAATTGGACGCTAAATGCACTCTTAAAAAAAAACATACAGTTACGATTCCAATTAAACCCTTTGAAGGGGACATTCCTTTTGTCCGTCCTCAATGGGTAAGCTTTGTTCCAAAACAAGTACAAGTTTGCCAAAGATTTGTGTAGGGAGTCTTATTACCTTTTCATCGATGGTATAACAACGAAAATCAGACGATAAATGGTGTAGATAAGTCGAAATCACATAGAAATGCGTTCAAAAAAAGTAAAAAAAGAAACTCCCGAAGATGCAGATTTTTCAAGATTTTTTATTCTGATAGTAAGTATTTTTGAAGCTTAATTGCTTCTCCTTTCTTATTTTTGACAATTCATGTAAACAAAACCTTTCCCATACAAAAAGTGGTTTTTGGCCTAGCCTAAGGATAACAAATTACCAAAATCCTTAAGTGGTACAACATAGAGCTAAGGATTATTTTAGACCGAGTTTATTAGTTAAACATTTTTTTTTGTATGGAGACCGACCAAACTCAGAAAACGCAAGCTCGCGTAAAAAACACGTTATTTTGGAAAAACTGCAGGCTGAGCTTTCCGTATAGGAAGTTGTTTATTGTGCACATAGTGCAAAAATTTTGCAATAGGTAACGCTTAACAACGAAATTTAACAAAACCGAATAACTTGACACATATGAAAGCTAGAATCTTGAAATTTAAATCGTACTGTCATAAATATCGTGGCACTTCCCGACATTTTTTTGTTCATGCGATATATTTGTGGAACACGCTTACAACCAATTTAAAACGGCTTGAAAACGCAAAAGCCCTTTAAACATAAACTTCTTCAAAGATTTACTAGATCTCAATAACTGCTTTCTTTTCAAACTGCATTTTCTTCCAACTTTCTATTAATCTCTATAATTATATTTCAAGAGTAAGCTTGGTTTAAGTCAATACTTAAGTCATTTTTATTTAATTAAATTTTTTTTATATTAATTGACCTTAATTTTAAAATCTCTATTGTATTTATCATACCTTTTCAATGCTAATTTAATGTTTAACATTTAAACTTAAAAAAGAGAAATGTTATTTGTACATTGTATACCTATCTAACAAAAAGTGTTATCAAAGTTAATTACCACAAATAATATAAGTGATATAAGGCAACGAGGCCTGGCACCTCCCATACAAATTCAATACCTTAAACAAGATATTTTCTACTTATGAAAGTTAAAGACTTCAAATTGGGAAAAAACGATGACTTCTATAGAAACGAATCACCACAAAAAATATGTGCGAAAAACATAGCACCATCCATACATCTCCAAAACCAAAAATCGATTACTCCGTAGCTAACCAGCAAATTGAGCTTAAAATTTCGCAAAATTTCTACCTCGGTGTACGATTATTTCGATACCGACACATAATATAAGCTTCAAATCAGAGTGCGGAAAAATTCGTTCGCAATTGATTAAAATACGATCTTATCGTTCGTTTTTTACTGTGTGTGAGAATTTTTCAAACGAAAAATTTAAAAGTAGACTAACGTTCGCAATTGTAAAAGGAACGCTCTGCTTGCGTCTACGTTTTTTATCACTTTTTATCGTTTTTTATAACGTTTTTTTTATCACTGATAAATTTGTGAGCTTTGTATTTTTTCGAACGAATTCGAACGTTCGTTTGTACGTGGAGTTATTAGACAAAATATAATTTTGTTTTAGTATTTTTATACACTTGCTGACATAAAAGATGAAAACCAAATACATATGTGAACTGTACATGCCTATGAGGAAAAATAATGTTTTAATTGGTGTTATATGATTAGATTGCATGATAGGTACATTTCAATGGGTGATATATGTAATGGATATGGTATAGTGGTATAGTTTGAAGATAATGGTATAATGGAGAATGGTATGATGGTAATTCTGTTAGTGTTAAGTAAAATATAATCACGGAAAAGTTAACTCGCACAAAAGTTAATCATCGTCAAACAATTCAATTTACGCATCGTTTCCTTAATTCGTTTTTCTACCACGTAATTATAGTAATTTGAAGCGTTTTGAGTTGTTTTGAGGTATTGTGGTGTTTTGTAGTAATATGAGGTATTTTGTGGTGTTCTAAGGTACTTTTTTACCCACGCGAGAGATTTTTCTCACAAAATAACATGAGAATTACCACATCCCACAATCTTTGGAAAATACCTTAAGTGCTATTTATCGTGCTTTTCTGGTAACATGGGAAGTGACGGGACATAACCCCAAGGTACATAATCCCAAATTACAAATTTTTTCGTTTAAAAAGAGGACATAGTCCCAAAAATTGTATTTAGTAATATGACCGCTTAATAAGCGATCATAACACCAAATGGGGATTCAGACCGCTTGGGACTATGTCCGCTTTTGAAAGGTTATAACCTCGAGTTGTTCTAAAAAATACTATATCTGTGTCGATACGCAATAACGCCTGAAGCCTGATTTCAAAGTTTAGATAAATCTTGCTTTAAATTTTTCAATCGCTATATAAGTTAAATGGAAGTGTCTTTTGTTTTTGTGTCATAACTTTGGCTTTGGACATGCTAGAAGCAATAGATTTTGTGCGTATATAATGCATATGCGTAGAATACAGCTACATAAATAACTCAGATCTGTCGTAAGTCGAATTAAGCTATTATTGCTTATCGACACAGATATGACAAAATTATTCGCCCTTGTACGGAATGGTGGAATGGTAATAACGACATCTACAAGGACAAATCAATTTTTTTATGGTGTTTTTTTATGATAAAATAATTTGCCCTTGTATGGAAAAATGTTAATTCAACAGCAACAGCGCTCGATGCTACGCATCCGCAACAAATTTTTTTTGCGAACTTATTTTAGGAAACGAACGTTCCTAAATTTTTCTTTGAACGATTAATTTTTAAGCAAAATTAAAAAGGAACGTTCGTTGCTTGTTATTTTTTTGTGAAAAACTCGATCGAAAAAATTTTAGACTGACAAATTTATCAAAGATAAAAAATACGACGCCAGCAGAGAGTTCCCCATTCGTTCGTGATAATTTGCGAGAACAATTTTATGTAAGGAGAACGATAATTGAGAACAATCGTATTTCAAACGTTCTCCGCACCCTGTTTCAAATAAATAAAAATATATAATATTGAAACACAAATAGAAGGAGTGTCATGATCATAAAATTTTTTACGCTTTTAAAAATAAAGCTATCTAAAAGTAACTTCAAAAAATAGTTGCAATCGGTTAGTCCTTAAAGGTATCTACCTTGGACCTCTATTAAATTTTAACATGATTTTGTATGGTTATAACTTTTATAGAAGACTAGGCAAAAAGAGTAATAGATGTGTTTTGAAAATGGTGGAAATCAGTTTTTTCGATTCTGTCTGAAACTCAGCGTTTTTCTCCAAAATATGTATATTTTATCTACTTTTCACGCTACTTCAGCGTGCTTTTGCTCAGAAAGTTTTAAAATATGTATATTCTCTCTGCTTTTCACGCTATTTCAGCGTTTTTTCGCTCAGAGAGTCGTAAAAACGCTCCAACAGTAATATTTTACGCTATTGGAGTTGATGTTACGCTTGACCTAAAATAAACTTCTCTGCTTCAACGTCATATGATTTCGAAGAGTTGATTCGAACAAGTGCCAAATTAAATAGAACTAAAACAGTAGATTGGTCACATCGTAATTACTCAAGCCTACTGAAGTTGGAAAGAGTAGAGCGTTGTTCAAAACTTAGGCCTTTTTCACATGGAGCAATTGAAAGGTGATGCAACTGCAACAAAAGTTGCTAACCAATGTATTTATACCGAAACTTTCACACGAAACAACTTGTACTCAACAAGTTGGCAACACATTCGCAACCAGTTCCATGCAACACGGCGTGCTGCAATTTGAATCGGCGATTTGTTACGTTTGCGATTTGTGTTGTGTGCTATGAAAATAATTAATCAGTTAATAAATATGAAATAATTGCAGGAAGTGGAGATATATCCTTTTTTATCCACAATTTATTTTTTATATCTATTTAACAAAGTTTCCATTAAATAAGTGTTTGTGTTGTTGTGAATTTTTCAGTGTTGCGTTGCGATGTGACTGGCTCATCTGAAAGTCTAGGTTGCAGTTCAGTTTAAAATTTAAGTGTTTTGAAACTTTTTAAGCTGTTGCGTTGCAGTTGCATTACTTTTCAATTGCTCCATGTGGAAAAGGCGTACTTCAGAGATTTCAAACATAGACAAGATTTAAAGAGATAATTTTAGAAGAAAATTTTTAAAAATGCGCTAAAGAGATAATTGAAGGTGAGAGGATTTTGGAATATTTTGGATTAGGAATATTTATAATTTTGCTCCATTGGATTTAACGACAATAAATGTGGATAATCAGTTGCCAGTAATTATTGTTTTTAATTCTCGTGAATTTTTGTTAGAGTGTAGGGATGCCTAATTTGTACCAATATGTTGTCGTTTAAATATTCCCAATTGTATTAATTAAAAACTCATTTTATGTTATTGCAAATGCTATAAAATTGGTCATTTTTTCCATTTAACAAATGTATCAAAAAGTGCCTCGCTGTGTTTCGGGCGTTAGCAGACCCATATCCTGACTTTGGTTTGTTGAGCAAGAGACTCAGTTTGCTCTTAAGCTCAGCTTGAATCCTTTTTTGTAATTCCTTTTCAAACTTTGCTGAATTTTTTTATATTTTTCCCATACAAAATTGACCATTTTTCGCAAAAAATTACTTTTTTAAATCTTTATATCTTTCTTGTTTACAAAAAAGTGCAAAAAGTATTTAAAAAATCAATACTGGATATATCAAAGAAAATTAAAAAAAAACAATTTCGTCAAAATCAAAGAATCTTTTTTTTATAACTTATTAAAATTTCGCAAATTTTTGAGTTTAAAGGTGTTTTTTTGAAGGTAAAATAAATTTTGTTTTGCAAAAATGTGTACATGTGTAAAATTTGAAAATAATATACTTTACTGTTTAAAAAAAATCCAAAATTTTTTTAAACAATAACTTAACTTTAAATAACTTGGTTTCATTTCAAAAAGGGGTATTATAAAAGCCTCGTATTTATTTATAAGGCCACTGTTGTTCGCGGCCTCCTCACGAACGTTTTTTTATCAACCTTCTTAACGACTTAAAGACGGAACATTTTTTTCACACATGTGCTAATTTTTACCTGATTTTTATTTCGACTAACTTTTATGTGATACGGTTAGTTTTACGACATCTAACTTAGTGAAGCCATATGGCATGATCGTCCTTATTGGGTTAAGGCAATACACGGTGTCCAATAAGTTTAAATAATAACGTTTTTCGTTAATTTAAAATTAAATAAATGCCCCATAAGTTTTTGTTTTACCTTTAGTGAAGTTCCGTTAGGCTTTTGGGCATCGTGTAGTAGATTTTAATTTGTATAAGCTGTAGTTGAGGTAAATAAAAGAGATGAAGCACGTGCGTCATTTAATTGTTGATAAATTTTTGCAAGGCATGAAGCCGTTTGCAATATTCAAAACATTTAAAAATTCGGGAATTAAGTGCGATTTCATTTATAAGACTATCAAACGATATAAGGAAACGGATTCTATTGAAAATCGACTGAAAAGTGGCCGTCCACGCACTGCGTGCACCAAAAACACCATTAAAATTGTAAGAGCAAATCTAGCGAAATAGGTGCCGTTCCGTGAGAAATTCGGTGCCAAATTAAATATAAGCAAGTCAATTTTACATTTACTTTTGAAAAATGATATTGGACTTAAGGCGTATAAAAAAAAAAAATTCACGGAATTTCCGTATCTTCGAAGGAGAAGAGAGCTGAGAGAGTCAGCAGCATACTTGCTTGGCACGGAGGGGATGAGTTCGTGTTTTCGGATGAAAAAATGTTTGTGTTGCAGCTATCACATAACTCACAAAATGACCGAGTATGGGCCATAACATTGGAAGACGTTCCCGAATCTGCACTGTTCGTGCCCAGGTATCAGAGTGCTCTTTCAGTCATGGGCCGGATTTTGCAAAAGGGGTAAATTGCTCCTCGTATTTATAGAAAAAAGAGTGAAAATATATGCTGAGTACTACAAAGAGCACGTTTTGAAGTCAGTTGTGCTCCCTGCTTGCCAAAGTTTATTTGAAGATGACTATTACTGCTTGCAACAAGACGGTGCACCATCACACACTGCGAAAGTTGTTCAGAATTGGTGTGAAGCGAATTTGGCCAATTTTTTGCATAAAGATGAGTGGCCACCAAGTAGCCCTGATCTTAATCCTTTGGATTTTTTTTGCTTAGGGATATATAACAGCAAACTTAACGAATATAAAATACCAAATTTGAGACGATTTCGCAAAGTTTTGCAAAAGATACGGAAAGAAATTCCAATGAGTCATATACGTGCCGCATGTGACTCCCTTGAAAAGAGATTACGTTTAGTAAAAAAAGCCAAGGGGGCTGTAATTAACAAAAACCTTTTATAATTGCTTAAAATGTGTAAGACCATTGCTTTTAATAAATATTTTGTATCATATTTGTAAAATTTTCTCAAAATATCGAAAAGCATTTTTATTCAAACTTATTGGACACCGTGTACATATTAAAGAAATAAAAAATGGTATTTTTTCTCTTGTCTTGTTTTGGAACGCCGCTCTGCATTTGTATGTATCTCATTTTTTGCTTTGCTAGAAGCTTATCAGTTTTTTTGCGCTGTGCTAGCTGAGCTCGAAGCGAAAGAGAACAATAGAGAGAAACATGGAGTTTATTGAATCTCTCGCAATGAAAACGCGTCAAAAGGAAACGAAAAAGGAGTGCGTGGCAGTTGGGATGATTTCTTAAAAAACTTAATACGTTAATTAAATATAATTTTTATTAAAATTTCGTAAGAAAAATACCCCTAAATAAATTTGTAGCACAAATATGATATTTTATAATTTTTTTTCATAAAAATCGGCCCATTACTTTTGGAGTTAAGTCGTAACATTAAATTTTCACTTCAGTTTTGTAAAATAGTTTAAATTTTTTAAATTTTATGTAACTGAAAAATATTGTTTTATACTGCAACCTTTAAAAAAAAAACAACAATAATTTTTTTCTTATTTTCGTATACATTCAATGCTTTGCGAGGTGTAACAAAGCTCGCCGGGAAGCTAGGCTTTACATATAAAAAAACTGTAAAAAATATCTGTATATTGAAAAATTTTTCGAGATCCTTTCTGCGTTGAACCTTTAACAGTACCAATTTGGATTCCATTAATGTAATTTTTAAAATTATTGTCTGTCCGTCTGTCTTTCTGTGCTTAATTTAAGTTTTCTTTTCACTTATCTTTTATGTTAACATGAAGTTAAAACCTAATTTTTTTTTATGAATTATAATAACACTGAATATGTAAGAGTATCTTTTATTAAAACTACATTTAATAAATTAACTTTTGTTTTAACTTTACTTTTTTCAATAAAAAAAAAAATCTGTCCCACATGTAATATCTTCAAATATCTCAAAAAGGTTCATGCTTGGTGGAACTTATTTTGTTATATGTAAAGGTTTTTCTCTGCTCAATTTTGAACTCTTCTCCCATCTTAACCAAGATAATGTTACATCCAAATATTTTTCAAATTTTTTTTACCTTAATACTTTTAACCTTAACTCATATCAAATGGAACAGTTCTGTAAAAAATTAACCTAATATATCAAGATTTAAATTCAACATATTTACAAGCTTAACTCAACCATTAAACAATAAAAACGATTCAACAACAACTTGTGGTCTTAAATTAGCTTAACTACTTCATTAAAGTTTAATTTATTATTTAACTCCTTGCGGTTTGTTGTATATATCCTTAAATATAGCTCACAACTTTATTAACTGAACAAACAGTTAAAAATAAATGGTTTTTATAACTTTATTTTAACTTTAAACTGTTTTGTTTATGTACGAAGTAATAAATTAAGGCAATGAAGTCCAACGTAAGTTTAACATCTACACGCACTCACACACACACACACAAATTGAAAAATACAAGCACAAAGTGTTTTTTATAGCTAATTTAATTCAATTTATGGCTCAAACGACGCCATTTAGTGAGTTTTACTCATAGAAGTAAACTTGTGCACACACACAACTGCAAATACATGCATCATATTTTGTAGCATAAATTTGTTGTTGTACAAAACCGCAACAACAAAAACAAAAATAGAACGTTAAGAAACGAAGCAAGGATTTGTTGCATTTCTTCAATATTCATAATAGTTGCTGCGCCTTTTATAGTAATTTTAAGTTGAAGGCAACTGCCAGGATGAATTTGTTGAATTTTTGCTACTGACACGCCTTTAAATGCCACCAACATTGCTTGCAACCGAACAGCGTTTGCTTATAACGCTTTGTGGCAGCCGGAAGTGCTGTCATAAAACATCAAAATGGCGTAAATATTAAAAGCAGCCGCAAGTTGTAGCCAGTTGTTTTTTTTTTTTTTTGCAAGAAATGCTTATGTGTGTTGCACTTTCTTATCCTTTACTTAAACATCGAAAAGTTGCTTTGTAGCCCGCATTTAATTAATTCATAAGCTGTTCGCTTTAATAGCTAATGCAACTGCCACACTTTGTGGCTTCATCCAAGTTGCAGGATAACGAGGCACAAGGTGATTCTTGCAGGCGTTTATTTTCAGCATTCTCAAGAAGCAGCAAAAGCCCTGAACATTATTTTTTTTTTTTTAATATTTTTCATTTCTTTAGATTGTGTGAAGACCATGTTTTGGTAATGTCGAAAGTTTGCTTGTGTTCAATTTTGTATAATTGGCATTATCCTTTACAAGGATTGTAATGCCAAAAGTTATTAAAAGGTTATAAAAAGGTAAACTTTAACTCGGTTCACCAGCCTGTGAATTCTTAAATTTATAGTTTGCATTCATTTTGAAATCTTCATTTGCATAAAGTTTTGTGTAAAAGAACAGAAAACTTAATTGAAAGAATTTAAAATGAGTCCAAGTAGAAATTCAGATTAAAAGTAACTCTAAACGCATAAATGATTTTAATATGTAAAAAAACAATAATTTTTCTTTTTGGCACATTACTTTAAGAAAATTGCATGTGCCTTCATGGAATGTAAAAGGAGCATTGAAACTATTATAATACTTTGCTTTTTAAAGAGCAACGTACAATTTGTGTAAAAGTTATGTTGTCATGTGAGTTTAGTATTTTGTATATTAAGATAAAGCAAAAAAATTCTTAATAAAGGAGCATTCTTAACACAAAATTATACAATGAACAGTATTTGAAGATTTTGTTTTGTTGTAAGAATTGTTGCAGAATAGAGCTCTGTTAATTTCGTGAAATCTCTTTATTACAATATTAAAGGGTGTCCCAACAAGAACGCGATTTTTAAATTTGGCGCCATTCGAAGTGTCATTGTTTGACATTTGAACAATTGTTATTGTTTGCTAGTAGAAGGTACGAGGTTAGTAAAAATGGAGCGCTACACGAATGAACAACGCATTCTCATTGTGAAATTGTTTTACCAAAATGGTGAAAGTTTTGCGGCTACAGTTCGCAAATTGCGATCAATTTGTGGTCACAATTATGCTCTAAAAGAGTCAACTGTAAAGACTGTAAACTGCAAACTGCAGCTGTACGTGATGATGTCGCTCAAACTCCATCCACCTCAATTCGACACCGAGCTCAGCAAATTGGTATCTCCAAATCCACTATGCAGCGAATTTTGACAAAAGATTTGCATCTACATGCATACAAAGTTCAATTGACTCAGGAACTGAAGCCAGCTGACCATGACAGCGAAGGGAGTTCGTTAATTGGGTATTGGAGAGACAACATGAAAATGCTGATTTTGCCGCTAAAATCATCTTCAGTGACGAGGCCCATTTCCATCTTGATGGCTTCGTCAATAGGCAGAATTGTCGCATTTGGGGTGAGGAAAATCCTCGAGTGATTCACGAGAAGCAAATGCATCCTCAACGTGTCACTGTGTGGTGTGGTTTTTGGGCTGGAGGAATCATTGGACCTTTTTTTATGAAAATGAGGCCGGTCAAGTGCAAACAGTCAATGGTGTTCGGTATCGTGAAATGAATGCCTAGAATTGAAGAAATGAATGTGGAGGGCATGTGGTTCCAACAAGACGGCGCCACATGTCATACAGCCAGAGAAACAATTCAATTGCTGCATCAGTCATTTCCCGGTCGTGTTATTTCGCGTTTTGGAGATCAGAATTGGCCGCCTAGATCGTGCGATTTAACACCATTAGATTTTTTTCTTTGGGGTTTTTTGAAGTCGATGGCTTACACGAATAAGCCGACTACGACTCAAGCCTTAAAAGAGGAAATTGGACGCTGCATTAATGAAATACCGCAGCATTTATGCAAAACGGTCATTGAAAATTTCATTAAAAGATCGCGTGTATGCCAGCAAAGCCGCGGCGGCCATCTGCACGTTATATTGTTCCATACATAACCTCATTCTATCTTCTTTACGATATAATAAAGTTTCAAGATTTTTTTTTTAAATATCTGTGTTTTATTTAAAATTTAAAAATTGCGCTCTTGTTGGGACACCCTTTATATTTGGTTCGCTAAATTTAGTTCTCTGGTGAGTTTAATTATGCTTCTGGGTGAATATATCGTCGCTGCACCTACAAAAATGGTTATGTTATTTTTGCCAATTTTTTTATTGCATATTTATTAACACTATCTATTGCTCATATTTCTGCATTTGCCATTTTTTAGATCTCTTTTGGTTTAGAAGTTATCAAAACAGCTATGTGCTCGCAGTAGTATATACACTCTGAAAAAAAATCAGTTTTTTTGCTCTCCTGAAAAGTTGCAGAAGAACACATAAGCATTTTTGTAGGAGCAAAGCCGAATTGTTGACAAAATTTGGAATTTTATGAGAACATTTTTATCTTCCAACATTTATTATTTTTAAATACCTGCTGTTATTATTATACTTTAATACCTTGGATTGCACTGTGAAACAAATTGAGGGTCATTGTCTCTGGGGTGTATTTGACATCAGTGACAAAAGCCTGAATCCCTTTTTGATTCACTATATCACAATTATTTTTTACAGTGCACAGTGTGGGATTCGATCAATCTAGGAGAACAAAATTCTGCATTTTTGTGATATGATTCTTTGGTTAATTCTTGAATTAAATTGTTCTAAAGTTGGGGTTTATCTCAAACATCCTCTTGGTTGCAGGGTGTTTGTTTCATTATATCTATATATGAGCCGTTTATTTTTAAAGTGGGACAAGTCTATTCTTTTTATTGCGAGTCGTTTAAAAGTTTGCATTTTAACAAATTTAAAAATACTGGTAAGCACTAGCACACATATTTTTTTTTGCGGTCTAAATTTATTATCCAATAGTGCTTATAGTGCTGGCTATAACAAATTAAGGTTTTATTATACCTAAATGGACTTGCCTCACTTTTAAAATTAACGAATTATCATAATCGTTAACTAAAAGTAGCGGGAAAATTAAACTTACGGCATGACTACATCCGATTTGGATCAAACTTTGCAAGAGGCATCATTGACGAAAATATAACACTTAAATTGGAGGAAAAGAAAATTTGGCGTGATTTTTGGCGGAGCTGCAGGGTGCTCAAAATTGACAAAATTTTGCAAAAACGTTGAAAATCGATTTTTACGAAAATTACTATCTCTAACACTTTTGACCGAATGTTAAGTTCTAACAACCGTTAGAAAGGTAATTAACCGGGCTTTAATTTAAAAATAGTTTAGGGATATTGAGATGGTTGGAATTTCTATACCTTTTGGTAAAGTAAATGATTCCGAAGAAGGGGTTCGAACAGCACCATTTAAAAATTTTATATAACTTCTACTTAAAGCTGGCAAAATTATATTTTTAACAATACACCCAAAAAAAAGCTTCGTACTATGTACAAAACAATTATTATATTCTACAAAGCTGTTTGTTATTTTCAGCCTACGAACGACTTTGTGAATAATATAAATGACCATTTGTACATTGTACAAAGAAATATTTGTATATTTTACAAACGCATTCGTTTCATCTACAAAGATACGAGCAAATATACGAACGCTGCTGCCACCGCTTTGTATATTTTCAAACAATGTTCGTTCAGTTCATAAATTTATACATTATAGATTTTTACAAACTAGCGTTTGTAGAATGTACAAAGTTACGAATTCAAAATTTTTTTTTCATGCGGCCAACAATACAAACGTTTGTACTATGTACAAAACATTTGTACATTCTACGAATAGCCTCTGTTTGTATTTCTACAAAGATTTTATTCGTAATTTTATCCTAAATATTTTTTGGGTGTATAACAATTAGGTTGGTGACTGAATGGGTAAATGATATATTGTAAATTTAACATCTTAACACAAATGTTTTTTTTATAAAGGAGTTTCTTCCCCGAATTTTAATTTTGTTGGAAAGTTAATTGAAAGGACTTTAATCTAAAAATAAGTTTGAGAAAATTTGGTGGTTGCGGGTTCCATCCCTTGTGGCACGGTAATTAATTTTATAGTAGGGCTCCGAAAAACATTATTTAAAAATTCAAAACAAATTTTTTTCAAAGCTGTTTGCGCAACATTAAATAGCTTAATACTGCCGTTTCAAAAATAAAATTAGAGTGTGGCCTCATAGAACTCTATGACAAAAAAGTTAAATTAAAAAAAAAAACTACAGCTGCCATTCCTAGTGATTTTCGACCCATAAGTCTGCTATACTCAATTTCAAAAGTTTTTGAAAATCTAATGGCGAAACAAATTTCTAAATATCGCCTTAAACAAAATTTACTCTCTTCCTTGCAGTCTGGGTTTCGTCCTGGACATAGCTGTTTTACCGCAGTCGTAAAAGTTCTGGATGATAAAAGAACTCCGTTTGACAGGGGACAGATCACCTTCACTTGTTTGTTGGATTTCTCGAAAGCGTTCGATAGTGTCAGTTACCTCTTGCTTTGCAGGAAGTTAGAAATGTTCTTCAACTTTTCAGATACTGCTGTAAAACTTTTAAAAAGTTTCTTAGAAGGGAGGACGCAGAGAGTTAAAATAGGGAATGTATTTTCAGGGATCAGGCGAATTAGTAGTGGAGTGTCCCAAGGATCAGTACTTGGACCGCTCGCTACTCTTTACAATGTTCTTAAACGACATTTTTCGGTCTGCAAAGATGTCTCAATGCACGCGTACGCAGATGACTTGCAACTGTATCTTTCCCGACCTTCAGGTCTCATTGAAGATTTATGTGCCAGAGTAAACGATGACCTGCTAGAAATCGCCAAATGGGCCAGTGAAAACAACCTCTGCCTAAACCCCAAAAAATCTCATGTGCTACCTGCTATGAAATATAGATACCCATTTACTGAACTGCCTCATATCTTCTTTAATGGAACTAAACTTAGCCTTGTTAGCACAGTAACTAATCTCGGTTTTATTATGAACTCTTCACTTACGTGCGAAGACCATATCAACAGTGTGGTAAGTAAAGTTTATTATTCCTTACGTAACCTAAGAAAAACTGTACCATTTATTCCAACAGAAACGAGAGAAGACTGATAGTACCCATAATAACCAACTCTGAAGTTGTATATAGCAAGCTCGATTCGAGGTCATCACATAAGTTATTAGTGGCATATAACAACGCAGCTCGATATGATTGCGGTATCCGAAGGTTTGATCATATCTCAACACACAGTAATCGCGTTCTTGGCTGCGGTATTATAAACTTTCTCAATGCAAGAAACTGTATTTTCCTTCATTGACTTATATATTCAAAAAGTCCTAACTATCTATTTGAAAACATTCAATTCTGCAGGTCCACCTGAAGCCTTTTTTTCCTAGTTTCCCCCTTCAAATACAGTGAATCTAGTAGAATGTTTTTCATTAGTGCAATTTGACTTTGGAATACCCTTCCAAATTGTATTTTTTTTTTTTTTTTTTTTGGAATCGCCCGGAGGTATGACATCTTCCAAAGATACGTATACCCGTCCTATACGCATGCACGATTTACATTCTTTAATCTGCCCGAATCAGCCGGGACAGACAGAATGCACCTACGCACTAAAACATACCCCCTATTGGCAATTAGGATTTTCCACTAAGCACATTAATTGGCTTTTCAGCGGAATTTAAAAATTGAATATATATAAAACGCGTATTTAAGTATACTTGATTCTATATAAATAAGCAACATCGAATTAAATAACAGTAATTATCAATTTAAGGTACCCGAAAAACAATCAAAAACACTAAACTTATTTTAACTGGTTTGCGGCCATTGTCCAACCCAAGGTTGCCAGTATTGTGGGAAAAATCCCATTCGTGGTAATTTTTAATTGGTCTTGGGAATTTATTTTTTTTGGGAATTCCCATGGTATTTTTTAATTCAGCGTGGTATTTTTTAATTGGCGTGGGAATTCAGCGTGGTATTTTTTAATTGCATGGGAATTTGGGAATATTTTCTTAAAAAGTTTTTTTTTTCACTTTTATTAATTAAGCAAAATCTTAATCATAGTATTAGATGATCGACGTATATATACAGTAGAATAAAGCTATAAGTTTACGCTGTACATTTCTTCGAACTTACTCTTAATATAAATGAATAAATTACATATTTGTTTTAAGAACAAGTTGACATCACAAAATTGCATAAAAACGAATAGCGTATTCTTTTCTGAAAAAAAATTCTAAACTTAAAATTCTGACCTTTCTGAAAATTCCACATTTCTGCATGCAAGCGTTAAGCTTACAAAAATTATTTTAAAAGTCCAAAAAAATTGAAATATATAAGACTACCAGAACAATAATAGACAATATTTGCAAGTTTACTTATCGAATCCAATAATCAGCAATTATCTTTTAAAATCAAAATTAAATAACAGTTGCCATAAAAAATTTATATTTATTTTATTTTGTTTATTTTTTTATTTCTGAAGTCACTTATGTATATTATTTTATATGAGAAATAAGTACCTACATTTTTTAAAAATCATATTGTGTTGAAATTAACTGTTTATCTGTTCTTTACAAAACACAAATATCTTTGAAAACTAATATTTAATTTATTTTGTTTATTTTCTATTTTTGAAGTCACTGACATTATTTTATATTAGAAATAAGTGCCTAATTTTTTGAAAAATCATATTGTGTTAAATTCACTGTTTATCACTTCACAAAGCACAAATATCTTTGAAAACTATATACATATTTTATTATGGTTATTTTTTATTCTGAAGTCACTTTTATTATTTGATATTAGAAATAAGTACCTAAATTTTTGAAAAGTCATGTTGTGTTAAAATGAATTGCTTATCACCTCACAAACCACAAATATTTTTGAAAACAATATTTTTCTTTATTTTGTTTATTTTTTATTATTTTATTTTTATAAGCATACTATCGTTTTAAAAATTATTAAATGGATACATACAAATAAAATTCACGATCTCAAATATAAGACAAAAACATGTGATATGTGTAACAATTAACTTTATGTGAAACAATTTGTATTTTCCTAACTAGAACTGATGGTCCATATTTGGGTTGCAGCGAAGTCGTAGCGTTTATTTTTGTGTCAACATTGACATGATGTTATGTATTGGTTACGTTACAGAGATCACTATTTTTCGAAAGTGGTGCAACACAATGCCGACATTGTGCTAGTAAAAATTACTTTGAAGTTACTTATTTTATTTTAGTATAAATGCATTACAGAGTTGCCAATTTTGTTTACAGCCATAATTATTATAAATTATTTTATAATTAGAATTTATATAAAATATAAGAGTACAACATAATATTAGGTGTTTTGGATATTTTTTGGAGCTAAATGTAGATGGGAAAGAAGATTTTCGGTAAAAAACAGCCAAAACTTCTTAAAAATTTAAGCGCAATCTAAATTCAGAAAATATTGTAATAATTTCATATATTAATAAAAAATGTTTTAAAAAGTTTTGTGAAGAAAGTATTGTATACAAATTTCAGGAATAGTTTTTAATGTAAGCAATCAATAAAACATAGTTGAAAAGCTTAACAATACAATATAAAAGCAATTTCATGTTTATTGTTAGGAAAATATAATAATAATTTGCGGCCACCATTTTAAATAGAAAGAGCCTACTTTGGGTCGCAATTATCTAATCGTTACAAAATGATTACATCTTAAGTTATTATTCCATAGTTGAGTGATGCATTTTTTAAAGGTAAGACTTGATAAATCGTTACAACATTCCGTGACCTAGTGGTGAAATAGTATTAAAAAGTAAATTCACATTGAAGGCTTTATTTAAGAATAGGAATTTTTAAAAATAGGAATTTTTACAAACTTTTCCCATAAAATATTATCCAAATCAGTATCTCTGCAACGTCGTCATGTAAAAAATGTGCATTAAGTAACCTGTGGTCGCAAAAATTCTACTTGGGTTATTTATTTGTTATAGTTTTGAAACAAAGACAATAAATGCAAAATTTTTAACTATCGACGTGTCTATTTATTTCTGTAATGCAAAAATTTCTGGTATTTCTAAACTTTTTAAAATTTCTTATACATATGGGATTTTTCGTGGTATTTTTTAATACGTATGGGATTTTTTGTGGGATTTTTAAATGCATATGGGATTTTTGGTGGTATTTTTAAAACGCGTGGTATTTTTGTGGTAATTTTAAATGATCGTGGGATTTTTTTTGGTATTTTTTAATTGCTGTGGGAATTTTTTTTGTTTACCATGGGAATTTTGGTGGTATTTAATTTATGTGACTTTGGGAAAAAGGTAATTTTCGTGGGAATTGTTACGAATTTTGGCTGGCAACCTTGGTCCAACCCAAGGACCTACGTGGAAATGAGATAAATCTCATATCCGCCAAATCAAAATCCCAATTAGTTGCATATGCATTTGGGCCAACGCAGGCATAAACTTGTGTGGAAAAGAGATATACTCTGGCACACCAATCCAGGTGATAGTGTGAGTTCAGTCTAATTTCAAATCAGGAAACCACGTGAGCACGTAAATCCCAATTCGATTAAAAATTAAAATATTGAATAATTAAAAAGTAAGTTTTAAAAACGATTCATATTTGATGGTGCTTACTTTATAAAACATAATATCGAGACAAAAAAGAGAAACAGAACAATCTCAATTACCTATATTATATTGTTATAAATCTGCGTTAGGTATAATAGGATTAAGTTAAATTGATTTAATTATTTAAATGTTATATAATTTTCCGTTTTAAGACGTCTACCGAATCAGAAAAATTACTCATGTTGAAGTTATCATTGAAATCACTGCACATACATCGTAAAGGTTCATGAAGAGCGTAATTAGAACTGCACTGACTCAACTTGAAAAACAGAAAATGTCTAGTTCCTCTCCTTGGGATGTTAAAATTTAGTGCTGAGATGAGATATTCCGAATTAATCTCGCCACGAAGTAATTTATACAGAAACATGACATTAAGCATCATTCACTGCTTCTTAGGGAAGGTAGTAAAATAATTTTAGGGCGTATTTCATACGATGGAAGCATAATATTGGGGTTCCAACGACTATGACGTAAAGCAAAAAGTAAAAACTGTTTTTGAACGGATTGTATGGCGTCGATGTAGACATTATATTGTGGGTTCCATACAACTGATGCATATTCAAGAATTGGCCTTACGGGAGAGGTATATAAAAATTTAGTAGTAAAGGGATCACTGAATTCTTTAGCCCATCTTTTAATGAAACCAAGGACTCCTCTTGCCTTATTTATCACCATATTAACGTGGAGATTGAAGCGAAGTTTTGAATCCATTATAACACCAAGATCGAGAAAACTGGAAACTATTTCTAAGTTAGTGTTATTTATAGTGTAATTTATGTTACTAGCAGATCTTCGCGAGAATGTCATTTGCTTACATTTTTTTAAGTTGAGATTTAATATATTTAAGCTACACCAGTCCACAAGTCTATTTAGATCAGATTGTAAAAGATGTCGTTCTTCGGGTGATTTGTAACAAAGAAAAAGTTTCACGTCGTCAGCGTACATTAAGACGTTACAGTGTTTTATTACCAAAGGAAGATCATTAATGAATAGTAAAAACAAAACCGGTCCAAGATGACTGCCCTGAGGAACGCCAGAAGTGACCGAAATACTTTTTGAAAGAGAATTCTTATATAAAACCTTTTGAGTACGTCTAGATAAATACGAACTTATCCAATTTAATAATGTGACAGGAAACCCAATAAGGTGGAGTTTTTTCAAAAGAATATTATTATTAACACTGTCGAAAGCTTTGCTTAGGTCCGTATAAATAACATCAGTCTACAGTTCCAAAGAAAAACCATTTATAACACACGTAGTGAACTCTAAGAGGTTTATTGTAGTGGACTTGCCCTTCAGAAAACCATGTTGAAAGACAGAAATGGTGGAAGACACGGAGTGGGTTAATTGATCAGTTATGATTTTCTCAAATAACTTAGGGATTGCACTTAATTTTGCAATTCCTCGATAGTTAGAAACATCTATCTTGGAGCCAGATTTATGAAGGGGTACAATATAAGAATCCTTCCATATAATAGGAAAATAACCACTATGCAAGGAAATATTAAAAATGTTGGCTAGAGGAATACACAGGTTTGTAGCACATTGCTTTAAAATACAGCTTGGAATTTTATCAGGGCCGGTCGTAAAAGAAGATTTTACTTGTCCAAGATAACACATAACAATATTTGGGTCCATTACAGGAGTTTCAAAAGAGTTAACTGGCGGGAGAAAAGGATACACCGTGCTAGTATTAAATGGTATATCGGAGTAAGTTGATTTAAAGAAGTTTGCAAACATGTTAGAAATCACATTGTTACAAGATGATTCTTCCTGATTGAATTTCATAAGGGGTGGAAAACTGGAGGCTTTACGTTTTGAGTTAACAAAACTATAGAAAAGTTTTGGATCATCTTTAAATTGAGATTTTATGTTAATTATATAAGCAAAATAGCATTGTTTATTTAGTAGTTGATATCTATAACGACAAGAAGAATAGGAAGCAAAGTCTTAACTAGAACCAGATATTTTATATTTTTCAAATAAACGATTTTTTAAATTTTTAGATCATTTGTTAGCCAGGGTGGATTTAAAGGATTGGAGAAACACCTTTTTTTGGGACGGACAATAAAAAACATCTTTGCAGAGTATCATTGAAAAACTGTACAGAAGATTCGACGTCATAACAAGAATATGATGTTTCACTAGTTAAAATTGGAGACCAATCAGTCTGCGAAAGTAAGGAATTAAGTTTTACATAGTCCATTTTCTTAAAATTATAAAATTTTTTATTTCGCGCATCAGCAGTTACTTTATCTTCTTTTTCGTGGGGGAGTAAAACTGTTATTTCAAGAGTTGGATGATGTACATCTTCTGGAAGAGATACGGGATTCGAACAATGGAGATTAACAGTAGTGCATCTATCTACAAATACAAGATCTAGGGTTCTGTGGTTTATATTTAAAATATCATTGACTTGTTGAAGACACAGATCAGACAGCTTATTTAAGAAGTCATTTATCCAATCACTATTGGAAACAGGAATAAGAAATGAAGAATTGTCAGACGATCTCCAAGTCACAAAAGGTAGGTTAAAATCACCCAGCACAATAAGAACGTCTTTATTTTTTAACAAATTATGAACTTTTTCGATGGCGTGTAAGTGTTTTAAATACATTGTTAAGTCACATTTAGGAGGAATGTAAGAGCAGGTAACATAAATAATACTATTATTTAATTTAACTGCAACACAAATGAACTCAATGTCACTGGTGTCCAGAATTGTCAATTCTTCAGACACAAGCGAGTATTGGACAGCTATCAAAACACCACCACCGATCTTATCATGACGATCTTTACGAAAAATTTGATATTTATTGCACATTATTTCAGAATTTAAGATATTAGAGTGAAGCTAAGTCTCTGTAAAAATTATAATGTTTATTATTACTTATTATTATTTAATTCATCTTCATCAAACAGAGTATAAATATCTCTTACTGATTACTTAAATACACTAAATGACTAAAGTGAATTTATCAATTAGATACAAATTAAAGTTATTTTCTAGAGTTATAATATATACTGTTAAAATATAAAAGCAAGGAATTTTTAAACACATCTCTACTTAAACCAAGATTAAAATCTATATCTTGGCACACAGAGTTTGCCAGTCTTAAGCAACGCGTTAAAGGTTCATTCATGCAGTAATTCACTCTATGAAAAGGTTCATAAAATAAATTTTGAGCCCTTAGAACACGAGAAGGTATGTGAAAAGAAATTTGATAAAGTATAAACGAACAATTAATATCAAAGCAAATTATATCTCTCACAAACATAATAGCAAAATATTTACGCCGGATGACTAAAGATTGTATTCCCAGAAGGAACCTTCTAGCTCTATATTCAGGCATATCAATATTCCATCTCAAGCGACTTATTGCAAATCTCGTAAAACGTCTCTGAATTTTCTCGATTCTGTTAGAAGCACATGCATAAAAGGGATCCCATATTATGCAACAATATTCTAAAATAGACCTTACAAAGGCAAAATATAAAGCTTTAAGAGAAAAAGGATCACAAAGGTCTTTAGAGTTCCTGATTATAAAACCTAACATACCATTGGCCTTTGCAACAATATAGTCAATGTGACTTGAAAATGTGAGTTTGATATCAAAAATTACTCCAAGACCTTTTTTCTCAGTTATTCTTAACAAAGTCGTATTTCCCAGCTTATAAGAGTAAAATGCAGGAGAATTACTTCGGCAAAATGTCATGCTTTGGCATTTAGATAAATTGAGGGGCAATAAATTGCTACTGCACCAAGAAGATAGTTGGGACAGATCCCTCTCCATATTTATACTATCATTTGTATCTTTAATAACAGAAAAAATTTTTATGTCATCAAAATCAAAACTGTTTATGAAAATATCGGAAAGTTTGAAGTTAAGACCCCTGACATTTTGATACACAAGCTCTAATTTAGACTTGTGGTTTATTAATCATTTTTGAATGAGATTCAGGGCTATTTCGGGGACGCGGCAATTGTCCAACATTTACCGGTCTTGGATTGCTTTTAAATTCAAATTCGCGTACAATTGTGTTAGGCGGCCAAAAGTTTACTTCAACTATGGCATTAAATAAATTTTCAGGAACTGTTAATCTAATAGAAGTATTCGATCTTACATTTGAATATTTGAATTTATGAACCGAAAGATGCAAGGAACAATTCAACTTTGATTTAATGAAAAAATCTATATCAACCTCTGTTGTATCCGCAACTAAGCGAGAAACAAAGATTGATTTAGTTGGTGGAATTGCAATGATTGGCTTAGGTGGAACAGAAACCTGAAAAGAAAGAGGAACAACCTGGGAGTCGACCAAAGTTGGTGAAAGAGAAACAGTTTGGGCATAAGACATGACTGGAAATGAAGGTATTAAATGCATCAGCAACAAAACAACCTTTATGTGCCTCATCTAATATGACTATTTCTCCTAACTATTTTTTCTCAAACTTTCTCATTATTTATTTCTTACATATACTCTATACTTTAACTTCTCACTTTACCGTCTAACTTTAATTTCTCATAATAGATATACTAAAATCATTTAAATAACTTTAAATTTTATCTAGCACTAAGTTTTCCTATGAATCTGTTGCTATTTATTTAAATTGTTATTTTGAGTTTCTGTTGTAAATTATTGTATTGTTGCATTTAAGAAATCAGTCTTATACGCTAATATTTTTTATCAATAAACTTAAACTTAAATAATTCAAATTGAAATTTCAATGTACGAGCAACTGAATTACAACTTACTTGTAAGCTAATAATGCATAGAAGTCAAATATTTTTAATTTGCAGTTTTTTGCAGTGTTGCCAATATAACTAAAATTTTCCAGTGTTGCAAGTTAACACTGGAAAATACTATCGAAACACTACATACAATTATGATAAACTTATTATTATTATTTTTATTATATATTTAAAATTCTGCCGTAATATTCAGCTACGTCGCATACGTTTTCATATCACGATTTTAAGTCTATTGATTCTTATGCTCTTTTCTGTGATCTGTCTGTAGCTCCGTGGTATAATGTGTGGTTTTGTCTTAATATTGAAGATAAGCTGACCATATTTACAAGTGCAATAACTGAACTGTTCGTAAAACATGTCCCTTTGAAAACTGTAAATATTAAAAATATTTCCTGCCGTGGTTTACAAATCGTGTGCAGCTTGCCATAAAAAAAAGAAATAGGTTGCATGCAATATGGAAAAAGAATCCTTCATCTGAAAAATTTGAAAACTATAGAAGTGCTAGGAATGCTTCCATAACCATAATAAGGCAATCAAAAATAAGGTATTGCTCAACCAAACTCAAAACCACTTTTCCACCTAAAGTTTTATGGAACAATCTCAAAAACTTAAGCATTGTTGACAAGCAAACACCTAACTGCCAAATTCATCCTGAGCGTCTTAATGAATATTTTCTGGCTAGCGCCAATGTGAACCAAAATTACATTCCAAGTTCCCATACATTTTTAGGTACTCCTATTGAACATACATTTCAGTTAACCACGGTGACAGAAGACGATGTTGCAAAGGCTGTATTGAATATTAAATCAAATGCTGTTGGTAAAGATGGTATAAATATAAAATTTGTAGAGATTATTTTACCACACATTCTTAGCTCTCTAACTCACATTATTAATTATTGTTTTACTACATCGTCTTTTCCACAGTTGTGGAAATCTGCTATAGTAACGCCGGTGGCAAAAAAAAATACAGCTTGTGAGCGGAAGGATTTCAGGCCTATTAATCATCCTGTCTTCATTATCCAAAGTATGTGAATCCATCATGGCTAACCAAATATCATCATTCTTAAGTGAATATAATCTTTTGTCTCCATTCCAATCTGGTTTTCGCACAAGGTCACAATTGCTCTACTGCTACGGTTAAAGTAATGGATGATATAAGGACTTATTATGATGATGGTAGACTAACTCTATTGTGTCTGCTTGATTTTTTAAAAGCATTTGACACTGTAAGTCATGAACTCCTTTGTCAAAAATTAAAATATTTTTTTGGTTTCTGCGACAGTGCCACTCATTTGTTAAGTAGCTATTTGACAAATAGAGTACAAAAAGTGAAGGTCGGTACTACTTTTTCATAATATGAAGCTGTTTGCTGTGGTATGCCTCAGGGATCGGTTCTTGGCCCGCTGCTCTTCTCCATGTTCGTGAATGACATTTTTCACTGCTGCACATATTCGTCCATGCATGCTTATGCTGATGACGTTCAGATTTACTTGTCTGGTAGAACAAACCTCATGGAAGATTTAGTATGCAAACTGAATGAAGATCTTGACAGTATAAACCAATGGGCTATGAAAAATAGTCTTCACCTTAATGTACTTAAGTCGTATGTGTTGCCTGTCTCTAAAGAAAAAAATAGGCCCTGACTCCATTCCAGACGTTATATTGGGTGATAAAATCATACAAATAGTTAATAGTGTTGTAAGTCTTGGATTTAATATCAATGATTCCCTTACTTGCACAGATCATATCAACAGTGTAGTCCGCAAAATCTATTACATCTTGCGTAACCTTAGGATGTCGTCTGAGTATACACCTATTGATCTAAGACGTAAACTTGTAATTCAGCTCGTTGTCCCCGTCATAACATATTCTGAACTTGTATACAGCAAGTTAGACTCGCTGTCTCAACTAAAATTGCAGATCGCGTTTAATCATGCCACTCGTTATGTCTACGGCTTGCGTAAATTTGATTTATTTCATTTAGCTCAATTAAAAAACTGTATACTTGGGTGCGATATCATAAGCTACTCTAATGCCAGGAATTGCATATTTTTACACAAACTCATACACCACAAAACTCCTTTCTACTTATTTGAAAAACTGCAATTTAGTCGGTCAATTAGAAGCCAAGTGCTAATTATACCTAATTTTAACTTTCTAAACTCCACAAGACTATTCTTTATTAATGCCGCTAGATAACGGAATTCATTGCCTTGTAGCTTAAAATCCATAGCGTCAAAAACATCCTTCAAACATGCTATTTTGAAGCACTTTTCATCACATAATACTTAACAAAATATCAGATCTTTAGCTCTATATGACTTTCTCTCTCTATCTCTCTCTCTTGTTTGCTCTTTCTTAATTTTATCTGTTTTTATTTATTTTATTTTATAAGTTAATTTTATAAGTTTTATCTGTCTTATGAATTTACATTTGTTTAACATAAAATTTTTTTTGATAATACTTTTAATTGTATAACAATAAATTTAAATTACCTTAGATTTAAGTTTAAATGTTTTATAATAAGTTGAATTCAAATGACGTCTTTGAGCTCTGTACTATAAAAGAACCTAGTTCTTAATGTACTAATATAAATAAATAATAATAATAATATATTCGGTTAGCAATAGTTTCAACCTAAGGAGGACTTTCTCTTCCTTCACTTCCACTTTCAAAATAAACTTATTTGCAAAACCGTTAATACCTAAAACTCTCCTCCCCGTATTATTAGGCAATCTGATTTTTGTTGTACTATAAAATGTTTGCTGATAAATAGATCGATATTAAGTTGAAAACTATACTTTCTATTAGTTTAAATATAACTATCATTATCTCAATTTTCTTTAAAAATGGACTGGCCCCACTTTCAAAATAAACGGCTCATATATAAGAGAAACTGCCGCACAATGAACTGTCTCTAAATAAGCGATGGACAAAAATAAATAGAGTGCTCCTATGATAATGTAATTTTGTAAAGAAATGATAATGTAATGTGTAATGAAAATAATCGAAATGGGTTAGACCCTAGGGGTACCTCCTTTGAATCTATATATAAATTTTTTACTTGATTTTGTATGGGAGGTACATATAAAGGTTTAGCTATCTTAACAAAAATTCATCAGAATGGTTGTCAAATAAAGTTTTAGTTGTGTACTGAAAATAGTCGAAATCGCTTAGAGCCTAGAGGTACCTCCTTAGCGCCTATGTAAATTTTTACTTGATTTTGTATGTACATTTTTTAAGCATTTTTTATAAAAAAAAATATATACAATATGTTTGTAGGTCGAAGAAGAAGAAATTATTTGCAGTTCCTGATTAAATAGAATCTATACTAGTAGATTAAAGAAAAAAAAAATGGCTCTTATTTTATGGGATTATTTTTTTTCATCGAAATTTGTAATTTCTAAAACTATTCATTCGATAATATCATTTATTATAATCACTAAAATATATATAAAATTTTATATTTTCTTAGATTTCTTTTTTTTTTTGCTCAATTATTTTTTATAATAAAAAATTTACTTGGTTCAGTTTAGTCAAAACACAAATTTCTGACTATTTGTTTAAGAGAACCCAAAACAAATTGAACAAAATATGATTTTTTTAAAAATATCTTATTTTTGAAGTATCACAGCGTAGCCAAAACTGAGTCTTTCCCCTAAATATTTTGTTTTTGTCTTATCTCTGCAATTACCTGTTGATTGAAATAAACATTGTCTAGTTTCAAGTCATAAAAATTTTTATTTTTATCAATGGGACAACGCACTGTGTATCGTTCGTGTGTACACTCATACCAAGAGAATGGATCGTTCGATTTTCACGATTTTGGGCTTAATATATCCGTATTAGCCAAAGACAGGATGCTATTGAGAAAAAAGAGGTGTGGCAACTCCCATACAACTCAAAATTCCGATATCGAATAGCTTTTGAGTTAAAGATCGCACTGCCTCGAAATTTGATATTCGACCACAATTTACACGTGCCGTTTCACCGATAACATTTTATGGGCGTTCGACAAGAGAGCATGACACCTCCTATACAATCCAAATTTCCGATATCGAGTAGCTTGGTGGTGGCCCAACTGAAACATTTATTTAATTGAAAAACATTCTGTCTGAGTTAGGAATTGAACCCGGACTGCCACGGTTTCTTAGCTTACGGGCCACTTACCCTACTTAGTAAGCTTTGGCCGCCACTAAAATGGGTTTTGGACACGGGGGCGTGCCAGCAACGCGTCAGGTTTCCCCCAGGTGCCTATAGAGAAAAAAGCACACTTTGAATTTTTACTTCGAAGCACTAAATTGTTTTAGAACAAAATGTATTAGAACTTGCAGGATTTTTTGATTTACAATGAAACAAAAAAAATTAAAAAAGCTGTAAAAATACAAAAACCCTTGCGACATTAAGGCCTCTTCCTAAAAAGCAAATATTTAAAAAACTTGCCAAAAACTCTCTTGAAAAGTTATCATGCCAAAAAAAACTTGTACGAACTATCTATGAGATTGAAACTAAAAAAAAAAATAATTTTTTATGCAAACATATGCGAACTGTGTTGTACATAAACTTTTAAAACTCGTTTAATATTTTGTTTATTACTTCTTTCAGAATCTGTTATTATTTTGTTTGTTGTACGGTGTTGCCCTCAAACAAGTTCGACTCACCTTTTCTGAAGAAACTTTCGCTTAAAGTCTCGAAACACGCCATTTCCTTCCTCATCATTGATATAGCGTATCCGCTGATGCTGCTGAGAGGGCAACAGATGACGATTTGTTACACCGAAATCCATCTGAACATCGACTACCAGCAGCAGCGTCAGCAGAATCAGTGTAGCGCCAAGACTGATGGCAAGACGCTCCTTGAGCTTCATCGAACGCAGCATCGCCATCATCAGTCCTGTTGGTGAGTCAACGTCTGTCCGCTGATTAGCTGCTTGTGTGACTTGCTCTACGAAAGGAATGCTTCTAGCGTTTTGTTGTGGCTTTTTATCAGATGTCTTCAAGAAAGCTGCAACATAATCGAAAATGGTCAGCAGTCCAATCTTCCGTACAAGAGCTAAAAACCACAACCAAGTTGATGATGATGATGTTGATGAGCTCGCTGATGATGACTGATTTAAACTAACTTTTTCATCTTTCGAGCACGTGGCATTTGTTAAACGCTGACGTCTTTTGTGTAGAACCCGTTTAGTTTTTAGTGTATCGCTTAACGGCGTCTGTTCTACGACCTCTGTTTTCGCGAGCGTTTCACTAGCAACTAAATTGTAATTTTTATTTGTAAAAAATTTGTCGTTGTTATTATTATAAATATATGTTTTGTTGTTATGAAAGTTGGTGTTGTTGTTGTTGTTGTCGATGTTTTTTGTGTAAACGTTGTTATAAAATATTGAATGGTTTTTCACCAAATTGACGTCGTTATCGATGATTTTATTTGCTGTAGCATTGCTTTTATTGCATCTTATTTTATTGCTTGTTGCTCGTACAACGTTTTGCCGCTGCTGCTGCTGCTGCTGCTGCTGCTGCTCTGTTTGTCTGTCTGTTTGCTCAGCTGATAATCCCCAACGTTTCGTTGTTAACCTTTTATCACCGAGTACTCTTACGTTTTTGCCACATTCGTTGTCCCCTGATAAGGTTGCGTCTATAGATATTTTTTGTTGTTGTTGCTTGCGTCTAAAATTGCTTAAACGTTCGGCAAGTTGTTGCTGCTGTTCTGATTGTGAAACGATGAAATAGCTGTAAAAATCGAATTAATTAGTACAAAGAATTTATTAATGAGTAAACAAATAATTTTATAAGTACTTTGTAACTAGTATTTCATGGTAAAATTACATGCATCCTTGGTTCATTTGACCCCACAAAATGAAATTTGATTCAAAATGTACAATGAAATAAGAGCCCAATTTTTTCTTTATTAAACAACAAAACGAATAATTGTGGTCTTTTTTCTGTATTGGATTTTTTGTCCATTTTATGAAGTAGGGCTACATTTCATTGTAAAATTAGATCCCAAAATTTGAAAACAAAAAATTACTCTTGCATTTTTTGTTTGGTCTGGTTGTATATTTTATATATTAAATGATTCTTATACGATTTTTGGTGCCTTTTAATTTAGTTTTGGGGGTGTTATTTCTTTGCCTATATTTTGCGTGGTTTTATTTTATTGCTAAATAAAGCCTCAATTTTAAGGTCTTGTTTCATTTTATGTTTGGGGCTTTATTTCCTTAAGTCTTGTATCATAGAGTCGGTACAACTAGCTTTTTATTTTTTTTCTATAATAAATCTATCTATAATCTATAATTAAAGTTTTTTCTAGACACTGAGAAACTGTGAAACTGAGAAATTGACACTTAAAATCTCATCGTCTCAGTGGCGCGCGCTTTCACGGGTATCACGGGTAGCCCTTAGCAGGGCCGAAATTGCAATAAAATCAGCAAGTGATTTTTTCTTTTTCATAATGAAAAAACGTTGTCGTTGTTTTGTTTTTCCTTTGGAAAGATTAGATAGAGCAATTAATTGTTCTAACTTTGACCTAAAGCTCAATAAACGATTTTAAGCTATCAAAAAACTAGAATTTGTATTTAAAATCAAGTATGATTTGAACTGTCAAACATTAAGAATTTGTATATAAATCATATAAAATCAACATATAACCTATAATATTATTTAAATTAGGTAAATATACTGTTATCATTTTACTCAGAAAGTACCAGGGCAATTTTTATGAAAAAAAGTTATTTATATTTTTATTTTTATTTTTATTTTTATTTTTATTTTTATTTTTATTTTTATTTTTATTTTTATTTTTATTTTTATTTTTATTTTTATTTTTATTTTTATTTTTATTTTTATTTTTATTTTTATTTTTATTTTTATTTTTATTTTTATTTTTATTTTTATTTTTATTTTTATTTTTATTTTTATTTTTATTTTTATTTTTATTTTTATTTTTATTTTTATTTTTATTTTTATTTTTATTTTTATTTTTATTTTTATTTTTATTTTTATTTTTATTTTTATTTTTATTTTTATTTTTATTTTTATTTTTATTTTTATTTTTATTTTTATTTTTATTTTTATTTTTATTTTTATTTTTATTTTTATTTTTATTTTTATTTTTATTTTTATTTTTATTTTTATTTTTATTTTTATTTTTATTTTTATTTTTATTTTTATTTTTATTTTTATTTTTATTTTTATTTTTATTTTTATTTTTATTTTTATTTTTATTTTTATTTTTATTTTTATTTTTATTTTTATTTTTATTTTTATTTTTATTTTTATTTTTATTTTTATTTTTATTTTTATTTTTATTTTTATTTTTATTTTTATTTTTATTTTTATTTTTATTTTTATTTTTATTTTTATTTTTATTTTTATTTTTATTTTTATTTTTATTTTTATTTTTATTTTTATTTTTATTTTTATTTTTATTTTTATTTTTATTTTTATTTTTATTTTTATTTTTATTTTTATTTTTATTTTTATTTTTATTTTTATTTTTATTTTTATTTTTATTTTTATTTTTATTTTTATTTTTATTTTTATTTTTATTTTTATTTTTATTTTTATTTTTATTTTTATTTTTATTTTTATTTTTATTTTTATTTTTATTTTTATTTTTATTTTTATTTTTATTTTTATTTTTATTTTTATTTTTATTTTTATTTTTATTTTTATTTTTATTTTTATTTTTATTTTTATTTTTATTTTTATTTTTATTTTTATTTTTATTTTTATTTTTATTTTTATTTTTATTTTTATTTTTATTTTTATTTTTATTTTTATTTTTATTTTTATTTTTATTTTTATTTTTATTTTTATTTTTATTTTTATTTTTATTTTTATTTTTATTTTTATTTTTATTTTTATTTTTATTTTTATTTTTATTTTTATTTTTATTTTTATTTTTATTTTTATTTTTATTTTTATTTTTATTTTTATTTTTATTTTTATTTTTATTTTTATTTTTATTTTTATTTTTATTTTTATTTTTATTTTTATTTTTATTTTTATTTTTATTTTTATTTTTATTTTTATTTTTATTTTTATTTTTATTTTTATTTTTATTTTTATTTTTATTTTTATTTTTATTTTTATTTTTATTTTTATTTTTATTTTTATTTTTATTTTTATTTTTATTTTTATTTTTATTTTTATTTTTATTTTTATTTTTATTTTTATTTTTATTTTTATTTTTATTTTTATTTTTATTTTTATTTTTATTTTTATTTTTATTTTTATTTTTATTTTTATTTTTATTTTTATTTTTATTTTTATTTTTATTTTTATTTTTATTTTTATTTTTATTTTTATTTTTATTTTTATTTTTATTTTTATTTTTATTTTTATTTTTATTTTTATTTTTATTTTTATTTTTATTTTTATTTTTATTTTTATTTTTATTTTTATTTTTATTTTTATTTTTATTTTTATTTTTATTTTTATTTTTATTTTTATTTTTATTTTTATTTTTATTTTTATTTTTATTTTTATTTTTATTTTTATTTTTATTTTTATTTTTATTTTTATTTTTATTTTTATTTTTATTTTTATTTTTATTTTTATTTTTATTTTTATTTTTATTTTTATTTTTATTTTTATTTTTATTTTTATTTTTATTTTTATTTTTATTTTTATTTTTATTTTTATTTTTATTTTTATTTTTATTTTTATTTTTATTTTTATTTTTATTTTTATTTTTATTTTTATTTTTATTTTTATTTTTATTTTTATTTTTATTTTTATTTTTATTTTTATTTTTATTTTTATTTTTATTTTTATTTTTATTTTTATTTTTATTTTTATTTTTATTTTTATTTTTATTTTTATTTTTATTTTTATTTTTATTTTTATTTTTATTTTTATTTTTATTTTTATTTTTATTTTTATTTTTATTTTTATTTTTATTTTTATTTTTATTTTTATTTTTATTTTTATTTTTATTTTTATTTTTATTTTTATTTTTATTTTTATTTTTATTTTTATTTTTATTTTTATTTTTATTTTTATTTTTATTTTTATTTTTATTTTTATTTTTATTTTTATTTTTATTTTTATTTTTATTTTTATTTTTATTTTTATTTTTATTTTTATTTTTATTTTTATTTTTATTTTTATTTTTATTTTTATTTTTATTTTTATTTTTATTTTTATTTTTATTTTTATTTTTATTTTTATTTTTATTTTTATTTTTATTTTTATTTTTATTTTTATTTTTATTTTTATTTTTATTTTTATTTTTATTTTTATTTTTATTTTTATTTTTATTTTTATTTTTATTTTTATTTTTATTTTTATTTTTATTTTTATTTTTATTTTTATTTTTATTTTTATTTTTATTTTTATTTTTATTTTTATTTTTATTTTTATTTTTATTTTTATTTTTATTTTTATTTTTATTTTTATTTTTATTTTTATTTTTATTTTTATTTTTATTTTTATTTTTATTTTTATTTTTATTTTTATTTTTATTTTTATTTTTATTTTTATTTTTATTTTTATTTTTATTTTTATTTTTATTTTTATTTTTATTTTTATTTTTATTTTTATTTTTATTTTTATTTTTATTTTTATTTTTATTTTTATTTTTATTTTTATTTTTATTTTTATTTTTATTTTTATTTTTATTTTTATTTTTATTTTTATTTTTATTTTTATTTTTATTTTTATTTTTATTTTTATTTTTATTTTTATTTTTATTTTTATTTTTATTTTTATTTTTATTTTTATTTTAATTTTATTTTTATTTTTATTTTTATTTTTATTTTTATTTTTATTTTTATTTTTATTTTTATTTTTATTTTTATTCTTATTTTTATTTTTATTTTTATTTTTATTTTTATTTTTATTTTTATTTTTATATTTATTTTTATTTTTATTTTTATTTTTATTTTTATTTTTATTTTTATTTTTATTTTTATTTTTATTTTTATTTTTATTTTTATTTTTATTTTTATTTTTATTTTTATTTTTATTTTTAATTTTATTTTTATTTTTATTTTTATTTTTATTTTTATTTTTATTTTTATTTTTATTTTTATTTTTATTTTTATTTTTATTTTTATTTTTATTTTTATTTTTATTTTTATTTTTATTTTTATTTTTATTTTTATTTTTATTTTTATTTTTATTTTTATTTTTATTTTTATTTTTATTTTTATTTTTATTTTTATTTTTATTTTTATTTTTATTTTTATTTTTATTTTTATTTTTATTTTTATTTTTATTTTTATTTTTATTTTTATTTTTATTTTTATTTTTATTTTTATTTTTATTTTTATTTTTATTTTTATTTTTATTTTTATTTTTATTTTTATTTTTATTTTTATTTTTATTTTTATTTTTATTTTTATTTTTATTTTTATTTTTATTTTTATTTTTATTTTTATTTTTATTTTTATTTTTATTTTTATTTTTATTTTTATTTTTATTTTTATTTTTATTTTTATTTTTATTTTTATTTTTATTTTTATTTTTATTTTTATTTTTATTTTTATTTTTTAATATTAAGTTTATATAATTAGAATGTTTAGTTTCTTAAGAAATCATTCGTGAGCGAAAGTGAGATATATACAAGTGCAGTGCTGCGCACCAAGACAAAGCAAAAAAGAAATGTGTTTTATTTTGTTTGACATGTATTGTCTTAAGGCGATTGATAAAAAGAAGTTCATGCCGAATCCGCTGACCGCTGTGGCGTGCTAGTACAAAAATAAAAATAATATGCCCTTCAACTAAAAAATTAGTATAACATATCTTACTTTAGTAATACTTTTACAGTATTTTTGTAACAGAAGAACTATAAAGTACTGCTAAAAAGAGTTGCAGTAAAGCAGCAAAAAGTAAAGTTTGAGAATAAGAGTGAGCACCAACGTTTTCAGTAATTATAAAAAATTGTGATAAGTTTTTCACAAAAACAATTCTTATATATGCTATTTGTATTTTGTTAAAATTATGTAAAATTTTATTTTGGAAATATAAAATTACACAAAAAATATTAAGTTTAATGTTTTTCAAAAAGAAAACTTTTTAAATTTAAGCGTTTAACTTATTTTCATTAATCAATGATTTGTCATATAGAAGAGTTTAAAAGAACCAATTTGAATTTAAATTATTTTTACAATATAAACAGCTTTTTTCCTAATCCTTAAGACAATCTAAAATATTAAATATGTGTTTTCAAAAAATACATAAAATTGAAATGGTGATGTACCGGTAAATTTTTTTTTAGGCAACGGTAATTGTTTTCTAATTTTTCTATAAATATTTAAATTAACATTTTAAGACAAAAAAGATTTGAGGATATCAATGGCAAAGACGTTTTTTGTTGATTATAATGTTTTTTAGTTGTTGTACGCTAACAGACTACTATAGATTTTCCTGTACTAATTTTTAGTTAAATAAATACAATTAAATACAAATAATTTATTTCATTTTAAAACTCAAAACTCTAAAGTTTAAATCGTTATTTTTTCATTTTGAATTGATAAGTTTGCAAAAAAAAGGTGTGTTGCTTAGAAGGACTACATTAAAAAAAAATTAATGATTTTTTGTCAAAAGAAAGGAAATTTTTCAAAAAATTATATGTGAAAAATGTTATCAAAAAATTTTCTTACGCTTTTATTTCCCTTCACTAACGACTTTTCATACATAAGGCGTTGTATTCAGTATTGCCGTTTTGGCTATTTATATGCTATGTTTTTTTTTATTCTGACGAAAATTTAGTTTTTGGTTTACGCCTACATGATTTAAGATTTGTTCGTGAAGTTGAATTCTGTCTTTATGTCTTTATGCCAATCGTTCAGCACACGGCAAGAATATACAATAATTTTCGTGTGTCACTAAAGAGTACGCAACACAGCTCAAGTAGCCATTCTGTAATAGTGTTTGGTGTAAGCTTACCTGCAATAGAATAATTGAGGCCTTTTCCAGACATGCTTAAAAAACACTTGTCTACGTAATGAATTAACAACCTGTGTTGTAAAATTGTATCGAAATGGGAAACAGTTAGCTTTTTTAATAGTATTTGTAGTAAGTTTACTTGAAGTTAAATTAATAAGCGTTTTCAAAGCATGGTTGGAAAATGCTTTCAGAGGTAATAGTTCTACTTTTTTCATATTATAAAGGAATTCCCCAAGCATTGAAAATTAGAATTGCAATACAAAACTTAAAAACTTAGTCAAATGACCAACAATTTTTATGTCATGACCAACAATTTTGATGTCAGTGGCTTGTGATCAGTGATTAAATTAAAAAGTTGTAAGATTCCTAAATTCATTTTGTATGTTGTTATTTAAGATTTTAAGAAATACTATATAAATTTTACCTAAAAGTATGGAATCAGAGCAAGGAAGTTGTGGATTTACTTTTAGAAAAGAAGCTACATCAAAATAATTCATTTCAAATATTTTAAAACAGTTTAAAAAAAAAGATTACAATAATACTTGCTTCCAATTACTTAATATTTGTTTTCATAATATTTAATTTTTTTTAAAAAAGTTGAAAAAAACTTACAATAATACTCATATTCATATATTTACCAACTGTTTTCAATACTTTTACAGCACTTTTATCCAATTGCAAAGTAAGTATTATAGAAATCTTGTTAACAACACTTGTATCCAATTGAATAGTTAATGCTTGGGATAATATTACAGTGAGGAATTTTTTCCAAGTGTTAATTTTTGCTTATTCCACAATTACTTGAAAGCATTTCACAAAAGTTTTTGAAAACTTTCTACAAGGTTATTCCAAGCTTGTTTTGCTGATTGGGTGTAGATAATTTTGACCATGAAAAGTAAACTGTGAGAAATTTGTGTAAAAAAGCAAAGTTAAGGAAATCAGCATGCAAAAGCAGGAATCTGTTTTTAACTAGTTTGTAAATCTATTTGCAAATAGTTAGTACAAATAGGTATGTAAATTCGTTTCTTTTGATAATCCGGTGAATAAATATTTTGGTTATTTTCTTTGCGTTTTGGCTGTTTTTATTTTGCGTTCTGATTAAAAAAAAAAATATCTCCGGCAACACTGGTTGTAATACAAAGATCTATAGATTTTAAGATATCTGAGCGTTTTTGATGTCTAAATAAAGAAAAATTTTAATATTTAGATAAGTTTTTAAGTTTTTATTTAAGTTTGAATTTATTCTCAAGTATTTTTTGTTGATCTAATTATTTGTCTGAAATGACTTCAGTCGGTTCAGTCGTGATGTAAAAACACACCAAAGTATTTTCAGACATAAATTGTTGGTAGGACAAATTTGTGCAAATACGTCAAAGGTTTAAATTATAAAGTTCTGTTTTGTCCGTGCCTTACCATGAAAGTGTTCATTAAAAATAGTTTTAACAACGTCAGATAAATTGCTGTTTTAAGAGAAAAGAAAATAATATATTTTCCTCAGCAAAAAAGTTGTTTCGTTATGAGCTTGATTTGATTTTAAAATAGTTTTACATCATGTCCTTGACAAACATAAAAAAACAGAGCTGTTTTACAATAGAAGGACTTTAACAACTGATTGTTCATTCACAACAAATTAAAACACAGTAAAAAACTATTTATGTTAAACAACTGACAACAGCAACTGCTTTCGACATGCTTCAGGTAAGTTTTTCGTAGCAGCAACATATATAAATAACAAAAACAAAAACAATGATAGGAATAATAAATAAAAATAAATAAAAAAAACAATATTTTAAGCAGAGTTTTCACTTGAAACCTCTGCCCAGAGAAATAGCTAAGTCGGGCTTTTTTTAAGGATTAGGTGTTAGAAATAGTGATAGCACTTCTGTTGCAGCAACAGCCTGTTTGTTGCAAAACGATGTCACATCTTTTGTTGCAGCATTGGCTAGCATTTTATGGCTAGCTGCTTGTCATGGTAAAAACAAAACTTTACGAACACTAGGCACTAAAAACAAAACTTTACGTTGGCAAATTCCTGCACAAAAATATTTTCACAGAGTAAATTTCAAGGATAAACAATCCTGGTGTAATTTTTTAGACTGCTTTATGGCTCTTACTGTATTATATTTACTTTATGCATACCATGCAGCACAGCGACAGTAAGGCCTTTTCCACACTTGGCCAACGCAACTCCATCTCAAGTTGCTAGCCTGGGAATTTTTACTGGAACCTTCAGATTAAGCAACTTGCACGCAACAAGTTCTCGACACGTTTTCAATCTGTTCAACGCAACGCGGCTTTCCGCAATTTTCATCGGCGACTTGTTGCATCAGTTTGTTTGTTTTGTAAATTCAGTTATTTGTAGTGTATTACGCTATATATATATTAATCAAGGTGAATAAGTTAATTAATTAGTTCCTTTTTCTTTAATCGAACTAAAAGACGAAATAGTTTGCAGGATGAATGAGCAAGTATTAAATATTAAGTTAGTGCAAGAAGTCGAAAAACATGAGTTAGCTTTTTCAAATGTTTAACACATGTTGCATGACCTTTGAAGCAAGTCTGAAAGCATTCAGTTTATTTTGCCTTCGTTAAAAACTTACTTGCTCTAAAGCTCACAATTTAATTCATGTAATAATTTTCATAGATCATAAAAACTAATTAACATTCAGTTTATTGTTGCATTGCTTTTCAACTTTTTTGCTGTTGCGTTGGAATTGCGGTGACAAAGTGTGGAAAACGCCTAAGAGTTTAAAGCAACTTAAGGTACTATTACAATTTGTAGCTATAAAAAAACACCTTTTTATTAATTTCTTTTTAACTAGTATTATAAATTTTAATGGTTCAAATTTTTTACATAATGAAGAATTATTGATGAGAAAATAAAAAAAAAAAATTTTTCTTTATAGTTGTGGTGTTTAATTTTCTAGCGTGTTTAAAAAATTGTTGCAATTGGCTTCTCGTCTCCAGCATTTACAAAGCGCCTGAAAGTAAAATCTCAAAGTGCATTCTTGAGTTAAGGGTTGTAGTTGAACACTCAACTTACGCCGATAAAATAAATTTAATTAAAAAAAATTTACAAAAAACCCCATTTTTTGCCGAAACTTTCAGCCATACAAAAATATATAAAATTTTTTTGGCTTTTCATATGTCCAGTGCTTAACAGAGTCTATAAGGATCACAATGAATCAAGATTCATCGAAATCGATCAAGCAGAACTCCATATATCTAAGAAACCGATTCGAAAAACCTTGTTTCGAGAAAAACAAGGCAAACACAATTTTTTTTTCAATACTTTTGACTTTTTGCAGTTTTGGCGATTTTTGGAAACACTATTTTATATGGGAAGCATACCTTTTGTGAATTTTTTTAAAAAGTACGTTTATAAACAAAAAAAAAACGCGATATGGCTTAAAAAAATCGAAAAGTAATTGACTGAGTTATAAACCTTTTCATGGAATCAAATTTTTTCATCATTCCGATTCGGTGCACGACTATCGCATTCACAAAAATAGCACGGATGTTTTGTTTGTTCTCCTTGCATTCCAAATAACATCGTCAAAACTTTTAAGTTAGCGACCATTTCCATTTATGAGTGGCATAGTTGACGAAACGGAGTATTATTTCCATCACATTGTAGGTTTTTTTAAGGCTAGCCGCGTGTGCGATTGGAACTGATGGTAGCTGATTTGCATTGTGCCATAAACCAGCTTTTAAACCTAGATATTACAATGTCATTTTTATGAAAAGAAGTACAACAATTATTTTTTTTTTTATATGTATACTTTTACTGGAGCCATCAATGAAAAGTCGCTATTCATCTGCCAATCATAATTGTGACCCAGTTTGGAATTGATGTCGAAAATAGTTTGGGTACATCCACGCAACACACGAGATCATTGTTATTGCCATCAGTTTTAAAACATTCTTCAAGTGGCAAAGTCCGATCACTTCTCCTACCAGAAGGTACAAGAAAATCTTTTTCCACCATATTCCACTGCTTTAATCGTGACGCGAGGATTTCTGATTGTCGTTTGGACAATTGTAAATCGCGTACAAGATCATCGAAATCTACTTTTGAAATAAAATGTCGCTCCATTGACGTTGATCTGGATGGAAGGAACTCTTCTTGTCCTCAATCTATTTTAGTTGCAACAGTAGATTTGCTCGTTGTCGGAACTTCATCATCCCAAGATATTGGCTTAGTAAAAGTTACAACATTTGTATACTTTATGTTTTTACGAGTTTTAAAACTGTGACCTGAAACATTGGTTTGACAAAAATAGCATTCATCTGGTTTATAAAATGGCTGATGATGCCAAATCATAGGCTCAGAAAAAGGTAGAGCGGCTGAATTCGCATTTTTTTATTGTTCTACAGCAATATTCAAGGCATATTAACCAGGTATGCTCGATAGAAGAGACGCTCTCAAAATTTTTAATCTTGTTTTTCTTCACATTGTGAAGTGAAATGCTTGTCACAATCAGCTGTTTCACAAAATCAAGATCAGGGTGTCGTGCAGTATTTTGTTTGCTTACTTAATGCCTTAGTTCAATACATGTGTTAATATAGGTTGCCGTGCATACTTTTTTTTGTTTAAATTTAAATAGGGGTATTCACGACTCAGTGCACTTGCCAGTGCAGTTGAAGACTTGTGCAGTTAGGTTATCATGAACACCACTGTCACTTTTTCAAAGCTGTAAAATTTTTCAACGTTCACAACTGCTGAAGTCTTAAAGTTTAAGGCAATAGTAGAAAAGCATTTGTGCAGATTTTGCACAAGCCCTTAACTGCAATGGCAAGTGCACTGAATCATGAATACCCCTAATATTTATAAATATTGCAATGGAAATTAATTTTTAATGGTTCATTTTTCATTAAAAAAATTATTGAGGGTTTGTCTTTATTACTATATGAAATCGTACGTGGGAGGTCCGTTAAGATCTCAGAGTCTCTCCATTGAAGTACCAAGCTCTATAAAAATGTTATTTTTCAAATGCAGAATTAGCTTTTAATTAAATTTTTGAGGAGATTCCGATTATCGGGACGCCAAGCTCTGAAAAGGTCGTTTTGAAGTATGTACTCATTGCGAAAATAAGATTCACCGTTATTCACGCCATAAAGCATTTGTTATCGAGTTATCGATTTTTTAAGACATTTTTCATTTTGATAAGATCCTTTAAGAAAACTGGCTATATTTTTCTTAATATATAACCGATATTAATGGTTATACTTTATTGGTGCTATTAAGAGCTAATATAAATTTTCAGAAAAATTTTAAATTAACCAAATCCTTAGACTGTTTCGCATTTTATAGCTGTTTGTATGTAAAAGTAAAATATTTGCTTACATAAAACCGGTATTTTCTCAAAAAAGTACCGTTATTACTACGAATTATGGAGAGTTAAATATTGAAGTCTAAACATTCATCTTTCATTTGGTGTATAAAATATATGATTTATTTATTCTCGGTTGAAATAATTTCATAAATGCAGAAGTATTAAAGATTTAACTCGTACAAAAATAAGAAAAGAAGAATCACGATTTCCTAATTTACGGAATGTTTATTTTAAATCATGTTAATTCTATTTTTATACCATATTTGGTGAATTTATACTGAAAAAACATCTTTGAAATTTGTTTCTTTTTGTTTTTAGTATGTAGAGTAAATTTTATCTATAATTTTGTGATACTTTATTTAATATCTTGTGATATATAAAAAGTGGCGACCGTTTTATTCTAGCACTAGGCTACCCTAGTGGGTAGAGTACGTGGCCCCTAAGCTAAAGAACCGTGGTATCCCGGGTTCAATTCCAGCTCAGACAGAAAATTTTTTCAATTGAATTAATTGTTCTGTTCGGTCGTCACCTCTCTGCAGACAATGGCAAACCTCAGAGAGTAAAAATTGTCATGTAAAGCTTCTTGAGAACATAAGCCGTTCGGAGTCGGCATTAAACACGTAGGTCCAGTTCTCGGCCATTTGTGATCAGACATTTAATAATACGCACAACACAATTGATCAATAGAAGCTAGGTCAAAGTCTTTCCAAAGGCTTAAATAGCCAGTTTATTTTTATTATTATATAAAAATGAATATACACATTTACATATAAACTGAAAGGTTTAACTATAGGCTCTTTGAATAAGATATTTTTTTGCATATTAATAACGCGACTTTAGGAGAAAATAACGGGTTTATCAGTAAAAAAAAGTAAATATAATATGAAATCTCTAATAAAATTAAATATGTTGCTAAAATATATATGGTTTGTATTTTTTCTGACAGATAAATAAATTCCCTTTCAAATAATGTGTCAATATTTAAGATCGATTGGCTATTGGCAAAGATATAGATGTTTTTTTGAATATATATTTTAGAAAAGATCGATAATTCCTTTTGTACAGGGTCCGCCATCTAACTTTTTTTTCAACTAGTGCTTATTTCGTGAATGGTAACACATAGCTTATGTCTGATTTGACAGATAATTAGTTTTATCCTTCCGCTAAACGAATATGGTTGTGTATACGCTTGAACAATGCTGGGAAATATTGCGACATTACTTTGAAAATCATGGTAATGTTGCAGAATGTGTGCGAAAATTGCGTACGGATTTTAGAAGAAGAGAAGCACCGTCAGCTCCGTATGTTTGTTATCTTGTGAAAAAAGTGAAAGAAACTGGCATTCTCATCAAAAAACCAAAGCGTGAAAAGCCAAAAGCAGTGCCTACACCCGAGAATATTGCTGCTGTGGCAGAAAGTGTGCGTGAAGTGCCATCAACATCAATTCACCGTCGTTCTCAACAATTGAACATTTCGGATACATCATTGAGACGAATTTTGCATAAAGACCTTGGTCTAACGCCATACAAAGTCCAATTGGTTCAGGAGTTGAAGCCGACTGACCATCCAATGCGTTTTCGCTTCGCTAAGTGGGCCTGCGATCGACTTACAGAAGATGCCGATTTTGCCAAAAAAAAATTCTTTTCAGATGAAGCTCATTTTGATCTTGGCGGGTATGTAAACAAGCAGAATTGTCGCATTTGTGGCACAGAAAACCCGCACGCATACATTGAAAAGCCGCTGCACCCAAAACGAGTCACTGTTTGGTGTGGATTTTGGTCCAGAGGCATAATTGGGCCATTTTTCTTCGAAAATGAGCAAGGAGTGGCCGTTACAGTCAATGGCGATCGTTATCGGGCCATGTTGAACGAATTTTTGTTCACAAAAATTGAAGAGGAGGATATTGGCAACATTTGGTTTCAACAGGACGGCGCTACTTGCCACACAGCCGAAGCTACACTCGATGTTTTCCTGTTACGCGCCCTGTTTTTGAAGATCGCATTATCAGCCGCAGAGATGCGATCACAGAGATGTCGTTTGGCCACCTCGGAGCTGCGATTTGACACCGTTGGACTATTATTTGTGGACAAAAAAAAAGTTATTTGGCGGACCCTTTATATCTAAGTTTCTCAATGAGTACTTTAAAACTGCATTTTCAAATCTTGTCGCCCGGTAATCGGAATCGTGTCTATTATTTTCTTGCAACTACTAATACTAAATGGTACAAAATAGTAGTGTAGAAGTATGCATACTTAAGTACTAAAGTATAACTACAATATTACTACATCTGGCAACTATGGGTGCAAGCTCAACTTTTTTCGTTTGACATGATTTTGACAGAATTGTAAGTATTGTCGAAAAGGAATCAAAACAAACACAGAATAAAAGGGGTACATTTTAAAATCTCTCCGTGTCGAGCCTACCTGGTTAATATGCCTTGAGCAATATTCACAAATAAATTCTGGTTCGTACCAACGACTGGTATTATAAGAGCGATTAAAGAGTTTGTTGTACACTTCCACCGCTCCAAAATTGTTTTTAAAACTACACCGATGTCTGATATGTATTAAAAAGTCACAAATGTAGCAAATTTATTAAGTTATCAGTGCTCCTATAAAAAAGTCCAAAAGAACACGAAAAACGTTGGGCAGACATTTTTGCAAAAATTTTGTTTTCATCAATAACTCAGTCAGTTACTAGCTGATTTTTGCGTCGTAATTTTTAATAAACGTGTTTGGTTAGTACATTATTAGATAGTGTGGTGTCTATTTAAAATAGTGTGTACAAAAATCGTGAAAGTTAAAAAATATTAAAAAAAAAAAATGAAAAAATTTGAGTTTGCCGGACGAATACACATGGATTTATCAAATGTTTATAAAAAATGTGTATATAATTGGAAAGGCCTAAGTTTTTTATTTTGGAATCCGGTAAGAAACTGAAAATCCTTCATATAAGTACCTTCATCAAAGGTACAAAAACCGGTTTTTTAACAGTAAGTCAAGATTTTGGGGGTGTTTGGCGAATTTCTGGTATGCAGTCTTGTTATACTCAACAAGACCTACAAGAAAAATGTTAACACTTCCCAGGGATTTTGGACTGTCGCACCATGTAATGCGTAGGTGTGTTTAGAAGTTAAGGAGTTTCACTTCTGTACTGCATGCACGCTAAACTGAGATTATTTTTAACATTTATCTTAAAAAAAATGAATGTATTTGTTTACACCAAAATTAACTTTTGTTTGCAAAATTCCTTACTCAGCTATTGCGAATATTAAATAACTTGTAACTTCTAATTGAGCCCACAGAGGCCGCTTACTTCTTTCGAAATTAGTTTTAGTACTTACATTCCATTAAGTTTCGGCAGCTTCCTGCTAACCAAGTAACTTTTCGGTCTCTTTGTTTTTCAACTCGCAACGTGATAAGGTAAATTTCCTAAGCAAACATTTTTTGGTGTGTATTATTTTCCATTATTCTTATTATTATTATATCCAAGTATTTATCAATTATACTTAATAAAAACCTATCCATTAAAATCACACCATTTGTTCTTACTTAATCCACTTTTCTTTTGCATGGATATATTTATTAAACTCGCTGAGTTTAATAAATGAATGCAGTTTCATTTAAGAAATCATCCGCAGAATCATTTTGGTCCAATCGAACCGGATTTCATTCACACCACCTAATCACAGCGAGAAAGCCAAGTCCAAGGAATCTAATTCTGCAAATAAAAATCATCAAATCCAAATCAAAATCATCAAATCCAGAAATCATTAAATCATAAGGTGCGTATGCAAGTGTTATTTTCTTTAGTTAGTGCAAGTGCTAAAAATAGAAATTCAATAAAAAGAGAAAAAAAAAAAACGACATAAGCTCCCTAAAAATTATATCGCGCAACAAATCAGTTAAATGTAAAAATAAATACATTTATTTTTACGAATAAATAAATACAATACATTTTACATGTATTTTTTACAAATAAATACAATAAATACATAAATATAATTCCTGGGATATTAACAATAAGTAAAGAATTAAAAATACTTAAATAACTTAAAATACTTAAATTAAAGAACATAAGAAATTCTAAAATAATTCTTTATTGCAAAAAGTTAATCATTTAACAAGTGCTTCGTAAAGTTTCGCAAAAAAGAGCAAAAGTTTACTTCGTTTTTTACGTGTCTATTGCTAAGTTAATAGACATATCGTTCGTCAAGTGTTTAACTTATTAGCAACATTGTTAAATATCGACGAACTGTATGCACATATGTATATACAGCGCTTTAGTTCGTTCTCTTCGTCAACTAGTTGCAATCGTTAACACTTGTGTTCATGTATACAACTCTCATCTTGGCTTTCACAACTAAGCTCGATCATTTTGTATATATGTATGTATGTATATATACTGCGTTGTCTTGCCGCGATCGATGATCTATCCTAGACATGTTGATGAATTGCTCTTCGTATACATTTATTTCCATATGCTCCCTGTAAGCAACATGTTTTTTTTTTTTGTTTTAATTTTTATACACAAATTTAACAACTCGCTCTTAAATTCCTATAAGAAACTTGTTGCGGGAATAATTTTAGATAAGTATGTTGCTAGTCGTTGCTTATACTATTAGTTAGTTGCATGTACAAAAAAAAAAAAAAAAAAAGGGAGAAGAAGAACACTTCAAGTAAACCAGGGGCGTTATAAGCAAATAAAATATTCCGTAAAATATTCTTTTTATGATCAAACATACATTTAAATTAAAATTATAATATTATTAATTAAAGGTAATAGCAAAAATACATTATTTCCAAATATACAAAAATTTTTTGCCGTACGTGTTAAAGCAACAACAACAACAACTTAAACAAAGGCAACAATAATATACAAAACTAAATACACTGAGCTACGCATACATTTTTCACATTCAACATAATTGTTGGCTACTCTGAGCTACGCATACATTTTTATTTCAACAATTATTTCATTCTTGTGAAACATTTATATGTCTTGTTCTGCGTTCTGATTTCTTTTGGAATAAATGCAATTTTTCCTGGACTATTAAGTGCTAAATAATAATACAAAAAAAATATTACTTCCTGTTTTCCACTATTTCTAATTTCGATATTTTTATCGATAATAATTTTCAAATTCAAATCGATTTGCCAACGCCACATTTCTGTTCTCATTTAGAACCATTTTTACCAGGACGTTTGGCAGTCAATTCATTCAATGATATCGATAATAATTTAAAATATCGATAGTAAAATTTTACAATTCAATTCAAAACAATTTGCCAACGCCACATTTCTGTTCTCATTTAGAACCATTTTTTACCCGGACGTTTGGCAGTCAATTCTTTCATTATATCGATAATTACTTATAATATCGATCGTAAAATTTTACATTTTCAAATTCAAAACGATTTGCCAACGCCACATTTCTGTTCTCATATAGAACCATTTTTACCAGGACGTTTGGCAGTCAATTCATTCAATTATATCGATAATAATTTATAATATCGATAGTAAAATTTTACAATTCAATTCAAAACGATTTGCCAACGCCACATTTCTGTTCTCATTTAGAACCATTTTTACCCGGACGTTTGGCAGTCAATTCTTTCAACGATATTGGAAATTATAAATTATTATTAATATAAAAAATTTTACTACTTCAATTCCAAACGATTAACAACTGATACATTTCGGTTCTCGTTAGAACCATTTTTTTATAGCGTTGTTTGATAGTCGTTTGTATCGTATATTAAAAAAAAAAAAAAAAAAAAAACGCTAATTCAGATTTTAATACTTTTTTTCGAACGGCTTCTATTTCAATTGGTTCAATTTTTCTGAAATATTTCTGTTCTGAGCTAAAAGAAATTCTACCAAATCGTTTTACAATCAGTTGCAAAAGCAATCGTCGTAAAAACTAAGATACTTATATCGATCGTTCTATTCATATTAAATCAGAAATTTTTTTGAATACTTTATCCTTAAATCACAATTTTTTGTTGAATTAAATTTTTCGTCGATCTATTATTTACTGGTTGCTCTTTTTCTACAATGGCATCGTTGAGTTCCTTCATCCGTTTGACTGATAGTTTGGTTGAGTTCGAGGCTGAGTTTAGTGAAACCCTAGAATCAGCAATCTCAACTCACGCATTAGATGTTCACAGGGAAGAAATGAAGTCAATTTGGATCCGGATAAAGGCTGTTTACGAGACTTGCCTGGGTGAATTAGCTAAAGCAAAAGATAACGACGTCGATCCCGAGGTAGAGCTAGAAACAATAAAGGCTCGATATCGTACCTCATATCAAATATACGTCCGATGCGCTGCACAAATTGGAGATACCACCGAAAAACTTTATAAGGAGTTAAATGCTGAGCTGGTCTCTCCGCAGTCTTCTTCAAGAACCGACGTTATTTCAACTTCGAATCATAACTTTCATCTTCCGCCATGTGACATCGAAACTTTTAACGGTGACTATCTTTCGTGGCCGTCCTTTCGGGACATGTTCACTGCCATATACGTGAACAATTCAAGACTAAGTCCAGTAGAAAAACTATTTCATCTTAACTCCAAAACGCGAGGTGAAGCTCGCGACATTGTTAAAAAGAGTCCTTTAACAAACGATGGCTTTTCTTTGGCTTGGAAAAATTTACAAGATCGCTTCGAGAATAAACGAATCTTAGTAAACAGCCAACTCCGAATTCTTTTCAATTTACAATCCATTTCCAGTGAATCTGGGAGCGCTATTAAAAAACTTCAACGTGAAGTTAATGGATGCATTTTGGCTCTTCAATTGTACAATGTCAACATTGAAAGCTGGGATTCCATATTTGTTTTTCTATGTTCCACCAGATTGCCAAATTGTACTCTTGATCTTTGGGAGCAATCTCTGAAAAATAAGACCAATATTCCGAAATGGTCTGAGCTAGACTCATTTCTAACCAGTCGTTATCAAACACTGGAAACGGTTTCGGATCTGAAAGGGTCTTCTATTGTCAAAACGAGCAATCAAAATTCGTTCTCTAATTCAAGCAATCGCAACTTAAAAAAAGTAAACTCATATCAAGCTAATGTTAGCACTCCTACATGCAAATTATGTTCTAATGAACAGCATACAATTCGATTATGTCCTCGTTTTCTAAAAATGAACATAAATGATCGAATTACATTGGTTAAAAATATCATCTTTGCTTAAATTGTCTTTCAAAATCTCATTCAACAAAATATTGTAAAAGTCATCATAACTGTTTTACATGTAACAAGCGTCACAATACCTTATTACATAAAGAAATTACAACTTCTGAACCTTCTGTTTCTTCGAGCTCTAAGCCAAGAGATTCAAATACAAATTCTTTTCAAATACAGTCCACTGAAGAACCGTGTTCATCACGAAACATTAATTCTTGTTTTGTCTCAAATTGCAAAGGCGTGCTTTTAGGTACCGCAATTGTCAAAATATGTCATCTTGGCGTAAATTATTTCGCACGAGCCTTAATTGATTCAGGTTCAGAAGGAACATTCATTTCAGAAAGACTTTTTAAAATACTGAAGCTTCCGTCTCGTCCTATATCTGCTCAGATTTCTGGACTAAATAACGCAATTTCAGCAAAAATTCAACAAGAATGCTCGTTCGTATTAAGTTCAACATTTGATTCCTGCATAAGCATTGAAGCGACCGCGCTTGTAGTGTCACAACTGACAGGAAATCTTCCATCCTGTTCTGTAGATCCGTCAATATTGTCACGTCTTCCAAATCTGCAATATGCGGACGAAAAGTTCCACAAAAGCTCCCAGGTTGATATCTTAATTGGCGGCGATCTTTTTCCATCAATTCTACTGGATGGTGTAAAACGCAACATTTGCGGCTCTCTGGTTGCTCAAGAGACAATATTTGGGTGGATACTAACGGGTCCTATTTCTAATTCTATTGCTTCATTTTCCACATGCTTGTCATTTTTTAATAAGGTTCCTTTGGATCAACAGATCTCACGTTTTTGGGAGGTGGAGGATCTTCCACAAAAACAATTCATAACTCAAAGCGATCGTTTTTGCGAAGAAAATTACGTTAATACTACGATTCGCAACAACGAAGGCAGATACGTTGTTACTCTTCCGTTCAAAGAAGACTTTCCAAAAACTTTGAAACTTGGCCCTTCTCGTTCTATCGCGCATGCACAATTCTTAAGAAATGAGGCACGCTTAAAAAAGAACTTAGATCTAAAGATTGAGTATGACAAGGTCGTAAATGAATATAATCAATTGGGACACATGCAAGTTGTATCACCTCATAAATTCACATATTCTCCAACCCATTATTACATGCCACATCACGCTGTCATAAAACCGGAGAGTAAAACGACAAAAGTCAGGGTTGTGTTTAACGCATCTAGCCCAACCTCAAATGGTTCAAGTCTTAATGACATTCTCTATACAGGACCTGTGCTCCAATCCGATTTAACAGTTTTGCTGTTAAAATGGCGCTTATATAAATATGTATTCAATAGCGATATTAAACAAATGTATCGCCAAATTCTAGTGGATCCAAACCACACACCATTTCAACGCATTTTATTTCGAACGTCTCCTTTAAATGAAATCCAAGACTTCGAACTGAAAACAGTTACCTTTGGAGTCAACTGTGCTCCATACTTGGCAATTCGAACTCTGTTGCAATTAGCTGATGATGTCGAAAAATCCTATCCCTTAGCTAGCAACATCCTTCGAAATTCAATGTATGTGGATGATACCTTAGCAGGAGCTCACGACATTCCAACGGCAATTCAAGCAAGAAATGAGCTCATTGCCGCACTCAATTCTGCAGGTTTTTCCCTAAGAAAATGGGCCTCAAATTCAGAAAATCTTTTATTTGACCTTCCAAAATCCCATTTGCACAATGAAGACTTCCTTCAATTTGAAGATAGTAGTAGTGCAAAAACACTCGGTGTAAGGTGGAACGCGCATTCTGATTATTTCTATTTCTCTGCTGGTCCACTGCAGCAGAAGACTACCTTTACAAAAAGAGAAATCCTCTCAAATATTTCTAAACTTTTCGACCCAGCCGGCTGGTTAGCTCCCTGTATAGTTCTAGCTAAAATTCTTATGCAAAAAATCTGGATAGCAAATATTGACTGGGACGAAAATATTCCTACCGAGTGTCTCCAAACTTGGCAGTCATTCTCAGCGAATTTTCATCACATAGAAAATATTAAAATTCCTCGCTGGAGTGATTACTCTCCTGAACATGATGTTCAATTCCATGCATTCTGCGATGCATCAGAAAAAGCATATGCTGCTACTATATATATTCGTGTCGAAAATTCCAATTCTATAACTACTCATTTGCTAACTGCCAAAACTAGGGTCGCGCCAGTAAAAACCATCTCTTTACCCAGACTTGAGTTATGCGGGGCACTTTTACTTGCCGAAATGGTTGACTCGCTAATACCTCAATTTAATATCCCTAAACCAAAGGTGTTTTTCTGGACCGATTCAACCATCGTTCTGGCATGGCTTTCCAAACAACCGTGTCATTGGACAACATTTGTTGCAAATAGAGTGTCCAAAATAGTTCAAAGTGCTGGTCAATCTAATTGGTTTCATGTTAACTCTGCAACTAATCCAGCTGATTTAGCCAGCCGAGGCGTCCTACCTCAAGATTTGGTAAATAACGATTTATGGTGGCATGGTCCACAATGGCTTAGGTCGAAGCCGTCTCAATGGCCAAATATGGTTGAAGAATGCGATATTAATACAACTCTTGAAGAGAAAGTCTCTAAAATGAAATCTTTCTTTGTCTATTTTCAAAATTATGTCGACATTCTAGAACGCTTTTCTTCATTTTCAAAGGCAATGAGAGTAATTGCATACATTTTCCGTTTTTTCCACAAGACACATCCAAAATATAGAGAAAATAAGTCCAAGGAATCCACATCTATCTCAAGTTCTGAAATCTTAAATGTAAGAAATCGTTTAATTATCGTATGTCAACAGGCACACTACCCGCAGGAGTATCACAATTTAGTGAAGAAGCAGCTAATTGCTTCATCAAGCAGTATTCTTAACCTTAATCCATATCTCGATGATACAGGTATTCTACGGGTCTGTGGAAGACTTACGTCTTCACCCACCATTTCGTATGATGAACGTCATCCAATCATCTTACCATACAATTGTCAACTTAGCCGTCTCTTGGTGCAATTTACGCATCAAATTTCTCTGCATGGTGGTAATCAATTGGTTCTACGCTTGATTCGTTCACTATTCTGGATTCCAAAGGTCAAAAATCTTATAAAGACTACAATTCATAAATGCAAAACATGCGTTATTCATAAGAAAAGAGTTCAGACTCAAATCATGGGTGCTCTTCCGCCAGAACGAACTACAATCACTCGTCCTTTCACGCATACTGGTCTTGATTTTGCAGGACCCTTCGACATAAAGAACTATACCGGTAGAGCTTGTTTAATTACGAAAGGATATGTATGTGTTTTTGTTTGCTTTGCAACAAAAGCAATACACCTTGAAGCGACCTCAGATCTTTCCACTCAAACTTTTCTAGCAGCGTTCAATCGCTTTGTTTCCAGGCGTGGCTGTCCACTTCACATGTATTCAGACAATGGTACAACCTTTGTTGGAGCCTCAAAAATTCTAATGAGAGAATTTCTCCAAATTTCTCATTCCACTCTAACATCCACTTTAAGTTACCAGGGTTTATCATGGCATTTTATTCCGCCAGGTGCACCGCATATGGGCGGTTTGTGGGAGGCTGGCGTAAAGAGTTTTAAGACACATTTTCGCAAGGTAGCGGGTTCACTCAAATTTACGTTTGAAGAGTTTTCCACTCTTCTAGCTAGAATCGAAGCATGCTTAAACTCTCGTCCTATTTCACCAATGTCAGAAAATCCTTTAGATGTCTTAGCATTAACTCCGGGACATTTTCTTATAGGTTGCCCGATTCTTTCGCCGGTCGATCCTGAGATAACTGAGCCAGTTCTATCGATTATTAATCGATGGCAAAGGTTAAAGGCTTTGTATCAAGTTTTCTGTACTCGTTGGAAAAACGAGTACTTAAAAGAATTACACAAGCGTAATAAGTGGAAAAAACCACAAGAAAACATTGAAAAAGATTCAATCGTGGTGGTTAAAGGTGAAAATCTTCCTCCAACTGAATGGCATCTAGGAAGAGTATCCAAGGTCTACTTAGGAAATGATAACCGAGTTCGCGTGGCCGATATAATTACTCAACGCGGTTGTATTACACGTCCTATCACAAAACTGGTTGTTATACCAACACAATAGTTTTTTTTTTCCCTTACACTCTATCCCAATCTTTTCTTTTATTTTTCAGTTCCTAATGTCGAATTCAAAAGCTATTCTGATTAAGTTCAACAAGAACAAAGACCATCAAAACAGCAACAGAACTCAGAAAGGCGTTTCTTCTTTCAAGGTGTTTCAGTGCAGGTTATGCAGACGATCTCATCCACTACGACTCTGCAAGAAGTTTCTTTCTCTTAACACCGAAAAACGAATGCGAGCTGTTCTACTACATAAATATTGCGCGAATTGCTTGGCACATGAACACTCACATGAATCCTGCATAAGTACTCATGGCTGTCGAATTTGTCATGAGAATCATCATACCCTACTACACATGCATCAACGTTTGCTAAAGGACCTATCCAGTAGTAAAAATAAAAGTACTCATGCTCCTTCAACATCGTCCTCGGCTACCTCAAATATTTCACTAGCATCCATCCTGACACAGAACTTTATTACGTTACTCCCAACTGCAATCATAAAGTTGGAAGTGAACGGCAGATTGCACTATGCAAGATCCCTGCTTGATCCATGTTCAGCCACTAGTCGGATCTCCAGAAAGTTGGTGGATCAATTGAATATAACCACTATGACTCTTGGCGATGAATCGGTATGTCCAATAACCATTCACGCTAGATTCGATGTCAATGTCAGAATTCCATCGATACTTCGGGTTGACCACAGAATCTCTATTCGAACCCCTTCAAACTCGATCGAGGAATCCGTCGCACAAAAATTTTCTAATTTAATTTTAGCAGACAAAAAATTCTATAAATCCGATCCGATATCTGTTGTCCTTGGCGCAGATCTTTATCCTAAGATAATTCTACAAGGACTGATTCCAAGTACCAATGGCCTTCCTGTGGCCCAGAATACGGTCTTTGGATGGATACTATCAGGGTCATTAATAGTTTAAAAGATGAAAAAAAAAAAAGCACATTTAAGCATTGCACTACCTATTGAAATTACATTTATGCATCGCTCTTTATATATATCTTAATATGTACTACATGTATTATACTTATATTCATTTAAATTATAATTTTAAGTTATTTCTCTTAATATTTTTGCAATATTTTCTTTGCTGAAGTAGAACTATGTACCACTTGAATTATCATCTACTTTACAAATCTTATAAATCACACTGTTATTTTTTTAATAACTAAACGCAATTGAATGTTGACTTAGAATTGTATCTTAAGAATCGGCATATCCGAACACTGTACAATGAAATGAAGTATTTTTTATAATTTTCCATACTTTACTGTTGTTATTGCAGCCGTACTGCAAGGCGGGCGGCGATGTTTACACCAAAATTAACTTTTGTTGGCAAAATTCCTTACTCAGCTATTGCGAATATTAAATAACTTGTAACTTCTAATTGAGCCCACAGAGGCCGCTTACTTCTTTCGAAATTAGTTTTAGTACTTACATTCCATTAAGTTTCGGCAGCTTCCTGCTAACCAAGTAACTTTTCGGTCTCTTTGTTTTTCAACTCGCAACGTGATAAGGTAAATTTCCTAAGCAAACATTTTTTGGTGTGTATTATTTTCCATTATTCTTATTATTATTATATCCAAGTATTTATCAATTATACTTAATAAAAACCTATCCATTAAAATCACACCATTTGTTCTTACTTAATCCACTTTTCTTTTGCATGGATATATTTATTAAACTCGCTGAGTTTAATAAATGAATGCAGTTTCATTTAAGAAATCATCCGCAGAATCAGTATTTATTTCTGGCAAGTATTAAATCCTGAACTATATCGGGTAAAATGCTTGCTTGGCGAGCTGATATAATAATTCCCAAGGTACTTAAGCTCCGTTCTGATGATAAAGAGTCAGCAGTGATTCTAGCTTTCGAGACAAAAAATCTAAATAAATTCGTAAATGTGTGGCAATTAAGGAATTACCAACAAAACAAATTTAATTCGCATAAAGATATCGGTGACACTTTCGCATTCAGATACTCCTGCATTTCTTCGCTAAGATGTTCAATATCGTACTGGACACCACTGAAACTGCAACGGCCCATAAGTTCACCAACAATGTAATCATTTGCTGATTCGTGGCTTATCGATGCAATATCAACTTCAAGCATACATTTAGTTATTTCTTTGTCAATGCGCAGCAACATTTTTTCACAACAATTCTTACAATTAAATAAATGGATTTATTACCTTGTTATCTACCACATCAGAATTAGTGTGCATGTCAAAACACTAAACAAGCTTGGGACATAGCATTTCAGCATTATTCGAGATAGCTGTATTTAGTGGAACCGTTTTTTAACCCTTTGGCCCATTTTCGATAAATTCGAGTTTTAAGGTAAAGTTAATGCAATTTTTGTTAAAAAACTTTTTGTTATTAGCTTAAGCGGCTTTATGTCTTCAGGTGAAACATTAGAAATTACCTGGAAAACAATTTCGTAAAACAAATTAACCCTCAAAACGTAACCTTTCGGGTGAAAATGGACCCCATAATTAAAAAAAACCAGTGTTTCGTATAAAAGCTTTTTTAAACAAAATTATAAGCTTTTTGAAGCAATTATATTTTCCTACAATAAAGCGCTATTACCAAAGTAACCAACTTAATGGGTCCCCAAAATAACCCCAAAGTATTGCTAAAGGACAACAAGATAAATTAACTCGACACTGATTGTGATGGGAGCTAAAAAAGTTTATCTGTTAGAAAGATTTGAAAACTTTTTTATGATTTTAGCACCGAACAACTGTATTATAATGAACTTTAAGTTAAAATTAAAATATTGATTTTAAATTAAAATGCAAGACTACATTGATAAACGTTTAAAACATAAGAAAACCACCCAGTGTTGCCACATTAACAAAACAAACACTTGCTAATATGTGATAAATGCACACACAAAATTAATGCACATACAATTTAAAATAAGAAAAAACAAATTCAGAAAAACAAAATAAGAATTTTCAACAAAAAATGTGAATTTTTTACATTAAAGCATAGTACTCTGTTCAGTTTCATGTGAAATTTCACTCAAATCTCCATATAAAAAGTGACAGCTGCGAAACAAGCGTGTAAATTTTCACATGTTCGTTGGAGCAGTACTCTGTTCCGCTGCGTGAAATTATCGCAACATGTTTCTGAGCAACATTTTTTCACGACAATTTAATTGTACTGCCTATTTATTTGGAAGTGAAAAGAGAGAGATCATATGAAATCTCCCAACTTATTCTGAGTCTCTCTGAAAAACGTTGCCATAGGAATTCCTCGCAACAAACTTTAAGTCAGAAATTTCACGCAATAAATAAATAGATGTTGCCAGCGAAATTTCACGGAAACGAACAGAGTACTAGGCTTAACGTTGAAATAGCCTGCGCCTACTTCTTCGGGACCTTAAGTACTTTTTTCTGAAATGAAATTTAAATGATACATTCTTCAGGTATTAGATTAATTTTTAAAGCAAAGCAAATAAATGCAAAATTACATGAGGCCAGGCCCCCTTAAGGTTGACACACTGCTGATATTGCATTGAAATTTAATTATTGCCCTCTTTGTACATTTTCCACTTAACCTTGACGCTGCACAGAAATAATATGCAGTTCAATACTCAAACGAATAAATGCAAAGCTCAAATAACAGCAATAAAATGAAGACAAGGTCTTCAGACGATGCAGCAAGCGAATGTGAGCCAAATAATGTAAAGTGTCGAATTACTCAGCACTCGAGGCTATAAGCCAAAACAAAAATTTTTACCGCAAATTGTCGAAGACAAGCGATGCACGCTAACAAGACAATAAAAAAACAATTTACAAAAAATAAAGTTGGATTTTTTCGAAGAGGTTGTCTAGGTAAATAGATAATATTTTGTTTGATGGGGTAGCGAGGCAGTTCGGTGAAAAAATCAAGAAAATTATTTGTTTGTTTTTGAGTCACATTAATATTTTATCAAATATTATATTTAAACATGAGTGCAAAGTTTTGCAGGTGGGTGGGGGAGGGGGAAGGGAGAAAAGACAGGGCTCACATTACAAATAAAGTGAGTCGTTTAACGAATATTGTCTTGATAAGGACATTAATGATTAACATCATTGAGATGACTATTGTTTTTAAGTTATGTGAGGCAAAAAAACATTAAACGCGTTACTTCCAAATCAGCACTTTGAATTTGCCTTGACGAATTTTTGAAAACCACTTTAACGATTACTTTGTAATTTTAAGGGCTTACTAATCTTACATGAAGCTATCGCTTTTTTAATAGAAGTCGAAAAGTTTATTATTAATAAACTAAGTTATAAACAATTTAAATCGAAAGAAAAACATAAAGAATTGCACAAGTCCGCTATTTTGTTATTTTTAAGAAAAACTTTTGATTCCAGCATTGGCAGAACCATAATTTATCAGAATATATTTGATAATATATAATTTGAATATAAGGTAAGTTACCCAAATAAGGCCAACCTAACGGTTTTTACCAGACAGAAGAGAAACGTGTTTTTTTAAACTTATTTTTGCAATTTTTTATTTTTGTTTATTCAATTTTTTTTTTCAAAAACATAAAAATAAAGCATGAAAAAGTAAAAACTATATCCAGCTCAGAAGGTTTTAAAAAGGTCTGATTTTTGCCATATTAGGACCACCATGTCTAAATAAGGCCCAATATATAACGGTTTTAGAAACATAACAAAACAGTCAGAAAATAATAAAATAAGAACACATATTGTTATTACAAATGTTGGTTTACATTTTACATACTAAACATAAATGCTATTCATAGCTTTTTTTTTATAAAAACTTTTTCGAAAAAATACTTTTATTGCCAAAAGTTAATTTTGAAAATTAAAATAAAGTTACTCTGGCTTTTTAAAGAAAATTTTGGTAATTTGCTGACCTTTATAGTTGAGGGCTTTCTTTTTCTTAGTTTTTTTCTGCCAAGTAGATTTAGGTGTGGACATGAGATCGGAAAAAGAAAGCCGGAAAGAAAAAAAAATGTTTGGGCCTTTTTAGGCGCTCGCAATATAATTTCATTAATCAAGTTTTTCTCGGAATACACCACAGTTAGATTTTATCAATTAACCTTTTTGTTTTCGTTAAAATACCTCTCTTGATTTTTAATTCAAAGCTGGACATAGGCAATAGTTAATTCGTAGAATAACGGACTTTTACTGCGTGCACAATATTACATCAACCACGTTGTTGACGCTACCGCTGAATTCGTTCGACTGTCACTCGCATCACAGATGCGCAATCGAAGTAATTTTTTTTGCATCGTGACGCAGATATGAACTTGTTTAAACGTGCAAAAAATCATTTTGCAGGGAATGCAATAAATGTGCGTATTAGAAATCGGGCCTTATTTGGCGAAGGGACCTTATATAATTTCAGATAAATTTTGCCAAATTTTGTCAGTCAAATACAAAAAAACAAAGATATCGAAAGCAAATAATTTTAATAAATCTAACATTTTTACTTTCATTTGTATTTTATAATATAAATTTTACTAAAAAATACAAATTTTTGACAAAAAAGACTATAAGCAACCAAACTTCTTCCTTAAAATTACTTATACTCCTAATATTGACATAATTATACAAAATTATGGTCAGAAAATTTAGTAAAATTTTTAACACTTTATAAATTTTTTTAGTTTTTGATCTATTACTTGTGATCTATTCTTTGAATTTCATATATGATTTGATTTGTAAGCTATTAAGTCCAAGTAAGGTTTAAAGAAGGAAAGAACAACAACAACTACTACTCTGTATAGAGTCAATCACATAAGCTATTCTGACTGTTTCAGAAGGAGCTACCAATTCCATCTTAATTTTTTTCTATATATAATAGAAGACTGGATTCTTAACCTGAAGTCCTTGGCTACGAAGCCACTCATTGCAATACTAAATTATTGTAATCTTTTACAACTCTGGTTGGAGAAAGCAAATTGTTATGAAATTATTTTAATTTCTCAAGAAAATTATTTTAGTTCTTAAAAAGTTATTATCTTGAATCAAGCAAATTATATTCGATGCAAGAAATCAAAGAATAGAATCAATTAAAATGTATTGAAGTTTTAAAAAAATGTTGCTTAAACTAGCAATATTCTCTTTAAAACACATATTTTATATTTTATCGATACAACTAAGCCATCCCAGCAAACATTTTATGAGCCTTCAAAAAATATGACTCTAAAATGCATCATTTATGTGAGTGTTTTATGAGTGTTAATAAAAATGAGTCATAATAGAGTCTTTTTTATGCGTGATTTATGAGTGTTAATAAAAAGGAATCATAAGAGAATACTTTTTATGAGTGTTTTATGAGTGCTCATAAAAAGGATTCATAAACTAATCCTTTTTATGCATGTTTTATGAGTGTTCATAAAATGGAGTCATAAAAGAATACTTTTTATGCGTGTTTTATGAGTGCATATAAAAAGGACTCATACAAGAATGTTTTTTATGCATGTTTTATGAGTGTTCATAAAAAAAACTCATAAATGAATCCTTTTCATGCATGTTTTATGAGTGTTCATTAAACGGAGTCATAAAAGAATACTTTTTATATGAGATTTATAAGTGCTCATAAAAAGGACTCATAAAAGAATCCTTTTTATGCATGTTTTGTGAGTGTTCATAAAAAGGAATCATAAGAGAATACCTTTTATGAGTGTTTTATGAGTGCTCATAAAAAGGATTCATAAAATAATCCTTATTATGCATTTTTTATAAGTGTTCATAAAATGGAGTCATATTAGAATACTCTTTATGCGTGTTTTATGAGTTCATATAAAAAGGACTCATACAATAATCTTTTTTGTGCATGTTTTATGAGTGTTCATAAAAAAACTCATAAATGAATCCTTTTTATGCATGTTTTATGAGTGTTCATAAAACGGAGTCATAAAAGAATACTTTTTATGTGAGATTTATGAGTGCTCATAAAAAGGACTCATAAAAGAATCCTTTTTATGCATGTTTGATGAGTGTTCATAAAATGGAGTCATAAAAGCATACTTTTTATGAGTGCATATAAAAAGGACTCATACAAGAAACCTTTTTATGCATGTTTTATGAGTGTTCATAAAAGAGACTCATAAAAGAATCCTTTTTATGCATGTTTTATGAGTGTTCATAAATTGGAGTCATAAAAGTCTCTCTTTATGAGTGTTTTATGACAAATCATAAAAAAGACTCATAAGGCAGTCATTTGTATGCGAGTTTTATGATTTATTATATTTATTTAGAAATTAATATAATAAGTATTTAAAATGTCATTAGTCATCATAGACTAGTAAACGAAAATTGAATCTGACTCCAATGCGTTACGAAAAACATTTCTATTTGCCCTTTCTATTTCGCAGCAAGCATTCAATTGAAATATTCATTTGGAGTTTAAACGTCGAAGTGCGTGAAAGTAATTTAATTTCTTACTATTATTTAATTATAAATGTTCATAGTTCGTGTCTTTAGTGAAGTAATGTCACAAAACTATTATAAATGGATTTGCTGTAACATCAGCTATACGTGGTAGATGAACTAATAATAAGTTTTCAAATAAAACAAAACTTAACTTATTGTCTTTTTTTTCCTTATACTTTGGCTTTAAAATAGCCCCTAATGCAATATTACTGCTTAGTATTCATCAAAACTATTTTATTTTTTCATTTTTGTTTATAGGTGCATTTTTGCGAAAGTTTAATCACACCGAAAAAGAATTTTCATTAACCTGTGTACGCTGGTTGCAAACTGCAAAAGATAGAGTTAATTATAAGAACAAACATTAAAGTATCCTTTTTTATTACTTATACTTTACTTTTAACTGCTTTCTTTCAATATAGGGAAAACAAATAAATGTAATTTGGTTAAGTTTTTATATTTTTTTTTCTGAATGAATTTTAAACTTTTATTTAAATAAATTTAACGTCCAATATAAATATATAATATTTGTATATGTTTTAATGTTAATTTTTTATGACTGAATGAATAAAAAATTTAAATAAAATAAATTGAATATATAAAAAAAATCAATTTTATTGTGTTTCGGATGAAATGTCTTAGATAAAATGTCACAAATATGATCCTTTTATGATCCGTTTTATGAGCTTTCATAAAAGGGTCATACATTTGCTTTTAGCCTCAGAAAATGTTGGCTAATCTTTTAATAAAATCAAATCAAAGTCTACAATTTGTGTATAAAAATATCTATTTTTTGAGACTTTAAAGAGTCTTTAATATGGACCTAATACTTTTAAAATAGTAAATAATATGAGTTCTAAAAGAGTTTAATTTATGATTCCTTACGGATTTCATTACATACGTCTTAAAAAGTATTAAATATGAGTCTTAAAAGAGTCTTTAACAGGCCTCGTAAAATAATGATTTATAAGAGTTCTAAAGTAATCTTAATTATGAGTCTTCAAAGAGTCCTTTATATGAGTCCTAAAAGAGTATTACATATGAGTCCTAAAAGAGTCTTAACTATGACTCTTGAAAGTATAATTTTTATGAGTTCTAAAAGAGTCTTAATTATGAGTCCTTAAAGAGTATTAAATACGACTCTTAAAAGAGTCTTAAATATGAGTCTTAAAAGAGTCTTAAGTATTACTCTTAAAAAAATAATTTATCTGATTTCTAAAAGAGTTTTAATTATGAGTGTTCAAAGAGTAATTTATATGAGTCTTAATAGAGTTATAAATATGATAGAGTTATAAAGTCTACAATTTGTGTATAAAAATATCTATTTTTTGAGACTTTAAAGAGTCTTTAATATGGACCTAATACTTTTAAAATAGTAAATAATATGAGTTCTAAAAGAGTTTAATTTATGATTCCTTACGGATTTCATTACATACGTCTTAAAAAGTATTAAATATGAGTCTTAAAAGAGTCTTTAACAGGCCTCGTAAAATAATGATTTATAAGAGTTCTAAAGTAATCTTAATTATGAGTCTTCAAAGAGTCCTTTATATGAGGCCTAAAAGAGTATTACATATGAGTCCTAAAAGAGTCTTAACTATGACTCTTGAAAGTATAATTTTTATGAGTTCTAAAAGAGTCTTAATTATGAGTCCTTAAAGAGTATTAAATACGACTCTTAAAAGAGTCTTAAATATGAGTCTTAAAAGAGTCTTAAGTATTACTCTTAAAAAAATAATTTATCTGATTTCTAAAAGAGTTTTAATTATGAGTGTTTAAAGAGTAATTTATATGAGTCTTAATAGAGTTATAAATATGAGTCTTACAAGCGTCTTTTTTATGGCTCCAAAAAGAAACATAACACAGTCATTGTTATGAATCATATTTTGGAGCCCATAACATACGAAAAAGTACTAATAAAGGCTCATATAATTTTCATTAATTTTTCTGTTCGGTCGTCACCTCTCTGCAGACAATGGCAAACCTCAGAGAGTAAAAATTGCCATGTAAAGCTTCTTAAGAACATAAGCCGTTCGGAGTCGGCATAAAACACGTAGGTCCAGTTCTCGGGCATTTGCGATCAAACATTTAATAACACGCTCAATAAAATTGATCAATATAAAATAGGTCAAAGTCCTTCTGAGGGCTGAAATCGGCATTTTATTATTTTATTATGTGTTCGCATTTGAATTTCTTCACTAGAATTTGAAGTAAAAAAGAGGAATCTGTGTAAACAGTTTCACTTGAAGTGTAAGAGACCTCGCTAGTTTGATGCTCCGATGGTTGCAGTCGACAAATCAGCTATTTAATTGCAGGTTTGTGCTTGCGAAACATTCTTATGGGAAGTTGTAAAATTATTTGTTTTGAGTTTTACAAAATTGTTCGCAACGGACAAAAAACAAATTGTTGATTTTGGTGCAGGTATGAATGTTAAACGTTTCTTTAATTAGTTTGTCGTATAATTAGCAGCATTAAACATATTGACTGGAGTTTTTTAAACCTGTTTATCCGTATTTGCAATCTGCAAAACGCAACTCTTATCCCTATTTACACTGCAAAAAAAAACATTTTTTAACTAAAAATTAAATAACCAACAAAAAAATTAAAATGGTCTATAGTTAGCAATTCACTACTATTTAATCGGCTAGTGTGCGCACTTCCATAACACGCCATACTCGCTTGGCAGTCTGCTGATATTTGAGACTTTGAAACCAAGTAGAAATCTGACTTCCCATTTGTTTTTTTAGTTGGGCTCGATTCAATCGGTAGGTGTGTGAACTTCAGTAAAGTACCGTGTCCACATGAAAACAAATCAAACTATTGGCAGACTTAAATTTCTTTGTATAGTGTGTGGTGTCTCAAAGTCCAATAATTAATTTTACTTCACATCCCATCCGTCATTTATAACAGTCGCAAATCATAAAAAAGTAGACGCAAAATGCATAAAAAATTATAATAATTACAAACATAAGCATAAACGGGGTTCTTTCTTCAATCCTGAAAGCTTTATAAAACGCTGTAAAATGAAAAAAAAAATAGCTTGGCCATTAAATTGTGAAATGCATTACTAACAATGTTGGAAAAATAGCAATCAAATGAAAAAAAAAAACAGAATACAATACAGAAATCTTGAGAAAAGATCCGAATGCTACTTAAAGGCTCTTACAAACGTCAATGTCAAAGTTTATTACATGTTAAAAATATAAAAAGAGACAGTAAAAAATTAACTCAACAAACCGTTTGCCACAATGTGAACGAACGGATTGTGAAAGTGTCAATTTGACATTTATTTGATATCGATACGGTAATGGCAAGCTGCGACAACAACAACAGAAACAACAATAGCATCAACAACAAGAGCAACAAGAACAACGTTCAGTGAACTGAAGTTTCAGCAAGAATAGATAGAATTATTAATGCTGGAGTAGATCGAGTCGGCTCACTGCTTTAGAACACCAAACAAAAGGAGCAATCGCACTATCAATAACAACAACGACAACAACAACAATAAAAGCCAAAGCAATAAAGACTGGGAAGTTAACAGCAGCTAGACGTTTAGCACGCTTCGCATAAACAAATAACGCTTCGAGTGTCATTACTTTGCTGATGTGTCAAGCAGAACTGGCAGCAACAACATCATCAGCAGCAGCAGCAGCACCATCAACAACACATTTAAGAAATTGCAGTAGCAGCAAATACTACAAGAACAACAACAACAGAAACAATAACAGCAACAACATCAGTGACAGTCAACAATGTATAGAATGACATGCAGGGTGACCGTTTTCAGTAGATTCACTTCTAGATTGGTAGATTTAGAAGATATTTTTGAAGTCGCTAGTAGATTTTCATATTTGGCAGATTTGTAGTAGATTTTCCATTTTCAAAATTATTTTTTACTTAAAAATTTTCGACGTAATTTATAAAAAAATAAGAAAGCACTTTAAGGTGCACAACACTGTTACTAAAAGCATGCAACACTGCAACTGTCAAAGCTTCATACATTTTTTTTTGCGAGTACAATCTGTAAAAAAATATTTGCAGGAGATAAAGTAATTTTATTAATTCAATAAAATATTGTAATTAAAAGAATATATGAGCATTTATATCGCGACGATACTACAAAATGAGAACTTTAAAAGCTGGCTCTGACGGAACAAAGATGTCAACTGCAAGGCGTGCAGTGAATGTCGTCATTCATTTTCGTAAGACGTAACAAAACTTTATTTTTTGTTTTTAAACTACGTTCTTCATTAACAATTTTAATAGGGGTATTCAAGGGTTGTTGCGAATTGCAAGAGTGTGAAAATGCAAGATAATTTGCGCACTAACGCGTGAGCATCAATATTGCAACTTAATTATGCAATAAAATTAAATGTTGAATGAACAGTAAATATATTGCCACCTTATTTCAAAATCATAAGAAGTTATTAAAATCTACGTACAAACTTAACCTTTTTAAAGTTCTACCCAGGTGGCAACTACGTTGGAAAACAACCAAAACATAATTCATCTGTTTAGCATCACTGCTTGTGCGTTTTCACAATTGGTTTGAGCAGTGCGTAATTCAAGAATCTTGCATTTTAGCATCGTCGCAACTGCGTTTCGCATCAACCCGTGAATACCCCTAATATTATTTTCAAGTTAAATCGTGCGTTATTCATCATATTTATGGTGATATGTTCGATATGTGTAAATCGTTATTAAGCTGCTACTAAAAACCGGGTAACATTGATCGACTCACATTGTCGATTGTCGATAGTGGTGTCATGTATTTTTGATTAACTTGAAACACCCTGTCGTTGCCATATGGCAACGCAAACACCAACACTTAAAATGTGCTTATTTTAGTTTAAACCATTTTATATTTGCGTTAACAGGTCATTCTGAAAATTTAAAAAAAAAAACTTACTCAGGGTGATTCGGGTTAAATTATGTTTGCAATTAAAAAATGTGTTGCCAGTCAATGAACTAATTTTAAGAGAACTGAAATTTTTAAATACACAGGTAGCTTTTTACGCAAAGTTTTTAGCCTCAATAAATTATTGCAACCTTTCCCTAATTTAGCAATTAATGGAGACATTCAACAATCGATTAATGGAGAATATCAATAGTTAAAGCAAAACGAATATGTTAAAATTCTGTTAAGTCCCTCAAATGGAATTATGCTCTCCGTTGAAAGGTTTTCCAGAGTAAAATGCTGCTTTTGAACGAATTTTTTCGCCATTAAACCTTGTTAAATCATTACATAGGAACCGATTTCTTAATGCTCACGTAGCATCAATTGTGCGTGTCAAACAAGGATTGTCTGGTTGTTGTACAAGTTTTGAGCCAGCAAAATCAATGATTAAATTAGTTCGTAATGATAATAATTCCGAATTCCAATTTTTTTTTCCAATAGTAGAAGCAAATGCAGAAATAACTGGTTAATTCTACTCAATGTTCCACTTTGAATAAGCATTATTGTATGGGACGAAATTTTTGCAGTTTTTTTAAAAGTATTTTCATTAAAAACTACAGCTTTTTCTTGATCTCTCTACTAATACTAAAAATAAAATAAAATCTTAAATACTCTTTTATAAATAAATATTTTGTATTTATGTGATCTTATAAACATTTTATGTTTTGTTAGTATTATTATGCAAAGCTCCATTTTATAAATAAATAAATATGTATACACTTATGCATATAGTTGTATATTATTTATGTAATTTTTCTTTTTTATTTTTTTTAGTACAATTAATAGATATATGTTTAATTACATAAAATATAAAAAATATTTCACTTTTTATTTGATTATTAAATAACACTTTAAACGATCAACGTATGTCAGCGTATGTCTGTACTGCTTACACAAGCAAAATTTTACAAAAATTTCATCAGTGCTGTTTTTTATTTTCAACCATAGGTATTCACAGATTTAATTTTCTCTTTTATTGATAAAGTATGCTTAAAAATGTTATTTTGTTTTTAGTAGTTTTTTTTAAATTTGTTAGTAGATTTTGTTAGATTTCTACCCTGCTTGCGGTGGGAAAGCAGCCTGGCAAAACGACCACGCTGATGACATGTAAGCGACAGAGTTTAATTCAAACGCGAACGACGAAAATTGTTACCAGCATTGATTGTGCTTGTCATTGATATATAATAATTGACAGGTTATATTGACAGTTTAGAGGTGTTAAATGCAGTAAAATCTTTTCTATTTCATCAAACTCACTATAACACTTAAATTTCTATTATAACAAAATCAAAAAGGAACATTAACTGCATTATTCTGTATCACGAAGAAGCACACCAACGGTGAGAAAGACACGAGAAGCAATACAATTTCGTATGGAAAAAATTATTGCTTCTCTTGTCTTTCTCATAGTTGCTGTGCTTCTTCGTGATTAAGAATAATGCAATAATTACCGATATTATCTTAAGTAAAAAAGTAAAATAAAATTAAATAAAAAAATACATGGGAATATTGCAATTGTTGCAAAAATCAACACAAAAAACTTCGTATTAATATTTTAGAAAGTTATTGTTGAAAATATACTAACATTATATTAATATTAAATTGTGGCACATATAATCGTTTTTGCAAAACAGTCAATTCTGTACAGTCTAAAGAAGCTCATAAGAGTTTTCTAATTCAGCTATTATTTTCCTTCAAGTGATGTCTGTATATCTCGGGCGATATTTGATAAGATGTTCTTATTACAGGTAAGGCAGAGGCATCGTATAGATGACATCAAAATGACCACACGATCTTGGGTGAAGCGCAACATCTCCACAAGATTTCCTGAAGTGCTAAATTTTGAAGCGAAGCTTTTTACGCCTCGTTTTGTGATTTGCTTGAGTGAAATATCAAAAACGACACTTTTTTCCATACACCTTTTTCTAAGAATTATTGTTGTTTTCTACTTGCGTCTATTACAGCAAGAGGATATAAAATTAAAAATATTTCTTTTTAAGCGGTGTCAGTAAGAATCAAACTCGCACCATTTCGATCTAGAGTTTACGCACTTACCACTATGTCAAAAGAACCCTTTGTTTGCAAATAAATATGCAAGGTTGCGAGTCAAAATTCGGAAAAATTTTCACGAAAATTACCTTTTTCCTACAGTAACATAAATTATATACCACCAAAACTCCAATGGTAAAGATAAACAAAAAAACTCCCACCGCAATAAAATACCACAATAAGTCCCATATAAATAAAAAATTTTAAAAAAATTTGAAATATCACAAACAAATGATAATGGTATTCAATGAACGGCGTTTTTGTGATGTTAATATCGTAAGAGCGATATATTAACTGAAGCGCATTTTGCAACAACAAAAACGTAAGCGATTTTGCATACGCAGCTTCAATTTCATTTTCATTTTAAAAGATAATTGAAAACCAATAGATTCAATAAGTAGACTTGCAAATATTTTTTAATATTATTTTGGTAGTAATTATATTTTTCTTATTTTTGGCATTTTAAAAAAATTCTTGTAAGCTTTACGCTTGCAGAAAAATCAAAAATTCAGGTTAGTATTGTCATATGTCAAAAAAATATCTACTTAGTTTTCACGATGGAAACTTGTTATTAAAACAAATATGCATCTTAATGGTTTTTATGAAGGAATAGTTTGTGAAAATGTACAGCGTAAACTTATAGCTTATAAACGTCGTTCTTCAAATACCATTATATAATTTTTGCTTCATAAAAGAGGAAAATAAATTTTTATGAAGAAAATTCCCGAATTTCCATGCAATTAAAAATTACCACGCTGAATTCCCACGACAAAAAACTACCAAAACCGATTAAAAATTACCACGAATGAGATTTTCCCACATAACTGGCAGCCTTGCAAGAATGTAGTAAAAGGATTGTGCATTAGCTATCCTACGTATTTTATTGTGAATACGTGAAGCTATGATACAGCAGATCACAATAATCGATTAAAAGCATTGTGCATTAGCTATCCAAACAACAAAAGTAGCAAGTTTCCATTGAACTTTGAAAATTATCACAAGATGCCAATTGTCTTAGGTGTAGATTTAAATTGCGAATTAAGACATGAATGTTCATAAGCATTTAAGGCACACCCGATGGTCTAGTGCTCGAAAATTTAATGTATTTTAGGATTTTTTTAAAAAGTTAAAATATTGAACAATGATATTTAAACTTTTGAGATATATTGTAACACATTCATCATAAAAAAAATATTGTTTTTTCTTTAAAAAAATTGTTGATCTTGTTCAAAATGGCGCTCAATGAGATGCTCTCAATGAAAAGTTGCATGGGCGGTGTTGCAGATTTTGACTTTTATTTTTATCTGAAAAATAAAAACCAAGAATATTATTGTGCAAGAATAAGATGTGCAAGCTTTTTGACAACATATTATATTAAAAAAACTGTCAAAAATGCTTATACTAAATTTAGAGTCGAATTTAATTTTGGCTATGGTTATGGGTAATGCTACCAACTCATGTTATTAAAAAATAGAACCCACAATATTCCGTAAGTCTTGTCACGCCCTCTTTTTGTTCTTTTCGAAAAGTTTTGTGTAGGCAATCTAACTAAAACAAAAATTCTTCAGATAAAAAAAATTAATTTTATATATTTGCAGTTCATATACCCAGTGAACCAAAACTATCTTTTTTTTAATTCATTTATGAAGTTTTTCGGGTAGTAAAATTCATTTTCGACACTCATAAATTAACCCTTTTGGACTCATTCGTCGGACTAAAATGCCTCTCAAAAGCGAACCTTTTTTTCTTCAGTATTGAGTTAATAAAAGAATCATCAACTGTCAATTTTTTTGTTCGGAAACGAGTTGAAAAAAGCTATTGAAAAGTTATTTTTCGGCACACATACATTAACAATTTTTAACTTTAACTCATTCGCCGGACTGAATTGTCTCTCAAAAACGAACCTTTTTTCGAAAATGAGTTAAAAAACGAACTATAGAAATGCACTTTTTAATAATTAACATTTTGTTATGGAATAAATTTTCACGAATTTAATCTTCTCTAGCAAGAACATTGATCACACAAATTAGAAAAAAAAACAAAAATTTACAAATTTCTTTCCGAAAACGTACTCAAAACTATCGCTTTACGCAAAACATTCGCATATGGCCCGCTGGGTATATTTCATATGCATAAAATAGTTTAAAAACAAACAAAAAAAAGGTAAAAGTAATACGTACTTTCAAAGTAGTGAAATAAAAATAAAATAAAAAAAACCAGATTCAAATGAATAAGGCTGAGTCGATTTGCAAGCCTATGTTGCCTGGGAGATTTTCGGATCGGGCATGAAAATTTATTAAAAAAAGGGGCGATAGGGGTGCACTTTACCCTATCACATCTTCAATTTTGTGAACTTTTCTTTAAGAATTTTTTTTTTAAATTTTTATATAAAACTGATGCCAGATTTAACTTAAAACCGGTCTCACATTGATACGTTTTCATACAAAAATTTATCGTTTTTTGTTTTTTAGATCCCCCTAGGTGGCGCTGTGGTCGATTTTTTAAAAAAATTGTATTTATAAACCTATAAAAATCGACCACAGCGCCACCTAAGGGATCTAAAAAAAAAATTTCGGAGGACCACACAAACACATGTGAATATAAGGTGGATAGCTTTTGTGGTTCAGCCGTGATAGTCAAAAACCTTGAATTTATTGTATTGTTCTATAGTATTGCTCTATCTGTTCTAAATGTTTATATACAAACATTTTTGGAAAAAATTCCTAAAGAAAAAATTCACAAAATTGAAGATGTGATAGGGCAAATTGCACCCTAATGGTCCCTTTCGCCCAGGCCCCTATCTACCCAGCCTAAAATGCATACAGAGATCAAAGCAAAGTTATCATTATTCGCAATCACTGTCACTAAATTGACGTGCTATACTAACTGGTTTGTTTTCTTTTTGCTTGGAATCGTATTTGTCTTGGCTGGAAATGTTGTTTAATATGTCAAGTCTTGTCTTTATAAGTTTGTAAAATTCGATACAGCTGTATTCAATATTATTTTTTGCAAATAAAATTGACTCCAGTGTCTGTATTTTTAACGTTGTTGACACCAATTTCCAAACTTTTTATGGTTTTGGAAGCAAAAGTTCAACCAAAGCTGAAAAGTAAGCATGAATAAGTATAAATCTTAAAAGTAAGTATACTTATAAGCATGGAATTTTAGTAAGTATATGAAGCTGAAAATAAGTATGATACTTACAAAGTAAGTATAGTTGGTAACATTAGTTATGGGCCTATGAGTTCAGCTATGGCTGGCACCAAAAAAATATTGAAAATTGACAGAATGACGCGCTTTTGAAAATTAAGTTCTTAAAACAGCTTGTTTTCTACCGGTTATTAAGTGTAAAATATACTATGTTTTTGAAATAACACTTTGATTCTAGTTCCAGCGATAGCCACTGATATTATGAATAGCATATTTAAATTTCAGTTGATTCGGCTGAATAGTTTTTGCTTTTTCTACAACACCATACCGAAAAAAGTAGTTTCGAGATAAATGAGTGTGAATAGAATTAATGAAGACGAAACACTGTGGCTCGACACTTACTAAAACGGCTGTAGTGAAAATAACATCAGAGAGACTATACTTTTGAAATATCAAAAAAAAAAATCAATTTCATAAAAATTCTAGGCCTTAAACAATGCCGTTTTGATAAATACAATTTGCGAATGATAAGCGATCCAAATATTTGCACAACAGGTTAGGATAACTATGATGTTATATTTGCTAGAAATATAGATGAAATTACATCTACATAATATACGTTTGATAATTTAGATATTAAAAGCCAATAATTTCATTAACATTTACAAAAATAATTCAAAACTAATGTAAAATAATAGTGTAAGTTAATAGCATTTATTTGTGCGAATGTTATTGTTTTTAGTTAATATCATGGTATTTAAAATTCTTTAATTTAAAAATTTTTTTATTAAAAACCATTAAATTATCATGCTTATGAAACTGCGAAAAAGCTTCGCTTCACTCGTGCGTCCAGCGACGCATCTGTTTTTTTAAACGCCATTATTTGCGATATAACTTACATAGTAAGTTGTAATTAAATTGCAAAAAACATGATTACGATTACAGTAATTTTAGTTGTCATTTTCATTGATTATGATTACTGTAATTGTATTCAATAGATTTTTCTATTACAATTACAGTAATCGTAATTGTAATTTTCGAGTATACCGAGTACAGTAATCGTAATAATACTTTTCTTACATTACAATTACAGCAACCGTAATCGTTTATTTTTAAAGATTGTGATTACTGTAATTATAATAGGAAAGTAATGGTAATCGCAAAATACCCAGCTGTGGTACCAAACTTGAACAAAATTAATAGACCGTTTTGGATAAAACAGATTTGAAAATTTTGTAAGTTAAAAGCGGAGCTGTAAATTTCAAGTATAAGTTCAAATGCAATTCCAAATACCATGTATTTAAAAAATAAGTAATGTATTTAAATACTACGTATTTGTATTTGTACTTAAATTGCTCAAATACAAATACTTTCAATTGCAAAATCTTTTTCAAATACTGTTAATACTTTCAAATACTACAAGTATTTAAAATACTTTCAAATACTGTAAATACTTTCAAATACTGCAAATACTTTAAATACTGCAAATATTTTCAATTACTCAAATACTTGGAACAAGTGTTTTTAAAGTAAATAAACAAATAAAATAGAATAGTAAATTGAAAAAAAGGAACATATTATACCTCCTTTGAAAGAAATTAAAAACCTTTTATAACCCATACATTAAAAACTTAAACATTTGAAAGTGCTGTTAAAAAAATGGCAATAGCGTTTTCATCATAAAAAATTGTGAATTAATACGTGTTTAACTTAAATTGTTCAACACCTTTAGGTGACAAGTTTCGACGGACATTTCTTTTGAAAAGTTTCTTGTAATGAAGGCATTTACATGTATAGTATGTGTAATGAAATGCACATATCTTTATTTTAAATATTTTATGTACTAATCCTCTTTATATATTTGCAGGACGCTTCTTACTATTTTTTGTGAATAGTGCAAAAAAACTACTGTTAAATTTTTCATAATTTCTTTGTATTTCGTTATAAATATGAGAAAATATAACATTTTTCAGCTACATGTGCGATTGCATCATCTTACAAATGTTTTTTATTTAACAGATCGTTTAGTAAAAACTCCTTCAAAATTATTTAAAGTTGTAACAGTGTTTGAAGTATTTACAGAATTTGAAAGTATTTTCAGTATTTAAAAGTATTTACAATATTTTAAAGTATTTGAAGTATTTACAGTATTTGAAAAATGCTTTGGTAATTGAAAGTATTAGTATTTGAGCAATTAAGTACAAATAAAAATACCCACTATTGGTATTTGACACTTATTTTGAAAATACTTTGTATTTATAAGTAAAAGGTATTTAAATACTGAAAATACTAAATACTTCACAGCTCTGGTTCTAAGTATACCCCTTATATTTATATTTACCCCAACCTTCCTGAATTTTATTTGATTTTGAAAAATCCCGAAACTGCTTTTTGGAAATGCATTTCAGCATTTAATTTATTAAAATTATTATATTAAAATGAAAAATTTTTAGTAAGATAAAGAATTCAAAATAATCCTGTTACTTTCATAAAAATAATTCTCTTTAATCAGTTTCGAAATTTTTTAATTAAAGTCAATTTCTTTATTTTCTGCAATATTGAATGAGGTATGGAAAAAATGAAATTCCATACTTTCTCGAAATTCAAAAATTTACCATTATTTAAAAATTATATCTATTTTCCATTAACTGGTTTCTCCTCTTGTACTGTCAGAAAAAGTTTTCAACGAATCAAACTCTCCAAATAAAAAATCCTTATCAATATTTTTGATAAAAAAATTTATAACATCGGTAAAATCGCAGAATAAGATATTGGAATTTATATTTAAGACACTTAGTTTTTAAAATTCATTGCTTTTTAAATCATATTCAGTGAAAAAAATTATATTATATAGTTTAGAAGGTGGTGGATAGATATTTTAAGGAAGTTTCAGCTAAGCAGACTCTCTTACCTAAGTGGTTGGTACGAACCTGTCTCAAAATTTATCCTCAAAATCTCGATTTGGTCATTCTAGAATAGACATAAGCTTCCAGAAGCTCAATTGGCTCAGTTGCATCAGCTAAAAATTTGTTTTGTTTTATCAACTTTGTGTTTGCACATTTGTAAGAACAACAACACGTACAAAAAATAACAAAAAAATTGACGTTCACCAAATCTCTAACTTGCTAACAACAAGAAATGCATGCAAAGGCAACAAAAAGCTAGCCTTACTCAATGGCGCTGCGCTTGAGATGTTCGTGCCGTTACACACTTACTTACTTAGTTGGCGCTACAACCGTATGTCGGTCTTGGCCTCATCTAAGAATTTGCGCCAGCCATTTCTGTCTTTCTCTTGCTGGCGCCAGTTGCAAATTCCAAGCTTCGTCAGGTTGTCCTCTACTTGGTCTTTCCAACGAAGATGCGGTCGTCCTCTTCTGCGTTGACCGCCGCTGGGTACCGAATCGAATATTTTCTTCACTGGAGCATCGTCTTTCATGCGCTGAACATGACCGAGCCAGCGAAGACGCTCGATTTTAATGCGCTTGACTATGTCGATGTCAGCGTACAACTCATACAGTTCATCATTCCACCGTATTCGGTACTCGCCATTGACGCAGATTGGTCCGTAGATCTTACGAAGAATCTTTCTCTCGAATGCTCCTAAAGTCCTTTCATCTGAGCTGCTCAGCGTCCAGGTTTGTGATGCATAAAGTAGGACGGGCATGATGAGCGATTTATAGAGCGAGAGAGGGCTCTGGTACTCAATTGAGCTCAACTGAGCCCAAACTAACACCTGTTGGCAAGAGTTATTCTTCGTTTGATCTCAATGCTGATGTTGTTGGTTGAGTTTATGCTGGATCCCAGAAAAACGAAGTCCTTCACAACCTCGAAGGAGGTATTGTCAACAATAACGTGGGTTCCAAGACGCTGGGACTGTTTGTTTGTTGACACCAAGTATTTCGTCTTATCTGCATTCACTGACAGACCCATTCGACTTGACTCTCTTTCTAACCTGGAAAATGCTGCGCCAATGATATCGATGTCATCAGCATACGCAAGCAGCATAACACTCTTGTAGAATATTGTGCCACTACGTCTCAGGTCAGCAGCTCGGATGATCTTTTCCATCATTAGGTTGAAAAAGTCGCACGATAAGGAATCACCTTGTCTGAAACCTCGTTTGGTAACAAATGGTGGGGAGAGGTCCTTTCCGATTTTAACTGCGCTGCTGGTGTTGCTCAATGTCATCCTGCAAAGTCGTATTAGTTTTGCAGGAATACCAAATTCAGACATGGTGTAGTACAGGTGCTTCCTTATTGGGCTGTCGAAGGCGGCTTTGTAGTCGACAAAAAGATGTTGGGTGTCGACTTGTTTTTCTTGAGTCTTCTCCAAGATTTGTCGTAGCGTGAAAAATCTGGTCGATGGTGGACTTTCCAGGTCTGAAGCCACACTGATAAGGTCCGATCAGTTCGTTTACAATGGGCTTCAATCTTTCACATAAAACGCTCGACAGGACCTTATATGCGATATTAAGAAGGCTTATCCCACGGTAATTGGCACAGATAGTGGGATCGCCTTTCTTGTGGATTGGGCAGAGCACACTGAGATTCCAATCGTTCGGAATGCATTCTTCCGACCATATTCTGCATAGAAACTCGTGAATGCATTTAAGTAGAGCACACTGAGATTCCAATCGTTCGGAATGCATTCTTTCGACCATATTCTGCATAGAAACTCGTGAATGCATTTAAGTAGAGCTTCGCCTCCATTCTTAAACAGCTCAGCAGGTAAGCCATCAGCTCCCGCGGCTTTGTTATTTATAAGCTGAGCTATAGCTGTCAGAACTTCATCATAGTCGGGCAGCGGATCCTCAACGCTGTCATCCAAAATTGGGGTTTCCGGAATGTCATCTCTATTGGCGGGATTGTTGTCAGCGTCGCCATTTAGAAGCTTAGAGAAGTGTTCCCTCCATAACGTCAGTGTACTCTGGACATCTGTCACTAGATTCCCTTTTTCATCCTTGCAGGAAGAGGCCCCGGTTTTAAAACCATCGGCAAGGCGTCTTATTTTTTCGAAAAACTTTCGGGTCTTATTCCTGTCACCATACATATCAATCTTCTCCTGCTCGAGCTTTTCTTCCTCTCTTTTTTCCGCCTGAAAATGAGTGCCGTTACATGCGTTGCATACAAACACACATGATTTGTTTTTGTTTGGCTGGTCAATTTTTTTTATAGAAATAGAAAATCAGTGTAACCTTATTGAGGGTTTTTATTGCATTAATACTAGGATGGGCAACTACTTGGAGGGCAGTACATGGTCTGGCCAGACCGCAGGGCGAATTTTTTTCTAAATGCGTTTTTTTGACGAGGCGGTTGATCAGAGTTGCTTTAAATTTAATTTTTATGGTGTATATAGCTATAAATTGTGTATCAGTATACTTACGGAAAAGGTACAGATAAATATAAAAATTAAAAAGAAAATTATTGTTGTTTTGTTTATTTTGGGCACATTCATTTTTTTTATATTTTTTTGTTGATCTAACACGTATTTATATAAGTACTTGTAACCTAATCATGTTGTGGTTGATAATCATCATAAACGTAGGACTTTTTCTTTATTCCGAGTTGAAGGCACTTAGGATTGCTGTATACACCACACATGAAACAAGTTTTGCGCTTTTGTTTTAGTTTAACCTTGCATTTTACACACAAAGGGCGGTAGTTTGATGACGAAGGGGCTGCTTTTGCCTAAGTGCTTGGTTCTTGTTGCAGTGTTGGTACCTGGGAAGAAATGAAATGTGTAAAGTATAAGAAAGGTATTTGATTGGTTAAATACATACCAATACACCATATTTTTACATCGCATTTTTGACGTGTGGCGTCGACTAACATGGGAAATTCTGGTTAGCATTTTCATATGTGGAACTACGAACTGCGCTGCCAATTCAGTCAGAAATTTGCGGCGCCGGTCTGATGCTTCACCTTCATCATTTCACTATGGATCACGAATGCGGCGAATTCAGCTACGTCTAGTCTGTTGAAAAATATGGCACATGGCCAGCATTTTGTTCCGCTTTTGCAGCTATAGACCGACACCATTTGATCTATTGTATCCACGCCTGCCTTATTCCGATTGTAGTCGAAGATTTGATTTGGCGTTTTAGATATATTTGATAGCATAGAACATCATTGTTTGGGAACGCAACGCATTGCACACCAATTAAGGTTGTACTGTAACTGAACTACTATAAATACCACACACACAGATATCCACATCGCCAATATTTATAAAAAACATAATTCGCTCTTCCATGCATACGAAAAAAACAAAATTTTGCATGCTCGAACATGTTTTGTGTATTACATAACTAAACCAACAGTTCAAAATATTTGTGGTCTCGCTAGACCATGTAGGTTAACTTAGCGCTTTTCTACTTTGAACCAAATTTTTGCACTAACAACTTAGCCGAATCAACCCAAAAATAGCTTCAATTCACTCAGAATTCATAGCTTATAGAATTCATGAAGTCTTATATTACTATTTTGTCTTGGGAAAAAGATATTCAACATCAAAGTTAAATTTGGTCTGGCCAGACCCTGTTGCCCATCCTTGGTTTAAAATTTTTTATTTTTTTTTTTGGCAACGATGAGCAAAAGCAATAATGAGGCTTATTTTGTGCTGGTTTAAATAAAAAATATTGGCTCACTACATTTATTTTCCTGCTCTTGACTGTTCTAGAATCTAGATCAGTGTCGGGCAGCTTTGCACACCTATACTTTCTCATCTTGAATATGTATTCATGAGCGCTTTAAAGCTCACACTGAAAACAAAGTAGTGCTAAAGCGCTTTTTGCAGAAATCTTACTAGGCATTATGGGATATTTTTGCTCGGATTTGTATTGCGAAATTAAATAAATAAGTAGTGGATGGAATGTCAAAAGGAAACAGACCGACAGACGGATAATGTGAAATACAGATAAGCAGACGGAAATGTAAAAAGGCAGGCTAATAGTAAAAAACAAATATGTTTTTTTTTGTGCTTATTTTGCTTATTGTGATTTGCCAAGGCTAAACTGACAGCGTATGATGCTTTCATTATACGCACTTGGAACTGATCACTATATGATATGATATGTAGAAATGCCGCTTTTAAATATTAATTAATTTCTCCATCGCATGCCCCACAATTACCTTATATTGGCCTTTTATTGCATAATTTTAATTTTACCTCTTTGATGGGAACATGCCGTTATTTTTTAAAAATACAAAAATTTTTCATATATACTTCCAAAAATTTTGCATACATAAAATTTTATACAGTGTAATCTTACGTTATATCTGCGGTGATGAGCAATAACAGCTTAAGTCTTATTTCAAAGTTTCCAGAAATCTTGCTTCTAAGTTTTCAATCGCTTTATAAGTTATTTGAAAGGGTCTTTTGTTTTTGCGTCATATCCTTGGCTAAGGTCATGCTAGTAGTTCTATATTTTGTGTGTTCATAATGTTATATAAGTGGAACACAACTATATCAAAAACTCAGTTCTGTCTTAAATCGACTTAAGGTATTATTGATTATCGACACAAATATAATAAAATATATTCAAGGAACACGCAAGCGCAGATCTTATCTGCTTGATATTCGCTTGAACACTGAAGCTTCGATCGTTCTGTAGGTGAGATGAATACATATTTTACTGCACAAACACAATCTCAAGTGTGCAAAGCTGCCCGACATTGATCTAGATCAATGATTGGCTCACTACACAAAAACAAAAGTGATTTTTATCCCCTTAAGACCGAGAGGTACAATATGACCCCATGCGTGTTTTAGTCAGCTGATCAGCTGATCAGGTGGAAGTATTATATTTTTTCGTGCAAAGTATGTTATTAATACTGCTTAAGTGTTTTGCTAACACCTCGATTAACTTAAATAAAATCATTCCAAACGTAAATATAAGTTCTGAATGTGGATGTGAATTGGATGTGTTTTATTAAAAAAATATCGAGTTCAGCAAATATTTCCAGTTTTTTTAACAAAATTCACAAGATAAAATGGGGTCTTCCATGACCCTAGTAAACTCTAGAAAACTCTCAAGTAAAACTCTTTGCCATCTTTTATCATACAATCGCAATTTCGTACCTTGTAATCTTTTTTGTAAAGAAAACCAAAATTTCAGTATCTGTAATATACATAAATAATTTTTAAATTGAAATTAAATTGCGTTGAACGTATAAATTGCTTTTAATATATTATTAAAAATACTTCCATGCCCATCACAGATTACAGCTGAAAAAAATCTGTAAAAGTTTTATTTGAAATCGATGGGGTCATGTAAGAGCCCGTTTTATTTTCTGAATTTAAGGCGATACAAGGCTCTCCAAAATTTTTCAAACCTAATTTTTTTTCTTAATTTGACCACGGGGAAACTGAATCCAAGGAAATTTTTTCTAAATCTCTAACGGTCTAGGCTTGCATCTCAAGGGGTTATTAAACAAACCGTGGCAACAAAGAATCCTTTTAAAATGTATTTTGAATATAAACTCAAAAATACACTTAAGAACATTAAAGATTTTTCTTAAAGTTATCTAGATCTTTTACTTTTGATTTAGATTTGTGGCAAAACGTATATGAATGTCTTTTGTTTTCTTTAATTTAACAAGTCATAAAAAAGATATCCAGTCAACCACACTTATCCCTTTTAAATTAATTTATATACTTTTTCATTACGTAAAGGGCATAGTTATTAACTTTTTCATTTCGTTTGTAACGTCCATATGGAGGCGTGGTACTGACCACAAAAGCCCTTACTATGAAATTTAGAGTCGATCGATTGAGTACGTCGATCTCCCATACAAAGTGACTTCAACTTCATCAAATTGGCAAATCCATAAAAAAAATCTACAAAAATAAATAAATTGCCTTTATATTTTACACATAAGCTTTGCTATTTGAAGCTAACAATGAGTTTTAAATTTGGATGAATGAAATTAAAACCAAATATATTCCCATTATAAAGTGATGAAAAATAATGAACACTAAATAATGACACTAAAACACCTCAGCCGAAGATAGTTCCTAACTATTATTTATTTTTTATTTGGCAATGAGTTTAAAAGGAAACATTCATTCAAATACTGACTTTCAAAAATTATTTAGTTCCAAGAAACTACAGAAAGGTATTTTTTGGACACTCAGAAATTTAATTTTTTATAATCATTAGCGGACTTAATTGTCTAATTTTTTTCCCAAACATATTTTGGTTTTTGAAAAGTGATTTTTTTTTAAAGATATCTATATAAAAATAGGCTTGGGCGAAACAGTTATGAATCAATTTTTCCCTTGTTTCACAACCGATTTCGATATATATTTTTTTAAATAATTTAATTATTAAGAGTAGGTAGGAGTGCACCGAATATTTTTTATAGAAATATTACTTGCTTTAAACATGTGAAAGTATATATGATGTATTTCACTCATTGTGAATTCATATGTACGTAGAAGATCCGCCCAAAAAGAAAAGAAAAACATTCGAAAAACATTGTGGTATGATTTTGGTTACGTTCACACATGAGCAAAGAATGAGAAAAAAAACTATTTTATTTCTATTTTCAGTTTGAGCCACACATTGCATACTGTTCTGAGCGAGAGAACTGGTGGCTAAGTCAGTAAGAAAGTAAAATAAATGCCAACTTTTTGCGAAAAAACAAATTGTTTGACATTAATTTTGTATTGAATCACGATAAAGTGTATGCAAAAAGGTCGAATTTCGACCACTGGTGAACTCTAGTATGAATAAGTATAGCAATACAAGTGAAATTGCTTAAAAGAAATATTAAAAAACCTATACTGATGCTGAAAATTGCACTGTAATATAAATGCACTCTTACTACCACTGTGCCAATTGTTCAATCAAGTCTTTGAAATAAATCAACCCACTGCGCCCTTAAACCAAAATATACAGTCTAAAAAGAAATAAATAATATATGATATATACATATATTGATGAACTTATTTTAGAACAAATAAAAAAAGATCTTAAAGAAAAAACTTATCTTTAATTAGAATTGTACATCAATCTTGCTCAAACAAAATGTATTAAAAGAATAAACATTACCTAAATATTTACAACTTGACATTGTCTTAGAACCATAACAAGTTCCAAGTAAAATGAAGAGCTCAGGCATCAAGATAATAGATACAGAGATAATATTTTAAGAGTATTTGTGGCTTCAAGGCAAAATGATTTAAACAACAACTTGTATTTAGATGCTAGCCTTCAAATCAGACTTAAGCAAAAGCAATATCAGAGGCTGAAATGCAAATTTATCCTCAGGCTTAATTCACTCCCACAAAAACAACTTAGTCTAAGGCTAAACGAAATACGCAGTGTCCAACAAAATCCCTCCGATTATTGTGGCCTGAAGAATTTATTTAAAAATGCATAAAATAAATAAATGGCCAGCAACACTTGAAGCTACCGAAACACCACAGAACAACAAAAACAACAAAAACAACACCAACAACAAATACAACGAGCAGCAGAATAGAGTAAATAACAAGAGCAAAAAAGCAGAAATCTCAAGCAAGCTTAAGCTTAAATCTCTCCAAGTGAGGTGGTGATGGTCACTGAGCTGTGAGCTAGCCGCAGGGAAAGCAGCTAAGCGTTACTTGATTTTTTTCGGTTTGGTCCTAAAGTTGCTTACCTAATTCTTAATTCCACATCTATTTTGCTTCTTGCTTTATTGTTCTTATTTTACCATTTATTTTAAGCTTTGTGTTGTTTCATACCTGCTGCTGCTGCTGCTGCTGGTACTTACGACTAGTATTGCTGCCAACAATTGTCAACTTGGCAATCAGAGCCAAGATGCTGTCGCCGAAGCGTGCTTGGTTTTTGTTGGCACAATTTCTTAAAGTGATGCAGGCCGCTCTTGTTGTTGGCCAAGAGTTGCTTTTTGATTTTTGGGTGGAAACCTGATGATGAGGTTTCTTCCACTGTTTGCATTTTCAGATCGAAATTTTATTGGTTAAAATAGTTGATTTTTTTTTCGTATCTGAAGTTGTTGGGTCAGCTTCATAAAATTAAATGCAAAGCTTGCATTTGCAAAAAGAGAAACGAAATATAGGTTATTTCAGTTTTTATTGTGTACAATTTTTAATGTAGCACGGCAATATTTTTTGTCTTATTTACACGTCAAAACTTAAAGTTAAGTGTACAAAGTTTTGTTGACAATTTGTGTTTTGTGTAAATGAAACAATTGAGTATTTTTGTATATATGAGTTTCCAAATAAAAAATCGTAATTGATGTCCGCGGTTTTTCCACTTCCATTTGACCTAAGAAACACCCTCCGTGTAGCGCATTTCAATTGGTAAAGGTTTAGAGGTCGCAAATTAATTTTCTAATTTTCCCATACGATTTTTGTTGGGAAAAAGTCACTTTTGCTGGTAAATTGAATTTAGAGCCATGAGCACAACATGGCAGCCGTTGTGTGTTTATGGTCACGACAAAGATTCTTAAATAACATTGCACATTAGTAAAAAAATTAAAAGACTCAATTTAAAACATTTATTGTGAAGAAACTATAATACTTAGAAATCCATGATGTTGTTAACATGAACGCACTGCCGCGTTGACTTTAGCTGTGTTCGCAAAAAACTGATACATTGCGTCAGTCAATGCCCCTTTGAGGGATCAAAGGTACCAAATTAAGTCATGCCGGATGGGCATGACTTCCTCCTTGGTAAATAGCGAAGCCTATCTAAAACCTCTGACGATCTATGGGTCAATGCACCCGGTTCAGATACAAAACTCCACGCCGAGTTAACACTCTACCCGCGATATGGGTACTAAGCCACAGCCACCAGGATACTCCTCGAAGGGCCAACCCAAGCGAAAAAACGAAGAAAAAAAATTCACCAAAAAAAAAATGAAAACAAAATTTAATATTATTTTTTCCAAGGATGCAGTTTTGTAGACAAGGGCTTAACAAACATTTTGGTGCATAAATCCTCCTTTTATAATTTATGGTTAGGGAGTTATGACGAAAAAACTAAGAAAAAAAGAAAAATCACAAAAAGTTACTTATAAAACTGAAATCATTGAAAAAAGTATTTTTCCTAAGCATGCAGTCGTGTGGGTATTGTAACTACAAACATTTTGGTGAATAAATCGTCTTTGTAAGATGTATGGTTTGGGAGTTATGACGAATAATCCAGATGTTTTTCAGCCAGACAATCAACTGTCAGAGGGCACTGACTCCCGTGGTACCAGAAAAAACCTCTGGTCAGGTTTCGTAGCCGAGCTACTACCAGTTGAGTTCCATCCAACTCCGGACTGGTTGCCAGTTACAAATGCACAAAAGTGCAAAGCGCCTACCATGCATACTGAGAAAAATAACAAAGTTTGGCAATCAAAAAACAAAAACGAGAAATAAAATAAAATTTGCTATCGGAGTGAGATAAGGTGGAGAGACAATCGAAAAATAACAGGTTGGATTGGAAAAACATTCACACTCATTCACACTAAAAACTATGCAACTTATCTGGTAGGCCTGTGCATTTTAGTTCACTAAAAATATCGCTCTTTTTAGTTCAGTTGAGTTAAATGAACTAGTTCGTTCATATAGTTCTTTTAGTTCATTTAGTTCGTTCGCTCTTTTAGTTCGTTTCATGCTCTCGTTCATGTTGTTAGTTCGTTAGGTCTAATAGTTCGTTTGGTGTTTTAGATCGTTACGTATGTTAGCTCGTTGTATTATTTAGTTCAATAGGTCTTTTAAGTTGTTTTGTTTGCTCGTACATGATCAGATCTATAAAATGAAACGAACTATATGACCGAATCAATCATTAACTGCGGACATAGAAGAAATTTACATAACAATACTAAATATGGGGCATTACACAAAAGATTTGCCACAAAAATTTGTTTTTGCAAAAAAGTTTTTTTTACCGTTCATTAGTGAAAAACTCTATCAGCACGGACTCAAACCATTGTTGAGTGAAACCAATTTTTTTTAGTTCATTTCCATCTGACTCGCTGCAAAATCGATTGAACTAAAAGAACTAAAAAACGAGAATCAACGAACTAGTTCACATAGTTCATGAGTGCGAATAGTTCAATTGAACTAGTTCGTTCGTGAACTACCCAAGCCTATTGTCTGGCTCTTTGTCTACTAAACACCTCACATGCAGACACATTCATTCTGAAAATTTGCTCACTTGTGGCAGGCATATTTCCAATCTCATTTACACTATTCCTTTGGACAATCCTCATAGCATCACAATCTTGGATGTTCTCATAAAGAGGGCATTCACATAAAACATGATACCAATCTTCAAGGTTTGCCCCACAATCACAACTTTCGACTTCACTGAGGCCCCTTTTATGCAGAAATGCATTGAGAGAACCATGTCCCGTAAGTGGAAAGCCCAGACTTAGGCTAAATCCAAAATCCGGTTTTCTTTCCACAAACACGACATCCTCAATGAAGTCGAAAGTGACCCGCTCATTAACACATTCATACCATCTATATGGCAATAGGAAAAGACAATTGTCCTTTTCTCGATATGAATGGAAGTAGTATTTTTACTGGCATAATTTAAACTAGTTGTGATAGCAGTAACTTTTTAACCAATAAAATACTAGTATAATCAAAACTAAGCTTTTAATGGTATGTTTTGAGCCACTGCTTGAATCAGTTTGGTTTTTGAAGCCATTCTCTGCTTTTATAATTATTTATGTAGGTCTTTTATGTTATGCTTGTCTGTTCTAGTCTTAGCGTGTAGGTGAAAAATTTGTCTGCAATTGATATGAAATTCTATTTGGTAGGTAATGTTTTTTTTTAAAGTTTTAAACCTTTTTAATATTACAGCACAAAGAAAAATGTTGCAAATTAAAATCATTGTGATGCATAGTTGATTTCATTTTACATGATTTCAGATTTCGTGGTGGTAGTACCATGAATATCATTGTGATTGCATGTAAAATCATTGTTGAATCATGTAAAAAACACACATGCACACGTCCATTGTGTATATTAGACCGTCTCACTTTTTCAATGTTTTTCGAAAAGTTCCCGTGACACGTTGATTTCTGATTCTGCTCTTAAAAACTTGAATTTTGGTATATAATACTTTTATATTAACTAACGGTAAATGGTCACGCAAAAGGCTTAAAACGTTTTTGGCTAAACATTAATTTTTTCGAAAAAACAAGAAATTTTTCTTCAGTATTTTGCATATAAATAAAAAACTAATAAAACGATTTTCATCATTTTATACTTGTTTGAACGCTTTATAAAATTTTGTAAATTATAAAATACACAATTGGAAAAAATTAATTAACCAAACAGCGCCCTAACGATTTTTTTTTAAATTTACATATTATATATTCTGGTATGTCCTTTTTTGAATAAAAATATTAGCGGCTGAACAGCGGTCGAACTTGGACTGAACGGCCGTACAAGGGTCGCCCGAGTAAAAATATTATCGAGCAAACAGCGGTCGAACATGGGTCGCACGGCAGTACAAAGGTAGAACATGGACCTAAAATAATCCAAAAAGCCTACAACAAAAGCAAGCCTCACTTGACGATGCTGATGTGAATAGTATCGCCACTTGTGTGTGGCGCAAAAGATTTTTTTTTGCATATGAAGTTAGTTTTTGGACTACAATGCCCCAGTGAATTTTCAATTACATTCATTTTGTTTGTATGATATTTTATTTACTGTTTTCAATATTATTGGTATTATTGGTAATTTTATCTAGTTTTCCAATATTATCCTTTTTTTTTAAAAAACACAAACTAATAATTGTATTTATATTAACAAATAAATTTATTTAAATACATATATTTAACACTAACTAGATTTACGGGATTTACGGGTGTTTTTATACACCTAGTTTTTCTAAAAGAAGCCAATTTGACTCATACAAAAACATTTAAGCTTTTTGTAAAAAAAACGGTTCCAACTAAATTTAAATAAAAAATTTATTTGTTAAAACTTTATTGAAAACATTTTTTACATATAAAGAGCACATTGCAGAAACATGATAAGCCACAAAATAAAATTTTTGAAATGATCGCATTTTAATCTTAAAAAAAATATATAAAATAGACATTCCATGTAATCGTACTTTTAATACTTTTAATTATTCGTTTTTGACGTCTTCTAAAACAGGTCAAAAAATTAACGAAGAAAGGAGAATGGAAACCAATCATTTAAAAAAATTTGGCTTATTATGTTTTTGCATACAATTTATTTTCAAAAATTAAAAAAAAAATTATATCAAAAATGAAACAATATATACTAGTTATTTATAATCTTTCAATAATTTCTGGAATATCCTCTTCGTTTTCTATGTTTGTTGATTTTAATGTTTTAAAAAAGGAATGGTGTATTGGTGGAATATAGAGCATTAAGGATTTGACATTTTAGATTTTTTCACTTCTATTTTCACGCACTCACGCGGTCTATCGTTTTTGGTATATTTACTACTATATAGTCTTGCTTCTTTTGATTAGTATTAAGTAATAGATAGAACACAACTATCGGTGTTTTTTGCATAACCTGATGCAACAAAATTTATACATCGAAATAGTTATCTGATTAAGAATAATTCGCAAAGGTTTTGATTTTAGATGCCACCACAGCAAATAACTGAACTACGGGCCATGAAAAGGTTCTGCAAATTTTTAAGTAAAACTTATTTCTGTAAATAAATGATAAGCCATACAAATTTTAGAACACGTTTATTAGAATCAACATGATTATCAACAGTAATTAAAAAAGGAAATATGCCTCGCTGGTTTCTCAAAGCACTTCATCAGTATATATACACTCTAACAAAAATTCACGAGAATTAACTACAATAATTGCTGGAAACTGATTGCCTACACATTGGCGTCGGATAAGCACATTGGCGTCGGAAGCGGGGGGAAAGGGGAGCAGTTTTCCCCCACTTTTTTAGCTAGATAAACAATTTAACAAGAAAACTTCAAAAGTTATTCAAAATATCAGCTTTTTTACAACGATAATATTTTTGTATTAGATATTTTCCTCTTCTTTCTCTCTTCTTCATAAGCATGCTTGCGGATAACCATTTTCTTTCTCTGTGTTTGCAAAAAGATAGTACAAAATGTAGAGTTTCTACTGCAAGCCCACCACTTCAGTTTAAAAGCACCCTTAAGTAGTAGCTTAATACTGTAATATTGTAATCGAAGCCTTCAACGGAAAAGTGCCTTCTGAACAAAATCTAAAAACAAAACTAGATCTTTATGCAGATGACTTTGATGTGAGCGACCTCCACGCGCAACTTCAATTGCTGAAGCAATTGCCTGGCCAAACACCTTCAAATTGTAGTGGCATTGTATCCCAATTTGCAAAAAATTCGGATACTGTAAAAAAAACTATTAAATGAAGTTGAAAAACTTATTGCTTTGCTTTTGACTGTGCCTGCATAAGCAGCTTCATCTGAGCGTTCTTTTAGTGCACTAAGCCGACTTAAAACGCATCTTCGAGCAACTATGACACAGAAACGACTCACTCATGCGGCACTTATACACATTCACAAAGATAAAACCGAAGAATTGAATTCGATGGAGGTGGTGAAAGAGTTTGTTTCTCGCAAGGACAGAAGAAAGCATTTTGGAATAATTTAAATTAATATAACTTTTTGTATTTGAACCATGTAAAGATATACCTAGTCTTGCTTTATAAAAGCAACCATTATATCTTATATTTTTATTACCATATGAAAGATCCTTTAAATAATGATCTCTAATATTGAAATTGGAAGAACTTTTAAAAATAATGAAATATTTGTATTTTTTATATATTTTTATATTTTTTTATTTTAAAATAAAATAAAAATTTGTGTATTCACATTCATGTTTCTTTGAAGAAATTTTGGTGAACTTTTTTTGCACCACCATTTGTATTGCCCCCATTTGTACTGCCCCCCCCCCCCCCCCCCGATTAAATTCGCTTCCGACGTGCTTGTGCCTTCATTTATTGTCGTTAAATCCCATAGAGCAAAATTAGAAACATCAATCGTAAAAAATGCGTGAATCCTCTCACCTACAATTATTTCTTTCGCTCTCTTGTAAGAACTCTCTTCTAAAATTATTTCTTCCAATCTTGTCTGCGCTTATAAAAAAAAAGCTAAAAATGCGTGAAGTCTCTCAAGTAAGTTTTGAACATGGCAACAACAACAACTCTGTATACAGAGGCAATAACTCAGCAGAAGGCGCTACTCTTTCCTACTTCAGTAGGCTTGAGTAATTAAGCTGTGAATTAAGATTGGACACATGTTCGAATAAACTCTTTGAAATCATATGTCGTTAAAACAGAGGTGTTTATTTAAGTGCAAGCGTAAAATACCGCTGCAGGAGCGTTTTTAGGAGTATCTGAGCGAGAACACGTTGAAATAGTGTGAAATGTAGGGAAAATATTCATATTTTAAGACTCTCTCAGCGAAAACACGCTGATATAAAGAAAATATACAGATTTTAGAATTCTCTGAGCGAAAACACGCTGGAAGAGTGAAAAGTAAGGAATATATTTATTTTAGGACTCTCTGAGCGAAAACACGCTCAAATAGCGTGAATAGTAGAGTATATATACATATTTTGGAAAAAAGACGCTGATTTTTAGACAAAATTAAAAAACTCACTGCATAGCGTGGTTTTTTACAAAATCGCCAATAAATGTCGTGAAATTTCACAACATTTATTGTACAGAATTTTCAATTACTTTTTAGAGTGTAGGTTGTTTATGGTTACAAGCTTCCAAACTGTTTTCACAGAAAACATGATAAGCCATTACAAATTTGAAAGTAAAAATTATTTGCGGAAAAACATGATATGCCACATAAATTAAAATAAATATTGCTCAATGATTTTTTGTATATTTGCTTTAGTGGTTAATAAGAAATCTTCGTCTATCATACTGTCATCACTTTAGTCAACAAAATCTTCAATTTTGATATAACTCGCAGTTAAATTCACAGTTTCTATTTGGAGGGTAGCTTTTGTGTGTGTGGCTTATCGAGTTTTTGAGTAGAAAATTTAATAAAATATTTAATTGCTGAAAGGCACTTATACATATAAATTTGCAATTTTTTGAGAATAAGCCCTAATTTTTTCAGCAGGTGTTGCTGTGGTACAATATACTAGAAATAACACAAAAAACCAGTTTTTGATATTATGTAGCTTATCATGTTTCTGCTATAAGCCCTTCATGTAAACTCTGTTTTTTAAATACATTTTCCGCAAACATTTTTATTGCATTTAGCACAAAAGCTCTTACATCTATTTCTTTTGCATAGTGCTTGAACTTGACAATTCTTCCGTAAGTCAACAGCATGATCTTTAGACATGGGAACGGAAGTGTTCTCGACAAGATTGGTCTTAAATGTTCGAGCATCAGCTTTCTTTAGAATTCTGAGAAGAATTTTTTTATGTAAGCCATAAGTTTCATGTTCTTAAAGCAATTAAATGTTAAATCATTTTATGGGTCAATTTGGCTCATAGCCGTAAAAATAGGTACACCACATTCGAATAAGCGAAATGAGGGGTTCGTCGGAGGGGAGTAACCTATACTTACCTCTATTTCATTACGTAACTAAAAACCAACATATGTATTTTAAATACAATATTTCAGTTTTGTATATACAAATATAGCAATAAAATTTAAAATGAGTCAAATTGGCTCAGCCCGTAAATTTAGTGTTAATATATTTCTGCATGAAGTTGGAATTATCTTTGAAACTCACTGTTAGGCCGCTGAACTATCGTTGTACAGACCAGATTATTTAAAAACGGCCTCTGTAAGGCCACTGTAGGTCCCTTGTATGACCGTTTTTTGCCCAAAAAGTCCTGCAAACGACCCTTGTACGACCGAGAAAAAATTTTAAACTATTCCTTGTTCGGCCGCTGTTTAGCTAAAAAGTGTATTTTTATTCGGCTTGACCTTTCTAAATTCAAAGAAGTGTTGTGTTAGAAAGCAGCGTAAATACCTTGTTCAGGCACACTAAGAAGCTAAGTCATATTAAAAATAGATTAAATTTAATATTACAAAATTCCCTTAGTTTTCGGAATATATTATTTATTGTGCTTTGTTGAAAGCGTTACTTATTCACTGTTTCTTTTGAAATCAACAACAAAATCTCTGCCTTTTTCATTTTGGGGTGCCAAAATTTATTTGTGTGTAAAAATCACAAATACATAATTATATTCTTAAAATATATGTTAACCAAAAGGAATAAAGCAGGGTTTATTGAAAACACTGGACACTAAACCTTTTTCATGAGTATTCAAATGCTGTAAAAAACAAAAAAAAAAAGTTTTTTGGTTTCTTTAAGGGTTTGGAGTTTTAAGTTTATTAGGAGAGGTTTAAGAAAAAGCGGTTAAAAAAAGACATATTTAGGAAAATTCTTTTTAAAAAAGTTTATTATATACGAGGCGTTGCCAAAACGACAACGATTTACCCTCATGCCTCCGATTTTATTCAAATTTAGAGGGTTGAAGGGATACCTAAAGTTAGGACGAAATTTAAATTTATTACTTTTTTTTTGCATTTTTGTTGATTTGAAAGCATAATCAATTGTTTATTGTTTTTTAATTAAAAAAAAGGCGAGTAAGAATTTTGAAAAAATTCACGTGTTGCTCTTATTGTGCTTTATTATGGAAAAAATAAATTCATAAGTTTTTTTTGAAATTTTCACCTTCAAAGTGAAAATCACCTTTTCATCTTTTTTAAGAAATTTCACTTTTCGATATAACACAATTTTTTAAATATTCAAAAATTCACAGTTATAACCCTAAGTCTTGTGAAAATTTTGAATGCTTAACTTTTGAGCGCTCTCAAGTATTACAGGAGTTGTGAGCTTTTTCGTAAATCCGTTTCCCACGGTTCATAACAAGTTTGATTGTGAGGTGTTGTCATTGGAAATTTTTTAAAGGCAACTAGTTAATAACATATTTTTTTCCAAGAAACTGCAGAAAACTAAATCAAAACATCTATTCTTAAAAAAGAACGAAAAAATTTTTTTTTTAATTTTATTACAAAAACCACAAAATGCAAGTCGGGGTGTCCCGAAGTAGAGTGCAACTATTTACGCAGGTCAAAGGTGATGTTAAGTTCAGCAAAACATCATATGGGAGAAGGGTCGATTTTAGGAGTTAAAAGGTTAATTAGTATGTCATGACTTTGATGCACATTAATGTTTTTAGCAGAAGAACTAATAAAACACGGAAAACTTAATTAAAAATCTCATTGGAAAGTCAATGCATTGACCTTTTTAATGGTGTATTAACGAACCCACCCGTCTTATACATTAAGGAGATGTGCTCGTGTAAAGATGAAATCAATCAGCTGAAACAACTAAATTTCAAGTTTGAGCGCAATTTTTTCAGAATTTCGCGTTAAGAAATCAAATTTTTTTTAGCATCAATTTTGTTATTTATTCAACTTTTTTTGCAATGACAGCAAAAACATAAACGAATCTTTAAAAATAAAAAGTTATTTGTGCTTCAAAAATTTAACAAAATGGAAAATATAATAATTGTACTGTGATTTCTTTTATAAATTAGAAACAAAAAATTTATAAAAGAGATTCAAAGTCGTCCCCATTATTTTGAAAGCAATACAATTAATTGTTGAATGTTGTATTTACAAGGGAAGCAGCTATGTTTGTGTGTATGAGTGTGTGTGCAGGTATTTGTCAAAAATCGATTATTAAATTTAATATTTTAAAAACTCTATTATGAAAGAGGAATTTACTTAAATTTTTTTATTTAAAACAACTTTTTTATTTTTAAAGATATGTTAATATTTTTAATGTCATTGTCATCATGTCATTTTCATTTTTGAAATAAAATGTTTTTTTCTGAACATATAGATTTAAATTTATATTCAAAGATGGCGCTGAAGTTGGTGTGCTTAAAAAAAAGTGCAAATCGGGCCACACCATATCTAAATCGTCTGAAATTAGAGAAAAACTGCATTAAAAAAAAGACCTTGAAAGCACATTAGAGTGGGTCACCAAAAAAAATTTGAAATGACCGTACTTCATTTTTTGAGGCGGTCCAAAAAAATTATTATTTGTGGACCCAAAAAACACCCCAAATGGTCTTTTTAGTATAACTTACCCAATCGTTAAAAAAGTACGTCGTTGAATTAATTCCAATAAGTACAACACCTCGTCCTCATAATATTTTTACCTCTGATTCCATCTTTGACTATATATTTAAATTTTTCGTCTTATTTCCTTAGTACCCACCAATTTTAAAATTTTTTTTTTTAAGAAAATAAAAGTTTTTAAAAAATTATTAAACTTTTACAAAAAGTTTTTAATTTCATTCACTGGAAAAAGGTTGCAGCGAAATAACGTTTAGATGAAGTTTGTCTCCGTTCGTGCTCTTTAGCCTTCGGTTTATCTTCATGCGGCGTCATTTTTTCCCAGTGTATAACGTGTGTTCAAAAATTTTTTGATGCCGGTTAATGTGTCCATATAATATCTTATAAAATATCTGCAAAATAAAATAAGAAAAATCAAAGGGATCGAGAAGATTTTATTACATAGAAGAAAATCTTTGCCAACCAAAACTAGATGAACCGCAGCCATAATTGATATCCAAATGGAAATACCAAACTGGAAATTGATGAAGTCTCTTTAATTGAGCACAAAACAGCAAAACCGCAAAAGAAGCTGACTGAAAAAGAAACATGTCAAGCATTGAATTCCAAGCTGAACTCTTTAATGAGTCAAAGAATATCTACACTGTGAGGAAATCTCAGTCAAATGGATACTGCATCCAACTTCAGTGATCAAATTAAGAGTAGTGCTTGTTTTTCAAACCAACAAACGAAATAATGATAAAATCATCGACAACACCGAAAAATCCCTGTAACGATGATGATGATGGTACTGACCAGGCTCGTAGCGAGGACTTAACCAAAGGGGGGATTTTGATTAAAAAAAAATATTGATAGTTTTTGATATCGATAAATGAAAAGGTTTTTATATGTACATGAAATATTTGCACCCCCATAAAACAAATTGTTGACACCATAGACTAAAAATAGTCGATTTGATATAAAAATAAAATCTTTAAAGTTTCGTGCCGATTGATAGACTTTTAAAACTAGCTCAAGAGACCGATAAATGAAAAAGCGTTTCACAAGAGTCCAAAACATCTCTTGAAGTAAGAATTAAGATTTTGAGCTTTAGATCAAGTGAGTTTTCAAGAAGGCAACAACAACAACAACAACTCTGTATAGAGTCAATCACTTAGCTGACTAGACAGTCTGTTTCGGAAATCGCTACATATTCCTCATCAGTAGTCTTTGAGTGATTAAGCTGTGATTAAGTGATTAAGAGTGATTGAGAAGTAATTTTTTTTTTTAAAACAGGTTTGCATTGCATTTTTATAGTAATTGTTTTTTAAAATGAGTTAACAAACATAAAAATTGGATTAAAAGTACCAGAGTTGTAATATTTTACTTTTCGAAAAATGTTATTTTATATCTTGTTTCAATTAAACAAAATTGTAAAAATCCAAAAATGAAATGTTGTTGAAATATTTAGTGAAACAACACCTAATACAAATGAGGAGTGTCAGTTCAAAAGTTTTTATGTAACTTTTTTGAAAAGAGCTCTTTTTACTATGGTTTAGCACTTAAAATATTTAGTCCTATCAATTGCACAAAAAAAAAATTTAGCAAATCGAAAATTTTTTCAATATTTTGTGCATAGAAGTTTATGTTTCTGGGCCTAAAAATGAATACTGAAAATTTGCTTTTGAAGATATTTGAACAAAAGGGACTTATTTCCATACAAGTTTTAAGTTTTTGTACAATATTTAATCAAACGGTCTTATCAAATTTTTTTTTAAAGACTCATCTACAAGTTCCCTTAAAGGTAAGAAAATTATTATTCAATGAATGAAAGTCCTCACTGAATCCTCATTACTACAATGAGAAACCGACGAAGAATGTGATCGTATTGAGCCCGACATAGGTCACTTACGTGGTTAGTATTCTATTGTTATTGTAATATTCTATTGTTGTGTTCATTTTATAAAATGCTTAAAAACCTTATCTAAAATGCCTATTTCTTCAGTGACTGCACAAGAGCACATCTTTTTAAATTTGAAATCTCTATATAACTTTGAAACCATTAAAATTTTTTTGTCCATCATATATTAGCTGTTGGTCTCAGAGTTGTAAGCACAACAAAAACTAGACTTTTTTCAGTTTTCTTCAACTTCATACAATGTAGAAATAAGCTCTTTCGAACAGGCACTCATCAAATACAAAAATTGAGCGATTACGTTGCTTACTTAATTCCAAAATATACGAACATGAAAAATTAAAAAAAAACGACATATCGGGGTGCTCTAGCATAGTCTTTAGCTATTTTATGAAAAAAATAGAAGAAAAAAAAACGCGGATCAAAAAGTTATAGCTGTTGACACTTGATGTTTTTTCAAAAATACTGAAAGTGCCTGTGCTTGGTCATTTCAAACACAAAAATAAAAAAATAAAAAGAAATTTATACAAAATATATTTATCATTTAAAATGATTTCAATAATTTTAAAAAATATATCTGATTTACGTTTTTAAAGAAATTCATTTATTTATATAGTAAATTTATATATTTTCAAATAGCAACTTTACAATATAACCAAAGTGAAATATAACTGTTACACATTTCAATTTACGTTACTAAACTAGTGATTAATACTCTTACTAAATTGTTCTGTTCTAGTTATTAACTTTTGGGAAAAAAACAACAAAGAATGTGAATGGACAACCTTGATCACAAATGTTTTTAGTTGAAACTACGACCACATAAATAGCTATTTGAAAATGAAAAGTTTTTATTGTTTTTGAAACTACGACCACATAAATAGCTATTTGAAAATGAAAAGTTTTTATTGTTTTTATAAGTTAAAATGCGAGAGGCGATATTGTGGTATTTCGAAATTCGGTTGCGTTGTTTTAAGCTTTAATGACAGCATCCTGTAGCTCTTCTTCCGCTACATATACGCTTGTGCTTCTTGTAGTGTACCATTTATGACAGCCTCACCATCGTAACCCTGCCCGAACATAAAATCGCAATCAATGCCGAAATCCTTATACACTCAGGGAATTATTGAATTTCGTATACGGCTGCCATGAAAAAGTTGAGGCTATAATAGCCATACTAGAGTTATTATAAATGAAAAGAAGTTTCTTTGGCTGAAAGTTTATTAGAAGAACGTTATGCGAGTTCTCTTAACCCTAATTGTTTCTGCAAGAAAACAAAAACGACAATTTTTTTCAGCGTCTTTCGCAAATAAAAGCTGTGGTTACAGTTGTGATACATTCAGTATTGTGGCTACTGCAACTATTTTCCAATTATTGCGTCTTGAGTAACTTTTATACGGCTATTGTAGCCTCAATACGGTTTTCACGCTTTTACTGCGGATACTAAAACCACAAAAAACGAATAACTCTACTTTAGTTTTGACATTTCAGTGTGCTTGTTGGTAAAAGCAAAAAATTATTTATAAGTTTTAATAAATCAGTATTTATAAACACTTGAAATAACTTCAACTGGATAAAACACACTGTAAGTAAAAATAAAATACGATAAGCTATCAATTAATCGGGAATCATTTTCAAGAAGTCGTGAATAAAAACTTTTGTTTTTGAGCAAAATTGTGGCAGTTTTATTAGTACCTAATTTTTCACAAACAGTGAAGAGAAATGAAAGAAACTGCGTTATATTAAAAACAACAGATAACTTTCACAGTTTCACCACAAAACATTTTTCCACGATTGTCTGTGAGTTTGTCTAAACCTAAAAAGCAGCTCTTAAACTGGAATCTAGCAGCCATTCTGAAAGTTATCATAGCCTCATATATTAAATTTTTGAGAACAGTAATGTTATGGCTAGCAGAAGAGATGTTTTGATAACATCGCCAGTTCCGTGAGTGTATTATCTATAATCTTAAAGCTTAGGACGCAATTCAGTTCAGAATTGAAGTGGTTTGCAACTTTTTACGCTGTTGCGTTGTAGTTGCCTGAGTGCTAATATATTAGATTTTTATACTCTCTAGGCCCTAAGGGGGGGTTTTAACCCCTAAATTTTCCCCTTGTCTATGGGCCTGGTACTGACGTTGTTCTTGACAAACGCGCTCATGTGTCATCAACCGAGTCAAAGCAAAGAATACGACACTCGAATATCGAAGGCGAATAGCTATGAACCGGAAGCAGCGACGAAGAAAGGGGTTGTGCAGTAAAAAAAAGGATTGTGTCCTGTAACTGCAACAACATCTATTGGAAATGAACACAGGAACTGCAGGCAGGCAATCAATTCAAGCTACAAAGGAATAAAGAAAATCAGAGCAATAATGGATTTGGCAGCGATGTTGCTGTAACAGATGTTGATGGTGATGAACTCGATGATGGCACGATAAACACAAGCACCATCGTAGCAACTGTATTAATGAAAAAATTGGCCATAAATGGCAAAAATGGCAAAACAAAGTAAACGAATTCTGTCAAAAGACGTCGGCAAAAAATGCGGAAAATTACTTAAAATGAAAAGGAGGACAGCAGAAAGTAAATCTTAAAAACTGTCGACATGATTTTGAGAAATTTACTGCTGCTTAATCAAATCATGATTCAATCATTATAAGGTAGCTTATAAATTTGACATAACCTTATTGAATGTTAAAAAAATTATTGATTCTCTCCCCGAAATGAACGACAACCGTGGTTTGTGTGATATTCTTTACAAATAGTAATATTTCTGTGTTTTGCAGTGTTATTTTTTAAAGAAATTGTTTAGTAGGGCTTGTAGCACCCTAACAACAGAAGGGACACAACTCAAAATGTCTCAGCTTTTACATTTTCATGAGACATTGAATCAGTGCAGAAAAAATTCTTTGGTCTTGCTTGATCAATCTTCATAGCAATACATGCTTATTTTCACATACAACGTTATGAATGTCGGTTACAGCTGTTTAAGCATCCTTCTTTAAAAAATCGGAGAATTATGCTTAATGCCTGTGGGCTTATTAAACTTTTACATGGATATGTGTACAGTCCATATTTATAAAGTTAAAAGATTTTTTCGTCCTAGATCTTCTGAGTAACTCCACACATACTTTTGTAGAATTAATTACTTGAATGTGACTACATGTGTCGGCTGTACCTTATTGACTTCAGATTTTCCCCTTGAAACAAAACGTTAGAACGATTTGTATATATACATATATTAGGGTGACCAAAAAAAAATAAAGTATTGTTTCATGTTCCTAATATGAAAAATAGTTAGTATGGTGCCAAAAAATGAAGCCCTTGAAATGTTATAAAAATAGTACAATTTAGAGGTAGCGAGAGTCCATTTTATAAAATACGCCCGGTAGTTATAATTCCGACATATTAAACTGTCGTATAAAGTAAAATTTAATAGTAAACTTAAGGTTTTTAAGCTTGAATTATATAACTTTGGGTCTCATGAACACAATGGCGAGGTTAATTTTGATCTGTGATTACTATAAATCTCGTAATTAGCCAAAAACTATTGGAAAATTGCGAAAAATAACCTATTTATTTTACTTTTTAGCTCTTGGGACTGTATAAAAAATATTTCTGTCTATCAAAAACCATGCCGATGTACAGACTGATAAAAGCGAAGAGTTTCTTGTTAACCGGAATATTGTCGGATCTTTTCTGCCAGAGATACGCGTGTTTGAATAATTCAAAATCCAGAAAACTTCCAAAAAATTTATTTTTACTAAATCAAAGTTCAGTAGTAGCTAGTTGTTTTTTTATGTATTTTTTAGAAGTATATTCTGCATTTCTCTATTTAACAAAGATATCTGACACCATCGCCTGTTTTGGGGATTTTTTAAGAGTAAACAAAAAGTAGATGTAAACAGAATAAATGACACAAGGATTTGATGATGAAAATTACTGACACACGAATTTGAACAATTATAGATGAAAGTTTACGAGGGTCTTACAAATATCTCGCTTGTTACTCTTTTTAAGTAAGTCTCTATTAAATTTCACTCCTTCCAGTAGACACTGAAATTGCTCTTCATCTTTTATAATTTTTTTATTAAATTGTTCCCCAAGGCTTATGTAACGTTCTGCTACATCATTGGTCACCACCATTCCTTTGATCTATTTCAATGCATTATTGTAGTCCTCATTTTGGGTTCATGCTGAAGGATTTTGTTCGAGAAAACCAGATAGAAACATTATTAAATCGAAAAATTGCCTTGTTTTCGGATAAATTAAATTTTAAATTTTTTAACTTCCTCATTTTCCATTTTAATTTGAAGAACATTCTTACTTGGTTATTTATTCTGTTTAAATCTACTTTTCATTTACTTTTAAAAAATCCTCACAACAAGCGATGGCTTCAGATATATTTGTAAAATAGCGAAATGCAAAATATACTTCTCAAAAATACATTACAAAAAAACACTACTACTGATTTAGTAAAAAGTACGTTTTTTTAAGTTTTCTGAATTCTTGAATTATTCGAACACACGTATGTATGGCAGAAAAAATCCGACAATATTCCGGTTAACTAGAAACTCTTCGTTTATTATCAATCAATGTATCAATTATCAATGTACATTGACATGGTTTTTGTTAGTCAGAAAATTTTTTTCACAGTCCCAAGAGCTAAAAAGTAAAAAAAATCGGTTACTTTTCGCGACTTTTCAATAGTTTTTGGCTAGTTTTAGAAAAAGTATTAACTTTTCCATCAATATATCAACCACTTTCGTGTCATATGCTGCAGCAGAGCTAAAATTTTAAGATTTTCAAACGAAATATCAACAAATTTTGTATCTTTTGTTTTCCCTATTTATTTTCACATGACTAAATTATATTTATGCTTATTAGAGTGGTGTTTTATTGGGTATGCGACCTTGTTTATCACGATTCCACCGGTCTAGACCTATATCAGGATACATAAAGTGTACCTTGACCTTGTTTGTCCTGATAAAGTGATACTTGAAATGCTGCTAACTTGGCCATGTTTGACTTGATACACGATACGTGAAGTGTTGCCAACTTGATCTCGTTGGTCCTGAAAACGCAACGCTCTTATGTTTTCTGATATTATCGTTTTGATTTCGTTTTCTTATGATATTAATGAATTTGTTAAAACTTTAAAATCTGTTTAAAATACTAAATTTCAATCAATACCTTATTATATAATTTAAAAATTAGCAATCAAATTAAAATTATTAAATCGTATCAAAAATCAATAAAATGTTATTTTATAAAAATTTTTTAGTTTTAGTGCTATTTTTTTATATTTAAATTCTTCAAATTGTATGTTCAATATTGCTTAAAATTCTTTTCAAAAGAATTTCTGCCCATATGTGATTGGAATAACGTAATCATGTTAAAATAAAGCTTCTTCAAAACAAATTCGCTTTGAGAAATAATTGCCTTTCTTAAGTGACCCTTATTCTTTTAAACGCTGCACATAAGTCACTTAACCCTCCAACTGGCAAGAGCCAAAAAATAAACAAAAAGAGTTGGGAAATTTTTTTTAGGTAAATTGCTGGCTAAGAAATAAGAAAATCTCATTTTGATTAACGTTCAGGTTAAAAACAGGTAAGGCTGCATGTATCAGGGCATGTATTTTTTGAGCGAAAAAAATGCATGTTCATTTTATTCTACTGTTTGATTTTTATTGAAAAAAGAAGATAATTAAAAGTTAAAAAGTAATAAGTATATAATTTCTTTTATTTATTCATTTATTTGGCCAAGCAAGGCAATATACTTATTCAAAAAGGTTGTTTTTTATTTATGTTTTTCTCCTCACCCCTTTCCTTGTTTTGGTGTACAAAGACATGCTAATCGAAGTGGCTGTAATCCGCCCACCTGAATGGCATGAATTCAAGAATACGTCAAAAAGAAAAGTAGAGAAGAAAAGGAAAGAAAAAACAGAATGAACTTACATACTAACATTTTTTATACAAAGTAGTAGAAAATATAACTATTAAACTACTGTGCTATCTTGTAATTAATAGGGAACAGTTAAAGAGGCATGGATGGCGATTGGTGACCGTGATAAGGATAGATGCTTAGGGTGGAAAGAGGTGATTGGATAGGGTACGCTTGAATATGTATTTAGACATAGGTGGTAGGTAGTGCTCGCTGATAGTATTAAATATCATACAACATCTGTTAATTGGTTCGTTGAAAGGGTACGTGGTGTGGTGCTGTGATTCACTCAGAAATCTTGTATGCCTAGTTCTCCATATTGGGTCATTAATTGTTACTTTGTTGGAAATATATTCGTTGTCAATGTTTCGGGCAATGACATCAAATATAAAACATGAACAGAGTAGCGATATTCTTGTTGACAACGGCATTACGTTTATAGCTTTCAGTCTGTGAACATATGGTGACAGGTTCCTATAGTCCCGAGGGTTGTACGTGTCTCTCAAGGCAAAAAGTAAGAATTGTTTTTGGATAGATTCTTTTCTATTACAATGCACTTCAAAACTTGGGTTCCATACTGTGCAACAATATTCAAGAATTGGACGCACTAGTGTGCAATATAGGGTTTTGCACATACATTGTGTTTGTGATGATTTGTATTACTTGCATTTCTTTTTTTCCACCTTCTTTACTTAACCAGACTGGAAAGTGATCATGACTATTATACCGGATATCTTCAGTTGGATGCTTAGTTTTTTGACCAACCCAAGAAGTGTTCTCTTGAGAAGGGCTCGATTGTTGCAGCAGTAGTGGTCGTCCAACTCTGCGTTTTTCTTTGAATGCCAAGATAGATGCAGCAATTTCTTTTCTATAATCCGGCAGTTTCAGTAATTTTTTTTCGTCCGCTAATTCTTCGTCACTACTCAAAGGATTGGTTTTTTTCGGCATGAATACGGCGAGACAAAATGTATGCATTCGTTGCAGCCATATCGATAAAATGATAAAATAATTGCATCATTGGATTTCGAGTCTTCACTCGAATATGGTAGCGACCCATAAGTTCATCCGTAAGATCTACTCCACCCATATAGTTATTATACTCACGAAAAATTTGTGGGCAGTCCACTTTAACAAATTTCTGCTCTTTTCGATCATAACGTGATGCCTTTGCTGCTTGTTCGTTTGGTTCTGTTCTTAAAAATAGTTCAATGCCAACGTAAGTAGATACCAATCGCACACTCCCATTATCTTTCCATAAAACTGAGCTAATGTCAACACCGAACGCAGAGCCGACATATTCAGTGAAGTAACCTCTTTGTTTGTCCTTTATATCCTTGTCCAATGGAAGCTTGCAGTTTGCAATTCCATTTAAGCGTATCGTACCTAAGGTTTAAATAACTCTTGAGCGCAAATAAACTAATAAAGGCATCGAGGTATAAAAATTGTCAAAGTAGACAGTATGGTAAACGAAGTTCAGTATTGTTTGTGACAAACGCACGACAACGATCGCAGTGCTTCCAAGATCGGGTGCACCAGGTAAGACAACGTTATCATCTGTACCATTATATATTTCAAATCTATAGGCAAGACTTTGAGAATTGCATAGTACAAACAATTTGATTGCCCATGCGGCGGCTTATTTGGCATATACTGCCGAAGTTATTGGTTAACTTTTGTGCTACACATCTATTCATCAGCGCACAACCGAGCGGTTTTTGAAATCGAATCAAATTGTAAATTAATTTCGTCGGCTGATTTGCGAATCCGAAAAAGTGGATCTTATCCCGGCTGGCCTTTTCTTTTGCGCTGCGTTTCATTTTCAAATAATAAATTTTTTTTTATTGTCATGAATTTCTTGATTGGCATGGTGTTTTTAATTGGCAGAAATTCGTTTTTGCGCCAGTACCTCTCCAAATTTGGATAGCGATATGTGGAAATGTACGTTAGTACTTCGATATAATGAAAAATTTCTACCAAATCCGTTTTGAAATTGGTGTTGATATTTTCCGTGCGAGCTGCTGCATTCGTTTTTTCAACAATCATATTCACTATATTTTTCGAGAAGAAGTAGCAGAAAATGTGTACACGTGTTTTTTTTTTTAATTCTTTGATTGAGTTATGCCTTTTACACATGGAGCAACTGAAAAGTAATGCAACCACAACGCAATAGCTTAAAAAATTGCAAGCCACTCCAATTTTAAACTGAATTGCAACCTATGCTTTCAGATGAGCAAGTCACGTCGCAACGCAATATTGAAAAACTCATGACAACATAAATACTTTTTAACTGAAGTAACATAGCTTCAAAAATAGAAACAAAAAATGAAGTAGTTAAAGCGATTCGAGTGATGATGTTAATTCATATTTTTATATGCGAAGAACTCAACGTCAAAATGGAATTGGGGTGCTTCCAAACATGAGAACGCTAGCAAATTGATGTCAAACAAAACACAAAATCTAAAGATGCAACAAAAAATCGCCGATTAAAATTGCAGCAAGCTGTGTTGCATTGAAATGGTCGCAAACGTGTTGCCAACTTGTTGTGCACATGTTGTTTCATATGAAGGCTTCGGTATAAATACATTGGTTAGCAACTTTTGTTGCAGTTGCATTACTTTTCAATTGCTCCATGTGTAAAAGGCCTTAGGCAGAAGTGAATCACCTTGAAATGCAACACGTTGACATGTAGTCGCATTGGTCAATGTCACCATATTATGTTCGAAAATTCCTTTGAATCTTTTCGTATTTCATGTATGGCTACAAACATATAAGAATAATGCATTTTGGATTGATGAAACGAATTGTCAATAAAACCTGAACCATTGAATCCACCAGCGTTAGGCACAATAAAAGGACCAGCATTCTCAACCGAAGGTAATGGTGACCGATCTCTTTTTTGGGGTTTTAGAGCTGATGCAGTCGCTGCTACTGTTGTACCCACTCCTGTTGATGTAGATGAAGTTATCTCTTTTTCACGTTCTACCACTCTTGGAATGACTGTTGTCAATGATGAAGGAGCATCTTCAATTGAACTTACGTTGAAAGTCATGTCGAGGAGTGACATGTTGATATTTTCGTTCATATCTCTAATGCACTGCTAAACGCGATGCCCATCTTCATGTCTGGATCGTTGCATTCATCCTCACTGCTGAAATCACCGTCATCCTCTACATCTGATTAAACAAGTCAATCAATTCCTGCAACTGATCATCGGTCATATCAGATATTATAAGATACGTAATTTCTTCTTTCTTAAATCCTCTTTTCTGTCTATATCCAGCTAAATAATAGACAATACAAAGAAAACAATAAAAAACGGGTGGAAAAAAGTTCGCTTTGACTGGCACATGATTCAATCATATAGGTTATGCAGCCATTTGACGTTTACTAACAAGAATGAACTTAGATACCCTAATAATGTGAGGCGAGCAAAAGAGTAATAAGCACTTGGTTGCATGAATATGAAACTTTTTTATTGTACGAAATATCCAAAGGTACATTTGACTACTACGTTTTATACTATATTTTCTATTACTTATTTGTTTTGACTCAAAATTATGTAACGAGTTTTAAAAAATATAATTGCCACATTTTTGTTGTAAAACACTAAAACAGTAAAAAAAGAATTAAAGTAATATGTGCACAACACAGTACACAGAAAATGAATAATCCTTGCATGAGAGTATTTCCAAAACTTTAAGCTTTGAATTAAAGAATGTACTGAAAACATGGTCCTCATTATAAAATTTATGCAATTCAAACCTTTTGTAGTTCTTTGTTATAAACAGCATGAATATAGTTATTTAAATATAAATTAAATTAAATCAAGACTTACTTCTTCATATATATAGTTTTAAAATAAAAACACTCAAACTAATCTATTATTAGTCATATTTACACAGCGAATAGGATTCCTTACTTGATTCTCGCTAATAAAAATTAAGCTTGGCTGTCATCAAAGCTATTTTTAAATCATCAAAATATTAAAAGAGGATTTAGGCAAACAATTTTCTGAAAAAAAATTTTTTTTAATTGATTATTGTTGTAAAACTATTCGAAACTATGTAAAAAATCAACTTTAACTTTAAACGCGTTTTTGTCGAAACATAGTTTTTTTATACAGATTTTCTTTTTCGTAATTTAGTTCTACATAACTTTTAACGAAATTAGCGTTTTTGAAAAATTTGTCTAGTTTTTACACGCAACAGTATTGTTAAAAATAACATAAATTTTACAACTTTTTCGTCGCTTCATAATTTTCTTAATTTTCTTCTCATTTCGGTAAAATATGTGCATTCAAAAGTCGATTTTCTAATGCATTTCTTTTGTTAGTTTAAAAACGATTTTGAGCTGCGCTATGATGTGGGTCGAATTTCACAATTTTTTAAGCACACAAACTTCAGCGCCATCTTTATATATACAGAATATATGTTTGAAATTTTTTTACTTAAACTGATGATGTAAAATTAACACTATAAAATTTTAAAAAAAATTTTTTAAAAAATATCTTCCAAAATTACCTAAATTTTAACCGATTTTCCCTAAAATCTCCCTTAAGTATAATGAAAAAAAAAAAAACAGTCTTTTAAAAAAAAGTGTAGCAAAAGAAGAACTAATTAAAAAAAAAACGCACCAAAACACTGAAATGATGCTTTTTTTGAGAAAACTACACAACCCCGTTTGTCATTAGTTTCCGAGAGAAAATATGTGTTTGTTTACATAAAATAAGGATATGTCAAATATATACTTAACCTTATTCTGATTGAATCATGGACTGGCATAGCTGCCCTGAGGCCGCCGTTTAATTTTCGTTTCTGAAACGCAACCTATTACTTCTTTCACATTCACTAAAAATCTATATTAAATTACACACTTTATATACTTAGATACTAGTAAAATTCCCAATACGATCGGATAATTAAAAATATTTTTTTTCGGCTTTCGCTTAAACATATTTAAGAGAAAATTTTTTTTCTTATCAGACAATGACAATTCACACAAAAGTGATGATAAAATCGTAACAAATCATTACAGTGTGACTGCATTGAGTTTAAAATACCGATAAAAGTGTGACTGAGTGAAGGCAACTAAGTATTCGACATAAAATCTGTCACTTTTGGCAGACCAGCTGATTAACGGATAGTTGCGCTGAGGCAGCCTTACCAGTTAGAGGATTAAGTTATTATTATATAATAAATTATTTTAAAAAATGTTTTGAAATAACTACAAAATAAACACATCTTTAGTACAGCGACGAAATATTTTCACAAATATGTGAACACCAATACATTTAAGATTCAAACAAATTAAATTCTTTTTAAAAACATTAAAATTAGTATTGAGAAATGCAACATTTAATTAAAAAACATTGAGGCTCGCGAACTGCAGCTTGCGAGCACAAAGCTGTATCTGCCAACATATGCTTTTATGGCAGCAAAGAAAGTTTTTTGCTTACTTGTGCTAGAATGCTCACCAATGAAATATTATAGAACAGAAATAAATGCTTTGCTCAAAACTATTGTTAGTACAAAGTAGGAAGAGAGAACAAAAGTTTTGTGAAGCTAACGGTAAGATTAATGTTAAACTTGTATATGCTTTGTTGTTTATTTATTTCACATGTATGCAAGCTATTAATTATTACTCCAAACAATCAGAAAACAATACAACTCGAATGTAATGAAAGAAAAAAGGAGTTAAAGCTTTTGGCTAAACAACATCCGCTGCTTGCAGCAATTAAACTTGACAGAGCACAATTGTGGATTGCAAAGCAAAGCGGAAACGGAAATGCAAGAGTTAAATACTCACTGCATAATTATTTACGGTTGTTTGGCTCAGTCCTTGACATTGAAGCGTTTTGCAGAAATGGCAGAAGAAGAAGACTAGTAGAGGTAGATTGTGGATAAAGTAGGTGCTATACAGTTGGTGTCTCGTGCAACGGACTTGATGAGAGAGCTGTCAAAACAAATATTGTGGCAAAAAATTAAAAAATAAAATATAGAAAAATAATAAATAACTTTCAATACAATTTAGCATATAATCAAATAAGCAAAAAAATAAAATAAAATTAAACTTAATACACTCAATTAAATCTTGAAGCACAGTTAAGAAAAAGGATAAACAATAGTTCCGAGTAAAAGGAAACTACCAACTCCTTGACCTAAAATCGAAACAAGAAGAATTTTCTTTCATGCAAAAATACAAAAAAAAAAAAATAAACATTAACCATTGGCATCTGTTTCCGCTCGTGTTCGGAACTTAAGAGAGCATTTCAAATGGTTGCATGTCAGCAGCAGTCAGTTATTCTTAAAGTAATAGACAGTCTAACAAGTGGCACGTTTAGACAAAAACCGTATCCATCAATATTAGAACAGACAACACGGCAGTAAAGCTGTCAAGTTATTTTTGTTTTCTCTGTTTCTACAAACTATAAAACTAATGAAAACACAATTATTTTAAAGCCCTCTGACCCACTTTTAACTATGTTGCAAGAAAATTGTTAAAATCTAAAATAAAACTTTATGCAAAATAGCATAGAACAAGTAGTAGACAAAAAGAAAATAGCTGGACTTAATTGTGGCCTATTTAAACATTCCGCCACAGCTGTCGACTTCGCAGCCTCAAGCTGGAAGCTATTAATTTTTTCCGATCCACAAACTAACAAATATTTTTGCGTTGCTAACACTAGACGTACAGCTGCATCCATGCCACTCTGACATGGCTGGCAAGCAGCAAGAACAGCAACTGTTGCCATTAATATGCAGCAGCAATGCCGTTTAGTCTGCTTTTAGGCTGTTTTGCATATAAATTGCTTTGTTGCAGGCGCTGTTAATTGTATCAGAACGAAACTATGGCATATTTAATACATTGTTGTTGTTGACTAGATTCCGGCTTTCCGGTGAAATGCTTCGGTTGCAACAAATCAGTGCAACTTGTGTGCAATGCTGTGCGACAAACAGCTAAAACTCCACAGCTGAATTGCAAATGCAGCCATATTTAATTGATCTATCTGCTACCAAAATGTGGGTTAAGTGAAAACTTGTGACAAGATTTCCTTTACTTCGCACTACATGTCTTTTTTCGATGATATAAGACGCTTAGACCGTTCGTTGCTACCATAGAAAACAAAAAGTGAATAATACTATCAGGGCCGTAGCCAAGATTTACCCATGGGGGGAGGGGTTTTGATTAACCTTTTTTTTTCTTTAAAGTCGGACTATCAACCCAGAGGTCTCTGGTTTCAATCTGGGCTCGGGCATGGTTCTTTTCACTTTCTTTGTTTTTTCCTACATTTAAGAATTATAGAAAACTAAAAATCCACAATTAAATTGAGAAAAATGTGAAATTAAAAGCACAGGAACACAACTAAGGACTGGAAATGCTTGACGAGGCTAAAGCATAACACTAGCCTCGGTAAAAAGCAATTCAAATTGTCTTTCACGGTTGTTTCGCCTGCTCAATAATTCATGTATGGCTCCAATCAATTCCTCTAAATAAACTTTCCCTTTCCTTTCAGGTCAAAGACCTGACCTTGTTTGTGTAAGGTAGGCCTTGGTTCTTTGATCTTTTAAAAAAAAAATGGAAAAAGTTACATTTGTACCCCTTTAAAAATTAATTTTATTTTTTTTATAACAATTCCCAAAATGTAACTTAGCCGCCAGGCTGTAACTATAGCCGCCAGTGAGATAAAACACTTTGCAAAAACCTCCAAAAATCATGTTTTTCGTAATTGTATTGGATGGTAGAATAGTTGTAAAAAAAATTAACCGTCAGATATTAATGGCCGAAAAAGGCTATTCAAATCTGCATCCAAAAATTTTAAAGTTTTGCAATAGCATTATAGATAATGCTGTTTTTTGCGCCTGTTTTTGAATTTGTTTTTAATTCGTTTTCACTAAAACTGAAATAACTTCATTTTTTCTTATACGATCCTCACTTTCATGATATCGTTTGAAAGGTTTTAAGAGCTTGCATTCATGACCAGAATATCTAAAATTTTTACATATTAAAGCTAAAATATTATTTATAAAATAAATAACTTCTGAAAAAATTTTGTAAGAAATTGAAAAAAAGAGTTATTTGAATTTTGAAAGTTTTTGAGTAAGTTGAGTAAGTTTGAATTTATGGAAATAGATAAAAAAAAAAAAACATCAAAATTAAAGTCTTCTCTTTTTGCAAATTCTACTAACACGTCCTGCTCTGCTACAAAGGGATGCACATTAGGGCGGGTCGATTTGTAGGGAGTGAAAAAATTCACCAATTTCCCTATGATTTCCGTATTCTATGGGTTATTCCATGAAAATTTGCCGAAGGAACCATACCTCTATCGTTAAAATCGAGTCCCCTACTTTTTGTTGGTAAAAAGTTCAAAAGTTACGGGCATTTTTGTCCAAATTTTGGACCATTTTTCCATTTTTTCCTGATTTTGTCCAAGAATATTACTTTCATGGCCATTTTTTTGGCTCAATTTTAATCAAAATTTTTTTGGCCCGTAAATTGATCAAAATGAGCTCACCTTTCCAACGCGTCTACTGGCGATTAAACCCGATCGATAGTTTTTGAGTTATGGATGTGAACGTGTAGGTAATATTTCATACGAACGTCAATTTGGAAAAAAATCTACCAACAAAAAGTAGGGGACTCGATTTTAACGATAGAGGTATGGTTCCTTTGGCAAATTTTTATGGAATAACCCATAGAATACGGAAATCATAGGGAAATTGTCGAAAAATAAATCGACCCGCCCTAATGCACATCCCTTCAAATGGATCTCGCCCATTGAATTACGGAAGTATGTTTCAAGAAATTTTAGAGATGAGAACGATATCTAATTTATCTCAATTTAATGAAATTTTAAGCACAGATAAATTTTTACATAATCTTCATAAATCTTAAAATCTAAAAATTTGCAAACTTTCTTAAACGATTGACTTAAGACTTTTCCTCGGGTCAGAATTCTGAAGATGTAAGTCATCTTTTTATAACTCATGAGAGTACCTTCAAAATTAAACCAGGTTTAGACTTTATTCGAAATTTAATTGTTTAAAAACAATTGACTTTAAAAGAGTCACAATGAAAGGGGCAGAAAAGTTTATTTAATAAAAACTGGTTTAGTGCCGTAAATTATGAAAAGGCTGTGATGTAGGGCCGCCATAATCAAAGCTAAAGAAAACGCAGAGCTAACATTAAGCTCCATTTGCATTTTTGGAGTAAGCCAATTAACTCCAGCGACAAAGTAATGGATGCTGAAATATTAATTTTACCGCTCGAATGAAAATTAAAATCATGAAGTATACTTTAAAATCTTTCTCGACAGTTCACGTCATTCTTTTTTGCTACTCTGTTATCGTCACTACCATCATCTACAACTGCCGAAATCAAGGGTAGTGAAAACAAAAGAGATGGTAATTTTAAATGTATCTCGATTGATCCGATCCGATAAATCACGATGCATTTGTTTTCACTATTGTTATTTACGCATATCAGATCATCACGCAACTTCAGTATATGATTCAGTTTTTTTTAGAACATATTACGGTGATTCAATGACATAATTATTTAAATGCATTAATTTTTTTTATATTTAGGCCCTCTGGGGGAGCTTTGAACCCCGAAAACCCCTCTTGGCTACGACCCTTAATACTAGAGTGTCAGCAGTTTTTTTTTGTTCAAGTGATGTTAATGTGCTTTATTATCATAGTGTGTCTGTTGTTTTAAATCAGTTTTTTTATGAGTTTTAAGAGCGTTACCATCCGATGTGTCACATGACTCCTTACAAATCGCTACCTTAATATAGAAAGGCCCTAACTCAACTTTTTCAAAATCGATTTTTTTTGAGATTTTTGAAAAAAAATTGTTATAGAAAAAAAATTGCTACAAAAAAATTGCTACAGCATTAAATTGGCAAGAGTCTTAAATAAAAACCCCCACTTAAAAAAATTTGCAGCTGCAAAATTTTAATTTTTATCAAGTTGTTTCCTTCTCCTGTAAAGTAAAAAAAAATGAGTTAGGGCCTTTCTATATTAAGGTAGCGAAATAAACCTTTGTTGGAGTACCACGTGACCAACCGGTGCCACATGGCTTGTTTATGTGTTTCTTAAGTCTTTTTTTTTACTTTTTATATTTATTATTATTTATTGATGTAGAATTACATCTTACAGCGTGTTTTTAAATAAGGGACCTTTTTCAAAAAGTTTTTCAAGCACATGTAGCTTTTTTGTTCACACTTGGGAGTATAACTACAGCCTTCAATATTCATGGTCCAAAGACAAAAAATATAACAGAATGTCAGTTATGTTGCGAATGAAACGAATATGTGATTTAAAATTTTGTCACTTCTTTAATAAAGCCACAAAACAACAAAATCTCCAAAGAAAAACAAACCGATTTTTGTATGAAAAACGCATGCATAAAATGCTTCAGTAGCTACTTATGTTGTCATGGTTGTTGGTTGGATTAGTGGCAATATAACGAATGTAAAATCGTGTCGTTTGTTGTTGTGCTACTTGAATTGTTGTTATTAACATTTATGTAAAATTTTCATAAATAAATGCATATAAGTTGTTTTCGTTTTTTTCGTTTGTTATTATTATTAGTTTTGTCAATCTTCAGCGAGATTAATACAATAGAGAATACAGATGTGTATAGCTACAGACCCAGTATGTACCCAACTAGCTAAACAAGCCACTGCCAATTCTATGATTAGGATTAGGATCACAATATGATAAAAAGTTTGCTGACTTTATTCAAACTCTCTTTTTTTTTGTATGCAGCTATTTTAAAGTTTTCATGCCTTAGCATATTTATTTACTCTATATATTATGACATATTTATAAATGTTGCTTTTATTTGCATAGATAATATTTTCAAAAAATTTTAAAGTGTATTATTTTGCATTTCCGCTCTGCTGCAACTATGTTAGGGCAAAAAAAAAATTAAATAAACAAACTGTTAAAATTTACAAATAATAAAATTGCATTTTGTTCAGATAAACTGCATTTTCTACACATAAGCATTTGCATGCATAAATGTGATGTAAATATGTCGCAATATTAATTATTCATAGAAAAAAAAAAATTCTGTATTTTGTGTTTTAACTGTGAGCACAAGAACTTGTGCTATATTTTGACAAATATTTACACAATCCATTCAACGCTTGTTGAGTGTCGATCAATATATTTTTTTAGTTTTATTATACATCATGTAACCGCAAAAAGTGGTGCTATCCATGAAAAATCAATAAAAATATTGATATTCGTATCAATGTCACATACTTCACTTGAGAATTCAAGCAGCTCAAAAATAAGTAAGTACCTAAATAAAACATAAAACAAAAAATTCAACAGCTGTGATGTGTAGTGACATCAAAAAGCTGTGTTGTACGAATACTAGTCAGTAAGTTGGACACATTTTAGTTTCATTGTAAACATATTCGATTTTATGCTGTGACCAAAACATGGATTTTCGACGAACGACAAAGAATTCAATTTATTCTCGATATGATGTTGCAATAAAGCTGCATTGATTTTGAAATGTTCAAACATGAAATTGAAGTTTAACAAAATCAATTTTGACATTGCTTTGAGTTCGACTGAATAATCGAATAATGAAGAAATACAATATCACAATGTTAGATAAATGCACTAATTAATTAATTAATTCCGTAAGGTTAAGGTAACTTTTTGCTTAATGAGTGGTTTTAAAAAGGTTGATAAAAAATATTGGCTTTTTTTAAGTATTTGCACTTGTATTTTCTTAAATAACAAAAAACTAAGTAGGAAAACAAGATATTTGTTAAAAAAAATTTGTTTCAATTTAAAATTTATCCAAGTTTCTCTAATTCCGTGATACAATTTGTTGATTGAACATAATTCCGTAAATAAATGTTATCAAAACAATTAAAATTTTTTAGAATTATAAAATAAATAGTAATTAATATAAGTCATCTCTAATTTTTCATGTAAAACTTCTTTATTTTCTGAAAATGTTCAAGTTGCAAGCTTAAAAAAGCATACTCTAAAGTTGTGGCCAGAGTGAAGGCCAATTCAGACAGGCAGGCATACAGGAGCAGGTAAATTTTGTAAACAAGCAAGATAAACAAGCTTGGCTTTATATCTATCTCGTTTCTTCGCAGGCTACTGCCTGCCTATCTGAATCGACGCTTACTTTGACCACAACCCAAAGCCTAATTTGTTAGGAGAACAGACCAATGTGCGCATGCTGCAATGTGTGTCGACTTACGGTATCTCAAAAATAAATCTGATGCAAATTAGTGAAGGCCAAGTTTTTAAACACAGTGGCATTTTAAAAATTTTTTTGAATATACAACAGCATCTTATTTTCCGAAATTCCGTGATTTTTTGATACCGATTGATCAAATTCTTTCAAAACCCGTTATTTAGCTCTTTTAGGGCCGTTTTATTCACTCTCAATTAAAATCTCTAATGTGGATTAAATTTAACTTTCAGTTAAAAATAACTTTGGAATTAAAATCCAAAGTTAAAATTTCGTTTTTTCAACCACAGTTAAATCTAACTGGCAATTAAAAAATGTCAGTTAAATTTTAATTTCAATTAAAAATTACCCAGGGAAATTTGGTTTTATTGTCAACAGAAATGACAGTTTGTCATTTGTTTTTACTTATTGTGCGTTTTAAATTTAAACAATTTTTCACTGACGAGCAAAAAAACAATTTTAAATGGAAAAAAAACGTGAGCGTTCAGCAAATTTCAGCGCTGCAGAAGAGGAGTTACTAATTAAATGTGTTTTACTCCGGAAGGCAGTCTTGGAGTGCAAAAAGACTGATGCTTGCACTGTTAATGAAAAAAAAAGTGCTTGGGAAGATGTTGCAGTGGATTTCAATTCACGTTGCCCAAATATGGTGGTAAGTTCTACAGAAAATTTGATGTTGACTTTTGTAACCTTTATTTTTCTTAAGGCACGGTCAGCAAAAGCTCTGCGTGAAAAATATGGCAACTCAAAAGCTAAGTTGCGCAAAAAATTTGCTGCGGAAAAAGCAAGTCGTAAAGCCACTGGTGGAGGCAAAAGCATGCCCGAATGGCAGCCCAGCAGTGACGCAATGCTAGAACTAGCGCAAACAATCGAAATGTCCATAAGTGGTACTACTCCCAACTGTGACGATGATGACGACAACGGTGGCTCTTCTGAAATCCAAAATTCGTTCGCAGATTTAGTTGGGAATGTGATTTTGTCGGACAACGATGCGGATGTTGAAGAAGCACCGCCAGTCATAGAGCCGGATGTTGAAGAAGCACCGCCAGCCATAGAGCCGGAAGTTGAAGAACCACCGCCAGTAAACCCTTTAACACAAGCCAGTGCAAAGAAGAGTGCAGCACCAAATTGGTCTGAGTACTCACCACGTATGCTAAAAAAGCCCGTGAGCACAGCATTGAAGCGCTCGGCTTCGCGTTCGATTATGGCCAAAAACGAATCAAGCGCGGATCTTAAAATAAAGATGATAAGAAGGGAAATGGAGATGAGAGAAGAAGAACATGCTGAACATGTCCTTCAAAAAAGGCTGAGCATAACGCTAAGATGGAAGTGTTTGCGGCACAGTTGGTGGAATTGCGCGAAAAGTCAGAGCTGCGCAGAAAAAGATTTTTAATGCTAAAAAAAAGAAATAACATTTCTGATTCTGAATCAGAGTCAGAATAAAATACAGTTAATTATTTTATAAAAAAATGTTGTTTTATTTTCTTTCAAAATGAAGCTAGGAATAATTAGCAAGTGTCTGGAAGTATCCAAGAATTAAATTATCACGGGCATTATTTGTTGCATTCCGCTCAGTTGTGTTTACATGTGGCACTTCAGCCATTGATAATATGCCATCAAAATTGTCAATGTTTGTGGGCGGTGTTGGCTCTTTTGCGTCAATTGCTATATTATGCAAGATTGCACATGCCACTATTATGAGTTTTGTAGTTTCCAATTTTACTCTTAAGCCAAGAGCTAACACCGGAAAACGACGCTTGATTACCCCAAACGTGCGCTCGATTACATTGCGTGTTCGAATATGACTTTCGTTGTAAAGTTGATGTACATGAGATTCGCACTGATGTAAGGGAGTAGCCAAATAATGCGTATTACGATATCCTGAGTCTCCAACTATAATGAAATGGCCAAAGTCACCACGTTCCAACTGCATTTTTAAATTGGAATTATTGAAAATGGTTTGGTCATGTGATGCTCCAGGCCAACGTGCAACGATGTTCGTAACTTTCATATTAGCTGAACAAACTGCTTGCACATTTAACGAAAACCACCCCTTTCGGTTTCGGAAGTACTCAGCATTTTCACCACCGGGTGACTCAATTCGAACATGTGTACAATCAATTGCACCGATTGATCGTGGAAAGCGGGCAAACGAATAAAATTGTTCGCTGGCAGAAGTCAGATCAGTTTCTGTTTTTGGCATTTGAATATAAGTTGAACGAAGCTGCGCAATTGCAAGAGAGACTTTTTTAATTATGTTCGAGACTGAAGATATGCTCACGCCGGCAAAATCAGATATAGCCACTTGCATGGAACCTAGCGCGTAGAATCGCAGAGCAATCAGCAACTGAGCGATGGGACGTATATATCGAGATCTAGAGAAACAAGGATTAAACTTAAGAAATGAAGTTCAATAGAGACATATTCCTTAAATCGAAGTTTACCTTTTTTGGATATGAACAAGAGATGGTTTAATCTTTTGCAGCAGTTGAACAACCGATTCTTTCGACAAACGAAAACGATAGATGAAGTCTTTGTTATCCCATTTGTTCAAATTAATGCGCTCATGCATTTTGTATTGTCTTCGCTCAACTAATAACATCCTATCAGCTTCGTCCGGATCAAACAAAATAAGTATATCATTGAAAGTATCGCGACGTTGATTTAACTCGAGTAGTTCGTTATCCATTTTAAGAAAATTAACAATTTAAATAAAAATCAAAATGAAATGACGTTTTGATTTGGACAGAAAAAATTAATTCCTCTGTTAAAAGTCGCTAACTGATTGATTTTCCTAAGTTATCTAATTCCGTAATTAAACCTAACTGCCAATTAGCTAACTGGAGAAACTTCAAAAAAATTGGCTAACTGAGAGTGAAAAAACACAATATCATGAATTTCCCATTTTAATTGCAGATTAAAATTTAACTGAGAGTGAATAAAACGGCCCTTAAAATTTTTGTCTAATGTCGTTTTCAGCAGTTCGTGATATAACCAGTGATTTCTTGTTTGCGATACTTTTTTGTCTCTGTCTATCAAGTAAGCATACCATGCGCAATTTAATTTGAGTTTTTATGTTGTTTTGGTCATCTCTCATTACTACATACTTGGTTATGTATTTGTTAAGTTATAAAATAATAAAACAACGTAATCACGGTACCATATGAAAGAACGGCAATTTCAAAACCACATTCACTAAGAAAGCCATTCCCGAAAATTCTACTTTGAATCTTTAAGAGTTGGCAGCAAAGAAAAACAAAATTATTATTTAATTATAGTACAAAATAACATTCTCTGAGTCTTTTCAGTTTTATACAGAAGCTTTCAAACTTTAACCACTTTTAAACTGAAACTTTAATCCAAGTTCTCGCAAACTATGATATCAATTTGCCCCGGTAGCTTGTCCTTACATCTCCTTATATAAATATATTAATGTACAACTTGCCTTGATTAAAGCAAACAATCAATCCTGTGTGAAGCATGCTTTAAATAAATACGTAAGTACACATATGTTAGAAATACTGACCTTTCTTAAGAGACGTTATCGTGTTGTTTTGATTTGAAAACCTGCAAAAAATCAGAGAAAAAACAACCGTTAATAGCTAGAACTAAAATGTAAAAATTAGAATAGATTTTTTGTAATTAGCTCAGAAACTCTGAAAATATGCTAATTATAGCGCTTCCCTTTAGCAATGCAAACTTATTGAAATATTAAACAGACATAGTTTTCGAAGATCTCCCACTAAAATCTTTACAAAGCAGCTTAACACCATCTGCATCTCTGTAGCTACTTCCGGTTGGCACCATTAATTACCTCTGCTAGTTCTCACACTTTAGCAAACAACAACTTAAATGCATCAATTGCAAGACAATCACGCGCTTTGAAGCAAAACTGCCAAGTTGCCACTTGTTGTTGCCCCACGTGAGAGACGAACCAGCCAACCAGTGGCCTGCAACAACATTAACGCTAACAACAATAACAAAAACAAATATAGCAATTGTGAATATTTCAGTCTCAATTGAATGCTCGGCATTCAAATGCAACAGAGGCTAGTAAAGTGCGATCGAGGCCCAGTGCGTGAAGGTCGGGAGGTTGCAGCAATTTCACTGGACGGACTGTAGTAGTTTTATTTGTATTTGTTGTTATGTTTTTAGTGCTGTTGTGGATTTTTTTTTTATTTGTTTTGAAAATAAATTACTTAAACGCGCCAAATGACTTGGCTGCCGCACAAGCATTCGTCAATTCAACACCAGCAACCAAGCGTAAAGTGCTTTTAAATCATTTTTGGCGTGAATTTCCGTTTGAATTATTGAAGAATCCATTTGTAGCTCAAGTCTAGATTTCATCATTCTCAGCACTTAGCATCATTAAAGAATATTATTCTCAGATTTCCATTCAAAAGTGTTGAAATCAGGCTAATTTGTAGCCATGCAAATCAAGATTCTTCCTCAAATTAGTCTAATTAGAACCTTACACATCGATAAAATATGTATAATTATATCGAAATTTTCAATTAAAAAAATTTAATACATAAGCGACAAATACAACAGAAAACTCAAAAACAATAAATTAGGTTAGGTTAGGTAAAACCGGATGGCTTCTAATGAAGGCTCACATAGACCAATCCTGGTCCTTAGTGGTGCCGGTTACGAACAAAGGAACCTTTGTGTTTAAGTGAAGTCTTTAAAGATTTTCGCAGATGCGGTGACCAGTGAGCATACCCACTAGTGTCCTGCAATCACTGTGCGGGCGTACCAAGATGAACAGAGTTCGTTTTCCGTATTGTGCATTGTCAAGCGTGTCGGAAGCGAATTTCATCTGGGGGGGCAGTACAAATGGGGGGGAAATACAAATGGTGGTGCAAAACAGTTCACCAAAATTTCTTCAAAGAAACATGAATGTGAATACACAAATTTTTTATTTTAGTTTAAAATAAAAAAATATAAAAATATATAAAAAATATTAATATTTCATTATTTTTAAAAGTTCTTCCAATTTCAATATTAGAGATCATTCTTTAAAGGATCTTTCATATGGTAATATAAAAATATAAGAAATAATGGTTGCTTTTATAAAGCAAGACTAGGTATATCTTTACATGGTTTAAATGCAATAAGGTACAAAAAGTTATATCAATTTAAATTATTCCAAAATGTTTCTTTCTGTCCTTGCGAAAAACAAACTCTTTCACCACCTCCATCGAATTCAATTCTTCGGTTTCATCTCTGTGAATGTGTATAAGTGCCGCATGAGTGAGTCGTTTCTGTGTCATAGTTGCTCGATTTTAAGTCGTCTTAGTGCACTAAAAAAACGCTCAGATGAAGCTGCGGATGCAGGCACAGTCAAAATCAAAGCAATAAGTTTTTCAACTTAATTTAATACTTTTTCCACAGTATCCGAATTTTTTGCAAATTGGGATACAATGCCACTACAATTTGAAGGTGTTTGGCCAGGCAATTGCTTCAGCATTTTAAGTTGCGCGTGGAGGTCGCTCACATCAAAGTCATCTGCATAAAGATCTAGTTTTGTTTTTAGATTTTGTTCAGAAGGCACTTTTCAGTTGAAGGCTTCGATTACAATATTACAGTATTAAGCTACATACTTAAGAGTGCTTTTAAACTGAAGTGGTGGGTTTGCAGTAGAAACTTTACATTTTGTTCTATCTTTTTGCAAACACAGAGAAAGAAAATGGTTATCCACAAGCATGCTTATGAAGAAGAGAGAAAGAAGAGGAAAATATCTAACACAAAATTATTATCGTTGTAAATAAAACTGACATTTTGAATAACTTTTTAAATTGTTTATCTGGCTAAAAAAGTGGGGGGGAGCAATTGCCCCCTTGCCCCCCGCTTCCGACTCAAATGCAGCATTGCACATTATTTTCGATATTTTGCGCGACGTCGTATCTCTCCATGTACGATTCACTGCTAGTGTGGCTCTTTTCTCGAGGTTCCTGTACAACTCTTGTAGCTTGTTGTTGTTTACCAGAGTAGAAGTGTTTCAATATTTCGTTATTTTGCTCAATAACTCGATTTCAATTTTTCTTTTCAAATACGGTAGTTTGCCTTAGCACAGCAAAATAGCTCATTGGTGGATAAGTTATAGGGAAAATGACTACTAAAGAACAGTGTAATTTTTAAGTAGCTATATTTTTAATGACTCTAAACTGTTGCACAGTGTTATTATTCTTAATACCAAAACTAGACATTTTATTAAAGGTACTTAAACACACTTTCGTTTCCGCTCGATACAAAGTATTTTTAACAAAATAGGCTCTCATGCCAAAGAATGTTTTTTAATACACTAACAAAACAAAAATTATAATTTTTTAATAATTCTACAAAAATCTAAAAAAAAAAATATATAAGACTTAAGGGGAGGTTCTAGTAGAAATCGACGGAATATTTTTGATTTTTGCTTTATTTTCACCCATACGATCTCTAAAATATGTAGTCAGAAGGATATTTTCCTATCTTATTTGTTTTATGAGTCATAGCGTATTAGACGAGAGAGTGCGTCAGCCGAAAAACAGGTATAGATGTTTTTGTCGAAACACCTTTTTTCCGCACTGTACACGATTCCGCTTCAACGACTTGAGCGATTTCAATGTTTGATGGCTCAAATTAAAGCTTATTCAATCTAGGAGGCCTTCAAGAAGCATTTTTTCCCAAAAAATTTATTATTATTTTTTCTTAACGATGAAGTAAAAGAAAAAGGAGGGAAAAACAGGGTTATTTTCAAAGGACCGCCATTTTTTCAAAAAATGGTTTCATTAAAATCGAAAATTTACATGGCCCCCCCCCCAAATTTTATCTACTAGATGACTTTATCTATTTAGATCACTTGCCAGGGCTGTAGACTTACAGCGCACATCGGCTCTCGCCGCGCACGGCTTTGATCAGCGAGATCTTCAGCCGCCATTTTGAATTATTTTTCATCGAAAAAATTGTATAATGTTCTTGAAATATACACTAATAAATGCCACAAAAGATTTTTTTCAAAAAATATTTACGTTCGCTAAGAAAAAATTCTGAAATTACGTTAAGTTTCTACTGGAACCTCCACTTAAGTAATCAATCATTAAGCATTTTAATGTATTATGTTGTACTATAAAAGAGCATTGCTCTTAGTGTACATTTATTTACCCCTATACGAATAAATTGAATTGAATAAATTGAATTTGAAAACGCTAAATGACATTTCTACTAGCGCCATGCATAAACTTTATTGAAATATCGATACTAAACAGTAGATTGCATATTTAATAGACTGCAATCAAACTTAATTGTATAAAAAATTATAAGCGATTTAGTGGATATATTAACAACAGCCATTCGAACATAACTCATATCGAAAGCAACAACGCCCATACAAAAAAGAGGCAGAAAAACAAACACAAAAACATGCAGTGCTGCTTGGATGATTCGGTTTGAGTAGTTTTTTGTTTATCTACAAACTTGCTGCTAATTATTTGGTTGCCACATTTTAAGTACGGGTTAAATAGAATTGGTCAAGCATTTCCTTGTCTGACACTATAATTGTTAACAATTTGTTTTCGACGATGGCTGCTGCTTCTACCGACTCACGTGACTGACTTCACATTGCATTGGTTGGAGGGTTTGGCGGTTGGTCGGGTTGATTGTAAGAGCTACTGTTTACTTTTTTATTGTTGTTGTTTGCGGTGCTGTTATCAATTCAATGGATTTCAATTTCAAATGATTTCCTAATCGGTTGAATGATTTTCTCTGGCATGTTACACGCATAACTGCTGCGAACCACAGAAATGCTGCCACATTTTAAGCTGCAAGCCAAATTCACAAAGATGCAGGTTAAGCTAATTGAATGTAAATGCGAATGTGAATGTGAATGTGAATGTAAATGCCAATGCTAATGTGAATGTTAATGTTAATGTGAGCAACAGAAGCAACAACAATTAATGCAACAGGTATGACGTTTGAATAGCTTGAGTTTAGGCCTAATTTTGGTTGAATTGAATCACGATATGGCTCTGTATGACTTCATCCGTAGTCGTTGCCAATTAATTGACAACGAAAGAAATAATATCAGGTGTTAGTGCAGGAAATGATCTTCATTAATGCCATCTATATCTATATTTGCATCTATATTCCAGAGAAAATGAATGTTTTTAGCTCAGGATCAATGAGTGTGAACGTCCAATTTCAATTAAAAAAGAAAATAGTTTCTCAGGCATTATTAGGGAACTTTAGCATTATTAGGGAACGGAATCTGATGCAAACTCATATTTGTAGTGTTCATCATGTTAAAAAAATTAATAGAATATCTTTGCGAATAAGAAAATTTCATTATAATGGCTTTAAATCCTTAGTGCATATATTTGCTTATTTTACATTAAATGCTTATTTTACCATAAATGCATGTTATTTGCATATTTTGTTCAAAATTTACATTTTCCTTGAATATTTTATAAAATTTTTTTATTATTATTTTATTTTCTTTACGCTCAATATTTTTCTACACAGCGTGAACAATTTTTCACGTGCCACGTGTGCCATCAAGTGAGAAGTAGCAAAACATGTCATTTATTTTTCCAATCAACCTTGTGTCAATCAAACTTTCGAATACAAGACTTTTTTTAATTAGATACTCGTAACCGTCGATAAATATTTAGAAAAGAAAATTTAATTTTAAATCGTTATTTAAGTTTGTAAATTCAATTTTATGATGTAAGTAAAATTAATTGTGTATGTTTCTTTTATAAAACAACTTAACATTCCTAGTTAAAGACACTAATACCAAAAGCTTAAGCAACTATTTTATCATTCTTGAACAGATACGCCACCGAGCACCCGAAGGTTTTCAAAATGGATGGAATTTTTTTTTGCAAGGTTTGCGAAAAGGCTGAGAACTTCGCAAAAAGTTTTAAGTTTACCAACACTTAGGCCTTTTTCACATGGAGCAAATGAAAAGTAATGCAAGTATAACGCAATTGCTTAAAAAGTTTCAAACCACTTCAATTTTAAACTGAACTGCAACACACGCTTTCAGATGAGCAAGTCACATCACAAAGCAACTTTCAAAAATTCATAACACCACAAGTGCTTATTTAACTGAAGCTTTGTTAAAAAGATATAAAAAATTGATTGAGGATAAACAAGGATATTTTTAAGCTTCCTGCACAAATTTAATTTTATTAATTGCTCACTCATTTTCGTAGAGCACAAAACAAATCGCAAAATAACAAATTGGCAATTCAAATTCCGTGTTGCATTGAACTCTTCGTGAACGTGTTGCCAACTTGTTGAGCACAAGTTGCTTTATGTGAAAGCACAATGCTTAGCAACTTTTATTGCAGTTGCATTACTTTTCAATTACTGTATGAGGAAAAGGCCATAAGGAAAATTTAATTTGAACTTGAACTTGAATGAGTGAAGATTAATATTTTGATTTTACAGTTCCCTAGCTAATATACCCGGTGTTACTCGAAAAGTTAAATATGTTTATACATTTTTTTATACATTTCTCATTTCAATTTTTCTAAAAATTCCTAAAAACATGTACTCGAGTTGTCAAATTTTAGCGTTTAAGTTTTTTTTTTTTTTTTTTTTTATTTTTTTATTAATTATCTATATATATAAAAATGGATGTATGTATGTGGGTATGTGGGTGGGTATGTGGGTGGGTATGTGGCTATATCACGTATAGACTCCAAAACCGCTGAACCGATCTTTATGAAATTTTCAGGGAAAATAAAGCCACATCTTGAGAGTGTTCCTGTGAGGTTTCGTAACGATTGGAGAAGGAGGCGTGGTACCTCCCATACAAGCCAAATTTGCTCCATCGATCACAAACAAAAAAAGGATATATATCAGACGGTTTGAATCGTAAAAAACTAAGATTTGGTAATTTTGTTCAGATGGTTACTATCGGTAAGTGGACAAAAGATGGGCGTGGTCGCCATATAAATACGCCCACTTTTTCGAAATCATGGCGATTCCGGAGTTCTACACATTTTTACAGTTAAACTTGCTGTGTAGGTGCTTCAAGAGGCAAACACTATATATAAATGTTTTCACGCCCACTTTTACCGCCCACAAATCAATATCTATATACATAAAAAGCAAAACGATGTGTGTCTGATGCCTATAGCCTCCAAAACTACTGGACCGATTGACCTGAAATTTTGGCAGTCGATTTGTTTCAGGTACGAGATGGTTGAGGAAAAATTTTTGCCACACCCCCTTTTACCGCCCCCAAATCAATAAAAATGTTATATTTCAGTCGGTTTTGGTCGTATAAGACTAAAACTTTGTAATTTAGTATGTAGGGTTACTGTCGACAACTGTACTAAAAATGGGTTTCCACGCCCCCTTTTACCGCCCACAAATAAATGAAAATGGTTTATTTCAGACGGTTTTGGTCGTATAAGACTTAAATTTGGTACTTTGGTTTGTGTAGTTACTGGCAGTAACTGTACAAGAAATTGGTTTCCACGCCCACTTTTTGCGCCCACATATCAGTGTAAATACTATATTTCAAGCAATTTTGGCCGTATGAGACTAACATGTGATACCTAAGTTTGTATGGTTACTTTCGGCAACTGTACTAAAAAGGCCACACCCACTTTTTGAGAAATCATTAAAATTTACTACTGGTCGATTGAGCTTAAATGTTGGCTTAGTTTGTACGGTTACTGTCAGCAAATGTACTAAAAATTGGTTTCCACGCCCCCTTTTACCGCCCACAAACCAATGAAAACATTTTATTTCAACGGTATGGGTCGTATTAGACAAAAATTTTGTAATTTATCTCATATGGTTACTCTCGGCAAGTGCACTAAAAATAGGCCTGTCCCACTTTAGTTAAACTGACTTTTCGGGGGGTCAGCGTAGAGTGAAGCAAAGTGCGCCAGGCTTTAGCTAAATTGAGATAAAATTTTGGCAGTTGATTTGTTTCGTGTACGAGATGGTTTAAGGGAAATAATTTTGCCGCACCCCTTTTTACCGCTTACAAAACAACAAAAATTCTATATTTCAAACAGTTTTGATTGTATTTGACTAAAATTTGGTAATTTAATTCATATGGTTACTTTTGGCAGTTATACTGAAAATGGTGAATATTTTTGGCATTTCTTGACATTTTCGTATATGGCATTAAGGCGGTCTTGGGCCGAACAACGTCTGCCGAGGAATACAAGTCTTTTGTAACCACTCTTGATGTAACCACTAACTGCAAAAGCTGGTCGACCGATTTAAACGGAAATTTTAGGGTACTATGCCTGGCATCATACAATGAAATCAATTAAAAATTGCACATCGGCGTACCTTTCATATGACATACCATTTATTTGCAAAAATTCTTCCAGCTAAGCGCAAAAATTATTTTACTGGTTTTGTCATCAAAACAACAAGGGTACCCTTTCTGATTTTTTTCGCGAAATTTATTTGTTCCAAAATGTTGTTTTTATATTTTTTACAAAAAGTCAAAAATAATTTATGTGAAAATTACCCCAATATCTCTTTCCAATCAAATTTACAACATTTGCTGCCAAAGCCTATATCTCAAATAATCAAAACTTATGACTAAAAATCTATTTTTTCATACAATTGACAATCTATAGTAATAAAAATCATTTTCTGTTTGTTTGTTTATTTGGCCTTTTTACAAATCTAAACGGCCCAACGGATTTTGCTCAAACTAGGTGCACATATTAAATTTATTCTAACTTAAAATGTTACATACTTATTTTTTGCCACGCCCCCTCCGAACTTTTTCAACAAACGGCAATTTTGTTATTATAATAATTTTTTATCGGAGTTTTTTTTTTAATTTAAAAAAATTTCTGTTATTTTGGCATCAAAAACACTCACATACACTCAAAATTGTAGAAATTTTTAGTACAACGACTTTTTCATAAAACATCGTTACCAAAGAATAAGAAAAAAACGCCATGAAAATCAAAGTTTGGTCTTTGGATGCAAATATCTCCTCTGTCCATCATTATATTTGATTCAAATTTTTTTTGTTCAAAAGTTCAATAAATATACTTTACAAAAATGGGTTGAACTGTACCTTTTAGTCAGTGAAACTATGTTTTATAATTATGTCAAGAAAGGTCCAAAATATTGACTTTTTACTCAAAAAATTACTCAAAAATTGTTTTTGTTGTAAAAATGAAATCAATTAAAAATTGCACATCTGACTAACTTTCATATGACATAGCATTTATTTGCAAAAATTCTTCCAGCTAAGCGCAAAAATTATTTGAATGTTTTTGTCATCAAAACAACAAGGTACACCCTTTGATTTTTTTGGCGAAATTTATTTTTTTCAAAATGTTGTTTTTATATCTTTTACAAAAAATTCAAGTAATTTATGAGAAAAAATTACCCCAATATCTCTTTCCAATCAAAAGTAATGGCTTTTATGATTAAGTTACTTTATGATTTATCGAATAGCTTTGGAATTATAGGTAGCACAGATTTAGTATTTAACCACAATTTAAACATGCTATGTACAATGTTAACATTTGATGGGTGTTTGGAAACGGGGCGGGGCAGCAACGCGCCGGGTTTCAGCTAGTTATACATAATTATAAGTTTTTATAACAAATGGTGCCTCAGCGCCACGAAGGCATTGTAGAGGCTAATGGCAACAATATAGTATACAATTTACATATGTACAATTTACAACTCTTGGAATTCAAAAATTATACAATTTCAGAAGAAAATATGTATTTTACCAAATTATAAGTTCTATGATAAGAACTACTACTGTTTCACAATAATAAACAACTAATAAATCAAATCGAAATGCAAGCATCAAAAAATCAATATGTAAGCAGCATCTCAACATTTTGAAGCAAATACTTTTTTAAATTACTTTTAAAAATCGACAAAGTTTGACAATTTTTTAGATATTCTGGTAATTGATTGAACTCGTTTGGTCCAGCAAAAGAAACACGTTGTTTGGTTAGTTCCAAGCGGCATCTTACTACCTGCAAATGCATAGCTTGCCTTGTGGATCGCTGAGTAACGTACACATTCTGAGCAAATTGCAGACCTCGATACCCAATGCCACGTATGGTTTTGAAAACATACAGTAAAAGTTGTCTTTTGTAAAGACCTTTAATAGAAAGAACATCCTTAGCATAGTCTTTATACAAGTTAACTGTACTGTGCCTTGAAGGAAGGTTGAAGACAATTTTTAGGGCTTTGTTTTGAAGTACCTGTAAAGACTTGAGTAGGGCAGAGCTTTTACTACCATAAACTATGGGTAAGTACGTTAAGTGGGAGTGAATCAAGGATTGATAGATCATCATTTTTGTTGCAATGGTTAGTTTGTATCTAAATTTATACAATATACCGATACCCGAAGCTATTTTACATTTCATTCTATTGATATGACAGTCCCATAGCAAATTACTGTTAAAATTAATTCCTAGGTATTTCACACTATCTGATTCGGCAATCGTATTACCCTCAAATTGAAATCTCATTAATTCAGATCCCCTATAATTAGATGGCTTGAACCGTACCAATTTGGTTTTATCTTTGTTTAAGATCAATTTATTTATTTTAGAAAATTTCGAAATAAATGAAGTATCACGCTCGATTTGTGTTTTAAGAATTTCTATATGATTATATTTATAAAAAAGGCAAATGTCGTCCGCAAACATAAATAGTTTCCCATTAAAGTCAATATTTTTTAAATCATTTATATATATTTTAAATAGTAGAAGCCCAAGAACACTGCCTTGGGGAACTCCACATTCCACGGATTGGAAGCTACTTTTAGATTCTTCAATTTGTACAAGTTGCTTTCTATTTCTGAAATAATCTCTAAATAAACTCAAGGTTAAAGAGGAAAATCCTAGCATACCTAGTTTAGAAAACAAAATGTCATGATCAACTAGATCAAAAGCTTTGGAATAGTCGAAAAAGACACCTGCAACTCCCTTACACCCTTCATCTAAGCCACTGCAAACAAACTCAATTACATTAAGCATGGCTTCCTCCGTACCTGCCCCTTTTCTAAGCCATATTGCCTATCAAAGAAGAAATTATTTCGTTCCAGGTATTCCGTCAGTTGTTCAAATATTATTTTCTCAAATACAATGTTAATAATTGAGAGGATAGAGATTGGGCGAAAGTTTTCAATACTGTTGGATCCAACTCCTTTTGGAATCGGAATAACCTTGTGAATTTTAAGTTCATTAGGATATACGGACTCATTTATCATACAATTGAAAATACTTGCAATAATGTTGCAGACTAAAGATTTTCTGACATATAACATCTTCAGAGTTATTTTGTCAAGACCAGGACTCTTATTTGGATTTAATTGATTTAAAATATTATCTATTTTAGCTTCGCTGACAGGAGCAAGGTTAAAATTATCTGAAATGGGAATTAAAGTGCGAAACAGATTGAAATCATCCCTTTCCTCTTCAAAATTAAGCCTCAATTTGTGAATAACGTCGTAGAAGAAATTGTTAAACTTTTCCGCTTTACAATCATCAGTTACTATGGGAACATCATGTTCATCCACTAAATTGGAAGAAATTCTTTTCTTGTTGCCCATTTCTTTGCTAAGAAAAGCCCAAGTTTTCCTCACATCACCATTGCACTGCTCAATGTTTCGCGAATAATAATTATCCATTAATTGTTTGCTGCAAGAATGTATAACCTTGCTTATTCTTCTCAACCTTTCAGAAATAGATTTATTGCCTCTGTCTTTCCTTCTAGCATTTAATAACTTTTTCTTGTATGCAATTATGCGCAATAAGGAATCTGTCATCCATGGACTAATTTTCTGCCTAATATCAACTTCCTTAAATTCGTTATATGAGAATTTATCTGCTGCTAAAGAAAATGTATCAATGAAATTCTTACAATTAATAGATGAGTCTTTAGAAACATCGTAACAAAGTGAACCTTGATCCAAAAAACTTGCAAACTTGTTGTAATTAAAACAAACTTTTCTTTCGAGTACGCTATCATCAAAAGAAAATGTAAGATTTGGAGTACAGATAAGAATGTTATGATCCGATAGAAACGTTTCAATTGCATGAACTGGCATATCACATGTTAAATTACTGAAGATGCAGTCAATACAGGACATACTTTGAGGTCTCGTAACTAGGCTATGACATGATAATAAGTTAAACTGTGAGAACGTGTTAATTAAGTTCTGACTCATTTTATTCGAACAAAGTAAATCAATGTTAAAGTCTCCAAGACATATACAAGGCGAGCTATTCATACCTGGCAGGATATTTTCAAGATTCATATAAAAATTATGTAAAGAGCACTTTTGAGATCTATACAGTGAATATAGTGTTAAAGGCTTACTTCCAATTTTAAAATCTAGTAAGGAAATCATGATGAGATCCAAGAAATCTTCACTTTTATTTAACAAAACTTTGTATTTCAATTTTTTATTTAAGTATATGGAGGTTCCACCAAACAAGTCTTTTCTACAACAGTGAACAGCATTGAAACCTGATATTGAATAAATATTTGTACAATGTTCATCAAACAGTTAAAAAGCCCTGAATCATTTCAGCCCTTGGAAGGACTTTGAGCTAGCTTCTATTGATCAATTGTGTTGTGCGTGTTATTAAATGTTTGATCACAAATGACCGAGAGCTGGACCTACGTGTTTTATGCCAACTCCGAACGGCTTATGTTCTCAAGAAGCTTGACATGGCAATTTTTACTCTCTGAGGTTTGCAAATGTCTGCAGAGAGGTGACGACCGAACAGAAAAATTAATTCAATTGAAAAAATTTTCTGTCTGATCTGGAATTGAACCCGGGCTACCGCAGTTCTTTAGCTTAGGAGCCACGCTCTCTACCCACTAGGCTACGGTTGCCACATTTAACATATTGGCAACGAAAAATCGGCTGCAATTTTATTTATTGTATTTATAAATTATTTCTAAAGTCTGTCATATGTATTTTCAGCCGTAGCAAGCATTTCAATTTATGACGTTTCTATTGGATAAAAATGTTCTGCTTTGAAACCCCACAGATAAAAACATTTGAACAATACGTAACTGGTGATATGACCCAACACCACAAAACGTTACATTATCCTGGGGAATTTCAATATATGTTGTTTAAAATATTAATTTTTTTAACCAAGCAAAAATACGTTTAACATCACAACAGCGGTAAATAAAATTCTATAACAACCCAGTTCAAAACTAATAACAGAATTAAATTTTATTAAAGCAATATCACTCGTGCTTAATGTATGTTGATTATTTATCAATATTATTCAAACAATACCAACACATAAGCAATTCAAACAGATGTTTTGCTTCCAATCTAAAAGTGCGTTCGGCTAACAATTTCGAAGAAAAATATTGCAGCTATATTAATCAATCTTAATCATAAAAAAACTAAAGCTTCAGCAAACATTTTTTATTGAAAAAAAAAAATTAAAAAAGATTTGTCTTTCTTCGCCCATTGCACGGGTCAAACTCACTATCTCTTGGTTTATAAAATAACCCCTTAGCTAACTCGGCTATTGACGTAATCATTTTTACTCGATATACTGAGGCGTTCAAGATGCTGCCGGTTTCCAGGTTACGGCACCACCACTCTTCAAATGCATGACATTTTGGACGGGTGGCAACCTCAACATAAACACACCATAAATATCAGATCGATTTGTCAATAAATAGTGACGTTGTAGTGTTCCACAGAGCAGACTCGTATCGTTTCAACGGTGAGGTTGTGAATTGCAACCAGTCATTAATAATTAAAATCGCCCATGTGCAGCATTTTTAGTTAATACAGTTATAGAAATAACAGTTATACGAAAATTTAATAAGTTTTTTAACAAAAAGTGTTGGGAGCTACAGTATAAACTTTGGGTTCATGGTTCCTTTTTGACGCTGCTATGCAATACATTAGGGCGTATCGAAAACTAAGATCGTATTCTAAAAGGTCTCAAAAGTTGCATAGGGTGGTTAAGATCTCCCAAATAAAATTTTAGGAACAAATAAGGATGTCTTCCTCTCCCGCAAGGACAAAGTTTTTTTTTAAGGAAAACAGTAAAAAATCACGATCTCAAAATGCTTTGATTTTTGTAAGAAAAACTACATATGTCTAAAAGTTAAATAAAATAAATACTTAAACTAACAATATCCCGCCAAACACGATGCTTTTCTCGATTTTTACCCAAAAGGTCCTGTGTGAAGGATATTCGAATCCAGGCCCGTAGCTAGTATGGTGCTAGGCTTAGCCTGCCCTAGAATCCGTCGAGCCTGCCCTAGCCAAATTTCCGTATGCTTTTACAACTGCCATCTTTTGTCAGTCATTGCCAATAACAGCTGTCAAAAATTTGTAAAGAAAGTTATTTTTTGGTGAAAATTTATAGAATGTTGTTATTTTAATTGTTTTCAAGATTTTTCAAGAAAGTTTTTAGATAATTTATTATTTTAAGTGTTTTAAACTAAATATACACAAAAAAAATTGCAGTTGGTGCAGTCGTTTTTCCAGCTTTTGTGTCTCCCAGTTTGCTGTTCTGATTAGGAAAAACACTTGCAACTACTTGAGGATGAATGGGGAGGATTTCGAAATAATATCATGATTCAAGCGCCAGCTGACTGCATTTCGGATTTTTCAACTTTAAGCGGCTGTACCAGGTCAGCAGTCTTCCTTATTCCTGTAATCTAAATACTTTGCTTTCATTCTCAAATAGTTATACATACTTTCCCCAATCTACTAATAATAATTACTCTAATAAGTCTAACTAAAACTACTAATTGGAAGCATAAAAATTTGGAAAGGCTGAAAGGAAAATAATGGATGTTGCAGACATAGCTTGCGATTGAATGAGGTACTTTTGCTCAAAAACAATTAAAATAAAAAGGTTTTATATCACGCGAAACTCAGTAGTAGAACAATCACTTGGTGAGAGAAGTGAATATTCTATTGAAATTAAGCCGGCTTACTTTGATGATATCGTTGATAATATTATATTCAAATTAAAAAAGCGTTTCACCAAAAACGATCGTATATTGTTGGCATTGTCATAAGCTTACGAAATGAAGCCGGCTAGTTTGAAAATATTATGATCTGTAGGCTTAAAAATAGCCTCTGATGCCGAGATGTCTGTCGCAAAGAAATATCTGGACAAAAAAGGGATGAGCATCAGAAAACATCACCAAATTCAATCAGTTTTGCTACGTTGAATGAATTGTATCTAATGCTCGATGCGTTTCCTGATACTTATAATTTGTTTTGTGCAATCGAAACATTCGGCAACAGTACGGCGGTATTGCGGCGGTATTCCGGCGGTACGGCGGAAGCATAATTTTCCCGTGTAAACCAAATCAACAGAGTTCAAAGATTATCTTCGCAAATTTAATGAGAAACTAAGACGATTGCCTTTGTATTAAACAGCAGAGCTGTGACTGTAGTGGAAATCAATATAATACATTAGAAATTCGCTTTCAAACATTGAACTCATTTATGTTGTATTTAAAGCATAGTACTCTTTTCAGTTTTATGTGAAATTCCACTCAAATCTCCATACAAAAAGCGACAGCTGCGAAACAAGTGTGGAAATTTTCACAGAATGTTCGTCAAAGCAGTACTCTGTTCCGCTGCGTGAAATTATCGCAACATGTTTCTGAGCAAAATTTTTTCACGACAATTTAATTGTACTGCCTATTTATTTTGAAGTGAAAAGAGAGATATCATATGAAATCTTCCAACTTATTTTCTGAGTCTCTCTGAGAAACGTTGCCATAGAAATTCCTCGCAACAAACTTTAAGTCAGAAATTTCACGCAACAAAGAAATAGATGTTGCCAGCGAAGTTTCACGCAAGCGAACAGAGTACTAGGCTTTATATGTTAATATACTTAACTTTTCTTTTTACTAAAATATACATTTGAAAAATAAACTCATTAAATAACATGTAAATATATAAAAAATTCATTTGAAAATATGTTAATATGCATATATATAATTATGTATATACAAATGTATGAAAAAAATTTGTATTTTTTTACTGGAGGCTCAGCCTGCCCGGCTCTTATTTTCTGGCTACGGGCCTGTTCGAATCTAAAGGTACATTCGAGGTAGCACAGAACTTTAGATTCCAATCTGATCATCTGAAGTTTTCTTAAATTTGGCGATTTAATAATTTGGGTATTTTTTCCATATGCATTTTCTTGATTTTGAGAAATGTATACTTGAATGCAATTTTTAACTTTTTCAAAAAAATTAATTTAAGGTTTTAGATCTCGGGCACTAGAAGTGGTACCGAAGATAGTTTTCTTAATTTAGATTCTTCATATATTTCTGAAAAACACCCTGTCTAAAAGAATCAATTTATAACACCAGGTTAAGACCACGATTTTTCTATTATTTCGATTTTTTAAAAAAATTTTCCGTCCTAGTATTAATTTTATTATTTCGTTTCAGCATTCACAAAAATTTTATACTAAAATTTTGAGTTTCTGAGTTTGCCATTCGATGGGTCTCAATTGACTTAACAATTGTTGTTTAGAAGTGTTTTAATGAAATAGTAACCATAAAGGAGATATAAGCAAAATTGTTGCATTTTATGTTTGAAGTAACTTTTTTTAAATATCGAAATAGAAAAAAAAATCGTGGCCTTTTCCTTCTGATTTAAAAACGATATGCTTAGACAGGGTTTCGTTCAAAACTATTTGCAGAATCCGAATTGAGAAAGTTATCGTTGGCACCACTTCTGGTGCCCGAGATATAAAACCATATATTAATTTTTTTGAAAAAGTTAAAAACTTGCATTCAAGTATACATTTCTTCAAAACAAGAAAATGCATATGCGAAAAATATGCAAATTATTAGTTAACCATTTATAAGGAAAGCCTTAACACTGTTATCAATATCACCAAAATTTAGACAATCAGAAAACAATTAAAACTTCTGTGCTATCTTGAGTGTACCTTTAGATTCGAATATCCTTCACACATTACCTTTTGGGTAATACCAAGAGTAGCATCGTATTTACCAAAATATTGTTAGTTAAAGTTTATATTTACTTTTACTTTTACTTTAACACATATGCAGTTTTTCTTACAAAAATTAAAGCAGTTTGAGATCGTAATTTTTTTCTGTTTTTCTCAAAAACAACTTTGTCCTTGCGGGAGAAGAAGAGATACTCATAATTTTCTAAAAATTTTTTTGGGAGATCCTGACCACCCAATGCTACTTTTGAGACCTCTTAGAATATGAAATTCGATCAACAATTGTAATTCGATACGCCCTACTATACGTGGCTTGTATAGCATTTTTTTATCAAAAGAAGATACTTGACGACACGCAAAACGAATTTAAGAGAATTGTTACTACATATTTCCGCCTAAATAATTATGGTGAATCTGCTCCATCGTTTTCATACGTAAAATATAGGATTGCAGAGTTCAAAAGAGGTTGAATTAGCACAAAAGATGTACACGTCGGGAGATCATAAAAAAAATTGATCACTCCAGAATATTTTGAATCCACGATTTCGTATTGGACAATCCAAAAGTGATAGTGCGTGAGACAGCTACAGCCGTAGGCATACAAAATGGGTCGGTGGTCCAATTGTACATGAACATTTGGGTATGAGAAAACTGACTGTAAAATGGGTGCCCCGTTTGTTAACAATAAATCAAAAATATGAACGTATTTGCACTTCCCAACAATGTTTTGACATGTTTAACCCTTTCCTTCCAATGCTAGCCATATGGCTACCAAATTTAAATTCAATATTTCGACTATCACATGCCGGATTTTTATTCTTCAAAAAGTGCAACATTCTTGAAGAATGAAAACATTCTCCAAAAGTTTCCCGTTTAAATATTAAATTTTTTTATTGGCAACACCGTAAATTTAGGCATTTTTGTGATGACTCGCTCTTGTTTCGCATTTTGGTTTTTCACAAATTTGTTTTCAATAAAAAAAATATGTATCCCATTATTTTTCGTTAGAAAAAATATTTTCGTGTAAGTTATTGTGCTAAAAATAATATCATAAGTTAAAAAAGTTTAAAGTGCAAGCTTTATTAGGAGTAAGAATAGTTGAATTTTTCTGTAAATGACCGTGGAATGCTCCTCGTAACGTTTTTAATTTTATTTTGGAACTCGGCTTAATCCGTTACATTAGCAATTGTGTTGTCAGTAGTTATTTTTTTATATACTACACAGCAAAAAATATGAGCATAAACTTTATACTATTTTGTATACATATAAATCCAAACCAAAAATGGTTTAAAAGTTATACCATCAAATCTTATAAATTTTTCCAGACCATTTTTCTCGTCAGATCAATCGAAGCCACTATATTTTAAAATTTCCAGATTTCGGTGAATTTTTTCTTTCGAATCATAATATAATTTGATATACACATGATGTCCACATAAGATTTTAAATTATATTTGTTTTATTATTTTTATAATATTGAGTGGTATAAAATTTATAAATTATTTGGAATAAAAAAAGTTTATACCACACAAATGTTATAAAAACTATAAAATTTACCCTCAAATTTCTACTGCGTAGTAATTTATTTGCGATTTTGACTGAATGGAGAATATTTACAGGAACCTAACGATCTTATAAAATAGTTATTCTAAAGCAATTCCTACTTTTTTTCTAATCTAGGGTCACTTGTCCTCTCTACGATTGCCGATGACTGCTTCAACTCAGAACCACAATAAAGCGTTAGGTTTTTTAAAATCTCTGATCAGATTAAGTTTCAGCATAAAAACTATACAACGTGAAACTGTATAAAGTTTTGATATAGACTTGACGTAGTTTTGTTTTTGTCAATTTAACTTTAACTTGAAAGGCTGGTACCTTAAAAAGATTTATAACAGATTAAATCATGCAAAATATGAGCAGATAAATTTTTAATCCAAGAAAATCCAACAATCCAAGCACAACATAATACGATATTTAAATTTAAAAAAATTAATGTCAAAGTACTAAACAGAAATACACCAAGATTTATTGCATTACAAAAATTTCATTCTGTCCAATGAAACATATTAAAGTCCACATCACTCATATTCCAGTTCATTTAATTTTTAATACAAGCTCAAAAATGGGATAGCTGATCTTGTGAACATTATTTATTGAAAGACATCATCTCCTTTTAAGAATCTATAAATCATGCAATATAGAAATTTCAATGAAAACTTTAATTGAATTCTCACATAGAAATAAATTATATGAACCAAACCAGTTAGCTTTCTTACTCTATTTTCCATTTTTAACGCATGGAATTAATTTCTCTTAAAATTCAAAACATAATAAATGTTCTACGTAAACTCCCAAACATAAATCGTTTTTTGTATTTACTGAAGGCAGAAAGTCAAAGGTAACACACACACACATACACACAAGTGTGCATAATATTGTGCATGTATCATCAAACTAAGATGAGAACTAAATGGCTTAGGTTACCTTTATTGTTGAAATGAATGTCACAAATTACACAAAATACGTTTACTCGAAATCATAAAATCAAAATCGAATTCACAAAATTTATTCGACTAATCAATGAAAATTTCCTGTCCATATAAATCAAGCTGTAAACACAAGAGCTTGAAATGTTTGTAGCACACAATCACACATTGATTTAATGATATAATGTGTTATTAGAATTCAATCTTTGCGTGTGTTTATGTGTGAGTGCGTGTGCATGCTAGCCAAGTAGTTGGTTCAAAATTATTTAACAATCCTAAATTGGCCAAAAGCAATTTAAACTTCAGGCTATTAGCAGTGAATATCCTATTTGAATGTTGCAGAAGACTACGACACATGATCATGATCATTGTTATTACGTTGATTACAGCACAACATTTGATTTGCTATTTTTTTCAATTGTGTTTGCTGTTAATTTTTTTGCTATTGTGTTTATTTATTTTTGCTCATGTTGCTATCATTTCAAACCAATTTTAATCCGATACAAAAATATTTGTTCTAAATTTGGACTAAATGAAAGCAAAACAAATAATAATAACAATTACAATAACAACAGATACGAGAACAACAAGTCAACAACAACAATTTAATGTGTCCAAAACAAATTATCAAAATAATGTTGCAGCAGTTTTATTTGCCGGATTGTCTCTGCCGATATATGTTCATAAATTGCATATAAATTACGATGAGTATTATTTTGATGATGATTTCATAACAATATTAAAGATAATGTATAACTTGATGCTAATGTATGCTTAAAAATACACTCCAACCAAAATAGACAAAAACTCTTAGCGCCAAAGTCTGAGCCCAAATCCATTATAACAGTAATGACATGCACCATACATTGTAGGCGGTTATTGGAGTAGGTTTCTGCATAACCATGGTTGAAACAAAAGTTCACTTAATTCTTATCACTTAATCCTAAGTAGCTCATTAGTGCAAATTCTTCTTGACAAATAATTTAAACGGTTGCCATATTATTTTTGTTTGCTTCTCTCGTTTTTTCAAAATCAAGATTTTCATTTCAACTATTGATTTTCGTTGGGTTTGCGTAGCTAATGCATTTTTTTACTATGAGCTCTCAAAAACATCGCAAGCAAATTAAATAAATTTTTCTATGTTACCTTATTATTTACTTAAAGTACACTTTTTCAACGACAAAATTTAGACGCAACATTTTGATTTCACACAATGTAATTCATCGAAATATTTACAAAGTCAATTGAACATTTTTTTAAAAATTCGAACCAATGCCTGCATTCAGCGGAAAAAACTGTTCCACAACTTTCGGGCTGAATGGTATGCTCTCACAGAACATGTTCCATGTCACAATTTATATAGCGAAAATATTTTATGCTACTTCGCTACTTAAACACTTTTTCGGCTAGAATGCGGCCAATGTTATTGCAAAAGTACAGTCAAATTAAGCTATTGTCTAAATAAAAAAAAAAACTCACAGAAATGGTCACGTCTTAGTAAAAAACTACTAATAAAAACTTTGAAACAGGGTTATGTTCTTACTGTGTCTTTATTTCGCTAAGAGTAGAAGAAAATTAGTTTAAAAAACAAAAATTACAGAAATTAAAAACATTCAATTTTGTGACTTTACAAAAAAATACTTACCCAGTGGTAAATTATTTCTTAAATACAATGTATGTAGCTGAGAGGGCCCTACAGTTTACAATTCTAAATTACATTAGTTCGGACATGGCCGCTAAGACACTGATGACATCTACCTTACACAGTAAGCGAGGATGGTAGTAGCTATGCACAAGTTAGGAGAGAACAAGTTGAACGAAAATTCTCTCTACTCACTCCAAAACCCAACGAAATCAGAAAAGAAGCAAACAAAAGAAAATGACGCCACAATTTTACAATTGAATGAACGTATTTATTAGCTTTCTTCTAGCATTTCAGTATTAACGTTTTTATCAGTTTTAAATTGATAATTTTTTTAAATACACAACTTCACTGCAAAATTTCCTGTTATGCCCTGGTTATGCTAGGCAAACATGTTTGCTATTTAATTTTGTAAATTTTATTTTCTGATCAAATATTCGTTTCCTAGTTAATGAAGACATATAAAATTCAGTTATAAAATGAAAATGTTGGCATGTTTTCTGTTTCAAACTGCAAGCAAAAATGTTTGGCGTGAGAGCGAAGAAATGAGCCGAACAAAAAGTTAATTTCTTATTTTATTCGTAAAACACTAAGAACAAAATCAGTTCACCAAACATGTTTTCCTAGCATAACCAGGGCATTAGAAAACATGATGTTGCTATACAGATGAACGAAATCAAACTTCTGTTTAAACAATGAAATGAAGCTATAGATCTTAAAAACACAAACGAGTTTTGGTCTCATCCCGCTTACAGTTTTGCATTACAACGTCATCACCGACAATTTATTACAAGCGGTACCAACTAATCTTCTATACTATTATATAAAAGGGCACTCATGAGGCGCTATTTCAATATTTATTATTGGATAGCTACTCATTTGGGACATAGGCTGTATAGATTTGCTAATCATTATATAAATAATTAATTAAAATTAAAAAAGCATAACCATTCAATTATTTTATTCTTATCCTCAGCGAGAAAAAGATCTTTCTTTTTAAGCTCTATTTGAGCAACGCTAAGCAGAATACGCGAAAGTAAACACATAAACACGAAAGAGTTCACCTGATAAAATTGTGTAGGCGTTGGTTAAGGAGACGTGGCACTTCCCATACAAGTCGAATTAGCGATATCAAATAGCTTTGGAATTAAAGATTGCTTTCAACTTAATGATTGTCGAATTAAAGACAAGTGACACTTTTACAGTAGACCAAATTTTCTTACTATTTAAACTTTGTAAACTTATTGTGTGTACTTATGCAAGAATAAAAAGAAAACAATAGTGCCCAAGATAATAAAAATAATTGTGCGCGACGAAAAAAATTTTCTGTCTTAAATATATACATGTCCCATAATACATCGATTAGTATATGTTTTCAATATAGCATGATAACTAAAATTCATTTAAGTAGACTTCATCAGGGCACATGTATGTAAACTGTGTAATCATTCAAAAATTACCATATATCCTGTAAATTGCCATTCAAAGGTACGTTTTCGGTTTATTAAATCCAAGAGACATTTTTTTCTAGACTTTTGGAGCTAGATAGTATATAACCTGTATATTTAACCTGTATCGACCTATCTAAAAATTTGCTACAGCAGAAAAAGTAATTGCTCTTAATTGGCTTAAAAACAAAACAAAAGCGCAACTAAAATTTTTTAACTTTATGGGACCTCATAAAATTTTACATATAACGTTAAATGAAAAATTAAGGGCTAAGCCTGCCCTAGAATCCGTCGAGCCTGCCCTAGCCAAATTTCCGTATGCTTTTACAACTGCCCTCTTTTGTCAGTCATTGCCAATAACAGCTGGCAAAAAATTGTAAAGAAAGTTAATTTTTGGTGAAAATTTATAGAATGTTGTTATTTTAATTGTTTTCAAGATTTTTTGAGCGAGTTTTTTAGATAATTTATTATTTTAAGTGTTTTAAACTAAATATACATAAAAAAATTGTAGTTGCTGCAGTCGTTTTTCCAGCTTTTGTGTCTCCCAGTTTGCTGTTCTGATTAGGAAAAACACTTGCAACTACTTGAGGATGAATGGGGAGGATTTCGAAATTATATCATGATTCAAGCGCCAGCTGACTGCATTTCGGATTTTTCAACTTTAAGCGGCCGTACCAGGTCAGGAGTCTTCACTTCTTCCTGTAATCTAAATACTTTCCATTCATTCTCAAATAGTTATACATACTTTCCCCAATCTACTAATAATAATTAGTCTAATTAGTCTAACTAAAACTACTAATTAATTGGGAGCATAAAAATTTGGAAAGGCTGAAAGGAAAATAATGGATGTTGCAGACATAGCTTGCGATTGAATGAGGTACTTTTGCTCAAAAACAATTAAAATTACAAGGTTTTATATCACGTGAAACTCAGTAGTAGAACAATCACTTGGTGAGAGAAGTGAATATTCTATTGAAATTAAGCCGGCTTACTTACAACAGTACGGCGGTATTGCGGCGGTATTCCGGCGGCACGGCGGAAGCATCATTTTCCCGTGTAAACCAAATCAACAGAGTTCAAAGATTATCTTCGCAAATTTAATGAGAAACTAAGACGATTGCTTTGTATTAAACAGCAGAGCTGTGACTGTAGTGGAAATCAATATAATACATTAGAAATTCGCTTTCAAACATTGAACTCATTTATGTTATATTTAAAGCATAGTAGTCTGTTCAGTTTCATGTAAAATTCCACTCAAATCTCCATACAAAAAGTGACAGCTGCGAAACAAGTGTGGAAATTTTCACAACATGTTCGTCAGAGCAGTACTCTGTTCCGCTGCGTGAAATTATCGCAACATGTTTCTGAGCAACATTTTTTCACGACAATTTAATTGTACTGCCTATTTATTTTGAAGTGAAAAGAGAGATATCATATGAAATCTTCCAACTTATTTTCTGAGTCTCTCTGAGAAACGTTGCCATAGAAATTTTTCGCAACAAACTTTAAGTCAGAAATTTCACGCAACAAAGAAATAGATGTTGCCAGCGAAGTTTCACGCAAGCGAACAGAGTACTAGGCTTTATATGTTAATATACTTAACTTTTTTTTTTACTAAAATATACATTTGAACAATAAACTCATTAAATAACATGTAAATATATAAAAAATTCATTTGAAAATATGTTAATATGCATATATATATTTATATACAAATGTATGAAAAAAATTTGTATATTTTTACTGGAGGCTCAGCCTGCCCGGCTCTTATTTTCTGGCTACGGGCCTGGTTTGGAGCTAAATTTTCTTGTAAAACTTTTTTTTTCAAAGCTCTCAATCGCACTCACATGAAGCACACAGCCAAAAATTAGAAATGAGAGCATGCGCTGTACAAGAATTGAAATGAAACACACAAGAATTGCCCAAGAATTACTAGTACAGGTCAGTCCGTGCGGCAATACTGTCTTTTTCTATCGTCGATCCCCGATGCGGCGAATTACCCACAAACTGCTTGCGGCAAAGGCAATTATTGCTCAAGAATCGCTCACTGAAAAAGGGCTCAATGCGCCTACTTTTTCGGAAACGTAGAAGAAACAAGACAATGAAGCTTCAGCAAAAAAGATGCGCACGTAGCTTCAAAAACAGCACATTACCGCTGGTATTTCAGCACTAGTTTTAGCCGCTGGGTCACTCGACTACTAATTAAATTTCATGCAATATTTTTGTTAAAATAATCCAAAATATAATGCTCAATTTATTAAAGTACAAAGAATAACTTATGTAAAACAGACAAGAGAAAGATATTGACACAGATTTTGTAAATGCAGAAAAATCAAGGAAAAGATTAAATAAAAAGTCTTAATATATTGCAAAAAGTATCTCAAGAAAACATTGCAGCAGTATTTCACTTTTCTTAACTTTAACACGATTAAAACAATGTAAATTTAAATTGCAATAAGGACATTGCCTTGTTTAGTAAGGGAAGGAGTGACATAGCTTCATTGTTTTGAGACAAAACTTTAACTCTTAAACTTCATCGTATAAAAGTTTTAAGCAGTACCAAAAAACATAGTTTTGCGGTAGAAAACCACCATGCGATCAGTAAACATCACTTTTTATTAATTAAGTTAATAAATAAGAGTAAACTTCTACTTGTTTCATTGCATTAAAAAATGGGTTTTAATAAATAATTTCACTTCCTATCAGTCATATTTTTTTCAGTGTATTTTGGTATTGTTTTCAAAGCCATCACAACAGAATGTTTTCTGTCGCACATAACAATGTACAAAATCACATCGAAACAACAACACCAACAATAATGATAGTAGCAACAATATTATGCCTATTTAATGTTACAGAAAATTTGTTAATTCGCAATTTTGTTAATTGAACAAATCCATTAGCAGCTCATAATTTTATGGTGAATAATCGCAAGTGACGTCGGTTTTGCGCTTTGTTGCGCTACGTGGTTTTCCCTACTCTTTCATTCTAATGCGTTAACTCTTTCCTACTACTATCTCTTGCTTGCAGCGCAGTTGTTGTAGATCTAATGCAAGCTATTAGCAATTTTCCGCCAGACTGCGCAGCAGATACTACTAAAAAAATAAAAATTCACACGCTAGCACTGGTCGGTGGAGGCTGCTGCAGCGACAGTCGATGCAGCTGCTGGTCACGATATCAGAATTGAAGGTAGCTAAGTCGAGAGTTGGAGCGCCGTGGTGGTCGAACAGGTCAGTTGAGGCATGCGAGGGAATGGTGAGGTAAAAAACAATCATGCAATTTCAAAATTACATGTGTAATAAATAAATTGTGGCATTGCTGTTGGTTTTTTTTTTATGTTGTTGGTTTTGTTTCAATTTCGTTATGGTTGTAATTTTCTACTTACATTGACACAAAAGTGGAACTTGTAGTTGTTGTATATTTTTTTTTATTTTTTGTATCTTCTGTTGTTTAAAATTTAATTAAATTTTTAGCGCAGGGGCTGTTAAATAAATTAAGATTTTACGATTTACTTCATCGGAAGTTGTTTAAAGTAATTGAGTGGAGCAAATAAAAATATTTTATTGCTGCATTAGCTTAGAGCTTTCACTATTTCATTGCGATTTTGAAATTATTAGACTTAATAGTGAAATTTGTATAATTCTCATTAGTAAAATTAAATAATAAAGTAGGTGAGCTTGAATAAAGTTGACGATATGAATTTTTTTAAGTACCTACTTCTTATTTTTTTTTTTGCTATAAGCTTAAAATTTTATATAAAAAAATTTTATTGCAAATTCAGAGAACACACGCATCTATTTGACTTCAAATTTTTTCATGAAATTTTGTCAAATTTTTTTCAAATTTTTAACTTAGTTACGATAAAATACCTTTTACATATAAATTTACATAAAAAATTATATGTGTATGTTTAAAATTGTTATTGAAATATATGCTTTTAAGTGTCATATTTCTCTTATTTTTAATTCAAGATAACAATCGCAATATGGCAGCTGAACCCTTTTATGTAGAAATCGTTAAAAAATGTTTATTAATAATTCGAAAAGGACCAAACTTTCTAAAACATTTTCATTTAAGAGTGCTTCAATGTAGCCAAACATTACTTTTAAATTTTCAGAATTTTTTGAAGCAATAAAGAATTTACTAAAATATAGCTCAAAATAGGTCAAAATCGCTAGTCTAAAACTTTCACCAAAAAAAAAATTTATAATTTTTTGTTAAATAAATTTTTTTGTAAAGTTGATCTTTTTCGAATTAAGAAAATGTAAAATTTTTTCACTGTTAGAACATTAATGGGTTCAGCTACCATATTGCGATAGACATATTCAATTGCAAAAAGAAGAAGATTCTCTACACATTATTTTTAAGCACCACTTTATTATTATTGTTAGCTATTAGTTATATTATTGTTAGTTATTGTTAGTTATATTATATAGTTATACTCTGAATGCATTGATTTTTGGAAAAGCTTCTTCTTTAACAGCAGTCTAAAGTAAACACTTTCACAAATATTTTAAGTCACTATAAAACCGACTTTTATAGGGAAACCGGAGGCGAACCTTTACATGGTAACATGTCTGACTGTCTCAACCTGGCGAGGCCAGCATAATCCTTGTGAAACCTCCACATGGAGTTTCCTGGGCAAAGTCAAAACTAAAAACAGTCAGTTTGAAGCCGGGTTTGAAGCCCACCCGTAAACAAAAATTTCAATGGAAGACATAATAATATGTATAAGAAAAATTATCCCCAAATCTGATGACGACTAAAGCAAATGAAAACTGATAATGATTTAAGGACATGCACCTGGAATGCCCGAACTCTTAATTGGGAAGGTGCCTCTATCAAACTGACTGATGCCTTGGAAAGATACAAAGCTGAAACACAGCTATCCAAGAAATGCGAAAAGGGACAGGGTTGCATTCAGCATGCACCCAGTGATATCTACTTACTACAACAGCCATGCGGAGAAGCATGAGTTTGGATGCGGATTTGTAGTTGGTAAGCGACGACGGCCCACGATTCACACCTGTGAACGAACGGCTTGCCATAATCCGCATCAAGGTTAATTTCTTTAATAAAAGTCTTATATATGCGCTATAGGGAGTCTAATCCCGGAAGCTTTTCTCGATCCCAGGATTATCGGGATTGAAAATCTAATGTTTTGGTTTTTATTTTTTAAAGCAAAAATAAAAAGTAAAGTTTGCCCAATATATTTGCCCAACAAAAACACAAAATAACTTGCAAATTTTTGAATTATTAAAATCAATACGAAATCAAATTTTACAATGTGATAGGATTCTAATGGTGCCTTCAAAACGGCGGTGCGACAATTTTTTCACAATGCTTTTTTGGTTTAAAAATCTAAAAATAACTATTATTTAGTCTCTGATTCAAAACTTTTTAATACAATTTTTTTATTATTTATTACTTGAAAATAAAAAATGTAAATTAATGCATTTATAAAGCAACAAAAACATAACAAAACACATTATGGGTGTTCACAATTGTTTTTTTTTCGGTGTAATTAAAAAAACCAAGTTGTATTGATACCACACTTTACCGAGCGGTTTTTATATTTTTGTTGTTTTACATGAAAAAAGTAGCCCAACGAATGTGGCTTAAAAGTTCCATAAGCAACTGATTGGTTGCCAGTTATTTTCTAATTGCAAAAAGGGAAGAAACTAGTGTCCGACCGAATGTGGATTTTTGGCTGAAGCCAAATGTTCGGCCATTTCATAAAGTCATTTGAACTTTATTTTCATTTCAAATTATTATATTCATATTCAGTAACAAGAATTTTCACTTCAAAACTGTTGCCTATAATCTTTATTTATTTCTCATTTCTTTCTTATCTCCTGAATATTTGACTTAAAAAGAACATCTCAATTCTACTATGAAATAGACTTTATATTGTTTTTATTTGTTACTATTTTTGTATGAAGACTGAAAATTGCACAATTAAGCGGTTTCAATAAAATAAATTCCGATAATGTCAGGAAAATTCAAGAGAATTAAACGAAACAGAACAACACAATTATTTGCAACAGCAAAAAACACAATAGCTACAGGACCATCGAAGAATGTTAAGTGTAAAGATAAAAATTGTTGAAGCATCAGAAACAGCAACAAGAAGAAGGGTTTTTTTATTTTTCAATGTTATTTCACGACAACAAAAAAAATTAAAAACAAAAAACTGCATTTAAATGACAGCTTAAAATTATGTTGATTTTTTATGTGGTGTTAATGTTTTCAGGTCATGGAAAAATTAAGTGACAACGGATATGGATATAAAAATATCGTTAAAATTAACAAGCCTAGCGAAATGCTTCTTTAAAGGTATATTTGAATGCTTGGAGAAAAAATTAAAGCCATTTTAATAAGTTGATGCTGTTGAAAAATTCAATTGTTTTTAAAAGTTAAATGCGTTAAAATTATTTAAATCCTTTTAGCAATGGATTTGAAGCGCTTGGAAGTAAAGTGGTCCAAGCCACAAATTTTTTTTTTGGGATTATACTGCCAGACACGCTTACTGAAGTTATATTTTGGGATAAAAATGTGTTCCCTAAGATTTTGACTTTATTGAAACTGTTACAACAAAAAATTTCACTGTGCCTTTTTTTAAAAAATACATAATTGAAATGAAAAAGCGGTCCAACCTACATAGTGAAAATTGTATATGGGTTGGACCACTTTACCATATTCGTTTTAAAAATGCTCTTAAAAGTTGAACTTCTGTTTAAACGGAAAGCGAAAAAATTCTATGCAAACATTTTCGTTCCTGATGTTTGGTTTTAGGTGATGAGGCAAGCAAGAAAGACTAAACCATTTGCACTTATAAATATTAAAACAAAAATTTTTATTTTTGCGATACAATTACAACGCCAAATAACAAACTGAAAAATTATGCTGGAAAAAATGAAAAGTTTAAAATAAAGTGGATAAGAATAACTTATGACAAGCCATTTGTAATGTTTTGCAAAGTTACAGGTTTTCCAAAGAAGCAAAAAGAAAATTAACATGCCATAAGGAACAGTTGCTTAAACTTTTTCCAAATGCCACCAGTCTATCATAACTTCTATGAGACATTGAAAGTATTTGGAGGATTTGAGGATTTTAGTATATTTGTAAATTCTTCGGTATATTAATTTGGTATTTGTAAATTTGGTACATAAAATTGTAAATTCTTTCCTTTGTAGCCTTATTTAAAGACTAATATATAATAGATTCCACCATGCCCATGTCCGCCATCTTTGAAAGTACGTGAATGTGACGTCAGTTGTGAGAAAGAAGAGAGTGTCAAACTAACTGAAAAATACGTAGTAAAAATGTTTTATAGGGGGATTGGATGTCAAAATCTACTTATTTTCCTGCGCAATCTTAGTTTTTTTAAATGAAATAAACATATATCAAAAAACAACGATTGTCTAAACAAAATATGTAAACTTTTTTCATTAAAAAAATAAATTGGCCATTTCAGCCCTTGAGAGGCCTTTGACCTATCTTCTATTGATCAATTGTGTTGTGCGTGTTATTAAATGTTTGAGCACAAAAGATCGAGAACTGGAGCTACGAGTTTAATTCCGACTCCGAACGGCTTATGTTCTCAAGAAGCTTTACATGGCAGTTGTTACTCTCTGAAGTCTGCCATTGTCTGCAGAGAGGTGACGACCGAACAAAAAAATTATTAAATTGAAAAAACATTCTGTCTGATCTGGATTTGAACCCGGGCTATCGCGGTTCCTTAGCTTAGGGGCCACGCACTCTACCCACTAGGCTACGGCCACCACATATTTTTCATTACAATCTCTAAAAAAAATTTCATATCTAATAGGGGTGGTAACTTCCATGTTGACCCCTTCACACAAAAAACAGCTATGTTGCTTGATTTATTTTGAGACCAGTTTCTTACTTTGTATTTTGTGTGTTTCCTAATAAGCCAATCAGATTCATTCATGGTAGAAGGATAGAGGCATATGCAGCGCTGACTGTGCTCTCTTTCCATACTGCCATGTCTGTCAAATTTAGCTGTGTGGCGAATGGAAACAAAAGAAAATAAAGAAAACGTTTTGCTTCGTTTTGACAATTCCGGCAGTATGCTCTCATCTGGTGCATATACCTGTATTCTTCTACCATGGATTCATTTGCTTCATTTCATTTTTTGTGTATGTGGTTTTTTATGTTGATGTACTCTCACATGTGACGTAGGTTGCGCAGTAGATCTCCATTTCTTGGCAATTATTATTCTTGGTCTAATTCCTCATAGATTTTTTTACTCTTCAGAATCTCTAACACAATAAACTTTTTTTTCCATTTACTGGATCTCTTTATGTTTTATTTTTAAATAAATATATTTAAATCAAACAAATAATTGTTTTGAGGTTTGTTTGTTCTATCATTATTTAAAAAAAAATAAAGATAAGAAAATAATAAATTACTACAACCAACATTTTTATACATTTTATATATATTTTACCACGAAATTTTTTCTTTTAAACAAAAACAAAGAATTTTTTATTCCATTTAAAAAAAAAATTCGATCTTATATTGATATATACTATCCTCACCCATTTTTAGCCAGGACGTTTTCTCTTAGAGCGACTTAAAATTCTTTAATATTTTCAAATATTGGGGGTTGGAATTAGTTTTAAAGGTTTTCTAAGAGATGGCGTAACTATCAATAGATCGCATCGGGCACACCTGTGACTATATTCATTTCAAAGCACATTGTCTAAGCTTCATTTTTCAGTATGTGTCATTCCACTGAAGTGTAAACAACATATATTTTTTTCTCTGTGAACATGTCGACTTTCGTTCCAACAAAACGCAATTTGCGGGAAGGTTTACTTTTGTGCTTCCATTTGAAGAAAAAAGCGGTTGAAGAACAACGCACGCTTACTGAGGCTTACGGGGACTATGCTCCATCGATTTCTACTTGTGAGTACTGGTTCCGTCGGTTTAAAAGTGGTGATTTTGATACGGAAGACAAAGAGCGTCCGGGCCAGCCGAAAAAGTTTGAAGATGAGGAATTGGAGGCTTTGCTCGATGAAGACCCGTGTCAAACCCTTCAAGAATTGTCAAAATCATTGGGAGTCGACTTATCAACGGTCGGCAAACGCTTGAAGGCCATGGGAATGATTCAAAAGCAAGGAAATTGGGTGCCGTACCAGTTGAAGCCGAGAGACGTTGAACGGCGATTTTGCATGTGCGAACAACTGCTTCAACGGCATAAAAGGAAGAGTTTTTTGCATCGTATTGTCACTGGCGATGAAAAGTGGATCCATTACGATAATCCTAAGCGAAAAAAATCGTGGGACCACCCGGCCATGCATCAACATCGAGGGCCAAGCCGAATATTCATGGCGCCAAGCTTATGCTGTGTATTTGGTGGGATCAGAAGGGTGTCGTGTACTATGAGCTGCTAAAACCTAACGAAACCATCACTGGGGAATGCTACAAACAACAATTGATGCAATTGAGCCGAGCATTAAAGATTAAACGGCCGGAATATGCCAAAAGACACGACAAAGTGGTTTTTCAACATGACAACGCACGGCCACATGTTGCAAGAACCGTCAAGGAAACGTTGGAGGCGCTGAATTGGGATGTGCTACCCCACCCGCCTTATAGCCCAGACATAGCCCCTTCCGACTACCACCTATTCAGATCGATGACGCATGGCTTGGCTGAGCAGCGCTTCACTTCTTACGAGGATACCAAAAAATGGGTCGATTCGTGGATTGCCTCAAAAAACGAATCGTTCTTCTGGCGCGGAATCCATATGCTGCCAGAAAGATGGGAAAATGTTGTAGCTAACGATGGACAATACTTTGAATAATATACATTGTACCGTTGTTTCTAAATAAATGCTCAAAAACCGAAAAAAACCTTTAAAATTAATTCCAACCCCCAATACATTGTTTTCGATTACTTCAGTATGTGGGTTGGACCACTTTGCTTCTGAGGGCCTCATTTGATGCGTTTCGTTTTAAAATACAAAATCTCAAATATATGGGGTCCTAATATTTTTACTCATGAGTCATTTTCTTTGCAATTTTAAGCGTATAATGTGACGATATTAATATGAAGGTCAGCATCGGTCCATTCCGTCAGAACTTCAGAGTTATTTAGGATTATACACTCAAATTTAAGTGTTTTTGTCTCTCTTGCGGTTGTGTACTCAAAATGTTTATCTTCTTTTAGGGTTTTATAAGCTCTCAATTGCTTAACAAGTACGAAAACCTTAATTTAAGTATGTAACCATAAATATCTCAATATTCTGCCGTGATCGATCAGTCAATTCTGACAGCGAATTCGATACATATAAAGGGTGATTTTTTTGCTGTTTGTTTTTTAAGTGAACATTTTTTGACATCTCACGCGTGATTCGTAACATAAGGCAAGCCAAAAATGCTCAGTAAGGTTTTCCATTTCATCATGCATAGTCTGACAAACGAATAGCGCTTAGAAATCATTACTTTTTGTTATCAAAATTCATGCTCTGTGAGAAATGTGTTTCACAAATTACGTCCATTTTATGGTCGCACCAAATTTCGCACCAGTTTAACTTTTTGGGCGTTAACCTACCAACCCGTAAGAGAATATTGCTGCTGTAGCGGCCTGTGTCAATGAAGATCGCAATAAGTCAATTCGTCGCCGTTGTCAACACCTGGGCTTGGATTATTTGACGACCTGGAAGATTTTACGTAAGCACCTCGGTATGAAATCATACAAAATACATGTACTGCAAGAAGTGAAGCTGGGTGACCTACAATATAACGAGGTGGACAAAAGTAAGTATGAAAAAGTCATAAATTCGTAAAAGTAAGTATGTAAATTTATATTTAGGCGTCTTAATAATATTTAATTTGTGGTAGTTATAGTATTTATATGCTTGAAAATTTTATGAAATTTCAGTTTTTTTAGTTTTGTACTGAATATTTTCCAAAAACCCTAAAACTTTAGTATAACTATATATAATTAAATAATAAAAACAACAATATGCCTTTCTAAACACATTCCCATAATTTGGTCTAGTACTTCATTGCAATAAGGATATTATGACCACTTTTCTAAAGGATGTTTTAACGAAAATGTGAAAATTTATATGAAAAAATACCAACTTTTTTATAAAGTTTCAAACTAATTCAAACAAAAAAGACAGGATTGTTTTTTTTATTTTTAAACTAGCTGATATACCCAGTGTTACTCGAGAGTCATTTATATAAACATTTTAATATAAACTTTTCGATTAAATGTTTTGTAAATTTTGGAATTTTGTAAAAACGTGTTGAATTTAAGTTTGGGACCACTATAAAAATATAAGTAAAAAATTTACCAAGCTCAAAAATAATTTCCTCTTTGGTGCCATTATGTTATTTGCTGCAAGTTTACGCTGTGTGCGAAAAGAACTAAATTGACTAACAGTTACCGACTTTTCTAAAATATTGGAATCGTGTCGGTAATGCAGTACTTATTTCTAATTTATAATATTTTCCAGCATACTTTTCAGCATACTTTTGGTTAGTACGCAATTTGAACCGAAAAATTTGTTCAATGCAGCCAAGCTTACAACCATGATTGGAGAGTTAAAATGTCAAAATTTCGCTGTCTTTTATATGTCGGTACATTTAATTGGCGTGGAAATTTGACTTTCAACAATATTGTTCAAATAACATATTAAACATGAAAAAATTAACTTTTACAGCATTCTTACTCACAGTCATCTTTTCGATGATATAGTGATATATATAGAACATTTAAAGTACCATTGATAAAGAACTGAGTGACAACGGTGAAACAATAGTGAGAAAAATGACAAATCACAACAAAACAAATTTAACAGGAGGGGGCGGGTGGTGGGGAGGCAAAAGATAGTAGATTACTATAAGGCAGATTTTATACAAACCAAAATGTTTGTAATAACTCTAGACACACAACTGCATTCTGAGATAAATGGGGACGTACAAAACTAAATTTTATTAATAGTCTGGTGTGAAAAAATAGATTTTTAGCCATAACTTTTGATTGGAAACAGATATTGGGGTAATTTTTTCACATGAATTATTTTTGAGACTTGATTTTTTTGTAAAAAATATAAAAACAACATTTTCGAAAAAATAAATTTCGCGAAAAAAATCAAACAACGTTGTTGTTTTGATGACAAAAACCGTAAAAAATAATTTGCGCTTAGCTGGAAGAATTTTCGCAAATAAATGCTATGTCATATGAAAGGTAGCCATATGTGTAATTTTTAGTTGATTTCGTTTTTACAACAACAACAATTGTTGAGTCATTTTTTGAGTAAACAGTCAATATTTTGGACCTTTTTTGACATAATCATAAAACATATATCCACTGACTTAATGGCACAGTTAAACCGGTTTTTAAGAAGTTATTTTATTAAACCTTTGAACAAAAAAAATTTTAATGAAATATATTAATGGACAACGGAGATATTTGCATCGAAAGACCAAACTTTGATTTTCATGTCGTTTTTTTCTCATTCTTAGGTAACGATGTTTTATGAAAAAGTCGTTGTACTGAAAATTTCTCCAATTTTGAAGATATGTGAGTGTTTTTGATGTCAAAATAACAAAAAAATTTTCAAATTATATATACAAAAATCTTCGATACAAAAAAGTTTTATAATAACAAAATTACCGTTAGTTGAAAAATTTCAGAGGGGGCGTGGCAAAAACTAAGTATATTACATTTTAAGTTCGAATAAACTTAATATGTGTACCTAGTTTGAGCAAAATCCGTTGAGCCGTTTAGATTTGTATAAAGGCTATTATTACTATAGATTATATCTTAAAAGAACTCTTTTTAAAAAAATTCTCAAAATTTGGGAAGGAAAAAATAAAAAGGATTGGTCTGATGGCCTATTCCCTGTAGCATTTTTTAAAGAAAACGTGCAAATTTATTTTTATTTACGAAAATGAGCACCAATTGTGGACCAAAAAATACATGAAAAGGCAAAATTCCACTTTTAAAACAAAAAAGTGCTCAATTTTAGGCGTTATTGTGCATAGACAATAATACATATAGACATGAAATTTTTTACGTAAGTACAAAAGTACAAAAATCAATATCTCAAATACAATATACTAAAAACGTTTGTTAAGGTTTTGATTACAAAATTCACTAGAATTATTAAATTTGGTTACAATTTTCTAACCATAATTTTACGATGTCATTTTCAGCCATTAAGATCCCCATGGTCAGTGGCGTAGCGAGGGTGTGGCTTGCCTCGGGCGCAATCGCAGGAGGTGCGCCAAAATTTGGTTTATTTTTAAAATTCACTTCAAACAGTCATATTTTGGTATGTTGACAATGCTCACCACGTAAGCAACAATGCCATTATTTTCACAGCTTATCGATAAAATATAATATTTTAAAAAATTTTTTAACATGAAATGCTATTTTTGCTGCACTCACGTGTATAAATCACTTCAATTAACACTTCATTCATTTACAAACCTATTATCTGCGAACGATTGAAGCCACTTTGAGATCACTATGGTTAATTTTCATCACTTTAATTTGAATTAACTTACCATTTTTCATAATTTTTTAAAACCCTCAAATTTTCAACCGGAAAGTTTATTTTTTTCTCGATGTGTGGAATAAGGTACTAAGTCAAATTGACTGCGTCACTATAGCTTTACAAGCAAAATATTTTTCTATCGAAAAAGCTGACCTCTTGACTCGCGGACTGAAGAATTCAATGCAAGAACTTCGTAATACGGAATTTGAAGAAAATTTTATTCGCGTATCTGCGTTGTCTGATACTCTTGAATTGAAAAATACGTGCGAACGATCAAGAAAGAAGAAATCATTGGAGTTATATGAAGACGATGGGCCAAATCTTTCAGAAATCCAAAAACTTCGAATCAATGTCAAGAATGCAGTCATTATTCTAGTATCTGAAATCAGCTGGAGGTATGAAAAATTATTGGAAGTTGCTGGGGATTTTGCATTTTTGTCTGGTGAGACTTTGCATAGCATGAGCACTTATGAACTGAAGAAAGCAGCAACTTATTTGGCAATAAAATATAAACAAGACATGAATGTGGTTGATTTTTTTTGATGAGATTTCTGATTTTTTCTGTTTTTTTTTAGTATTGAGATGTTAACGCTTGCTTCTTTGTGAAAATATTTATTATACATTATTAATATTTTCTCACTTCCTTTTGGTGAGAAAACTGTTAACAAGTGTATCTTGTTCAGTTTTCTGAGCTTTAAATTTAAAGTTAACACAAAAACTTTACTTGGCTGTATGTGCACACGATGAGTAGTGAGAGTGTGTGTGCTTATTTAAGCTAAAGACTTAAATTTTAATTAAAGTTTATAAAGAAAACTTTTTAGAACTGCAAGTTGCTTTAAGCATTTGCATAATGTTATATGCACATAGTGCGGTTATACCTTTTTAGGCTTAAGGGGTATGAACATTGTAAACGTCTGAATTTTAAGTATTTTTTTGTTTATTTTATACAAATGAATCAGTTTTATGGATTCATATCCAACTTTGTGCACATCTTTAGAACATTTATAAAGATGTACATACCTAAAGAAATGCTATTTTTTGTTTTTAAATGGTATTGTTTTAATGGTAAATGGCACCTCTTGATCTAGCCTCAGTGGCGGTGACAGCAATTCGTTCACATGGATCAACTGAGGACAAAAAACGAAACAGATTCTTACATTTTATATAAATGGCTACAACCGAACTAGGAGATTTTCAATATATTTTTTTGAAAAAATTGGCGACGATTTGAAAAAAAAAAAATCAACATTATCACGTGTTTTTTAATAGAAAATTGTTCATGAAAAATAAAAAAAGGTTAAAAAACGGCTACGTCAGGCTGAAGAAGTACATTTTCCCAACAAAACCGATTTTGAAGCATATCGGTTGGATGAAAACTGTCTTATTATGCTGTCAACCAAAGTCAAAAAAAGTAATTTTAGTTAAACGGCGCACAGAGAGGTATAGTGCAAGGTTTTTGGCTTAAAATTAAAAAAAAAAAAACAAAATAGAAGCTATGCACTTTTTTCGGATACCGGTTTTAAGTTAATAAGATTTTGCGTCACTGGCAAAAAAAATTTAAAACTTAAGTGTACTAATTAAAAACTAACAAGCTGTCAAACCTTACTTTTTTTTGCTTTCGTTCGCGCGCAGTGGCTAATTGCAATTTTTCAGAATTTTTATAATTTTTTTTTTTTTTTGTTAAATATCAAGGACTTAAGGCATGTGCCTTATACAAAAAACGTTTGGTCTGTGACCTGAAAGGAAAGGGATAGATTATTAGAGGAAGAATTGATTGGAACAATACGTCAATTGTCGATTTGGTGAAAAAAACGTGAAAGACAATTTGAATTGTTTATAACCAAGGCTAGTGTTATGCCTAAATCTCGGCAAGCATTTCCAGCCCTCAGTTGTTCCTGTCTTATAATTCTACATTTTCCACCATTAAGGTGTGTATTTTTTGTTTCAATAATTCTTAAGTGTAGTAAAGAACGAAGAAAGTGAAAATAACCATGTAAGAACTCGGATACGAACCGGGGACCTCTGAGTTGGTAGTCTAGCGCACTCTTCACTAGCCTACAAAGGCCGAATTTATTTAAAAAACAAGTTTAAGTGCAAAATTTTTTAATGGAACTTTCAACTTTAGGTTATTGTTGTTCTAACGCCAAAAAATTTATCAGATAAATAGTTGGAAATAGTTTTTGTGTTTATTAAAAAATGTGTCAAAAAATTCCGATATTTATACATGTTGAGGTAAAGTTTATTTTGTTGTGTTCTGTTTTCATCTTTTTATGATTTTCTTTTACTATGAACTGTTATCATTAAGTGTTTAAAAATTTGTTGTGCTATTTTGTGCGTTTTAGAAACTATTAAACTTTTTGCAAAAGAACATCAGTCGCTATTAGTGTAGTTAATTTTCTTTGAACACATTTAGTTCGCACGGTTTTAGAATCACTACATAAGTATTTGAGATCGAGTATGGGCCAGGAAAGACTTACAAATTTTGCAATTTTATCGATTGAATATGAAGTTGCCAGTAAAATAAATTTTGATAATGTCATCGATGAATTTGCAGCAATAATATCTTGCAAAATCCAAATATAATCATGTTTTAAAATCTTGATTCTACACGACTATGTTCTTTCGTTATTAGCGTTATTATACAATATTCGTGGCAACGTTATTGTGAATGTAATAAATAAACACATACTTATCTGAGCCAACATTTTTATGTATTTTAATGAAATTTTTTAAACTTTTTCCTTTGTTGGGGATGGGAAAGGGGCGTTAATTTCGCCTCGGGTGCCAGTGAATATTATTACGGCTCTGCATGTGATTAAGAATTGTAGTGAAGGGTTGCAGGATTAAATATGTAAAAATATTAATTGCACTGCTTTAGAAGATAGTCATAAAGAGTTTAGAAAAATTAGCTTAAAAAATTAGCTTACCCGAAAAAACTTTTGAAAAGTATGCAATATAGATCATTCCGATCTAATAGATCTTCTCTTAGAAAAATATTGGAAAAAAAAAACAAAATAATGGTAATGAAATCAATGAAGTCATTTTAAATGAAGATCATGATACGAATGATGACAAAATTGATTTACTTTTTTACTTCAATTTCTCTGACTTTGTGTCGAGTGACTCTATGAATTATTTTAATAACATCAATAATTTTTTCTAGTTTTTAAGATTTGTATAAAATTTAAAAAAATCAGGTTCTAAAATACAAATTTGTTTAGTTAGTTAATTAATTTTATTATCTTTTAAGTTGATTATGATAATCTTTTAAATGATGATGTATGAATATGAAGGTTTTCTTAAAAACTTACTTGATCTAAAGCTCCCAATGGCTTGGAGGGTAGCGAGGGTTGTATTCTTACAGTCTTATAGTTCGAGTGACTACAAGCCAATAAGTCTGACCTCCTTTGTTCTCAAAACGCTCAAAAAACTGATTGACTTGCACCTAAAAAAAAAATTCAATCCAGTTATCAACCAACCAGCACGCATACACGAAAGGGAAATTGGTTGAAGCGGCACTACATTCCCTAGTAGTAACCCTAGAAAAAGCCTTCCACCACAAGGAATACGCACGCACTCGGGGCGTTTCTAGATATCTCAGGTGCATTCAACAATGTATCAACCACCGCAATCCTTAGTGGATTACGTGCAATAGAGGCACCACCGGCAATAAACCTTTGGTTTGACAAGTTGCTAAGCCGCAGAAAGGTGCGGGCTGAGTGGGGCATTAAATCTATGGTAAGGGAAGCTCGCAGTGGGACACCCCAGGGAGGGGTCCTCTCACCACTACTATGGAATCTTGTAGTTAATGAACTACTCGAAAAGTTCGCAGGTAGAGCCCCGAGGATAACTGCCTATGCAGACGACATAAGCATTATTATAGTAGGGAAATGTCTATCAACAGTAAGCTCTATAATGGAGAGCACTCTCAAAAATGTACTTATATGGTCAAATTCAGTCGGTCTTAGTATTAATGCAGAGAAAACGGATCTGGTTCTGTTCATGAAAAGGTACAAGATACCACAGTGGATACCACCGAAATTGAACGCTATACGTCTCATACCGAAAACTCACACAAAATATCTAGGAGTCGTCCTGGACGGCAAGCTGTCATGGAAAACCAACGTGGAAGAAAGGGTGAAGAAATCCACCATTGCGCTATACACATCCAAAAAGATGTGTATGCACTGGACCTTTCTGATGCACTGGATATATGTAACGGTAGTGCGTCCTATTCTACTCTATGGGATTATTGTGGAATTCCAAAGCACGAACTCTTCTGGGACCAAATGACTGGTGCAAAGTTATAGAACAAGCACAGCAGGCGGTCAACATATTTACAGACGGCTCCATAATGCCTACGGGGGTAGGTGCGGCAGTGTATTGCGCAGAGCCTTATATAAGGCAGTCATATTATAAACTGCCGAACCACTGCAGTATCTTCCAGGCGGAAATATTTGCCATAAGGATGGCTGCTGAGATAGCCCTCAGCATGGACACACAACATTCTTACATCAACATTTTCGTTGACAGTCAAGCGGCGATCAAATCCATGCGCTCCGCTAGCATCAAGTCCAAAAGTGTCTTGGCTGGCAGAGATGCTCTAGATGCACTATGCGCTTCGAAGAGAGTGCGCATCTACTGGGTCCCTAGCCACCAGGGCATTGAGGGAAACGACATGGCAGATGGTTTAGCAAAGGAAGGCGCCGGGCTGGAATCAGAACTCGCAGAACATGTACTTACTCCGCTACAAGAGTTGTACAGGAACCTCGAAAGAAGAGCCACACTAGCAGTGAATCGTAAATGGTGAGATACGAAATCGTGCAAGATCTCGAAAATCATGTGCAATGCACAATGCGAAAAACGAACTCTGTTCATCTTGACTTGCCCGCGCAAAGATTGCAGGACACTAGTGGGCATGCTCACTGATCACTGCATGACGGCAGCCCACGCGAGGAAGCTTGGCATCACCACGGATGACAATTTCAGGAAGTGTAAGGAACCGGGTACAGTGGAGACCCTGGAGCACCTACTATGCACATGCCACACCCTACTTAGATCAAGACTAAAATACCTGGGCTCATCGACATTCCCGTCGCTTAAAAATGTAGCCAGGGTGTCTCTGGAATCCCTCCTAAGGTTTGCGAACTCAACGCAAATCTTTAAGGACTTTTAAATAAACACAAAGGTTCCTTTTGTTCGCTACCGGTACCACTAAGGACCTGAATTGGTCTATGTGAGCCTTCACGAAGGCATCCGGTTTAACCTAACCTAACCTAACCTAAAGCTCCCAATTAAATTCATGTTATTTTTAATTCATAAACTCGATTTAATATTATGTGAGAGGTGGATAAAAGACTTGGCCAATCTTTTCGCAGTTTTATACATTTCATAATTTAATGGTTTTTTTAATAAAAAATTTTTAAATTTAAGAATTTTAAATACATAATGTTATCTAGAAAAATAATTTCCCACCAGTAAATTTTATTACCTTATGTTATTATTTTACATTAATTTTGAATTATTTTTGTAAATGTTAATGAAATTACTGGGTTTTTATATCTAAAATATCAAACGTATATTATATAGATGTAATGTCATCGATATTTCTAGCAAATATTACATCAATAGTTGTCTTAATCTTGTTTTGCAAATATTTGGATCGCCTGTCATTCGCAAATTTTATTTATCAAAACAGCATTGTTTAAGGCTTAGAATTTTTATGAAACTGATTTTTTATATTTCAAAAGAATAGTCTTTCTGACGTTAATGTCTAATTATAATAGAAGTAACGTTATGTGATCTAACGTCAGTTGAGCAGTGCGTTCTTTCACTTATTGTTTGAAACAATGCTTTCTTATACAAGTGGTTTTAATAAACGTAACGTAACGTGACGGGACGTATAGATCCGTGGATTTTAGATTTCTACGTTACTTTACTTACGTCTTGTCAAAAAGCAACTGAAAATTGTATTTTCACTTCTACAGCCGTTTTAGTAGGTGTCGAGCCACAGTGTTTCGTCTATATTCATTCTCTTTATACTCATTTATCTCGAAACTACTTTTTTCGGAATGGTGTAGAAAAAACAAAAACTATTTATCCGAATCATCTGAAATTTAAATGTGCTATTAATAACAACGGTGGCTATCGCTGTAACTAGAATCAAAGTTTTATTTAAAAAACATTGTATATTTTATTTTGCACTTACTAACCAGTAGAAAACAAGCTGATTTAAGAACTTAATTTTCAAAAGCGCTTCATTCTGTCAATTTTTCATCTTTTTTTCTAGTGCCAGCCATAGCTGCACTCGTAGTGATTAATAATATTCTAGGTTTTTATTTTTCAGATAAATAGAAAAGTCAAAATCTACAACACCGCCCATGCCTCTTTTCCTTGAGAGCGTCTCATTGGCCGCCATTTTGAATAAGATCAACAATATTTTAAATTAAAAAATAATTTTTTTTTTATGATGAATGAGTGTTACAATATACCTTAAAAGTTTAAATATCGTTGTTCAATATTTTAACTTTTTAAAAAAATCCTAAAAATACCTTAAATTTTATTTGCCTTAAGTGTCTATAAATATTCATGTCTGAATTCGCTATTAAAATCCACCCGTCCAATGGAACCTTGCTTCTTTTGTTGTTGGGATAGCTAATGCAAAATGCTTTTTACTTCGTTTCCATGACGAGTTGATCCTAGGTTGGGTTTTCTTCAAATTGACATAACGGCGTTTCTAGCTCGAAAGTGTTTTCATGCACAACATTGAGTCGAGTTGGACCAATAAAACTTCGCTCAACAGTTGATTAACTGTTTCATATTCTGAACGCATCCAATCTAACTCAGCAAAATCTAACAAGTTTCGTGGAGTTTCGTGGATTTAACGAAATTCAACTCAACTCGCGTTTCCATGTGAAGTTAATCGCGAGTCAACCTCAACTTAACTCGCCATGGAAACATAGTATTTCATCGATAATTGCGATCTGCTGCAATATAGCTTCACGCATTCCCAATAGAATATGTAGGGCAGCTCAAGAACAATCCCTTTAACAAATTACTGTCATCTACTGCAACCAGTGTTGCCAGTTTAGCGATTTTGTAGCTAAATTTAGCTTCTTTTTTTCTCACTTAGCTACAAATATTGCGTTTTAGCTCCTAGCTACTTTTTTAGCTTTTTTATATTTTGTTTAGCTATTGTTTAGCTACAAAATAATTACAAAATATTAAGTTTGTGAATATTATTTCACCCTGTGAAAGCTTCGGTGTGAATGTGACAAGTAAAGCGATAATTTTTATGCTAGCGACAGAATCGCATCTCTTCTTAGTGCACCATTTTATACAGTTTTTAGCGCGTGTTCAAGAGTAGCAGGAAAAATGGATAGGTAAGTTGATTTTTGATGAAAATACATTTTATATAGATTTAACTGATGATATGTTTACAGATATTTGAAAAGAATTGATGCGGTCGAAACAGCTAGGAAGGAGGTGGTTTCTGCTGTGAACTACAGTTCTTCCGACGACAATATTCCCAGTCCCAGCAATCAAACACGGTTTGCTAAATTTAATTATTAAACTATTGTGCCCAAACTAGTTGCATTATTTCATCTCTTAGGAAATACAAACAAAAACTTCGATCTTCTTGGCTTAACAATAAACGGTTTGCGAAATGGATTATGCAGGATGGAGAGATTGTAATGTGTAAGTACTGCCAATGCCGGTTGCAGCCGAAATTGCATGGTCTTCTTAAACATTCTACCACAAATAAACACATATCGGCAATGTCCCCGTTTGCGCAAGGAGTTAAGCCTACAGTTCCATATAAGCCTGAAAACAACAAAGAAAAATGGAAGGCTGAGTTATCAAGTGCAATCTTTGTAGATTCACATACATCAATTCGGTTAGTTGATCATTTGACAAAAATGCAGCAAAATATTTTTAAAGACAGCAAAATTGCTACCAATTTGAGACTTGGCCGAAGTAAGTGTAGCGCGGTAATAAAAAATGTGTTGTATCCGTATTTCAAGAGCATCCTCAAGACAGATATCGGAAAGGAACATTTTAGTTTAATAGTAGATGAGTCAACTGACATCAGTATCAAAAAATATGTCGGTATTGTAATTATATACTATAGCAAAAGTAACAAAACCATTGTTAGTACATTTTTAAAATTATCAGAGCTAGAGGATTGTACAGCAGAGGGTATAGTTACTGCAGTTTTAAACACTGTAAATGAATTTAAACTAGAGGTTCAGAACATGGTTGGTCTTGGCACTGATAACGCAAATGTTATGGTTGGCGTAATTGCTCTTCTAAAACAGCACAACCCTGACATTAAACTTATCCCTTGCATATGTCATTCGATACAAATTGCAGTTTCTAGTACTTCAAAGTATATGCCCAGTGAAATTGAGTTTTTAGTTTCCGAAACATACAACTGGTTTTCAAAGTCAGCATCCAGGCAAAAGAACTATGAAGCTATATTTTCAGCAATAAATGATGGGATTCAACCATTAAAGATATTAAGAGCGTGCGATACTCGATGGCTATCTGCTGAACCAGCTATCAAACGAATAGTAGAGCAATGGTTGGAGTTGAAAACCCACTTTAGCATTGCTGTTTCAACGGAGGCATGCCACAAAGCTAAATTACTGTCATCTATATATAGTGATATCAATTTAGCATATCTGCAATTTTTGAAGCCATTATTGTCAGAAGCTCAAAAAATAACAAGTTATTTGAAAGCAATGTAGCGGATCCTACAAAGCTCTTCTCTGATTTAGTTTCTTTAATATCTAATTTATGTAACATCATTGTATCTCGTCATGAAAACTTCGATCCATTGAATTCTGTATTAGAATCCTATTTGACACCCGTACCTCAATTTTATTATAGCTTCGAAGAATATATTAAACTAAAAGTGTTTGAAAATACCATTAATGAGGATTCCGAAAAAATCATACGTATCACATGTAGAACATATTTAGTTAAATTAATTACGCAGTTACGCCAACGTTTGCCACAAAATATTGAAACTTTGAGAAATATTGACTTCTTTTGTATTGAAAACTCTTTAAAAGTTATAAAGCCTGATATTTTTAATTATTTTGGAAAAGAACAATTTAATACGGAGGAAATTACAAATTTAGAAATGCAATGGAAAAAACTTTGTACGTATCAATGGAAGAACGTAACTACAACTCTTGAATTTTGGGTTGAAGTTAGGGAATTTAAAAACGCAATAAACGAAAATCTATTTCGTGACCTTGTATATTTTCTTTTTCACTTATTAATTTTACCTTTAAGTAATGCAGAAATTGAAAGAACATTTTCTCTAATGAATTTAGTTAAAACGAAACAAAGAAATAAAATAAATTTGTTTATGTTGAATTCAATATTAACCGTAAGATGTGGTCTTAAAAGTCTTAAAAAATGTTGCTATGATTTTATTATAACTGAAGATCTCATAAAATTAATGAATAACCGTGATATTTACAAAAATATAAATGAAGACTCACCTATTGATGAAGATACAGAAGTTGAATATGTATAACTTTTTTAAATTCATAAATTAATAATGTATAATAATTTTAAATACATGAGTATGCAAGAATGATAGAATAAGAGATTACGCTTTGCGCAGGTCCGTTACTTCTGCTAATCGAGTTTGACAACCATCTGTTCAGTTGACTACGTCACAATATTTTATTTCTTTGAGAAACGTACTGCGATCGGTTGTGTTTTATTTAATTGTGTTTATATCGAAGAACATTTGCGAGTTTTTAACTTAAAATTTAAAAAATTAAGTGTGCAGTTGCTAATTGTGGTAACAATAGCAAACAAATATTTTTCAAAAACCTGATGTTTGCAATAAATACAAAAATTAAACCAAGAAATTGTAGAAAAAGCACAAAAACGAAAACAAAAATACAAAAATATCTTAACTTAACAAAATTTGTTTCATTTTTTAAAAACTTGGAACTATCATTTATTTGTCTTTTCAATTCACAGGTAAATTAAAAGAAATAAAATATCTGGGAATGTTTAAAGTACATCAATTAAACTCGTAATGAACATTTTTATAAAATCCAAGTCGAAAAATAATGCTAACTGAAGTTGGTTTCTCAAACAAATTTTTTTTTACTTAGCTGCTTACTGGCTGTAATAAAATTTTAGTAAAAATAAAGTTTGCAAAGGAGTACTTAATAAATTTACCTTCATCTCGTTCCAATAAATTGCTTCTTAATTCTTTTATTTTAATTATACAAACTAAAATGTATGCAATTTTCATTTCTGTGTAGAAATCGTATGCAAAGTGAACGCTCTCCAAAACAGCATTGATATTATGACGTACATGCGCAGAAAGACAATTTTGTTGTACACATTTTCTTGTCTTCGGCGCAATCTTTGTATTCTATCATTCTTGTGAGTATGTACTTTAATTTTTTTTTTTTTGTTCTGTTTGGTAAATAAAGTTTTTGTATTAAGAATTAAAAAAGTTCCTATTGTATACGTATGTACCTGTATAACATTATCTACCTGTATGTATAATACAAATAAAACGTTGAAGTATATGTTTAATATATACATATGTATAAAAAATATTTAGCTTTTTTTTTTGGCTACAAAAAAATTTTTAGCTCTTTTTTAGCTACTTTTTTCATCAGTTTTAGCTACAACCTTAAAAAATTTCTGGCAACACTGACTGCAACATAGCTTCAGTTAATATTGAATGAATCACATCGTATGACAAAGGGTTTGTTTGGAGTATTGGTTAGTGTGTAGCACTCTCGATCGGAATGTCATGAGTTCGATCCTGACCGCTTGAAAAGAAATATTTTTAATTTTATTTTCTCTTGTTGTAATAGACGCAAGTAAAAACACAACAACAATTCTAAGAAAAAGGTGTATGGAAAAAGAGTCGTTTTTCAGATTTCACTCAAGCAAATCACAAAACGAGGCGTAAAAAGCTTCGCTTCAAAAAATACTTCACTTTTTTTTCTAATACTTTTACAACTATAGATGTTGCTCTTTTACTCTTAATTTTGTATGGGAGGTGGTTGAAGGGCGTGGCAAATATTTATGAAATTTTAAATAGTCTTTTTGTTTATCCAGTCAATAAAAATATTAGTTAATTTGGTTTTTACACTTTCTACGACTCGAGATATTGCACTTTTATTGTTCATTTTGTATGGGAGATGGGCGAAGGGCGTGACGGATATTCTTGAAAATTTGTGTGCCATTTTATATTTATGAAATAATCACACATACTAAGTTTCATATACCTACAATGATTGCTTCTATTTTTGTACCTCATCTCATAGACCTCGTTACACTGTGTGTCGTTTGTTTGATGAATAGGCCTTAGAAAAGTTGGATGAAAATCCACTTTTTTATCGATAATTGTCTTTAGCGTCGAAGCTCATATTTGGCCGGTGGCATCATTGGATCGTACTTTTTCAAAAATAATGAAAATGGAAACGTTACAGTCAATGTAGCAAGGAACTGTACGATTACCGACTTTTTTTTTGCCCAAAACGAAATAATTGGACTTGGTTGACATATGGTTTCAACAAGACGGTGCCACATACCACACGGCACACGTTACCATGGATATATTGAGAGGCGAGTTTGTTGATCAATTATTCTCACGTTTTGGAGCAGTCCATTGGCCGCCAAGATCATGCGATTTAACACCACTAAACTATTTGTGTGGGGCTACGTGAAGTCTCTCGTGTACAGGGACAAGCCAGCTACAATTACGTTGTCCTGGAAGACAACGTTACAGCTACCATTGGTGAGATACCGGCCGAAAAAAAATGCTTGAAAAAGTATGCCAAAGTTGGAGTTTCCGGATGGACCACCTTAGGCATAGCCGCACGCAACATTAATATCAAATAATCTTTAAAAACAAATGGCAGGCAGTGATGTATCACACTAAATAAACAATTCATTGATTATTGAAAATTTTCTGTTTTTTTTCAATTTTCGAAAACCAAAAGCTTAAAAAATCACCCTTTTTATACAGTTAAAAGTCTTATGACTACAAAATTACTAAGAAAACAAACTGTTAGGCCTTTGTTATTTTGTATATTTTTCTTACAGTGTCGTAATATTTGATTGATTTATTACCCATATATGTTATAGGTTTTTTTTTTTTTTGCCAACTATTTGAATATTTTTTATCGTCTGGTTATAGAAAAACAGCTCAAATTTTAGCTTTTACAGCAAGCTCATATTAAAATTAACTAACCATAAATCTTAACCACAAAGCAAAAAAAAAAATCGTCCCCAAGCTATAGGGCAAACAATTAAAAAGAAAAAAAATGCACCAGGTCCGGAACTTGTAAAAACCTTTGCTACACTGAGAAAAGAGCTGTATTGAGTATGTTCTAATATATTTATTGATTTTTTACAAATTTTGATAAATATTACCAAGTATAGTCGTAGCACGATTAACTCCTATATGTTGTTTAAAAGCAGTTATTTATTTGAATTTTTTTGGATGGCTTAACTATATACTGCTTTATAATCTACTATTTTGGCTTTAATTACATTTGATGAAAATGAAGAAATAATGAATTTATCATATAAGCTAGTGATGTAAGCAAATATAACTAACATTTAAATAATAAGGGAAATATAAATCCTTGTTTATAATTTTTTTAATTAAAAAAAGCATTTAGGGTTTTGTAACTACAACCAAATAAACATTTGTCTCAACTAGAAGTCTGAAATATACACACAGTAAAAAATTTGAGGGTAACTTTTATCTTTTTTATAACATTTGTGCGGTATAAACTTTTTTTATTCCAAATAATTTATAAATTTTATACCACTCAATATTATAAAAATAATAAAACAAATATAATTTAAAAAGTTCATATGGATATCATGTGTTAATCAAAATATATTCTGATTCGAATAAAAAAAAATTCACCGTAATCGGGAAATTTAAAAATATAATAGTTTTGATTAGTCTGACGAGAAAAATGGTCTGGAAAAATTTATAAGATTTGATGGTATAACTTTTAAAACATTTTTGGTTCGGATTTATATGTATACAAAATAGTATAAAATTTATGCTCATATTTTTTACTGTGCATATAAATTGTTTTTGTTTAATAACCTAATATGTTCTTTGCTATAAGCAAGTTTGGCGTACATTACGAGTTACTATTAACAAATCTTGGTTAATAGAAAAAAAAATATTTTCGCAGTGTATAGTCTTTTGCTTTTCTTAGGACCTAATCTGTAGCTTTGTGCTCATTGTTGCCTGCCTGCTTGCCACAATTGTTAAGAAAATTAATTGCAATGCAAAATATTTGCAAAAAAAGTGATGCAAAAATGTGTGCAATCAAAAAACTTTTACACCGGAAACCATTAAACACTTTGCTGCAAGTACGAAAATACGTCAAAGAGGCTATCATTCTTTTAGTCCATTTTGTTAACCAATCTAGTTGATTTTTTACATTCTTCTTTTGTTTTCAACAAAGTTGCCGACACAGCTCTTAAAAGCATTGAAAAAAAAAACAAATTTTAACAACACAGAAACAAAAAATTGCAAAAGATGTAACAAAAAGAAACAAGGACAATAACTAAAGTAATATCCTTAAGGAAATAATTAGTTAAGAGCACATAATTGCGAAATGGCGAAAATAGTTGTCGCAACGAATTAAGGGTTAAATAATAATATGAAAGGAAAAAAAAATTCATCAAAAGAAAAAAAAAACAACAAAAACGGTGCAAGAAAATGAGAACAAAAGCAAGTGTGTTGAATAGGTCTCATTGAAGTCAGAAAAAAAAATTTAAATAGCAACCAAGAGTATACAAAGAGATTAGTGCTGCGAAACTTTTCTAAAGCAAAGTGCTAAAAACTTTCATTTTACTTCAATATTTTTAATTTATTAAAAATTTATGAAAAAATAAAGGCAGATATCACTTTTCGAATATGACAAAAGTTGGTGCATAAAGTAATAGCCACTATAATTAATTTAATATTAAGAAAATTTAAATTGTATGTAAAAGAAAATATTTTGTTTAAATGATATAATTAAATCACATAGCAACAGGAACCGAAAATATCTGTTATTTTACAATTCTCAGATGAAAAAGGCACAACGAGAAAGTTGCTGGTGGACTCTTTTAAATTTACCATTATGATCGTAATGAACGCAGCTTCGCTTTGATCGAAAAACAATCCTGATTTCAAAAACAATCCAAAGCACTATACTACCTTTAACTGGCTTGCGGCCATTGTATAAATCTCAAATCCGCCAAGTCAAGGTTGCTTAGCTGAATAAAAAACTATTCAATTTTTGAAGCTCAAAATGTGAGCGCTGATGAGACGAAAAAAATTGCATTAAATTTTTTTTTATTGGTCAAGTGGCCGGTAAAAATTCAGATTGCCTGATATTTTTGACCGAAAATAAAATGCTCAAAATAACTGTTACTTTTTGATTTATAAAATAAAAGTTAAAAGTAACCAGTATGTTTTTCCCGAAAAAATATAAGGCTTAAATAACTACTATTTTTGTCGGGAATAATAAAAGTTAAATGATAACTTTTAATATCTAGCTATTTGTATAAAAATAGTTATGGTAACCAGTACGGTCCCAAGAGAGCAATGCTAAATGTGAACTTAGTTCTGCCATTTATTTATACCCGAAATTCGAAAAATGTGCTGCAATGCGCTCAACTTGCGATATGCAATAGCGAATTTAAAAGAAATCGCAAATTTTGGAATGTTAGAGCGTTTATAAATTTTTCAAAATTTCAGCCCCTTTTTTTATCCTATAAACGTGAGTATTGCCTTAACATGTTAAGATTTAGTGACTAAGAATATACTTCATGTGGCACTAAGCCCTTGAAATTACTTTGGCCGAGCTTCTATTGATATATTGCGTTGTTAGTGTTATTTTACGATTAAGAACTAGGCCAACGATTTCTATGCCGAGTGCAAATAAAAAAATATTTGATTATGACATGGAATGTATTCCTATCCAATAAATTCAGAATACCAAAAAGGATTTACCAGCGGGAACGAAAACGAAAGAGAACACACAAAAAAAAGCAACGAAAAGGAAGCAAGCAAAAGCACATACCGCCACCAATTATTTTTACAATAGTTTCTTCAATGTAATGAACGGAGTTTTTACCTTTTTGGCTAGCATTTCAGAACCATTAATTAACAAACCTGTAGTCATTTTATTAATACAACTTTGTTCTTTTTCAGAAATACACTTTACTGAAACTTTCTGTTAGAAAACACGATGTCGTTACACAGACGAATGAAGTGAATCTGTTGGCTTAGCAATGATAATAAATAATCGATATTGCCAACGCAAGTAAGGTTTTGCACATCTCCCTTACAGTTCTGCATTACAATGTCATCACCGGACAATTTTTACAAGCGGATTCTTAAGAACATGAGCTATTCAGTGCAACAAACAGCACAATTGATGGCCAATTTTTTTTTTGTTTTTTCTTTTTGTAGTAAATCGTCACGAAAATCGTTAAGTCTTGTTGCCGAATTACAGCATCCGAGATAAGTGCCTATAAATCTTGTACAGTTTTGCTCGATCACGGATGCTGTAATTCGGCCCCTGGTTTACACTCGTCAAGACTTGACGGTCAAGTCTTGTGTTTCAAGGCGATCGACGCATGTGGAAAGGGAAAAGAGCAAACTTGAACGCACGTCAATTCTTGAGCAATTCAATTTGTGCATCAGAGCAAACTTGAGAAGGAAAACGGAAAGGCGAAAGAAAAAATTAAACGTCAACTCTTGATGAGTGTAAATAAAAGGGTCAAGTTTAAAAGGGAATATGCAAAACTTGACCGTCAAGTCTTGAAGAGTGGAAGCCAGAGAATGCGGTTTTATTTTGGATCTAATTGACTTATAACTACTATACGTCAATGGCCGCATTCTAGCCGAAAAAATGCTCAAGTAGCGAAGTAGCATAAAATATTTTCGCTATATAAATTGTGACATCTCAAGGAACATGTTCTGTGAGAGCATACCATTCAGCCCGAAAGTTGTGGAACAGTTCTTGAGTACTTTTTCGGCTAGAATGCGGCCAATGTAAATTGCAATCTTTGAAATAAATAATTTTTGTCTTTGACACATTGCAGTGCAACTTGAGCACATCACACACGGCCGTAGCCAGGGGCTTCTGGGGACAGCTGACCACCCCCAAAAGTTTTCCGAGCTCCCCCAAAAATGATGCTACTTTTCAAAATTTTAACAGAAAAGTTTTCAGAATTCAATTTAAGAAAATAAGCTCTCAACAGAAAATATTGTAGTAAAATTTAGGCTCCAATTTGTGCTGTTTTCACTCAAGGCTGATTACTAAAGGTTAACGCACTTAGCGAAAACTAATGCTAGTGACTATTTTTGCACTACGAGATATAATAATGGTCTAAGCCTCGTGCAATAAAAAAAGCCTTGAAGACACATGACTTAAGCAGTATACATCTTTCTGCTATGGTTGCGTGGAAAGAACATTCTTTATGTATTGAAAATAATCTAGAAATTTCGAGCCTTCTTAATAACACTGTCCTTGAAAAGTGACAATATTATGTCAAAGGGATTCTTTCTACAATTTTTTTGCTGGCTAAGAATAAGCTGCCTTTTCGAGGAAATGGGTTATTTGACAAAGAAAATTAATAGTCAAGACTGTTTCATTTAGACATTTAGAAAAATTCTTATAATAAATTCCAAGCAAAAAGAACTCAGTTTTGCTTATAAGCTAGGTCAAGAGCATAAATGGAGATATCCATGTCGTAAAAAAACTAAATAAAACACAAAAATGATGCAGAATATTGCATATTAGTAAAAACATGTGGACTTGCGCCACTAAAAATTTTTTAAAATTCCTCCTTTCCGCTGTAAAAATTTAATGGAAAATATTTTTAAGAATTTTTTGATGACAAATAACAGCAATTTTACCTACAAGTTGGACAAAACCACACCTTAGCAATTATCGCCATTATTGAGGGAGTCATAAAATGAATGGACTAACTTGTCCTCTGAACATTTTCAAAAATTTCTCCTTTCCGCTGTAGAAATGTAATGGAAAATATTTTTAAGAATTTTTGATGAGGAATGACAGCAATTTTACCTGCAAGTTGGACAAAACCACACCTTAGCAGTTATCTCCATTATTAAGGGAGATATAAAATTAATGGACTTACGCCACTTGTCTTCGGAAATTTTTTAAAATTTCTCCTTTCCGCTGTAAAAATGTAATGGAAAATATTTTTAAGAATTGACGGGGAATGACAGCATTTTTACATCGAAATGGGAAAAAATCATCCCTTATTGATTATCTCCATTATTAAAGAAGATATCAAATAAATTGACTTACGCCTTTTGTCCTCTGAACATTTTTTAAAATTCCTCCTTTCCGCTGTAAAAATGTAATGGAAAATATTTTTTTTAAGAATTTTTTGGTAAGGATTGACTGAATTCAATTTTAGAAGTGCGATTTAAGCATACGTTTGTGATTTTTTGAATAATTTTGGAGGCCAGAATGCATTTATAAAAGTTTCACAGTTGAAATTAAACACAGTTGTTTCTATTTAGTAGGGATTTAATAATATGTAATATTTATTAATACATTAAAAAATGTAATAAAAAATCTTTGCAAATGTAAGTTTTCATCGTTATCGTTATCTTGTTTTTTATCGGTATCGTTATTTGGAGCAATGGTAAATTTTCGAAAAGGTATATATCAAAACTCCCTTAATAATGAAGACAATCGCTAAGGGATTCTTCTTCTATGTAAAAATACTGTCATTTCCCGTCCAAAAATTCTTAAAAATATTTTCCATTACATTTTTACAGCAGAAAGGAGGAATATTAAAAAATTTTCAGAGGACAAGTGGCGTAAGTCCATTCATTTTATATCTCCCTTAATAATGGAGATAATTGCTAAGGTGTGGTTTTATCCAATTTGTAGGTAAAATTCTTTAAAATATTGTCCATTGCATTTTTACAGCGGAAAGGAGGAATTTTAAAAAATTTTCAGAGGGCAATTGGCGTAAGTCCATTCATTTTATATCTCCCTTAATAATGAAGATAATCGCTTAAAGGTAGTTTTATCCAACTTCTATGTAAAAATGATGTCATTTCTCATCAAAAAATTCGTAAAAATATTTTCCAATTATGCTCTTGACCTAGTTCATACGCATAACTGAGTTCTTCATACTTCGAATTTATTTTAAGAATTTTTCTAAATGTTCGATTTTCTCAAAACTACCATAACTGGACTTTTCAATCGAACAATTCCAAAGGTTCATTTTACCGGTTCAAATCACCACCGTCTTCTTCTTATCGTTATCGAAATCGTGAAGAAAAATTATGACTCCTGACTTTCCTTCGACCAACTAAAAAATTTAGGCGATTTTTTCAGTCGCTTCAAAGTTAAAAAAATGTACGAACAGACCACAGTTTCTCTTCTTTTGGAGCAACGTACAAAGCAATTGTTGTAATTCAAAATGACTTTGGTTACTTCATCTTTTTCAAGATATTTTCAGATGAAATGCTTTTAGCTGTTAGACTGCTGGGTTTTCTTGCCAAATTTTAGGAATAATAGAAACAGCAAACAAAATTTTGCAAACAAAGTGATCGTTGCAATGAGTCTGCATTAACACAGTGTCTACACTAACAATATTTGATTGCATGCGAACTGTCATATAGAATTTCATGATATCCAGGTTTCATGCTATAATATTTAGTTGGGCACTTCATCTCATGAAATTTCATTTTTAAATGCTTATAAAAGTTTATTAAATTCATAATTTCATCCATTCGTCATAACATTTCATTTTTTTTTTCACTTTTTTAATGTTATTGCAATATTTTTTGCTTGAAAGGTTCTTAAAAGTGTGTGCACTACATATTTTACATATTTTACTGAAATTGACTCAATTATTTCAGAAATTGATCAACGATTTTAGAAAAATAATGACGATTTAAAAGCTGTTAACGACTTATAAGCACAAATTTTAAATTCGATGCATTGCAACCATTAAATAAAATTAAATTGTCGTTCCGATAAGAATTTTCCTTTGTCAAAACTTTAGTGACCAACCAAAAATGCACACCTTTATCGCATGTCAAAATCGAGAATAGATTCGATATGACGTTCCTCACTGACCGATTATCGATTGCGTGGTTTTATGTTCCTTAGTTTGAAAAGAAAATATTAGGTTCATTGCGTTGCAAATAGATGTTATCATGAATAAATAGTTATTTATTTTCTTGAAAAGTCAGCTCCCACAAAAACTTGCTCAGCGCCCCCAAGTAATTGTTCCTGGCTACGGCCGTGACATCACAGAACAGTTAACGTTTTTCTGAACAAAACTGATTGCATTATTAAACACATAAAAATGCCCGCTTTCTAACCCAAAATGCATTAGACTTAAAATTTATCATTTTATTAAAACTTTTTACTGTTTTCTAAGCTTAAATACAGCTGCTGTGAGCTTCACAGTTAGTCAGAAAATTTTGGAAACATGGTAAATGTTTAAATCTTTATACTACTCAACAGTAGTTATAATTTAAAGAAAATTTAAAAAAAAAATAAACCCTTAATGTTTATTATTTACAAACACCAACTCTCGCAACTATTGCTACAGATCATTATCATTGCCCAGAGCAACGACATAGCATTCTATGCTCTATGAAATTGAGCAAAAAACTTATTGCTGACACTATACCATTTTCATCAGGTATAACAACAGCCTCATCCAGTAAAACTAAAAGTGGGGAGAAAATAAAATCTGCAATTTAACTTCTTGCAGTCTCCATTAAATTTATTTAAGATTTTAATTTTTTGATAACTCACAATTTATATCGTTAAGAGTTGCACAGAGCGCTAAATAGAAAAAAATGGACACTGTTATATTCTAGGTATGTAGTTATAAATGGAAAAAATCTGCAAGTAAGAGTTGATAAAAATCAAATTAATGTAACGGGCGAAAAAATAATCATAAAAAACACTAACGAAAAAAAAAATACTTAAAATTAAGCCAAACATTTTGAGTTCCAATGGCAAGCAGTGGTTGAAGTTGCTTGAATCTTAAGCTGTGAAGTATTTTATTCAGTGAATAAATAACTAAAATATAAGCTGAAGTAGAAAGCTTAAGAGTGAATAGAAAAAACGAAAAAAAAGCAAAACGTGGAGGTGGAAATAAAAAGGTATATTTTAGCTTAACAGACATTTCTCATTAAAAAAAATGAATCGTTCACAGAAGCCGTTGATGAGGCAGAATTTCGCCGGCTATGGAAGCTACACTAATGGAAGCTAGTTCAATTTCGCTCATCGGATTGAGCTGATTGACAGAAATATTGAAATTTCTTGCTCAAATCTATCAAAATCTGTTATATCGGCATGTCAAATATTTTCGAGAACAGGACTAAGTCTTTTTTATTTACATGCAGCTGAATACTTTTAAAATGTCTAAATATTTATAAATTTTGACAAATGCACAAATAAGTGTTGGATGGAAAAATTTTAACCGAAATTATAGTCCTTTTTGATGTTTCTTCATGCACAAATGCTTCTTATGCTTTTTTACAACAAAAAATATAAAAAACAATAACTTTTTTGTATAGTGAATATTTATTTTGAGCTCTTTATATCGAAACGTGCTACGTATAAGTTTGTAACTCAAGATATCTAGATTTTAAGGATAATTTTTAAGTATTGTTTTTGTTATAAAAATAAAATTCAAAACCGAAGTTGGGTATAGAAATATATAGTTCTATGTATATCTTATCTCCGAGTTCCCCTGTACTCAGTTTTACTTCTCGGTATCCTTTGCAAAACAAAATCTTAAAAAAAAAGTTTCACTTCAAATTTTAAATTATTAAGTAAGCAACTTATACATTGCACGAATCTATATGTTGATGGAAACAAAAACAAAGTGAACATTTTCTTCCAAGTATAATGCTATGTTAAAAATGCAAAATTTTTATTTGTAACAAAAAGGTTATGTATTAAAAAAATTAATTTAAAGTATTAAAGATATGAAATTTAAGAAAAGATTTTCCATGAAAATTTTATAAAACGATTAAAAATATTTAACATTTTTTGATATTCCTTTGACAGGCTTAAAATTAAATAATGCTGGCCATAGTTAAAAAAAAACACGAAATTGGTCAAAAAATAATAAAAACATTAAAACATGCCGCGATGCAAATGGTTCTAAATCGAAAAATGACGGTCAAAACCTCAAGTAGTGTTTGCATAAAAATATAGATATTGGTTTTCTGGGGTCGCTGCTATAGAATCTGAAATCAAAAACTTTAAAGTCAAAATGGCGGCATTAAAATGTCGGCCATGAACATGCTAACTTTTTTAAAAACTATCTTATGCTTTTCAAAATGCCCTGCAAGTTTTCTTAAAAATGAGTGGTTTTTAAAAAATTACTGAAGTTTAGTGGTAGTGTAAAATTTAAATAATAATGGCAAAAATTGCATTACCACTATATTTTTAATAGTAATGAGAGAAATTAACATTTCCACAAAAATTGCAAATGCTCTTATTGTCATTTAAATTTGTCATTACCACTAATGTTAATGTTAATGTTATATGGTGGAGATGCAAACTGCGACCTAAATTAGATCTATTGTACCTCCTTCTCAAAGCTCCACTGGGTTTGCGGATTACAGAATACCATCCAGCCCTATTTCTCTAATGAATTTGAGAATATTCTTAGGTTCAAGGGATGAAACCTGCTCTAGACTCAGCTCATAGTTCCCCAGTGCTAGCTTACGTCTGCGAGCCACGGCGCAGTTTGTGAGTTGGTATATTTGAGTCTCCTCTGCTTCCTCACAGAAGTGGCAGTTACTATCGGTTCCTATACCCAATTTCATCAGGTGGTATTTAAGTTTACAGTGTCCTGTAAGGAACCCCGTTAGAATCCTTAGATTCGGTTTGCCTAGCTTATGCACAATCTTGCTTTCTGAGTGTTAAAATCTTTGAGGAGCAATTTGGATTGTCTTTGCTATGGGAGGCTTTTCCAGAGGTTTGAACGTTTATGCCTCTCCTCCCTTCTTAGTTCTTTTTTTATAGAATGTGTGCCCAATCCGCAGAATGGTTCTGGTCCTATAAATTTTTTGGCTGCACCCTGTCGCGCTAGACCATCGGCTTCTTCGTTACCCTGTAAACCTTTGTGTCCTGGGACCCAAAGTATAGTAACAATGTTATTCTTGCCTAGTTCGTTGAGTTTTGTTAGGCATTCGCATGTTATTCTCGACGATATCTCACAGGAGACTAATGCTTTGATTGCTGCTTGGCTGTCTGACATCACAACTATATCCTGACCTTTGTATTTCCAGTCCAAATTGAATTGTGCACACAGCTGTATTGCTAGGATTTCTGCCTGGAAGATACTGGGTGTTGTCCCCATAGGTTAAGAGTGCTTGGCTCTTGGCCCGTACACCCCTGCGCCTATATCTTCCAATGTCTTGGACCCATCTGTATACCATGCTATACTGTGTGGTTTCTTGACTTGCGATATCATCTCGCTGTCCCACTCTTTCTTGGTACTAAGCTTAATTCCGAAGTGTTTTTCGAAGTTATACCTTTTTACTATATCGTCTCTTGGTAGATCGATGTAGGGAGTGTGCTTTGTAATATCCTCCTTCTCTCTACTGCTGATAGTTTTACCTAAACCTGTCCCCTCTTTTGGAATGCACAACAGAGTTCGCTTGGCTGCTCCCTCTATGACAAGGTGTAAGGGTGTTGTCCAGAATTACTTCTAGTGCTGCTGTAGGGCATGTCCTCATGGCCCCTGTGATACATACACATGCCAGTCTCTGCACCTTTGTTAGCATATTCCTCATTGTGGTTAGCTTGGTTCTCTTAGCCCATGCTACTGCACCATAGGTGAGGATGGGTCTCACCATCATGGTATATATCCAGCGGAGAATTGTTGGGTTACAACCCGAGCTTTTCCCCGCCAGGCTACTACATACCATGAGTGCGCGCGTTGCTTTGTTTATAGTTACCTCTGCATGTCTTCTCCAGAGAAGCTTTAAATCTAGTGTAAGTCCCAGGTACTTTACTTCTCCTTTGAAGGTAATTTCAATGCCATCCATTCTCATCGCTCTGAGGTTTGGCAGACTTCTCTTGTTAGTAAAAGGTACTATGGTGGTTTTCACTGGGTTTTAAATTTTAGTGGTAATTTTTTACCAAAATAATTTTCTGAAACATCTTTAAAAATGGGGTTTTGGGTGTCTTTTTCATGTTTGGAACCAATGTGCGATGGCTCCTTTATTAATGAAAAAAGTTAAAGAGGTAAACATTTAGAATTTTTCTAGTATAGCAAAAGCCTTACCAAAACCAAAAACATTTGCCAGAAATTTAAAATGCAAAAAACAGTTTTGTTATCTTAGATAAAGTGAGAGACATAAATACATGATTAAAAAAAAAAAGTGGTGTGGTTGGGGGACCGCCGTCAGGAACGAAGTTCTTAACTCTTTTTCTTTTCTTTTTCTTATATAAATAATGTAAATGGACAATCAATTCAAAACGTTTAATTGAATATTTTAGGAAAAAACACTTATTTTTTCACATTTTTAGGGTCATAACAGAAACACATTTTTAAGGGTCCACTCTAGTTAGTGTCAACATTTTTTTTTTTTTTTAATTCTTGCATTAGATTTGAAATCAGCGACCCCTTAATGCTGTCAGCACATACACAAAGAGTATAAAGCAAAAAGCACATATTTAGGGTCAACCCTAGTGTGAAAAATTTTTTTAAATTCTTACACCAGGTTCGAGTTCAGCGACCCCTTGAAATTCTCACATTAGAAACAAACACTGTATTACACATATTTGCTGCAATTTCCATTTCTTAAAACTTAATTGCAATACAAATTCTCACGTATGATTTAAAACAAGCATACAAATAATAATAACAAATGCGTTTTAACAAAATTTCTACGTGTCAGAAACAGAGAGAGAGAGAGGCCTACTCGTTTGTTAGTCTGCTTGAATCTGTGATGTGATCTGGAGTTTATGGAATTTTTAAACCATAAACGTGCGAGAAGGCGTTTGAGTTATTTGGCGAAATTTTTGACAGTGTCAAAATTTTAATAGTTAAAAATTCTTTAAAAGAACTGATTGGCATCACTTTGCCTGCTATCTTGCCTATTCACTTTTGTGTTTCGATAAATTTTCGTTGTAATTGATTGAAAAACTCTCATTAAATTTTAATGAAATTGATTTTATACCTCATTTTAGATTCAAACCTTATTTTGCTTTTTTCATAACTCAGCTAAAATAAATACAATATTACTATATGTATGCATATTAGTTGTATTGTATAGGTACTATTATGGCATAAGCTCCTATTTTTATCTCAATGAATTTACGTATGTGCGATTATTATTTCACTGCATGTTTATTAAATAATCTATATATATAAAAATGGATCGTGATTTGTTCGGATACTTAAAACTTGAAAACGACTTGACCGAGAGGCATAAATTTAAAAAATCGGCTAAAAATTCATTCCGCTGTTTAGTTAGATCCAACAATTTCTTCTATTGTTATAACAGCCAAAGTGGTCAATTGAACAACAGTAGTATTTATAATTGCGTTAATTTTCTATGATTTAAATAGAAATTCTAAATGTTTGATAGTTTAAATCATTCTTGAACTTAAATACAAATTCGAGTTGTTTCATAGTTTAAAATCGTTTATTGAGTTTAAGGTGAGGTTAGAACAATTAATTGCTCTAACGAATTTTTTCCAAAGAAACAACAATAACAAAATTTTTCAATATTTAAAAATATCACTTGCTGATTTTTGCTACAGGCTTCATCACAAATCTTAGTGATGCCACTGCACAGTGTGTCTTTTCTAATTTAAGCGTGCCAAAACTCGTATCTCAAAAAATTGTACAGCTAGAGACATGAAATTTGGTACTTTTGTTTTCAAGACCAAAAAATAGATGTCACAAAAAATGGGAGTGATCCGTCAACTGCCACGCCTACCACCCATACAACTGGAAAATTAGTATTGGTATAAGTTTGGATGTATGTATGCTATAATGATAAAATTATTGGGTATCTAAGTTAATCTTGGAACTTGAAAAATAGGCGTGATCGGTAAACTGCCACGCCAACCTCCCATACAGCTGAAAAAGTATTATTTGTATAAGTTTGGTTGTATGCATGCTATAATAATATAATTTGGTTTCAAATAAATTCTGGAGCCTTTAGTAGTTTTATTACATTTACTGTTAAATTAGACCGTTTATATTTGGGTTGTTGTTGCAAAGAGTTAGCAAACGGATCAGAAGAAATTAAAAGCCCGTGTAGCAAATCTTCATTTCTGTCGATTCTTGAAGTTTTTCTGGTAAAGTTTTCTCTAAAGCGTCTGCTATCTTTGTTTCTGGCTTCCTGAGCTCCTTCAGCGAGCTGGCCTATTGGAAGTATGCATTAACCAAATTTTAAATTAACTTCACGGAAATATTCTATAACTCTTTTAAATGAAACTTTCATAGTTACAGTTTAAACTTAAGACGCATTTCCCAAACTTTTTCATTTCTCATATTTCCCACTTTACTTTCATATATCCAAGTTTATACGCAACTTTTGAAACAAACATGATTAATTCAATTTTTCGAAATAAGCAAAAAATTGTAACATAATTTACAATGCTTGCACTCTACAGCATAATTATTGAAATTAAGTTGCTGACATTTGATTCAACACAAAAAAATAACAAAAAAATATATTTTTAATAAACAATATGTTTAACATAAATATTATCCATAAAAAAGATTTTTTATTCATGTTTGTGGTAAAATATAATGTTTTTATTATTTAAAAAATAGTTTGTTGGAAATGTTTGTATAAAGAGAAATAAAAAACTTTTTTAATATCGAATTGGAAATGTAGAGTATAGTAACTGACATACTTTTGCCTTACTCCAATACAATAATATATACATATATAACATCATCATCAGCTTAAAGTTCTATTTTATTTGGTCATACTTTGGCTTCTATGTCAGATAGAACCAACTATAGGTATTTGTACTAGCTTGTTTGTTTACAACGCATTGTTTTCAAACATGTGTACATTTTGTTGTTGCGCACGATTTTAGAAGCAAGCTAATTAAGCAAACATAAAATATGTCATTGCGTGAAAAGTTTTAAAAGTAGAACAATAAAATTTTAATCTTGAACTTATTAAACTATCATTATTAAGTATGCATAAAATTATTGATTTTGGCTTAATAGTTTGCACTTGCGAGGCACAAGAAGTTTAAAACCACAAAATTGATATAAATCTGGTTCCTGAAAATTAATAATATTGAAATTAATTTTATTTGTGCAATTTATTTATAATATCCAGTGACAGTGTAATATGACTGTATCCAGTTTGTTTACACAAATTATCCTCATAGATGCAAAATGTACTACACAATGGAATGAAAAGGTGTAATTGCATTATGAAGATTTCTTTTATTCGAGTCAAACTTAAAGAAAAAACACTTTATATTTTTTTTTAGTTACACTTTCTATCATATTTACAGTGGAACATTTTAGATTTTTTTCTTACTGCAAATTACTTTAAGTTTACTTTGATGATAAAAAAAATCATAATTTCCTTTAAATTTTTAAATAAATTTTTTCATTTTTTGAAAAACTTGTTTTTATAAAATTATATTAAAACTTAACTATGTATTTACAAAAATAAAAACTTATTACAAAATCTTTTTCACCTCAAAACTTATGTTTGGTTAAATTTGGCATATTTTAAGTGTGTTGCATTCAATTTCTCTTCGTTTATTTAAAGTTCTAACTTTGATAAATTTTCAAAAAATATGCAAAAGTTATTTTGACTTTTAGATATTATTTTCAAATAACATAAAAATATTTCTATTGAGAAAATAAGTCTTTTTGCACAAATTCTACATTTTTTCAGGGACTTATGGCACGCTAAAATTTAAAAAGACACATTGTGCACCAGCGGGAATCGAACACAAAGTCACCGTGCCAGCGCATTTTAGCGCACTGCACCACAGAGGCGATGAGATTTCAGTGTCAATTTCTCAGTTTTTCGACCTTTCATACTTTTTGTTGCTATTCGTGTTTGCTTTTTTAGTTCATGTTTATGTTATTATGGAGTCCAATTATTTGATTACAATTGAAAGTTTTCTATATGACTTATTATTACGTTAATTTTTTATGATTTAAATACAAATTCTAAATGTTTGATAGTTTTTCATATTGAAAAAGGTTGTTGTTGTTGTTTCTTTCGATTAATTGTTCTAACCTGACCTAAGGCTCAATAAACGATTTTAAACTATCAAACAACTAGAATTTGTACTTAAAATCAAGAATGACTTAAACTATCAAACATTTAAAATTTGCATTTAATTTAATAGAATTTGTCATTTTATTGAGTATCATCCACCGCAGCTGAGAGACATTTTTCGAGTTAAGCCGAATCTGCAGAATCCTAACACTTCAATTATTATAAAATTTTTCTCGCCTTACGATCGCAATCGTACTCTTAAAGCTTTTGGAGCATATCGGAGGCGAACCAAATCAGCAGTTAATCTGCGGTTTGCAGGGTTCGAATTGGATAATAATGTGTATATGCATGAAAGCCTATCTAAGGAAAATCGTAAAATTTTACAAGTGGCTATAGCACTCAAACGCCAGAAACTGATTTTCAATGCATTTACATTTCGTGGCTCTACACTGAGAAAACAAAAAATTAAAAACGCACATTTTAGTAAAATTAATATTCTTACGTTTAGTAAAATTAATATTCTTAAAAATATTTCACGCCATACAAAAATGCAAACGCACATTTTTAAATAGAAAAGTAAAACGAAACGTTTTTAAAACAACCACGAATATGTTACTATGATATGTTGCATAAAATTAATATTTTTAAAAACATTTTACGCCATACAAAAATGAAAACGCACATATTTAAATAGAAAAGTAAAACGAAACGTTTTTAAGACAACCACGAATATTTTACTATGATATGTTAAGATAAAATTAATATTTTTAAAAACATTTTACGCCATACAAAAATGAAAACGCACATTTTTAAATATAAAAGTAAAACGAAACGTTTTTAAAACAACTACGAACATTTTACCATGACATAGTAAAATGCACATACTTTGTTTCAAAACACTTGTTAATAACGAATTGTTTGTTATATATATTTCCTTCACTTATGTATTTGATATTTGTTCAGAAAATTAAATATTTTTCATTCTCGATTCCATCACTCTGCAGTTTGCCTAAAAACTGTAAAACTGTAATTTTGAAAACAATAAAGCTTTTTGTAATTAATAGCGGAAATGCGGATTTCTGTAAATTTATGAATTAATGGGAATAATGAACATGTTCGTTCTTGCAATGTAATTAATTGTTGCACCATTGCATTTTAAAATGTTTATTGTTACAAATCGAACGAACATTTTAGAATCTAATTTTAAAATTTTCGTTTTTAAAATGAAAATAAACATTTTACATTTCAGAATATTTATTATTAAAAATCAAACGAACATTTTAGAATCTCGATTTAAAATTTTCGTTTTTAAAATGAAAATAAACGTTTTACTATAGCATTTTAAAATGTCCATTGTTAAAAATAAAACGAACATTTTAGAATCTCATTTGAAAATGTAAGTTTTTAAAATGAAAATAAACGTTTTACTATTTCATTTTAAAATGTTCGTTTTTAAAATTAAAATAAACGTTAGAAGTGCAAAATCTGGGTTAAACGTTTTTAAAAGTAGCTCGTTTCTGCAACTTTTGAAAATTTTGTTTTCTCTGTGTATACATATTAGGCTGGAAAAGCATTCTGAAGACATTTGCATTAGCAGTGTGGAGGATCTTCATAATGCAGTCCACGGTGCAACTGCGTAATCGATTGGCAGCCAATTTACTTTCTATCTTTATTTTATTTTTTTTTACATATTTATTATTTTTATTCTTCTATTTTCTTTTTATATTTCTTGTAAAGATGTTTGATAATTTTATTCTTGCTTTCATTATGTTGACTATAATTAAAGCTTTTCGTTATTCGTCTGATGGTTGTGTCTGCTTCTCGCATGTTATCTAGTCCATCTAATGGCGTTGATGTTAATCACAAAATGCTAATCAACATTTTATGTAAACAGCGTAACGGCCTCTCTGTTGTTCATTTTAATGCCAGAAGCTTCAACTCTTTAAAGCTTGATTACGTTAAAAATGTTTTTGAAAATTCTACTGTCGACGTTTTATGTGTTTCAGAAACCTGGTTTAATCCTGACATTCCTGATAGTTTTTTAAATATTCCAACCTATAAGCTTTTTAGAAATGACAGGATTGATAATAAGGGAGGTGGAGTTGCTGTGTATTGTAAATCATGTCTTTGTTCAAAACTTGTAAACAAATCTTGTGGGTCTGATGTTGAATTTTTAAATGTTGAGATTTGTAATAATAATAATGTTAAACTATTGATTTCTTGCGTTTATAATCCTAATAGATGTTACAGTCTTGATCCTTATTTCTCTGATCTAAATTTTCGTTTAACTGATTTTGAATCTTTTATAATTTGTGGTGACTTTAATGTGAATTTGCTGACTAAAGACAATGTATCTGATAGCTTTAAAGACAAAGTCAATGCAGCTGGTATGACAATTATTAATCATACGACTCCGACTCGTTTTGCTCCTGGTGTCCGTCCTAGTTTAATAGATATCTTTATTTTATCAGATATTTCTTTAGTTTTACTTTTTGACCAAATCTCTTTTATATCCGACCATGATCTCTTTTTTTGTTCTATCGACTTTAATGCATATCGTAGCTCAGTTCCTATGTCAATCTCGTATCGTGATTATAAGTCTATTAATTACCCTTTGCTGTATGACTATTTGTCTCGTATTTGTTGGAATGACTGTTGGTTTTCTCAATCTGTTGATAATAAATTAAATGTTCTTGTCGCTCAGGTTAACACAGCTATTGAATATTTTGTTCCTTTTCGTAAATTTTTTGAGAAAAACAAGTCTTGTCCCTGATATACGACAGAAGTTGAAGCAGCTATTAAAAATAGAAATAAATTATACATTAAATGGAAGAAAACCGTATTGATGTTAACTGGGAGCAATTTAAGCTTGCACGTAATCGGGCTGTCTCTGTAATTAGACAGTCGAAAAAAAGATTTTTTTCATCGTAAATTGAATTGCTTTCTTCCTGCCAAGGAACGAACTGTGGAAAAACATTCGAAGTCTTGGTGTTTGTAATTATACCGAACAAAATTGTAGCATTGACCCTAATATTTTAAATGATTTCTTTCTTTCAAATACTTCAGTCAATAATGATAACTTTCAGTGTAGTGCTCGTCAGTTTTGTGACGCCAACAAATTCTCTTTTTCCAATGTGAATGAGAATGATGTTATAAAATCAATCATGAAAATGAAATCAAATGCTATTGGGCATGACGGTACTTCATTAAGATTTCCTCAAGGAAGTATACTGGGTCCATTACTTTTTATTATATTTATAAATGATATTACATCAAAAGTAAAGAATTCGCAATGTCTTCTATATGCGGATGATCTAAAAATTTTTCTCAAAATTAGGTCATTGTCAGATGCTGTGTTACTACAATCTGACTTAAATGCTATTTTTGATTGGTGTACAAACAATGGCCTGCTTCTTAATCATGAAAAATGTGTGTTTTCTACTTACACTAAGTCAATGTCTCCTTTAAAAACATCGTACCTTTTAGGTAATACTTTGTTGAAATTCGCAAGTGAAACTAAAGATCTTGGGGTTATATTTGATTCGAGATTCACATTTATAGGTCACTTGAATTATATTATACCGAAAGCATACTCGCTACTTGCATTAGTTCGACGTAATGGATCAAGTTTTAAAGACCCTTATACCCTGAACAGTCTTTATACATCAATAGTTCGATCAAAGTTGGAATATGCTTCATTTATCTGGAATCCGTTCTATGCGTCTCACACCTTACGCCTTGAACGAGTGCAAAAAGCTTTTACTCGTTTTGTTTTTAGAGCCATTAATTCTCAAATTGAAATGCCATCATATAATGATCGTTGTAGTTTTATTAAATTAAAAACTCTTCAGAATAGAAGAATAATTTTATCTCTAATGTTCGTTTTTGATATTGTAAGGGGAACGGTAGATTGTCCTAAATTGCTCAAATTAATAAATTTTAATGTTCCGTCGAGAACATTTAGACACTTTGACGTATTTTATTTAGAAACATGCAGATCAAACTATGCCTTTAACTCGCCAATGTTTAGATCTATGTTGGAGTTTAATAATTGCATGTTATACTGCAACATTGATTTTGCAGATTCTAAAGAATCCTTAAAACATTCTCTAAATAGTTATTATTAAAATAATCTCAAATAAATTGTATCTTATAGTAATTATAGTGAATTGAATTTAAATTTAATTGTAACATATTTTGTATTCATCTTTTTAGCATATTTAATATTCCATAGTCTGTAAGAGCTTATGTTCATTGACTAAAATAAAAAAAAATAAAAAAAAAATTTACCAAAATCATTTTACCCTATATAATTGGTCCCCTAACACATATCGTTAATCACTGCTTTACAACCTCATGTTTCCCACAATCATGAAAACTAGCTACTGTTATCCCTGTTCCTAAAATAAATTCTGCTACTACCTTGAGTGATTATAGACCAATTAGTATTTTGACCTCCTTTTCTAAAATTTGTGAGTCCCTTATGGCTAATCAGATAAATCAATATCTTTCAGCAAACAAACTTTTATCTCCATACCAATCGGGTTTTCAAACTGGACATAGCTGTGCGACTGCAATGCTGAAAGTTATCGACGATATTCAAATGTCATATGATGAAGGACATCTTTCACTTCTTTGCCTTTTAGACTTTTCGAAAGCATTCGACTGTGTTAATCACTTTATTTTAGTTAAAAAGCTCAAGCTACTCTTTGGTTTTAATGATAATGCTTTAACCTTAGTAGGAAATTATCTTGAAGGTAGAATGCAGAGAGTAAAATTTGGTGATCTTTTTTCTGATTATAAGAACACAAAATCAGGTGTACCGCAAGGATCAATTCTTGGGCCCCTGTTATTCAGTGTTTTTATTAATGATATTTTTACGGTGTGTAAAAACGTAATGATGCATGGTTATGCCGACGATATTCAACTATATTCTTCTAACCGCGTTGAACTAGTTGAAGATTTATGTTATAGATTAAATGAAGATCTCAATGCAATTTCCAACTGGTCGTCTACACTGAGAAAACAAAAAATCAAAAACGCACATTTTAAAATCGTTTAGTAAAATTAATATTTTTAAAAATATTTTACGCCATACAAAAATGAAAACGCACATTCTTAAATAGAAAAATAAAACGAAACGTTTTTAAAACAAACTCGAATATTTAACTATGATATGTTAGGATAAAATTAATATTTTTAAAAACATTTTACGCCATACAAAAATGAAAACGCACATTTTTAAAGAGAAAAGTAAAACGAAACGTTTTTAAAACAACTACGAATATTTTACTATAATATAGTAGGTTAAAATTAATATTTTTAAAAAACATTTTACGCCATACAAAAATGAAAACGCACACTTTTAAATAGAAAAGTGAAACGAAACGTTTTTAAAACAACTACGAACGTTTTACCATGACATAGTAAAATTCACATACTTTGTTTCAAAACACTTGTTAATAACGAATTGTTTGTTATGTATGTTACCTTGGCTTATGTATTTGATATTTGTTCAGAAAATTAAATATTTTTCATTCTCGATTTTATCAATCTGCAGTTTGCCTAAAAACTGTAAAACTGTAATTTTGAAAACAATAAAGCTTTTTTTAATTAATAGAGGAAATGCGAATTTCTGTAAATTTATGAATTAATGGGAAATAATTAACATTTTCGTTCTTACAATATAAATAATTGTTGCACTATTGCATTTAAAAATGTTTATTGTTACAAATCGAACGAACATTTTAGAATCTAATTTTAAAATTTTCGTTTTTAAAATGAAAATAAACATTTTACATTTGAGAATATTTATTATTAAAAATCAAACGAACATTTTAGAATCTCGATTTAAAATGTTCGTTTTTAAAATGAAAACAAACGTTTTACTACAGCATTTAAAAATATCCATTGTTAAAAATAAAACGAACATTTTAGAATCTCATTTGAAAATGTAAGTTTTTAAAATGAAAATAAACGTTTTACTATTTCATTTTAAAATGTTCGTTATTAAATTTAAAATAAACGTTAGAAGTGCAAAACGAGTACGTTTTTAAAAGTAGCTCGTTTCTGCCACTTTTGAAAATGTTGTTTTCTCTGTGTAATAACGCTCTTTGCCTAAATGAAAAGAAATCGTATATTCTTCCAATTTCTAAAGATAAAATTGACCTCACTAATATTCCACCGATATTTTTAACAATAATAGGCTAGAAATGGTTGCTAAGGTTAAAAATTTAGGTTTTTACGTCAATTCGAAGCTCTCCTGTTCTGACCATATAAATAATGTTGTCAAGCGCATTTATTTCACTCTGCCTACGGCTTTCCTCACAATTTGTTCCCATTGAGACTAAGAAGAGACTTGCTGTTCTTTTAATAGTCACCTTAATAACATATTCCGAATTGGTTTATAGTAATCTTGATTCACAATCTTCGCACAAAATCCAAGTTGCCTTTAATAATGTGACAAGATATGTGTTTGGCTTAAGGCGCTTTGACCATGTATCCCAAATAAGTAAAGAAATTTTGGGATGTAGCATTATTAACTATTTAAACGCAAGAAATTGTTTGTTTTAGGACTTGTTAATAGGACTCCATCTTACCTCTATACTAAACTACGCTTCAGTATTTCAAACTGAACTGGCAACCTCATTATACCGAGATTTAATAATTTAAATTCAAAACGGCTATTTTTCGTCAACGCCATTAAACTTTGGAATTCATTACCGGTTAGCATAAAAGCTACTGTTAGTGCGAATAACTTTAGGCTTTCTCTAATGTCATACTATTCAAACATCTAACTATTACTACTATTTATTAATTATCTTACAACACTTATCACTTTATTGTTTTATTTCATGTTAACTACTGTTTTTCTTTATTCTTTATGTAATTGCTTAAATTCAAATTTAATCCAACCAAAATTTAATTCATACATAAAACTTATTATACATTGCTAGTATTTGCTAGCTTTTTTTGTATATAGTTTTTGTTTTATATTTTTATCTTATATATATATGTGATTTGTAGATTATGTATATTATTCGTTGTACTAAAAAAGATGTTACTTTATCTTATTGTACTAACAAGTGTCAAATAAATAAATACAAATACAAATGCAAATTTAAATCATAAAAAATTAACATAATAATAAATAATAAGGTCATATAGAAAACTTTCAATTGTAATAGTATTTATAATTAGTAAGAAGAAAAATCGTTATTTAAAAATGCTGGAATTTAAAAGAACTGAATAAAAAAATTGTTTTTTTAACAATGCAGATATATAAAGAAATTAAAAAGGAATAATTACAATGAGATCGAAAGTACATTTTTTTTTAATATTGTATCTATGTATTTAAATACAAAATTAAATATTTTGCAGACTGCTTTTGATGAAGCAACTCCTCAACTGAGGATTTTTAGTTAGGATTTAATTTAGAATTTTCCTTATTTCAAATTTACCCTAGCTATGATTTGAGCCAGGTTAGCATAGCTCTGAGCAATCGGATACTTTAGAAAAATACAAGCAAAATGCGTTGAAAAGTCACTCGTGCTAGTTTAAGTTTTTTTTCTTATTTTTATTCAAAAGCACTTCATAGCCTATCCTGAATTATACAATTTGTTGTGATTTATATTTATTTATGTAAAAATATTATAAGTTTGATGATTTTTTTAGTTTGCTAAAATAGATTGGCATCTTAAAACTTTGAAAATATCACATACTGCAAACATTGATGCACAGTGTTATTGTCATTAACAACTTTTGGAAGCAATATGAATGATGTTTTGGAGCAAACAGAAACTATTCGCCTTCGATTTGCTTACATATAATCTGTTGTTGCCACTCTATGCATGTTATGAATATGTGCATTCCATGCATTTTGTGATTCCATATATATAGATAAATTTTCAGTGAATATTTCACGTTTTCGCCGATAGTACCTTCTTATCGAAATTTCCGCAAAATTCTTTGAATGATGTACAAACACTCATATTGAGATTATTTATATCATAGTACATGAATTTTTTCAGATTGTTTAATGCTGTTTTGAAGAAGACCAAAGGCATTAGAAAGATGATATGCAAAGTAAACAGAATACACCATTTGCAATAGTCGAACATGATTTTGCATGGTATATAACATAGCATTTTTTATAAACAAAGCTTAGGAAAATTCACCTCTATTGATAAAAATAGTACCATTTTTTATAGTGAACTTAATTTAGTAGGTAACATTTAAAAGAGGAGTTTTCAAGTCATTGAAAATGCTATTATATGGTGTTGCTTTTATTGAGGTTAAAGTTAAAAGTTCAGAAAAAATTGTAAACTTTTAAAAGTTATTTCAGAGTTAATCAGAGATAGATACAAATACATTTTAAATAGCAAACACAAAATTGCTGAGCAACACATAAATTGCCTGCTTGAGATTGCTGCCTGCTTAAAAAGCAATTTAATCAACGAAAGGTCAGAGACAGAAAAGTACGTGTGTGCAGATCAAGTAACATGCACACACCAACACATGCAAGCCTATCTATGTACATACATCCACACAAGCATATTATAACTTTCAATTAAAAGCAAACTGAAATTGAAGATGAAGTGTTTTTGCAACAAATTCACTTTCAACAAGGGTACAAAAAGTCTGCACAGTAATGAAAGGAAAAAAGTTTCAAATAAAAAAAGCAACAGTTTGCTCATGCAACCTACAAGCAAAAGGAAAATTAAAAACAGCAAAAAAATCACAAAGCGGAAATGCATTGGAAAATTTCACTTTTCACTTGATCCGGCAACAGAAGCAAGAAAAACAGTAACAGTCACACTTCTCAAATTCAGTATATTTTTTTTTTGCAAAACTAAAAAAGTTAAGTAAAAAAACCCCATTAAGACAAAAGTGAACCTAATAATAATAACAAACAAAGAAAAACAAGAGGAAAAGAGAAAAACTAATCAAAGTAACACAAGAAGCTAAGCAGTTGCAACTGATTGTGAACTTTGTAGCATGTTGGTTGGTTGCTGCATGTCGCAAGCTTATCCAAAGACAGCAGATGCACAAAACAAAAGATTATTTTTATTTCAACTAAAGTTATTTTTAAGTGCTTTAGTGGTATAAAAAACTTAAAAATTAAGTCAAAAAGTTGCAAAAACAGGTGAAGGAAAAAATTTAAAAAAAAACGTGGCAACTTGTTGCCAGCACCAAATAAGAAAACAATAGCAACGAAAGTGAAAATATGCATCAAAACAACAACAACAGCAAAAAATGCATAGTTGTAAAAGAACTACCCGCAATAATGGCATTGTGATTAGAAGCAGCAACAACGACAATCGACCACAGCACCGAGCATAAAATAGCAAAAATTTGCAAGTATGTAATTTTTTCCACATCTTGCATATAATTTGGCAGCATTGCAACATAAGTTGGCAGCACAGATATTAAAAATACCCATGCCTCCCACCCACTGTTTCTGTGTTTTGCTTTTTTTTTTTCTTTATTTTCTTAATAAACTTTGTCATCTCCATCTCACCACCATTTCATGTCAGCGCGCAGCGGTTTTCTTGCTGCTTTTCAACCACAACCAAAATTAATGAAATATGATCTCAAACGCTTGAGCAGCACGCTGTCTGCTGTCTGCTGCAACTCATGCTACATCTGCTGCACGGCTTCGCGCTCTACTTGCGAGTGGTTTCCGATCGCCTACGTCATCGCTAACTTTGTCCTCCTCAACGTCGTCCTCACTTGCCTGCCGGCCAGCAACAGCTATGAATAAAGGTCTCTGCTCACTTACGGCGCGTAACGAAACGACTGTAAATCGGCTTCGAAAAGGCAACGTAATGTTCAATGCACACTTAACGAAACGGCAACAAAAATTTTAATTAAACAAAACAATAAGCGCAGAGTTCTCTAGTACACAATTAGCTTAAATAGCTTTGCTTTTAGATGACGATGTAGAAAACTGATAAAATCATAGATTTTAGATTAATTTTATGCTTTAAACCCGACCTATCGATGTCGAATTTTTACTTTGCACAATAAACTGTTGGAATTCATTGTAATTTTTGTAAACAAAGAGAACGACAAGCCGGTCAGAATTCTTTGAAACGATCACCACCGGCTTTTTCGTCGGCGTCAACAGTCGTTGCCGTTTCATTGTCGCTTAGTGAGCATGGATACATAAGAACACATGGTAGTTATATTTTGTAGTTTCGTGTCGTTTCGTTACGTGCCGCAAGTGGGCAGAGACCTTTATGCTTCACAACCATTGCAACAACATCACCAAACACACAACAACAATACAAAAATATTGCATAAAAGATTTATGCTGATTTTGCAAACATAGAAATTGTGCAAAACATCGTGCAAATGCAAATCCGAATCAGTATTCATGAAGCTACTCCATGTTGGACTATGCTGCAGTCGTATTGCTGATTACCGAAGGGGTTATATTTTCAATTTATTAGATGACCCGTTCCATCGTTAGCTCAAAGGAAATCAAATTTCTTTGATTTCGTGGTTATTTTTTATGATGTCTTTATATGTTATGGCCCTTAAAACACAAAGTCAAGCTAAAATCATTTTCGCTTTCGGAAAAGACCATTTTTGTTAGAAATGTGGCGAATGTCATCTTGCGGATGCGAATTTTTAAAATCAAAATCCGCAGATGCGGATGTCATCGAAATTGCATAATTCATTTAAGGGTTAGATTAACTATGTTCCTAAGTTTGTAAAGCTGATAAGGAGGTGTGGCAGGTATAAAAAATATGTATATTCTTGATCAATATCTCGAGTAAATTTTGCTATGCCCTTATGTCTGTCCGTCTGTCTGTCGACACAATTGTAGACATAATTTTTTAGCGTGATTAACTGCTTTATTCTGTACTAGCAGAGTACCCGACCTTGTTCGGGAAGAGCTAATTTGAGTTCAATTAAATTATTAGCAAAAAAGGATTAATTTATATCAGAGTTGCTTGAAAAAATAATTTATTATAGCATATGCACACGATCTTGAACAATCTGCTTAACTTACGAATTTCACCATAAATTTTTTATCGGAATAAAAGGTCGGTTTTTGAAGTGAAAACTTCTTTAGGCGCGTTGAACGATTTTGGTAGAGGGTAAATCTTTGGTTTGCGTCATCGTCATCGTCATTTTGCGAGTAACTCTAGTCATCAATACAGACAGCGAGTAGGTTTTAAATGACGTTCTTAGATCTTGACTACAAGACGCTCAGCAAATGTAGCAAGCAACCATCAATATGTTCCTCTGCTGACGCATCGTTTTTTTCCCTCCTTTTGCTCCGCTGCGAAACATTGAATGATACTGTTTTTTCAGTGTATGTGTAAAGCTGCTGTAGGCTAAAATAAAATACATTTAAAATTTTTGATATTTGGTTTTTGTTTGACTGGCCGTGAGATCCCTTTTGATTCCACCACTCCTAGTACAACTAGAAAAGGTAGTGTTAGGGCTCAATGTGTTCTCTTTCTTAGTGACCATAACTGTCAAGCTCAGCCATTTTGGTATTTTGGCCAATTTTTGCTTTCATATTGCATTCTCATTGGTTACAGATTTTGTATGAAATGTCAACTTTGTTTTGACAGTTTCGGTCACCGGCTCTCCGCCCTAACGTTACCTTGTCTAATTTGCCATTCCACCACTTGAGATTTTGCTACCAGGCAAACAGAAAACATAGCAAGCAAAATGCGGTTTATTTTCTGACGCTGATTCGTTCATCCCCTTCAACGTTGCGGAACCGCTGTGAACCTTTCCATTCTCACTGCGTTGCTGTTGTAGACTTGCCATGTAATTGTTGTTGTACAATTAGCTCAAATTTTTTTTAGACTTTTTTTTGTAGCTACAGTCTGCATATGACAATTTATTTATTTTAGATAAGAGTTTAAATCAATTTTTGAAATTTTGTATAAATGACTGAAACTATTTATTTTAACTAAATGTACTACCATATCAAAAATAAATTCATATCATTTATTGAAATTTTTTTATTTTTGAATTAATTTAAGAATTTAAATATTATTTATAACTTTTTATATAATAAAACACAATACACATGCACGCTATACATAGATTATGTTGAGTAATAAAATAAGAATATATAAGAAATAGATATAGTATATAAATTATATATAATTTAATATAATAAATGTTCGCAGACAGTTTAACCGCCTAGTGTTGTAAATTGAAAACACAAACCAACGACAAGCAAGACACGAGAAGCAATAGAATTTTGAAAAAAAGGTGTTGCTTCTCGTGTCTTACTTGTCGTTTGATTGAGTTTTCGATTTACAACATTAGGCAGTAAGAAATAGAACGCTTATGATAAGCAGACTGTAGTAATTCAATTACAACTGTAAATATAAATTTATTTTGCAGGTTTTTTGTGTAAATGTTTTTATGTACATATATATAAAGCGTTATAAAAATACTTCGATTGTCATATGCCGACTGTAGCTACAAAAAAACATCTACAAAAAATTTCAAGCTAACTTCACAACAACAATTTCCAATCAAATCTACAACAAAAACGCAGAGAGAATGACATGATCACAGCGGTTTCGCAGCGTTAGAGGGGATGAACCGAATTGGCGGCAATAAATGAAAAGCACTTTGCTCGCTATTTTTTCTGTTTGCCTGCTAGCAAGATCTAAAGTGGAAGCATTAAAAAAGACTTCACTACAGTTAAATAATGCCTCCCTTCACTTGAGATCTTGCCAGAAGGCAAGCAGAAAAAATAGCAAGCAAAGTGCTGTATATTTTCCGTTGCCATTTCGGTTCATCAAGCTTTAATTTTTTGTAGATGCTTATTTGTAGCTACAGTCAGCATATGACATCGAACTTTTTTAGAATACAGTTTATAAATATGAATTAAAGAGTATATATTATATTGGTAAAACTATTTGTTTTTAGTATAAGAGTTACAATATCGTTACGTAATAAACCTGCAAAATATATTAATATTTTCTGTAGTAATTGGAAAACTTAAGTCTGTTTATCCTAAGCATTCTATTTTTTAAACTCTTTAGCATCAATTTCTTATATGAATTAAATATAATTTATATGCTATAGATATTTCTTAATTTTAAAATAATCTATTTTTAATACACAACGCAATAAAGATATGGTGTACATGTATATTGTGTTAGTGTTATGATATAAGTAGATATAAATATGCTTTAATTTTTTATATTAATTCAATAATGAAATAATTTATATAAATCAATTTAATTATATGTATTTTTGATATGGTAACAATTTTGCTTAAAAGAAATAGTTTCAGTAATATATAAAAAATTTAATAAATTGCTATAAGCTCTTTACAAAAATAATTCTAATTTCATATGCCGACTGTAGCTACACAATTAGAATTCACAACGTCTACAAAAAATTTCCAGCTAACTGCGCCAACAACAATTACCAAGAAAATCTACAAACAAGGACGCATAGAGAAGAACAAGATCATAGCGGAACTTATAGAACTTTTTGATTTCCATCCTACATGAAGGACAGGCTGCAGTATAAGCTTTCGCACATATGTCCGGCTGGCCTGTCAAATCCGTCCTACATGTAGGTTAGTCCGAAACCCCCTATTAGCATGAAAATTCTTATATAGCAGTAAGGCGGTCCGTGGCAGAACAACGTCTTCCAGGGAATACTAATATTTTATACGCCTTACTGCCATTAAGGAAATTTTATGCCAATTGGAAAAAAATATTTTATATTTTGGCATATCCAAACCGGCGCACTGTGGGGCGATTCCATACAAAGGGTTGGACATCCAGAAAAAAGTGCAACTTGCAAATTATTATTATAGTTTGATACCTTTCGCAGAAATATATTTGGGACATTTGAATTCGATATTTTGTTATTTAAAAAAATATAGTCTTTTTTTAAAGTCCTATAACATTTTGTTAAACTGCTTGATTGGACAGGCCTTTATATTTTATGAAAGATTATACTCTAAACTTCTCAACCAGATATTTTGTTTTTAAGTTTTTTTGCTATCCCGTTATTGCGATAAGGAATAAAAATTAAAAATTAAAAGAATTATTACATTTGAAAAACAAAAAAATGACAAGGGTTGGCCAGGATCAAAGTACCTTACATTACAAATAATGTTATTAAAAAATGGTTTAAATAAAAATAAGCGTGCGCCATCTAGCGCCTTCTGAGAATTTCACTATCAAAGTTGTATTTCTCGGGTTTTTTTATAGCATTTCTCACAAAGTTTTCCTATTACAGCGTAACTACAGGAACTGATTCAGTTTTATTAGCGATAAAAACTTGCGAATAGATAAAAAAAACAAGTTTGGGATACATACATTTTTTTAGCCCATTCCGGCCCGGTTTCGTGACTTTTTGTAAACGGAAAAAAAAGATCTTTTGCTTTGATTACGGCATAGCATCCATACTAGTAAAGGGACGTAAATTTATAGTATTAAATAAGTGTAGACAATTTTAATGCAAATATTTTGGTATTTATCTGAGACATCTGGTTCTTGAGATATATTTTAGACACATTGCAAATATCGTCAAGAATTCCAGTAAAAAAATTGCATAAACTGGTATAGTACAGATAAAGGGTATGAAATCCACATAAACGTGATCTGCCAATAAACACAGTTGTTATATCTTTAACCATCAATAAGTTATATGAAATATATTTTAAAAGTTCAGTGCAAGAGATATGTATTTCTGAAGGTGGCAGAAGTAAGTGACGTATCTCAAATCGGCACCGTAGCAATGTAAAGATTAACCAATATGTAAAGCTTATGATAAGAGCATTTGAATGAACAGCAATATACTATTTTGCTGACGACGAAATTAAAATTTTTTAAGGTTTGTAAATAGACGTGGTATTGCAAGGCTCTGGTGAAAGTCATGACGGTAACACTGCTAGCAGATTTTTTACTTATTACAGGAAAAGTTCAAAAATCATTGGAGTAGACGAAAATTTAATTAAACGATGTTATATTATATTACAAGTAAAAATTTTTAATATATACATATATGAGTCATATTGTTTTACATTAATGTGTAAAAATTTAAACATATTTTAGGTCATAGCATCTGGTCTTAAAATTAATATCACAAAATTTAAAAATTATTGTTTAGAAACAGCAAAATTAAACGTTGAGCTTTATGACTGATACTTAATGCCTCTTACTGTACATAAAAAATTAATGCACAGTGCGAATATAGTTGAAAAAGCGATAGGTCAGTTATCCGAGGTTGCGCAAGAGGCCAATCAGAAACTATTTCGGTTTTTCAGACTTCACAACACGAGAAAATTTTCAAGATCTGCTTGCAATTCAGATCTTTTGCATGCCCTTCTGCTGAATTCAGATCCAGTACTTTGAAGCCTTGGTTTTAATAAAAAATCACCACAAAGCTATCTAATTGAAGCAAAAAAGCTTTCTGATGAGGAAAGTGAAAACATAACTTTTACAGATAATGTGCAAAATTAAGCATATTGTTTAATTATGTGTGTTTTTAATAAGTCACTGTTTGCTCTTAATATAACATATAATTTGTTTTAAATCTTTTAAGCTCTTTTAAATGTAATAAGCTAATAAATTCTTGTTTAAACCACATTTTGTAATAAAATACAGGTACGAAATATCGCTAAGCACAAAAAAATGGTTTTTTACCATGCATTTTTTGGGTCGTCTAGACCCGCTATACTCATAAAGACTAAAGGATTTCAGGGGAAGTTATTTTAAAAAAAACATGTTTAAAATTTGGTAAAAATACATCAAATGGTTTCAGAGTTGCAATCAATTATTTAAAGCAATATGCTATGTCCAACCCTTTGTATGGGATCGCCCCACCGTGCGGCGTTACGGACGACTTGTACAAAAAAAACACTAAAAAAATTTAATGAAAAAGTCTAATATATAAAAAGCCTTTTTATATTTGCGGAGTAATTATAGTAGTACTATATTAAGTAAAAACAATGACAAAAATTTACCACAAGGATTTAAAGATATAAGCAAAAATATGTGTTGGCGTTACGTTACAAAAAACGGAAGTGATTTTTAACTTGGATTACCAAATTTGCTAAACTGTCTATATTGGGCAAGACTTTTTGTATACTTTTAGAAAGATTTGAAATAATATAAGTCAATTTTCCAAGTGTTTAATTTAAAAAATGTATCTGGTTTTTCTTAATAGGCTTTTTTATCTGGCGTTACGTTACTGGCGTTACGTTACTTAAATTTCCACTGTAGTTTAGTTGGGTAATTAAGTAATTAGGTGGTTAGCAATTATATAACTTAGTAAATAAAAAACAAATAAAGTATATCGTCCTTTCCTTGCCTCAAGCGTTTTTTCATTATCTTTAGCCAATGTCTTCCGTTATTACTAAAACAAAAAAGCTTACGAAACATTTACTAAAACTTTACGAAAAACAAAAGCTACATTTGTGAAAAAGTGCAGACGATTTGATCATCTTGGTTAATGAATTTATGCATAAATTGCTTAAATTAATAAAATTAAAATGTTTATCTTAGATAATATCATCATATAATAAGTTTTTAATAGGTTTCAATTTTTTGGTCACGGTAGACTTTTCTGTGGAAGTGCCCATATCTGAACTGGCATAACTGTGGTCCACGCCCATTTCGCTAGTTCAGTTTCTGAAAGAAACCATATGAACTAAATTAAATTTTAGTCCAATACGACCAAAAACTTCCGAAATATAGCTTATTTGCTTCACTCCACGCTTATCCCCTGAAAATGGGGCGTAGACATAATTCGACCACGCCCATTTTTAGTAAAGTTGCAGCCAGTAAGCATATGAACTAAATTACAAAATTTTGGTCCAATACAACCGAATTGGTGTAAAATATAGCGATTTTATTGATTTGCTGGCGGTAATAGGGGAAGTGGCAATTTTTTTTTATTATTCGAGACATAGGCCTTGACAACACATGCTGTAAATTTAATGCCTTTAGATTATTTATTGCCTATTTCTGCAAAAGGTGGTAACACATGAAAAAGTACTCAATTTGGCAAGAAATCAATCTACCCAAACAAGTCAGGGAGTCAGCTAGAGAAGATTGGTAGATTGGTGGATTGGTACTTGGGTACTTGGGCACTTTACAAAAACAAAATGTACGACATTTGCCAATCTACCCAACTACCCAAGTCAGTGTGAATGCCAATAATGTTAATTGTTATTGGATTAGACTTTTCCAAAAAAAAAAAATTTTGGTAAGGAACTGAATAATTTTTTAAAAAATATTTTGCACCTAGCCAGTTTTGAAACTCAATATAGTGACTTGGTTACTTTTGTAACCAAGAGAGTTGGACTTGTCTAGTTTTGGAACTTAACTTCTTGGGCCGTTATAGTGGTAAGAAAATGGACTAATAAAAATGCACTTGGCGAATTTTGAAATTGATAATTTATCGTAATATTTATAAAACTGCATTGTAAATTTATTGTTTTTAAAGAGCAATTAAAAATCATTTCAATATGGTCTAAAATTTTTTAAACATGTAGATAACATCTAGTAAACTGTTTTCTCGAAATATTTCTCTTATTTTTTCATCAGACTTGACTATTTCTGAAGCCTTTTTTAATGTAAAATTGAATAAACGTAATGTTTTGATCTTTCTTTGAAAGCAGAGATCATCATGTCTCTCCATGTAAACTGCTTGTCTTTTTGTTTGGTTTGTACGACAAATCTTTTCAACTGCCAGTTGTGGTTGGCTTTCTTTAAACAAAATTCCAGCAACCGGAAAGATCGTGAGCTCAACTGACAAACGGTTAAACAAAATTAACCCTTTAATAGCTCTGATCAAACGTAATAATCGAGCACAGCAACAACAACAATACGAATAAGTTAATAGCTAATTTTATTAAGTCAGCCAAGTCAACTAAGCGAGTCAAGAAGCAGCAATGCTGTAATCTAAGCAATGCTTGTGCATTGCAGCAAAAAATCAAAAGATTTTGCAACCGAAAAAATTAACTTGTGATAAATCTTATAATTTCCTGAATAAACTTACCCAAAAACACTGTTGTACTCGCAAATTGACAATCCAACTTCGCGTATCTGCAAATAAAAAGCAAGAATTAATTTATTCGTAAGCTTATTAAAAGTTTCTGTCAATTTACACTTGTATTATTTTCTATAGGTAAGTATAAGAAGCAGCACATTTAAAGTTAACAGTAGCTACAGTTTGCAGAATTTCAACTGGTATCATTTTACAAATTAGATATCCAACAGTTTGTTCGTATATCAAGTTAAGCTCTAAACAATTAGCTCACACCCTGGCTAACCCTGAGGTCACTGCTGGTAGCATACGTATTAATGAGTACCTGCTGCTGACTTCCCAACCAGATTCTTGTTGTGGCACGAGCATCATTGTTCAAATATTGTTACAACACTGTTGTTAGGGTAAATAATGTGTGAACTGGAATAATATTACACGGCTGTTTTGCTTCTTCTTGAGTTAATAGATCATAAATCAGAATTATTTGAATTAATAATAAGCAATTTCTTTTTTGTGTGTGACATTAGTAAAGTCTAATTATTTTTTTAAGTAAGTTGCAAGGTCAAATGATTCTGCGGCGCGTGATTGAGTTTGTAGCTAAGCCTATTTTGATTAAAATTTATTTTTACTTAGTTTAATACAGATCTGTAAAATCGGCATTCGTATTCAGAATTTTAAGTACAACTGCATAACGACATAGGTTAGGTTAGGTTGAGGCGGCAGCCGCTGTACGTGCTTAAAACCAAAACGCACGTACCACAGCTCACTTAGACCAGTGAGGTCCGTTGTGATACCGCTGCACACTTGGCCTTCAGTCCGAGTGGAACCACATTGAGCTCTTAATAAAGCTTGTTAGACGTTTGACGCTTGTCCCCGACAGGTCGTCAAGCTCCGAAAAGAAGAATGACCCCAAATGTTTATGCCTTCTTCTCGCGAGCGCGGGACAGGAACATAGAAGGTGGGAGATAGTTTCCTCCTCCTCCTCGTCCCTGCAGCTTCTGCAGAAGTCATTAGTGATGACTCCCAATCTGGAGGCATGTCTGCCTATTAGGCAGTGCCCTGTGGTAACAGCCACTAACGTAGCCACCTCTGATCTTCCCAACGAGAGAAGGACTCTCGATCGCTTTGGGTTTAGAGTCGGCCAGATAAGCCTTGTTGAGTTGGCTTTAGATGTGGTGTACTCATTAAGTAGCATTTTGACAGTTGCCATCGGGATGCTCGGCGAGTTTCGACCCATTAGAGTCACCGATGTACCTTTCCTAGCAAGCTCGTCTGCTTTTTCATTTCCACGTATGCCCTTATGCCCAGGTACCCAGATTAAGCTGATGTCAAAGAACTTTGACATTTCGCCTAATGCAGCACGGCATTCTCTGGCTACTTTAGAGTTGATGGATACCTGCTCAATCGATTTGATCGCTGATTGGCTGTCCGAGAAAATATGTATTTCTCGTTTAGAGATGACGTTCTCTGAGGGCCAGGTTGCAACTTCTTTAATCGCCATCATTTCGGCTTGGTAAACACTACAGTGATCCGGCAGCCTACGAACTAAGGATACCCCTAATTCTTTTGAGTAGACCCCATACCCGACCTTGCCATTTAATTTTGACCCATCTGTATAGAAATAAAGACACCCCGGTTTCCACGGCGCACCTTTATTCCAGTATGTTCTAGGTGGAATAAGCGTACCGTAGTTTCCATCAAAGGAAAGCAGTGGTTTACAATAATCAGTCCTTGGTGGAATGAAGTTGAATTTGTAGAGTATAGATGCGTGTCCTGAACCCAGGCTTTTCCATACTCCAGTTTCCCTAAGTCTGACCGCCGAACAAGCTGCCTGTTGCCTAGCAACTAAGTCAAGCGGTAGAAGGTGTAATAAGGTCTCTAAAGCCGCAGTCGGTGTTGTTCTCAGAGCACCACTGATGCAAATAGATGCCATTCTTTGGACTTTTTGGAGCTGGTTGAAATATGTGACCTTGTCCAAGGCAGGCCACCATATCGATGCTCCATATAGAAGTATAGGTCTAATGACCCCTTTATACAGCCAGTGAACGATATTTGGGGAAAACCCCCATCTTTTCCCTATAGCTTTTTTGCAAGTGTACAGCGCAACTGTCGCTTTCTTCGTACGCTCAAGAATATTAAGTTTCCAGCTAAGTTTCCTATCAAGAATGAGTCCTAGATATTTTGCATTTTCCGATAAGGACAATGCAGACCCATTAAGCATGATTGGTGTGAGAGACGGAATTCTATGTTTCCTTGTGAAAAGGACCAGTTCTGTTTTGGCCGGATTTACTCCAAGACCACAGGATTTGGCCCATTGCTCGAGTTTGCAAAGAGCTCTTTGCATGACGTCGCGTATGGTAGTGGGAAATTTGCCTCTGACTGCGATTGCTAGGTCATCGGCGTATGCTGCCACAACACAGCCCTCCCTCTCTAGAGACAGCAGTACATTGTTCACTACCAGATTCCAGAGGAGTGGAGATAGCACACCACCCTGTGGCGTACCTCTTGTCACCGATCTTACAGCGCTGTACGCACCTAGGTCTGATAAGATTACTCGACAGTTGAGCAGCTCATCTATAAGATCAGTAATGCTTTTGTTCACACCTAGCCTACGCAACTCTAGTCGTATAGATTGTGGCGTGACATTATTAAATGCTCCCTCTATGTCTACGAAAGCAACTAAAGTGAATTCATTATGCAGGAAGGATCTTTCAATGGTACCGACCAATGAGTGTAAAGCCGTTTCCACGGACCTTCCCTTGCTATATGCATGCTGTGATGCCGATAAGAGAGCAGGGTCGATACTGCTCCGTAAATATAGATCTAGTAGCCGTTCTAACGTCTTCAACAGAAATGACGTTAGACTTATAGGTCTGAAATCTTTGGGGGTGGTATGTGATGTCTTCCCTGCTTTGGGTATGAAGACCACTCTGGCCTTATTCCAAGCATTGGGAATATAAGTGAGGCTTATGCAGCCATTGAAGATAATACGAAGCCAAGGCAAAATATATAAATATATAACGACATAAGAATTTATAAAAAAACTTTAAATTCACATTCATTTTCAAAAAATGATTAATTATTCATTTTCGTTACTCAGAATAATGAATCATTTTTTATTCATTTGAGAGATAGATATTCACAACAATTTCAGTATTTTAAATAAATCTTTCTTTATTATTCGTTATTAATTTTTTATTCATTATTAATTTTTTCATTATTTATTTTTTATTCATTTGTAATTTATTATTAATTATTTATTCATTATTAATTTTTTATTCATTATTCACTTGTTCTTCATTTTTTATTCATTATCATTTTTTATTTTTTATTATTTTTATTCATTATTAGTTTTTTATTCATTTTAAAAAAATTACACAAAAATGAGTAATAAATAACAAATGAATAATGAATAACAACTGAATAGTGAATAAAAAATAAATAACGAATAAAAAATGAATAATGAATAAAAAAAAACAATTAAAATTAATATTGAATCACTTTTTTAAAAATTAATGTGAACTAAAAATTTTATTTATAAATCAATTTTACGTTCATTGAGTACGTGTGTTCTTATTTCGTTATTCACTGATTCACTTTTTTGTTAATAAAATCAATTTAAATGCATTCTTTTACAGCTCTGGTTTAATATAAGTAAATCTATAATATACTAATATGACTTGAGGTATAAATTTAAATGACAAACCTTAATCGATAATGAATACTAACGTAGCGAAGATTCTAACACCTTTTTACTTATTGATTTAATTATTTACTTTGTAAATTTAAACTTGAACTAGTACATTGGAAATGGTCGAAAAAAAAAATTGAAAAACACCCCCCCCCCCCCCCCCTATATCAAAGCTGACCTCGAGAGGATTCCAAAAACCAAAAATGAATTTTTGGACCACCGGAAAAACAGCCGAACATTATTATTACATTTCCGATTAAAAAAAAAATCAAATGTCAGTAAAAAGGGTTAAACAAATACTACATTTCCTCTTCAGAGCGTTTTCACTTCCAAAGTCATATTCGACTAATATTTTTTTCAAAAATTAAAAACCGTTAAATTTTTTACTTTTTGCCAAAAAAAATATATTTTAATAAGTTTCTATTCAAAGAAGTTATAAGAATGCAAAATTAACAATTCTTACTTTTTTTAATTAAAAAAAAATATAAATTTTACTGAAACAGTTTCAAAAATTAAATTAAAACTGTTTCTTAAAATATTTAGGAATAAGAATGCTGCAATAACATTATTAAAACCAAATTGCCCACGAAACGTGACAATATATCTACCCCTTTTGCGCGAACTTGTCGTATTTTTCGATGTTTTTATCATAAAACCTTATTTTGTAAACATAAAAACTTTGTTTTTTATTTATCTGTTTTTCAAAATAAGCTAGCAAACATAAAAATCGGATTAAAAGTATCAGAATTGTGATATTTTATTTTAGAAAAACAAATTAAATTTTCTTTCTTGTTGTAATTAAAAAAAAACACAGTTTCGATAGTATCGTAAGTAAAGACGTAAAATTTCTTATTATACAGTTATAGAAAAACATAATGGTTTTTTATTTATATCTTTCAAAACTATTTTAAAGCACTTCATCTTCTAAAAAAAATTATTTAAACACAAATTTGTTTTGAATAATATTTTTTTGTTTGATATTTTTAGTGATGAATTTGTTGTTCTTGTTCTTTTTTATGTGGGTTGAAGTTATGTTTAATAAATAAAAATAAATATTTCGGAAAAATATTAATTATTTATTTATCTTGTAGTAAGGAGCATATATAGGCATACTTAAAAAGTAATTTAAAATTGAAATTTTAGTTAACAAAATATATTTTTAATATGGCAAAAATATAATGCATAATATAAATACATATTTCGAATTTATTTTATCTATGGCGATTTAAAATAACATCTTAAGTGTAAAAATCATGTTTCGAGAAATCTTGATTCAAACTTTTCAACCTCCATACAAATTATATGAAAGGGTGTTTAGTTTTTGTGCCATAACTTTCGCTACGGTCATGCTAGGAGCTCCAGATTTTGTGTGGTTATAGTGCAATATGCGTAAACACATTAATAACTCAATTCTGCCTTAAGTCGACTTAAGATGTAATTTTAAATCGCCACAGATATATCAAAAGTAAATAGAATTTTCTAAGAACAACGCATGCGTAAACTTGTGTAGTAGTAATATATACCCAGTAGTTCGCGGCATCATTGACGAACTTTTCGTGATGATTTCTTGAAGGAAGTTTCTGCATAAGCTGCTGGACTTAAAAAAAATTCATACAAAATACAAGAAAAATAAGCAGCGGTTGTCAGCGCCTTACTTTTTCCGCTCTATTGCAACAACTTTAAGATATTCATGATTGTTGTAATTCGCCGAATCGTTAAGATGATAAACTGCAACAATACAGCATTTTCACTTCTTCAAAGTTTCGGTATAACATTCCGTCACGAGTTTTATTACACGTTTCGATTTTAATTCCTTGACGAATTTTCTTTATATTTGTTTACTTTTCGTTAACGAAACTTCCTCAATATTTCGATATTGGGTTCGTGTATGAAAAATCAAGACGTTTCTGCATTGCGTCTTGCACGAATTCGGAACATTTATATGAAATTTTCGTCAATGAAATGTATGGCAAAATCAGCATGTTTTGTCAATGATCAAGAAAAATCGTACATGATTCATTTGAGATTTCTTCAAGCCTGGAACTACTGGGTACTGGCCTTATAGCTACACGCATCTGTATTCTCTATTGTATTTATCTTGCTGAAAAACAAAATCAATAACAAACGACAAAAACAAAAGCAACTGATGTGTATATATAAATGTACATTTTACATACATATTAATAACAAAAAACACAAAAGCAGAAACAACAAAAATACAAAACAATTGCAAACCAAACCAACAACTACAACAACAAACATACCAACAAAAATAAAAACTGCATAAGCAGCTACTGAAGCAGCTTGTGTGTATAACTTTTCTCATACGAATATATGAATTGTTTTCTTCTTAGATTTTGCTATTTTGTGACTTTATTACAGAAGTGACAAGCCCCAAAGTTAAATACTTGTTTCATTCGTACTCCAACTGATATTTTTGCATATATTTTTTCCTTGTACGATGAATATAAATGAATGTTGGTATACCCCAAAGTGTGAACTAACATACTTAAATGTGCTTGAAAACAATTTGTAAAAATAACCCCCATATAAACCGCGCTGTAGGACGCAATTTTTCGTCAAAAAATTGTAAACTTGAATAATTTGAAAAAATTGTAAATTGTAAAAATTTTGAAAGTTTTCAGAAAAAACACTTAACACAAATACAAAAATTACAATATTATGTGATCACGTTAAATAACTTTGTCGTTATGAAGTTTTTTACTAGAAGTGTAACATTTTGTGAATTTCTAGTTTGAGTATTTTTTTATAGTCTTGTACGTTCACCAGTCGTTTTCACCACTATCGTGCAAATGGTTGCACGTTGCCACAATATCTGAAGAATTTGTTTGAACTTTTTTGGTAGCTTAAATAATTAACCCTTCACATATTATATACGCTTCGAAAATAGCTTGGATGGCCAACTTTGTTCAAAACAAAGAGTAATCGTATTAAAATTTTTTAGACAGAGAATAAACCTTTAAAAGGATTCATAAAAATTACTTTATATAAAAAAACAAATAATAAATAAAATACATTAATGTATATAAAAAAACTTGAAGTTTATATTACTATAGTTTTTTTGATAGTTACTCATGTTTTTGTCATGACTTTAGAATTTCACATACAGTTTAATTATATTATAAAAACATTACAAAAATCACTGCGAAAAAATCTATATTTATGTGTATTTTCCAAAAAAATTTTATAAAGATCTTTGAAATTTTTGATTTACACTATTTAATAAAGTTTATTCGATTAAAAGCACCATGAAAAAAAAATCAATTTTAAGTTAAGTGAAAATAATATAAAAAAATTGTAATTTATAGTATATAAAAACAATAATATAAAAAAATGCATGAGAGTCCGCATAATCTTTGGTGAGACGCCATATATTTGAATTTTTTATGCAGATTGGAAGAACTTTTTCATTACTGTAATTTTTGATCGTTTGTTTTTTTAACAACTACACCAGCCAAAAAAAAACTCAATTCTAAGAAGTCATTTCAAACCATTCCAGTTCACGGATGTCTATCGCTGGAGTCGAAATAGTTGGGGAAACATCATACCATAAACCAATGATTATTTTGAGGAACCGAACCGAACTAATTTTTTCGTGTGGCGCCCTAGTATACATGTGTATATTAGATTGGTCCTTGTTTTTTAAAGAGCAGGACAAGTGCTCAAACTGTTCTAATTGATGAAATATTCGAGTAAAATTTTAGCAACATCGGATGCATATAAACCCTAGCACACACGGCTTAAAGTTTGCACAAGTATATGAAAAAAATTTTTTATAATTATTTTAGTTTACAACTCCTATTGGAATAAGGCAACAATTAAAATGTTCTTTTTTATCCAACAATTTTCGGTTTAATCAGGATATTCACTTCAAATTACTTGAATATCACAGTAGCATGAAATTTATATCTTTTAACTTTTACAGCGATATTACATAGTATCATTTTCTACTAAGCTAAGATTCCGAAAACTGCATTACTTTTTCTCTATTGCCATAGTTTTTGAAATACGCTTTAGTGAAATCGTTCCATGACAACTTCAATTAAATTCAATACATAAAAATTTGTTCAGCTAATTCAACGAGTTAAAGAGCGGTAAGTTAAATTTAAGTGAAAAAAGTTGTTAGCACAATGGGTCATGTGAATAAAAATCAGCAAATGCTTTTACTGAATTTTTCTAGTAAAAAGTATGGATTTAGTGAATAAAAAAAGCTATATCTATATAGCTTTTTTTATATCTATATCTATATAGCTTTAAGCTTTTTAAGCTATATCTATATAGTTTTTTTTATTCACTAAATCCATACTTTTAACTAGAAAAATTCAGTAAAAGCATTTGCTGATTTTTTATTCACATGACCCAATGGCTACCAAAAACTATACCTTCTTGAATATGACCAAAGTCAACTTCTTTGTGCGAAACTGCCATCGAATAGATAGGTTCTTCGAGTTTTGGCACACAATATTAAAAAAATGAGCAGAAAAAGCAATTAATCCTTCAAATTGATTCGAATCACAAAACCAAATAACCAAACAAATCTACATAAATGGAACATTAAATAATCTTTCAATTGAACTGCTTGGACTTAGATTTATAGAGAAGGTTTATCGTAAGTTATATGTATTGCTTAAAAAAAATAAAACCTTAAGAGTTTTTCTTTCTTATTATGAAGAGAAAAATATTATTCTTGCTGTATTTGTTGTAATATTTTTTTGCTCTCCTACTTAACCCATTAATGACTAATGGGTATTTAAATACCCATAAAACAGTGTTCACGAAAAAGGCCATATCTCGAAAGTGGTAGGAGATATCAAAATAATTTTTTTAAAAACATTACGGAAAAATTAAACTATTTATTGTCTTGACAATGTGAAATGAAATTCATACAATTAAATGTTTCTTTTCGAGATCGAAGATGTGTGATTTTCAAAAATGACAAAATCCATATATAAAGCTATGTAGAAAATTAGAAAATGGAAAGATCGATGGAAAAATTCGTGGTCAGTTTGCCTCTAGTATCCTCTATTTATCAGGTGTTCATTATGACAAAAGAATGTTGCCATATATGCAAATTTCTATTAACACCAAGAGCCCGGATTAGCCGATTGGCTATTTAAATACCCATTGCAGATCTCAAATACGGTGACAGTTACAAACCTGAAATTTTGCAAAGCATTTTCTATGGCCTATATAAGCTTCCTGATAAATTTTGAAAAAGATCGTACGGCGGAATATATGAGCAGTCTTTAATGGGTTAAATAAACATTAAAATATATAAAAGCTTGTAGGTTTTAATGAAGCTTATCTCAAAAACTGGTGGTGATAGAAAATAGTGATGTTATTTTTAAAATCAGCTCACCAAGCTTAGTCGAAAATGAAACTAATATCGCTAAAAAACTCCAAAAATATATACATATATTGTTCCCCTGAGTATTTAAAGCTATTTGTGGTCAATACCCTATTACCCAATATTAAACAAAAAAAATATTGGGAAAAACAGAGAAAACCTTATTGGTGCCTTATTCCAATAGGGGATGCAAATGAAAATGAAATCTTTTTTTCATATGCTTGTGTAATTTTTAAGCCATGTGTGCAATGGTTTATATGCATTCGATGTTGCTAAAATCTTACACGTATTTTTTTTTTCATCAATTAGAACAGTTTGAGCCTCTGTTTTGCTCAATGAAGTGCCTAGAAATTTCCCCATACAAAATACTGGAAAAAAATATAATATAATTTTTCACGATTTATGTAGTCCTTTTTGTTTTCCAATTTTTAATGATTTTTTAGTGCTTCGATCCGCGGACGTAGGCGAAAAAATTTGTTTAGCGATTTTTGCTAGTAGAAAAACTTTAAGTCGCACATGCTTTGAGTAGTGGAAATAAAAAAAAAATTATTGGTCTTGAAATGTCGCTCTAATAGTTTTTTGCTACAGATAGATAATACGACTATTCTAAGAGATTAATATTTATTTGCTCATAAACTATAAATGTTGGTGTTGCAGCATGTAAAATGTGGCAAATGTTTTCATGAATTGAAAAGAGGTGTTTTTTAAGCTCATAGAAAAAATCAAATATTTTTTTTCCAAAATTGGGTATTTTTTTAAAAAAATTAAAAAACATATTTCTGCAAAGTTATGTAATATTTTTTTTTAATTTTTTAATTTTTTAATTTTTCAAAATATAGCAATATGGGCTTTAATAAAGTTTTAAAATTAATTAAATTGACCGATTTAAGAGGTAAAACGAAGTTTTTCTGTCATTTTCTTGGTTTTATATGTACTTAATTCTGTGTTACCATTGGGTCATAAAAGATTTTGTGAGATTTCGTAAAATCCAAATATATATTGAGATCAACAGAGTTCTCTATACAAGTTTAAGATTTTAAAATCTAGTGATGTCAACAAAAGTTATATCAGAAAAGTTATATCAGTATAAGTTATGAGTATAAGTTATGAAAAGTTATATCAGTATCCAGCACTATTCATCTTATGTCAAATTTTTCATATTGACAATTAGCAATGACAACTTATTATTTATTAAAAAAAAAACAATAACAATAAAAATGAAAATAAACACAAAGGATATATGAAAAATGAAATATCACATATTAAAAAAGCTTGGAGCTTCAGTGAGGAGCAATTGTTAGTGGCAATTTTGGAGAGAAAAATTTAAGAGCTCCGGAAATCGCAAAAGAAATGCAACAACGCAATTGCTCCTTCACGATTTGCTCATTCTTAAATTTATCAAATGAAGTCATAATTGTCAAATGAAATCTAGCTGTCATGACATACCAGATGGAAACTCTTTGAAATCACTCTTTCAAAATTGCAAGATTTTAAGCAAATGCAAACATAGTATTAAAACAAAGCAGATAGTGATTAACCATATCAAAAGCTTTTGAAAATCGAGTAGGCACGACAATGTTAGAAAGCTATCATCATACGAGTGTCTTACATTATCTAAAGCCTTTAGCATAGCAGTGGAACAACTATGCCCAACACGAAATCCTGACTGGAATGGAGATAGCAATTTTTTTGGGGACTTGTAGCTATAAATTAGATTAGCCATTCGTGATCCGCATTAGCTTACTGAAAAAATTTTCAGAACTTCTATGGTTACCAATAGTCGATTTAATGACTACTTCAAATTTATAGTCGACATTAAAATGTCTATTGGTAAGGCCCTATATATATAAAGGTGCTTTTGTATGAAATTGTTCATTGAGTACACATAAGAGTTCTCTTATGATCATAAAGTCTGACACGGCACTCAGTGTTTCTATGAAAAAATGTTGAAAGTCTAATTTTTTTTACTTAGCTCATCGAAAAAAATAGCAGCAAACAAAAAAAAACAGCTCTCCGGCTTTAATTAGGAAAATTAAAATGAACATAGTCTACATATAAATAAGCGTATTGAAAACAGTTAAGATCAATTTTCTGCCTTGTTTCTCAATCGATTTGATAATTTTTTTTAAATATATTAGAGGAGGGAGAATTAGTGCACCGAATATTTTTTATAGAAATTCACCTGCTTTAACAGAAATGATAAATGATTGATCTATTTCACGCAGAAATTTCACTTAAAGATTAGCACAAAAAAAAACGTTTAGCACTGTTTCATTAGGTTTTTTTTTACACTGTGGTATGAGTTAGGTTACGTTCGCACATAGTAAGTACAGAAAGATTAAATAAAGACTATGTTTCTATTTTCACTTCGCCGTTCACATTGTGCTCTATCTTGAGCGCGAGAATCGGTGGCTTATTCATTAGGAAAGTAAGTGATGCCGAATTTTTATTAATAATGTATGCTTTAGACAGTAATTTTTTATCGAATCAACCGAAAAAGGTCGAAATGGTCGAATATCGAAACTGGCAAACTCTATTGAAAGTAATTGACTGAAATTGCTACAAACTATAAGTGGACTCATAGACTTAAGTCTGAAATGCATTCCAAATCCGAATATCATATTATATAGCAAATAAGAATTTACTAAGCAAAATGAATTTTCTCTCCCCCTGACCTAAATGGGAGGTGGGTCAAAAAAATCGAGATTTCGAGTAGATGGAAACATAGTAAAAGCTGAAATATACCCTGCAGTGTAATCAACTAGATTTATACCAGTCAACAACTAGTTGGAAATATCCAACAACTAGTTCGATTTATGTCCTATTCTCATAGAACCGACTGGTATTTTTTACGTGGTGATGTCATTGGAAAAGACAATTGTCTTACTATAGATAAGGTTTTAACTAGTTAACAACTCATTTTTTATGTAAAGTAAAGTTCTTGTTGGGTTGTGACTAGTTTTTAACCAATATAGTAATTATCGAATTAAAACTAGTTCATAGGTTCATATTTTTTCAATAGTTCATAGGTTCAAAGAACATATATTTTTACAACAAAATATTAGCTAAAGGCTAAAGTTAAAGCTATTTGATGAAATACCATGTTTATGGTATACTACATGTTTTTAAATTAGTTTTTATATGTTTTAATTTGTTTATCATTAGTTTGTTCCAATGGGGTACCCAGCTCCAACTGGTTTTGGAACTGGTTGATTTTGATAATATGTAGTATAGTTTGATTTTGGCTAGTTTTACAACTGGTTTAATGTGACTTGACAAAAACTAGTTGGGTTTAAACTACTTTTGCAACTAGTAAATCGTGACAAAATATAAACTAGTTTGTTTTGACTAGTATAAATACTACTCATGTTTTAATGCTGACTAGTCTTACACTGCAGGGTAATTATGGCTTTTGTGATAATGCCGTGTCCCTGCTGATTAACTACTTCTCAAATAGAGTGCAGAGAGTAAGAGTCGGTAATAATTTCTCTAAGTATTCACCTGTTTGTCGTGGCGTACAGGTCGGTTCTTGGGCCGTTCTTAATTTTCATTTTCATAAACTACATCTTCAGCGTACGTAAATATTTAAGCATGCATGTTTATACTGATGACATACAACTACATCTTTCTCGTAGATCTGGCCTTATGGAAGATCTTGTATGTAGGTTAAATGAGGGTCTGGAGAGTATAGAGCAATTGGCTTCAGCTCAATGTGTCTAAATCATATGTTGTACCCATTAGTAAAAATAGTGTTTTTGTTAAAGATATGCCTGATCTGATTTTAAGTGGCAAAAAGCTTAGTCTCGTCAGTAAAATTGAAAATCTTGGCTTTCATATAAATTTTACATTGACCTGAACTAATCACATTAACAGCGTACTTAGGAAAATTTATTTTATCTTGCGTAACCTCAGAGTTTCAGTGGAATTCACACCGGTTGAAATAAGACGTAAACTTGTTCTTCAGCTTATACAGCTTATACCTGTAATAACTTACGCAGAATGTGTTTATAATAAATTAGACTCGAGATCGCAATTGAAATAATGTGTAGAATTTAATCAAGCTACAAGATATGTCTTTGGTTTACGTTAATATAATTTCTACGTAAAATAATGACGGAAAAAGTTCCATTTTATTTGTTTGAAAAAATTCAATTTTGCCACTCCACAAGAACTTCCATGCTTACTCCACCTAGCTTTAATTTTTTAAATTCTACAAGAGTGTTTTTATTAACGCCACCTGATTGTTTAATTCCCTGCCAAGCCACATAAGAGCTTTAAGGGAGACAACAATATTTAGACATAATGCAGTTCAGTATTTTTCTACTAACTGAATACTTATTACAAGTTTACTTTAAAAATTATTTTATAAACTTCATTCCTTGTTATTGCTTCAAACTAAAACTTTCACTTTTTAATATTAGGGTATCTCTTAAATATGTTTAATAATTATACATTAGTTTAAAATATATCATTGCAATTTAAATAATGTTATAATCATTGGAATATCGCTGTAGAGTTTAAACTGTATACCTGTGTAACTGTGTAAACTGTATAATTATGTAAACTGTACATTAAAATAACTTAGTTGTTATAGTACTATGAAATCAATAAAAAAAATCAAATCAAAATCAAACTGAAACTAAATTTTAGTGTCATTTATATCTCTAAAGCAGGATTATTTTTATTTGATTTTTTTTTATTATAGCTCTTAATGATGTAGCTTGGAATTATAGCTTGAGGTATCTAAAAATCTGTTGCTTTGTTATACTTGTAAGAATAAATTGTATCCTCTAAAAAAAAAAAAAAAAAAACGAAATTAAGCCCCAAAGACTTTGATACTAGTTTGAATAAATCATATGCTTAAATCCCTACAATCGGGTAAACATCCATAATATTTTAAATGATTGCAATACTTGTAATTTGATCCCTCCCTCCCCAACCCCGTCCCAAGCTTTTGTATGTGTACGTTAAACATACAAACCCTTTATCAAAGCCAACTCGAAGAGTCCTTCCTTTCAATTGATTTAAGATTTGCATATATTTAGGTCTGGATCAAAATGTCTTCAAGTGAAGATTGGATTATTTTCCACAATATTGACCCAAAGATAGGGTGACCCAGAAAAAGAAACAAACAAAGACCACAGACACATGCATACACTTAACGTTAATGCACAAAGAATAAGTCAACATTTATTTGAGTGTGTTTGATCATTTATTATCACATTGAATATTTTATCTTAACTGACCCAAAACAAGCCGCCCGTCATCAACAAGCTTAAAAGAGTGAGTTAAGATAGTCAAAAAGAAAAAAAAAGAAAAACAACTATTTTATTGAAAAGACGACTGAAAAGATATAAGCTTAGCATAAAAGTTCTAAACTGCCACTGTGTTAAACAGATGCACATATGTCCTTTTATATCAATATAAAACTGCGGAGGAGTGTGAGTGTGTTTTTGTGAGTTTTGTAGGGGCGGTACAGAAAAATATTTCGGGGGATTTTAAAAGTATTTATGAATGTTGTATTAGGGTGGTTGCAAATCCAACGACAATATTTTGATATAAAAATTTGTGAATGAAAACAGAAAAAAATTTTAATTTTAAGGTGGTGCAACCAGCAGTTTTCTGTTTTAGTTGGAGAAAATTGACGAAAATCCCTGACGTTCAAAAATCTATATTTAACTCATTTTGTAACAGAATATCATGATTTTTTTGACAGAATACGTTAAATATATCAGAATTTATAAAAACGTGTTTAAAGTACATATACTTAGACGACTATTTATTCCCTTCTTTAAAATGTTTTTAACCGACGTCGAATAAATTACTAAAACTGTTATGCGTACTCTGTCAAAAAATCATGATCTCATGTTTAAAAATGAGTGAAATATGAACTTTTTAACTTTGGGGCTTTTTCGGCAACTTTCTCCAACTAAGACCGAAAACCGTTCCATATTTTATATGACCATCCCATTTCCGATTGGACTCGGTGAAATTGTGAATAAGTTGATTTTTTTTATCACCCTAACGTTATATATATGTGAATAGCAGAGAGGGAAATAAGAAATTTTTATAAGATCCTCGTTTACTGATTTTATATGATTTAAATACTAATTCTTAATGTTTAATAGTTTAAAACATACTTGATTTTAAATACAAATTCTAGTTGTTTGATAATTGAAAATCGTTTATTGAACTTTAGGTCAAGGTAAGAATAATTAATTGTTCTAACGAATTTTCCAAAGAAACAACAACAACAACAACAACAACAACAACGTATTTCAATGGCCGCATTCAGCGCAGACAACTGTTGTGAACTGTAATGGTAGCGCTACCTTAGTTCACGATGTTTTTCTCTGAATGTGTTGCTACTCTACACGTCAGAAGTTAGATTCAATTTAATTTTTATGTAAATTTAATGCAATGCAAAGGTTTCTCACTTAAATTTTCTGCGTTCTTTCTGCGTTTATTAATCTAACAGCGTCAGTAACACCATCTGACAGTTAAGCAAACAGTTATGATCATGTAGCATAGAATTTGTTCACTCGATTAAAAGGTGTTCGATACTTTATCAGTTTTAGTTAGCGTTACCAAATTTGTACCATTCAGCGAATTTTAACACAACAGTTGCCAACTGTTGTCTGCGCTGAAAGCGGCCAATATGAAAAGGAAAACATCACTGGCTGATTTTATTGCAATTTCGGTTTCATCAGAAATCTTTGGACTCCATAATAATAACATAAACATAAGAACTAAAGTAAAGCAAAAATACAACAACAAAACATGAAAATATGAAAGGGAGAAAAACTGAGAAATTGAAACTGAAATCTGTTGGTGTAGTGCGCTAAGATGCGGCCCGGGAACGATTATCGCCGGCATCACAAAAGTTTCTCATGAAGCCTTTAGCAGGGCCGAAATTGCAATAAAATCAGCTAGTGATGTTTTCCTTTTCATATTGAAAAACGTTGCTGTTGTCGTTGTTTCTTTGGAAAAATTCGTTAGAGCAATTATTTGTTTTAATAAACAATTTTAAACTATCAAACAACTACAATTTGTGTTTAAAATCAAGTATGATTTAAACTATCAAACAATTAAAATTTGTATTTAAATCATATAAAATCAACATATTAAATAACAAGGTCATTTAGAAAAACTTTAATCCTCGTTTACTTCCAAAAGATCCGAAAATCAGTTGTTCAAATTTTTTAATAATAAGCGAAAATCGAAGAAGTTTTCAACAAAAAACATCAATAACCATATAAGTCACATATAAAATATTTTATAGCAATTGTTTGCTTAAATCGAGAATATATTGCTCTATGTATACTTTTGAAAATAGCGGTGTTTTGTTGCGCTGTTCTAGCTGAGCGCAAAAAGAGAAGAGCAGTGAGCAACATGGAATTTATTGAAATTCTCGCAACACAAACGGGAAGATTTCTTAAAAAACTTTACACTTTACTATGTATAAAATCGATTCTTAAGGATTAAACTGCAAAATATGCTTCTAAATGGTTTTCATATCACATAATTAACATACGTTTTGTATAAAATTATTTAATCGATCTTTTTCGATTTTTTGCTCTCGTTTTTACTTTTTAAGGTGAATAAATAAATTTATATGAATTCAAAGTATTAATTATTACAACAAGATAGCACAAAATTTTACATGTGAAATAAATAAATAATAAAATCTAAAGCTAAAATGTAGCTTATAACAAGACAACAAGAGAACTAACACAATTTTTTCCAATAAAAATATTGCCGCGATTCTCTTACCCACATAATTTTAAGAGAATCATAGACTGAGTAGTTTAGTGTCAGAGGTGTCATGGCAATATTAACTTGTATGCGATAAAAAAATTCTTCTTCAAATAAATTCGCAGTTGCCATAAAATAAAATGAAATTTATGTGAAATTCAGAGCATATTTTACACACACTTTTACATTCAGAAGTTCAGAAAACCGGCAGAAAGTCCGGTAATTTCTAATTTCTCTCCCTGATGCATAGTATATTTTTTATATGAGTAATCAGTAAATCAAATCAAAATTGTTCAAGATTGTAAAATGATATTAATTTTTCTTGACTTTTTCGACATAATTTTGATTATCTACATTTTCGCACGTAATGATGCACATTCAATAATGCCAACCCGTTCCATCGGTCTTCACCTGTTTTGCTTCGCAGAAACGTTTTTAATATGTTGTAAAGATGAAAATGTGCGTTCGCTTGAAGCCGCGGAAATCGCTAGGGCTGCGTTTAAAAATTACGATAAAGCTCACTGTGCGGTGTTTTGGCATATTTGATCCGAAAAATGCGGTGTTTTTGTGAATTCAGGTTGCGGCTGTATGAATGACTGTAAACAAAAACCGGATCAAAATTCAGCCCATTAGCAATAGAAACAGCTACCAACGTTAGCAGCATAGGGGTGTGAATATTTAACGTAACGTGTGAATATTTAACCGGCCGAAATAGCAATAAAATCAGCTAGTGATTTTTTCCCTTACTTATTGAAAACTTTGTTGTTGTTTCTTTGGAAAGATTCGTTAGAACAATTAATTGTTCTAACTTTGACCTTAAGCTCAATAAACAATTTTAAACTATCAAAAAACTAGAATTTGTATTTAAAATCAAGTATGATTTAAACTATCAAACATTTAGAATTTTTATTTAAATCATATATAAAGTCAACATATTTAACGTTACTTATAAAAAATCAATGTTTTTCTTTTTGGTACACTTAGCCCAAATAATAAACACTAGTACATGACATTTATTTATTTTATTTATTTTTCATCTACTGGGCTATGCCCGTACAGATTACATATAGTAGCTTACATACTAGGCCAGTTAAAAAATAAGATTACATCTCTTTTAATGATAATTTTGCTTGAACTTAAGTCTATGTGGCTACCGAGAATATTACAGTAATGAAGACAACGTGTTAACGGATCGCTATTTCCGTAGTTTGTTCTGTGAGATTGAACATAGAATGGATATTGGCATCTTAGTGACCTTGCGGGAGCATGGAATGGAATTAAGGCAAGAAGATCAGAACAATCGATTCTATTATCGATGATGTCTTTTATAAAAAATACACTGCTCACTTTGTGTCTTACAGAAAGTGTTTCCATATTGAGAATCTTACAGCGGATATCGTTAGATGGCATGCGATCGAATGTAAATGCCTGACGGAGAGCAAATTTTGTAAGATTCTTTTGAATTTTCGATTGATATCGTTTTGATAAATCGGATACCATATTATGTTGGTAAATTCTAGGAGTGATCTCACTAGAGAAATAAATAAGGTTCTGATTGTGCTTGAGTTTTTAAATTCTTTGCAGTTACGTTTCGAAAAGCCTAGCTGAGAATTAGCTTTGGATATTACATAATCTCTGTGTGTGGAGAAGGTGAGTTTATTATCGAAATAATCGCCTAAGTCCTTATGTGACGATCCTCTTTCAAATTTAAGATTGTCGTATAAATAATCAAAATTAATCGGCAAAATCTTGCGGGAAAATGATAAAATCTTACACTTGGAGATGTTTAATTTCATTCCATTAATATTACACCAATGTATGAGTGCATATATATCTTCTTGAAAGCTAAGGCAATCTGATACATTTTTAATAGAATTAAACAATTTTATCATTAATGAATATGTTGAATAGAAGGGGACCTTAGTGACTTCCATGCGGAACACCTGAATTAGCTTCAATAATTTTGGAGAGGCATTCGTCTAATCTGACAATAAGTTTTCTTTCTGACAGATAACAAGCAATCCACTTTAAGAAATTAGAATGAAATCCTAGCCTTTCAAATTTTCATAAAAGGGTTCTATAAGATAGACTGTCAAAAGCTTTCACAAAATCTGTATATAGAACATCAATTTGTAAGCCTTTTTCAATTGCGTTTATACAGAAATTTGTAAAGATTGAAAGATTGGTACATGAAGATCTTCCAGAGATAAATCCGTATTGCTGTGCTGAAATATGATTTTTTACTAAATTTGAAAGTTGTTTGTTGACTATTGCATCGAGAATTTTGGGTATAACTGAGAGTTTTACAATAGGCCGGTAATTCTCAATCATGTTTTTGAGTCCAGATTTATAGATAGGCGTGATGAAGGAAGTTTTCGTCTAGAAAAATACCTGTAGAAAGATATCTATTATATATAATAGTTAGTGGAATGAATAAGGAAGAAGCGCAATTTTTAAGAAATAGTGGTGGGAGTAAGTCGTAACCAGCTCCTTTATTTATATTTAAATTAGTTAGATTTTTATATAATTCGTCTTCGGAAATTTCCATGTGTCCAATATCAAAGACTTCGTGTATATGAGAAAAATTTGATGGATTTAAAGAACTGACGGAGTTCTTGAAAACTGAACCAAAATAAGAGGCGAACAATTCGCAAGTATCTTGAGTATTATTAGCAAGATTTCCACGAAACTCCATTGCCTTAGTCCTTACCTGAGTTCTTCCGTTTGGAATTATAAAACACCCAGAATGCTTTTGAATTACTTCTAATTTTAGTTTCAATCGAATCTAAATATTTTTTATATAAAAAGTTTGATAAAAAATCGAATTCCTTTCTTTTTAATATGAAATTAGCCCTATTTTCGTGGGAATTTGATTTTTTTAGTTTTTTACGAGCCTAGTTTCTTTGGTTCTTAAGCAGCAATAAGCTCTTGCTATACCAAGGCAAGTTATAACTGCGTTTTCTTTGGCACACTGGAACATACAGATGCAAACTTTCATTAGTAATTTTTTTAAATATAAAATAACTGGTATATAAGTCTTTGCCCTGCATTACTAATGACTAATCAATAGAATCGAAAAACAATTTAAAGCTGGATAGTGAGCCTTTTTAAAGTCATAGTAGACAGCAGAAGCGTGTCTAACTTCATCAATATATTTAAATACAGATTGTCTGAAAATTTCAAGGGGAGGGGGTTTGAGCCCCGTAAACTAACCCTAAAACCGCGCAAGGTGATTTGCGTCCTTTTTTAGCAACAGACAGAAAACTTATGTTATTGTATAACTCTTATTAGTTACGATAAGACAAAACTTCAGCAAGATGGAATAAAACAACATTTAAATTACTTATTACAAAGAGCCAAGAAAGATAGCGAAAAGGAAAATAATATACTTGACATATGAGAGTGTGCACACACACACACACACACACACACATCCATGTACATGGAAGCAGAAGTTATGGCTTTTCCCGCAACGGACCTTTACGATTTGTTGGACTCGACTGTGTGTGAATAAGAGTGTATTTCTTTCTGCAGCTTCCTTAATAAAATAAAGAAATAATGAGCAAATAAATATGTATATTCCAGAATTATGTGTGAAGTAAACACAAGGCAGCGTGTGTGAACTTGGCGTATTAAATAAAAGTTATTCATAACTTCAGCACATAATCAGGAAATATTCATCATGTCACGCATTAATTGTCGAGGAACAGCACTGAAGGCGAAAAATTCTTGTCACATTAATCAGTTAATTACTAAGATTGTCCGCAAGTTTAATTTAAGTTTTGGTTGCAAAAATATTTCAAATATTCTGCAAGGAAACGTGAGTTAGCTATAAGTAAATTTTAATTAAAACTTTCTACTCTGAATCTAGCCCAAAAATGTTCCACCAACGTACTCACCAGAGACTATGAGAAAAAATTGCATAAAATTGGTTTTGAAAATTTTCTCATACAATTATATAAATAGCTGACAAGCCCTTGTAGCTATAGCACGACTTTTGCAGTTACAATATACAAGCTACACAGAAAAAAAAATTACAAAGTGACTGTATGAAAACTGTAAGAACTCCTTAAAATCCATAAAATTGGCTTATAATTTAGAAAATTAGTTTTAATCTTAACTGTGCACTCGATGCAAGCAAGATGGTAAAAAAAACTGAAATTCTGCCCACCTCCCATGCAAAATTAAATTAATATAATAGCAAAAACCGTTTAAATTCCAAAATAAGTTAATGTTTAACCTTTAGTTTTAAAGTAGTAAAAGTACTTTTAGTATTAAGACTATTAAAAATTAAAGAAACTTATAAGGATCAATATCATTTGAAATATTGAACCTTCAGCTTAACACTAGTGAATTTTGATATTGATATGTGTATGTATATGTGACGTAATGACTCCTCTGCAGTCCGTGGCATCACGCAGAAATTTGTATAGATGATTTCTTAAAGAAACTTACTGCATGAAATACAATTGTCGATAATTCTTTAACAAATCCGCCTTGTTTTCGTTCAGCGAAAACAGAAAGTTTTCAAACAGTGCACGAATTTGGAACTTTTATATGAGATTTTCGTCAAAGAAAAAGAAAAATCGTGCATGATTCATTCAAAATTCTTTTGAGACTTGGACTACCTGGTCAATATCGGGTGCATTTTGTTACCTGACCAAATTCAATTACCCTAATGCGCACGAAAGAAGTGAAGATGATGCTGATGAAGAAAAAGAAGAGTGTGGAGGATTACCTGGAGGAGGTTAAACTTGATTAAGTGCACATAAGCTTCAATAAATAAATAGGGCTCTAAGTTTCAAGGTGTGAAAATTGGATAAAAACCATAACTTATAAAAGTGTCGTCATCAAAATAACACAACAATAAACAAGACTTCGAATAAACGGCACACACATTTCATTCAATCACTCACTCAATCATTTTCCTTCCATCAAACTCGGTTGATCTACACTTTTACAGTGAGCATGATTTAACTCATTAAAAACATTCATTTCACTCACTCAATCATTCTCTTTCCATCAAACTAGCTTGATCAATACTTTTGCAGCAAATTATTGACGACTGCTGAACCCATTGATGACCATGTTTTAGCCCTTTGGTGATCAAATTTTTATTTTACGCAAAACTTATTTAATTATATCATTATTATGCAAATTAAAAAAGGTTTAGCCTATTCGCAACCTTGATTTAACCTATTAGTGACTATGGTTTAACCCATTAGAAACCGATGTTTTTTTAATAACTTTCACCAATTGAGTTTGATTATATTTTCATACGAATTTGAAATTATTAAAGAGTTGATACCCTGCAGTGTAGCCAACTAGTTAAATACTAGTAAAATCACTAGGTCAAAAAATACCAGTACAAGTTCAGCTCAAATGCTTTTTATACTATTAAAATTGGGGTAATGTTTTTACTGGCATAATTTGAACTAGTTGTGATAGTAACTTTTAAGCCTGTAAAATACTAGTATAATCAAAACTACCCTATAGGAAAATCAATTAACTCAAAAGTAATTGAAAAAGTAGTTTTTTGTCAACCACAACTAATTGAAATTCTGACTTTTTTCCATAGAACGAACTAACATATTTTGTATGGTGATGTCCGCTAAATAACTCAATTGACTTATGTCTGCATATGTTTTCAACTACTTGTTAAGTTAGTTGAATTTAAATTATTTTTTAATTACTTTAAAATAAATCAATTGAAAATCGCATATATTTTCAACTAGTTGTTAAATTAGTTAAATTTAAATTATTTAAAAATAAATCAATTTAAAACTAATCAATATTCCACTTACTGAAGATGAATTTAAAAGCAATACAATTTTAAATTTCTGTACATCAAAGAGGTCATTTATTTTATTGTTTTGAAAAAAAAAATACATAAATTCATGTTAATGAAAGCCTAAAGTTAATTATAATTGATGAAATAGCATGGTTAAATATATATAAACTTGTAATCTAATAAAAATTTGCAATAAAAACATGTCAAAATCAGAGTAGTCGCCGCCTTTATATAATTCAAAGTAGTTTTTAAACCACTTTTTCTGAAGAAGTTTCTCAATTACTTCATATATTAAAAAAAAAACTATTCAAAATTGAAGTAGATACCGCCTTAATATAATTCAAAGTTGTTCATAAACTGGTTTATTTTAAATTGTTTTTTTAATTAGTTGTTTTTAAAAACAAGTTAGTTTGTTCCTATAGAGTAGGCTTTTTAGTGTTATGATTTGAGCCACCTTTGTGCTAGTATATTTTAAACCAGTTAAATACTAGTTTAATATTGACCAGTTTCATATTAGTATTATTTTAGCCAGTTCAATTCTAGTAGTTTTCATACTAGTTGTTTGCTAGAATTCGTTTTGATCTAGTCTTTTTGAAACCAGTTGTAAGCAGTGTGACCAGAAGATTTTTGCAAAAAATATGCTTTTTGTTAAAAAAAAATATGCTAAATATTCCACTTTCAATTTTTATATTCCACAAAAATATTCCACTTTTAATTTCAAAGATATATATCAAAATAAGTCTAAATATAAAAAAACACAGAAGCAAGTTTAAAAACATTTATTTATTTGATTACTATCGCACTTAAATTTATTTTCTTCTCCTATAAAAAACTATAAACATGGTTTTTTTAATTTTAAGTAACGATAAACAATATACAAAACTATTATTCAGACACATCTTCGAGGTCAATTCTTAAATTGTTGCTTGTATTATTATCATAGAAATTAGCATTTCTAAATTTTTTATTAAGCTATCTGGTGTTTGATAGGCATTTCAACACTTTTTTTGAACATGCAGCCATGTATTTACATTCAACAAATTATTTAAGAGATTTTCTTGCATTCTATTTCGAACTTTCGTTTAAATAAGAAAGATTCATATAACTAAAAATGTTCTCAACCTCAGCATTGCTAAATGGTAAGCTAAGCGAGAAAAGCACAAATTTTTATAAATCTTCAGATTCCGAACTTTGATCAATAACTTTTTTTTCTGCTTTATTGTTTTGAATCCACATTTTAAAATATTTAAAAGAAATAGCTATTGTTAGCAATAATAGTGGTATTCACGATGTGGTGCATTTGTGATAAATTGTTGCAAAATTTACAATACTTACAATTATTGTGATCGAACATTCAGTAAAGAACATATTGTATTTTTAAAATCAATTATATTAACTTTTATTAAATAAACTCACAGCGTAGCCTTTAGCTTACTCCATGCTGAGTAGAAATGCTTGTACAATCAGCTGATCTAATACACAACTTGTATATTTTCCACAGGGTTGTATTTTGAAAACTGCATTTTGTTTTTGTTATATTACAAAATTTGCTACAAATATCAAATTTATCAAAAATACACAATACAAGGGAAAATACAACACATCGTGAATACTCCTAATGTTTTCTTAAGTAAATTACTTACTGCTGTAACATAATCCATAAAAAATCCAACCAAACAAACATATAAGCAAATTTACTTCACTTTTTAAGCTGCGTGAAGTTATTAAATGAATTGCAATAAAATTGACAACGAAGAAGTTAACCACAAAATTAATTCCTTATATTGCGTTTCACAAGGTGGTTCAGAGTTAAAAAAAAATGTTGATAGCCAAAAAACAAAAATTTAGTAACCAAATAGACATTTTTTTTATTGCAATTTTTGTGAATTTTAAAAAATATATTCATACGAAAAATATTCCACTTTTTATGCTGCATATTTTTATAAAAAAAAATATGCTTCCCGAAGCTAAAATATGCCAAAGTGGAATATAATATTCCACTCTGGTCACACTGGTTGTAAGCTAGTACTACGTAAACTGGCTTTATACTTGTATTATTGAAACTAAATTTAGATTTATATTTTTAAGCAGATTGTTATTTTTAAAAAGCTGCACATTTATCTTATACAAACTAAATTGAAAATAACTTCGAATAATAGTGTTGAATTAAGGATGTAGTCCGGTGCTCTGCCCCAATTTTCAAGGTTTATTTCGGAATGATTTGAAAAAAAAATAAAATACAGTCGTTTAAATATTTTTATATTGTTTTATAAACATCTGACACTGTACAAAAAACACTGTTTTTATTTTACAATTTTTTTTTTAATTGGTGATAACAGCACTTGAAGTAATTTAACGGAAACATTTTAAACAGATAATGGTTCTGTAGACTTGCCACTCTGGCAGGTAGTTAATTTAAACCTTTTCATTAAAAAATAACAAAATGGCGGACATCTAAATAGAAATTTTAAAAAATCGCGTTTTTTTGTGGAAAATCGGGGAGGTAAAAGGAAAAAATAAATTTAAATGTACAATTCTACTACCTGCTAGAGCCATTGGCGTATACAATAACGTATTAAAATTTCAGTTCAATCGGCTTGATAGAATTTTTTAAAACATATTTTTGTGTCAAGAAAAATGCTTTTAAAGTTTTACAACATACAGCGCGCAGTTATGAGGCGCTCTCGACTATGTGCTATAACTTCGTTAATATTTTAAATGTTGGTCTCAAATTTTTACAGTATACCGTTTTTTATTGTGAATATATTGTGCTTTCATTGTAAAAACGGTTACATCTTCTTTAGTACTATAATTTTTAACATATTTTATTTAAGTCGAAAAATATGATAAAAAATGCTTAGGTAAAAAAATAATTTAAACTAAATGGAAGAAAAAATAAATTAAAATATTTTATACCTGAAGGTGAATGTACTATTAAAAAAAATAAGAAAATAGCCAATGTTCAAAAATATCATATAAAAATATTCAAATATATCAAAATATAACATAAACCAAATAATTATGTTTTTTGTTAATACATATATTAAAAATGTCTTTTTTTAATGCTTTGAAGCCAATTTCAAAATAACTTATCTGGGGTGTCTTAGGAGTCGATTCCACCGATTGACTCTATACATAAATAAATAACTGAAAATACGAACAAATTTTTGTAGCAACTAAAGTTTTTATTTAATACCTAATGTACAGAAAACAGATTTTTTAAATCTTTGACACGTTATGTAATTGTTTCTGTTTTTAGAACTAAAAATTCAATTTACTTAGTGTTTAAAAATTTATGCAGAACTAGCGAGTTTGCAACTAGCAAAGAAGCTAGTACATTTATGACTACTTAGTTATGAGCTAGAAAAACAATTGGTATTTTTTTAATTTGTCAAAATGCCAATAGTTAGTTAACTATAAACTAAGCAACTAGTAAAACAGCTTGTATATTTGAACTAGCTGGAATACAGATAGTAACTTACCTAGTAACTTTTTGGTTAGTAAGATTTGACTAGTTTAACAGCCAGTATTTTTGGACTAGTTTTACTTTAACTAGTGAGTTAACTAGTTAAATTCATTAAGTACGATTCTTAGCTACAGGGTAGCATTGGCTTAGCCCACTTCTGACCAGGATATCAATGCAACATAAAACTTTATGCTTATAACTTTTATCTGAAAGTGAAAGTTTTAGAAGTCGATATGAACTGATTTAAATATTTTTGATTTTATATAGAATTATTAATGGAAAATACAAATTTGAGAGCTTGTATAACAATATAGATAACAAATTTTACATTTTCGTATAAAATATATAAAGTCTTATACAAATATATTTAAAGAAAAGCAAGTAATGTAAAAAATTTTAATAACAAAAAGGAAATAATGTAACGAATGTTATATGTGTACGGACATATGGGCATTTCCACAGAAAAGTCTACCGCTGACCAAAAAATTAAAACTAATCAAAAACATATTATTTTATGATATTATCTAAGAGAAACACTTTAGTTTTATTTATTTAAGCAATTTATGCATAAAATCATTTACTTTGACGATTAAATTGTCTGCATTGTTTCACAAATGAAGTGTTTCCTTTTCGTAAATGTTTGGTAAATGTTTCGTAAGCTTTATGGTTGTAGCAAAAATGGAGGGCATTTTCTAGAGATAAAGAAAAATGGTTGAGGCAAGGAGAGGACAACATATTAAATTTGTTTTTTAATTACTAAATTACATAATTACTTAATCAACCAATCGAACTACAGTGGAAATTTAAGTAACGTAACACCAGATCAAAAAGCCTAATAAAAAAACCAGAGAAATTTTTACATCTGATTACATGGAAAATTAACTAATATTATTAAAGACCTTTATAAAAACATGTTGTATACAATGTTTTTTAATATTTCTTTGTACTTATACTTTTTTATATTTTTATCTTTTTTATATATGCAATTAGTTGATTATGTATAATATTCGTTGTACTATAAAAAATTTTACTATATCTTATTGTACTCACAAGTGTCAAAATAAATAAATACGAAATACAAATCGTCCATAACTTCAGTTGGAAATGCCCATATGTATGGGTAAAAATGCAATAAAAACTATAATTAAATATATAGCTCTTTATTTCGCACAGTCGCAATCCATGTCCGATCCAAGGCACGTTAGTCTTATATAATTTTCTTCTGGTTCCACTTCGAAAACGTCTTTTAATTTGTGAACGCAGCTTGTCTTCCTGCTTTAATTCTCTCTAAAGTCTTATTTAAAGTCCTTGTGAAAAAATTTAGGTCTCCTCACTCAACTCCCGAAAGTAGTAGTAGTAGTAGTAACATTTATTATATCTTTTTCATTAAAATACACAACATAACTTAAATAGGCAAAAAATTCATTAAATACATTACATAAGAAGTTAGCTCACAAAGAACTAGAGACGATTGCAGTTACATAAGTAAATAATTGAATAATTAAACATAATCGTAATATTATTATAACGTGAAGTGAAGTGGTTTCAAAGAATAAATATATAATATAAATAATCACAAAAAAAAGAAGTGTAATAAATAATAAAAATATATAATAAAAATAAATATATAATGAGAAAAAAAAAATGGAGAAGCTCAAAAAACAAAAAAGGATTAAATACTAACCAACACTGAACAAACAATCAACATCATTGTAATTAAGACTGAAAAGCCAAGTTTTAACATTACGAAGAAACATACATTTATTACGAATACATCTTATGCTATAAGGTAAGCTGTTAAAGAGTCTGGGAGCTACTGAAGTATAAAACTGCAGAAATAATTGAAGTGAAAACTGTGGTACAGTGACAAGATTCTGAAGATTAATTCTTAAGTTATAGCTTATTGATTACAGATTATTGATTGATACCCAGATTTGATAAAAAATATCTTTAACACCTTGAAACAGTATAAATGCTTTAATGGTAAGATGTTCAATGTTCTAAAAAGAATCAGACTTCTATCACGGCGAGATCTATTGCAAATCAGACGTATTGCATGTTTTTGAGATATAAAAAGAGGAGTAATTTTGTTAGCATAAGCGCCGCCCCAGCAAACTAAACCGTATTCCAATTTGGATTGAAAAATACCATAGTAAATTGACTTGAGAAGTTCAGAATAACAATAAGGTCTTAACAAAAATAAATGTCTAGTGGCAGCCATTAGATAATTTTTTAGAGCTCGAGTATGTTCCGACCAACTCATCTTGTTATCCAACATTAATCCGAGGTATTTAAAAGAATTAACAGGTTCAATAATAAAACACTTATAAGAGCAACAAAAAGCCTCAGAATAAGTATGAAAAACATCAGATGAAGAACAGATATCTTTACTAAACATGAACTTTTTACAACTGCCATCATGAAAGTAAAATTGTGGAAAAGCAACTTCTATACCTAAAGTACTAAAAAACATAATTCTAGTTTTATTGCTAAGTACCAATCGATGGACTTTAAACCAGTGACTTAAAACTGCCAGATCATGATTTAAATCTATAGCAAGGTTTAATGATGAGTTACACGTAAACGTACAGGCCATGTCATCAGCAAATGCATTTGCACTACTTTTGAACTTCTGAGAAAAAAGTGAATTAATGAAGATTAAAAACTGAATAGGACCTAGCACCGAGCCTTGTGGTACACCTAATTTAACGTGCAATGAAGAACTAAAGTTACCTTTAAACTTAACTTTCTGCTGTCTATTTGATAAATAAGAACCAAGCCAGTTATATATTAAGCCGCTAAAGCCAAAATTATGCAATTTTTTTAATAAAATATCATGGTTGATTGTATCGAAAGCTTTGGTTATGTCAACGAAAAGAGCCGCAGTTATCTTTTTATTGTTTAAACCTGAGTAGACATTTGAGCAAAAATTCAAAAGAGCATCTTCTGTTGACAGACCAGATCTAAAGCCATATTGACATTTACTAAGAAGACAATTATTTTCCAAAAATTTTACGATACGAGCCTTAATAGCTTTTTCAAACACTTTAGAAAACACCGGAAGGAGCGATATGGGTCTGTAGTTGTTAATATTGGAACGATCACCTTTCTTAAAGAGAGGAATTACCTCAGCCATCTTCATTTCACTCGGAAATGTACCTGTCTCAACACTTAAATTAAACAAATGGCTTAAAACATCGCAAATATTAAAAGAAATTTTCTTAATGAAATTATTTGTAAAATAATAATTAGAAGCAGAATTCGAATTTTTTAACGACATAATAATTTTATACACTTCAAACGAAGAAATTGCATCATAGAAAAAGCTCTTAGATAATTAGAGGATATCAGAGGGTTCACTGGACAAACAAGAACACAAGGACATATCAGTAGCATTATCAGCAACTACTTCGGAGCCTATTGAAACAAAAAATTTGTTAAAACTATCTACTAGAATTTTTGAATTAGAAACAGGTAAATTATTTATAAACAATGTTTGAATGGTTTCACTATTTGTCCCTTTATTGAGTATATTATTTACCAATTTCCATTCTTTTCGAATGTCACCTTTTGCTTTTTGGAATTCATTACAGTAGAAGTTATTCTTGCATAACGTTACATCTTTAGACACTTCTTTGCAAATAGCTTTATAAGACGAATTAATTAAAGAATCATTTGGAAATCTTTTTTTACGCTTAAATAGCTTGTTTTTGGCCTTTATTTTATGAAGCAAGTCATTCGTTATCCAGGGTTTAATTTTTTTCAATTCGCGATTCTTTTTCTTTAAAGTTTTTGTATAACTTTCAACATGCTTAACTAGTTGCTTAATAAAAGCAGTATACGCTTTAGAGGCATCGGATTCATTATAAACTGTAACCCAAGTTTCAAAACGAAGAGAATTGTTTAATAACCTAAAATCAGTAGAAGAATAAATAGAAGGAGAGATAGACAAAAAATTTTTCGTTACTTGACAATTAGCAATGCTTAAGACAGTTAAACAATGATCAGAAATCAGAAAATCGATCACCGAGCTATACAGAGACAACTTACAGTTTTCAAGACGAACAAATATGTGGTCAATACAAGTTTCAGACAATGAAGTTATACGAGTAGGCTGGTTTATGCATGATTCTAAGCCAAAGAAAGAAAGTTGAAATAAGTATCTGTCACTGTGAATGTTGCTTTCAAGAATATTTAAGTTAATATCACCGATAAAACACAAATTGGTATGGTTATCATTATCTAAAAGAGTGACTATGTCATTGAGAAAAATATCAAGCGAAATAGAACTATCAGTAAACCTATAAATGCACAAGAATGTGAATTTCATATTATTTATTGAACATATTACCTTTAAAACATCACAACTACGGAAATTAAAACAAAAATGCTGGAAACTTATACCACAATGAACAAAAGCAGCAACACCGCCAGATGCGTAAGTATTATTGCAATTAGCTATAAAATTGTAACCATTAATATTAAACAGTGATTTTTCGTTATCATAAATCCAAACTTCAGTTAAGAAAATAAATGCAGGCTTATTCAAAAAAGATTCTAAATGCAGCAATAAATTGTCGAAATTTTTACGCATACTTCTTATGTTTTGATGAACAATTAAACAATTATTTGAATAGTGTTGGTCATAGCATAGGTCTTGAGAATTAATATTGGTGCAGTTGACAAAAGGAATGCTAAACAAATTATTATTATTATCAGTTAAAGTAACGGGCATTAAGATATTGACTCAAGATCGTCAAGCTTATTTATAACAATAAAATTATCACCATCCCTTTTCCTCATAAAGGAAAGCAATGCTTCATTAAATTTTTTGTTGGGATACCAAGGGTATAATTTTGTGTATATTTTGCTGTCCCTTAACAAAAATCATTAAGTTTTTCTACTCAGAAGTCTGTAGCTCGTTCCTGTAACTCGTAGCGATCGTAGTTACTGCCTCATATTACCGATTTGACATCATTCTGATGTCACTCTCACCTGCAATGTTTCTGTACGTATCTGAATCGATTTCTGTTCGATTCGTTCGTTCCAAATCGATAAGCTTTCAAATGTTCCGATTTCATTTCAATGGAACCTGTTAAAAAAGTATTTCTGTACGTAAATTGAAACGATAACAATGTGTCACTTTTCTCACTGGCTTTGCGGCAAGTGAGAATTCTACCGATTTTTCTAATGTCAATAATTTTGTGTATTATTAAGTTATAAGTACTCGAAATATACCTTTAAAAATGGCTACTTTCATATAAGTCGAATTTTTTACTGATTAAAATATTTTGTTATTCTTAAAAAACGTTTTAGTTTTAAAGGTAATGCAATTTATAAATAATGTCTATTAACATGAAAGTTCAAAATTTTATCAAAACAGTATATGTTTGAGCTATGAAAAAGTACCCGCTTGCATATATTTGCTAAGTTTTTCCAGCACAGCACTAAGTGTAAAATTATTTTCATTCGTAATCGTTGATTATTTCCGCAACCATTAATACACATCATTATAGCATAAATAATTTTCTTAAACTGCAAATATTCACTTTTTATTAACAAGACAAGCACCTACTTATTATAAAGTTTTAGCGCAACTAAAATAATATATTCGAGTAAACAGCTGCTTGTCATTTGACTTACTGCATTATTCTGTATCACGAACATGCACACCAACGATGAGAAAGACACGAGAAGCAATACAATTTTGTATGGAAGAAAATATTGCTTCTCGTGTCTTTCTCATCGTTAGTGTGCATGTTCGTGATACAGAATAATGCAGTTAATTTCGCAACTTTTCTTCTCGATTTGTGTTCTTTTTCATCACGGTCCGAGTTTTTACTTACAGAAACATTTAAACGTACAGAAACATTAGTTGTCACGAAATCGGTAACTAGGGATCGATAAAATCAAAACCAGCTACCGTTGAATGTGATGAAATAACGGCTGACGTCACACAAATTGGTAACTTGCCGATTTTGCTACAGGAACGAGCTACTGGTTGGCGGCAGTAAAAACGACTCGTCGAGCAGTTTTTGTATATTTGGTTTTTTTAATGACATAAATACCCTATATAATCTACATTTGCAGCTCTCTACTTTTCTTAAACCGTTTTTTTTAAATTTTTGAAATATCTTTATTTTAATAATGCTGAAAACAATTAGCTTTTTGCATTTTTTATAAACACTTTATTTTTTTTTATGCATTATTCATCGTAAAATAATGAACAAAAGAAGAAATATTTAATGTTTGAAATGAAACAGAATAAAATTTAACAAGAAGTGTATGTTTTTGTGATAACTTAAAATTACTGTGAAATTTTCCAAATTATTTCTATAAAAAAGGCTCAAAATGCTTTTGGTTTTGAACTTTGATTCGCAATAAGGAAGGATCATATTTCATTCTCTTTGCGCCTTTTTAAAACAATTACTTTGAAAATCGCGTTGCAAAAGAGAAAAAGTTTGGCATAGTTTTTTGAAAATTTTAAACTTTTTAAAACACATCATGTAAAAATAAATACTACGAAAAAATAAAAAAAAACTTCATTATAACTAATACAAAAAACCAAAATTTCAAAATCTTTTACCGTTTTCTTTTCAATAACAACTTGAATTCTAATTTCTACGTTTCGAAAAAAAAATGTGTTATATATGAATAAGCATATCTACCAGCAGAATAACGCTAGGAAGCTGAAAATTTACTTACTTTTGTATTATTTAATAAAAAACATAACTGCGTTTTTATTTTTCCAAAAATTAATTTTAAATATTTACTGCTGAGTACCCTTTTGTTCAGTTGAATATAATGCCCTACTAGTTTAGTATTGCATACGTATCATATTGAAATAAAAGCTTTAAGTTTATTCGTATATACCTCTAAGAACAACTCACTATTAGCTTGCTCAATAAAATTTGTAAATTTTCCTTTTGCAAGCAGTTTTGAAGAAATAATATTTCAGAATAATATTTTCGCTCACATGTTCAGAGAGGTGCCTCTGTTAGGTGCTTTGTGTGTAGGTATCTGTAGAAAGCACGCCCCAAGTAAAATTTATGAAATGCCGTCACAAGTTCCTTTGATGTAGCATCAAGGGAGAAAATTTCAAACCTGTATGCACATCTTTTTTAGAAATTATATCGTGAAAGAATTCTCTAAGAAACTTTGCATTAAAACCTGTTTTATTTTGAATTGTTAGTTGGAAGATCGCATAACAAAGACTATTTTTCTAATTCTATTAGTTTAATTCTTGGTCAGAAATTTGCTGGGGGTTGGATATTATTCCGTGAAACTGATTAAGGACTTTAAATATTTGTTTTAGAAATTTTGACGAATTCTGTAGTTAGTTTTTAAGAGATTTTTATTTCAGTGTATGTATGAGAGATAAAGGTCGTAAACTGCCGCTGATTGTCAAAGCTTAGATTAAGCCTGTTATTATCTTAAACTATTTTCGGTATCTTCTTCTTATTTTTCTTCTTCACCCAATCATTAGCATGTTATTCCATACCGACGTGTTTAGGCCAAGTTGAATGCACGTTTTTGTATGTTTTGCGGGCAAACGCTGTTGAGTTTCAAACGTACATTAAAACGTATTTAACAGATAACTAAACAGTTTTTTATATTATACCACAAGGTCTTTCTTTGCAAGCTGATAGCATTCTTAGATAAATAGCTTAATAGCCGTCGTCATTTCCTCAAAAAAAAAACAATACAAAAATTCTTAACCTTTAGCTTAATCTCAATTTTGCAGCATAATTATTTGGCTTCGAAATAACTCAGTAAAGTAATATTACCATAAACGACATTAATTATCACTGTTGAATAATTAAAAAGCAATTGTGTGATGTCAAACTTAAGCAAGTCAATTTTTGCCAGGCCAGATTTTCTTCTAACCCCTCACAGAATCAATTTTCAATAATAAGCTAAATAGTTTGGTCAAAGTTTCTCATAAAATGTCGTAATTATTTGCCGCCTGTGCCAGCAACAGGAGCAGAGGCAATAAATAATTAATAAAAGTACGCAAGCAGAGGATATAATTTTGGAAAAGACGTGATTGGGAAAGGTTTATTTGACTTGATTATGCACAAACTGTTTTGGTTTTATATCAGCTAGTAACAGTTTTATAGCACACGATTGGTAAAGGAGCTAAAATGATATCATTCAAAGAGCATTTAAGTACTACTGTACGGTTCAATTCAATTAAATTCATTACTTTTAATTGACTTTTATGTTCTATGAGAATTACAGTAAATACCAAATAAAATATATATGAATTATAAATTCTTAAAGTATCCACTGTTCTTTCAAGACGTTATGAAAAATCGCCCAAAAAAAAAATTAAAATCACCCACAATTTCTTCAGTTATAATTGGGTAATTTTTTATATAAAACATCACCCAAATAATTGGGTGATTTTTAATTTTTTTTTTTTGCGATTTTTATTTTTTTGTTTTTGGTTATTTTTAAATTATTTTTTTTTGGCGATTTTTCATTTACTTTTGGGTCATTTTAAATGACCGCTTATTAAAAAGAGAAAACTAAATTCTTAAGGCTGTGTGCGAATTGATCTAAATTCGACTTTAACTATATTTTGTCGATAAGGCGGTGCTTTCTAATTTAGGAAAATAATAATCACATTAATTGTTGTTAAATTTTTCTTGTTAGTAATAAAACACTGAAACATTTTTTTTTTAAATTGGGTGATTTTTCATTTTTTTTTTTTTTTGGGTGATTTTTCATTAAATTTTTTGGGGCATATTTAATTTGAGTGATTTTTTATTTTCTTTAAAAAAATTTTGGGTGCTTTTTTTATGTAAAAATAAACATAAAATGGACAAAATTAAAAGTAAAACTACGCTTGAATGATGCTCATAAGACCAAGCGATTGCAGTTTCCCGCAGATACATGTCCTGGAGTGAATAATGGCACAATATTATTTTTTCGGATGAAAAAAATTTACCCTAGACTGGCCGGACTGTTACAGTTGTTATTGGCGTGATTTAAACAAACGTAGGGCGTACGATCAAAGAGCAATTTTTTGGAACTGAAATTGTTTATGTAGCCTTTTCTTACTTTAAAGCGACACCAATTTGCTTCACCACAACGAAAAGGAACTTCGATATCTACTCGAAGTTATTAGAAGATGTGTTGGTTGGTGCCTTATTATAAAAACGAGCCAAACAAGAAATTCATTTTCCAGCAATATAATGAGTCCATACATTTTTCAAGGCATTAAAGAAAGTGGTTTTCTTAAAAAAAATCAACTTACTGCAATGGCCTGCATGAAGTCCAGATTGTAAGCCCATCGAAAAGCTTTGGGGCACTCTTGCTGGTGTAGTGTACTCAAAGGAGAAACAGTTCAACAGTGTGCTTGAACTCAAAAATGCAATTCGTCAATATTGAGGTAAAATCGGATTAGGAATCCTACAAAGTCTAGTTGACTTTATGCTAAATCAAATTGTTTTCGTCATTCAAAATAAAGGATATCATACGAAATACTAAAATAGCGATATAACTTTTTTATTTATATATTTACTTTTTACTGAATGCGTACAAACGAATGTTTATCCGAAAACTAACTTTTTGTATAAAACTAAGTAAAATATTAATAAATACATTAATATACATTAGATGAGTTTTTTTTTGTACTGAATTGTAAAAGTTTTTGCAATCCGTGCACTAGGGGGCAAATATGAAGGAAAGTATTAAGAAGATCAGAAATGTAAAATTTTCAGTTCAATATCTTTTAAACCGAGAGCGCTCAAGGCAAAAAACCATTTTTACTGCTTGCTTTTATAGAATTTTTCAAAAGTATTATTTTAAGGTATTAAATTCCCGTAAAAAATAAAAAGACAAACCGATTCCTACATAAAATTAATCGCTTTATCGAATGCCATCCTCAGTATTTGCGAAAATTTAGTTCTTATATCTCCTACACTCTGTCAAAGTTAAAATTTTTTTTTTTTTTTTAATTTTTGATTTTAATTGATGCAACGAACTTGATGGCACTTGTTTATATGAAATTAAATAGCATAGGCTGATGCATAATTTTATGCAGATAATTCTTTTTATTTTTTTTCATCGAAACTTACGTTTTTGACCGAATAATTTTAATTTTATAGAAACACAAACTAAACAACATTTTTAAAAAACATAGATTTTAAGAAAGTATTATTATAAAATAACACGCTTAAAAATATTTCTTTGTTGTTGTAAGATAAGGAAACATTTTTTGATGTTCTTCAGCAATTTGTAATACCATTTGCTGTTCTTTTTCCTTATTTGTAATTTTTCCATTAAATCGTGACATTAGGCCAACTGCTCTCTCTGCAACGTCATTAACAATTTTCATATTGTTGACTACTTCTTCAGCGCGAATATAATTCGCGTTGTTAACCCAACGACTGGGATCGGTTTTCAAAAAATCCATCATATCGGTCTCGTGTGGTGTTGGTAAAAATAGTACGTCGAAAAACTTATTGGTGTTTGACTCGGGGTTTTGCTTTTGTTATAACAGAAAATTTTTTCCAAATTTCCATCAGTTCCATCACGACACGGTCAATGCTTTTTTGTGTTATGAGATTGCCATTAGATCGGATATATAGAATCCTTCGAAGAACATCGTTTTTAGTGGGCAACGTTCTTTTTGGAAAAACACGTAAGCCGTGACCTTTATTTGCAGTATGTCGAAATTTGAAATTTACAACTGATTACTCTAAATATTTTACAGAATTTTTAAATTTACCTAGTATATAATAATTATCCATTTTTTGCCGTTTATTTACGAATGCTATTTTTTAGGTTTCCTTGCTGCTATTTTAAATTGAATATATATTAAAACACAAGGCCCAGGGTACACTTTAGCCAGGTACTGGCTGCCCAGAGAGGTGTAACCAGAATTGTAAGATAACTTCGTAGCACACTGATTTAACAATTCTGGTTAAGTGAATAGAGAAAATTTACAGGGCTGCCTGTACCTTGGTCTAAGTGTACCCTGACAGAGCACTTGAAAATTTTTCCAACCTGCTGTCAAAGGCAGTACGTTCTGTGCCACGGTAAAACGATAAAATAGTCAAAATTGTATTCGAAGAGCTCAAGTAATAAATATAAATTTATAATGAGAAATTTGTATTTAAATGAATATTTTTAACAAAAACACGAATGAATAAAGTTTAATTTTCTTGTTAAATAAATGATTTTTTAGGTTTGTAAGCAGAGGCACTCCGCAGGGAGGAGTTTTGTCTCCACTTCTGTGGTCCGTGACGGTTGACCAGCTGTTGCGCATCATGGAAGGGGAAGGCTACAGGGTTGTTGCTTATGCAAACGATATTGCAATCATTTTTAACGGGAAGTTTCCCCAGACTCTCTGTCAACTCATGGAGAGAGCACTCTTAATTCTCTCGAGATGGGCATCCACGTGTGGTTTAAGTGTAAACCCCGAGAAAACAGACCTCATTCTTTTCACTAGGAAATATAAAACCCCCAACTTAAAACCTCCGCGTCTGAACGGCACGAGGTTGCTCTTAGCAATAGCACGAAATACCTAGGAGTTATCCTGGATAAGAAGCTTATCTGGAATGTTAACATTACGGAACGTGTCAAAAAGGCAAACATAGCACTATTTGCCTGTAAAAAAGCTATAGGTAGAAAGTGGGGTTTTTCCCCCAAAATAGTACGCTGGATTTATACAGCAATTGTCCGCCCCATACTAATGTATGGCTCACTGGTATGGTGGAGGGCCCTTGATAAGGCAACCGCACTTCAGAAGTTTGCAAAGGTGCAAAGAAGCGCAGGTCTTTGTATTACGGGGGCACTGTCCTCAACACCAACTAGCGCCCTCAATGTCATGCTTCACCTTCCTCCTCTCGATATCTTTGCCAGGGAATGTGCCAACACAGCAGCCCTGAGACTTAGAGAATCTGGTAATTGGATAGGTAACAACTGCGGCCACACAATTATTCTGAACTCGTCTGCACCCGACAAAACAGACTACTGTGTGCCGTGCTTAAATCTTGAAAAGAACTATGCAGTTTTCATCCCTTCACGGCTAGACTGGGCAAACAAAATCCCCCTTAAAACCTCCGCCATAAAAATCTTCACAGATGGATCCAAACTTCGAGAACAAGTAGGGGGAGGTATCTACTCCCAGGATCTCGAAATCGAAGCGTCCTTTAGACTTCCTAACTATTGTAGTGTCTACCAAGCGGAAATGATGGCTATTCACGAAACCACTAGGATTCTAGGTCAAAAAGACCTTGAAGGAAAAAGTATTTCCATCTTTTCAGATAGCCAAGCTGCACTGAAAGCATTGAACTCAAATATTGACAACTCTAAAACTCTCACTGAGTGCCGCAAATCTCTTAACGAGATGGCAAGGCTACTCAGGATTCACCTCATATGGGTACCCGGACACAGGGATATCGAGGGCAACAATTTGGCCGACGAATTGGCAAGGAAGGGTACGACCTCTAACACCCTCTTAAATGAGGACTTTATTGGTATACCAATCTCCTCCTATAAACTCCAGTGCAAGAACAGATCCCTACGTCTTGCACAAGAACGCTGGGAACGCCTTGATACATGTAGGATAACTAAGCTAACATGGCCTACCTACGATTTAAAACGCACCAACTCACTGCTTGAGTTAAGCAGGGTAAACCTGTCAAAAATGATACGAATCCTAACGGGTCACTGCCTGATCGGAGCGCATGCCCTTCGGTTGGGAGTTGCATCAAACGATTTCTGCAGAAGCTGCAGATGTGAGGAGGAGGTAGAAAGCGTTCAGCACCTCCTCTGCGAATGTCCGGCTCTAGCTAAAAGGAGAATGGCAACTCTGGGCCTTCCCTTTTTAAACGGACTTGCCGAAGTCTCATGCCTGGAAATCAAGCATATACTCAATTTCATTATCCGCTCGAACTGGTTTGAGGAGGGAAATCTCTATTAAAGAGATCATGTGGTATCACAACGGGCCTGCATTGGCCTAAGTGTACGAGTCGTCTATCGGCTCAGCCACCGTTACCTAACCTAATGATTTTTTAAATATTTTCTTATTTGCAGACTATCTGCACAAAAATATGCATCAGCCTATGGTATTTTGTTTCACATACACAAGTGCCATCAAGTTCGTTGCATCGGTCAAAATCAAAAATTAAAAAAAAAAAAATTTAACTTTGACAGAGTGTAGGAGATATAAGAACTAAATTTTCGCAAATACTGAGGATGGCATTCGATAAAGCGATTAATTTTATGTAGGAATCGGTTTGTCTTTTTATTTTTTACGGGAATTTAATACCTTAAAAGAATACTTTTGAAAAATTCTATAAAAGCAAGCAGTAAAAATGGTTTTTTGCTTTGAGCGCTCTCGGTTTAAAAGATATTGAACTGAAAATTTCACATATCTGATCTTCTTAATACCCTTCTTCATATTTACCCCCTAGTGCACGGATCAGAAACAAAATTGCAAAAAAACTCATCTAATATACCTGTTCTAACGTTCTTAAATCCAACTCGAATATTTAAAATATCATATCTACACAAATTAAAGCAGTAATTCAAGCCAAAAACGCAGTATTTGCATAAACAGAGATAAAGAAGCCTGTAGATTAGGGTGGGGTGATTTGAACACCTTAATGGGCGCTTCCCGTTTCTGATTCTTGGGATTGTACTGAGCAAAAAAGTCCACTAGACCATACGTCTACGGTGAAAATCAAGCTTCCAGATTTTGACTTGCAGTTTTTTCTCAGACTTTTGTCACGTTTTTTTTTTTTTTGATATTTTGGCCTCACAGAGCGTTGCTGAGCTTGCCGTGGCCGTGGATCCGTTAATGATACTGAGGCTTAAAGAGACGGAAAACAAGGCTTTCTACAAATTCAACTGGGTGCAGTTCAGGCCCAAGGCCAAGAGCCAAAGTGAGGCGAATGTGGCGGGGGTTGCGGTCCCGCCAAAAGAGGCAGCAAAAGAGCTAAAGTGCTCTAAAAATGCCCAAGTGTCAGCAAAGATGGACGAGCTACCGTGCTCCTCTAAAGAGGCAAAATCACGCGCCAGGGCAGAGAAGAAGAACGAGGTACCATGCTTCTCTAGAAAGGCAAAATCGTGTGCCTCTGGGCAAACCACTGCTAGGCCATACAGGTCATAAGTCAGCAAAAGACATAGATGCTCCTTGCAGGATCGATCGCGGAAGTGGGAAGAAAGTTTCACCAAGAACACCACTCAGACGAACAGGAGCAAGAAGGTGGCTAGAAGAGCCCCGAAAGAAGGACGATGAGTGACTCACCATCATCAGCAGGGAGGCAGATCCTCGTCTTCAGGCGAACCTCCATCACGCTAAAGCTGCATCGGATGTGCCTTGCAGGAGGTTTACCAAAGAATGCCAGGACGTCGTTTTCATCCAGGAACACTCTAGGCAAACTCCAGATGGTAGGTTGCTTTGGAACAGCGGTAATTGTCGTCCTAGAGCGGCATTATTGGTCAATAAAAGATTAACATTTTTACCTCTTTCAGAATTCATTTCCGGCGACCTTATGGCCATTCGTGCAATCATGCCCTCCCTGAAAGGAAACCACGAGGTGGTGCCAGCCTCGGCTTATTTTTCCTGGTGATGTGGCGGAAGCACCGACCGATAAAGTCATAGCCCTTGTGGACGGACCACTGCAGGAGGCTAAACCTTCCTTGGGTCATCTGCTGCTACGCAAATGCTCACCATACTGTATGGGGAAGTACAGACAGCAACAAAAGGGGTGAGTTTCTTTTAGACTATATTTATAGAAACAATATTATCATTATAAATAGGGGTAATGAACCAACTTTTAGGAACATCATTAGAGGTGAGGTATTAGATCTTACTCTTTGCAGCTCCAATATGGCAACCTCTATTTATGGGTGACATGTCTAGGGGGAGATTTCCATGTCTAACCATCGTCACATAAGGTTTGATATGGGGACACATACGGAGCCCTGCTACTCTTTCAGAAACCCGAGAAATACTAATTGGGAAATCTTTAGGCATACACTAAATCTCAACCTAAATTACTCAATTCAACCCATTGTAACTAGGGAAGAGCTTGAATTTGAGGCCAAACAACTCAACGCCAACTTAACGCTAGCACTTCATGAAAGCTGCCTGAAGAGGACTATCAGGTCCCGCAGGGAAGTGCCTTGGTGGAACAAGAAGCTGATCAAGCTCAGGAAAAACGCAAGAAAACTTTACAATAAAGCTAAGCAAACGAGAGAGTGAACCCAATATAAACAAGCTTTAACTAATTACAACTCTGATCTGTGAAGATCAAAGAGGGCCACGTGGAGGGCTTACACCGAGCAGTAAGCAGTGAGCATAGTCTACCAGCAGTGACCCATCTACAGAAGGCACTAGTCAAAGGTCATACAAAAGGCATCTGTTAAACTATTAATACCTGATGGAAGCTACACTGTTAACTCGGATGAAACTAATCGTCTTTTACTACAGAGACATTTTCCGGGATGTGTATTTGAAGAAGAAACCCCATCGGATACTGGGGCTTACTATTCAGCGATATATGGTCAAAAAGGACTTCCAGGTGAACTTTTTACGTCCGATAGTGTACGTTGGGTCATATCCAAATTTAGCCCATACGAACCACCGGGATCTGATTGAATCTACTTGTGCCTACTACAGCGAGGCATTCATTCCATTGTCCCTCCACTCACTCAGATTTTTTAATCCAACCTTTTGTTAGGCCACATTCCTCGCGAATGGACAAAGGTTAAGGGCGTTTTTATACCAAAGGTGGGTAGAAAGCCCGAACAATTGCCTGCATCATATAGACCAATCAGCCTAAGTTCCTTCTTTTTAAAGACAATGAAGAAAATATTGGAACTAAACATTAGGGAGACAAACTTGAAGAGCATCCCTCTAAACTGGTTTCAATTTGCCTAACAACCTGGCAAACCTACTGTCACCGCCATGCACAGCCTTACCGGCACAATCGAAAAGACTTTTGAAGCAAAACAAACAGCGCTGTGTACCTTCATTGACATTCAAGGAGCTTTTGACAACAAGTCGTACAATGTGATCAAAGCAGCAATGCAGATTAAAAATATACCATCTTTAATCAAACACTAGATTCTAAACATGCTGAAAAGCAGAATCATAACCTTTGAGCTTGGTGGAATTCGTAACACGATTACTGCCACTAGAGGATGCCCTCAAGGAGGGGTACTTTCACCTCTTCTGTGAACCCTAGTCGTGGATGAACTTATCGCAAGTCTCAACAACCAGGGTTTTGACACCAGAGGATATGTGGTTGATCTGGTTATTTCAAGTCTGTGCAGTCATGAACCGATGATATCAGACAGAATACAGATCGCCATCCGTATAACTTCAAAGTGGTGTAAGGAAGAAGGGATAAGCATAAATCCTGACAAAAAAAATTCTGGTACCCTTCTACAGGAAAAAGAGCCGAAATCTGGTAAGACCTACCCTGGATGGAAAAGTCATTGACTTTTCAAATGAGATCAAGTACTAAGGAGTGATTTTTGACAAGTAGCTTCGTTGGAACACCCACTTAGATTCAATTACAGGCAGGGCAACACGTGCCCTCTTTGCCTGTCAACGCCTCTATGGCAAAATGTGGGGTCTCAAACCGAAAATGATTTATTGGACGTTTAGAACAATTGTGAGACTTATGGTTACGTATGCAGTACTTAACAAAGCTAGCTACCAAAGCTGCAAAGAATGGCGTGCATTAGTATCACTAGGGCAATGAGAACGTGCCCATCAGAAGCTCTGAATGTAATAATAGGGCTACCCCCTTTATAGATCATTATCGAAAAATAGGCATGTCTAAGTGCACTAAGAATGGAGGAAATCGGTGATTACTAGGCAGGGAATTTTACGGGTCACATTTAGATACTCAAAACCTTCCAAAATGACCCCTTCTTAAAAATCCCCGACAGGATGCTGCCGAAGGTAAATTTCTCAAAACGCTACAAAGTCGAAACCAATAGGCAACAATATACGATACAATATTCCAGGCGGAGGTTGTGTCAGTGAATGTCTCCGCAGGAAATGAAAGGGGGCTCACATCTACAAGGGGGCCCTTCAAGCCTCGGAACTTGAATCAAGACTAGTCTCCAACTGCATAGAACTACTAAATACGCTGGGACAAAGCAACAAAATAGAATTATGGTGGGTTCCAGGTCACGTAGGATTCGAGAGCAACGAAAGGGCGGACTGCTTTGCCAAAAGAGGAGCGTCTAAAACTCTTATAGGACCTGAACCATTCTTAAGCTTAGCAAAAGGCTACATTCTAGAAAAAATTAGAATATGGCAAGATAAGAAATTTCAGTGCCACTGGAACTAATGGACAGAAACAATCTAAGAAATTTCTAACTCTAAGTAAAGTAAAATCCAAAGATTTACTTTTTGCTAGATTTACTTTGGCTAAGACTCTTAGAATTCTCACCAGTTTCTTCACAGGTCACTGTTCACTCAGATACCATCTTAAAAAGATGGGTCTTTCTGAATCAGACGTCTGCAGACTATGCGAGGTGGAAGAAGAAACCCCTGAACACATTCTATGTATGTAAATTTCCGGCAATCCACAGCCTAAGACGCCTCCATTTTCTAAGGGAAGCAGTGGGAAGAACACCAAGGGCATGCACAATAGATCCTATGGGTCGCGGTGCACATGGGCCCACTATAAACTAACTAAATAATGTACAGATTTTTTTAAAGCTTTTTTACATTTATAGATTTCCCAAATTGATGGTGTTCTTATGACTTAGCAGTTGTTTAAATTTGCTCCTATGAGGTTAGTAGATTTAAGAAGATACACTTTTTGAAGTAAAATTGTGCAAGTCATATTTACTTTTACTAAAACATCAGTTTATATGAACTGAAATTTGATTTTAGTTTTACTTCAATATAAAAAGTAACACACATATTAAAAATTAGTTGATGTATAAATTAACTGCAGCAATTGCGGCAAACCAGTTGCCCGAAAGTTGTGTACTTAACTTCAATAATTATTTATTAGAGTGTACTAATTATTTCTGATTAATTAATTAATCGTTTTATCATTAAATCCATTAATGGCTTATTGAATTGTTAGTGATAATATTTAAAATATATTTTAAGCTCAATTTGCTGAATTGCTTAAATGCCTTGCAGCCTGCTTAAACTAGAAATATTTTTATGTTATTTTTTGCTGTAATAAGGCCAACAATATTCTGTATTTAAGCTGTGTACAATGTGAGCGAGTGTGTGCAACATTAACAGAATTCATAAAATATCACTCATACGCCAAAGAGATTTCCTCCTATAAAGCTGAGGTTACAACATATTTTTGGGAGAAAAAATAGTATTCAAAGCAACAAATTGCGTTCTACTTTCTATATTGAATGTGATATGAGTAATTTAAGTAAAAAAAACACTGAGCAACACTAATTCTGCGGCACGGGGTTTGTTAATCACTCTTGGTACATATGTTGATGATGATCTAAGCCTATAATTAACACTATTTGAATTGACCGCTATTTTCAAAATTAAAGAGGTTTATCCACATATCTTAAGGCCGCTTTACATTATCCCACTGTGTGTTAACACATGTCAAAATTTTCATGTGTGATAGAAAGTGCGATGGTGTAAACAACGGAAAGCAATGTGTGTTCTGATTTTTTTGGCATGTCGTACCACATTTTATTTTTTGGTTTGTTTCTAATTTCATCACACATTCTATCCCACCAGAGATGCATTTTACCATAAACTTACTTGAAATTTATTATTTAAGTGAGAAAATTTTAAGCTCGTAATGTATTTTCAAATGGAATAACAGAAGGAAGCAGTTTTACAGCTTATTGAACTTTGTAGGGGCAAAAATTCATTAAAAACCGATTCATTAATCAAAATTTCACGTTTTAGTATAGTGTAAAGTATAAAAATGCGGTGCGACTCTGTGAGATAGTCTAAAAGCGAAAAATTAATTTCTTCATACAAAAATTAAAAATGACAGCATGATGAAATTCAATAATACTTTCTATCTCACATGTAGTAACACACAGTAGGACAATGTAAAGCGGCCTTTAGCAAAACTTAAGAACAATTTGTCCGATTTGATTATATGAACTATTTTAAAATCCGCAGCTAAATTACCTCCAAGCTTCGTCTTCGCTACTTATAATTTAGCTCAATAGTTTCGGATATATTAAGAAAGTTCACCCAGAAAAAATAATTTTTTAAGCGATATTTAAAATTTATTGTTATTTAAAAATGCATAAGAAATCACAAACGCCAAAAATGATCTTTTTTATCTTTAAAAATAGATATGTACTGTACCAAATAAAATAAGCCATATTTCATTAAAATCGATTGAAATGTATTGGTTTAATTCACAATTTAGTGATGGCATGCAAAAAAGAAAAATCAATTCTAAGAAAACGGTGTGGGAAAAAAAGTGTTGTTTTTGAGATTTCACTCAAGAAAATCACAAATTGAGGCGTAAAAAGCTTCGCTTCAAAAACTTATTGTTTTTCTTAGCGCCGGGACTAGATTCCACTTAAAAAAACAGTTATTTTGAATGAATGGTGATTGCTTCAAATATATTTCTCAATAATCTAGTCTTATTACAGAAATGTCAAAAGCAGGTGTTTTTGACGTTTCAAAAATCCGTACTCTTATAAACGACGATGATTTTAAAAAGAACATGACTCAAGTAGAACTGAAAGCATGGATAAGCTTTGAATCAGTTACATACATTATTTGCATAGTCATTTGCATAAACTTCCTGAAAGCCTTCGGGATTATAGTAAAGAAAAAGGGAACGATTCCACCAGGACATCAAAATTATGGAGGAAAGATATCAAAGCCGATGGGATAGTCTCATTATCACAGACTGATTCTGATATCACAACAAAAAATAACAAAGAAAATCCCATACAAAACGAATTTGATATTCATTTAGAGATTTTTATCAAAATCAGATAGTTGCCATCACAAAAATTGTAAATTAAACGAAAACTTATCCATTAATTGTCATGATATATGGCTTGTGTTATTTGTTACATATTTATGTTTATAAATAAAGATAAAATAATATCGATTTTGATATTTTTGATTTTTTATAATTTTCTAAGCAGCAGCAAAAAATTTAAATTTTACAAAAACAATATGTCTATCCGGGTAAACTTTCTGAATATTTCCGAAACTTTTAAGCTAATTAAACGATTTATAAGATACTTTAAGATAATATAGCTGCGGATTTTCTAATATTTTATGTAACCAGATCGAACTAATTGTCCTTAAGTTATGCTGAAATATGTGAATAAACTTTCTTCATTTTAAAAATAGCGGTTTATTGCGAGAGCCAAAGTCAATTGAAACAATGTGAATTATAGGATTAAAACGTCAGTATCCCATGTATCTAATTTGACTCTAAAAATTTAGTCCGCTAAAAAAAGATTTATTTTCTCACCCTGTGCTATCAAATATAAAATGTAAGTAAAAGCAACACAAGTATTATTTGCTTAATTATTTTGTAAAATTTCAAGTAGCAATTTATTTGTAAATATGTCGTTATTTTTAGCAGATCTGCCAATTAAAAATTTTAAAATTTTTTTATCATCAGGTTGAATGGTTTGAAACACTTTAAAATCTCTTCATTTTCGTGTACGCAATGTTTTCTATTTTTTATTCCTTTTGTTTTTGTTTTCTTTATTTTGGTTAACCAAAAAGTTTTCAATATTTTACTGAAAATGTGGTTTTATACGTACAAATACAAAATTAAAACAGACACACGTTAGTTCACTCGCTCGCACATAACTGCTTTGTGTGCTTGTTGTGGTGGACACAAATATGGCAACACTGGCAGCTAGTTCACTTAAAGGACTTTTTTGTAAATTTTTGGCTTTTACACATTGAGTGTTACACAAACCTGCCAACTGTTTAAACAACGATTTCAACATTTTGCCAGTGCCGCTGGTTGGAAAGTGTTGCATATTTGTTATATTTTTATTGTTGTTTTGTTGCTTTTTCTGTTTGCTTTTTCGGTTCCGATTCAGTTGGTTGTTAGCTGAAAATTGATTTTAACATTTTATCTACATATATAAATGTATACATTTCTGTTTTTTTTTTTTTTTTTGTTTGCTTACTTGGCTTAAAAATGTGGTTGCTAAGCTTGAGGTATGGTTTGCTTCTGGGCTACAATTTTAAGGGCTGCCAACTTGGTCTTAGTCAAAAAATGCAATGTTTTTATTCGTCCCAAATCGAATGCGGCCAATTCAATTTGCATTGAAATAGCAGCAGAACAACAAATTTGTCTAGAAAATGAGCGTAGCTGTTTGTTTTCACCCAAAAGTGGGCTAAAAGCTTTTTACATACACATTCACAAATCTACAACACTGCTGAAAATCAATTAAAAATCAATGTTATTGACCGAAATATGTTTGTAGCTACGTATGAGTAACATTTAATTAAGTACTTAAGTGCATTTTCATTAGTAGCGGTGTTGAACGGCTTTTGCATAGCGTATGAGCAACATTAGTTTACGGCTGGGATAATTTGTATGACTCAGATAGAATGAGAGCCACATATTTTCCGTTCTTTGAGAATGTTTGTTAAGCGAAAAAATTTTAGCAAGAAATGTTCTGTATTCTATGAGCTGTATTCTACACATATAGCACTATACGGTTATAAATTGAAGTTAACATTTCAACTTATTAAATTTTTATATGCATCTTTTTAAAAAATGTTGTAATTTTCAACTTTATTTGGAATAAAGAAGTAATTATATAATGGCTTTTCAACCATTTTTGATGAAAACTTAATCTTAATAAAATCACTAAATGAACTTTAAAGTTGAAAATTTATTCCTAAAAGTATAGAAATGGAAAAAAACATGCAATTTTTACTCCATTTAAGATGAAAAATTTTACTTTTTGATCAAAATATTCAACGAAAAGGTCAAAAATATCAACCATAATGTTCAAAAAATAAATACATGACATTTTTTTAACCCAGATGTTGAAAATTTGAACACTTTCTCAACCCAAGAAAATCAACAATTCAACAATTCAACTGGAAGACCAATTTTTCAACCGAAAAAAGTTGAAAAATTTATGTAAAAGTTGACTTTTTCAACGCAATAAGTTGAAAAATTTAGCAAAAATGTTCACTTTCTCAACCCAAGTAGTTCTAAAATTCAACTAAAAGTTGTCATTTTTAAACCAATAATTTTAAAAATTCAACTTCAATCATAAATTCAAATATTTAAACATTTTCAGAATTAAATGGTGTCTTATTCATTATATCATTATATTTAATGGTAAGAATATTATCTGACAATAGTGATGATATAAAGAAAACGTAATTATTTTATTTTACATAAGTATATCTATTTATTTAAAATTAAAGAAAATAAGAATTTTGTGGGATATGTATATATCAAGGCGCCTCACGCTCCATAGAAAAATAAAAGTTGTTCGGCACAACAAATGATCAAAAGAATCCCTTGTTTATGTTATGATGATTCCCCAAATATTTTGGCTCTAGCGATAGCCATTCGTAAGCTGGAATGCAAACTGAATACGGCGAATTACAACAATCATGAAAATATTGAATTTGTTTTAAAAGAGTGGAAAGAGTTAGGCGCTGGGCATCGCTGATTTAAACCATTCTAGCTTACGGATGGCTATCGCTAGAGTCAAAATATTTGGGGAATACATAAACCAAGGATTATCTTGAGCAACTGTGCCGAACCACTTTTTTCTTACGGCGCCTTAATATATATATTTGTCAAAATTTGTGCATTATTCGACTAGATTTTTTTATTTTTTCATGAAAATACGATAAATAGATAGCTATTAACTAGCACCAATAATTTCTCAAAATGTTGTGTCGAAAAACTTTTTTTTTTAAATTTATTGGCATTTATAATTAAGAGGTCTTTTTTTCTTTTGACTGTATCTTAGTGATCGTTCGACCAATTTTCATTAAATGTGTGTATGTTTTTAGTTGAAAGTTAACATTATTATAACTTTTTTGTATCGATTTGAACAATGTAAGTTTATTATTCACTAATTGTTTAAAACAAAATTGTTATAAAACTGTTCTGGAGCATGTAAAAATCTTAAGAACACTACAAATATTACTCAAATTATGAATGAAAAGACAAGGTATGAATGAAAGTATTACAATAACAAAATCAACGTTATTTAAAAAGGGGTGGAGGGGGCGTTGCCAAAGCTAAGTATATAACAATTTATTCTAGGACAAACTCAATATGTTTATCAAATTTGAGCAAAGTCTGTCGAGCCGTTTAAAGTTGTATGCAAACCAAACAAACAAACAGAAAATATGTTGTTTTTTTATAAAGATATCCTAGAATTTGGACGTAAAATTTTCATTAAATCAAACCATTTTATTCATTGTTTTTCGAAAAATTCCCTTTTCCCCACTCCTTCACATGACATATCGTCTACCTGCAAAAATAGCTTCATTCTGACACGTAATTCAATAAACAGCTTCTGTCATTAAAAATCATGGACTACCTACCCCTATCATTTTTTTGATGAAAAATACATTTTTCAAAATGTTGTTTTTATATTTTTAACAAAGTTCTACAGCTTCAAAATTAATTTCAGTATAAAAAAATTTTAAATATTTCAAACCATTCTTACTATTCTTAACGCAATAGAATTTTCCAGTCAGTGAAAAAATGTTTAATTTTTAAGCAAACAGTTTTGGTCAATTGATTCTTTATAAATTTAATCAAATAGTGTATATTCGCTTCTCCCATTAACAAATGCAAGAACTTGATATCGCTCATTTCGTGCAAGACTGGCACAACTCAAAATTTAGTATTTTTCAGGAGAGCCTTATGAAATTTTGAAATGATATCACGAGTATTAATTGTAAAGGTAGACTGAAAATTGTTAAGAATATTTGTTACCCATTATATTTTCTACCAAAAATATTATACATTTTTCATTTTGCGCCAATAGTGAATTTTAGAGCAATATTTTTGCAAGTGTCTGTTTGAGTTTTGACATTATTACTACAAAAACTCATTTTAAAAAGTGTTTAATTTTGAGTTGTGACGATTTTGCTACAATATGATGACATACTTTTGAGCTAGAGAGATGTCACGTTTTGAGTTGGTACTTTATTACTACAAAAAATATTAGGTTACTTGCTTCGATTTTTATTTAAAAATCGTTTTATGGTGTAATAAGACGTTCTTGTTGAAAAATTGTGCAGAAATTTAAAATAAATTTTGGTATAAATAGAAATGAAACGTTATTGATACAAAAAAGTGAAGAAATCGCTAAAAGACAAAACGACACAAGTGTCTGTAAAACCGTCAATTAACAGCAAATCGGTCTGGAATTCACTCAAATTGAAGATATGATAACAATGCATATTTCTGTATATTTAACTCAAAAAACCCAAATTTTGAGTTGTGACGGTCTTGCACGAAATGAGCGATATATTTTGATATATATCATCAAAGGAATGGTACAACTTTAAGCTTTAAAAAAAATAAAATTTTTTCGTTTTAAGTGACTATCAATGTTTTGCATTGTATGAATAATGACAAGACTATAGTTTTTTTTTTAAGAAATTTTAGTAAGATTATCGATAACTCGATAAGTAGACTAGTTATCGATTTTTCGTTTTGCCAAAAAATTGTTTGTTGTTCTCTTTCAGAAAACGGTACAAAGTAATAGACCCCAATTGAAATAAGCTCCAAAAAAAATTAAATAAGACCTAAAAAATTTTCATACATTTTAGAAGAATTTTTTCATACATACATACATATGAAGAAACTCCCAATTGTTAGGGAGTTCATTTCATTTCTATTTCATAAACTAGCTGAAACCCGGCGCGTTGCTGCCACTCTTCCTATTCAAACGCCCATAAAATGTTATCAGTTAAACAGCATGTCTAAATTGAGGTCAAATACTGAATTCCGAGACTGTGCGACCTATATCCACAAAGCTATTCGATATAACAAATTTGGGTTGTATAGGAAGTGCCACTCTCTCTTCATCACCGCTAATAGAATGTAATCAATTAAACTGGATGTCTACATGGAGGTCGAATACCGAATTCCAAAACTGTGCGACATATAACTCCAAAACTATTCGATAGCACAAATTTTGATTGTATGGGAGGTGCCACTCTCCTTTTCCCTACGCCCATAAAATTTTAGCAATGAAACTGCATGAGTACATTGAGGTCGAATACTGAATTTTGAGGCTGAGTTACCTATAACTCCAAATCTATTCGATATCGCAAATTTGGGTTAAATTGGAGGTGTCACGCCCCCCCGACAAACTCTAAAAAATTTTATCAGTAAATCTGCAAGCGTAAATTTTGGTCGAATACTGAGTTCCGACGCTGTGCGACCTTGAACTACAAAGCCATTCGATATCACAAATTTTCGTTGTATGGGAGGTGCCACTCCCCCTTGATCAACGCTCATAAAATGTAATCAATGAAACTGCATGTGTACATTGAGGTCCAATACTGAATTCCAAAGCTGTGAGACCTATAACCCCAATGCTATTTGATATCTCTAATTTGGGTTAAAAAGGAGGTTTCACGCCCCCTTGTCGTACGCCCATAAAATGTAATTAATGAAACTGCATGTATAAATTGGGGCCGAATACTGAATTCTGACGCTGATATTCAATATCGCAAATTTACGTTAAATGGGAGGTGCCACGCCCCTCTTACCAATGAACATAGATTGAATCAATGAAAATGCATGTGTATATTGAGGTCGAATACTGAATTTCGGCGTTGTACGACTTATAACTCTAAAACTATTTGATAGCACAAAGTTGGGTTGTATGGGAAGTGCCACTCCCCTTTGCCCTACGACGACAAAATGTAAGTATTGAAAATGCATGTATAAATTTAGGTCGAATACCGAATTCTTACGCTGTCAACCTATAACTTCAAAGCAATACGATATCGCAAATTTGGGTTGTAAGGGAGATGTCACGCCTCCCTGTCCAACGCCCATAAAATAAAACCATTGAAACTGCATGTGTAAATTGAGGTCAAAAACTGAATTCCAAAGATGAATTCCTATAACTTCAAAGCTATTCGATATCACAAATTTGGGTTGTATCGGAGGTGCCCCTCCCCCTTGTCCACTCCCATAAAATTTCATCACAGAAACGGTACGTCTAAATTGTGGTCGAATGCCGAATTTCTAAGCTGTGCGACCCATAACTCTAACTAAAGCTATTCGATAACAACAATTTTTTATTTATATGTGGGAGGTAAAAGGGGGTGTGGCATTGCCCCTTAAACCATCTCGTACTCAAAGCAAAGCGTACTTACAAAATTTGAGCTCAATCGGACCAATGGTTTCGAAGTATTTTGATATTTTCTTTAAAGTAGGCGTAGATGAATTGTGACCACGCCCATTTTTTTAAAGTTAATTATAGTTATCATACGAACTTATTTACCAAATTTTAATTTCATACGACCAAAACCGTCTTAAATACAGCATTTTTATTGATTTGTGGGCGACAAAAGGGGGTGTGGTACAAAACCTGCAAAGATACACACATGCAATTTCTTATGTGCACCCTCCACACAGACCCCAATCACCCCTGAAAATTTCATTGAAATCGGGCAAGCCGTCTAGGAGGAGTATGCGAACAGGAAGTTTTGCCACTTAATTTTATATATATAGATATCAAAACAGTGGGCGCAAAAGTGGGCGTGGTCAATTTTTCTTTCAGTAAACACTTAAATTGGATTACTACGAACATTTGAAAAAAAAATTATCCAAATCGGTCCAGCCGTTTTCCGATTTTAGATAAATTGAAAAAAGTGGGCCCAAAAGTGGGCGTGGTCAATTTTTCTTTCCGACAAAACTTAAATTGGATTACTATGAACATTAAAAAAAAATTATCCAAATCGGTCCAGCCGTTTTCCGATTTTAGATAAATCAAAAAAAGTGGGCGCAAAGTGGGCGTGGTCAATTTTTCTTTCCGTAAAAACCTAAGTTGGACTATTACGAACATTTTAAAAAAAAATATCCAAATCGGTTCAGCCGTTCTCAACTGATGCAATTACCAACGAACGACATTTGATTTTTATTTATATAGATTTTGGAAATTTGTTATTCAGGTTGTTCTGATTTCTTTACACAGTCCATTACAGCTTACGACCGGCAATTTTTTGGTCTTATGACCTTTTTTAAACTGGCCATAACCCCAAATCATATTTTTAATTTGGGATTATGTCACTTGGGGCTACGTCCGGTCACCAAATATAGTAGCGACTATTCATTGTTGGTTATTTCATTTATTTTGGGGATATTTTCATTTTAAGTTAGTTGAAACATTTTTTATATGGGGCTTATTTCATTTTCTTTTTTGGAATATTTCATTGGGGTTTATTTCATATTTTTCGTTGTGTATTATATTGTAATAAAAAAAAACTTAAATTTTGGGACTTATTTCATGTTTTATTTGGGTGATATTTCATTCCGTTTGCACCCAAAAAATATTTATGATAAAATTAAGAATAAAATCTTTGTAGAAATACAAGCAGAGGCTGCTATTCGTAGAATGTACAAATATTTTGTACATAGTACAAACGTTTGTAGTGTTAGCCGCATGAAAAAAAATTTTTGAATTCGTAACTTTGTACATTCTACAAACGCTAGTTTGTAAAAATCTATATTGCATAAATTTGTGAACTGAACAAACATTGTTTGATAATATACAAAGCGGTGGCAGCAGCGTTCGTATATTTGTTCGTATTTTTTGTAGATGAAACGAATGCGTTTGTAAAATATACAAATTTTTCTTTGTACAATGTAGAAACGGTCATTTGTATAATTCACAAAGTCGTTCTTAGACTGAAAATAAAAACTTTTTAACAAAAAAAAAAAACAAGTAACTTCAAAACCACTACAAAGTAAAAAATAATGTTATATTACTTCTCATTGGTCAAATTTTATTATTTTGTTATATATATTTTTATATTGGAAATCTTATTACTATAAATATTTTTCTTTTTTGTATTATTATCACAAATATATGCGTTTCTTCATGAATATAAAACCTTTAAAACCGGAGCGTTTATTTTATAAAAGTCTGATTATATAAGCGCCGACTTTAAAGGTTTTATATTCATGGAGAAATTAATATATTAATGATAATAATACAAAATAGAAAACAAATTATAGTTATAAGATTTCCAATTTAATAATATATATAAACAAATTAACAAATTTGACCAAGAATTAATGTGAGCAGTAATTTAAAATTAATTTTTACTTTGTAGTGGTTTTGAAATTGGTTGTTTTTTTTTTGTTAAAAAGTTTTTATTTCTTCCTTTTTAGAGACTATGACAACAATTTTCCCATTCTTGTAACGAATTTTCGTACAGTAGTGTCAACATTAACCATCTTTTTGTCGACTACAAGGCCGCCTTCGACAGCCCAATAAGGAAGCACCTGTACTCCACCATGTCTGAATTTGGTATTCCTGCAAAACTAATACGACTTTGCAGGATGACACTGAGCAACACCAGCAGCGCAGTTAAAATCGGGAAGGACCTCTCCCCACCATTTATTACCAAACGAGGTTTCAGACAAGGTGATTCCTTATCGTGCGACTTTTTCAACCTAATGATGGAAAAGATCATCCGAGCTGCTGATCTGAGACGTAGTGGCACAATATTCTACAAGAGTGTTATGCTGCTTGCGTATGCTGATGACATAGATATCATTGGCCATAATACGCGCGAAGTCAGTGCAGCATTTTCCAGATTAGAAAGAGAGTCAAGTCGAATGGGTCTGTCAGTGAATGCAGATAAGACGAAATACTTAGTGTCAACAAACAAACAGTCCCAGCGTCTTGGAACCCACGTTACCGTTGACAATACCTTCTTCGAGGTTGTGAAGAACTTCGTTTATCTGGGATCCAGCATTAATTCAACCAACGACATCAGCATTGAGATCAAACGGAGAATAACTCTTGCCAACAGGTGTTACTTTGGGCTCAGTAGGCAATTGAGAAGCAGAGCCCTCTCTCGACGAACGAAAATCACGCTCTATAAATCGCTCATCATGCCCGTCCTACTTTACGCATCACAAACCTGGACGCTGAGCAGTTTAGATGAAAAGACTTTAGGAGCATTCGAAAGAAAGATTCTTCGTAAGATCTACGGACCAATCTGCGTCAATGGCGAATACCGAATACGGTGGAATGATGAACTGTATGAGCTGTACGCTGACATCGACATAGTCAAGCGCATTAAAATCGAGCGGCTTCGCTGGCTTGATCATGTTCAGCGCATGAAAGACGATGCTCCAGTGAAGAAAACATTCGATTCGGTACCCAGCGGCGGTCAACGCAGAAGAGGACGACCGCATCTTCGTTGGAAAGACCAAGTAGAGGACAACCTGACGAAGCTTGGAATTTCCAACTGGCGCCAGCAAGCGAAAGACAGAAATGGCTGGCGCAAATTCTTAGATGAGGCCAAGACCGACATACGGTTGTAGCGCCAACTAAGTAAGTAAGTAAGTGTCAACTTTTACTGAAAAACGGTATTTTGCTTATATTGCCATGCCCTTTTGTCCCGTAACGCCCACGATTTACGGCGTTTTTCTAATATTGCAACGCTTTTGTCGAACAACGCCCACTTTTTTACCGTAATTTGTAATCATTGTTCCAACCCTTGTACCAATTTCCTGTACCCTAGTGTCAATATTAACTGAGATACAGTATTTTTTCTTATATTGCCATGCCCTTTTGTTCAACAACGCCCACTTTCTTTATCATTTTTTTAATTATGCCTACCCCTGTACTTAATTTCAATACCCTAGTGTCAATATTATTTGAGTTAGAGCGTTTTTATTATATTGCCACGCCCTTTATTGAATTACGCCTAATTTTTTACTATAAGTTAAAATATTTGTTCCCAACCCTTGTACCAATTTCCAGTACCCTAGTGTCAATAATAACTGAGATACAGTAATTTTCTTATATTACCACGCCCTTTTGTCAAACAACGCTCACTTTCTTCATAGTACATTTTTATAACTATTCCTACCACTGTACCTAATTTCAGTACCCTTGTGACAATATTATTCGAGTAACAGCGTTTTTATATTACTGCCACGCCCTTTATCTAATACGCCTACTTTTTTGAACATAGCTTTTAATAATTGTGCCAACCCCTGTACTAAATTTCAGTACTCTAGTGTTAATGTTATTCGATATACAAAGTGTTTCTTATATCGCCACGCCCCTGTGTCACATACCGCCCATTTTTTTAGACGGGCGCCTCCGTGTCTGATACCTCTATCTGTTGACAAAAAATTGTGGCAATCGGGCAAGTACCTTAGGAGTTATCGATGTACACACATTAAAAAAACAAAAAAAACAACCAACTTGAGAAGCTCCTCCTTTTTGAAGTCGGTTAATAACACACAGCTTTGTACAATATAATACAATAACTAGTAAGGAATTATCTTCTACTGGGCCGAAGTTAAAATACCCCCACGGCCGAATTAGAATATATATAAAGTCTTAAGCAAACTGTTAAATATATTTAAAGACATTTTCCCGTTAGGGTTAAGTCACTTTGTATGGTACTCGTGGTTTTCATCCGATTCTTACAAATTAAATACTCAAAATAAATATTCAATATTTAAGACACTGTGCGAAATTTGAAGTCATTAAATTGATTTTTGTGGAATTTAAAGAGATTTTCCCGTTTTGGTTAAGTCACTTTGTATGGGAGGTAGGTGTGGTTTTCATCTGATTTTTACAAATTTAATACTCAAAATAAATATTAAATATTTATGACACTGTGTGAAATTTGAAGTCATTAAATTGATTTTTGTGAAATTTAAAGAGATCTTACCGTTTTGGTTAAGTCGCTTTGTATGGGAGGTAGGCGTGGTTTTCATCCGAATTTGCTCAGATTCGAACTAGACCTCCATTTTTGTATAAAAAGCTTATATTTTTAATTTCGTTATGATAGCTCAAAAATTACGGCTGCTATCGTGGACACAGACGGACAGACGGACAGACGGACATGGCTAAATCGACTCAGGCGGTGATGCTGATCAGGAATATATATACTTTTCTATACCGGCCACGCCTCCGTATCGGCGTTACAAACGGAGTGACAAATTTAATATACCCCCAATACGTTTTTTAAACGTGGGGTATAAAAACAGGGTTTATTTCATTTTCGTTGGTACTTATTTCATTGTGTTATTGCATTATGTCGATTGGGTTTATTTTATGGTACCCCAGAAAACACTTTAAAATTGCGGTAACATAGACATCGGAATCGTGTATTTTTATCTTTACAAACGGGAAAATCGTGCGTCAAATGACTAATATTGGCCGCATTCTAGCCGAAAAAGTGCTCAAGAACTGTTCCACAACTTTCGGGCTGAATGGTATGCTCTCACAGAACATGTTCCTTGAGATGTCACAATTTATATAGCGAAAATATTTTATGCTACTTCGCTACTTGAGCACTTTTTCGGCTAGAATGCGGCCATTGATCACAAGTAGAATAAAGCCATGAAGTTAGTTGTTGCTTGGCATCTTCTTTATTCGGTCGGTTACTGTACTCCAACACGACTGAACAACAGATTAAAGTGTTACAGCCTTATTCATAATCTCGTTTTAAAGGCTGCGTAACTTTAAACCAGCTTTAAACAGCACATCGTTATTCACAAATGTTTTTCCAGCTTGTGTAAGATCTGTGTAACTTAAACGCCAAAATTTGCGTTTAAAGGCTTCGTAAATGTAACCTTAACTTCTTTGTTGTCTTTTCGATTAAGGTTAATGTATATGATATTTATATCATAGACATGCTCCATATGCGACCTTTTTAGCCTTTTTTCAGCAAAAGATTCGCAAATGTACAAGAATTCTTCGTTTTTGTAAAAGAGTTTCGATTGTTTAGACACAAACCTTACAAAATTAAGTAATGAATAAAAAAGTGTTTATGAATAATAATTTCAACAAGATTGCGAAGAGGATGCTAAATGCCTTGAAGAGTGCGTAACTGAACAAGTGTTGAACGTTTGTTTAAGAAAATCTATTGTATAAGGCTGTTAGTCTTTAACTGTGGAGGGGGTTGTACATTTTACCCCCTCTTTACGTATTTTTGTCGTTTTTAAAAGAAGGCTAGATAAATAAAGTGCAAGTTTTGTTAAATTTAAAAAAAAAAACAAAATAAAATGTATTTATTTCAAGCAGAAATATTAAAATTTGTTTTTAAACAAGAAATTATTTTAAAAACATCTTTTTATTAGAATTTTTTAGTAAAATTTAAATGAGGTAAAATTTACTATCACGTCACAGACTATATCAAAAAAATTCACATCCAAAGTTTAAGGTTATCACTGTCTACATTAAAATATACTAAAATAAGATTGTTGAACTAAAAATAAGTTCTAGACTCTTAAAATCAGTACATCGAAAGGTTTTTACCCAAACCTGTCCTTACACTAATGATAAGATCCCTAAAGCTTATATCCAATCCACCCGATTTTCGGAGGGCAATCACTAGTTTAGTTCTTAATATGCTAAAGCCCTATTTTCTATTAATTGAAGAAATCAAATAAATATACTTACTTATTTGCTTCAAAATGTGTATTTTCCTACTAATACATTAAGTGAACGAGTATTTACTTTATTTGTCCTACATATATGTGTGTGTATGTAATTATTATTTGTTTAATAACCCACCGGGAAAAAAGAATCAATTGTGTATGAAAAAAGAATCAATTCACTTTTCCAATTATTGATTCTAGAATTGATTATTTTCAACATTGTGATGTCCTACAAAAAGTAGTACATTCTTTTCTGACTTCCACTTGAATCACTGCTGAAATCAATTCTTTTATTCGCTTATAAAATGGATTCTTTTAAATTAAAAAAAGTATGAATTTTTTGAGTATGAGAAAAGTATGAATCGCTAAGAAGCCCTTTTGGAATAGATTTACATGAATGAATTCCATAATGCATAGGTTTGTATGGCAGAATTGAAAGTCTTTTATTCTTTTTTAAGTAATTAATAAAAAATTATATTATAATAATTCAAATTAATAGAGATAATTATTAGGTAATTTGAAAGAATAAATTATATTTACACATACGAGATTAAGATTATAATAATACCACATTTATTGCAAAAATATTGATGTTAATGATGTAGGTTGTTCCTTCCGTTTTGCTTTGCATGTATCCTTATAGTATTTACATTTTGACTTGCGTATAGCTTCCTTCATATCTTTTTGGGACTGTTCCTGGTCGTATCTTTCCTTGCAAATGCACTCTGCATTTAAAAAAACATTAAGAAATGATTTAAACAAGTAAAGAGCAATGGTTTTTCATAACTTACCAAAAAATACATTATTAAAATTTTCGAACCTTCTGAAGCAGATTGTTCCTTCAACGCTGACAAATCAAACAGAAAGTAAAATTTTTAAGAAACGCGTGAAAGGAAAACAACAAAACAATCGTTTTTTAAAAATATCTGACAGAAACAAAAACATCAACAACAAACAGAAAATACAAATAATAACAGATTGATTCTTTTTTCGCTTATAGCAGAATTTGTTTCAGAATCAATTCGTTTTTCACTTGCCATAACAGCAAGCAAGGAATCTAACAACATTTGCTTTATTATAAATTGTTATTTACTTCATAATCGATTCCTGCAGCAATAAAAACGAATCAATAAATTTTTTTTTAATTGATTCCAATTCATTGGTTTTGCTTTAAATTTATATGTTCTTGGGAATACATTCTAAAATGCATCACAAGAATCCATTCAATTCCTGATTTTTTTACGAATTAATTCTCATTTTCCCGATAGGAATGTGTAACCAACATAAACAAGCATCTTTTTCAAACCATATTTTATCAAAAAAAAGCAATAATAATCCCATTAATTTACACCGTAAATGTTAGCCATGTCAATTACACTTTCACTTAAAATAATGTTTGGCTACAACTTGACTTCACTTAACTTGACTTCCTCTTGAGTACGCCCAAAATGTCTTTAGGCTATATAATACAATTATAAACATAATAGAAAAATCCAAAGTGTCAACATTTCATCAGAAAAAATAAGACTAGGAGAAAAACAAATATAAACAAACAAAAGCTAAAATCAACGGTAGTGCCGCACAAGCACAATAGAGTGCCGCAGCCACTGGCATTAATTAATTATCAGTTTTGTTAGTTTTGTAACCTTCATTATTCATGTTGTTACTGTTGTCATTCGTGCGTCAACTATCTGCTCGTTGATAATCACGGATGATAAGCAAGCAACAGCAACAAAGGTCATATCTGGGTCCTTTCACAAGGATTCAAACCACGTTGCAAAGAGAAAGTGTAAGAGAGACAGAGAGAGATGTGATTAATATATGTTTTCAAATGGTTGATGGTGTTATTTGTTTGGTCGCTTGCTTGCATCATAAACTGGCCATAAGTGATTAATGATTTGTGTGTCAAAAGATTTCAAATACTGCAAACATACGCACGTTCACACAAATTGGTAAAACAATCAAAAATAGTGTCAACAAATAGCATTATTTTTTCAAATATGCTGACTTTAACTCTTATATAGTTTAAAAACATCAAAATTTACTCACTTATACACAACCAGTCTCATAGCAAACGCTATGAGTCTTATTATTTAATCTCTCATTATGAGAAAATATTCTTGGTACCAAATAATAAATGGCACCAAATCAACCTAAAATCCAAAACAAGGAATATGTAAAACTTATGGATGTTAACACAAAGAAGTTCCTTGCCTGACTGCTTTTCAGACTGTGACGATTTTATTAAAAATTGTTGTTTTTTGAGCTTCAAATTTTATTTTGAAAACAAAAATTACTACAAACACATAGAAAAATCAAAAAATATGTGGTGACAATTGTTACTTTGCCAGAATACGGTGTAAAATCTATTATTCGAAAGGAATTTGTGTTTTATATAAATTAAATTACTTTAACCTCTAAGACTAACATTAAATCGTTGAATTTTTTTTCTCAGTAACGTTATTCACACAGTAAAGGGTATTGCACTACCTTAAAATAAATTTATACAAAAATTAATGAATCTCATAAATAAAACAATAGCCAAAAAAGCAGAAAATTTTCTCACATTATTTTGCAGCTAATTAAAACTTATTTTTCTAGACATTCAAATGGCTCGCATTTCAGAATTTATGTTGTTCGTTCAAAACTCACAACTTAAAGCAAGGCAATCACTTTAAAACATACAGCTGCGAACAAAATAATAGCAGTCCTCTTATATTCACATATGTTTGGATAAATAATTCTAGTCTACAAATTTCGTATCCGGTAAACCCATAATCATTCCTATATGCACTTTCAACGCTGGTTTCAAATTTGTGCTCAGTTTCCTCCTATATAGTAAAATTTTCAAGATAAATGCTGTTTTATTTTTTTATCACGTGTTTAGTATCATTGATCTAGAATCTGAACTGCTAAGCATAAAATAAGAAATATTATTTTGTATTTTAGAAAAAAAAATCAACTTTGCAATCAATATATCAATCATTATCGTGTCATGTGCGTTAGCGGAGCAAAAATATTGAGATTATCCAACGAAATATCAACAAATTTTGTAGCTTTTGTTTTAGCGAAGCTGTATCGTCCAAATTTAAAATGTCTGTTTTTCATGTAAAAATACACTTAATCAACAGTTTTTTTTTTTCAAATTCTAACTTTGAACGATTACAGCTCCGCTAAAACAAAAGATACAAAATTTGTTAATATTTCGTCATATAATCTCAAAATTTTAGCTCCGCTACCGCACATGACACGATAGTGGTTGGTATATTGATTAAAAACTTATATTTTTTTCTAAAATACAAAATAATATTTTTTATTTTATGCAGATTCTAGATCAATAATACAAAACACATGCCAAAAACGTAAAAAAATGTTACAATATCCCCAGACAAAATATTCTACAGGAAAATGACATTATATCAGCATAGTTGTGGCAAATGAGCATAGTTCTAGCAGTATGTTGAAATGTGGTGGCGGCCAGTTTACTTTTTATCAAAAAAGGCTGCCAGAAAGTAGCAGCATGAAGGCATGGAAAAGTCAGTAGAAGGCAGTGTGTCGAAATTCGGCATTGTATTGGACGGCAACTGAAATGTTCAAGCAGCTCAAACATTTTTTTTTTTCAGCAGCAGTCTTCCTACGCACTATAATGGCAGGCAAATAAACTCTGTTGAATAAAACCATTATTTTTGCATTGAACTGAAATTTGGGCAGGAAAAGTTTTGTTTTCTACAGAACAGAATGCTTTCGCTCTATACTGGCTGGCACATGAACTCTATTAAAAACAAGCATTGTATTGGCATCCAATTGAAATGGTCTAGCAGCCATCTAGACAACAAAATCATCTCGTCGTATACTGGAAGACGCTTTTATTCTGTCCAACTCTTCTGAGCTCTAACTTTTTACTGGCTTTAACTTGAAATTTTCGAAAACCTTTTCACATGTAACATGTGAACTTGACAGTTATAATTAACATTTTTTCGCCGAAAGTTTGCATAAATAAACGTTATTTAAAAATTTATAAAGGTATAGGGGATTTATTCGTTTTCAATCATATTTAGTGGGACACTGAGAATCTTATTTGGTGGAACACAAAAGATTAGAAATATTATTTACATAAATGCAAAATTAATTTTTTAATACATTGTGGCGCAATTTACTGGATTTCAGAAGATCTGATATACTGGTGTACAAGAGTGACTTCAACATTTGATAAGACCGTCGGTTTTGAATAATTTTCAGTGCATTTGTTAATTACTACACAAAAATCTAGTTAATAGTATAAGTTAAATAAAGTGATGCTCCGTCAAAATACCATATGAATGATAAAGTACTGGGGTCATTCATGAATCTTTTTTCGCATTGATTGCGATACAGTTCGTCATCGTAAATGTTTTCTAGCCTGTCAATATTTTGGTTTTTCTGCTAAAATGGTCAGCACTCGTTTGCAGAAATCTGGGCGAGAAATAATTGCTTGCAGCTGTGCCCCTATTGAAAAGGTGAGCAGATATCCGAATTCGCCTTTGCTATTATATTCCTCGCATTTCCTTTTACTGGTCTGTAACAGTTGTTGCAGAGCGCCGTACACTCAATAGCAGAATTTATTTTTATGTAATATTTTTTAAGGACATAAGTGGAGATGGGCGTTTTAGGGCATATGGATGGAATCAATCAATTCCAACAAACTGCTTAATGTAGAACCGCTTAGTTTGTGTCGTAAAACGAATGCTAGAATTGAGATGAAGGCTTCAGATGTTGATACCGGAGATCCTAGAACAAATCGATCTTTTCCAACAATCGGATCTTTACTATACTCGTCTGTTGCACAATTTGTTGATTCTTGGAAAGATGAGTGACCAGCGAAAGATTTTAATTAAAAACTTTATCTGATTATGCGGTACAAACATTTCTCTGTCAAATTTCGTTAAGGAAATTTGCTTAATTTTTGCGTGTTGGACTATGTTCTTATAGAGCAATAATTTTAAAACTCACCACTTTTTCAATAAAACTGTTCGCACACGTAGTCTCTGGTACTATTAGTGGCATTGCTATTATACCCACAGGAGTGGATTTCCTTCTTTGTCTGGGTTTGCTTACACCTGATATACTAAAGATAAACTTTATAAAAAAAAAAATTAGAAATTTACATTTGGAAAATCTCACTCAAAATTGAATGTCACAACATCAAAGCCGTTCAAAATTTAAGTGAATCGAAAAAATCGACAAACCCAAGGACCAAAAACTGTTAGTTGAACAAAAAAGTTCAAGTATATAAAATAACCTAAAATATATAAAATATATAAAAGAAACCAATATTTTGCATTCAGTGCCATGTTAATGCCACATCCAATTGCCTGCCACTACCTGCTTGTATTCTGCTCTGTACATTCCCTGCCAAGTTGCTTCCACTGAACGCCACTTGCATGCTCTCTTAGGCTGCCCGCTGAGTAAACGCTGAAGCAGGCAGGCAGACAGGCAGGCGCAGACAGCAACCCGCTCCACAAATAAATACCGCAGAGTGAATGCGAGAAGCAGATCAGGTCAGTGCGACATAGTTTGTTATTGTTTTGTTTTTTTCGCATTTATTTTGTTATGAAACCTTCTCCAGCTTAATTAACATTATTTAAATTCACACAAAAACTTGCTGAAAGTAGTCAGTAAATTCAGCTTTACCAACAACAACAGCAACGCAAAACACACACTTGCGCATCAATGATTCAAGATTGATTTATAGGTTTTGTTAATGTTATTAAATGTGTCTTTATAATTTTTTTTTTATTGAAAGCATTGCAGTACCAAACAACACAAAGCAAAGAACGAGTTGATACTTTTGTTATTTGTTTTTGGTTTCCTCGAAATTTGTGTTGAGTGCAGAAAAGCGGGTATAAATATGCTTATCTTGCGTGCAGCAATAAGAATCTATTGTTGATATTTTTCACTTTGCTTGTTTTGTTTGGGAAACCTATACATTTATTTAATTCTTATTACTTATTGATTTACTTACTTAAAAAATTAAGAAAAAATATATTTTAATTTTCAATGCAGCAATTTATATTCTTATGGGAAGCAACAAATCTTTCAGAATTCATTCTATTGCATTTGTCAACAAAAACAAAACACAACTTTCACTCGTATCATGTGCGCCGACTCAGCCGCTGCTGTTGTTTGTATATGTGTTTCAACGAATCTATTCTGTTGTTGCTGTTTTTGTTTTTATTATTTTTTTCACTCAAAAGATGATGAAAACAAAATCAAAACAGTCCACAGTTTTGTTCGGATTCCACAAAAAGTCTTTTAAATGCAAACAACAACTAATTAAAAGGATTATTTTTCATCTATTTTACATGTCCAACAAATGGTAATTTCATAAATCCATAATTTTCGTTATTTCAGTTATGCAAAATTTATCACCAACAACAACAACATAGATGCACAATAACAAAAACAATCTTCACACTCGTTGCTATGTTGTATTTACATGGTGTTGTTTTTGTGTGTTTATCATAACATATACACGTGCGCTGATGCTTATTATGCTTGTATGTGTGTGTTTCGTACAACGAAAAAATAATAAACATAAAATGCTTCTAAAATAAATTCTTCCTTGATAAAACTGCGTTTAAAAAAATTGTTTATCTCTAATTTTAACAAAACTTAGACAAACACACAAAATCAGCTGCGAGAAACCAGGACAAAACACTTTTCTCGCTGTACCTGCTTTGGTCTGCCTGCCGTCACTATGTGGACTTCGAGCAGATTTATATGAAACTGTATGAAGCCACTTTTCTCGCAGTGGTGCCTGCCTGCCTCGGCGCTTACTCAGCGGGCAGCCTTATACATTTTTGAGTCTCTGTTAGCCAGTCTGCTGTTCTGTACAGTGGCAGTCAACTGGCTGGTTTTGGTACAATTCCCGCCCTGCCCTGCCAAAATTGAGCCAAAATAATTTCATTTCTATTCCAATAAACAGACTACCTGGCTGCCGTTTTAAATTCATTTTCCGGCCAAAAATTTCGTCTGGTGTATGGAAGAAACCTGAGTACAGATTTGAAACCAGCGTTGAAAGTACATATAGGAAAGATAATGGGTTTACCTGATACGAAATTTGTAGACTAGTATTATTTATCCATGTAAGATGACTGCTATTATTTTGTTCGCAACTGTATGTACATATGACGAGATGCAATATCTAGCAAGACTACATTTTTTGCAGTGTATAATTTTTGCATATAAAATGTTAATTTTTTTGCAATTGGTTGGAAACTAGTTCACGTCCATTGTTGTGCTTATTATTTACAGTGATACTTATTTTATCTTTCCTGAAGCCAATTCTCAAGTCAACACTTTAAATTAATCAGCCTTTTAATTTATAAGTAAATCATGTGTCGGAAACTACTGCAGTTTTTCAGCTTAAAAACTTTAGGTTTGATCGTGCTAGTGCAATTTTCAATTCAAAGAGCTTTAGTAAGCAAACAAAAATGTTATTTATAAAAAAGACTTCAACTTAAAAATATTACATTTTATATTCTAGATAAGATGTTAAGGCAGCTAGCTATCTCAATAGCGAAAACTTAATACTACTTATTTATAACATCAAAAGAACGTTAACAAGCGAGTGTTTTGTTGTCATTGTTGTTGTAGTTGTTTTTGTTTCTCTTACTTTAATTGCTACTGTTTTTGCTGCCTTAGGTTTTATCACATGAGCGTTTAGAAAACACATTGCTTGCATAGGAATTAAAAACTTGAATGCTAGCATCTTAAGAACAAATTTTTTTAATTTTCCTAGAAATTGTATGGCATGAAAAAGCTTATAAGAAAAAAAGAAATTAAGATGAAATAAGATAGTGAGAGCTGCTTAAATTTCGAATAAAAATGTTATGTTTGTGTTTGCCTGAGGCTGAAATTGCTCATTAAAGCACATTTATAGAGGAATTTTATTGTAGTATTATCGTAAGCTCAAAAAAAAAAATTAACTTAACCAGAGCTGGTTGAGAGTTTTTCAATTAATGAGGCTTTTGTTATGCATTCCATGAGAATTAAGAAATAAATGTGTATGTAAAAATAACTTTCACGTCTGTGTTTTGATAAAGTCAAAAACATAAATGGCTCGGAATCATTATTTACTGATCATAAAATGGACTTAAGCTGTTTGTTTTTTTACAGTTTACAGTTTTTAAGAACATTTTTACAGTTTTTATTTTCTTTTTATTAATTTTTCAAGCTCTTTTTATATTATTTTGTTCTCGTGACCTTTTACGGCATTGAAGCCAGTTATTTTCTCACGAGGCACTAGTATTACTTACTAATGATTTATTGCAATGCTAACGAAATAAATTTGATTTTAAACAATTTTTATTTAATATACCGACACCGAAAAATTAAATACAAAGTGTCCTTACAAAACCTGTTAACGAAATAACTTTGTAACAAAAACAAAATCTTTGCAACAAAAACAAAATCTTTGCAACAAGAAATTTATTTTCAAATAAGCAACTGCTGTGTCTTCAAAACAAAAGCTAACAGTAGTTCCTTATCGATAAATTAAGGAAAAAGTGAGTAGCCGCAAAGATACAATCTTTGTTAGTGAGCGACTGAAAAAGTCTGTAAATTCAAAGATTTTTCCTTGCTTTATTAAAGACTTTGTCTTTACTAACATACTTTAATTTAACTTCGTTTTTGTTGCTTGTATTTTTTGCATGTTTTTCGTACATAATTTTCAGTAAATGAAGGTAAAATTTTGTTTTTTTTGAGCTTTACAAGATAATTAACACAAACATGTATAACATATAATAAAATTATATTCTTTTATTGAACTCTTCTCTAGCATAGCAAAAACGAACCCTTTTGAGCATACTAAAAGAAGCTTCTTTCGGAAAGAAAAGAAAAACTTTGTTTTTAGCACGCGCCTTTTTTATTCAATTAAAATTCATCTTTGACCAAAAGGATTTTTTTTTGTTTTTGGGAACAATTGAGCCAGCGAAAATCTTTGCGTCAAAGGGCGTTTTAATTTTTTTGTTTTAAACACTTTTTTTTCTCGTTGAAAATGTACAGTTTTTATAATAATTTTTGAAAAATATAAACATAAAAATCAGATCTTAATTCTTTCCCAAAATAAATGAGTATTAAAAAAAAAATAGTTTTTTGTCTAAAAAGTGCTAAGCCATAGATACGAGATGCAAGAAAATTATCTATATATATAAAAATGGATGTATGTATGTGGGTATGTGGGTATGTGGGTATGTGGGTGGGTATGTGGGTGGGTATGTGGCTATATCACGTATAGACTCCAAAACCGCTGAACCGATCTTTATGAAATTTTCAGGGAAAATAAAGCCACATCTTGAAAGTGTTCCTGTGAGGTTTCGTAACGATTGGAGAAGGGGGCGTGGTACCTCCCATACAAGCCAAATTTGCTCCATCGATCACAAACAAAAAAAAAAGAAAAATATCTCACGGTTTCAATCGTAAAAAACTAAGATTTGGGGATTTTGTTCAGATGGTTACTATCGGTAAATGTACAAAAAATGGGAGTGGTCGTTATATAAATACGCCCACTTTTTCGAAATCATGGCAATTCCGGAGTTCTGCCCATTTTTACAGTGAAACTTGCTCTTTAGGTGCTCCAAGAGACGTACACAATTTATAAATGTTTTCACGCCCACTTTTAACGCCCACTTTTAACACCCACAAATCAATATCTATATATATATAAAGCAAAACGATGTGTGTCTGGCTGTGTGATGTCTATAGACTCCAAAACTACTGAACCGATTGACTTGAAATTTTAGCAGTCGATTTGTTTCAGGTACGAGATGGTTGACGAAAAAAATTTGCCACACCCCCCTTTTACCGCCCCCAAATCAATAAAAATGTTATATTTCAGTCGGTTTGGGTCGTATATGGCTAAAATTTTGTAATTTAGTATGTACGGTTACTGTCGACAACTGTCCTAAAAATGGGTTTCCACGCCCCCTTTTACCGCCCACAAATAAATGAAAATGGTTTATTTCAGACGGTTTTGGTCGTATAAGACTTAAATTTGTTACTTTGGTTTGTGAAGTTACTGACAGTAACTGTACGAAAAATTGGTTTCCACGCCCCCTTTTGCGCCCACAAATCAGTGAAAATGCTATATTGCATGCAGTTTTGGCCGTATGAGACTAACATATGATACTTAAGTTTGTATGGTTACTTTCGGCAATTGTACTAAAAAAGGGCGTCAGCGCTATATAGCCACACCCACTTTTTAAGAAACCATCAAAATTGACTACTGGGTCGATTGAGCTAAAATGTTGGCTTAGTTTGTACGGTTACTGTTAGCAACTGTACTAAAAATTGGTCTCCACGCCCCCCTTTTACCGCCCACAAACCAATGAAAACGTTTTATTTCAACGGTTTGGGTCATATTAGACAAAAATTTTGTAATTCAGTACATATGGTTACTCTCGGCAAGTGCACTAAAAATAGGCCTGTCCTCATTTAGTTAAACTTTTCGGGGAGTTAGCGTGGAGTGAAGTAAAGTGCGCCAGGCTTAACCTAAATTGAGCTTAAATTTGGGCAGTCGATTTGTTTCGATTACGAGATGGCTCAAGGGAAACATTTTACCGCACCCCTTTTTACCGCTTGCAAAACAACAAAAATGCTATATTTCGCACGGTTTTGGTCGTATTAGACTAAAATGTGGTTATTTAGTGCACATGGCTACTTTCGGCAGCTGTACTGAAAATGGTGAATATATTTGACATTTCTTGACATTTTTGTGTATAGCAGTAAGGCGGTCTGTGGCAGAACAACGTTTGCCGAGGAGATAGATTGTTCCTGTGAGGTTTGGTAACGTTTGGACGAGGGGGCGTGGTTCCTCCCATACAAGCCAAATTTGCGCTATCGACCACAAACCAAATAAGGGATATATATCAGACGGTTTCAATCGTAAAAACTAAGATATTATCATTTTGTTCAGATGATAACTGTCAGTAACTGTACAAAAATAACTTTTTCGTCGCAATATATATACGCCCACTTTTTCGAAATCATGGCAGTTCCGGAGTTCTACACATTTTTATACTGAAACTTGCTGTGTAGGTGCTCCAAGAGGCAGTCACGATACATAAATGTTTTCACGCCCACTTTTAGCGCCCACAAATCAATATCTGTACATATAAAAATGAATCGTGATATGTTCGGATGCTTAAAACTTGAAAACGACTAGACCAAATAGGATACTTCCTTCTACTGGTTTGTTCGTAACTGCTACGCAAAGGCTTAGGAAAAAAGTAATGCCACACCCCTTTTATCGCCCACAAATCAATAAAAATGCTATATTTAAGAAGGTTTTGGTCGTATTAAATTAAAATTTGGTAAATAAGTTCTTATGATGACTGTCACTAACTTTAATAAAAACGGGCGTTGTCACACTTCATCTACGCCTACTTTTGGAAATATCACAATACTCCGAAACTATTGGTCCGATTGAGCTCAAATTTTGTAAGTGGCTTTGCTTTGAGTACGAGATGGTTTAAGAAGAAATGCCACACCTTCTTTTACCTCCCATTAATATAAAAACAATTTGTGTTATCGAATAGCGTTATGGGTTGCACAGCTTAGAAATTCGGTATTCGACCACAATTTAGACGTACCGTTTCATTGATGAAATTTTATGGGAGTTGGACAAGGGGGAGGGGCACCTCTCATACAACCCAAATTGGTGATATCGAATAGCTTTGAATTTATAGGAATTCAGCTTTGGAATTCAGTTTTTGACCTCAATTTACACATGCAGTTTCAATGATTTTTTTTTATGAGCGTTGGACAGGGAGGCCTGACATCTCCCTTACATCCCAAATTTGCAATATCGAATTGCTTTGAAGTTATAGGTTGACAGCGTAAGAAATCGGTATTCGACCTAAATTTATACATGCACTTTCATTTCTTACATTTAATGGGCGTAGGGAAAAGGGGAGTGACACATCCCATACAAACCAACTTTGTGCTATCAAATAGCTTTGGAGTTATAGGTCGCACAGCATCGGAATTCAGTATTTGACCAAAATTTACGCATGCAGATTTACTGATAAAATTTTTTAGAGTTTGTCGGGGGGCGTGGCACCTCCAACTTAACCCAAATTTGCGATATCGAATAGCTTTGGAGTTATAGGTAACTCAGCCTCGGAATTCAGTATTCGACCTCAATTTACACATGCAGTTTCATTGGTTAAATTTTATGGGCGTAAGGAAAAGGGCAGTGGCACCTCCCATACAACCTAAATTTGTGCTATCGAATAGTTTTGGAGATATATGTCGCACAGTTTTGGAATTCGGTATTCAACCTCCATGTACACTCAATTTAGACATGCTGTTTAACTGATAACATTTTATGGGCGTTTGAATAGGGAGAGTGGCAGCAACGCGCCGGGTTTCAGCTAGTGTAAGATAGAATGTCAAAAATCAATAAAAAAAGGCTACCTTATTTCATTATCTCTTACTTATCTATATTAATAAAACTCAGTTTCTGTTTGTTTGTTTGGTCTTTATACAAATTTAAACTGCTCAACGGATTTCACTCAAATTTGATATTCATACTGAGTGGCATCCTTAATTAAATTGTGACATCCTTAGCTTTGGCCACGCCCTTTCCGACCCTTTTCCAATAACGTTAATTTTGTTATTGTTATACTTCTTGCCATCGGAGTTTTTCGACAATTTAATTTTAAAAAATTTTTGTAATTTTAGCACAAAAAACATTCACATATCGTCAAAATTGTAGAAATTTTTAGCATAAGGACTTTTTCATAAGACATCGTTGCCTAAGAATGAGCAAAAAACGACATGAGAACCAAAGTTTTTACTTTCGATGCAAATATCTACGCGTTTTAATATATCTTTCATTCTTTTTTGTATCGTTCAAAATTTTCATAAAAGCACTTTACAAAAATATTTTAAACTTTCAGTGTATATATTTTTATCTTTTTTTTTCAAAACAGGTCCTAAATATTGAATTTTTAGTCAAAAATTGACTCAAAGTTGCTTTTGCTGTAAAAACAGTAAGAAGTTAAAATTTAATTTTTTTACTTCCCTTCATATGGTATATATAGCATTAATTTGCAAAAATTCTTCCAGTTTTCAAAACACAAGAATACTGGGAGTTTTTATTATTATTATTATTTTTATTTTGTTTTCTCTAATTTGTACAAAAAAGTCAAGTCTTAAAAATTATTTATGTGAAAAACATACTTCAATATCTCTTTCCAATCAAAAGTTATGGCTAAGAATTTATTTTTTCCAAGAAAAAAAGAATGTGAAATCAAAAAAAATGGACCTTGCCGAAAGTTGGTTAAATCGTGCCCAAAGAAAAAATATCCTTGTGAAAAAGACGGAATTATATTGAATTAACAAAGGCGCGTACTTAAAAACAAAGACGATAGTCTTTTCTATGCAATTAAATAAAAAACAATAAAAGAGTATACTTGAATATTAAAATTTACATATGTTTGTGTATATTGCCTTATAAAACTAAAAAAAAAAACATTATTTTTATTTAATTTACATAAAGTCATGTACGAAAGACATTCAATTAAAGTATTTCGATAAAGATAAGGCCTTTAATAAGCCCAAGTCTTTGAATTTATAGACTTTTTTAGTCGATCACTAACAAAAAATTAAACCTTTCTGGCAAAAACTGTGTCTTTGCGGTTACGTACTTTTCCCTGATTTATCGACAAAGAACTTTTGGCTCTTGTTTTGTAGATGCAGCAGTTGCTTATTTGAAAATAAATTCTTTATTGCAAAGATTTTTTCTTTGTAACAAAAATATTTCGTTACCAGTTTTTGAAACACGATTTTTCTTTGCTTTTATGGATTTAATTTTTCTTGGTGCATTTTCTATCCATATTAATAAAACTCTTTTCTATATTAAAATTCTCTATTTTTTGAGCCCTCATCCTCTCTACTATTAATTTGATTGTACCTGTGTGTGCCGTCATCTATTGCATGTTTTCAATCAATATTTAGATATACTTGGAGTCCTTAATTTTTGCTTTTATATCTTTACTTCATCGTATAAGTTACGGTGCAGTATAAAGAATCTAAAGAAAGATTAAAATTATGAACAGAATGGTCCGAAATGAATCTATCCGAATGTCATTTAATACAATGGCGTCAAACACGGGTTTCATTCAGAGAGCATGCACCAGAATAGAACAGGGATTCAATCAAACAAACATTGCTATGGTTTGCTTGTTGCGATTGACCATTAAGCGATTGTTGACATTGACCCATTTTCTACCGAGCTCCTTATTTTTTTGAGAAAAAGTTTCAAACTTCTTAATAGCATCAATATAGGTCTAAAAATAAATTACAAATGCTCAGATTGCTTAATGAGTTGAAATTTTTTCCGTTGCGAGAGAAAATTTTGATTTTTTCCGAAGCAAATATAATAAAAAAAAATCCTCCAATAACCTTCAATTATTGTTAAGATCATTAGATTTTCATTATATGTTTTCTTAACAATTTTCTCATATAGTCAATAAAGGATCAAAGATCATAATTTTTCTTTCCAGCCCCGAAGGACTTAGTTTAAAAATCTTTAACAATTTTTCAATAGACCCTTAAGTACAATAATAAAAATATATTTTAAAAAAAAATGATCAAATTCCATGTATAGAAGCGGAGATATGAGCCTAAATGGGTCCATTCACTGGTCGGATAAGCGACCATCGGTAGAAAATGGGTTAATTAATATTGAATGGAGTATTTAAAGAGTCCTGGTCCTGATATTTCAATTTTCCAGAAGTTCTAATGTATGTGAGATTCACTTGGTAATAAGTAATATACGACAATGCTAGATGAAGAGAGTCACGTCGATGGCTTTCTAGAAGAACAACGAGCTACACTACACTCAAAAATATTTGGTGTAAAAACTTCTAATAACTGCGTTTATTCTACGAATTTTATTAGTAGCTTTCAGCCACGAATAGAGTTCGCAAAATGGACGTAGTTGTTCACATATTACGACTATTTCAGTCGAATATATATTGTACGAATACATTTGTTACATTTACGAACGATCCTAAAACCGAACTACGAAAAAAAAAACATTCTGTCTTAACTAGGGCTTGAACCAGCTTACGAGCCACGCACTCTAATAGTAGGCTACATTTACCTTGCAATCATGCAATTGCTTTTACTTGGTACGTGTTTGACAAACCAGGCTGAACGATTTCGATTTAAAATTTTTTAAAACCTAGCTACTCAAGCGTACGGTCAACCAACGAATGAAATTTTTTTACTTATATTATTTTTAATTCGTAAATAGTACAAAACCATTAGTAAATACTACGAATGTTGTAGAAGAAATTACGAAGTTATTCGTACGAGAAATTGACGAATATTACTATATATATATATGCACAATAATTCGTACAAAGCGTAAAACGCAAAAATTTGTAGACTCTACATTAGGTATAAGTAATACTTCACGATAAGATATCAAAGATATCACGATACAAATACTTCGCATATTTTACGAATATTCGTAGAATGTACGAATATTTTTTTACGAATATCATTCGTAGCCATATTAGTAACAAATTTTTTGAACGTGGTTAACTACATCTAAAATTTCCAAAGAAATAGAAGTAGCCCAAGAGAAGATTGCAACGAGTCATTATCTACAGCTGCAGGACGCTAGGCGTCTTGTTATATATTGGAGAAGCTAAGAACCTAAATGAGATTTATTATACCTCATTCTCAAAGCTGCACTAGGTTGGCGGATTACAGAATTTCATCCAGACCTATTTCTCTGATGAATTTGAGAATGTTCTTAGGTTTAAGGGATGGATTTCCTCAAGACTCAGCTCATAGTTCCCCTGTGCTAGTTAACGTCTGCGACCCACGGCGACGCAGTTTGTAAGTAGGTGTATTGTAGTCTCCTCTGCTTCTTCACAGAAACGGCAATTACTATCGGTTTCTATGCCGCATTTCATCAGGTTATATTCAAGTTTGCAGTGTCCTGTAAGGAACCCCGTTCGAATTCTAAGATTTGGTTTACCTTAGCTTAAGCACAATTTTGGTCTTCGAGTGTTAAAATCTCTGAGGAGCAATTTGGATTGTCTTAGCTTTGGGAGGTTTTTCCAAAGGTTTGAACGTTTGCGTCTCTCCTCCCTTCTTATTTCTTCTTTTATAGAATATGTGCTCAATCCGCAAAATTGTTCTGGTCCTATAAATTTTGTGGCTGCACCCCGTCGCGCTAAGCCATCGGCTTCTTCGTTACCTTGTATTCCTTTGTGCACTGTAACCCAGAGTATAGTAACAGTGTTATTCTTGCCTAGTTCATTGAGTTTTGTTAGGCATTCCCATGTTATTCTCGATGATATCTCACAGAACACTAATGCTTTATTTGCTGCTTGGCTGTCTGAAAACTAAAAATCCACAAATAAAATTGTGGAAAATGTGAAATTAAAGGATAGGTACAACTAAGGACTGGAAATGCTTGCCGAGGTTAAGGCATAACACTAGCTTCAGTTAAAAGCATTTCAAATTGTCTCTCACGGTTGTTTCGCCTAATCAATAATTCACGTATGGTTCCAATTAAAATATCTAAATAAATCTATTCCTTTCCTTTCAGATCAAAGACCAAACCTTGTTTGTATAAGGCGCATGCCTTGGTTCTTTGATCTTTAAAAAAAAAATACTTTGACCTTCGCATTTTCTGTTCTGGTTGAATTGCGCACACAGTGGTATTGCTAGCATTTCCGCTTGGAAGATGCTGGGTGTCCCCATAGGTTCAAAGTGCTTGGTTCTTGGCCCGTACACCAATGCGCTTATACCTTCCTATGTTTTGGAGCCATCCGTATAACATGATATACTTTGTGGTTTCTTGACTTGGCGATATTATCTCGCTGTCCCACTCTTTCTTGGTACTAATCTTAATTTCGAAGTATTTTTCAAAGTTGTACCTTTTCACTATATCGTCTCTTGGTATATCGATGTAAGGGGTGTGCTTTGCAATATCCGCCTTCTCTCTACTGCTGATAGTTTCACCTGAACCAGTGCCCTCTTTTACAATGCATATCAGAGTTCGCTTAGCTATTCCCTCTATGTCAAGGTGTAAGGGTATTGGGTCCAGAACTACTTCTGGTGCTGCTGTAGGGAAGGTCCTTATTGGACCTGTGATGCATACGCAGGCCAGTCTCTGCACCTTTGAAGGCATATTCCTCATTGTGGTTAGCTTGGTTCTTTCAGCTCATGCTATTGCTCGTAGGTGCGGATGGGTCTCATCATCATGGTATACATCCAGCAAAGAATTGGGTTGCAACCCCAGCTTTTCACCTCCAGGTTCGTACACGACAGGCGCCTTACATAAAGCAAGAGGGATGGCAAAGGCAATTTATGCTCTGAAAATGACTCCTTTTCACCAAACAGTTAAATATGCCTCAACGATAATTTAAAGAAATTAAACTAGTTGCTCTTTTTATCAGTTTAATAAACGTTTGCTTTTGGCTCAACTGTCAGCTGATGGGCCTCAAAGAATGATTTTTATACGATTCAGCTTTTGACCACGATGCCAACGTCAAAAAAGTGCTCTCACAGTTGCCAAGAGACACCTTCGGTATTTGACAGAAACAAACGTAGGATTGGAATTTTTAGATGAACATATAACTCGGGATGTCAAGGAAAATATGTTCAAAAATTAAGAGACCTTATCTGGAAAGAAAAAGTAGCTAAAACGATAAGAGGGCAAAAATCTACATTTTAAAGAAAAAGAACTGAGTCCTTTCGTTACTATGCAAACAAAAACTTTTTTGGATTGTTAAGATTCCACGACGTGACTGAATACTGTGGTTATTCTATGAAAAGTTATGTGGATGCTCTTAAGGTTATCAATATTACGGCAGAAAGGGGAGTTTCTTTGATTCAAAAGTTAAACGAATCAGTCAGAGATGAATAAAAAAATCAGTTTTGAAAAATCAGAAAAAAGCGTCCAAGCGAACGAAAGAAAACATTGCGTCGTACAAAGTTGATTAATATAGTACCTTCACACAATAGATCTTAAGGTCCCAGCAATAATAACAACACCATTTTGTTCTATTATAACGCTACTTAATTTTAATTTTATTTTATGTTTGTGACTTATAGGTTTTTCAATATGAGCAAATAAAATTTAAAAATCGTAATTTTGCCTTTATTTGTCAAGAGTGATCAATGTGTGCATTTTTAAGATGTAATCTAATATTTTTGCAATTTAGCATAGATTACTTATGTTCTATAAAATCTACCCTATGGAGCTTTAACATACACTACGTTAGTGTTCATTATCGTTCACTGTTTTACAGACAGTTGATCGAATGTAGACCACAGACGATACTAGTATTCTTTATTTACCGTCTGATCTTCAGGCAATAATTCTAAGTGCACAACACCGTGATAATTATAGAAAACAGTCAATATTACCCTGACTTTTGATCGACTTTGACGTGGTTTTTTCGGTTTCAGCTCAGTTGGAAGACGCCATTCCGTAGCTTGTTGAATGGTTTGCGTATAAAGCTCGTAAGTCCATGCCTAATCAGTAGTTTCAATAAGTTCTATGAATGTGTGTTCGGAGTGGCTCGTTCTAGTATGTCTTCAGTGACCTTTGCGTAATTGAGTTGTTGAAGAAACTTTAGATCTTTTGGAACTGTCGAACGACAAGGCGTTTCATGCCCAAACAATCGCTTAAAATGGAACGAATGGATTAGTGAGACACAGAAAGTTCAGCAGAAATTTATTACAAATTACGAGTTTCAGTCAGCATTTCCTTGACTTTAGCGATGTTAACTGTAGTTAAAGACGTTGATGGCTGACCAGAGCAAAGCAAATCTTCCACCACATCTCGAGTACTTTTCAATGCACTAAACTACTCATATGCACATATTTTTTATAAAGCTGATTCACCGTAAGCCTTATCTAACATTTTCAGCAATTCATCACATGAAATTATATTTGCTATGCAAAATTTGAGACTAACTGCATCTTTATGTTTAACAAAACGAAGGCTGAACGTGGTGCGAGACATGGTAAGCAATACATTTTTCCATATCAAATAATATTATGGCTCGTTTCTTTCACTCGTTCAAAATTCATTTCGTTATGCATAAAGATGCAGTAATTGCTTGTTTGATATTATTTGATATGCTTAAAACACTTGTGATGAACTGAAGCCATAGATCACTGTTAACAAACTCAATGACAGATCGCATTCAAACTCAGCGTCAGTATTGAGGACAGTTGTGCCAGCTTAGCGACAAAAAATATTTTGCCAATTTTTTAAGCGGGCTTCTTAATTTAACCTTTTTTGAGAGAGAATGAACAATACCTGCCATCACATTTATCGTACTTAAGTATATTTTAATAACCGCTATCACGATAAATTTTTTGTTTTGTTTTGAGTATTTTTTCGTAATAGCAGCGAGAATACATGTTAAACACGCAAATAAAAGCATTTTTTACTTTAAACACCTTCTAACCCTTGACTAGTACACCTCAAAAAAAATAACACTAACAGTACATCTGGTCCCAGGTACCACACCAACTTCAAATGCTAAAAAAATACAAATTTAGTTATAAATGCAGCTGTTTCTTAGAAACATCTTAAGTAAAGTGTTTTTTCCTATATAGAAAGAATTTCTTTTATTATTTTGAATAATTGAATTGAATCACAGACAAGGTGTACCAGTTAAGGGTTAAGATTAATGATTCATATTCATAAAGCCGCTATTTTGCTCATTTGTCTTCGGAATATTTTACTTGTTTTCATATATTGTGAAATAAAAATTATAATCTAAATTTTTTTTTAGAAACAATACAAAAAAATTCGATATTTTTAAAACACCAAAAATAATTTTTATTTTGTAAATGAGACTTTTTTCGCACATGTTTATTATGAATATCTGTAGTGTTTTAAAATTGATTCTTACCCTACGTTGCTAACCATATGATTTGCTTTAAAGGCCATCAGATGTGAGTTACCTGAAAAAATAGAGATTAAAATTAAATTAATTTATAGTGACATAAACAACATAGTTATATGTATTTCAACAAAGTAATCAAGCTCAATATATCATATATTAAGTCATTAAAAAAGAAACATGTCAATGCAAAAACAACCAAAACACGCGCCAGTTTTAGTCAAATACAAATACAGTTATTGAATGCATCGCACGCGCCAGGCAAAGACATAACAGTAAACAGCTAAGACAAGTTTAACCAGCAACGTTCGTTCATTGACTGAGCCGATCAAATTACTTTTATAGACATCAAATCAATATTACAACGGTAACTAATTATCACAACTACTATTTAAGCAACTAAATTGAATGAACTTGTGCTCGAATACGGTCAATGTCTGCTATAAAAACCCATGACTAATCTTTATGACTCTTGGCTGTAGTGACGTTGATTAAAAAAAAAATGTATAAACATTAAAAAAATTTATGAAAATATTTAACTGTAATTTTGAGCATAATTGTGTAAAAAAATATATATATATCAACAAATACTTAAGTTGCAGCATCAGATATTGAAATAAAAGAGATGCACGACTTAAAAAATATGTTCCTTGACATTCTCATGGCGCAAGTAAAGGAAAGTGCGGGTAAACAAGGAATAACAGACAATTTTTAGTTTTACCAAGACAATGACCTAAAACATACGACGCTCTTGGTAAATAATTGTGTATTTAATATATGTCCAAATGTCATAAAAACAACCTCACAAGGCCCAGATTAAAATGTTATAGAACATCTATGAGATGAACTTGAACCCTGAGTGCAGTATCAGAGATGGGCAACTAAAGATCCAATTCTAAAAAAAAGTATCCTAAGTGAAGAGTGGAATCAGATTGGAGATAAAATTTTTAAAAATTTGTTTGCACCCATTTGGTTGCAGTCATATAAGAAAAAGGATCGGCAACAAAATGTTAAATTCTTAGTTTTAGCATTGAATTCCTTATCTGCCCGACTTTCAATGTGAGCTCGTTTTTAAAGCTTTGGTTTGATTTAATTTTATTTTACCGTTATGTTCTGTTTAATTTTGCTCACCAATAAAGAACGTTTTGATAAAAATATTTACTTCAAGTTTTTTCTTACATTTTCATTTCTGAAACAAATGCAAAAGTGCTAAGAAATGCCTGCCCGACTTTCGCTGTGAGCCACTGTATATAAAAAATTTTTTTTTCTTTTATGCACTTGTGCAAACTTTTAGCCGTGTGCGCACGGATTTATATGCATTTGATCTTGCTAAAATATTTTACGAATTTTTTTGTCATCAATTACAACAGTTTGATCTTTAAATAAGGTAAAATAAGGTTTAAAATAAGGTAGTGAAGTTCTTAGTATTGAATAATGAGATCATTTGAATAATGGATATTGAATAATGAGATCAGGATCCAACAAATTATTTACTTTAAAATTACAAAAAATCAACGTTAATCTATGAAGTAGTGCTTGAGATATCGTGGAGGACAATTTAAAAATCATGATTTTTCAGAAAACTCATTTAAAGACTTGGCTAACGATTTTATTGAGTGCGTTTATGAAATTATGGGTTCCTTTTGTATGCGATAACTTTTTTATGCCATCGTTATCGGCCAAACCGCTTCGAAAACATATTTCACACATCATAAGCCATCAAAAAATTTATAAAAAAGTGAGTTCTTAGGTCGAGTTTCATGAGAACCTATCCTTAAAGTCTTAAAAATGCAAACTGAGCAGCTCAATTGAATAAGTGCAAAAAAAAAAACAGCAAAACAATTTTCAGTTCAGTGAAAGTTCAGGAACTTATAGCTTACTCTTCAACTCATTAGAAATTGTAACGATTTTTTTTTTGTGTTCTGATCAGTTTGGATTTTAAAGATCGTGTGCCACACTTTGTGACATCCGAAGTCTAAAAAAACAATACTTTATAACCTAAGGAAAATGCAAAACCTACCGACGAAAAAACAGAAGCTTTACTGAACTTTAGTTAAGTTATGACAAATTAGTTCGTTGCTGTCGACACTACAATCCCCATTTCATTACCTATCGCCAGCTGCAGAGGCGGCGTAAGGCGTGGTCGATGGCGGCCACCACCTACGGCCTCACAGCCCTCAAAGGCTTATGCATTAGGTACCTAAAAACCGTGACTACACAAACAAATTTTACTCGTCATAAAACGATAAAAATTAGTAGCAACTCTCCGAAATGTCAAATTTAAAAACAATTAATTAATTTTTTCTTTCGTTGTTAAATTTTTGTAATGCATCAATCTGTGTAAACGTAGCAATTGGACTGGAGAAATTTTACTCATGCAATTCTGGAAGAGCTCGAAAAAATGACTTAAATGACTTAATGACAAACCAAGGCTGCGTCCGCCAGCCTGATAATCCGTCTCAGCAAAGATGGAGATGACATCGTCCTGATCCAGGAGCCATGGGTAGTCTGTGGCCTGGTATGCGGACTCAGGACTCCAGCATATACGCTTGTGTATACTAAATCACAAGGTAAACCAAGAGCGTGTATTTTAATTAAGAAAAACCTGAGTGTATTTACTCTCTCTAATTTCAGTAACAAAGACACCGTGGCTATAAGCGTCGAGATGGGCCAGAACAGCTTGTGGCTCGTCTCAGCATACCTCGCGCACGACCACGAAGTCCTCCCAGAAGACAACTTTAAAAATTTGGTCTCCACAGCAGCATCAAAAGCAAAGGGCCTAATTATCGGGTGCGATGCAAACGCTCATCATGTGATCTGGGGTAGCTCAGACACCAACAAACGGGGTGAGTTTCTATTTGACTTCGTCCTCACAACTAATCTTAATATATGCAATATAGGTAATGAACCCACCTTTATTATAAGTAATAGACAGGAAGTTCTAGATATTACCCTTGCCTCTGACCATATATCTAACAGGGTAAAAAACTGGAGAGTTTCTAATGAACACTCCTTCTCAGACCATAGATATATTCTCTTTGATGTTGATAACTTTGACTCGAGATCATGCGAATTTCGCAATCTTAAACAAACCAATTGGGATCTTTATATAAATTCCTTAAATACAGATCTCTCAATTGGACCAACTAATCGTCCTTCCAATAAACAATCTTTAGACAACTTAGTTAACAGACTCACTAAATCGCTAAATAAAGCTCTAGATACTGCTTGTCCGCTAAAAACATTGAGGGGGAAGCAAAAGCCTCCTTGGTGGAATAAGGGACTAGAAGATCTCCGGAAAAAGACCAGAAAACTTTTCAAGTTTCAAGGGCAAAGACCACAAGATCTACAGATACGTTGTCATTTTATAAAATAGCCCTCAAGGAATATAAAAATGAACTACGAAAAGCACAAAGACAGTCCTGGAGGACCTTCTGTGAAAATATGTCACAGACCTCTGAGGCGTCAAGGCTCAGGAAAATTCTAGCTAAGGCTCCCTCCAATCCAAGCTTCATGAAAAAAGAAGATGGTACTTGGACCACAAGCAGTGAAGAATCTCTGAACGTTTTAGTAGAAACCCACTTTCCGGGATGTTCAGAGATATACAACGATCCAATCCAGGAATATCAGTTACCACCTGTGAACAGATCTCTAGAAATACTCTCGCAAACAAAGCTCGAATGGACAATCAGTAGCTTCAAACCATTTAAGTCACCAGGACCAGATGGTATAGCCCCCATTGAAATCCAAAAGTCGTATGGCATCATTAAGGAGCGGCTTTTGCTGATCTACCAAAGCTGCCTTGACCTAAACCACATTCCCCAGCGATGGCGTAATGTGAAGGTTATCTTTATACCTAAGGCAGGAAAAAGCTCACACGTAAACCCAAAAGACCTTCGACCAATTAGTCTCTCATTTTTTCTTCTAAAAATCCTCGAGAGATATTCACTTGAGATCCATGATAGAAAAGAAGCCATTATCTCTAGCTCAACATGCTTACACCAAAGGCAAATCAGTGGAAACAGCTCTCCACTCCATAATCTCCATCATTGAAAAATCCCTCTATCTGAAGGAATATATAATGATAGCTTTTATTGATATAGAAGGAGCCTTTAATAACGTCGAGGCAGGGGCCATCACCAGTGCGCTGACGGAGCTTGGGGTGGATGCCGCGCTGATAGCACTCATAAACCAAATGCTAGTTGGCAGGATTATAAGTGCAAAATTTGGAGCGGCATCCACGCTAAGTTCTGTACCAAGAGGAACCCCTCAGGGAGGGGTTCTATTGCCTCTTCTCTGGAATTTAGCAGTGAATGAACTGCTAGGCAAACTAGAACTAGAGGGGTGCAGGGTGATAGCATATGCCGATGACGTTGCTATTGTTACCTCTGGAAAATATATATCTACTCTCCGAGACATTATGAAAAACTGCCTAAATACTCTTGTCAACTGGACTATCAGCTGTGGGCTCAGCGTTAATCCTAATAAAACTGAGTTAGTAGTTTTCACAAGAAAACACAATGTACCTCAAATTAGCCCTCCTAAACTGGGAAATACAAGTCTTATCTTCTCAGATCAAGCAAAATACCTGGGCCTTATACTGGATAGGAAACTAAACTGGAAGCCTAATCTGCTCGAAAGAGCCAAAAAAGCGAACATTGCCCTATACTCTTGCAAAAAGGCGGTGGGTAGCAAATGGGGTTTACAGCCAAGTGTTACTCACTGGCTTTATACAGCAGTTGTAAGGCCAATATTGCTATATGGTGCTATTGTCTGGTGGCATGCATTCGAAAAACAGACTCACCATAACCTTCTCCGTAAAGTTCAAAGATCAGCTGAACTGTGCATTAGCGGAGCCCTAAGAACCACTCCGACAGACGCATTAGACACAATGCTCCATCTTACACCATTTGATATCCTAGCTAAACAGATGGCCGCTAATACAGCCATCCGCCTAGTAGCCACCTCCCAGTGGAAACACTAGGACATTCTTGTATCAGAAAATTTCTCCCTCCTTTACCTAGGTCCATTGACTACATCACACAAAAACTACTCTTTGAGAGAAAGTTCGATGTATCCCTTCCCTCTTGAGAAGAGTGGGAACAAGAAAACCATTCACCTCACAATGTCATTGAGATCTTTACGGATGGATCAAAACTAGATGGCAAAGTAGGTGGAGGAGTCTACTCAGAAGCATTAAGCATCAATATAGCCTTCAGGCTCCCTGACCATTGCAGTGGATTTCAAGCTGAAATCGCTGCTATACATGAAGCGCTAACTTGGCTTCAGAAAAATGATATATCTTCCATGGATATATGCATACTTTCTGACAGTCAGGCCGCTCTGAAAGCCGTAGGAACTGTTGAAATAACATCTGAAACAGTTTTCAACTGCCGCAGATCTCTAAACGAGATGGCAGAGCAGCTCAAAATTATCCTATGCTGGATTCCTGGACACAGGGATTTTCTAGGTAACTGCAGAGTAGATGAACTCGCTCGCACAGGTACTACCAAACAACTATCTTCAGACAAGACAAACCTTGGTATTCCTCTCACCACATGTAAACTCCTTACACATGAGTTATCCTGTATTAACACCAACAAAAGATGGTCAGCAGGTAACACTTGTAATATAGCACGGCAAATCTGGCCCAAACTCAATCTGAAGCGTTCAAAAGAACTCATATCTCTTAGTAGAGATCACATTGGCACCATAATAGGGATCCTGACAGGGCACTGCCTTATTGGCAGGCACGCTCTAAGATTAAACATACCCCACAACGACTTCTGCAGAAGCTGTAGAGATGAGGAGGAGGTGGAATCTACAGAACACCTTCTCTGCACCTGCCCAGCGTTGGCTCAAAAACGTTTTCTTCACCTAAACAACTGGTTTCTCAGAGACCTCGAAGAACTCTCGGAAATATCGATATACCGAATCCTAAGCTTTGTGAACAGCTCAAGCTGGTTTGAATAGAGAAGGGAGGGCCTTATTGGCCTAAGTGCGTCTCAATTTGAGGCAGCCACTTTAACCTAACCTAACCTACGATAATGCACTGTGTGAATCGTGTAAAACATGCTAGCTGGGTAAAATTGATTTTCTCACTTTGAGAGAATAACTGTAAAAGCTTATGAGTTATGATCTAAAAAAGATAGTATTATGAATTTTTTCACTCGATTATAAGTATTGAGTAATAAGGAGTGTTAGACAGGTATTTAGTTTTAAATATTATATTATGATTATCAGTTGAAAAAAATGCACTTTTAAAAATGCAAGTGCAGTGTTAAACAGTAAAATTTTTAAATGTGTGCAATGCAATTTCAAGTGGAAGGTATGAGATATAATCTTATTAAAAAAAATGAGAAAATGGATACATATTTGTAAAATTTTAAAACCGCCAGAAGCACTTTTTCTGCGTTATAAGTTTTTTTTTTAACTCCAGAAGGTGGAACTTATTTGACACCGCTTGACACCGGCCTGATTTTTCAGTATATGTCTAGTACGTGTTTATCCATTATTTTAAAACTGATTTAGGATACACATTCTCCATCACTAAATGGGAGTTGTATAAAATTTGGTGAAAATTTTTGAAGAGTTTGAAGTTTGTTTATCAATTTTAAAGTTACCACATAAATAAAACCGAGTTGTATAAATAAAAATAGGCATAACAAACAGGGGCACGGTAGGCACAGCTGTCATATAAAGCATTCATTTAGTGTGGGTATCTAATTTTTGGAAGTGCCGCAAACAAAAATCGTAAACAATTAAAATAATCGTTATGCATGTAGCAATTAAAAAATACAAAGATATAATTTTGTCCAGCATGCATGGACTACACGATTTACTGTGCAATAACGCCAATAATGCAGACTTAAATAGTTGAATTAAACCTCGAATATTAAACATTAAGGGCATTTTTTACATCCTGCATAGTATCATTGCTGGATTCTGCTGTTGGTAAACGCTACCAAATCTTCTTCTCAGGTTGGCCTTTCAGCCTTGTAATTAGTCATACCCCTTCTTTTAGATTCATAACAACTTTATTTTTATGTATTAAGGCGGTGGTCTAGTGCACGTTATAAATTTAAAGTATTTTTAGGATTTTGTTTAAAAAGTTAAAATATTGAACAACGATATTTAAACTTTTAAGGTTAACACTCATTCATCATAAAAAAAATGAATTTTTTAATTTAAAAAAATGTTGATCATGTTCAAAATGGCGCTCAATAAGACCCTCTCAAAGAAAAGGGGCCTGGGCGGTGTTGTAGATTTTGACTCTTTTATTTGTCTGAAAAAACCTAAAATATTATTAATTACTATGAGTTAACACTAATGAGCTATAGCTGGAACAAGCAAGAAAAAAATATTGAAAATTGACAGAATGACGCGTGTTTGAAATTTAAGTTTTAAAATCAGCTTGTTTTTTACGAGTTATTAACAGCCCTATTCTGGCAAATTAACAATTTGTTAACCAGTATTTTGAATATTTCTACGTGTTTGTTGTAATTTTTTTATTTTAAAACAAAATTTGAAGCTCAAAAATATAAAATTTTGATAAAAATTATCAACTGCTTTTCAGTTATTGACAATTTCATTAACATATTTTGTTTTTTGAGCTTTAAGTTTTGTATTGAAAACAGCAAACATATAGAAATATTCAAAATACTGGTTAACAATTTGTTAATTTGCCAGAATAGGGCTGTAAGTGTAAACTATTTGATTTTTTGAAGTAAAACTTTGATTCTGTTCCAGCGATATCCACTGATGTGAAAAACACATTCAAATTTCAGATGACTCGGCTAAAGAATTTTTGTTTTATCAACAACACCATGCCGAAAACAGGAGTTTTGATATAAATGAGTATAAAGATAATGAAGAGAATGTAGACGAAACACTGTGGCTCTATAACTACTAAAACAGATGTAGAAGCGGAAATAACGTCATTATCATTACAAAATGTAACAGTTTATTCTCGAAAGACTGTACTTTTGAAATATCAAAAAAAAAGAATCGATTTAACATAAGCCTGTGCAACATATAGTACAGATGCCGATGCAATGTATGACATTGGAAGATGTCAAACATTCGTTTTAAGTTCCTAAGACCATTATAACTTTAAAAAAAGTGGACTTCAGATCAAAATTTCAAATTTGACTGGTGTGTTTTGGTCATGCGGTACTACAGGGTCCGCCATCTAACGTTTTTTTTTTCAACTAGTGCTTATTTCGTGAATGGTAACACTTAGCTCATGTCTGATTTGATAGAAAATTAGTTTTATCCTTCCGCTTATATAAATACAACGCTGGAAAATATTGCGACATTACTTTGAAAATCATGGTAATGTTGCAGAATGTGTGCGAAAATTGCGTACGGATTTAGGAAGAAGAGAAGCACCGTCAGCTCCGTATGTTCGTTATCTTGTGAAAAAGTGAAAGAAACTGGCATCTTCATCGATAAACCAAAGCGTGAAAAGCCAAAAGCAGTGCGTACACCCGAGAATATTGCTGCTGTGGCAGAAAGTGTGCGTGAAGCGCCTTCAACATCAATTCACCGTCGTTCTCAACAATTGAACATTTCGGAGACATCATTGAGACGAATTTTGCATAAAGGCCTTGGTATGACGCCATACAAAGTCCAATTGGTTCAGGAGTTGAACCCAACTGACCACCCAATTATTTTTTTTCAAAAAAAAACGTTATTTGGCGGACCCTTTACTTCACTATTGACATCTTTCTTGCTCTTGTGAGTCGCCTCACCGATACGATTCTGTCGGAGTGCGCTTTCATTCTATGTATAACAGCCACTGAGGTAGACTTAGAAAGGAGAAAACCGACGCCACTCTCTCTCCTTTGGGTGGGTTGGTTTAAGGTATGAGGACTTTTTGACCAGTTATTGTTGTGACTTTCCCCAAGTCAGCCCATCTGATTTCGCAAAGACCGAGCAGTAGAAGTTGGTACCGTTGGAACTATTTGCATAGTTTGCGATAGTTTAGATGGTTCTAGCAGTGTACACACATTCCATGTTCCTATTCGTGATCCGTTTTTCATGCTGAAGGTCCTCATCAAGTTATCCGATTTATTCGATTTATTATTTTCTTTGTTTATTTTGGTTTCAGTTATATAAAAAAGTTTAGAGTTGGTAGGGTATTGGCCTTTCTGCCTCTGAGCCTGGTTCTGGAGCTGCCAGGATGAAAAGGCGTAAGAATTTTCTCCCCGCTGATCAAAAGGGTTAGCGAAACCGGGGTCACCAAGTAATACAGGACAGTGGGTGAGGTTTTCAATTGAAAAGTAGAGACTATGTTCTACGCACCACTTTCTCATTAGAAATAGAAATAGAGTTTGAAATCAAATTGGAATATATATATATTAGATGGGTTCGTTTTCCAAAATTATTCCAGAACTTTCCTGTCAGGCCAGATTGTAAACACTGGATATGTTATAAGGTCGTGACGTAAAAACAAATCCTGAAAACAAATGCAAATCCTGGGCGCTATTCAGTGAAATCGCGAATTCAAAATGTGAATTTGAAGAAGTATAAAATCGATGCTTCAAATCGAGTTTCTTATTTACATTTGAGCCATAAAAAAACTTTTGACCATAACAGGTTCTAATGTAAAATTCTACTTTTAATCCAAATATGCCATCATATTTTTACAGAAATTAGTCCTTGACCCCATATTGGCCTACTTTACAAAGAATTTCCTAATTTTTTCTTTCGATTTTAAGCTAGAAACTTTACCTTTGCCTAGATGGCTCCACTTTTCGCAAAATTAAATTTTGTAGGATTGTTGGCCATTTTATGAAGTTTCGGAAAAATGGAAAAATTATCCAAATCAGATCATTTTTACGACAGAAAAAGATCCTTTCAAGTTCATATATAATAAAAACGAAAACAACAACAACGGTATCGTTTTGAAATCGGTTGTCGTCTCGAAATTCAACATTGATAGCTTCGTTAAGTCAAACACCCATAAATTTTTATGACTTATTATTTGCGAACGATTCCAAAGAAGAAGATCCCATGAGCATCGATCCAAGTTGTTGGCTCAATAACGAAAAATATTTACGAGCTGAGGAAATGGTCAGCAAAATTGTTGTTGTGAACGATTGTGCTGAAAGGCAATAAATGTAATAACTCTATTCAATACAAATGCTACCAACTTAGAATCCGAAAAACAGTTGACTTTGCAAGTGATAGAGGAACACAAGCAACTTTATCAGCACAACATAATAAAGAAAGAAATAATTTCAAATATGCAGAAAATAAAGTAAAGTAAATGTATTCAAAAATAATTTTTTGCCCAAAAATTAGCTCCACAATAAAATTATCTCCCTTTACTTCCGATTAACTTAAGCCTTTCCACATAATCGTTCACAATTAACAATTTCACTGACCATTGCAAGTCGAATGAGTGCATCTTAAAAATACCCTAAGTGTTAGAAAAAGGTCTGTCGACGTCACAATCGTTCGTTTCTTGCTGATTTTCAGTTTTTTCTTATATACTAAAAGTCACGTAAACTTACCAATTGAAATGAATTACCTTATTTACTTTTGTTATCAAATCTTACTTTTTGTATTGAACCTTCTGCTTGTTTTAGATATTTCGATCTTGTATTGGAAGTGTAGACTGAACATCGCCTAAAGCTATGGCTTTAATTCCCTTAGTCTTAAGCTGTCTTATTATTAAAAACCACAGATTGGTAAGGTTGTAATCATATTCTTAAATCTTAGATTATCTCTAAAATCCTAAGGAAATTCTCAAAAATATTCTATCATTAAATACTTTCGAAAACTGCTGATAAATTAGAAGAAATATTCTCATTTTATGTTCTCATAAATTACACGAAATGTTCTATCATTAAATACTCTCCAAAAATCTTATTTATACTATTGCTAACTTGCCAGCTTGGTTATTCTCCAATCCATGTATTATTTTATACAAAATTCTAACATAATATTTCATTCCATTAAATATTCTCAAAAATCGAAAATAATATTGGAGTTTTGGTTTTCCAACTGGATGTTCTTATCCAGTAAGATTGTTTCGAATAAGATTGTTTTGAATAAGATTGTTTCGATTATTAAGTTCTATATATGTCTGGTTGGTCTAACTAGATTCTTACACCCTTTTTTGCAATTAGAAAGGAACGATCCATCTCCTGGACGCCGCGATATACCGATTTTAAACAAGGTCATAGATACAGAACTTGTCTTGCAACATCTTCGTTAATTTGACGATAACAATGATATCCCTTATTAGTCGGAGATCATTCTTCAAAGCAACAGATGGCAAGTGGCATTTAAAGCAATAACACATATATACGTTGACGATGATCAATTTTATGTTTTTAATTTCATTGTCAACATGCAGAAAACAAAGTAAATTAAATTTTATAAAAAATAAACGTTTTCTCAAAAGTCGGCTAAACATAGTATTATTTTTTCTGTCATAAAAATGATCTGATTTGAATAATTTTTTTTTTACTAAACTTTATAAAATGGCCAACAACCCTGTAACATTTAAATTTGAGAAAAGTGCAGTCATCTAGGCGAAGGTAAAGTTTCTAGCTCAAAATCGAAAGAAAAAAAATTAGTTCTTAATAAAGTAGGCCAATACGGGGTCAAGGACTTATTTTTGTAAAAATCTGATGGCATATTCGCATTAAACGAACAATTTTACATTAGAATATGTTATGGTCAAAACTTTTTGTATGGCTCATATGTCAATAGGAAACTCGATTTGAAACATAAATTTTATACTTCTTCAAATTCACGTTTTTTAGTGGCGCCCAACCAGTTTGAGATTTTTCTGGATTTTTTTTTTGCGTCACGACCTTATAGTATATCCAGGATTCAAAATCTGGCCTGGCAAGGAGTTTCTGGAATATGTTAGGAAAAACTATGGAACCCTGAACCCATCTAATATATATGTTTTAAAAATCTATCCCTTAGACTTGAGATGAATGCATACAATCAAGGTATGTAAACCAAGATCCGATAAAAAGATTTAGCACTTTATGCGTCGGGCGTCAATATTGTATTTCTTAAACTTGTATTAGCTAAATCAATTGGATTTTTTTTTAACTTCCCAAATGGTCAGAATCAGAACTAGAAAAATATAAATCATATGCATTCTGAACGAATTAGACAACCATAATAAATTTGAAATTTAAATTTGGAGTTTTCACTCTTTTGATTAAAACTTTTGATTACGTTGATGTGACTCTGTTTGATCCTATATTCAATTTTTCTTTTTATTACAATAATTTTGGGATGAGTTTAAACCCTAAAACCCCCATTAGTTGCGGTGCTGCTTATAATTATCCTTTTTAATCAGATTGGAAGTTCGAAAATTTTTTGTAATTTTTTTTAAAGTTCTTTTTAATTCGACGAAAGAAATCCATCTGTCGGAGTATCAATATCTTGAAAATTACGTCACAGAATTTCAAATGGTGCTATTTGCTATCAGTGATCGATTTTACATAAGAATTGTATGAAAGCCTTCTTAGACAAATATGGTGTCAACTACAGTTATCAGATATCAAAGCATCTTGAGTCATCTTAAAGAATGTTACTAAAAAATACACCAAAAATATCTCTTTGATGCCAGGCTACTTAATGCTTTTGCTTTATTGTTTGTACAACTTGTAAAGTTGACGCTCTTGTGAGACAGTCAGTACATAAATACCTTGTAAGACTTTTCAATTAATGGCTCATACATGTCATAAATCGAATATAGCCTGCGGCTATTGACGAAAGATTCCTAGATTGTTTCACTCGCCATGCGTTATTCAATTAAGTCATTGGCTTGTATTAGGCGCGAACGCAGGAGGGTTTTGGAGGTTTAAACCCACCCCTCTGAAATGAATAAATTTTAACGAGCTTCGACAGAAACACTCAGCACAACATGGCAGCCGTTGTATGTTTATGGCCACGACAAAGATATTGATCAAAGTAGATCAAAAATAAAAAAACTCAATTAAAAACATTTATTCTGCAAAGACTATAATAGTTAGACTTCAATTTTTTTTAAGTACACTGAAGGAGTTTGTAATAAAATTATATATAAACATATTAGGTGAATTTATTTTTGAAAAAGAGCTCGAAAAAATGTAATTTAAGTTAAACTCAAATGTTTGTAGAGTTAAATTTAAAACAAAAATTTTTCAAAACAATGTTTTCAAATATACTTTTATAGTAAGAATTTTACAGTCTAAGAACATTTGCTTTAAAAAAAAAACTTGAAACAAAAATCATTAGAATTGAAAACAAATATTTTAAAATATAATTTTGAAATACTGTTTTTAAAGTGAAAACAATAAAATTAAACTGCCATTTTTTCGATTCCAGTTTTTTAATTTTGTCGAGTTTTGGACGTCAATATTGTAATAAGTGAACCCTGCAACCCCCCGAATACCATATTTTAACTCCACTCGATGAATGGAACCCCCCGAATACCATATTTTAACTCCATTCGAAGAAGTTTGCGTTTTATTGCGGCTTAAAATATTAAAATATTTTGTCGATACGCAAAAGCTTTAAATTTTTTGATTAATTTTAAAGTATGTTTTTATTCTCAGTGTAAATAACATATAACAGATTCCAAAATAAATTTTTTGTGTGTTTTTAAATGCATCTTATTCTCGATAGGTGGAATAAAAGTCAAGATATTTAGGTTCCAACTTATCGGAAACAAAAACAATCAAAGTGCATTTTAATAAGGGTACTTGTAGCCACGACCTTTACAAGAATTAATAAGTTTTACCCAACAGGAAAAATTTAGTGCTACTTTTTAAAAAATGCTGTCATTTCAAACGCTTTTGATTCCAGTAGCGGGGTAAAATTTTAACCAAACCTTATAACAGTAGTTAAGGTTGTCGTAATCTTATTAATATGCACTTTGATTTTTTTGTTTCCGAAAAATTAGGGCCAAAATATCTTGACACTGGCTGAAAAGGACTACTTTTAGATGCCATTATTTACGTAAAAAATGTTGCTCTGTCTCTATGCATTGTAGGCTTGGGCTTAACAGTTCCAGAGACGGAACGGACATGAAACGATTCTTTTGAAGAAAGGAACTAGTTCACGGAAACATGTCCGCGGAACTACCTAGTTCCTTTGCTTATATGAACTGTATAGACTATTTGGACTGTCTGCTTGTTGAACTACAAAGGGAATTTGTAGCATGTCCGCGGAACTATCTAGTTCCTTTTTTTATTTGAACTGCAGAACTATTTGTAGCATTTATTTGAATTAAGTGCTTGTTGAACTGCGGAGAAAATGTGTAAAGGTTCATTTAGATTTTCAACACATCACTCTGACTAGTCTTAAATCAATTGAACAGAATTTTTTGCTTTTTTATTCTTTTTATTTCAATATTTTTAACTTAAAGAAAAACATTTCTTTAGTTTATATAAAAAAAGGAATTTCTATCATTTAGTAAATAATTTTATTTATTAAATAAAGTTTATGAAGTAAATTTATAAAGTTGCTGAAAAGCGAGCAAAAATAATTTCCAATCTGTTCCTCATAAGCTCGAAACTCAGTTGCATCTTATAGTTCATCAGCTTTAAGCATGTTCGCGGAACTATATAGTTCATCAGCTTTAATCATGTTCGGGGAACTACATAGTTCCAGCAGTTCTATTTATAAGAATGAAGGTAAAAAAAGCATGTTCAATGTCATTTCGTGATTGTTTTGTTTCATAGGTTAAAAGCAAAAATAAACAGCAATGCTGAACAATGCACGCAACTGGAATGACGATATATCATTTTTTATTTTATCTATTATTTCTTTCACTCTCTTTCACATGCATAATTGGCTTACTTGTCGTCGCTCAAACAGTTCGATTAAGTTATGTAAGTGCGAATGAGATGTCAGCTTATGTCGTCGCTCAAACATTTCGATTAAGTTACGTAAGTGCGAATGAGATGTGGCTCAATTAAAAAAAATTTTATTGCAATCGGAACTATTTGGACATGCTTAAATCGTACAGATAGAATGATTGGAACTATGTCCGAGAGTGAACATAGTTCCATGAACTATGCAGGTCCGGAACGACCCAACTCTAATGCATTGTAGTGTTTTCACAATAAACTTCTAAACCATAACTCCTAAACCCTTAAAAAACACACTTTCATTTCATATCTTTGGAAAGGTAATGGAACGTAAAAAATTAAAATAATGAAAATGAAAAGCTTATAGCACCTGTTGCTGGCATGGTATTAAACTTTGAAATTTATAATCGGTCATGTAATTGCAATTTTTTCAAAAGTTTAATACTTTCCCCTCAAAATAAAATTTCCAATGATACCGTATTTAAGAAAATCGCATATAAATAGACTGAGCTACGTTGTCTCAAAATAGACACCGTTTTGGCATACGCATGGCAATGGGTATGCGAAAAAAGTCTCACAGCCTCAAATTCCGGATTGGGTTTTCTACACAATAAACAAATCTAAGCACAAAGTTTGAGCCAAATAAGAGATGGTCACTGCCACTGATATTTCAATGTGAAATGGGCGACATATTGAAAACAATTTATTCTTACTTTGACGAAATATATCGAAATAAAGGGTGTTTTTTATAGAGTGGTACATCTTTGAGTTGGCATCACTGCTTTATTTAACCACCCATTTAACAGCTGATTGTTGTTTTTTGTTAAGTTTTCTTCAACATTTCATTATGGATCGACTAACATCAGAGCAACGCGTACAAATTGTGAAAATTTTTAATCAAAATAATGGTTATGTTCGTCAAACTTATCGTGCACTTCGTCCATTTTATGGCGAACATAATCGTCCTTCAGAGCTGTTAATTCGAAGAACAATAGATCGTTTTCGGACCACATTTACTGTTACTGATAATGTGAATCCCGTGAGACGCCGAACAGTGTGCACTGAAGAATCTGTAGCCGCTGTACAGGAAAGCATTGAAGATGATTCTAATCAATCAATTCGTCGCCGTTCTCAACAACTGGGGTTGTGTCCTTCCACTTTATGGAAGATTTTACGAAAAGATCTTGGCTTAAAACCTTTCAAGATTCAACTTGTGCAGGAATTAAAGCCAAACGACCATCGTATGCGCCGCCAATTCGGCGAATGGGCTGAAGCACAAATTGATATTGATTTTGAATTTCCATGGAAAATTGTATTTTCCGATGAAGCTCCTTTTTGGTTGAATGGGTACGTAAATAAACAGAATTGTCGTTTTTGAAGTGAGGAGAATCCACAAGTTTTTGTCGAAACACTATTACATCCACAGAAAATTACTATTTGGTGCGCTTAATGGGCTGGCAGAGTCATTGGCTCATATGTCTTCAAAAACGATGATGGTCAGAATGTTACTGTCAATGGTGAACGGAATGGGAACATGATTCGAAATTTTTTAGTACCTCAATTAGGTGGCATTAATCTTGATGATATGTGGTTCCAACAGGACGGAGCCACATGCCACACAGCGGGCGCTACAATTGATTTACTCAAGGAAACTTTTGACGAAAAAATAATTTCACGAAATGACCCAATTAATTGGCCTCCAAGATCGTGTGATTTAACCCCATTGGATTATTTTCTTTGGAGTTAAAGTCACTTGTCTACATCGATAAACCACAAACAATTGAACACCTGAAAATTAACATTCGAAGAGTTATCGGCGAGATACGGCCGCAAATGTTGCAAAAAGTTTGTGAAAATTGGTGTTCCTAATTGCGCCTTGTACGCGCCAGCCGTGGCGGTCATATGGCTAAAATCATATTTAAGCATTAATGTCATAAAATTCTCTATTTAATAAAGTCAGCTTTATTGATATTAAAAATATATTCCTATGCCTTATTATGTTTTAAACATTGATCACTTTGTAAAAAACACCCTTCACAACATATTCAAAAAATTGCTTGTAACACTTTGTTTAATTTTGTATGAAAACTCATGCATTGATATTAAAGGCATTGTGTTGAATTTGAAAACGTGATGATTTTTTCAGTGTATATATTGATTTTGACCCCATATTTGTAGGCACTGCTTAAATCAGACAAATCGATCTGTAACGTTTATATATCCATACGTTATATATCCATCAATAAGCCGATTCCTGAAGATTGGTGCAACATTGCCAGTTTCAGGCGCTTCAAGCGAACCCTAGTTTTCTTCGCTTCGTAGACTGAAAACATGCATGAGAAGTAAAACTAGAGAAGAAAGGCTCAATAGTTTCGTTTCTCTAAATGTTCACAGGGATGTAGAAGTGATCACGGAAGAAACTTTAAAGGCACTGGCTCAAAAAAAAATATATATTATTTTTTTATTTTAGATAATATAAAAAAATTGGAATTAGTCTAATTAGAAAAACCAAATTAAAAGCCCCCTTGAATTTTTTTTTGTAGGTACGCGCCTGTCTTGTACTCAAGGCAAAACATAAGTGTATGCTTCACAAGACGGCAGCTTCCATAGAGGGCAAGACGCAACGGCGCCACAAAAGCAGCATATGTTTTTCAACGTTAACCCGCGGTAGAGCATCAGGCGGCAGATACCACTTTAATTGCGGTGAGGTATGCATTAGATGCATTAATTAAATTAGGTTAATTGTAAGCAAGTGTGCGGTCTGTTGGGTTCATAGCATGCGTTGAATTGATGCGTACTATTTATGGAATGGACACATGAGAGGAAAAGAAGCTGAAAAAAATAAATTATTTATTGCGTGGATGAATAGATCTGAATGGAATAAAGAAAAAAATGCATAAAAACTTTTAAGCTTGTATCTCCAATACCTATCTATAGCTATCTATGAATTTTTATGCATTGCTGCAAAAAGTTTTTATTTTCTTTTTATAATGAAAGTGTTTTGATGCTGCTTATCTGGCTAAATAAATTAAGCTAATTGAACAATTAAGTGGCTAGTCATAAATTTTGTTTAAGTAGTGTTAGGAAAAATGTAGTTCAGTGTGAATTATGGGAAATAGGTTGAATTTTTTTCGTCTCATATAAGCATTATATATTTAGTATTTTAATAAATGCAACATAACGATTTTTAAAATAATTGTGTGCATATGTATGTAGCGCATTCATCATAATTATTGGAATACAGAATTTTGCGCTGAACTAACATTGATATTAATTACAGCTGCACTATAAAAGCATGCAATGTATCTCTATACACAATTTTTCTACTCATTTTTGCTACAGAACTCCAATCGATTAATATCAATAATAGTTTTAATTTAATTATATTGTTAAATATTGACAATTAATGGCTGAAAACACAAGTCATTTGCAATTATTACAAATTAAAATCCTAAAACAAGCAATTGGCTTAAATATTTGTAGGGCTTTTTACGTCTCGTTTTAATAGTCTTTAAAAAATATCCCTTAAATTTAAGATTTTCTTATTTTCATGTAATTCATCGAAAACACAAAAATGGCAATGCTTTAAATAAATTGTATGTCGTTGCATTTAATTGCTATATCCGTCAATTTGTTTTTGACTTTTTATTCGAGCCAAGTTTAAATTTCAATCTGTCAGCATAAACAAAAAACATTTATTTAACGTTTATCTTGATGCTGTTTTTTAATTAGACTATCCTTTCTCTCCCTTTTTTTATTTGCACACATTCAGCAGACTTGTCTTTTGTTTTTCCTCTTTTTTTATCGTGCCCTTTTTTGTACTATTATTTTGCCGCGACACTTTCATCATTTGGTTTTGCTTGAAATCGTTGTTGTCGTACCAAATATAAAGTTGACTCCCCCGCCTTTGCTTTCTTCTTCTCGTCTACGCTCTCCCGCTTGAACATTTTTCTGACAACATGTTAAAATTGAAAATTTGAATGGAATCGAGTTGCATCGATTCGAATTTTTGTAGTTCCAGTCCAAATAGTTAGTCGATTTGTCCAGCTGTCTATGTGTCCATCTGTATACATGTAAAAGTGCTTGTTCCTACATCTGTATGTTTGTTTTGAAGCTTTTCCGAATTGTCTATAGCTACGTTTGAGTATTTTGCTATGTTTGCCATTTTACTCAAGCTGTCGGAATGTACGATTTAGTTGGTATTCATTTTAAGTCCATCGATCCATTGAATTTTATTTTGCTTTCTTTTTACCTTTTTAGTATTCTTTTTATTCTGTTTTAGCTTGAGTTTTAAAATACATCGTTTTAAATATTCGGGCAAAAGTGCTATTTTGACATCAAAATCGACACGAAGACATACAAGTCATGCGTTAAATCGCTATCGCTGAAAATTTTTATCACATTTTATCACATTTTACTATTTTATTTATTCAGATAAATACGAAAAAAAAATCAGATTCTTTAGTTGACATTAATATGGTTTGGGTTTGATATGATCTATTCGATCCCTTTGCGCGAAATTATCGTATGTGCCATTTTTTCGAAATTGACTTTATGATGCAAATATGTTATACACCCCACAACGCATCACCTCGTAAAATATTGTAATTGAAATCACTGCAGTTACGCCAAAAATTGACTGTATATTTTATCGTATGTTACAATGCATTTTTTCTTGTGGGCTAAATTATCGTTTATGTCATACAAAAATATTTTGTACATAGTAGTTGTAAGTATATATATTAGGGCGGGTCAATTTGTATGGACGAATTTTTTGGAGGTCTGGCTCAGCGAAATTCGTAAAATACATGTAATTTCAAGACTTTTTCTCCACTACAGCATATACAAATTCTGAAAAAAAGCTGTGCGGACTTTCGTAAATAGATTTTGTTCTCAATTATAAAATATGAATGTATGAATGTATGTGTATGAATCTATTTACGAAAGTCCGCACAGCTTTTTTTCAGAATTTGTATATGCTGTAGTGGAGAAAAAGTCTTGAAATTACATGTATTTTACGAATTTCGCTGAGCCAGAATTTGACCCGCCCTAATATATATACTTTTCCTTTTTTAAATTATAAGTAGAATTTTCGAGCTGTTCTAAAAGAAAAAGCTCTCAGGCATACATACGAAGGATTCCTTTTTAAAGTTTGTTAAAAATTTATTTTTGCATTTTTAAATATTTCTTAAATGATCTCGAGATATGCTTTAATGCAAGAAAATAAAATATATGCATTTATGCAAGAAATTTATATTCAGCCTAAAGCAAAGGTTACACCTTACAATAAAGCAGATGAACGTTATTTAAAAGTTCTTAAATTATAACTTGAGAAAATTCCAGCAGTGCGATTAAATTATTGCAGAGCCAAAAGTGCCAAAGTGTATTTGCGACAAGAATTAAGAAACATCCAAACAATTTGTAAGTGATACACCCAAAAAGGGAATCTGGGGGCGATGTAACAATGTAACATGTCTGACTGTCTCAACCTGGCGAGGCCAGCATAATCTTTGTGAAATCGCCTCAAGTCGACTCAAACCTCCACGTGGTGTTTCCTGGGCAACGTCAAAACTGACAACCGTTAGTTTGGTGGCTAATCTGAGCGGCAGGCCTCCCTAGGCTTAAAATAGGTTGTGCGTCCGGTTTGAAGCCCACCCGTAAAAAACCATTTCAATGAAAACAACTAAGAAAAGAAGAAAACTGATCCCCAAATCTGATGACGACCTCCGCAAACGAAAAACTGATAATGATTTACGGATATGCACCTGGAATGTCCGAACTCTTAATTGGGAAGGTGCCCCTATCCAACTGACTGAAGTCTTGGAAAGATACAAAGCTGATATCACTGCTATACAAGAAATGCGATGGAAGGGACAGGGTTGCATTCGGCATGCACCCTGTGATATCTACTACAGCAGCCATGCGGAGAAGCACGAGATTGGATGCGGATTTGTAGTTGGCAAGAGACTATGGCCCCACGTCCTGCGATTCACACCTGTGAACGAACGACTTGCCATAATCCGTATCAAGGTTAGATTTTTCAATATAAGCCTAATATGTGCGCACGCTCCGACAGAAGACAAGGACGATGAGATCAAGGAAATTTTCTACGAGCGCCTTGATAATGCTTACGAGCGCTGCCCCCGTAACGCTAAGGTGGGCAAGGAAAATATTTTTGGTCCAACAGTCGGAAAGTTCAGCCTCCACGACAATACCTCCGATAACGGAATGAGGCTGATTGACTTCGCCGCAGCACGAAACATGGTCGTAAGTAGCACTAGATTCAAGCATCTCAATATTCATAAAGCCACCTGGATGTCCCCTGATCAAAAAACTAAGAGTCAAATTGATCACGTTTTGATCGACGGAAGGCACTCTTCCAGTGTATTGGATGTACACACGATCGGTGGTGCAAACATTGACTCGGATCACTATCTTGTTGCATCCAAGATCCGTACACGTCTGTGCGCAGCTAAGAATACACGCAACAGTACACAGAGAAAGCTAGACGTCGACAAGCTGCAATCGAAATAGACAGCCGATGCTTTCGCCACTCGACTCTCACTCCTGCTTCAAAGCACTCCTCCAATCGATGATATATGCGCGCAGTGGACACACATTTCCAACTCCATGCGTGCGGCTGCTAAAGAGGTGATTGGCCACCAACGCCCTCGCCGAAACCAGTGGTACGACCAGGAGTGTCGCGACGCCACTGCAGAGAAAGACGACGCCTACAAAGCCACCCTGCAGTCGGTTGTAACGCGCGCTGCTAAAGAGCGATACAAAGAAAAGAGGAGGGAAGAGAGACATATTTTCAGGCGGAAAAAAAGAGAGGCAGAAAAGCGCGAGCAGGAGAAGATTGAGATGTATGGTGACAGGAATGAGGCCCGAAAATTTTTCGAAAAAATAAGACGCCTTGCCGATGGTTTAAAAACCGGGGCCTCTTCCGGATGAAAACGGGAATCTAGTGACAGATGTCCAGAGTACACTGACGTTATGGAGGGAACACTTCTCTAAGCTTCTAAATGGCGACGCTGACAACAATCCCGCCAATAGAGATGATATTCCGGAAACCCCAATTGCGGATGACAGCGTTGAGGTTCCGCTGCCCGACTATGATGAAGTTCTGACAGCTATAGCTCGGCTTAAAAATAGCAAAGCCGCGGGAGCTGATGGCTTACCTGCTGAGCTGTTTAAGAACTGAGGCGAAGCTCTACTTAAATGCATTCACGAGCTTCTATGCAGAAAATGGTCGGAAGAATGCATTCCCAACGATTGGAATCTCAGTGTGCTCTGCCCAATCCACAAGAAAGGCGATCCCTCTATCTGTACCAATTACCGTGGGATAAGCCTTCTTAATATCGCATATAAGGTCCTGTCGAGCGTTTTATGTGAAAGATTGAAGCCCATTGTAAAAAAAACTGATCGGACCTTATCAGTGTGGCTTTAGACCTGGAAAGTTCACCATCGACCAGATTTTCACGCTACGACAAATCTTGGAGAAGACTCAAGAAAAACAAGTCGAAACCCACCATCTTTTCGTCGACTACAAAGCCGCCTTCGACAGTCCAATAAGGAAGCACCTGTACTCCACCATGTCTGAATTTGGTATTCCTGCAAAACTAATACGACTTTGCAGGATGACACTGAGCAACACCAGCAGCGCACTTAAAATCGAGAAGGACCTCTCCCCACCATTTATTACCAAACGAGATTTCAGACAAGGTGATTCCTTATCGTGCGACTTTTTCAACCTAATGATGGAAAAGATCATCCGAGCTGCTGATCTGAGACGTAGTGGCACAATATTCTACAAGAGTGTTATGCTGCTTGCGAATGCTGATGACATCGATATCATTGGCCATAATACGCGCGAAGTCAGTGCAGCATTTTCCAGACTAGAAAGAGAGTCAAGTCGAATGGGTCTGGCAGTGAATGCAGATAAGATGAAATACTTGGTGTCAACACACAAACAGTCCCAGCGTCTTGAAACCCACCGTTGACAATACCTCCTTCGAGGTTGTGAAGGACTTCGTTTATCTGGGATCCAGCATAAACTCAACCAACAACATCAGCATTGAGATCAAACGAAAAATAACTCTTGCCAACAGGTGTTACTTTGGGCTCAGTAGGCGATTGGGAAGCCGTCCTACTTTACGCATCACTTTAGAAGCATTCGAGAGAAAGATTCTTCGTAACATCTACGGACCAATCTGCGTCAATCGCGAGTACCGAATACGGTGGAACTGTATGAGCTGTACGCTGACATCGACCAAGTAGAGGACAACCTGACGAAGCTTGGAATTTCCAACTGGCGCCAGCAAGCGAAAGACAGAAATGGCTGGCGCAAATTCTTAGATGAGGCCAAGACCGACATACGGTTGTAGCGCCAACTAAGTAAGTAAGTACACCCAATATATTGGGTGTCGAACTAGATTTTCAAACAGGTTTTTTAAAAAGATTTTAATATAGGTTTTCATTTTCTGCAAAAAAATAAATGCATCAAGTGCGAAAATATTAAAAATCTTGTTGAAGAGGAAAAAAATCATTTCGAAAATTCAGATGAATATGAGATGCATATGAGAGATGCCATTTTCTTAGGAGATCAAGATGAAAGCAAAAAGCATTAAAATTGCTTATGTTCCATCTTCGATTTGCAAAAAATGATGCCAGTTGATTCTGTGCATAGCACAATTGAATCTTACGTACGAAATCGTACCATTTGTCGCCCAGTGAATGGTACACAATTATTCACAATGCACGAGCTAGCCAATCGGGAAACGACTGCATTGAAATAAGCCACTCTAAGTTTAAAAACTGGAGTTCATTTGCAGATTTTTAATACCGAACAAATTAAACTAATCTTAAATAAATATCGCATAGCTTCATTCGAAAAAAAACTAAATCAATTGAACTCATTTATGGATATACTGAAAATTCCACTTAAAAAAAAATATGAACAACTTTAATTTTACTTTTATGATAGAAATGTTGTATCTTTTCAAAAAATCACTTATGATCTTTTCAAAAAATTTAATGGTTTTGCAAAATATATGTTTAAAAAAACGTATTCCATCAAAATATCTTAGTGAGTATTTAAATTTAAAACATTCCTTATAAATAAAGACTCGTTTAATGAAAGCGACGACGAAGATTAAATAAGGTATGTACTCCTATATGTTGAAAACATGATTTAGTCAAGTATTACTTTTGTTAAATGTTATTTTACACCACTTAAAATATTAAAAAAAAAACCCGAATAAAACCATAATATTTTTCATATTATTTCACAAAGATTTAAGATCACAAATAATTGTGAATTTCAGTTTATTTGCAATTCAAATGGTCCAATTATGTTCGCATAACGCAACGTAAGGTGGCCGAAGCAAATGACACTTGCGTTTCTGTTGTATGGGCTTTGTGTATATCTGGTTATGAACCACGCAACGAAGCTTAGAAAAATATAGATACAAACAAATCTTATCTCACAAACGTATAACACATAAAAAGTTCAATTTCATTTTTAACTTACGTCGCTCTACGGTCTTGTGACAGCCAGTGTTGTCACTCTATCACAATTATGGTAGATCTACCAGTTTTTTGAATTCTACACTATTTAAAAATTTCAAGTGACAACACTGGTGATAGCTGCATTTTCATAGCAACAGTTTATGTGCGGTAAATTTGCTTATAAATTGTGTCTTTTAACCCACAATTCTTTTTTTGTTGTGTCTTTTGTTTTTAGTGCGCCAATTAAAAACATCTTACTTGTTGCAAACAAAAGCAGCTGAGTTCAAGTTTTTTAACCCTCATCCGACCCTCGGGTGAAATTTCACTCATTTTGAAGTTTAAAACGCTATACCTATCAACGTATCAACGTATTTGTAAAAAATGTTCCTTTCTTTTAGAATATGATATCATTTTTATGGTTGATAGAACATAACGGCAAATATTTTAAAAGTAACTTAAGCAACCTTCGAGTGAAATTTCACCCATATACGAAAAAAGGAAGCATATTCCTTCCTGCAACAAATATATATGAGGTAAGCATAAAACTGCTTTCTACTTTTGCACAAACTGTAAGGGGGCGTCCATTAATTACGTGGGGTGATTTTTGCGATTTTTTGACTCCCCCTAGTGAGATATAGTGAGATTTGGCTCGACCCCTCCCCCCCTTTTAATCTCACGTGAGATTCTTCAAAATGCGTGTTTTCAGTGTAAATATGTTAATCAATGCTTCATTGTGTTGGATTTATTAAAAAAACTCATAATTTATTTCATTATTTTTATTTAGGACTAGTTGAGACTATAATTTAAGACTACTGAGATCGTAGTTTAAAATGACAATGAAAAAAATCGAACAATAAAATAATTATTAAGTAAAAGTAAGCCACTTAAAATGAGAACTTCTAGAATTGGTGAAGGAACCCAGCAGCGGATTTGCCAGTGGCTACCATAGAACTAATACAGAATAAATTACCAGGTAAGGAAGCATTACTTTTTTCAAAAAGTAATGCGTCTGCATATAGCAGATGCAATTAACTCATACCTCATTACCTGTAATGTAGCATACAAGGAAAAGTAATGCAGTGATTTTTATAACTTAATACAAGTAGTATGTTACTCCATAACTTCTAGGTAATGCTGAAGGGAGGCGATCACTTACCTCTTGTCTCATTCAATGTTAAATGTAAGGCCTTTTATGCATAGTAAGGTAATATAGTCGGAAGTAGTGGTCATTACAAGGTAATTGGTGCTTCATATATTCGGAATATATTCCATCCGCTACTGGGAATATTCATTCTTATTCAGTCCATGGGGACTCATGTACGGTCTCGAGAGTGACTACTGAAACCAGCATGTCCATGTGATTTTCGGTAAAATCATCTGCTCCTTTTAGCCACCGTTATCGTTTGCACACAGAAGCTCATTAGCTCGACGTGTGATAATCTGTGAAGGTCCACTTAGCGCGCTAGTGCACGGTGGACTGCGCGCCGATGCTCTGCACCTCTTGTGATGTATGAAAAGTTAATACCGCATGTATTGCAGCATCTTTTTTCTAAATCACCAAGTACACTGGAGCAATAAGGGTCATAGGGCAAGTTCATGAAGGCATGTTAAGGTTGAATTGGTAAGTAGTGCCGAATTAAAAAGGGAGCAAATAACTTTCCGCCATGCTCACCAGGATCGGGGATAGTCAGATGCTCATCAATCAGCATGATAGAGTGTGGACGTGGCCCCAGTATTAAGGCGCCTCACTCTCCATAGGAAAAAGAAATGTTGTTCGACACAAATTCTCAATACAATCCTTGGTTTATGTTGTAATTATTCCCCAAATATTTTGACTCTAGCGATAGCCATCCGTGAGCTGGAATGGTTTGAAATAACCATTAAAAATCGAGTTATTTTGTAATCATATTGGCTGGTGTAATAGTTGTAAAAAATTTAATTGCCAGGCCGGAAAAAGATCTTTCAATCTGCATCAAAAATTGTAAATGTTAAAAAACGCTATTTTTTATGCATATTTTTGATATTTTTTATTTTATTTCCATACAAAAACTTTCAGAATTCAAATAACTTCATTACAATTATATTTTTTTTAATTTCCTACGATATTTTTTAGGTGTTTATTTTATAATTAATATTTTACCTTAAATATATATCAAATCAAGCAATTCTGACTAGGAATCAATGCGAGCACTCAAAACGAAATATTTGGGTCGAAATATTTGGGGAATCATTATTACATAAACCATGGCTTGTATTGAGCATATGTGCCGAACAATTTTTTTCGTGAGGCGCCTTACCCAGTATGTCCAGAGTAGCATGCATACAGGAAACCTACATACTGTATGGTCATGACAAGGTCATGACATGGTCATAATGAAGCATGGACAAGGCATGTATGGTCATTAAAAAAACCAACAATTATCCAAATTCGCTGAGTTTTCGTGTTGTTTGTACACAGTAACGTGCATACTAAAATATGCACTCTGTATTAGTACTAAGGCATGAGCCTTGCATGCATAATAGTCTTGCTTAAAAAATATGAACTCCCATTGTGCATTTAATCTTTAAGAAGTGCAGTTGTACATTATTTATTAGCAAAATATAAATTAATATGACAACTTTAAAACTATAATAAATAAAATGATTATTTTATTATCAATGAAATGACAATTTTTTTCTTGCAATATTAATGCAATTGTATGCATACAGTATTAATGGTAATGTATGCAGTATTAATGACAATGAATGCATAGAGTACTATGAATTCCCCATGCATACAGCAATAATAATTGTGCGGGTACACAGTACACATGCTCTTGTTTGACATCGCCATGTAAAACAGAAATGAGCTTGCATTTATGCTGGCATGCATACAAAACATCAAAAGTATGCCTACATCATCAATTCTGTATGCATGAATGTACTTACTGGGATGTGCTTCATGCAAACCGACCACTGAACTAAACTAAACTAAAATAAACTAAACTGAACTAAACTAAAAGAAAATTAATAATTTTAAGTTAATTATGCAAACAAAATACTCATGGGTGAAATTTCACCCATTAGGGTTTTATTTGTGACTTGTTTTGAGGGTTGGATGAGGGTTAAGCCGATAAACGTCAGCATAATCTACACGAAATTATCTACGTGCAATCCGCCATTTGCAACGGTCACCTTGCGTTGCGTTAAGGCCCCTATAGACGAGCAACTAATCGCACAACTGTTTGATAAAATGGTTGCTAGTTGATGAAAATAAGCAGTGTGTAGGTGGGTTTTTGGTTTTTTTCAGTTTTTCAACCAGTTTTCCAACCAGTTGCTGAAAATCAAAAAGTTTTGATTTTTTCAGCTGAAGCTCATCGAGTTGATCAACTAGTTGCAAACTTAGCAACTAAACGGAAAACTGAATTTTTTCTTCGGTTTTTGTTGAAGTTCTGCTATGGGCATTTTATAAATAAAATGTTTTGTACTGAATTTTAACATCTGCCACCAATTAAAGGTAGTGTCTGTAGGAAAAAAACACAAACCAGTTGATCAACCAGTTGTTCGATTAGTTGCTCGTCTATAGGGGCCTTTACGCGAACAAATTGGACCAAAACTGTTTTTAATGTTATCGTAAGTGCCTTTTTTTACAATCACACTTACGAAACGTTCTGAGCGAAACTATCGTATATGCCAAACAATATGTTTTTTTTTTTTTTGGAAAATGTAAACTTTTCCACAGAAATAATTATCAGTTGAGTTATATTAGATAATAATCTAAGCACATGTCAGTTTTGGTTTTGACATTGGTAAGCTAAAGCACAGTAAAGTAGAAAAAATGCTCTCCTGTAAAATTTGGTTCTTGGCACATACGATAATTTCGCGCAAAGGGGTCGTATTGTTCTAGACAGACAAGCTTTCAGCGTTCAGCTTTCAACTTTAATTATAAGAAATCAAAAAAAATTTACGAAAACGTGTCCTGTAAAAAGATGCGATAATATTATAATTAGACTGGCACAAGCCGGTAGCCAAAGGGGGGTTTTCAAGATTCAAACCCCACCCAGAGGGTCGAAATTTTAATAAAAATTAATGCATTAAATTATTTATTTCATTGAATTACTTTAATATGTTCTAAAAAAATCTTAACAAATCATTTACTGAAGTTGCGTTTACGTGTAAAAGTCTTTGTTATGAATTGATTCGTGTAAACAACAATAGTGAAAACAAATGCATCCTGATTTATCGGATCAAACGTGATACATTCAAAATTTACCATCACTATTGTTTTCACTACCCTTGACATCGGCAAGGTATACTAAAAAAACCTTTCTAATTGAAACCGTCTAGAAAGATTTTAATGTAAATTCAGTTTTCCCTTGATATTCATTTTTCCACGAGCGGTTCTCGAAAATTAATTTCAGCATCCATGGTTTTGTCTCTAGAGTTGGTTGGTTGACATCAAATATGCAAATGGAGCTAATTGCAAGTTCTGCGTTTTCTTTAGCTCTGCGGCATAGCCTCTTCGTTATTTACGGCACAAAACAAGCTTTAATTAACCCTCATCGGTCCCCTGTATGCGCACGCATACAATTTTGATCGTTAAACTTGAATAAAATAAAAGCGGTTCAGCGGAATGACCTTGTATTTTGCAAAGTAGAATTATTTTGCCTGAACAACCAAAAAACCCCGTTTTTGAATTTGTACCCTTACTGTATTTGTCTGTGCAGTTGTAGTTACGAATCGGTCTCTTTGTATGTGCGCGCATACACATAAGAAGGTACCTGGAATTGCCGCTTATTTTTGTGTGTGGATTTATAGCACGCTCGTATTTTTTCGTTTTATGAAATTCAGTTTGTTCTGGAACACACATAAGTGAAATTAGTTTGCGCATTTATTTGAATTTTGGTTGTGTTTGGAACTATTTGATAAAAATGGATAGAGTTTTACGTGAAAGAAGGCAGCGAGATGAACTAGAAATGAATTTTGATTTGGAAAGCGAAGCGGGCGAATTTCCGTGCAATAGTGACAATGATTTTGCATTATCAGACGAGGAGAATGATGAAAGTGAAGTTAGCGTGCATTCGGATGAAGACGACATTGAGCCACTTGAGCAAAATTTAGCAGAAGAAAATGCAGCAAATCCTGAAAATAAATATTTTTCAAAAAATAAGAGAATTGAATATTCATCGCAACCATTTGAAATAAATCGAAGAAATTCATTTCGACGTGCAGAAAATTTCACTTCAGGTAAAAACCTACCCTCTTTGTTATGGGTTCATGTTCATTATATGTTTCATTTTTGTTATAACTCAGGTCCAAAATCATTAGCAGCTACTACTATAGTTGATGTTTCGTCTGCATTTCACATGTTCCTTGAACCGGTTGAGAATATTATTTTGAACATGACGAATTTATATGGTGTGCGAAAGTACAAAGACGATTGGGAAAACATTGATTTGGACACTCTGCACGCATACTTTGGATTGTTGCTGCTTTCTGGTGTTTATCGGCCATACGGTGAATGTGTCACTAAACTGTGGAATGACAAAACTGGTCGGCTAATATTTAGAGCAACAATGTCTTTGAAAATGTTCAAGCGTATCCATGGTTGCATTCGATTTGATGACCGCGAACAACGTATGGCCAACACTGCATCTACAAGTACTTCTGTACGTGACAAATTGGCACCGATTCGAAATGTATACGATAAATGGAATCATAATTTGAAAGTTGTATACACATCAGGAAAAAACATTACCGTAGATGAACAGTTAGTTCCGTATCGTGGGCGATGTCCGTTTCGTCAGTATATTCCATCCAAGCCGGCGAAATATGGCATCAAAATTTGGGTGCTATGCGACTCAAAAAGCTGGTATGCATACAACACACAAATTTATGTTGGTCGGAATCGTAATGCCACTCCTGAACGTAATCTCGGACGGCGTGTTGTTTTGGATTTGGTGGAAGGACTTTCTGACAGAAATGTAACGTGTGACAACTTTTTCACTTCGTATGAATTGGCAGAAGATTAACATAAGAATCGCATGACTATTTTGGGAACAATAAGGAAAAATAAGACTGAAATTCCTTCAGTTCTACTCGACATGCGTCAAAAGCCAATTTATCATACAGAAGTTGTATATGAACATAAATTGCAAGCAGTTATGTTGTCATATGTTCCTCGCCGGTACCGATTTGTGACATTGCTCAGTACATACCACAATGTTGTCAGCATAAATGAGAATAGTGAAAAGAAGAAACCAAACATCATTGAAGACTACAACAAAACCAAGAGTGGAGTTGATACTATGGATCCAATGGTGGCTACGTACACATGCGAACGAAAAGTCAATCGGTGGCCAATGGCAGTATTTTGTAACATGCTTGATGTTAGTGCGTTGAATGCATTCGTGACGTTCATTGCATTGTTTCCGAATTGGAAAAATTCTAAAACGAACCATAATATTCGTCGTCGCCTTTTTATCGAGGAGCTTGGATTGAATCTCGTTGAAAAACAGATCACTAAACGTAAAAAAACAACCTCAAAGTAATGATGCTTCCAGTGTTATTCAAAGAATTCGCGAGATTCGCTATTTACCAAGTACATCAAAACGAGGCCGATGCTACATCTGCACATATAAAAATAACAAAAATCTTTTTGCTACACGCTGTGAAAAGTGTAGAAATTTCATTTGTGCTGAACATAATTTCAATTTATGCGAAAAATGTACAAATAATTGACAAAAGTTAAAAAGTCAATTTTGTTTTCTAATATTTGTAATATTCTAATTAATTTCATTCTAAATCTAACTTTATGAAGTTCAAATGTATTAATATGATAGTAAACAATATAATAAACATAAAAAAATCACAAAACATAAATGGTTGTTAATTTTTTTAGCTTTTTTACAATTAAAAATATATGTGTATGCGCGCGCATACAATAAGACCAATTAGATGTATTTCTCGAGGGACCGATGAGGGTTAAATCAATTTTTCTGCTCCTTTCATTGTGACTCTATTAAAGTCAAGAGTTTTTAAATAACTAACTTTAGAATTAAATTTATGAGTCTAAACCTGGTTTGATTTTCAAGTTACTCATCAGTTATAAAAAGTTAGCTTACATTTTTCAGAATTCTGACCCAATAAAAAGTTTTAAGTCAATCGTTTAAGTAATTTTGTGAATTTTTCGGTTTTAAGATTCATGAAGTTTATGTTAAAGTTTTTCTGTCTTTAAAATTTTATTAATTTGAGACAAATGAGATATAGTTCTCATCCCTAAAAGCTCTCAAAACATACCTTCGTAACTCTATGGGCGAGATCGAACGGATGTCCATCCCCAAAGATACACAGGGATCGCACAACAGATCAGGACGTGTTGGTAGAATTTGCAAAAAAAAAAATTAATTTTTGATATTTTTTTGTTTTACTTCGCATTAGAAAAAATGAAGTTGTTTCAATTTTAGTGAAAATGTATTTAAAAAATTTAAAAAGGAACGAAAAACAGCTTATCTTTAATGCAATTGCAAAACTTTAAAATTTTTTATTTTATTTATTTGTACATATAGTCTATTTTTTTATCAACTATTCTGCCAGCCAATATTTTTACGAAAAACGTAATTTTTTGAGGTTTTTGTAAAATATTTTTGCTCATTGGCGGCTATCGTAACAGCAAAAATTATTTGGGAATCGTATTAAGATAGACCAAGGTTCCTAACTCCTGGCTACGGCCTGAACTGACACCATTATTTTTTCGATTTTCTTAAATCTTACCCTATTAAAAGTTTTCAATTCAATCAAAATCAAGTCGATGTTTTTTTGAAAAGGGTCCAAAAGAATGAATTCCAAAATCTGTGAAGTCATATACAAATTTAAACAGCGAGTTCATCACAGCTTAATCACTCAAAGAGTACTGAAGACGAAAATGTAGCAATTTCCGAAACAGACTGTCTAGTCAGCTAAGTGATTGACTCTATACAGAGTTGTTGTTGTTGTTGTTGCCTTCTTCAAAACTTACTTGATCTAAAGCTCGCAATTTAATTCATGTAATAAGTCAATAGATTATAAAACTAATTAACTAGCCATGGCGGAGCACGGCCAAATAAGTTTAATTAATGTCAAATTAATTAAACATTCTTATAATTGATCGATTGCGGTCAAAGTCATGTTTAATCGAACATTTAGTTGTGAAAATAGAAACCTTTCAGTTAGAACACTAGCTTCTGGCGAAGCAAAAAACTCGTTTCATTAAGCTGTGATCAGCTATGGTGCATTTCGACAAACTGTCAGACACCAATGAATATTGAAATAAATAAAGAAGCAACTAGAACAGATGGCAACCTTATTAGAGTTGATGGCGGTGATCTATAAATAGCCTATTGCTTTAAAATGTCATATGATTAGCAGCCATACAATTCAAAAGAATGAATTCCAAAATCTGTGAAGTCATATACAAATTTAAACAGTGAGTTAATAACTGCTTAATCACTCAAAGACTACTGAAGAGGAAAATGTAGCGATTTCCGAAACAGACTGTCAGCTAAGTGATTGACTCTTTGTTGTTGTTGTTGTTGATGCCTTCTTAAAAACTTTAATGTGTTAACTTAAGGCAAAGAAGGCAATTTAATTCAAGTAAGAGTCCAAATAGAAAAAATATGCTCCCCAGCCACTTTTATTTATTTATTTATTTACATCTGATGGGCTAAGCCCATATCTAATTGTAAATAACTCTCTTAAAACTACCTCTTCTCGTACAAAAGTCTATAGAATAGCTAGTCTAAAGACTAGCTGCTATGTTGCAATTAGATAATCATTTAGTTATTGGCTCATTATTACCATAGTTAGTTCTATGAAATCTTATATGAAATGATTTTCTTTCTCCAATAGCTCTCGATGGAGCATAGAACGAAATAAGTTCAAGTATTGTAGTTCAGGCGAATTTATCTTATCAACTATTTTTTTATAAAAATAACACTCTGTGCTTTCTTTCTCTGAGATAAGCTTTGAATATTTAGCAATTGGCAACGCATCATGTCTAATTAAATTAATCTAGTAACGTCTAATTAAAATCTAGAAAATCTATTTTGGATTGTTTCAATGAGAATGCTATCACCGTCATACATATATAGGATCCCATTTGATGTTTAAGTATTCCAAAAGAGACCTTACCAGACTAACAAATAACGTTTTTAGTGTAAAAGCATCTAAGAAGTCTCTTGCATTGCGTTTTAAAAACTCAAGTAATGAGTTTGCTTCAGATATAACTAGCAGGCCCAACAAACGTTGTACTGCCCCAATTCAACTAATTTCTTTGTGATCATTTTCATTTTGTGAATTTTTGAAAAGAGTGGAAGTGTCCAAACAACGTGCCATTCGAGTCACACATGCCACACGTTTCTTTTTGAAGCTTCAATTCGTGACTATCAAAACCGTCTTAAATGAAGCATTTTTAATGAATTGTGGGGGTGGGTAAAAGGGGCTGTGGCTTTTTTTATTAACCGAGATATTAACCCTAACAACATATGTTGCATATTTGGTGCCCCAAGGTGTTTCCGTTCCTGAGATGTTAAGAGACACAGCATGAACGATTGTGTATACATAGAAGGGCGGTAAAAGTAAGCGTAACAACATTTTTTTTTTATATTAGATTATTATTATTATTATTATTATTGATTATTATTGTTCTGTTAACATGAATTGCTTAAATAAAATACATTTTTTATATATAAAAATAATAATAATGCCACATTCTATAGAACACAAACGAACTAGAGATAAATGTGGGTTAGCCTAGGACAAATTATTTATATAAATAGTGACCACTACTGGGTCTCATAACACATATACACCAAGTTTCATTATAAAACATGCAAAACTCGGTAATTATAGTGCTTTCTGAAAAGTGGGAATAGTTATAGTTCGACCACGCCAATTTTAAGCTCAGTTGCCGAGAGTAACCATACGAACTAAATTACAAATTTTTTTTTCCAATACAGCAAAAATCGTCTAAAATATAGCATTTCAATTAATTTGTGGGTGGTTATAGGGGGTGTGGCAACTTTATTTTTTTCATTATTTGAGATATAAACCTTGATAACCTTGATATCGTTCCTGAGATCTTAAAATACACTGCACAAACGATTTTGTATGTAAAGAAGGCGTGTCAATATTTATGTATAAAGTGACCACCACTTGGTCTCATAACACATATACACCAAGTTTCAATATAAAAACATGCACTACTCAGGACTTATCTTTCGTACCTGAAACATTCAAAATGTTTGTAGTACTAATTTTATTTTTTGGTGAAAAAAATAAATCAAAAATGAAAGTGCTGGCTTTGAAAGTGAATAGCTCGGTCATGTTACAAAAGATTGCATTTTTTTTTTTTGTTTTTGTTTGAAATTTTGATTAATTGGACGTCCAATCGTGTTTCAATCTTTCTCATTTTCGTTTCCTTTATAATTTTTATAGTTTTCCAATAACAACCTTAACGAATTTCTTTATTTCTCAAAAAACTTTGGTTAAAATATTTATTGTTGGAAAAATATTTATTGTTCTTTCATATGGTATGCATAAATGTAATGTTTATTTAAAATTTCTATAGTAAAAATTAAAAAAAGTTTAATACTATCGAAAAATCAAGCTATCATAAAAATTTAAGATTTTTGTTTGTTTAGTGAAGTAGTGAAAGAATCATGACAATTTCTCAACTCGTTTCTGAGTTATAATCTCAAATACCCCTTTAAACACTGCCACAGCAACAACAACGCAACCTACCGGGTCAAACTTTAGATTTAAATCATCTACAGCCGCACACTCACACCAAATTTCATGAAAATCGGTCCAGCTGTTTAGGAGGAGTTCAGTGACAAAGCCATGTACAGAAGAATTTTATGTATAAAGATATTCCTCGGCAGACGTTGTCCCGCCACAGTCTTACGCCATACACGAATTTTCATGCTAATCGGAGAAAAACAGTTTATATTTTCACCATTTTTAGTATAGTTGCCGAACGTAACTATGTAAGCTTAATTACCATATTTTAGTCTAATACACCAAAACCGTCCACAATATAACATTTTTGTTTATTTGTAGACGGTAAAAGAGGGTGTGGCAAAATATTTTTCCCTTAAAGCATCTAGAACTCAAAACAAATCGAGTGCCTAAATTTGAGCTTACTTTGGTTCAAACCTATCAAACTTTCCTTCACTTCATGCTTATCCCTGAAAAAGGGGGCGTAAACATAGTGTACTTGTCAAATGCACTCTTTGGAAGTGCAGACGTGTCTTTCTGTGCGCTTCGTTTTTATACAGAGATTTAATATTTTATCAAGTTTTATCAAGTTTTCGTTTTTGAAGTTTTTGTAAACATCGGATATAGACTCATTTAATTGCATTTTAGCATAAATTAAAGAATTAAACATTTGCTTTACTGCAGAAAACCCAGATGCAATTCGTATGCAAAATCTTTCGATCAGTGCTGAACTTTATTTGTTGTCAATTTTTGATGCAAAAGCTGGTAAATAAAGAAAAAAACACAAAAACAACGAGTGCGCGAGTGTAATTTGTTGGTAGACATCAAACGGTGCCGTCTGTGGCTTAAAACAACTAAACAAAATAATCCTAAGCTACACGAATTGTAGCTGCTGTGTCATACGTTTTCCCCTAATTGCGCGCCAACTACTAACTAAACGCCTTAAATGACACCGAGTCCAAGACTAACGCGTGAACAACTACGCCAACAAGGCCTTCGCTCTAAAAACGAGAACACACCTAAGTCAGAGAGTGGCAGCTTAACCTCTTTTAGTACTGCACTCTATGCGTTAGAAGAGCGTTTGAGTGTTAAGTTGAAAGTTGAAGTGGAACAGCTAGAGGACCGTCTTCGACAGCACTCCGACATCCTCTTCAAGCGTCTCTCGAGTGAAATTGCGAACGTCGAGACTAAATTGAGCAACGAATTTAAGAGCGAAGTTGCAACCATCAAAAACAATTTTAGTGATTACGAACTTAAATTAAGCTCACTTGAAAATCGCATCGAACTTCTTTCCTCGCGTTGTGATGCCCTAACCGATGAACTCAAGCGATGCTCTTCGACATCAAATTCCAACAACAGCAGTGAAAATCATAACTCTTCCGATGCAATTATTTTTGGAGTGCCTTTAATGACAGGCGAAAATATTAAGAGCATCTTTAACCTTGTATGTCACTCTATTGAGTTTTTACCACCGCAATTAAAAGATATTTTTCGGGTAAGGCAGAGAACAACAAATCAAAATTCAAACCCTGTGATCATCGTCAAGTTCTACACTCCGCATGACCGAAATCGGGTTTTGAAAGCATTTGGTGACTACCGCAGACGTGTTAAGAAAGCCGTGAATCTGATCAATGCAGGCTTTGAAGCAGATCACAATATCTACATCCACGAGTGCCTCAGCGCTGATACTAGAAAGCTATTACATGCTGCTATTACCTACAAGAAACGAAAAAGTATTTACAATGCTTTCACCGTCCGAGGGTGTTTACACATTCGGCTACACAAAGGCTCCCAAAGTATTCGCATCAAAAATGAAAGCGAGCTGCACAGCCATGTTCTTGCCGCCGAAGGAATTTGTGAAAGATGCCCGGAAGATGAAGTTGTTCCTGCCTAAGTTTAAGTTTTATGTTTTTGCGTTATTTAATTTGTCTTTCTTTAACCTATCTATCTTCTTTTTATTTCTATTTGCTTCCTTCATTCCATTTCTTTGCGTAATATGTACACTTACTTCTTTTCTTATTTTTATTTCTTTTAATTCTTTATTTCTTATATTAAAAGTTAATAATAATGTTAACTGTGCTGCAAATACGCGTCTTTTTATCTCAAACCATATCCGTTGTGAGTTCGAATAATTACGGTCGTTGTTGTTCTAGAGACAATCTCTATGCTTTAATTCGAATATTAAGCAGGCAAGCGACGGGACTACAGGTATGTCATATTAATGCGCAAAGTTTAAATAATAAAATTGATGAGTTTCGGTACATTTTTGAAAACTCAAACATGGATATAATTTGTGTATCTGAAACATGGTTTCAGCCTTCTGTTCAAAATAGTGTCTTTAGTGTAAAGGGTTATAGATCATTTCGTGCGGATCGAGAGTCTCATGCCGGTGGGGTTGCAATTTTTGTTAAAGATGGTATTACATGCAACTTAATCAGTAAATCAAACTCTGAAGATAATATTGAATTCCTATTTGTTGACATAATCTATGAATCCAAAAAACTACTTGTCGGCGCAGTTTATAGGCCAAATCGTTATGTCCATACAGAAAACTTAATGTTGAAAATTGAATCGGTGGTAAGCTCCTATGCTGACATCATAATTTGTGGCGATTTTAATTGTGATTTATTGGTTGAAACTCATTTATCTGATGATATGTGTGCACTTGGTCTTACGTCGCCAAACTGCACCACACCCACACACTTTTCCAAAAATAGAAATTCGCTTCTAGACCTCTTTTTTGTCGGTGATAATGATAAAGTCTTACTTTATGACCAGTTATCTGCTCCTGTTTTTTCCAAGCATGACCTGATTTTTCTTTGCTATAATTTTCAGCTGCTAATACCAGAGCAAAAAATAACATACCGAGATTTTACAAATATAGATTTTAGCTCTCTTCAGACAGAGCTAAATCACGTCGACTGGACAGAAATTTATCACATGCTATCAGTAAATGATAAGTTAGATTTCCTACAACGTAACGTCAATTCATTATTTGAAAAACATGTTCCTCTTAAAACTAAAGTTGTAAAGCACTCTCTAAGGCCCTGGTTTTCCAGTACCCTTAAAAGTTTAATGAAAAAACGTGACGCAGCGTATAATAAATGGAAACGTCTCAAAACACCCGAGCGTTATAATATTTTCCGCATATGCAGAAACAATGTGGTCAGGGCGGTGAAAATTGCCAAGTTAGCATATTATGAATCTAAATTTAGCTCTGCCATAGGCAGCAAAACGAAGTGGAATATTATTCGGCAAATTGGAGTTGGTAGAAATATTTCGCTTACAGACACTAGCATAGACGTCGAGGCTCTAAATAACAAATTTATAGATATACCTATGTCAGCGCCCAGTGTCAACTGTTGTCGCATCTTTCAGAGATCTATCAACTCGTACTCAGCTTTTAATTTTCAATGCGTTGAATATACAGAAGTACTGCGAAGTTGCTTAGAGATTAAATCTAATGCCGTCGGTTTCGATGAAATACATCCCAGGTTTTTTAAGTTACTTCTTCCTGCTCTAACCCCTTTCATTATTAACATTTTCAATACCATCATAACGAAATCAGAATTCCCTGCTATTTGGAAAAAAGCTAAAATTATTCCCATCCCTAAAACTGGTAATGAATTCCGCCCCATAGCAATTTTACCATATCTATCAAAAGTTTTTGAAACGCTGATGTACTACCAAATAAACAAATTTCTTTTGGACAATAAACTGCTAACTGACAGACAGTCAGGATTCCGACCTAAGCGTAGTTGCGTGACTGCTCTACTTGACGTCAGCGATGAAATTCGAAATAACCTCGATCGCAATGAAATCAGTTTCTTGGTTTTGCTAGATCATTCGAAAGCTTTCGACACGGTTGATCACCAAATTTTATGTTTGAAATTATTAAATGTGTTTAATTTTTCCGCCACTGCAACTCGACTAATGACCTCTTATCTCACAAACAGATCACAAGCCGTTAATATAGGCAGCGTTACTTCCAATTTCTTACCTGTAAACCGTGGCGTTCCTCAAGGCTCTGTAATGGGCCCTCTTTTATTTTCGGTTTATATAAACGACTTACCAACTGTGCTGCAAAATTGTGGTATACAAATGTACGCTGATGATGTACAACTGTATACTAGCTGTCGCAAATGTGATATTACCACGTGTGTTGATAGTCTGAATGCTAATTTGTGTAAAATTTACGATTGGGCTTCCGCTAATGGCTTAAGCATAAACCCAAATAAGTCAAAATGTTTAATTATAACGAGAAAACATAACTCTTCTTTGCCCTTTCCGGACGTTACGATAAATGGGTCATGTATTGAAGTTGTAAAAACGGCAAAAAATTTGGGTATTACCTTCAGCAGCACTTTAGATTGGACGAATCATGTCAACATCACTGTAGGAAAAGTTTATGGTATGCTCCGTAGCCTATGGGCCACACAGTTCTTCACCCCCTTTCACATAAGAATGTTATTAGCTAAAACGTATCTTGTCCCCACCTTATTGTACGGATCCGAAATTTTTGCATACTGTGATGCTGCTAGTAAGCGCAAGTTGAACGTTTCCTATAACAACATCGCTCGTTATGTCTTCGGACTTAAACGAACCGACCGTATATCCCAGTATGCAAAAAAAATATTCAATTTGACTTTTGACAGTGTTTTGAACTTGAGGGCGTTAGTTTTTCTGCACAAAATTATTTTTACCAAAGAGCCAGTTTACCTATATAATAAACTAAAATTTTTAAGATCTCAGCGCGGAAACAACCTAGTCCAACCAAAACATGCCTGCTTAGCGTCCGAACGTCAGTTCTTTGTTAATTCCATACGTCTTTGGAACTCACTTCCACCGTATCTACAGCGTATTTGCAATACAGCCATATTTAAATCTAAATTATCAGATTATTTGTCTTCCTTCTAACCAAAACTTTTATCTATTTTTACTTGATTCGCTATTCTATTATTTTTCTTAATTTATCTCTTTTCATTCGATTTCTTACCTAATTCATTTCTTTGTAATGATATTTTTCTCTCTTAATTTAAAGTTATTTTATTTTTTTTTTTTAATTTTCAGTTTTAAATTCTTATAGTCGTTTTTTTAAAAAACTGTTTTTGATCTCAATGTATTAAATTAATTAATTTCTGTTCAAGTTATGTTTAAGTGTTTAATATTAAAAATTTGTTGATTTATATCCACACATGTTATCGGTGCTTAACTATAAGTTTATTTCTTACAAGCGCTTATAAATAAATAAATAAATTAAATTAAATTAAATTAACCACGCCCATTTTTAGTACAGCAGTTGAAGGTAACTATGCGAACTAATTAATCAAATTTTAACCTTAAACGACCAAAACCATCTGAAATATAGAATTTTCTTTGAATTGAGTGCGGTAAAAGAGGGCGTGGAAGCCCATTTTAAGTACAACTGCCGACAGTGAGCCTACAAACAAAATTTCCAAATTTTAACTTTATATGACTAAAATTATCTGAAATATAGCATTTTAATTGATTTGTCGGCGGTAAAGGGGGCGTGGAAACTCATTTTAAGTACAGTTTCCGACAGTAAAATAAAAATAAATGACCAAGTTTTAGTCTTATACGACAAAAACTGTCTCAAATATATAGGTTTTATTGATTTGTGGGCGGTAAAAGGGGGTGTGGCAAAAGATTTGTCTTTTACTAACCTTGCCTTTATAATTACAAACACAACAAAAAAATCTTGAATTATGGAGTTTCAAACACATTTCACGACTTTGTTTTATATATATAGATATATATGTATTCTCTATGAACATTAAAGGACAGTTTAACGTCAAAGTAAATACCCAAATCTTTAATAACTTTAACTCGGGAAAATACATTATTACCGAAACAGTAATCATAAGAAACGTCAATACCTTGCATTTATTCAACCGTTCACTTTAATAAAAAGTTTCCGATTTGACAAATAGCAAGGAATCCATTTATAGAAGTTAGAGTGAACCCCTAACTTTTCGAGTTTTATTAACAAAAGATCGTGGTTTATGCAATCAAAAGCTTTAGTGAAATCAGTTGTAGGCCTTTTTTTAAAGCTTCGATGCAAAAATTTGAGAAAATTGCCAAATTCGTGCAAGCCGACCTGCGAAAGCGAAAAAGTTGTGTTCTTGGGTCGATACATAGTTTTTTTACTCAGAAAATAAACACTTGTCAACAATTTTGTCTAAAACTTCAGATACAGTTCTTTCGACCTGATTTAAAAATTGGTATAATATAAGCTATTTTCCATTCATTTAAGAAAAAAATCCATTGAAAGGGACCTATTAAAAATTTGAGTTAAAACCATATAAATCGAATGAGCACACTTTCTGAAAAATAGTGGTAGAAGTATGTCAAATCCTGGCCCTAGAATCTAAATCTAATTAAGCTATTCACTAATATATTAAACTTCTAGATATATAAATTTCACATAGTTGTTATGTTCTCATACAAAGAATAAAATGTTGTGAGAAATATTTTTGTAGAATATTTTTACCCTCCAGGGTCTTTTTCAAACCAAATTTAAAAAAAAAATGCGCTTAAACGTGGTCACATTGAGTTGAAATATGCTATGAAAGTATTTCTTTTAAAATGTACTATAAGATACTCTGGAAAAAAATTGTCTGCAAAGTACGTAATATCCATAGAGAAAACGAGTAAGTTCAATTTAATGACCCCCTTAAACTATACACTGAAATTGTCTCTCGATTAACATTTCTGCTGGTGCTTATCTTTTAACATTATTTAGTTAAAAACGGACTAATTTTCTTAAAAGAAGTATGCTTCATACTAGAGATGAGCGCGTGAGTAATTTTGACTCACGATCACGGACGCTCACGATGTGTTCTTTTTTAATCACGCATGCTCACGGTAAAAATATTTCTTTGATTCACGGTCAAGCACGCTCACGATGCGTTTTCTTCTAAGCACAAAATTAAAATTCTTTTTACTCATGATCACGATGTCATTTTTGACTCACAAGTGCTTACGAATAGAACTGTTAACGTTTTATATTATTAAGGTATGACCTGCGGTACGACCATATAAATAACTTTTTTTAAAAGTGCTGTAGCTCAGTCGTTTTTCAATTAATCAACTTTTGGGTCTTATTCCAAACGTAATTTTCTAACTTTTCCGTACTTGTTTATGTTTCTATATTTTTTTATCACCCCTCCCAAAGGAGGTGTCGTTTTCTTGAGAACCAGTTCTATCGAAATTCGGCTCGCGGCATTTTTTGGTAATCACGTAGGCACTTCCTGATGTAGGATATTTCCAAAATGTAAAAAATTGATAAAATGCCACGATTTTTTAAAAAAGTTAAAAATTTAGCTGTTTTTTGGGGTTTTTTCCCACTCCTCCACCGGTAGTAATGTTATCCTAATTATCCTAGTTCAGGACCTGCCTGACGTGATAACCTACAAAATGCAGCCCACCGCATCTTGAACCGACTTCTATTTCATTCTTGAGAAAAACACCACCCCAGTTTGAAAAATGTGATTTCGAGAAAAACGCATTTAAAGTTTTATTACTGCACTTCAGCGCACGTGTATACACTTATATACACTAGCAGGCCATTGTTGTCCGTGGATGTTTTTTTATCAATCTCCTTAACGCCCTAAAGACGGAAAAATTTTTTCACACATGTGCTAATTTTTAAATAATTTTGATTTTGACTAATTTTTATGTGATACGGTTAGTTTTGCGACATCCGACTTAGTGATGCGATATAACATTATCGTCCACATTGGGTTAAGGCAATACATATCAAAGAAATAGGCTTGGGTAGTTCAGGAACGAACTAGTTCAATTGAACTATTCACACTCATGAACTATGTGAACTAGTTCGTCGATTCTCGTTCTTTTAGTTCAATCGATTTTGCAGCGAGTCAGATCGAAATGAACTAAAAATAATTTGGTTTCACTGAACAATGGTTTGAGTCCGTGCTGATACAGTTTTTCACTAATGAACGGTAAAAAAACCTTTTTGCAAAAACCAATTTTTGTGGCAAATATTGTGTGGAATGCCCCATATGTAGTATTTTTATGTAAATTTCTTCTATGTCCGCAGTTAATGATTGATTCGGTCATATAGATCGTTTCATTTTATAGATCTGATCATGAACGAGGAAACAAAACAAACTAAAAGACCTATTGAACTAAAAAATACAACGAGCTACCATACGCAACGATCTAAAACACCAAATGAACTGTAAGACCTAACGAACTAACAGCATGAACGAGTGCACGAAACGAACTAAAAGAGCGAACGAACTAAAAGAACTATATGAACGAACTAGTTGATTAAACTCAACTGAACTAAAAAGAGCGATCTTTTTAGTGAACTAAAATGCACAAGTCTACAAAGAAATAAAAATTTTTTCGTTTTGTTTTTTTTTTGTTTTGGAGTGCCGCTCTCATAGTAGAATTAGAGAAGGTAGATCCATTTCGGAGAGACAGACTACCGGAACTGTCAAAACGAAGTTGACAGATCATACAAAATCTGAAAACGATGAAAAAAAACGCGATAAGAAAGCAAAAATAGACAAGAATAGCAAAATGCTTGAGTTTGACAATTCTGGCTATGACAAAAGGAGATGAGTCTGAAATGCATATACCTTCACTAGTTCTACCATGGCCGCTCTGCATTTATATGTATTTCACTTTTCGCCTTGCTTTAGTCTCATCAGATTTTTTTGTTGTTTTGTGCTAGCTGAGCACCAGGGATGGGAAATAACTTTTACGAAATTGCACCAAACCGAAATAAAAATTGTACTTTTTGGCAACAAATTGTACTTGTTTTTTTTTTTATCCATGAATAATGAAAGTTTTGGATATATTCAATTATTTATTTGAAATAAAAAAGAAATTAACAAAAATGGACTTACAATTCAACATAGTAAAAAAATATGCTACCGTACATTAAGTTTTTAAATTCTAATCAAGAAAATGTGCGTCTTCCCCTTCTTCAACAAAAATGTTTTCAAAATACATAGCAGTATTAAATTTTATTTTTTAAAATATGGCCAAGTGTCTTTCAACAAATCTTTTGTTTTAATTAAAGAAGAAACTGAGTCAACAAGCAGGCAATTTCTGCACCTTGATTTTATTAAATTTTGAATCGAAAATATTCTTTCAACATTTACTGAAGAATGTCAAATTGATAAATTTCCACAAAAAAGACACTGAAAACTTTATGAAATTAAACAAAGTAACGAAATATCAAGTCAATATGATAAAAATTAAGTGCATGAAATTGTACAAAAAATGTCTTCGTGGTACTTACATACTTTTTTTAATAAAATTATACTGAAAAAATACAATTGTTCTGAAAAATCCAGCCCTGCTGAGCACGAAGAAATATAAAAAAAATAGAGAGCAACATGGAGTTTATTGAAACTCTCACAACACTGAGCATGAAGTTTATTGAAACTCTCCGAACACAAACGCGTCAAAAGACAACGAATAAGCAATGCGTGGCAGCTGGGATGATTTCTTAAAAAACTTAATACCTTAATTAAATGTACTTATTATAAAAATTTTGAAAGAAAAATACAGCTAAATAAATACGTAGTACAATAAAATATTTAAAAAATTGTTCATAAAAATTGGCCCAAGATTTTTGGAGTACAGTCGTAACTTTAAATTTTCACTTCAATTTTATGTAATAGTAAAGATATTGATATATAGCTCTATAACTCTACAAATAATTCGAATTTTAAAAAAATCCTTTCAGTTCACTATTTCTGAAAGATTTTAGAAGACATTCGATAAAAAAAAACTAAAAAAAAATTTTTTAACCGCAGGTCATACCTTAAGTGTTTATTTAGTGTTTAAAATAAAACAATAAAACTATAAAAAAAAATCAATTCAATTTCTCAACTTTTTATTTCTGTTTAAAGTTGCCAAGTTTACCTTAAGTAGTCACTAACGTTCAGCGAAATAATTAAAGAAAGCAAAGTTGGTTTTTGTCGCTTTATTAGAAGTGGTCAGTGTTGCATTTTGAATGCAATTGGTAGAAAAAGCTTAAAACAAATTTATCACTAAATTTTGCACAGATTTGGAAAATTAAGATAAAAAGTCGTGACACGAAGAAATTAAAGTCACGCACGAGGTTAATTCAATCACAAATATTTCGTGATTTTTGTTAAGTTCGCTCACCACCACGACGTGATTCATCGTGACATGCGCCCATCTCTACTTCATACAAATCTTGTTTAAAAAGAATCAGTAAGATTATCCAAGAAATGAAGATTATATAAGATAAGAGAAAGTAAGATTATCTAAGACAGCGTTTAAAAATTTTTTAAAGGGTAGAAAATAAAAATATAGATAAAAGGACACTAAGGACTCAAAATATTCTTTAAAAATTGTTCTTATAAGATTTCTCTTATGGTCTGCTGACACAACGACTAAGGCAAAGGCACAGATTAGGTAGCTGTCTTACTTTTTATGTTAGCTATCAGCTAAAGTATGAGTAAATATAAGACCTACATAAAAAATGACTCTGACATTAACTTTTAAAACGCCGATACACTTCTAGAAATTTGGAAATTGCGAACTTTTTAGATTAAGTAAGTCTTTGAAGAAGGCAACAACAATAACAACCACAACCACAACTCTTTATAGAGTTAATCACACAGCAGCCCAGACAGATTCTTCTGGAAGGCTCTACCCGTTCCATCTTCAATAGTGTCGTGTGATTTAGCTGCGACCAACTCACTGTTTAAGTTTTATATGATTTGGCACTTGTTCGAATAAATTCCTTTGTTGAGATCGCACGAATTTATTTCACACTCGGTATTTTTTAAATGATGTTAAAGCTGTTAAGTCATTTTTAGATTACAAAGCCTTAAACTCTAACAGTAATTGTGTATGTTCTTTTGACTTATGTGTCTATCGCATAGCTGATACATAATGATTACTAATCATAATCATTAGTAATACGATTATTTTTTGTGAAAAGGTGAAATAAGTGATTTAGTACAATTTGTTCTGTTTGTAATCGTAATCTTTACGTAATCACGATTAAAAATAGCTAATCAAAAAATAATAACGATTACTTCAGATTACCAAAACAATCAAAAACAATCAAAAGTAATCAAGAAAAAACAATCCGAATACTTTTAGAAACTATTTTTTATTCTTTTTGATAAATTGAATAATTTTTTAAAATAGTCGAATTTTTTTCTTGATTGCTTTTGATTCTTTTTGATTGTTTTCGAAATTTCAAGTAATCGTATTTTTTTGATTATTTGTAATCGTTATTAATTACTAATCATAAAGTTTTCCCTCAAGGATAATATAATGATTACAATTCTTTTTAAAATATAATAAAATTGATTCCTAATCGTAATCGCAATTTAACAGCTATGGTTTATTCAAACCTTTAAGGTATAGTTTATATATTAGGGTGGGTCAAAAATCAATTATTTTTTTTTATAAGTGTCTCTGCCATTTCGGTGTTGCCAATAAAAGTAATAAGTTTCTCAGTTGATAGAAACTAAAGTTCGTGTAAATTTTATCAAAACTTATAAAATAAATTGTTTTTTTTTTGATTATCTAATCAAAAACTCTTAAAATCAGCACACATGAAAGTTTGATGATGAATATCTTTTGAACGCTTAATTTAATCGCCAAAGCATTTGGAACCATTTTTAAAGAGCAGTTTATTTCTTAACCAAAAATTCATAACCAAAAATTATATATGTCTTAAAATAATCAAACATAAATCTTAAATATCATTCAAATGGTGAGGTTTGCGGAAAAATATATGGGATACCTTTTTTGTAGAGCATTAAATTTCCTAAAAAATTCTTGAAAAACATTTTTCTGTACAATTTATCAATGATGGATGAGTTATGATTTTTTTCTATTGGACTGAGAAAAAAAAATTGCGATGCATCTTCCTATTAAAGTTAAGAGCTCATTTTTGGTGAGAATTTTTTTAAGATGTCTAGCAACCCATTTTTTCGTGTCACTTTAAAAATTGATTTTTTTATCCACTCTATATATACAGTGATGTGCAAAGAAATAGGGACACCTGTATTTTTATATTCAAAGCTGCATGAATTATATACAAGGTGCCCCAGATATAGCATTAACTCCCTCGAGCAGTGATTGATTAGACGAGTGAGGAAATGCAAGGATGAGAGTGACCCCCTATCCCTTTGGGAGCTAGAGAGGAAAAACTTACAAATAGGTGTCGTTACACTTTACTCCACATTTAATGTACCTCTTAGCCGATTTTCAAAGTTAATAGCTTGTTGAGAAAAAAATCAAATTGAAATTAAGATTTTTATAAAACATTTTGCATAAAGTCACAATTAAGAAAGTTACGAGCAACTAAATTCTAAACAAATTTTGAATTAAACTTTGATAATAAGTTTCTCGAATTTAAAATAAATTTTTTGACAATTTTTGTGATGTAATTTCTTTTTATGATAAAATTTTCTACTGATTTGGCTTTTGATCTTGCCATAGAACTTGAGTACTCAATGTAAACATAACTACTTTTTCATTTTAAATTTCCACACGTAAAACAGTTAGCTTTTAGTGTGGTACGATTATAAAACGGCTTTTGTAGCATTGGTGCATTGTAGCATTGTAGCAAGAGACTACATGACTATCAATGTAGTCTCTTTTTCAAGATGTTATTGACTTTGGAGATCGGTTAAGAGTTACATTAAATATGGAGTAAAATATAATGACACCTATTTTTAAGTTTTTTCTCTTTATATCCTAAAGAGGGGAGGGCGTCACCATCATCCTAGCATTTTCTTACTCGCCTAATTAAGGAGAATCACCACCCCAGGGAATTAATGCTATATCTGAGGCACCTTGCATATAATTCATGTATCTTTAAGAATAAAAATACAGGTGTCGCTATTTCTTTGCACATCACTGTATATATATGGGGTCGCCACTGGCATAGGTGGTTCGGCCTTCCAAAATTAGTGGGGATCGGTCATACATTCGGACTCGATTGGTGCAATCTAAATGAGTCACAGAAGAATTTTTGCCCCTACGGGGTAAAAGTATAAAGTTGGGGCATTAGAATTCGTTTAAGAGGTATAGTTCCTCGTGCAAAGTTTCTTATTTTGATCCCTAGAATACGATTTTCACTGAGCAATAGGCGATTTTTTTGCCTCCCCACAAATCGACCCGGCCTAATATATATAGGATAATATATAGGATAAAATACGCGTTTGTTGAAATAGTCTTATAAAGTTCACTCAACGATTATTTTACCGGCTTAAATAGTGTTTTCTGTGTTTTCTGTATAATTGTTTAAGAAATAACTCATAGCTTTAGAAAAGTTTTAATGCTCATAAATACTTCACTTCTAAGATACATTTTAAAAATTTTTTCAAGTTTCCTTTTCAAATGTAACTTGCTGTTTATCAAAATTAATGATGTACTTAAAGTATTAAAAAAGTTTAAAGATCAAAAAGTTTTATAGTACGAATATTCCATTCCTTTAACACTGTTGTAACACAAGAATTGGTAAAAATGCTGCTGTTAAATAGTCAAAGCGTATTAATTCAATTATCCAACCTGAGAATATTACTTCCTGTCTTATTTTAGATCAAAATTATTACTTAAAATTCCGACTTATAGCAAAGTTCAGACTCAACTTCACGGTATTAAAAGAAATAAAAAGTTTCGAAAGATTTTTCTTTTATAATTGTTTAACTTTTTACATGCTGCCCAAATATGTACCTATAAAAAAAATTAAATTATGTCAAACTTAACGCATCGTTAAGAAGAAATAAACTTAAAACTTTCCATAGAAATTATGTTGAAAAAATTTACTATTTCATAGAACCATGAAATAAGTGAAAGAAAAAAAGTGGGAAAAAATATAATTGGGTTAAAGACTAGCATTTAAGCAACATTATCAACATGTGTTAAGTTCGTCATAACTAAAACAAAAAAAAAATTATATAAAAACTCGTAACTGCGTTATGTCAAATAGTTTTCTTGGTTCGTTGCACACGTTATTAAAGACAGCAAAAACAAAAACAAGACCCCCATGCATTTTTATACTTAATAAAGTTAATGAAAATTAGATACACTAACTTTAACAGTAAAAACTAAAAACATCTTAAGTTTCACTAAAAAACGAAAAAAAAATATTATTAAACACTGCAAAATGAGTTGTTAAAAAACTTGGAAGATAGAGTTACGCTTCGCATATTTTTTGGTAGTTATTTTTTGTTGTTGTTTTTATTATGAGAAAAAATAGCGCATAAAAAGCTTTAGCTGTGTTGAGGAAAAACATGCTTTATAGATAGAACGATCCAGAAGACCAGAACTAAAATTAAGATGCATAGCAGAATTTTTCTGTTTAATTAAGGCTGACTTATACATAGAATAGAACTTTAACGTGTTTGCTTTGGAGGAGAAACTATGCGTGCATAAGAACTCTGTATGACCTGAAAGCGTAGCTATTTTGACTGTTTTTGTTATTTTTGGGTTAAATTGACGGTTCGTTGTTTTTCAGCACTTTACTAAAATTCTTGTTTCATTGAAATTTATGTTGGGTGCGTTTTGTTTTATTAACCACTACACTTTATTGTTGAAATTGCTGAATTTGTTTTAATTATTCTATAATTCCAATTTATTATGCACACTTGTTGCATTAATAAGCAGTTTTATTTGTTATAGAGTTTTTGTTTTTCTTTTTATTCCAATGCTGCTGTTTTAGCATATTTTGTTTGCATTAAAACATTTTGTATATTTTACAAAAATTGCACACACAATTGAAATATATTTTTTTGTGCATTAGTATGAGTTTGTTTACACTCTCTACTTTGGAATGCTTGATCGATTTCGCTGTTTTATTAATTTGTTGCTTTACGCTTTTTTAATGTTTGCTTTGGGCACTTATTTCGCATTCAACGTGGTTTCATTAGCATATCAATAAAAAATAATTTCATCCAGATATTAACAAAATTGCGTTGCAACCGCCACGAGCTGGCTGCACTGTTATTAAGCCAAATTAGCCGTTATTAAGCCACAAATAGTCAATTAAAAAAATAATTAAACTCAGCGACAACTTTTTGAGTGCAGCACAACAAAAATTATTGTATTTGCACACCGAACTGATTAGGATATTAAATTAAATTAATTTTAATTATTCAATTAAATTTGCTAGTTGTATTAATTCTAAATTCTTTATTCTCAACATAAAAAGTATCTATACCAAAAAAAAATTGTTTGTTTGTTTTTTTTTTACCTTTATACAAATCTAAACAGCTCAACAGATTTCGATTAAATATGGTATTTTTATTGAGTACATCCTAGATTAAATTGTAACGTACTTAGTTTTTGCCACGCCCTTTCTACCCTTTTTTAACTAACGTTCATTTTCTTAGTGTAATACTTCTTAACATCGGAGCTTTTCTTCAGTTTAACCTTTGGCTATTCAAATAAATAACCCTTTTTTATTTATTTTTTATACATGTAGATAAAATAACTTCAAAACTAGGCTAGTTTTGTGTCCTCGTAGGTGATACTTTAAACTCTTCGGGTAAAATGTTCACATATGTGGACAAAAGTTTTTGTATTGAAATATTTTTTAATTTGTCGTTATTTCATTTAAATATTGGCACAATGGATAGAGATTATATTTTCCCTAATTAGCTTTAAATTTCTCAAATATGTCGCGTAAGAAAGCTCCTCTGTATGGTAAGTAAAAAAGTGTTTATAAGTAATGAATTTATTGTAAAAAAAGTACAATATGTCCACATATCTGCAAATTTAAAAACTATTACTTCCAAAAAAATTTTGGATTGCAAAATGAAAATATGTCACGTAAGAAGGCTTCTATGTTTGGAAACTAAAAACATGTTAATAAATAAAGAATTTATTGGTAAAAGTACAATATGTCCATGAATGTGCACTAGAGTGGAGTTGTGGAGTGGAGTGCATACTTATACAAATAAGTATGGAAAAAGTTTCCAAACACTTCATGGAGCGTCCCAAGGGCTCAAACTGCGCAAATGGATGAAAAAAAAAATTCGTGTAAAATTTTAATAAGATCGAATATATAAACTAGAGCTCTCCCATTTTCACGTAAAGATGGGCTCACGTGTTCACGGATTCACGTGTTCAAGGGTTCACGTGTTCACGGGTTCACGGGTTCTACGGGTTCACGTGTTCGCGGCTTCACGTGTTCACGGGTTCACGTGTTCACGGGCTCACGTGTTCACAGATTCACGTGTTCAAGGGTTCACGTGTTCACGTGCACACGGGTTCACGTTGCTTTCATGCACCCAAAAAATATTTTGGATAAAATTACAAATAAAATACTCGTAAAAATACAATACAAACAGAGGCTATTAGTAGAATGTTTGAATATACGGAACTATAAGCTTTTTCGAAATGATCGAATTGTTAAAAGAGGCGGGGGTGTTGCAATCGTAATTGTTGTTTAGAGCAATTGTTTGCTATATTGTTGAATTGTGCAATTGACTATGATCACTTCGTTTTGTGTGGTGATTTAAATATAAATGTTTTATTTGAGGATAGTCTTGTTGGTAATTTTATTGATCGTTTGACTGAAGTTGGTCTCCAAATAGTAAATATCAGTTTACCTACGCGCTATGCAATTAATGCTACTCCAAGTTTATTAGATCTTTTTATAAGCTTTTATTTAACTTGCTTCGTTTAAATGCATGTATGTATGTATGTATGTATGTATGTCCTCAAAACCCCTCCAGATAAAAACCCGAAGGCTTCCATCTAAAAGTGATAAAGAAACATTCCCCACCGTTCTTTCGGAAGCTTAAGTGTAGTTTTGTATTTATGTTGTTTCCAAACCACTTCTTTAAGAATGCATGTGGAAACTTTTACTTATTGTCAAGCAATGACAACAGAAAATAAAAATGTCATTGTTTCCTAACCGCTTATTATAGAATTCGATAGTCTAGTGGTAGCGCGCTTGACTGTCGCTCAGTGGTCTCGGGCTCAAATCCTGGCCGGGCATTTTCATAACAAAGGAGAAGAATATTTCCACATTAATTTTTTAAAACAGGGGAGAGGACTGCTTCCAATTCACTTTTTAAGCCAGCGGAGAGGAATGTTTCCCTTTAATGACATGCTATAATAAAAAAGACATGGAGTGTCCGACGGAAGGGAATGCTTCCTACATTCCATGGAATGTTTCCTGTTTATATCCGGGAATGTCTCCATTTCCTGGAGGGACGTGTAAGCCATTTTTCGGCAACTTGTTGGTATCCGATTAAGCTGAAATTTAACATACATATGTAAGTCAAGTGACAATGCAATATTATGATAAAATTTTTTGCCACACCCTCTTTTACCGCCCACAAATCAATAAAAATGATATATCTCTAAAACTACTAGGCCGATTCAGCTGAAATTTAAGCAGTAAATTTCCTTCGAGTAGAGGCTGATTAAGAAACATTTTTGCAACTCCCCTTTTTACCACCCACAAATCCATAAAAATGCTATATCTCCAAAACTACGGGACTGATTCAGATGAAATTTAAACAGTGAAGTTTCATCAAATAAAGCATGGGGTTTATGAACAGCATTTGGCGACACCCTCTTTTACCGCCCACAAATCAATAAAAATACTATATCTACAAAACTACGGGGCTGATTCAGTTAAAATTATGGCAGTTAATTTCCTTCAAGTAGAAGATGGTTCTGGAAAAAATTATGTCACACCCCCTTTTACCGCCCACAATTAAATAAAAATTCTATATATTCAAAACTACGGGGCTGATTATAAGCTGATTATAACTAGCTTCATTCGTATGTATGTATGTTTGTCTGTATGTTTGTATGCATGTATGTTTTTTTTTTATTTTATTTGCGAAGGGGGAATCTGCAGAAGGCCTCACCGTGCAAGTGGAAATGCCGTAAAGCATAACTTCGCGGGGCTTGGGTACAGCACTAGGTTGGAAACTGTTTGGCTACTGCCGGGATCTACTGTGTCGGGTCAACGACCTTTACCTCTGTCTTGCGTGCGCTCAACTCTTCGCAGCTCTTCGGTTATTTTTCTAGCCAGGGTGCTAACCATCGACCAGTTCTCTTCGCTCTTTAGCATAAGAGAAACCATATTTTGCTGTGTTAACGTTTCGCCAAGACAGGCCGAAGCCTCAAGTCTGGCGTTATGGAACATGGGACACACAAAAAGAACGTACGCCGCGTCTTGCAGCGTGTTTCCTGTGCAATTAGTGCAGTAAGGATCGATCGCGTGTTTATACGAGTGGAGGTAAGCCCTGAAGCAACCATGTCCGCTCAATATCTGTGTAAGGTAGAAGTTCACTGAGCCGTGGCTTCTGCCATACCACTCGGTTAGGCTAGGGATGAGCTGGTAGGTCCACCGACCCTTCTCTGAACTATCCCAGCGGTCTTGCCATTTTAGCAAGCTTCTCTCTCTAGCGAGTTTTTTTATTAGCTGATGTGCTTTCGCTACCAGGTGTGAGTAGCGCTTTTTTCACGAGAAGGTCAATAGGGATTGTGCTAGCTAGAACCAGTGCTGCATTTCCGGATACCGTTCTGAAGCTGCAGCAGACGCTGAGAGCGCCAAGTCTCTAAACTGACTCTATTCCGTGTCGGTAGGACTTCGTTTTCATCGCTGTGGACCATACAGTCGCACCATACATCATAGTAGATCGCACTACGTTGAGGAGCAGTGTTCGTCGTGCTTGTTTGGGGCCTCTTGTGTTCGGCATTATTCTAGATAGCGACAGACATGCTTCGGATGCTTTCCTGTGTGCGTACTGTATATGTTGCTAAAATGACAGTCTGGAATCGATCATTACAACGAGATATTTAATGAACGGCTTCGATTGAATTACTATTCCACGAATACTGATGCTGATGCTCCCAGTGGGCATTTTAGCTAGCGATACGCAAAAGAATGAATGCTAGTAGTGCTCTTATTGGCGTCAATATACCTTCCATGATCGCTGCATTGATGAGTGCTTCTGTAAGGCCTACCTTTTGAAGGTTTGGAGTCTTTTCCTGTTATTTTATATAAAAAAAAATTTTAAAAAATTTTTAAAAAATTATATATGATTAGATCAGTTAAAAAAAATCAAATCTTTAAGAAAAAATAAAAAAAAATTATTTTTTTTTGTCCGCGTCGGGACGCGAACCCAGGTCTCCGAAATCTAACACATTGCATATCACATTATATGAAAACTTTTATATGGAAAAATTCTAAGTCTTTTCTATTATTTTTGTATGAAGAAATTTACAAAAAAATTCCAAAAAATTTTTTAAATGGACAGAAAAATTTGTAAAAAAATGTAGATTTTAAAAAAATACATAAAAAAATTTTTTTTTGGGCCGAGCTGGGTTGCGAACCCGTGCTCCCGAAAACTTACTTTCATTTGTAATGATGCAAAATAAGCTGAAGTTTATTAACAACTGAGGTGGACGAGTGGGTGAGATGCCAAACCGCCAGCTGAGAGGACGCTGGTTCAAATCTGGAATTTGTCAAAAGTTTTTTATTCCAAGTTGATATTTATATTGCTTTTCTTTCTAATGTACATTCTAAAGAAGGGCTTCTAGCAGGCTTCTTTAGAGTCGCGAGAGCGGAAGGCCTAGAAAATTTTCTCGTTTCATATAAAAAAGCTTATGGGCTTGGAAACGAGCACAGAAGGGCTAAGAAATCCATATGATGGCCTGCTAGAAGCGCTTCAAAGACCTGCTTTTGCCCACTGGGCTGATGCTGATACATGTATGTATGTATGTATGCTCGTATGTATTCTCGTATGTATGTATGTATGTCCGTCAAAACTTGCAAACTATTTTTCGCAATTTTGCAAACTTGTTGGTATCCGATTAAGCTAAAATTTAACATTCAAATGTTAGTTTGCTGACAATGCAATATTATGATAAACTTTTTGCCACGCCCCCTTTTATCGCCCACAAATCAATAATAAATAAAAAGTCAAAAAAATTTTTTTCAATAAGCTTTTATTTAAATATTGTTAAAACTGTAATAAGGTTAATTGTCTAAAAAATAAAATACTGTAGTATTTGCTAAGTTTTGAAAATAAAAGCTGTTAATAATAAGCCTTTAAGACTAAATAGTAAAAAATAGGTTAGGTTAGGTTAGGTTAGGTTAAACCGGATGCCTTCGTGAAGGCTCACATCGACCAATTCAGATCCTTAGTGGTACCGGTAGCGAACAAAAGGAACCTTTGTGTTTATTTAAAAATCTTTAAAGATTTGCGTTGAGTTCGCAAACCATAGGAGGGATTCCAGTGACACCCTGGCTACATCTTTAAGCGACGGGAATGTCGATGAGCCTGGGTATTTTAGTCTTTATCTAAGTAGGGCGGGGCATGTGCATAGTAGGTGCTCCAGGGTCTCCACTGTGCCCGGTTCCTTGCACTTCCTGCAGTTGTCATCCGTGGTGATGCCAAGCTTCCTCGCGTGGGCTGCCGTCATGCAATGACCAGTGAGCATGCCCACTAGTGTCCTGCAATCTTTGCGCGGGCGTGCCAAGATGAACAGAGTTCGTTTTTCGCATTGTGCATTGCACATGATTTTCGAGATCTTGCACGATGTCGTATCGCTCCATATACGATTCACTGCTAGTGTGGCTCTTCTTTCGAGGTTCCTGTACAACTCTTGTAGCGGAGTAAGTACATGTTCTGCGAGTTCTGATTCCAGCCCGGCGTCTTCCTTTGCTAATCCATCTTGTTTCCCTCAATGCCCTGGTGGCTAGGGACCCAGTAGATGCGCACTCTCTTCGAAGCGCATAGTGCATCCCTGCCAGCTAAGACACTTTTGGACTTGATGCTAGCGGAGCGCATGGATTTGATCGCCGCTTGACTGTCAACGAAAATGTTGATGTAAGAGTGTTGTGTGTCCTTGCTGAGGGCTATCTCAGCAGCCTTCCTTATGGCAAATATTTCCGCCTGGAAGATGTTGCAGTTTATATGGCTGCCTTATATTAGGCTCTGCGCAATACACCGCCGCACCTACCCCCGTAGGCATTTTGGAGCCGTCTGTAAATATGTTGACCGCCTGCTTTGCTTGTTCTGTACCTTTGCACCAGTCATTTGGTCCCAGAAGAGTTCGTGCTTTGGAATTGACTATCGTGCGAGGCACCATGTAGTCTGTGGTACTAAGTAGTTCCTTTCCGATTGTACCCAAAATTTTGAATGTGCATGTTGCCTGCCGCCGTAAGGCGTTGTGCCGTTTTTCCGGTAATATAAATATATATTCCGGTCATAACATAAGCGTATGTAAATTGGTCAGTTTTAAGGACTTATATAAATTTAGAATTTTTCAAATACATTTATATTTTGCACTGATATTGTGTAGTTAACCTGTATAATGGATCGCGGACATCAGTGCCTCAAGCTTTTAAATATAAATGTATTTGAAAAATTCGAAATTCATATAAGTCCTTAGAACTTACCAATTTACGTACGCTTATATTATGATGATGAGCAACCAAGAGAGGGGTTCTTGTGCACCTAAAATATACCTACTCTATACATATATGACAAATGTCACTTAAATTTATTTTTTCCTTTTAATTCACGTCTTTTTTAAGTAAAAGCTTCTTTTCTTAAATTTTTTTTTTACTTCTTATTTATTGTTGTTTCAGATGTTTCTACTCAGTAGTTGTTTACAGTAAGCTTGATTCTAGGTCAAAGCTTAAGTTACAATATGTATTTAATAATGCTGTCAGATACGTTTATGGCCTTCAAATGTTTGACTGTATATGTCATTTGAGCAATCGAGTTCTTGGTTGCAATATTTTCAATTATTTGAATGCTAGAAACTGTGTTTTTTTGCATAACTTGATTAATACACAACTTCCTAATTACTTATTTAATAAGTAACAGTTTTGTAGATCGACCAGATATATGAACCTTGTAATCCCTGTATACAATTTTGTGAACTCTAACAGACTCTTTTTTGTGAACGCTATCAGAATGTGGAATTCGCTACCTTCAAGAATCAAAAGTATCCGAAATAAGTACAACTTTAAGCATGTAATATTCCAACACTTTTCTTGATACTATCTATCTTCTGTTTTCTATTTTATATTTTATTAATGTTATCTTAATGTTATCTTATAAGGTAATTTATAGATAAGTCTAAATTCAATTCAATTATAATTTATTGTTTAAATGTAAGCTTATAACTTAATTTAATTTCTTGAGTCAAACGCATTTGTTTGATGATTATAACTTAAATTTAAAATTTGAAGTTAAATTTAGTCGTTGCTTACAATTTTTTTTAATTTAAATTAAGTAATTTAAAATTTTTATTTTTATTTATTTGTTGGTTTTAACTATTTGTTATTTTCTTACTGCATTTAAAAGACTTTGTCTTATATGTGAACATTATAATTAAATTAAATAAAAATAAATAAATGTACAAATGTTTTGTACAAACGTTTGTAATGTTGGCCGCAAGAAAAAATTTTTGAATTCGTAACTTTATACATTCTACAAACGCTAGTTTATAAAAATCTGTAATATATAAATAAAGCTTTTTTTGCGTGTGGGTTTCGTGGTAGACAATCGTATCATTCATTCCGGCACTATAACAATAAAACTATAACAATAAAACTGAGACCGTAAAAGTATACAATCCCAATAAAATTCAAAGCCTAAATTCATTCTTCACGGAGCTGTATAAATTTGTGATAACTTCTTCTTCTAGACTATAACTTCTTTATTGTTTGTGGTGACTTTAATGTTATCATTCTTTTTTTTATTTCTTTTTTTATTTTATTATTTATTACTATTATTTATTCACTAATTATTAAACTTTAACGTTTAGAAAAATGTATGCGTTCTATAAAAAATAAATACTACAATCTGTTGTTTTAAATAAAACAAGTGGCAAAAGTTGTTTAACATGAAAAATAGCAAGTTAAATATTAATTAAGTACGATAGTGGGGTCAACTTATAACGAAAGGCTAATAAATATAACAAACAAATGTACAAACAATAAAATGTAATAAATGTACAAACAAAATAAATGTACAAACAAAAAAACTTATAAAACTAATTAGATAAAAGAGAATCAATATCATTAAAATTAAAGTTAAAGAGCCAAGATTTCACTACTTTAAGAAAAACATTATTGTTACGAATATTGCGAACATTGAAAGGTAAACAATTAAAAAACCAAGGAGCAACGCAGGAAAAGAAATTATTAAAGTGATTTAAGTTGCGAGGAGGAACAAATACAAGGTTTTGGTTATTTACCCTTAGATTATAAATGGAAAAGCTTCTGTTATGCAAATACCCGGATCTAATAAAAAATACTTTTAATACTATATAATAAAAAAAATGTTTTATGGGTAACACGTTTAAGTTCTTGAACAATGGAAAGCTGCTGACTAAGCGTTTTTTATTGCAGTCAATTCGAATCGCATGAGAAGTGAATTAATTTTATTGTTACGTGAACCACCCCAGCAAATTATACCATATTGCAGTTTTGAGTGAAAAATACCATGGTAAAAAACATATACATGTTAGTAATTTTATGGAGCAAAAAGATTTTAAAAAGGCACAGATGTCTAATCGCACCCATGAGATACTTTTTTAATGAAACTGTATGATTCAACTAGTTCATTTTCCAATGAACTACCAATCAATTGAAAAATATCTTGGAGAACAATTAAAAGAACCACTGAAAGTTTTAGAGTGGCAGGAAGAACTACAAATATCGTTGTCGATTAAGAATTTATCACATCCTGCATTATGAAAAGTGAAATTACCTATATAAAGATCAACACCAGCTACATTAAAGTACACGATTTTAGTCTTATCACTCAAAGCAAGCTTAAGTGATGAGAACCAATGCCTTAAAAGTCCTAAGTCATGATTAATATCACAAGGTAGACTAAAGGTAGAGTCACTGTTAAAAGTGCAGGCCATATCATCCGCAAAAGCTATAACTCTACTCAAAAAACTCTGATGAAAAATTGAGTTAATAGTAGATAATGAATAGAATAGATAATGATTCTATACAGCTCAAAAGATGAAATTGGAGCAAAAAAAAGCACTATTTTGGTAGTAAAATTCATTATCAATACAGTTACATGTGAAGTCATTAAGACCGTCAACATTTACTACGTCCCTACCAATTCTGGTAAAGAAATTATTAAAGCCATTAGCTTTAGCACTATCTTCATGAACCGATGTACTTCCAACACTTATGAGCTGCCATTCTTTTTTAACATTGCCCCTGATAGTTTTAAATTTATGTACGTAATAGTTGGTTTTGCATGCTGAATCTTCTGTAGAAATTTTCTTGCATAGGTTTTTGTATTGAGCTACAATTTTTTTTGTACAATTTATTTTTTTCTTTAACTTTTTTCAGAAGGTTAGTATGCGTTATCAGATATTACCACATTGTCAAATAGCAAACACGTCATACAACGATCGGAGAAATTAAAATTTGAAACGGAACTGCTGATAGATAAATTGCTATATCGACTTAACCTCACAAAAAAATGGTCAATACAAGAAGATGAATTATCAGATATTCGAGTTGGCTTATTTATGCATGATTCTAGACCATAAGCAGAGAGAAAAAATATAAATATTTATCAGACATAGATGAGTCAAGTAATATGTTTAAGTTGAAGTCACCTAATGCTATAATATTATCAGACTTATCGTTTATTAAAAGTTCATCCAAATCACCCAAAAACATGTCAAGATTAGAGTTGTCATGAAATCTATAAAAACAGAAAAAAGAGTAATTTTGGTTATCTATTAAGCAACAAATTTTAACCGAATCCGAGCTAAGAAAATGAAAACAAGAAAAATCACAATTACATTTTCTCTTAGCAAAAACCGCCACTCCACCAGCAGCATAATCGTTATTACAGTTTGCATATAATTTATATCCAGGAATACTAAACAAAGATATTTCGCAATCATAAGTCCATATTTTCGTAAAGAAAATGAAATCTGGCTTATTAAAAAATGAATCTAAATGCAAAAGGAAAGTATCAAAAATTTTTCTTAAGCTTCTTATATTTTGATGAATTAAATAAAAACTGTTTGGGTTATTGGGTATTGATGAAAAATCTAGAAAATTAAACTTATTATAATGCACGGCAGGAATATTATATATAGATCCAAGAGTATTAACATTATCCATATTCATAAAAATTTTTTAAAATTTATTAAGCAAAAGTAAATTTTTTTTAAGTGAAAACTTCTTTAGGCGCGTTGAACGATTTTGGTAGAGGGTAAATCTTTGGTTTGCGTCATGGTATTTTCCGTGGAACTCTCGTCATCAATACAGTCAGCCAGGATATCAAGATAGGAAACTTAGAAAACATAACCTCAAACAATATTTGCATGTACATATTTGTGCATAAGAAAAATCAACAATGATCGTAACTCTTGTTCTTAATCGGCCGCAAGCTCACAAAGAAATCACTTGGCAACTCCTGAATTTTATGCATGTATTCTGTTTGTTAGTATATAAATACTTAAGTTAGGTTGCAATAAGATGTTTGCAACCAAAACTTATTATTAATTGGCTCTATATTGGTCTATATATGCTTTTAAAGTTTGACAATTTTCACACTTGTTGTATTTGTCAGTGGCTTTTTATTTTCACCACTGCGGCATTTTATTTTCAGAGTTGTCAGCTATCATTGTTTTATTAATAAATTTTTTTCATTAAGGGTGTGTCAGAAGGAAACTTTTCAGTCATGGTAGGATAGAAAATATCAGGTTGAATAAAATTTGTGTGTGTTGACATAAATTTGTCTTTTTTGCTGTGTCAAATGGACGGTGAAATTTTGACAAATTTTGACGTTTCACATTTCGGTCAAGTTTAAGCGCAAATATTTTATTTAATTTGCATTTTATTTAATTTGCGACATATTTAATTCGAGTGCTTGTACTTTCAACTTATTTCGTAAACTTGTAATATTGTAAACTTAAAAAACTTAAAAAATAACGAAAGTGCTTGAGTTTGTGTGTGTGTGCGTGTGTGTGGGCCAACGATCTCGCGGTGCATCAGCAAGTGCAGCAAAGTTAAATTAGCTTTCTTAGTATGAAAACTGATTTATTTTAGATAAGAGTTTAAATCAATTTCTGAAATTTTGTATAAATGGCTGAAGCAATTTCATTTAACTAAATGTACTACCATATCAAAAATATATACATAAAATCATATTATATATTTTAATTATTTCATTATTGAATTAATTTAAAAATTTAATCTTATTTATATCTTTTTCTATAATAACACAATATACATGCACGCTATTTGTAGATTGTGTTGTGTATTAAAATAAGAATATATAAGAAATAGATGTAGTATATAAATTATAAATAATATAATATAATAATTGTACGTAGATAGTTTAACCGCCTAATGTTGTAAATTGAAAACGCAAACCAACGACAAGCAAGACACGAGAAGCAATAGAATTTCACATAGAACTAGTAAGGAATTCTCTTCGACTGGGCCGAAGTTAAAATACCCCCAAGGCCGAATTAGAGTATATATAAAGTGTTAAGCAAACTGTTAAATATATTTAAAGAGATTTTCCCGTTTTGGTTAAGACACTTTGTATGGGAGGTAGGTGTGGTTTACATCTGATTTTTACAAATTTAATACTCAAAATAAGTATGAAATATTTAAGACACTGCGAAATTTGAAGTCATTAAATTGATTTTTGTGGAATTAAAGAGATCTTACCGTTTTGGTTAAGTCAAAATTAATATACCCCCATTACGTTTTTGGAAGGGGGGGGGGGTATAAAAAGTGTTGCTTCTTGTGTATTACTTGTCGTTTGTTTGCGTTTTCGATTTACAACATTAGGCGGTAAGAAATAAAACGCTTGTGATAAGCAGACTGTAGTTATTCATTTACAACTGTAAATATAAATTTATTTTGCAGGTTTTTTTGTGTAAGTGTTTTTATGTACATGTATATAAAGTGTTATAGAAATACTTCGATTGTCATATGCCGACTGTAGCTACTAAAAAACATCTACAAAAAATTCAAGCACAACAACAATTACCAAACAAATCTACAACAAAAAAGGCAGAGAGAATAACATTATCACAGCGGTTGCGCAGCGTTAGAGGGGATGAACCGAATTGGCGGCGAAAAATAAATAGCACTTTGCTTGCTATTTTTTCTGTTTTCCTGCTAGCAAGATCTAAAGTGGAGGCATTAAAAGAGACTTCACGACAGTCAAACAAAATACAAATATGAAAAATTTAAATTTAATTTTATTTCAGCAGTTAGCTCTGAAGTCTCTTTTAATGCTTCCCTCCACTTGAGATCTTGCTAGCAGGCAAACATAAAAAATAGCAAGCAAAGTACTATATATTTTCCGCCGCCAATTCGGTTCATCCCCTCTAACGCTGCGCAATCGCTGGGATCTTGTCATTCTCTTTGCGTTGTTGTTGTAGATTTTCTTGGTAATTATTGTTGTACAGTAAGCTTTAATTTTTTGTAGATGTTTATTTGCAGCTAGTCAGCATATGACATCGAACTATTTTAGAAAACAGTTTATACATATGAATTAAAGAGTATTATAATATTGGTTAAACTATTTGTTTTTACTAAAAGTGTTAACGTATCGGAAATAAATATGTTTATACATATATACATATATATAGTTCACATATATGAACAACTTAGCGCATTGAGGAAATTTAAAGAGTATTTATGTATATTTAGTATATAATAACCATTACGTAATAAACCTGCAAAAAAAATTAATATTTTCAGTAACAATTTGATAACTAAAGTCTGCTTATCCTTAGCATTCTAAGCTGTTTAGCATCAATTTCTCACATGAATTAAATATAATTTATACGCTATAGATTATTTAGCTATTTCTTAATTTTTTAATATTATATTTTTAATACACAACGCAATATAGATATGGTGTACATGTATATTGTGTTAGTGTTATGAAATAAATAGATATAAATAAACTTTAAATTTGTATATTAATTCAGTAATGAAATAATTTAACTAAATTACTTTAATTATATGTATTTTTGATTTGGTAACACTGAAAAGAAATAGTTTCAGTAATATATAACAAATTTAATAAATTGCTATAAGCTCTTAACAAAAATAATTCTACTTTCATATGCCGACTGTAGCTACACAATTAGAATTCACAACGTCAACAAAAAACTGCGCCAAAACAATTACCAAGGAGATCTACAAGCAAAGACGCACAGAGAAGAACAAGATCATAGCGGAACTCTTAGAACTTGTAAAACTTTTTGATTTTCATCCTATATGTAGGACGGGCTTTCGCACATCCTACATGTCCGTCGGACCTGTCGGACCTGTCGGATCTGTCGGACTCGTCCTACAGTCCGAAACCCCCTATAAGCATGAAAATTCTTATATAGCAATAAGGCGGTCCGTGGCAGGTCAACGTCTTCCAGGGAATAATAATATATTATACATAGGTTTTCTCTTTGGTCGGTAGTCCCCTCACTGCTATACGTTTTTTTTAAGTAATATTATTTAAATCCTTATTCCACATTAAAATCCTACCGTTACTAACCCAAAGAAATTTGAATTTTTTTTTTCGATTTGTATTTTTAGATCTGCGTTAAAAAGTGGTCTAGTTTTGAAGGAGAGACTTTCATTTATAAAAATACTACTAATGCGATCGCAGTTAAATAATTTAGTGTTTAAATTATTTCTACACCTAAGTTTGTTCTTCATTACGCTTTTTTTAGTGAGCCGAGATACAAAATTTACACATAAGATGTCCGACGTGGAATTAAATGATGCGGAACCTTGGGGTTTTTTACCCTCTTTACGTAGCAATCGTCAATCTGCGCCTCAGTAACGTTCATATTCAAGCCGCCAGAGAAGAATCTAACAGCACTATCAAGAGCATTAGAATTGTTGACTTTAGGAACACCCAAAATTTCTATACACTTGTCTCTTTTTTGTTGCTGTAAATTCTATGTCTTGATAGTATATCTAAATCTTTGTATGATAATGTCTCGTCTGTCGGTCTGTCAAATGTGAATGCCTGCGCGATTATGAAGTAATGATTTCCCTAGTCTTCTTGATTAATTTATTGTCTCCGATAGCACATCCGTCTTACTGTTCGATCTCTCCGACCATGACTTCATTTTTCGTACCTGTGACATAAAACTAACGGAAATGGCTATCTCCAAAAATATATCATACTCGAATTTGAAACCAATTTATCTTCAGGCCTTGAAAAATGATGCCTGCCTCACCTACTGGAACAAAATCTGGTTCTGCGCGAGTTTTGCTGAAAAAGTTACATCCTTTTCAAACAAACTTTTTGCAACCTTTTTGCAAGACATGTTCGTACCAGGATATTTGTTATTAAAAATGTTGCATGTCCCTGGTATACATTATATGTCCTCTCTAACTCTAACTGAAACTCTATCGAAAAACGAAATAAACAGCGCAGGATCTGGAAGAATAACCCTACACCAGAAAAATAGGAAAACTACACGGCGGCACGGATTGCTTCAGTTTTAATCGCAAGGCAATCCAAATAAAGGTACTTCTCTAATAAATTGAAAGCATCGCTACCTTTAAAGGTGCCTTGAAGAAACATAAAAAATTTTGGTATTGTTAATAAGCCAGTACCTGAGTGTTTTCTGCCCTGATATTTTAAACGATTTCTTTTTAAATAATAACCATAGTGTTGGTAGCTTTGAGGAACTATCAAATAACATTGTACAACCAATCTTTCAGTTGTCTGCTGTCAGTGAATATGGGGTCTGTAAACGCATTTTGAATGTAAAGTCAAATGCCATTGGTGAAGATGGAGTTTCGATTAAGTTTATCAAACTCACGTTATAGCCCACTTACGCACATTATTAACTATTGTATCACTACGTCATCTTTTCCTTAGCTCTGGGAAATAGCAAAAGTATTACCTGTCGCAAAAAACCAACTGCGTGTGAGCCTTATGATCTTAGACCTATTAGTATTTTGTCATCCCTATCGAAGGTCTTTGAAGCAATTATGGCCAGTCAGATTTCTGACTTCTTAAATACTAATACCTTATTATCTTCATTGCAATCTGGCTTCCGTTGTGGGCATAGTTGCTCAACTGAAAGTTATTGATGATACCTGAACACCCTATGATAAAGGCTTTTTTCTAAAGCATTTGACACAGTAAATCACTCCTTACTCTGTTACAAACTTGTGCGCTGGTATGGAGATGTTCTCTACTATGCCGGTATGCAGTGGAGTGCCACAAGGCTCAGTTCTTGGCCTTTAACTATTTTCAGTCCTTATAAATGATATCTTTTCCATCTGCAAATACGCCACTATGCATGCCTTTGCTTTTCTTTCTTTCCCTTTTATTTATAAATACCTTAAATATTGTTTGTTAATCATTTTAAGCTTTTCGTCATATTCAGTTAAATGCATTTTTTATAATTAATTATTATTACATAAGTATTCCTAATTTTAAATTGTAATATTAATATCTTTAAACATCATCATACACATTGCTTAAGCTACTGGCTTTGCACAGCAAAATAATTCATTCTAATTATACTAATATGTCAATTAAATAAACAAATAAATAAATTATATAAAAGATTCCATAAAAACCACAAAAGGTCAGATAATAGAAAGCCATTGACGCCTATGAAGCGCCAACAAGCTCCAGTAAACTATAAAAAGCTGGCCAAATTTATTGTAATATAATCTCTTGTCCAAAGACAATAAAAACCTATGGGAATTGGCTTGGATGCATCAGAAGTGCATGAAACAAATTTTATTATTTTCATTTCAACAATATTTTCATTTCAACAGTTAAGATTTTTTTGTTTTTTCCAAAAAATTTGTTGTTTAATAAGGATATTCACCACAAATTACTTGAATAACTCAGGGGGACAAAAATTTTATTTTTCAATGCATTGTGTCATTGCTCGTGTACACAAAAACGTGACGACACTCGAAATGTTTTTCATAACGAAAATTTTTCGTAATGACACTCGAAAAATGGTATCCTCTATCAAATAGCCGCATAAAAAGTTTCGCTTCAAAAAAACACAGAAACCTTTGCCTCTACCTCTACCACTACCTCTACCTCTACCTCTACCTCTACCTCAACCTCTACCTCTACCTCTACCTCTACCTCTACCTCTACCTCTACCTCTACCTCTACCTCTACCTCTACCTCTACCTCTACCTCTACCTCTACCTCTACCTCTACCTCTACCTCTACCTCTACCTCTACCTCTACCTCTACCTCTACCTCTACCTCTACCTCTACCTCTACCTCTACCTCTACCTCTACCTCTACCACTACCTCTACCACTACCTCTACCTCTACCTCTACCTCTACCTCTACCTCTACCTCTACCTCTACCTCTACCTCTACCTCTACCTCTACCTCTACCTCTACCTCTACCTCTACCTCTACCTCTACCTCTACCTCTACCTCTACCTCTACCTCTACCTCTACCTCTACCTCTACCTCTACCTCTACCTCTACCTCTACCTCTACCTTTACCTCTACTGCACATCATTTTACTTGCTTAATAAATATTAATTTTATTTACTGTAGTCAAAAAATATAAACAAATTCCACTACAATTAAATTGTTAACTCATCACATTTACATTAAATGTTTTTTTTTTTAATTTTTTTTTTTCTTTTCTACTTTTTATTACTTGCTATTCAAGCATTCTCGATTTCATGCTTTGCACGATTGACCAACAATTCTTAAAATAAACAAATATAAAAAACACGCGTTCAAACAAGGGCCTAAAACAACAACATCAACAGAATGTTGAAGCATATCGATAAAGGAAAATTTCGTTTTTACTGCTATCGACTGACTGGTTCGCTGTTCACAAAAAATCGAATTTTACCGAATTTGCTGTCGTTGGTAATTTTTTTTTTGCACACATCAGCAACAGAATCTCGCTCAGCCGCTAATGATTTGCGTGCTGGTTGTTGCAGTGCTGCCACATAATTTGTGTTTAAAGTTGCGTTTGCAGCACTGTGTGTTGCTATCTTGTCGCTACTTGTTGCTGTAACGCTGTTGCTGTTACTAGTGTTTGCTTTTTTCCTATTTTTGGTAGCAGTGGTGGTGCTGTTGATGCTGTCACTGTAGCCATACAGAAAAGCATGGAATTGAGCAAATATTTGTTCACAGCTTAGAGAAGGTGTCGTGCATAGCTGGCAACGGCTTTAAAAGTTCACGCGTTTAAGTCAACAAAAAAAAAGATGAAAAATAGTTGTATGCCTGCCGAAAAAGTAGCAAAACAGCAACAGCAATACCAACAAAAAAAAAAGAAAGCAACAAACACAACAGCACCAGAAAAAGTGTTGAAGCTTTACCAACGCAATATTTGTTGTAATTAAACAAAAGATTTGGTCGAAAAACCCTAAAAAGAATGCATATTCACATGAAAAGAAAACTATTATATTATCGTTAATGGATTAAATGAAATTATTTATAGATTTGTTTTTATTGTTTATCTGTTTTCTTTTCGAAAGATTTTGCTAATTTTTTACTTGTGTTTATAAAGTAAATCTAAACAAATGTTCAGCCAACTCAATGCTGGAAAAATGCCAAATTTAATTATCGATAGCTAGTTTTGAAAAAAACCATCAAATAACAAAGGAAATTAAATCGCTTTAATAGTATTATTTAATTTCCCCGTGTGGGTAAATCAAGTAAATTGATAATGTGTCTTCACATAATGATTTTTGTTAATTTTTGTAATTAAAACATTTAAATTTTTCGTTATATTTTTAGTTTTGAAAGAAATTCAATATTTTGAAACAAAATTAATAATAAACAATTGTAATACTTCTTTATATGAATTTTGTTCTTGTTTGGACCTCTGTATATTCAAAAGTCGGTATTAGTTTTTAAAATAATTGTAATAATCATGTTTTCTAAATTTAAAATTAAATTTCCGAATTTCAATTGACCTCTTCTGAATTTCAAATTATGTTTTCTGACTTTAAAATGGAAGTTCTGAATTTCAATTGAGCTTTTCTGATTGCAACTGGAAAAAGTGTAGTAGATCAGTTCGGTATTGGAACATCTGTAAATATTCTAAATATAAATGGGCGAAACCATCGAAAGATGATGTAAAAGATTAGATGATTTTTCTACAACCCCGGTTTAAACGGAACAAAGAAGTAACATGCTTTTATGCCAGAAACTAATGGTCTTCTTATTAAAAGGTGTACTATTAACAATAATTGTTGTTTTGAACATGTTAAAACTATAAAATAAAGTAATTCTTGATAGCTATATTCTTTAAATAGTTTTGTTATTAAAATATTTTTAATGCCTATTAGGTATTATAACATATAGATGAAAACATATTAGCCTAATGAAATATTTGGCCAACTGGATCAATAAAAAATACATTGCTAATGTGTGTACTTTTGTTGACTTTTAAGTTTTGAGATGTGGCAACACTAATGTGAATATGTCCAATTTGACATTGTCATCGTAAAATTTAACATTTTTAATGGTGAACGTTTTGTCATACGAGTGCTATTTGTTTTGTTTACAGACAGTGGCGTTGCGGGCGGGCGCAACTAAGCCAGGGGCGCCCTCAAATTCCTTGATGAAAATGATAAATAAAGTGGAGGACGACGCACAGTCGTCCAAAATAAGCAGCCAAAAATCTAATAAATATTCAAGTTGCATTTTTTAAAAATAAAACTTTTCTTGTTATTCAAATTATATTTATTTTTTATATCAAAATAAAGTTTAAAATTGCTAATGTCTGGCAACCTTGCTGTTTTTTTACATTTTTAAAATATGGTTTTAAGTTTACCATAAAAGTAAACACTAAAAGCGGGATACAAATTTTTAAATATTCAATTTTTAAAAAGCTTAAAAAATAATTTTGAGAAAGATTGACTATAATTTTTTCACAAAAACTTCATTAGACCTGCGTTACACCAAATCAAAAAAAAAATTCTTGCTAATCCGGAAGATAAACATTTTTTTATGGTGACCTATTTAGTTAAAATGTTAAATATATTTGATGTATGGCAGCTGATTATTTTTCAAAATTATACTTATTATATTTATACAGAAAGCAACTCTATTTTTAAAATGTCGTTGCTGTAATCAAAAAAGCTTACAAATATGAACAAAAACGTAGTTAATTTGAGTAGGTAGCATTTTCCAAGGTTAAGTTACTAAAATACAATTAATCATCTAAGAAATTTATGTAGCAAATATCGTAGATTTGAGACAAGAACTTATGAAGCTTCAGACAAAAATGGAATTCGTTTATATGGGAAGTGGATGTGGCAGAGGTCGGATTTGTGTAACTTTTTCAAGATTTCTTAATTTTGTCTTTAAAGATATTCGTGCCAATTTTTACATCTCTACGATCACTCTTTCTTTTTTTGGCCAAATATTTTGAGCAAAATTCGTCTTTGTTTGGCAAAATTCGATTATGGTCGGAGTCGATTTAACAGTTTGCTTTCATATTTTCAGTCAGTTAAATCAGTCAGTTGGTCATATTTTGTGACGTTAGCAAATTCTTTAGTAAACAGGTAACGTCAAATACAAAACATTTTAACTAAACATCTGAAACTTATCATTCCACCCATAAAAAATTATTGATCCCGTTTATTCAATCATTAAGATTGTTTACTGTTTTTAAATCATAAATATGTGATGCTTTTTTACCTGCTTTGTGATAAAATCTTATCAATTTTATTATATTTGATATTATAAAAAGTATTTCTTACGTTATTGCTTTTTTTACCAAATTCTATTAAAATAAAATAAGATATTTTTAAAATATAACTGTTGTAATAAATGATGATTATCATATGACCATTGAATTAAAAAAGTCTCTTTTTTTTATCAAGAGTTCTCTTGTTTTCTCCTACGCTTCTAGTAACCTACTATTAACGTAGTTTTACTCTTAAAGTAAAAAGCAGGGCGCTTTTAGAAACCTTCGGGCGGGCGCATAAAATTAAGTTACGCTACTGTTTACAGATGCTTGGAACATTCATCTTGGTAAAAAAATGGAATTAAATCGTGAACATTTTCGTACGATGATTTTCTACGACTTTTGATGTTGATAAAACTAACATCAGAATGCCGATAAACTCGCTTTGACTTTTGTTGATGAAGCACCATCTCGAACCACAGTGTTTCGCTGGTTTGAATGTCCAAAACATTTCTAGGAAAAAGAGCTAATAAAACAGTACAGCTTTGTTTATTTTTCAATGATATAAGAGCTACGAAAATATTAAAATAAAAACCAAAATAAATTTTTAAATGCTGATTTGATATTTGATATTGCAATGATATAGGAGCTACGAAAATATTAAAATAAGAACCAAAATAAATTTTTAAATGCTGATTTGATGTTGCTGAAATACTAGTATTTTATATTCATTAAAAGAGGGAACAATATTACAACTGCCTTAAAGATGTATACGTATGAGGATGAGAAACTTTAATTAATTTAATTGTGATGTGTTAAAAAAGTCGGCACTTAAGGGTATTCAGTAGGCCAAAAACCTAACTACCAACATGGTCTCGGTACGATCCTGGCCGTAATTCAGGATTTAAAGATATTAAAGTTGTGAAAAAATATTGTTCGCTAGCAAATATTGTTCGCTAGCATTGAAAACCATAAAACAGCATTTGTTTGTCTACTTCAATTGCAAAGAAGACAATGATTAAAGACAGTTTTAAATCTATATGTTTACTATACTTTTTTATTAATTCATTTGCAACTTTTTTACTTTTGTTATTCCAATGGGTAAAAATTATTTTTGCAAATGCTTTAAGCAACTGAATTTGAAAACATAACACTTTTGTAAAGACGTTAAAACAAAAAAAAAGCAATTTCGTCCATTTGAGTCGATTATTTTTTATTACTGAATTTTATTATTTTTCGTGCCTATATTTTTATTCTTCCATCATATTTTGCAATTGTTTCTTGCCTAATACAGCTTTTTTCGTTCCTATTTTAATCTTCTTTAGCCTTTAATTGCAGGAGTGGTGGTAAATTTTACCCCCTCTTTACATGTTTTTGTCGGTTTTAAAAGAATGCTATTGAAATAAAGTGCCAGTTTTGTTGAGCTTAAAACAAAAAATCTTTAAATCTTGTATTTATTTTAAATAAAAATATAAAAGCTTGTTTTTAAACAACAAATAATTTTAAAAAACCCCTTTTATTGTAATTTAAAGTAAAATTAAAAGGGGAAAAATTTACAACCACGTCACAGACAATGCCAAAAAAAAATTCACCTCCATAGTTAAAGGTTAGTATAGTAATGTGTTTTATAACAGCAAAAGGCAAACTTTTTTGTGCTGTCTGGATTCTATTTTGAATATTTGACTGAATTGAAAGTTTATCAGTTTATGCTAATGAAAAGTGTAACTTCCAAACAGACTTGCAAAAGTAAAAGCAAAGTCAAGCGCGCTTTTCCGTGTTCGTCCATTAAAACTTAACTACTTACACTTTAGCAAACATTTGAAAAACTAATAAAAATAATCAAAACACATTATGGGTATTCACGTGTTGATGCGAAACGCAGTTGCGACGATGCGAAAATGCAAGATTGCGAACTTTCGCATCATTCCAACAACAAACACATTGGAAGCAATTTCGCAACTCTTCTTGAATTACGCACTGCTAAAACCGATTGCGAGAACGCACAAGCAGTGATGCTAAACAGATGATTCATGTTTTTGTTGTTTTCGAACGTAGTTGCCACCTGGGTAAAAATTTCAAATGGTTTAGTTTGTATGTAGATTTTAATAACTTTTTATGATTTTGAAATAAGGTGGCAATATATTTACTGCTCATTCGACATTTAATTTTATTGCATAATTAAATTGCAATATTGATGTTCACGAGTTAGTGCGCAAATTGTCTTGCATTTTCACGCTCTTGCAATTCGCAACAACCCGTGAATACCCCTATTCTAATATTATAATAATTCCAATATTTAAAGTTGAAACATATATTTTTAAAAAAATATGGATGTTATTTTCATAGCTACTTTGCAAAGTTCTAAATCGTGCTTTTTCGTGCTTTGTGTTGCGTTTTTGTAAGTACGAAAAATCAATTTTATGTTCATGCGTGCAAATAGTCGTCGTGCTCGTGCGTGCCTGTGCCTCAAAAATGTTGCACACGTCCATCTCTCATTTATATACTTCGAAATTTCCAGAAATACTATATAAATCTTTGCAAAATTTTTCAATGTAAATACATATTATCTTTTATATGTATGTATTTATATAAAAGGTTATCCAATACGAGGTGCCTTTTTCAACTGGGTTGTTTTGACAGCTGTTTTATGTCAAATGGCTTGTCCATATTACGTTTGTGTTCAGTATTCAATACGACTCAATCATGAATAGACTTTCTCCTGAACAACGTTTATTAATTGTGGAAACTTACTACCAAAATTAGTCATCAGTTAGAGAATGTTATAGATTTCTTCAATATCATTTTGGTCGTTATGAGCATTCAAACCATCAAACCATCACCAAAATTCGAACCTATTTTACACTATTGGACATTCATCATTCAACCAGAGAGCATAGAGCCCATAATTTTGAGAATATTGCTGCACTAAGAGATAGTGTTCGTGAAAACCGTGAATAATTGATCCGTCACCGATATCGAAATCTTTTCGGTGTCGATCTTTTTGTCGAAATTTGAAAGTTGTCGAAAATTGGACTCACAGAATGGACCATTAAAAGCTAGTCGTGGGCAACATTTGATCGAACTAATTTTTAAACATTGAGTTGTAGGAACCGAACATTGAGTTTGGAATGATATTACAAATAAAAATTTGCATTAATACATTGATTTTTATGTATTTAATTTTGAAAACAAAGTAGGAAGGATCCAATTAGATTACCCAACCGGTGCAAGTTTAAACAGCTGAACTTTTTTGGGAAAAAAATATTATTTTACAATAGTCATCCCACTTTTTGATAATTTTTTTATAAATAGTGGTACTATGACAAATTTAAGTGATGGTCCAATAATATAAAATATTTAAAAAAAAATATTCTTCGAAAAAAGTATTTTCCAAATTACGAGTTACACCTAGCGCCTAGCTCCCCTATGAAATTGGCAAAATGTATAAATATTTTATTTACAATTTTATTTCTTTTTTTTTTTTTTTCTCGCTCCATTTCAAAAGTTGATGGCTGTAGTAAATTTAGAAACATCGTCTATCATGTGGTTGAGGTCACTAAATTTAGAATGTTCTTTTTTTTTCTGAAAAGCTTTTTCTGTGCGCAGCTATTCAGAGCATCTCATCAAGCATCTCTTCTTCGCGTTTTTTATTTTTCTTCGTCACTTTCTCTATCATTGTGTCTGTTCTTGAGGTAGTCGTCAAGATACACAACAAATTTGTGTATCTTTTAGTGATTGTCGTACTAGTTCTGAGGCCATTAACGCCTGATGGCATATTTTTAAGAATCTGGCTGTCCGCTATTTTTGTTATTATTGTCTTTGAATGCGTTTTTAGTGCGTTGGATGCCCCAGATAAATTTAAGTGTTTTGACAAACTTTTTTTGTGTACGATTGAATTTAGGTTTTTTTTGAGAGATTAAGTAATTGCATAAAAATTTCATTAAACAAATTTATACAGCAGTGAATAGAGCTTTCAATAAAAACACATCGAAATTCAAACAAAAGTTTTAGGAAAAAAATGTAAATCGAAAGAGGATATACTCGTGCATGAAATAAGATTTGTACATAAAATCACGCTGCGTTATCTTATCCGATCTTTTTATCCAAAAACTTTTTTTCTAATATGTTTTTCACTTAAAAAAAAAACTTTTTTTAAATACTTAATATAAAAAAATTTGTTTAGAATTTCATATGTGAGTACGTGAGTGCGAGCTGGAATGCGTGCGTTTTCTTTATCTGTCAGTTGTTTTTAAGCATCTTAAATAATTTCCAAATAATATAAGCAAAACATTGACAAAAATGTAAGCAAATACAAAACCAACAATCAAACAAAAGAAAACAAAAATTAAAGCAACAACTCGTTCAACTTGCAAAACATCTGCATCGCGCCTACGTTACAATCTAACAAACCTTCATTCAAAGTTTGTCGGCGCATCTTATTTTTCTTCCTGTTGCTGCCACAACAAACTTTATGTTAATTTAAGATACTTTAATTTCCATTTTCTTTTCATTTTCCCGTTTTTTTTTTTGTTTGTCTTTTTGTTTGTTTTTTTAATTTACTTAAATCTTGCCAGAGTATTATTCAGTCGCGTGCAACCACCAGCACGCGTTGGGGGAGTGTCGCAGATCTGTTTACACCGTTTCTAGTTAGCAGAAGCACAAACAAGCACGCACCGACACACATAAACACACACACAAACACACAAATACAAAAATATGCATAGTTATAAATGCGCGGTCACTGGTTTAAAAACTAAACCAAAGGTACTACTTACCTACAACTATCTGAAACAAGTTGAACTTTTGCAAGTTAAATGCTCTGAAGAAGATGCAGCCATAAAGTTTGCTTTAGTGAAAGCAGACTTTTTCTGTCTCTTATAGCTTTGACTTTTCGAAGTTACAAGATATAATTTTAAAATAATTTTTTAACTACATTTTGTAGCCAAAATTGAGTGAATATTTAGTGTTAATCAGTAGTGCTCACGAAAACAAATAAATGCGTAACATCCAATTTGCGGACAAAAACGTGTTTCTTTTAAATTCAACCAATTGTACCACAGCTTAAACTCCTATAATCTTGCTTAAAAAAATTTTACTTTGCTATTTAGCTATTTAAAGTCTAATGCAAAAAGTGGTTGACCTCTTGCCTTTTAAATTGTTTGAAGCTTTGACTAGAAGTTCTTATTCCAGTTATAAGAATCTTATATTTAATTTCTTTCGCCATTCGTCGTGAAGTAATGGAGATGTAAACTTCACTAAAAATTTAAATCGTGATCTTTTAAGCAAATCATATCTCCATCATATATTATTCGAATTAAAAAAATAAGTAACTGTTAGAGAGATATGGAAAAATTATTTTTGAAATAATTAAATACTTTTAAGTACTATATTTTGTTTTTCCATTTTATTAAATACTAGCTGATATACCCGGTGATACTCGAGAGTCACTTATATAAACATTTTAACATACACTTCCCGATTAAATGTTTTTTAAAATCGGAAATAATGAAAAACATGTTGAGTTTTATTTTAATTTTATTTTATTTAATTTTATTTATCTACCGTTAAAAAGGTAATTGAACGAACATTAATCCAAAAAAGTTTAGGAAAATTTTTGTTGTTGGTGGTTCCATCTCTTGCGGTGAGCTAATTGAACTCAAAGAAGGCGTACGAAAAACATATTTTAAAAATTAAACAGAATTAAAAGTAAAGTTTATATATACTTAATCTTAAAGCAAGCACAATTACCTTTTCAACAAAATAAAAATTATGGTGGGACTCAATGCGTCCTTGAGATATGGACATTTCTACGTCTAAACAAAGATTAATATTAAAAACATATTGAACTTTTTAACAAAAAAAATTTTAATGAAATATATTAAAAACAGCGGAGATATTTTTCATAGGAGATCAGGATCATATAATCGCATTTGCAAGCAAATCAAAAACAGCAAAAAGTCCAGCAAGTGAGCTAGACATTTAAATTGATCCAATTCTATGTTTTTAAGTGTTTTTGACGGTAGATGACGCTGCGACTGAAAAAACTGGCAGTACTGCATTATTTTACTGTTTAAAAGTTTGGTAGCAATAGCATTTTCGCAAAATATTTCGCAAAACTTATCTGCTAGCTGTATAAGAACATCAGATATTCTTCTGTAAGCAGAAAATAGCGCCACCTGTCTGTAATCCCAAACGTGTGGGGTTCAATTTGAAGAAATTTTTGAAAAAACAGTATTCAGCTTTTCACCGCTAGGTGTAAGTATAGTCTGTACCCACACATCTTACAAATGTGGCGCCATCTATCTGTGAATTTAACTCACATATCAAAACTAATGAAATAATTGTGCTGACCAGATGCGCATATGTTTTATTATATCACCATATAGCTGATACTGATTACATAAAAATATTAACTTTAACAGCATTCTTATTCACAGTCATTTTTTCGATAAAAATGTGATATATATACAACATTTAAAGTACCATTGATAAAGAACTAAGTGACAACGGTGACACAATAGTAAGAAAAATAGAGCCATCACAACAAAACAAATTTAACAGGAGGAGGCGGGGGGTGGGGAGGCAAAAATAAGTAGATCACTATTAAGAAGATTTTACATAATCCAAAATAATCGTAATTACTTTAGGCACACAACTGCATTCTTAGAGATAAATGGGGACGTTCAAACTGTATAGAGAATTCTAACACAAAACTAAGTTTTTTTATTAATAGTCTGGTGTGAAAAAAATAGATTTTTAGCCATAACTTTTGATTGGAAAGAGATACTATTGGGGTAATTTTTTCACAGAAATTATTTTTGAGACTTGACTTTTTTGTAAAAAATATAAAAACAACATTTTGGAAAAAATAAATTTCGCGAAAAAAATCAAAGGGTTTTGATGACAAAAACAGTAAAATAATTTTTGCGCTTAGCTGGAAGAATTTTTGCAAATAAATGCTATGTCATATGAAAAGTAGTCAGATTTTCTGTTTTTAATTGATTTCATTTTTACAACAACAACAATTTTTGAGTCATTTTTTGAGTAAAAAGTCAATATTTTGGACCTTTTTTGGCATACTCATAAAACATATATACACTGACTTAACGGTACAGTTCAACCTATTTTTGTGAAGTCATTTTATTGAACTTTTGAACAAAAAAAATTTGAATTAAATATATTAATGGACAGCGGAGATATTTGCATCGAAAGACCAAACTTTGATTTTCATGTCGTTTTTTTCTCATTCTTAGGTAACGATGTTTTATGAAAAAGTCGTTGTACTGAAAATTTCTCCAATTTTGAAGATATGTATGTGAGTGTTTTTGATATCAAAATAACAAAAATTTTTTAAAATTGAATATACATAAATCTCCTATACTAAAAAGTTTTATAATAACAAAATTACCGTTAGTTGAAAAATTTCAGAGGGGGCGTGGCAAAAACTAAGTATGTAACATTTTAAGTTGGGATAAACTTAATATGTGTACCTCGTTTAAGCAAAATCCGTTGAGCCGTTTAGATTTGTATAAAGGCCAAACAAACAAACAAACAAACAAACAAACAGAAAATGAGTTTTATTACTATAGATTGGACTTTTTGAATACAAAATTAGAATTTATGGGCGAAAAACGTTACAGAGAAAAACAATATACTTAGGAATTCATTAACAATATTTTATTAAAAAATATTTGCAAAAATCATTGATAAACAAACTAAAAGAAAAACAATATACTTAAAAATTCATGTAGGTTTTTCAAACAGAGGTAAATAAATTTAGTATGATAGTTTTTTTAATTATAAATAAGGTATCTATACGGTTAAACAGCTGCTATTGTAAGTTTCTTATGACAATTAACGTTTTAACAATTAAAATAAAATGTATAAGAAAATGTATGAAAAAAAACAGATTTATAAAAAAAATATATATTAAACTCTGTGCTCTGAAATACATGAATTTTGAAATTTATTGTTTTTCTCTCAGTTTGTTTATCAATTTTTGTCAAATATTATGTAATAAAATATTTTTAATGGTTTTCTAAGTATATTATTTTTATCCTTGTTTGTTTACAAATGTTTTTGGCAAATTTTGTGATGAAACAGCTTATAAGCAATGTCAAAACATTTGGTACTTTCAACTAAAACAAAAAAAAAATCTCGGAAGACAAAATGCAGCTGCACTTACACACGTGCATTCAGTACAGTTGGCGCATGCTTACGATTAAGATTAATTAAAAAAATATAAGAAACGTCTTACTTAACGAAAACTTACGAAATAAATACTGTTTAGTTAATTAGTTTTTATGATCTATTGAATAATTACATGAATTAAGATTGTGAGCTTTAGATCAAGTAAGTTTTCAAGAAGGCAACAACAACAAAAACTCGTTTCATTTCTATGGTGCATTTCGACAAACAACCGAACACCAATAAATATTGAAATAAATGAAGAAGCAACTAGAACAGATGGCAACCCTTGATAGAGTTGATGGCGGTGATCTATAAATAGCCTACTGCTTTGAAGTGTCATATGATTAGCAGCCATACAATTCATAAGAATGAATTCCAGAATCTGCACATTCATATGCTAGTTTAAACAGTGAGTTGATCACAGCTTAATCACTCAAAGACTACTGAAGAGGAATATGTAGCGATTTCCGAAACAGACTGTCTAGTCAGCTAAGTGATTGACTCTATACAGAGTTGTTGTTGTTGTTGTTGCCTTCTTGAAAACTTACTTGATCTTAAGCTCACAATCTTAATTCAAATACTGTTTAATTTTTTGTATATTATTGCAAATAACGGAAAAATCATTTAAGAACGTCAAACTATTGTTTTTATGTAACGACATTATTTTTAAATTTAAAATATATATTTCGGACCTAAACTTTAAACCCCTATAACTCAGCAACCCGTGCTTTTTACTTCCTCTCCCTTTGCACTTGTTATGTACTCGGATAGTACAACTACACTTCCAACTTTCATCGAAATCGGAGTGATGACGTTTTTCAGTGGTACACTTGACGTGGAATGGCCCCATATTATAAAAACTTAAATTCTGTTTCTGTGTCGATAAGCAATACAAGCTTAAGTCGACTTAAAACAGAACTTAGTTATTGATTCAGATGTGTTTCACGCAATTAGCACTATAATCCCACAAAATCTGAAGCTCTAGCATGATTTAAAAAAGTATTATGACACAAAAACAAAAGACCCTTTTATTAAACTTACGTGGCACTTTGATAAGTCAGTGACTTTTTAAATAGGTGGCATTTCTTACGGCAAAAAAGTGTATTATTTTTCAGTATATTTTACTATTAGATCGATACATTTTGTGCAGCGTTTTTCCAATAATTTTTTTCCTTCCAAATGATAGGTTTTATCAAGGTTCTGTACATAGGCGATTGTTTCAGTGACCTCTTCATTCGATCCTAATGTCCTAACGCTGAGTCATTTTGGATTCAGGTATGGAAATACGAAATAGTCGCAGTGGGTTTAATCTGGAGAATATGGTATCCCTGTATCGAATTCATGTAGGCCTACCGTGGGTGACCTGCAAATGGATGTGCCATCCAGAATGAATGTATTCTTATTATTTTTCTCAAAGAGGGTAAACTGAAATAGTTCTGAGTAGAAAATTGCGTAATGTATTGACCATTTTTATACTTGCCAAAATTTGGCAAGCCTCTCATCCACAAGATGGCTACATCTAATCGCAGCGGTGTAAGTATGTGCAAAAAATTCAAACAAATATTTTGTATGCTTGTATGAGACGTCGCATTATGGGATTTTGGTGTCAGAAACCCTATTTTTCGACCACTTAATTTAAAAAATTTAATGATGCAGTTTTATAGAGAAACGTTTGAATATGAAATGTGCGTTTATGGTTTTTTAGAAAAATTGTATTTTATTTTTGAAAAATTGAAGTAAAGTCGCTGCAAGGGTGCTAAGCAAGAAATGACTTATATTTTCATGCAATTCAGTGGTCTACATATGTATTGTATAATAGATTTGTAGGATTTTGTAGTGAACAAAAGGCAGAATAACAACATTTGCGACTTAAATTTTAAAATATTTAAAATTATTATATACTTATAATTATTCAAATGAGTTTTTTTTCGGTTTTATATGAAGAACTGTGTAAAGAAATAATTAATTGCAATGGAGAAATTGATTTATTCAACACTTTCATAAAAGATAAAAATTCGCAACTTTCTTTAGATCAAGTTGAAGATGTTAAAAAAGCCATTTCAAAGCGGTTCCTTAGTAATTTTAATAAATGATGGCATAAAAGTCGAATAAATAAACAAGATTTTTTTAAAACATATGAAATATGGCTGAAAGATAAGTTGGGAACAACATAACATTTATAATAGAAAATAATATGTATAAAAATTATAAAATTGTTTAAATTTGGCATTAATATAATATTTCTAATTAGGAATATTTGAAGTGAGTGCTGAGGTGTTTGATGATCTACCAAGTTGTTCCAAAAAAGGGGGAAGGCCAGCTAAAAACTTTGAAGATTGCAGCGATCGTGTAAAAAGGTTTAAAGCTGCTGATTTGGCATCGCAGTATACAGAGGAGCATTTGCTTAAGGCGAGTAAAGTATCGGATAGAAATGTTGCAACTCCAACTTTTATTCCGTCATCGATTGTATTAGCAATAATGATGGATGCAGAGCTTACGAAATTCCAGTATGAATGTGTCAGAAATGGTTTTAAAAAGCAAGGATACAATTTTTTACCGCCCTATATAAAGGTTGCTGAAGAGAAAGCAAAGTGCTATTCAGATGATATGCAAATATCCGAAAAAGATGCTTCTGTTACCTTGCAAAGCTTATTGGACCACACAATAAGGCGTTTGTTTCAAAGTTTTTCAAACGAAGAAGTAAATTCTATGACGAATTCTTGTAGCATGCTTACGTCTAAATGTGGTTGTGATGGTTCATATGGCCATGTGGAATATAACCAGAACTTATCAGGTGATATTAGCGATAAGAACTTGTTGTTAGTATCCATGGTGCCCTTAATTCTCCAATCAACATCTGGAGATGAATACTGGCGAAATAAAAGGCCTTCGTCAACAAGATACTGTCGTCCTATTTCCTTCGAATTTGCTAAAGAAACAAAAGAGAAAGTGTTAAGTGTTGTTGAGAAAGTGAATTGCGGCATTGTTAGTTTGAAAAGTACAGAGATTTTTGCATGTGGCAGGCAATTCAGTGTGAAACATAATTTATTGTTTACTATGTTGGATGGGAAGACGGCTCAAACTGTTACAAAAATAGCTTCATCAGCCGTTTGTTATATTTGTAAAGCCTTCCGAAATGAATCAATTAGCTACAATGCCAAGAAAAAGTTATTGATGGGGAAGCATGTAAATTGGTCCTTTCTTCGTTACATGCTAGAATTAAATTGATGGAGTACATTCTTCATGTTGCTTGCAACAAACCCTTCCAAAAATGGTCCTCGCTAATAGACGAACATAAACAACAAGCTTCGTATACAAAAAGAACTCAAGGAACAAATGAACATAAGAGTCGATTATGTTCAACAAGGAACAGGACCATCTAATGATGGAAATACGTCGCGACGTTTTTTCTCTAGCCCGGCACTCATTGCTGATATTACCGGAGTTTCCGAAGAGTTGATAGACCGATTCCGAATAATATTGCAAATAATAACGTGTGGCCATAAAATCAATTCGGAAATGTTCAAAAACTATACTTGGGATACGGCTAAACTGTTTGTTGAAAAATATGCTTGGTATTACATGCCAGTAACCGTCCATAAAATACTGATACATGGAAGAGACATCATGGATGCAGCAATTCTTCCTATTGGTATGCTCAGTGAAGAAGCGGAAGAAGCAAGAAATAAGGACTACAGGAAATAAAGGTTAATGTTTGCTAGGAAATGCAATAGAGTTTCGACAAACACTGATATTTTTCATCGCTTACTGGTTTCTTCAGACCCTTTTATAACCAGCTTAAGACATGAGCGACCCAAACAGGACTTGGAATGTGATGATGTAGTCAAAGAAATGGTAGATGAAGAATAAATAAAGTTTTTTGTGGAATGATAAACAAAATATTGAAAAAAAATCTTATCTATATTTTGTATGGGTTTAATGCGCGGTGGGCGTTGCCGATTTTCATGAAACTTCACATGCACCTTTTTTTATTCTAGAAAGTGTATGTACCAAATTTGAAGACTTTTGCTCCGACAGTAAAAATTTTATGCGAAAAAATCGATTTGGATTGTTTGAGAGGTGGGCGGTGGGCGTGGCCGATTTTTATGAAATTCCCTTTTTTTCTAAATTTAGTCAATATAATGCTCGGTGCCAACATTAAATGATCTAGGACCACTCCTTATAGATTTTGCACAAAAATGTATAAAGCGATCCCACTGTGCGTCGGAGTGCAGGTTCCGTTATTTATTATTCCGAATATATGGATTTTTACCATAGCGACTTCAGACGTGTGCGCTGGTGCGTTATAATGACAGAAGAGCTTTGTTTTCTTCGACAGATGCGGTCATTTTGGTTTTAAAACAATATCAAATCTGTCAAACAGCTGTGAAAAGTATTCGCAGATGATCGTTTCACTTTTCAAGGTAAACGATGTGAATGACTCCGCATTCATCCCAAAAAATGTCGCCGTGATCTTGTTGACCAACAGACCCACCTTGGCACGTTCACCCGGAGAAGTCTACGGCTTCGAATATTCCTTGGCTAATGGTGTATTCTGATGCGTCTACGGTTACGAAGTTGTGCAACAACTCTTTCGGATTGCGGTTAACACTCCATTGAAAAGCTCACATGACTACACTATTGCTCGAATGTGAGCAATCGCGATACCCATTGCGCGAAAAGCTTTTTCATGTCCAAATTTTCATGAAAAATGTAATGTATCGGCTCAATTGAGATCCCTACAGACTCAGCTACATCACACACTTTTATTCTCCAATCATTCAATATCATTCCATTGATTTAATCGATAATTTCTGGCATGACGATATCTTTTGAGCGTCCTGAACGTTCTTAAAATTGATGCTGCAGAGGTCCAGTAGTATTTATCAAGCCCTTACTTGGTTTCGGTGATAGTTTATATAAGCAAAAGTTAATACTTAACGAGTACACAAAATGAACTTTTTCCCATTTTCGTCCAATTTCTGCTTTCAACGGCAGTCAAATACAAACTGTATGGTGCAGCTTGCTCAAAACTTGACAGTAGTCTATTAACAGATGGCAGTTTACAGGACCAGTGTTGCATTAAAGTTACTACGCGAGAAATTCAAAAAGTCAATAACTTCTTAAACTGCTCACTATTAATGAATTTTTCTTTAAAATGTCTTTATAATCACACACCCGCAACTTAGGGTAGATGCAGTACTATTTTTTGAATCATCCCAGCAAAATGTTTGGTACAAATGTGACATGCATTCGTAGGGCCACTGCTTTCAGAAAATATTGTTTAGATCCAATTGTGCTTCTTCTTCTTAGCCTTATCAAGCAGTGCTTTCAAGAGACATTCTTATAAACTGTTCTGGAAGACATTCAAATAGCATTCAATTGAAATAGTTAAAAATTTATAGAATTATAATTTATGTTTATAACAAAACCCAATTACTTCCTACTTCCAACACCAAAATGCCGTGAAAATCGGAGAAATTGATATGTTAATTGGAATTTTTTTTAAACGCCCAACATAACCACAACACTTCTTATTTCCAACACCAAAATCGCGAGAAAATCAGGAAGAGGGATATTTTTAGTGGGTTTTTTAAAGCCCCCCTTTTACCTCAAAAACCCGCGATGTCCGCGATCCGTTATACAGGTTTACTACACAATATCAGTGCCTTAAGCTTTTAAATATAAATGTATTTGAAAAATTCTACATTTATATAAGTCCTTAGAACTTACCAATTTACGTACGTTTATACTATGATGATGAGTAACCAAGGGAGGGGTTCTTCTGCACCTAGAATATACCTACTGTATACATATATGACTGATGTCACTTAAATTTATTGTTTTTCTTCTTAGTTCACGTCTTTTTAAATAAAAGCTTATTTTTGAAAAACTATTTTTAACTTTTTATTTATTTTTTACTTTTTAGTCTTAAAGATTTATTATTAACATCTTATATTTTCAAAACTTACGGAGATATAGCATTTTTATTGAGGGGCGTGGCACAATTTTTTCCTGAATCATCCTCTACTTGAAGGAAATTAACTGCCAAAATTTTAGCTGAATCAGCCAGGTAGTTTTGGAGATATAGCATTTTTATTGATTTGTGGGCGGTAAAAGGGGGTGTGGCCAAATGTTTTTCATAAACCCATGCTTTATTTGATGAAACTTTTGTTTAAATTTCAGCTGAATCAGCCCCGTAGTTTTAGAGATATATAGGGAGTGGCAAAAATTTTCCTTTTTTATCCTCTACTCGAAGGAAATTTACTGTCAAAATTTGAGCTGAATCGGTAAAGTAGTTTCAGAGATATAGCATTTTTATGGATTTGTGGGCGGTAAAAAGGGGAGTGGCAAAATTTTCACCTTAATTATCCTCTACTCGAAGGAAATTTACTAACAAAATTGCAGCTGAATCGGCCCAGAAGTTTTAGAGATAAAGCATTTTTATTGATTTGTGGGCGGTAAAAGGGGCGTGGCAAAAAATTTTATCATAATATTGCATTGTCACCGGAAATACATATGTATGCTAAATTTCAGCTTAATCGGATACCAAAAAGTTGTAGAAAAATGGCTTCCAAGTTTTGAAGACATACATGCGAACGAAGCAAGTTAAATAAAAGCTTATAAAAACATATCGTTAGGATAAATTTGAAAACAAAAAACACATAAAGCAGCAACTGTTGATTAAAATATTTTGTAAAGTTAAAAATAGTGATCTCCTCTATTCTCTTAGTAGACAAAAGTGTTTGGTCTCAGTGTAATATTATGTAAAACTCTAACAAACCCAAAGGCTTGCGCTAATGAGAAAAATTATGTTGACGTCTGCATTTCTTCCTGCAAAGACAGTGCTGTTAGTGTTCGTCCATAAAATACGTTACCAATTTAGGGGAGGGGAGGGGTTTTGAAATGCACTGCGACTAGTAACGGTAAGGGGGATGGATTTCAGATATTGTAACTTGACCAAAAATTTTTAAAAAAACTCAAAACAAATCTTATTAATATTATTTAAGACAAGCTGATATTTACCCGGTCTTACTTTGAAATGTTAATAATTTGTAAATTTTGTTATTCCCGAGTATTTAATTTTAGTTTTCTTTAAAAATATGAAAGATTTGCAAGAGTGTGTTATAAAATGAAGAAAAATTTATTTTTATCATTTGAGTAGTTAAAATTTATAGTAGTTGTGATTTGTTTCTAGCAGATTGGCCTCCGCATACGAAAATAACCCGAAATAATTCTTGAAGGCTAAGCATTTTTTAAAACTTATAAAAACAACATGTTCAAAAAAAAATCAAATCGTTACAAAAATCGAAGGGTATTATTACATTACAATAGAACAACAAATTTTGTGTCAAGCTGAAACAGTGGTTTTTTTTGTAAAATGATACGTCAAATGAAAGAGAATACAAAATGCAATTTTCTGTTTTTATACTTTTAAAGAAAAGAAATTTGCTGGACCTTTTTTGAAAAGTAGATTAAAAATTTATTAAAAATTTCATTGTACTAAAACTTTCTACAGTTTTCAAAATATGAGAATGTTTTTGGTATCAAACAAACGGAAAATACTTCAACTTAATTATCATTTTTATTTAGTTCTGGTAAATAATTATAGGCCCTATCACCTGCATAAAATTAGCGTTGTTTCGTGACCTCGCAAATGCATCTCGTCACAACTAAGTCATTTCTGTTTCTAGTACCGAATGCGTGAGTATGTTTATTCAGTTGTGTAGCATTATAGCTTATTACTTCAATTTATTAAGGTGTTATTTAGTAACCGAAAATGTATTGTTTTTTTAAAAAAATGATTGAAAAACAAATATATTTAACAAATTTTAATTTTAATTAATTTTTTATGCTTTATCAGGGCTTATTTTATTAACTGATTTTATAAAAATTATAGTAAATTTTTTCATCTCAGTCGTATTTTCATGGGCCCAGTACATCATTAAGGCGCCTCACGAAAAAATAATCTCAAAAATCGAGTTTTTTTGTAACCATATTGTCTTGTGTAATAGTTGTAAAAAATAAACTATTACAGCCCGAAAAAAGCTCTTCCAATCTGCATCAAAAAATTCAAATTTTTGCATTCGGATTAAAGATAATGCCGTTTTTCATGCACTTTTTAAAAATTTCTTCTCACTAACATTAAAAAAACCTAACTATTTCTAGTGCGATCCTTCCTTTCAAGATATCGTTGAAAAGATTTTGAGTGCTCGCATTGATTCCTAGTCTGAATTGCTTAAATTGATTTATATTAAAACTTAAATATTATTTATAAAATAAAAAAGTACTGAAAAAAATTGAAGAAAATTAAAAAAAAAAAAAACTTAATGAAGTTATTTGAATTTTTAAAGTTTTTGTATGGAAAAAAAAATAAAAAAATTTCAAAAGTATGCATGAAAAACAGCGATATCTTTAATCTGATTGCAAACATTTACAATTGCTTGATGCAGATTGGAAGAGCTGTTTCCGGCCTATAATTTCTGGCAGTTAATTTTTTTTTCTATTATTACACTAGCCAATATTTTTACAAAAAACTCGACTTATAGAGGTTATTTAAAACCATTCCAGCTCACGGATAGCTATAGCTAGAGTCGCAAAATTATCGTAATATATACCAAGGATTGTTTGAGCATTTGTGTCGAACAACTTTTCTTTATGTCTATGGAGCGTGAGGCGCCTTAATCATCATATATGTATGTCAAGTGTGAATGTACTGTAGACATTAGGGCGGGTAGATTTATTTTTCGACAATTTCCCTATGATTTCCGTATTCTATGGGTTATTCCATAAAAATGTGCCAAAGGAACCATACCTCCATCGTTAAAATCGAGTCCCCTACTTTTTGTTGGTAGATTTTTTCCCAAATTGACGTTCGTATGAAATATTACCTAAACGTTCACATCCAAAACTCAAAAACTATCGATCGGGTTTAATCGCCAGTTGGTAGATTTTTTCCCAAACTGACGTTCGTATGAAATATTACCTAAACGTTCACATCCATAACTCAAAAATTATCGATCGGGTTTAACGGGCCAGTAGGCGCGTTGGAAAGGTGAGCTCATTTTGATCAATTTACAAGAAAAAATTTCCAACATTGGTCCAACGGTTCAAAAGTTACGGGCATTTTTGTCCAAATTTTGGAGCATTTTTCCATTTTTTTCATGATTTTGTCCAAGATTTTGTCTTTTACTACACTCAAATTGAATATTTTTTTTTGATAATAGGTTGATAGATACTTTATTATCTCTTAATTTGAATTTTTGTAGAAAAAAAAAATAAAAAGGGAAAAAAATCAAAAAGTTGGTTTTATGTGTTATTTTGTTTTAGCAATATCGCATGAATTAATCAACCGAATTCGATAAATTTGGGCTTAAACTCTTCGTTTTGAATTGTAAATTGAATTAAATAATGAATTGAGCCAAAAAAATGGCCATGAAAGTAATATTCTTGGACAAAATCATGAAAAAAATGGAAAAATGGTCCAAAATTTGGTCCAAAAAATAGGGGACTCGATTTAAACGACAGAGGTATGGTTCCTTCGGCAAATTTTCATGGAATAACCCATAGAATACTGAAATCATAGGGAAATTGGTGAATTTTTTCACTCCCTACAAATCGACCCGCCCTGGTAGACATATACATATATCAAGAACTTAGAGTCAATATTTTTAATAATATTACCCTTATCCATACGATTTTTTATTCTGTATGCTTTTTATATGAACATTCCATACAAGAATGTTGCTTAGGTAAGGCCCAGAAACTTAACTCCATCCTCCACTAAGACTTTCAGTGTTTTTATTTTAAATTTTTTTAAAAATACCCATTATTTTAAAAAGAATCCTGTAATAAATAGTACCCTTTGTTGCGACCAAAGACTTAAGGATCCCGCATACCAAGTTTAAGGAAAATGCATATAGAATTTTTCAAATAACATTAAATGTACAGATTTTTTTACAGTTTTATTATGTGTATAGATTTATGCATTTAGCAGTGCAGGTCCGCTGATTATAAGCAAAAGAGGAAATAAAACAATTTCAAACTGGCTTATTAATTCTGTCAAAGACCAGGTGAATTCCTTTGCATTAGAAATGAGTATACACCTGAATGGGTCGACATAGAATCCGATGAAGAATTTGAAGAATCCTTTACAAAGCATCCAGCTTCTCAATCTCAGTGATTGAGAGAATAGACTCTTGGATCAAATGGAATAGCTTTTAATGATGATATAAATTGTTCTTCTTTTTTTTATTTTTTGTAAATTATAGCTTCAATTTATACAGTCATATATATTTTTAAAATCAGTAATACGAGTGAAAAATCGAATAACTAGTATGTAAATTAATATAATATATTTGAATCAATTCATTTCTTTATTTCAAATGTTATGTTACTTAGTAGAGGTGGGGGGGAGGGATTCTGAAATGCACTACGAAAAATAATGGAGGGGGAAGGGGGAGTAAAAAAATGCTGAGAAATGGTAGCGTAGTTTATGGACGACTTCTTATCAGTGACCAATGATTGTCGAGCAATACCATTAGGCTTGCAAAAAGGTAGGCCTTATAAAAACGCAGATCCTTTTAGTTTTTTTTTTTTAAAAATTTGAAGCAAAAAATATCTTTTTTTATCCTCACCTCCTCCACACACCTTTTTTACTACTCACGATTTACTTAAAACATGGATTTTTTTTTTCCAAAAATTTATTTATAGGTATACAAAACGTGTCCTATAAACTATTTCACATATTAACGCAACAATTACAAAACAATAAATTGCGTAAATCTTTTTAAAAAAGCACATTAAACAATTTGCTTGGTACCATGACCTTCAACTTTTTGCAATATCATCAAGTCCACGAAAACAAAATAATAAATCAAAAACTTTAATATATTATTGTTAATTGCTAAAGCAAGGTACGTTTATATGCTAGCTTTAGGGCTTATCCAACAGATACTGTGACGAAGTTGCATGTTTGCACAATTTGTTTTAAAGTGATAAACAAGCAGAAAAAATAAAATAATATAAAGCCTATTGCGCATTGTTTGCCAACATCAAATTTAATTGGTAGAGAAGTATTAGATACATAGGGAAAAAATAAAGTAACTTTATTTATTTATTATATTTTGCTCAGTTATTAAAATTAAAAAAGCAGATTTTGATTTGACGTAAATAAAGTCTTAGGCCTATTCAAACCGAAAACTTAATTATGTTAACTAGCGTTAATGAAGTAAGGTCGAAGAACACAATTTCAAATGAAGTTGTGATTTACAGCCCTATTCTGGCAAATTAACAAATTGTTAACCAGTATTTTGAATATTTCTATGTGTTTGTTGTTTTCAAAACAAAATTTAAAGCTGAAAAATCAAAATTTGTTAATGAAATTGTCAATAACTGAAAAGCAGTTGACAATTTTTATCAAAATTTTTTATTTTTGAGCTTCAAATTTTGTTTTGAAATCAAAAAATTACAATAAACACATAGAAATATTCAAAATACTGGTTAACAATTTGTAAATTTGCCAGAATAGGGCTGTTAATTGACTGCGTAGAGTTATTGTTTGAAAAAACTTGTTTGTTTTTCTAACTCCTTAAAAACACGATAAAAAATGTAAAAAAATGTCAGAAAAGCTTTTATTTTATTTGTGTACACTGAAATATCTGTAAAGTTGCCTTAATTTTACAGTTTAAATGTCAACCAAATGATTGCCTGTGCTTAGAATTTTTAATCAGAACTTATTAAAGGCAAAATTAACTTAAGCCTTATATTCAAGAAAATTAAAAGCAAATAGATTAAGTATACTCTGTCATATATTTATATTTATTAGGCCTGGTCGAAAAAATGTGTTTGATAAACTCGGTCTAAAATATTCCTTGGCTCATTGTAGTACGAAAGGATTTCACGATGAGTTAACCCTTAGGCTCGCTGTAATTTTTTTAGAAGAATGCCTTTTTGGGAAAAAACTACTTTTTGTATGGGAAAGTTTGTTGTTTCTATGAATTGTCAAAAACAAAAAATTCCAAAATTAAAACTTCAAAGTTTATTACTCTATGTATTCAAAAAGTGTGGTAAATTTTGATTATTTTGTTGATTTTGGTTACCCGTTACAACGTTAACACATCGCTACCTTAAAATGCGGATGCAAAATTTAACTTTTCAGGGAACGATTTTAAAGATATAAGATCATATATCTTCAAAATGGCCCTATGGACTCTCTCCAGATTTTGATTGATTATAATCTGAATATTTTACTTTCATCGACTTATGTCAAATTTACTGTAATTATATTATGAAAGGCGTTTGCTGCAGAATGCATTTGTCGTAAGTTACATTATTTCACAAATTCTTTTTCTTTGTGATATTCCTTTAACTTACGACAAAAAGCACACTGAAAATGTATCACTTCATAAAGAAAAATTGTGAAATTTTGTGATACAATCTTAAAGAAAGTTTTTTTTAAAACAAATTAACAGCTTTTAAAAAAGACATACATAGTTAACAAAGGAAAATTATTTCTTTATTTTAACGATAATTGAAATTAATGCTATTTTTAAATAAATAATAATATAATTATAAAACAGTTGAATACTATAATAGTTGAAACAAATAAAGAGAAACTAAATTTTAAATTCCAATTTTTGCAAAAGATTCAAACTATAAACAGTACTTTTTAATATACCACACACTACAGGCGTTTAGTCTCCCGATAGTTGGATTTCTTTTCAAATATACATAGTGCCTTATATAGTGCGTACACCTACCGTTTGAGTTAACTTCTACAGTGGCTCACAGCTTATTTGATACACAATCTGTTTTACGATTAAAGCGCCAATATAATAATAATGAACTTAACAGGGTCAATTATATAGTTGATCTTGGAGTGGTCTTGGACAACAAACTGCGCTTTAATTTACACTATGATAAGATTGTATCCAGGGCCAGTAAACTGCTCGGTTTTATTAAAAGACGAGCATACGAATCAAGAATGTATGGGTCACTACATCTGTGCAATAGTGCGCATATGGCTGCATAATTTGGAATCCAGTTTTTGGATCCCATTGTGATAGAATCGAATCCATTCAAAAACAGTTCTTACTATTCGCTTTGAGAGAAACTTATAACCCCCGCGATTATGAAAGCCTTCCACCATATGAACACAGACTCACCCTATTAAATTTGACACCGCTATCAACAAGAAGAACGGTACTGGATACATGCTTTACTTTCGATGTTCTGAGCGGTGTAACTAACTGCGAATATATCTCTAACAAGATTACCCTCAATGACCCTTTAAGACGTACAAGGCATACTCGGCTCTTAACTGAATATTGGCATCATACTGCATATGCCAGTAATGAACCCATCAACCGTTGCTGTAGAAAATTTAATAATATATCCGACCACTACTCACCTTCCATGTCCAAATTCTTATTCAAGCGTTCTCTATACAAGTCTCTTTCTCTGCCTAATCAACCCAACCTCTGAATTCTCTTTTTTTTCTTCTCCTCTTTCCTTTCCTCTTTAGCGTGTTCGTGAAATAATTTCAATTAGGTGGGCGGATTACGCCCACTTCGAATTGCACATCTTTGAACACCAAAACAAGGAAGGGGAAAAAAAAAATATAAAAAATAAAAAAATAAAAAATAAATACCTGTTAGAATAAGTAAATAAATTTGTAAAAACCTGTTAGAATAAGTAAATTGCCTTGGTTGGCCAATAAATAAATAAATAAATAAATAAGTAAATATTTTAATAACTGAAGAGAATTTAGGAAAGATTTTAATGCGAGCTGGTAGAATAATGTAAGGAGTTTAACCAATTAACTTTTTTATTTTTTCAAAATATTACTTAACAACACAAGAACTAAAATAAAAAACTACTGAACAATTTTAAGTCACAGCTTATTTAATACAGTTCAATTTTACCTTAAAAATCATACACAACATTGTTTTTTATACTTTTAATATTTTGTGTGATATCTTTTTGCCTTAACAAGGGCCTGCAGCCTGTCTAGCATTGAATTGACAAGCTTTCGTGTAATTTTTGATGTAATTTTCTGCCTCTTGAAGCGTCTTCTTTAATTTTTCTCTGTTCGAAATTTTGTGTATGCGTATGTTATTGTCCAACAAGGCCCACAGGCTTTCAATGACGTTCATATCAGGTGACTGTGCCGGTGGTGCCATTAAGTGGCGACAGTTCTATATGAGCCAAGACTGCACAACTCCCAACTTATAGTACAGGTCGCGTTGTCTTGATAAAACCGGAACTTGTCGAGTATACCAATTTTCTCAGCACTTTGCAGCAAAATGTTTTTCAGTATGGTTAGGTACAAATCATCACACACAGGCACGGTTGCCACCTTTAGTAGAAAAATCCCATATTTGGTTATTTTTAATTACCGTGGGAATTAAAAATTTCCATAGTATTTTTTAATTCAACATGGTATTTTTTAATTCACGTGGGATTTTTTTTTGGGAGTTTTTAATTGTCGTGGGAATTAAAAATTCTCATGGTATTTTTTAATTCAGCGTGGTATATTTTAATTCACATGGGATTTTTTTTAGGAATTTTTAATTTTTAAGGATTTTTAATCAATATTTGCGCAAAACTTCGTTTCCTTACAGTTTTAAAATGTTATTTTTGCACAAATATCTCCGCACGCTTTTTCACACCTGTTATATATTGAAAGTGTTATGAACGCATCCAAATTAGAAAAAAGCGAACGCAGCAACACATTAAACGTGTTAAATTTAAATAAAACTACACTTAGAAACATAGCTTCGACGGATTTGGTCGCCGCTATTCTTCATGCAAAACGCTTATCACAAACAAAAAATTTTACAAGGTTGTATTTAACAAAAATCATTACAATTTGTTTAAAAATAATATGTACGACTTTAAACATAATGAACACAATTAAGATATTGACAGCTAAATGTAAATACAACTACACTCAAAAAAAAACCTATGTTTTTGTGATAAAAAATTTCTCTATTTTCCTATTATCGAAATTATCTATTTTCCTATATTTCAAATAAAATTTACTTCAATTATAATAAATTTTCACATATTCGAAGAAATATTTCCTTACTTGTGGGAAATGAAAATATTTCATGTCTCTAATAATGATAAGTATTTTGCTCCCACTGAAAAAATCTCATTTATAGAGAAAAATGAAAAATGTTCTCAATTGTTGATAAATAATTCACTATGCAAAATATTTTCTTCAATAACAACAAATCCTTTCTCAAAAATTAAAAAGGCTTCTTCTCAAAAATCGATATATTTTTCTTATATTGATTGATTTACGAAAAAAATAGAAAGCGTGAGAGCAATTGATTAATGTTGAAAAGCAAGTGTTGCATATTATGATGATTTTTCCTTCAAAAGGTTTTTTTGTACTAAACATAGCTACACAAAGTGATGTTGTTTATTACTACTGTTTCTTCGGATGTATTTACAAAATTGTTTTTCAGAATAAATTTCTGGAATATATATAAAGAGTCCCGAAAAACAATGCCACAACAATAATTCTACCTCTTAACACATTTTTAACTTATATTTTTAAAACCGAATCACAATTTGATATTAATACTTCTACTTTGCGTAGAACTGAGTTAAAACAAATGTTTGACAAAAATAATTTTTTAATCGTAATTGCGAATATACTTCTTGTGTTTTAAAGAAAAATGTACGCAATAAAGAAATATGTTGTATCAATGTTAAGAAAATATATCTTTCTTTTAAAGACAGTATTATTTTTTGTGAGAAACTACAAACGCAACTTTAAGAAAACATTAATTAAAATTTAATAAATATTTCTCTGTTTTCGGGAAAAATTTACACAATTTATTAATGAGAAATTATTTCTCTTTTTCATGGAAGCTTTTTACCACTTTTAGGGAATTTTTGGGATCACATTTAGAGAAAAGCATTCTCTGGAGCAAAGTCAATACCATTTTTCACTTAATATGATGCCTTTTTCTTATATTCCGATAAACTTTTTTCTGAGTGTACAGTCAAAATAATAGCAGTGCGTAAAACTAATTCATAAAAATTAAAATCAGACACAAAAACAATTATCAGGCAGGTTCTGCATTCCACTTCCGAGTGAAAGTGAAAATAAATCATAATTGAATTCGATATGTAGATCGAGTGTTCTACATATCACTTTTTTCTTCTTGTATTTTATTTAATTTATTAATATTATTAATTGTGTAACGAAAAAAGTTATATATGTTATAAATAAATATATCGTGTTCAATTACGATTTATTTTAACTTTCACTCGGAAGTGGAATGCAGAACATTTTTTCTTATGTATTCTTTTATTATTATTTATTTATATCTTTGCTGCTAAGCACGGTGAATTGAGAAATGCTACAAATAATTAAGTCGCAAAATTTTGAAACGAAATAACGGTTCTGTTCTGTTCAACCTTTGAATTCAATCAGTCAGAATAATAGTTTTGTTTTAAGAACTCTGTTTTGAATTAAATTGGGCATATTTTGAAAATAAAAACATGTTCGGACTTTCTTAATAAACGCTTTAATTTTAATTTTTTTGTCTTACTGCCATTTTTGATCACAGTTGTACATGTTTTATTTATTTAACGTGTAATATTTGTTAGCGTTTCAATGTAAAAAAAATATGCAATATTTACATTTTTAATAAATTTAATGGTATTTTTTAATTCGTATGGTATTTTCTGTGGTATTTTTTTAATGCGTGGTATTTTTGTGGTAATTTTAAACACTTGTGGTATTTTTTGTGGTATTTTATAATAGCCGTGGGATTTTTTTTTAGTATTTTGGTATGGGAATTGTTGTGGTAATTTTTTTTTTTTGTTCTGGTGGGAAAAAGGTATTTTTAATGGGAAATTGAGGTGGCAACCGTGCACACAGGCCGAAATCATCACACTACCGCCGCCATGCTTTACCGTAGCTTTGAGGTTATGTTTGTTTAGTTCTGTATTTGGTTTCTGCCAGACGTAGGACATACCGTCGGAGCTAAAATGTTGAACTTGGATTCATCCGAAATAATTACAGTGTTCCCGAATTCAGAGTTCTTGTAGACATGCTCCTTAGCAAAGACAAGTCGACTTTGTTGATTTTTCATACTTATGAAAGGCTCTTTACTATCTACTCGGCCATTAAAGTCGTGGTCGCGAGGCACACGGTGGATGGTTTCTACACTGCACGACTTACCCAATTCATGCTGAATCTTGGTAGCTAGTTTTGACGACGGTAACTTCGGGGTTTTCTTAATTTTCCGGACATAATATCACTCGTCAGACGCGTTTAAAAACTTTGTTTGGTGTACTTCTACCCTTATTTTTACCTGATTCTTGCGAACAAAGCTCTCAATAATATGCTTTACTATAGATGCACTTAAAATAATATTTTCAGCAATTCTCCGAACCGATTGCCCATTTTTGTAATAGTTCAAAACCGGTTCACGCTGTGCGATTGTGGTGCGACGACCCATTTTTTTAAAGTATTATATTGACACTTTGCCTTGCGAGACAAAACTAATAATTGGTTGTTACTGACTCTAAAAATAGCTGTAAATGTAGAGAAAAAACATCGATCAACGGCGCGACACTCTGGAGAATAGGCGACAGAAGAGACTGCATCAAATAAGCTGAGAGATAAATTTTTGCTCTGTTAATACTATTTCTCTCTAGCGGGACAAGTAGTTATATTTTTGTGAATTCCGTTTTGTGCATAATTTTCGTTGAATGCGCTACTGCTTAGCTACATTCAAATTTTGTCTAGATACTTCTTAGTTTTTCAAATACATCGATTTTTATTTTAAAACGAGCACTGTATCAAATAAGCTGTGAGCCACTGTGCTTTTTGTTTTCGCTTTCGCTTTCGCTTTATTCTATATACTTGGTTTGAATGAGTGCAATCGAAATTGTATGACGTACAACAATTGTATTTTCCTTAAGAAAAATCATCATTCTGCAAAAACAAATGTCGTATGTGCACCAAATATGGACTAAATAAATACATGCGCAGGACGATAAAAATGTCGAATAAATACGACAAAATGCGCTGAATATCTGGGAAGTTATAAGGTTTGGAAAGAAACTGATAGTACCAATAAAAAGAGTTTGCGAAGTTTTATGAACATATAATGATGTCTAAGACAAAAAATTTCACATACGACATTCGTATTTTAAGGTAGCGATATGTATATATGTAGTCCGATTTGATAAAATTTAATTTTTTGGAAAGGTTGTTGTTGTTGTTTATTTATTTCTATCACAAAAAATAAAATACAAAGTTCGAGATTTAATCTTCTGATATTGAAATGAATAGGTTCAAGGTATATGATTTTTTTGGAAAGGTATTCAGATGCACTATTGAAAAAATTAAACAAAATATAAAAAACAGCTACAGGTTAAAACCAATTAAACCATTTGCAGATAAAAATTCCTTTGTCCGTCCTCAACCTGTTAGCTTTATTTAAAAACTTTAACAAGTCCCAGATTTGTTTCCAGGTTTTAGTCGTAGTACGGATAGCTTTAGACAAGGGGGCGTGGCACCTCCCATAAAACCCAAATTTGAGATATCGAATAACTTTTGAGTTATAGTTCGCACAGCCATGGAATTTGGTATTCGACCAAAATTTACACTGATATTATTTTATGGGCGTTGAAAAGGGGGCGTGACACCTCCCATACAACCCAAGTTTGAGATATCGAATAGCTTTGGAGTTATAGTTCGCACAGCCATGGAATTTGGTATTCGAGCACAATTTACACATGTCGTTTTGCTGTTAAGATTTTATGGGAGTTGGACAAGGGGGCGTGGCACCTCCCATACAACCCAAATTTGCAATATCGAATAGCTTTGGATTTATAGACCGCACAGCCTCGAAATTCAGTATTCCACAATTTGCACGTGCTGTTTTACTGATAAAATTTTATGGGCATAGTATAAGGGGGCGTGGCAACCTCCCATCATTTGCGATATCGAACAGCTTTTCTGTTATAGTTCGCAGCCTTGAAATTCGGTATTCTACCACAATTTACACACGCCGTTCAGGGGGCGTGGCACCTCCCATACAACTCAAATTTGTGATTTTGATATCGAATAACTTTGAAGTTATAGGCCGCACAGCCTAGGAATTAAGAATTCGACCACGATTTACACATGCCGTTTCACTGCTCTAATTTTATGGGAGTTAAACAAGGGGGCGTGGGACCACTCATACAACCCAAATTTGCGATATCGAATAGCTTTGGAGTTAAAGGTCGCACAGCCTCAGAATTCAGTATTCGAACGCAATTTACTCATGCAGGTTCTTTGATAATATTTTGTGGAAGTTTGGCAACGAGGGCGTGGCAGCAACGCGCCGGGTTTCAGCTAGTATTATTACATATTGTTCGCTATTAGTTTTGTACGGATTGTTTTATAATATTTAAACTAATAACATAATTTTAGTTATTAGTTGTAAGACAAAAAAAACTTGATAACTAAAAAGCCAAAAATAACTTTATATTATTTTTAAGACTAAAATTAAAGTTTTCTAAAAATAATTCAGTGACTTTTTTTAAATATTACAATGTTAGGCATGTTTTTTATTTCATCTGGTAATGTGTTAAATAGCTTTATACCATAATGACATATCTAGATCCTGCGTTTCTTTATGTTCGAAAGGCTGTAAGGGTTTTTAAAACTATAAAATGGATTCTCTGCTTCAACTAAATTGAAGTTTTTAAATATTTTGAAAAAAAATTATAATTAAGATACTACAAAGAACATGATTTCGGTTTGCACTTAGCATTTAATAAGAATCCTGTATGCTTGGATCCCAAAACTAAATGGTTCTTGAAGTATATAAAAATTAAAAAAAAAATTAGTTTTCTATACCAACGTAGGACTGTGTTAATTTAGTCAACACAGCAATTAATTTGCTAGATTTTTTGCTAAAAACAAGACAACAAATTTGCATATTCCCCATATAAATTTAAACATCATGCATCTCTTTAAGTTGCAAAATTATAAAAATGACTGGTGGATCTTTTTGTAAAAAGTTAAAACCATAAAAAAGACTATGCTATCAATTAGAATGCACACAAAGTACGCTTCCAAATTTCATCAACATTCAAATTTCTTAAAATAAATCGTCTTGAAGTTGTTGCTATTTTCATTTAAGATGCTTCATAAGTTTCTCTTAGCAGAAACATCATTAAACCCTTACTTTATGTTTTGGCTTATCTTTGTATTGTACCAGGTAAAATTTGATTAATATAGCTACTTTGAATTCTGATTAAAAACAAAAACTTAAAGTTGTTAGGCGTGGTTTTCTATGATAAATGGTTTCGTATTGAAACGCATCGTTAATCAACTGTAAAGAGTAAGAAACAATAGCATATTGCCAAATCTAGGTAAAACAGTCTATATATCAACATTTTTTTGTATGTAGAAAAAAATGTAATCGTCGCTTGATGTGCTTCGGTTGACACACAGGCATGTATTTAGTAAAAAAACAAAAATATTAATGCGTTTGAGTGCGTGAGTTTATCGAAGTAGAAGTTAAAGCTAAGCAAGCATGAAATTAATAGACAATTCTTTTTAGTAATTTTTTTTTGGGAAACAACATTTAAAGCTGTAGGAAAAATCATTTCAATCTGAAGCTTTTGATTTTATTGAAAATGAAACAATAAGCTTCTGTATAAAGCTACTAGATACAGGGATTGTTTTTTCCTATTAACCTTGTTCTTCTGAGACTCGATGTCAGCAACTTAATAAACCGACAAACAAAGCTTATGTTTTGTGTTTCTGGTTTATGTATGCTTAGAAGAAATGTTGGGGGTTTTCAAATAGGATCATCTCATACATTTGACCCTCACAGGGGTTAATTTGGATGGTATATGAACTATTCAAGTAATTAGCCTTTATCTTTTCTATGATATAAACTATGTGTTTTAGAAACTTTTTTAAATTTTTTGTGTTTTACGTGTTGGAGACAGGTGGCCGATAGAAGGTAGATACTATGTACAAAAGATACGTTAGGTTTAAAAAATAATAACACCAGCTAAATCTCTCTAGGAGTCAATTTGGGAAAGATATGAACTATTTTTGGCATTGCTGGTTAAACATGGTTAAAGTAACAATGATAAATAATAAGTGGCATAAAACTAACTTGTGTTTTTTTTTTAATTAAACATTCTGTTATTTAATTAAAAAATTAGTTTACTCAAAAAATTATCCATCATATTAAATTAAATCTAATTTAATTTATTTCGTCTTCGCTTATGCCGAGTGTTTAACTTGGCGCACATCTTTTCTTATATAAATATTCAAGAAAGTGCCGGGAATTGGTCAATTAAACTAAATATCGACCCCTTTGAGCGAAATTATCGTATGTGCAATTTTTTCGAAACTAACTTTTTGATGCAAATTTGTTCTACACTTCCCAACGTTTTAAATCAAATCTTGTATTGTACTGGTAAAATGTTGTAGCTGAAATCCTTATGCTATGTTCATAGCTAAATGCGCATTTAGAGTATTTACTATATAAATTTGTCCCTGTTACTCGTACAACGGCATTCCTTTCAAGGGCAGTTCGTAAATGAGGATTTCGTAAATGCGCATTTAGCTCTCAGTATGAACATAGCACTATAGTAAATTCGTTAATTAGCCAAGCGCATGTAAGATTTTGTTTTGATATTGCAAGTTAAAGTACAGTAAAGTAGAAAAAAATCGGTCCTTTAAAATTTGTTTCTTGGCACATGCCATACATTCGCGCAAATTGGTCGATATGCTTATTGTTAGTCCTAATTTCTTTTTACCTGACTACGGCGAATCAACAGGAGCGGTATATATGTTTGAGCGGTATGTGTGTATGTTTGTATATGTTCATCTGTTCCACTCTCACTTCTAAACTACTTATCATAATTTGACAAATGTGGTATCGTTATAAGCATTTTGATAGTCTTCCGGTTATTGGATATATGACGTCACATTAAATTTGATAAAGCGCCCTCTAGAGGACATAAAGTCATGAACAAAAAAAATTATTTTAGTGACATAAGCAAATGAGGTATCGTTAGAAGCGTTTTGATCGTCCGGTGAAGAAAAGGTATGTGATGTAACATTCAGTTTAATATGGCGCCCTCTAGAGGACAAAAAGTTAACTAAACTCCTAACTTCTAAACTATCCTAAAGCTGGTGACAGGTTATGTGACGTCACATTAAATTGAATATGGCGTTCTCTAGAGGACAGAAAGTGAACTAAGCCTCATCTTCTAAGCTACTTATTATAATTTGACAAATGAGATATCGTTGGAAGCGTTTCCTCGTCCGCTGATTATAGGATATGTGACGTCATATTTAATTGAATGTAGCGGCTTCTATAGTACATAAAGTCATGAATTACAAATTTTATTACATGAATTTGTAATTAAATGAATTACAAATTGACATTTTAAACATTTCTGTTTATAATTTGACCATCAAAGAGGAGATATGTTGTTAATACTTTCGATTATATAAAAATGTTATCCCAAAATAATTTAAATAAAAAATAAGTAAAAAAAACTAAAACCCGACTACTAAAAAGCACTCTCTTAAAAGTGTTAAACAAGAAAATATTATCATCTGAAATTGTTATGTACAAACTATTCAATATTTTTTGTCTATTAAATAAACAACTTACACATAATATATTTTGATGTTCATAATACTAATTTATAGTGATACTCAGAAGATATCCGTGGTCGTAGCCATCGAACCTAACAAAACAATACATTCTAACAGTAATAAGCGATCATAAGCTTTAGGGTAAAGAGCATTATACATCTAGAGCGCGACATATGAGCCGTTCAGAGCACACATCGATTAACTCCATAAAACAAAAAGTTGAGAAACGCGATGATGTAATATATATTGTTTTTAAAAATTCCTGTGATGATATGAATTCAAATATGTAATGTAGAATGCACAATTGCAGATATAGCTTTCATCTAACGGTAAATAAAATAAATAAAAAAGTAAACAATCGTCAGTAATGTTACAGTTTTTATGTGACTGGTGGAGTTAATCGATTTGGCAACTGAAAAAAAATAATAAGATTAACAGACCTATTCTGGCAAATTACCAAATTGTTAACCAGTATTTTGAATATATTTATATGTTTGTTGTAATTTTTTTATTTCAAAACAAAATTTGAAGCTCAAAAATAAAAAATTTTGATAAAAATTGTCAACTGCTTTTCAGTTATTGACAATTTCATTAACAAATTTTGTTTTTTGAGCTTAAAATTTTGTATTGAACACAACAAACACATAGAAATATTCAAAATACTTGTTAACAGTTTGTTAATTTGCCAGAATAGGGCTGTAAACTTATACTTTACATTTTTAAGTTTTTATTAAGAAAAAGTTAAATTTTATACATTTTAAGCACAGCTTTTAATTTTTTTTAATTTATTTATAGCAGCTTTATTTTTGGGGCATTATTCTTTGGGATGTTTCAGCAATATTATACATAAGGTCTTCTTCATCAGCTGTAGGCGAGGATTCGTCATTTCGATTTGTTGACAAATTATTATAGTAATCGTGTTTAACAGGAGGAATGAATTTTAGCAGGTCCATCATATCTCTCCATTTTTCCTTTGTCACAGTTCTTCCTTTAGGAAATAATAAAGGCTGATCAATATTTTTCAAACTTTGCGGTCTACCCTTTAAAGATTTTTTTATATTAATGGCTTGAAATTCAGTATATTCTTTATAGTCATTTTTTTAATTGTATGAGATAGGGTTTTGACCTTTCTAACTTTATCCAGCGTATTTTAAGCCAATTTACTGGAAGCCCTGTGACGGTCACTTTTCTGTTAATGATAGACTGTTCTAAAGGTTTTGTTGACAAAAAATCTTGGTGAGTCATTTGTATTAGATGAAATGGCGCTTTCTTTTTACATGTTTTGATTATATGGTACCAATCATCTGGTGAAAAGATGTTTTGATTTTTTTTCGCACATGACTCAATAATGGCAAAATCCGAGTCATTGGGTAAATAGCTGTGTCCACTTACCAAAAATTTCATTTCAATTGATACAGCTTTGATTTTCGTGCTTTGAACAAGTTTTAATAAACTTAAGACGGTTTAAATATTTCTGTTTTGGCCGGTACACGAATCCGAATACGTTATTATTTGTTCGTAATTTGCAGCGTAAGTCTTTATGTACTTTGTTAGACAAGATGCAATTTCTTGAGAACCACGTGATCCTTCAGTTTCTGGCCAAACAAACATGTGGCTTGTATTTTTATTGAATTCATGACATCCAAAATTATACACATATAAATTTCGCTTATAATAAGCTACGGATGTAGTCAACTTGGGAAAGGCTAAAGCTTTTTCCAAGTCAAAAGAAAATACGAACAACTTATCTGATGTTGCCATTCGATCGGCAGCCATTTGACTGCGAGCCCGTTTAGCCTCTTCTAAGTGAGTTTCCTTTTCAATTTTTGCCATCTGAATACCCTCATCGTCCAAAGATTGAATTTTTATTTGAAAAGCATCACAAGTTTGACACGTATTTTTTGATGGTTGTTTAAAATGTAAATTAAATTTTGTAGAGAACACATTATAGTGATATTTTTCTTTCACTGGTGCTACGTTTTCCTTTACACATTCTGTAATGTATAGTTCAAACATCTTCTTAATGTTTAAGTCAGGATTTAAATATTGTCGTCTTGGATTATGAGCTCTGGTGTAGTGACTACTGTAGGCTGGAAATGACTTTATATGTTTTATAACATTTGTATCATCTATTTTATTGCTTGCAACGCGGTCATTGCGCTTATCTACCAAAGATGTAACTTGTTTTTTAGAACAACAATCATATATCCGCCCGTCACTCACCTGATAAGTGTATCTAAAATGTTTTTTACAAACGGTAATATCACGTCTCTCTTTTCGAAAGTAATATGCAAACGAATGTGATCTTCGTTTTTTAGTTTCATTTGTAGGGCGTCTTCTTTTATTTCTTTAACTTTGATACAACCTCTTAAGAAAATATTTTGGTCAAGATGACTATGCAAACTATAAAAGTCTTTCATGGCAGCCTCTCTTTCATCCGAACTAATTTTTTGATTGCAATTTTGACTGCATTTGCATTGTATATCGACAAATGTTTTTGCAGGTATTAATTTTCCACCTCTATTTCTGTATGCCAAACCTTTTATCCTGTTATGCTTTTGTAAATTTCGTTTCCATTTACCAGGATTACGACTTCTTTTCCTCCCAATCGATATGTTAGTTGGGTTTGTACTGTTGCAATCCGATGAATCCGAGGAAAACGATAAACGTCTGCTTGGGCCAGACCTTTTGTTGATAAATCGTATTGAAGAATGTTCACTGCTTTCCTCACTCACATTATTAGTCTTACTCATCTTGATTATAACGGTATAATAATTATTTCTTTAAAAACAACGTGGGAGTAATATTGAAAAGACTTAGGAGTACACAGTAACATTCAGAGTGCGAGATCACTTCTATACTAACTACCATTTGTATTATGCTTCTCACTGTTGCATGATGAGTTTTGCGAATTCCCACTAATACTGCGTTTTCATAAAGGCAAGGGGGATTTTCAGCTACAGCATTGTAAATTCGTTCATTTTTGGGCAAAATTAACAATACAACGCTGACACACAATATTATATTATTGAGAGGGAGAGGGTATCTTCGACTGTTTAAAAACAAATAAGTGTATATGCTCAGCTAGAACAGATACAGCGTTTCCAAAACGATTTACATTGGGGTATGAAATAAATTACTTATTATTCAATGGCCAAAAAAAATTGTCATTTAACGGTGCTAATCTTTATTATTCGGGAAAGTTATTATAATTATAAAAAGTTATGACTATACCAAGGCCTTTGACACTTAAATTTAAAATTTTTCAAAAAGTGGAGATAATCGAAGTGTGCACTGAGCGGCTCATATGACGATATGTATAAGGTGGCATACTTCCACGTATATCTTCTAAACATCTTCTAAAGACATACAATTTCAGATGAGAATATTTTCTTGTTTCACACTTTTTGGAGAGTGCTTTTTAGTAGTCGGGTTTTAGTATTTGAACATATTTTTTTATTTAGTGTGTATAAAGTTCGTTCACAATCATAGCCTTATGAGATAGTGTGTTAATTTCACACAAATCTGGCCTTTTTCACGAAGTTACTTTTCACACGCCTCATAACGATGAAATAATATTCTATTTTCTAGAGATACTAGAGTAAAAAAAATATCATAATGAATTAGCAACCAGTTCTCTCACTCAGATGAGAGCACAATGTGAAAATAGAAATAAAGTATTTTTTTTTCCTCTCTCTACGATGAGAACGTAAGTGAACTCAATCACATTGGAAAGAAAACAACTTTACGAAACAATGCCTAACGTTATGTTTTTTTATTTTGTGCGGATCTTCTACGTGTATATGAATCCACAGTTCGTGAAATACATCAAACATCATTTCACCTGTTTAAAGTAGGTGAATTTCTATAAAAAATATTCGTTTCACTTCTTCCATCTAAAAAACAAGTTTATGAATACAACTTTGGAGTAGTTTGAAAATTTGTAAATTTTTTACACAGAAATTCTATTTTAAGCTGCAGAACTCTGCAATAAATATGAAAAAAACATTTTGAATAAAATTAATATTCATAAAAAAAAAATCATAGGGGTGGATTTCTTAAAATTTCACATTTAAAGATCTCAAAAGTTACATAGGGTTGCCAAGATCTACCAAATAAATTTTAGGATAAAAAAGGATGTCTTCCTATCCCACATGGACAAACTTGTTTTTTGACTAAAACAGTATAAAGTAACGAGCTCAAAATACTTTGACTTTTGTAGGAAAAACTACATATGTCTTAAAGCAAATTTATACAACTGCGGTAAAAATAATAGCAGTGCGTAACATTAATTTATGAAAATTAAAATCAGCCAATAAAACAATAATGTTATTTTTCTCTTTGCTGCTAAATATGGTTACTTGAGAAATGCTCAAAATAAGTGTGTCACAAAATTTTTTAATGAAACAACGGTTTTTTGTTATTTCGCTGTTCCGTTTAACAAACATTGAACTCAGGCAGTCAGAAAAATAGCAGTTCCCGGTACGTTAAGGTTGTGTGTTCTCAAAAATTTCAAGAACCCTTTTGTATTTTTTTATTGCCAAAAACATTTATTAAAATTACCATTTGTCATGCTACTATTGCTGCTATTATTTTAACCACCTTATTTTTAAGTAGTATTAAAAAAATAATAACCTGGAAAACCTTAATCTATTGAATTTTTCTTTTAAGTAATCTATTTGGAATTAAATTAATCATATTTTAAAAATAATAACATGTACTGATTTTTCCAAAAAAACGCCTTAATTATTAATTTGTTTGTTAAAATGCCTACTGCTATTTTTTTGACCGCAGTTGTAAATATATAAACTTTTACTAACAGCAACTTGTCAAACATGACGACACTCTTGATTTCTACACACAGTTTCCTGTCGAATCTAAAGGTACACTCGATATGAGTCAGAACTTTTGATTGTTATTTGATTGTACAATTTTTGGAGGTAACTTTTGATTAAATTGTAAATATTTTCTTTAAATTTGGTGAATTAATATTTTAGCACATGCATTTTCTTTTTTTTGAGAAATGTATACTTAAATGCAATTTTCTGCCTTTCTCAAAAAAATTAATGTAAGATTTTATACCTCGAGCATTAAAGGTGGTGCCAAAAGTAATTTTCTCAATTTGAATTTCAAACATATTTCTGAATGAAAAACTTTTTAAACAGATCTAATTAAAACACCAGGACAAAGATTTTTTTTTTCCTATTTTGAAAAAGTTGATTGGAACCTTTAACAGTCCAACCTCAATTAATGCGTCAGCGTCACTTATCTGTTAAAATTGGTTCATGCACATACATTTTGTATGAAGCCTACCGAAATACGCAACGCACTAGCGCAACTCGATTCGAATTTCTAATTTTGGCAATACGTTCGGTAGTGAAGTTGCCTGCAACAAAGAGAACGAAAAGAGAAACAAGAACAAAGGTAATGATTGTTGAAGTTCACGCAGCGTTCAGTTTTGGTAGCGCTCTAGAACATTTGCGTGGCGCTTTTAAACGCAACGCAAGGCGCACCAATTAAGGTTGGACTCATGATACAAAGAACTACAGATAAAGTATTGCGCATGTCCGCCATCTTTGTTGTGACGTAGTTCGAGCTTGTCAAAGTGGCTAAATAAAAACGTAGTCACAATATATTTAAAGGGGATAATTTATTTATAGCGATGAAAAATATCGACATTTTCTTATTGAAACTGGGTTTATTGAAATTAAATAAATTACATTATAAATATATTTATAAATAAATTTAAGCATATTTATTTTTCAGTACTATTATTGAAAAGAAATGCATATATAATAGGGGTGTTTTCTCCCATTTGTTCTCCTACACAAAAAAATTGCTACGTTACTTGATGTGTTTGACAGCACTTTGATTGCTTCGTTTTCATTTTCTTGTTCTTCTCGTTTGTTGAAAAACTTGTAAATTCATATTATGGCCCGAATTAAAATCGCTGTTATTCTCATCAAAAGCATCTCAAACTTTAGTACTAATTTTAATTACATAAAATATAATTGAAAATTATAATTTACGCGTACTATAAGTGCACAATATTAGAAATTGAATTAAATGAATACAATATTTCTTAAATGCTTGCAATTGTGCTGCTTGTGTTTACTTTTTGCTTTTTCACATTTTCTTTTGTATGTTTGCACCACGTGTTACAGCTGACAAGCTCGAGTGACGTAGTGCGCAGAAGATTTCATTTTTTGCGCACGGAGTAAGCTATCTGTATATCTTTGTTTCATGGGTTGGACTGTTAGAATACAATCAAAATTTTTCGATACGCTCTAGTGGGTAGCTCATGATTGTCGATAGTAGAAAATGTTTATTGAATTATGTGTCAAATGTTCATTGAATTATGTGTCAAAACAACGTTTGGCCAATTTTTTTGAGCAAAAATTTAATATATTACACGTTTTTTTGAAAACGATATAAATCCACAAATTGAAGAGGTAACACTTAAGGGACATTTAACCTTATTTTTTCGAAATTTTTGGTGGTTTTTAAGTCAGGATTGTGAAAAGCAGTAAAAAAAAATGGTGTGCAGGATATCTCGAACTTGGCTTATCTAAAATAAAAAATTTAGTAAGAGTTCAAACCTATTGTGAGTGGCTGACTAAGAGTTTTTTCAAAAAATTAATTAGAAACAAAATGGAGGCTACTCAAAGTTAAAATTGAAAAAAGACCTAACATTTTGGGACAAAAGAAGCTGTAAAATTTTTTTGAGGACTTTAAAAAAAAACTCGAAGTCAGCCCCTCAAAAATATATATATATATATTTATTAATTACTCAACAATTTTGAAGTAAATTGGTGTATTAGTTATTGCGCAATCTTGCATACCAATTTTAAAAAGCCTGTTTCCAGAAAAATGACGTTACGTAAAATTTTTTTTTTTTGTTAATTTTAATACTTATGTAAAAACAATAAAAAAAATATTTACTCAAATATCTCTAACCGTTTTTTAAGAATCTTTACTTAAAAAACTGCTAAAATTTTCGAAAAAAATTACGTAAAATGCTGCTTTATATTTTCTTTCCTCTCCAAAGTCATGTATTGAACTTTCTGACAAAAAAATTTGATGAAATCGTTTGGAAACAGACAGAGTTATTTGCTTTCGAAATTAAAACTTCAGATTTCAATCGATTTTTTTTTGTCACTCTGAGGCAATTACCTTGCCTAAAGGAAATGCGTTGTACTGGAAAATCGGAATTTTCGTTTACCAAAAAAAGCACTCATGCATGACATTTTTTACTGTTAGCAACTTTAACATGAACACACCATTTCAGATCGATCTGTCAATAAATAGTGACTTTACAGTATTTTAAATTTAACAACTTTAAATTTAACAACTTTAGTATTGTTATAAAAATGGATAAAGAAAAATTTCGTGCCTTGATTAAGCATTAATTTTTGCCTATCAAACGTGCGGGCGAAACAAAAAAAAAACTCGATCGTTATAATGGTGAATCTACCTTGTCGCATTCAACCGTAAAATATTGTATTGCAGAGTTCAAAAAAGGTGGAATCTTCACAAAAGATGAACACGCCGGGGGAGCACCAAAAACAGTGATCACTCCAGAATGTATTGGAAGAATCCACAATTTCGTACAGGAAAATCCGAAAGTGAAAATTCGTGAGATAGCTACAAGTGAGTCGGTGGGTGGTTTCCTATTTACATGAACACTTGGGTATGAGAAACCTGACTGCAAGATCTGTGCCGCGTTCGTTAACAATCAATCAAAAACATGAATATGTTCGCACTTCCCAACAATGTTTGGACATGTTTAAACAAAATCCTACTGGCTTTTTGCGTAAAATAGTGACCTTGGATGAACCACGGATCCACCACTATACATAAGAATCTAAGGAATCAGCAAAAGAGTGGGTAGGTCCTAGTGGAAGAGCACCAAAACGAGCGAAGACTCAAAAAAACGGCCGGAAAGGTGTCGGTGTTTGTTCATCGACTATTTGGGAAAAGGAAAAACAATCAACAGCTACTATTACTGCAAATTATTAGACTGATTGCAGAACGAAATCGCAAACAAACTCCAGCAGCGAGTTACGCTTTGAACTGCTTCCTCAGCTCACATATTCTGCAGATTTGGCCCCAAGCGACTATTATCTGTTCCCAAACTTAAAAAGGGGGCTCCAGGGAAGAATATTTGCGACGAATGAATAGGTCGAATTTGAAACTGAAGCATATTTCGGAGATCTTAGGATATCTTACTATTCAAAAGGCATCGCAATACTAAAAAACCGTTGGAATGAGTGTTTTGGCAAAAATCGTGTGATTTCTTTCTTAGATCGGCAGCATCTTGAACGCCCTAGTATTACATAAAACAATGCTTTTTGTAGAGCATTCGTAAGAGGTAGCGGAAAATGTATTTTGTAATGTCAGTAATGTTTAACATTCCCTTTTACATCATGTTCTTCCATCCCTTTTAAATTTACTTTCATGTAAGAAATATTATTTTAGTGCTAATTTTTCAGGTCAAAGGCCACAAAAAATATTTGGTGCCCTTCTTCTTCTTAGCCTACGCCTATTAATATAAAGACAAGTATAAAAGCCTGTCCTACGACACACTTCCTTTTTGGAGCCATTTGCCGAAAGCATTTTTTTTCTCTTTTACAAAATACAAATGTACCACTTTAAATAACACTTTACGGATTCAAGCAGTGTTGAAAAATTATTTCACGTATAAAAGTGCAAAAACTCGAGTTTGGTAACAATCATATTCATACACAACTTTACAAACCATCATATTCGTAGCAACTCAGGTGTCATTTCGCGGCTGATACAATTTTTCGGTGCAATCGACTCAAATCGAATCAAATCGAATCAAAATAATTTCATTAAATTTGTTATAACTTATAAAGGATGAAAAACAGAGGTAGTTTGATCAAAAATAAACTATTGTAAAAACTCAATATTGTCACTGATAAGTATCAAATATATTTTCTGTGCATGTTTCAGGCTAAACATTTTTGAGAACAGTATGTCTTGTAAAATTGCTTTATTGTAAAAAAATAATTACAGTTTGAGAAATACTGTGTGCGGAGCAGCATGCTTGCCTTACATGCATTAAGATGTGCATACTTTCAGGCTGAAAATTTTTGAGAACATTTTGAGTGATATTTGCCACGGAGCAGCGTACTTGCCTTTTATATATTAAGATTATCGACACCTTAGCGACAAAAATAATTTTTACTTTGAATTGATCAATTCCCGATAATTTCTTGACAGAATGTATGCATTGGGGGTTGGAATTAATTTTAAAGGTTTTTTTCGGTTTTTGAGCATTTATTTAGAAACAACGGTACAATGTATATTATTCAAAGTATTGTCCATCGATAGCTACAACATTTTCCCATCTTTCTGGCAGCATATGGATTCCGCGCCGGAAGAACTATACGTCTTTTGAGGCAATCCACGAATCGACCCATTTTTTGGTATCCTCGTAAGAAGTGAAGCGCTGCTCAGCCAAGCCATGCGTCATCGATCTGAATAGGTGGTAGTCGGAAGGGGCTATGTCTGGGCTATAAGGCGGGTGGGGTAGCACATCCCAATTCAGTGCCTCCAACGTTTCCTTGACGGTTCTTGCAACATGTGGCCGTGCGTTGTCATGTTGAAAAACCACTTTGTCAAGTCTTTTGGCATATTCCGGCCGTTTAACCTTTAATTCTCGGCTCTATTGCATCAATTGTTGTTGGTAGCGTTCCCCAGTGATGGTTTCGTTAGGTTTTAGCAGCTCATAGTACACGACACCCTTCTGATCCCACCAAATACACAGCATAAGCTTGGCGCCATGAATATTCGGCTTGGCCCTCGATGTTGATGCATGGCCGGGTGGTCTCCACGATTTTTTTCGCTTAGGATTATCGTAATGGATCCAATTTTCATCGCCAGTGACAATACGATGCAAAAAACTCTTCCTTTTATGCCGTTGAAGCAGTTGTTCGCACATGCAAAATCGCCGTTCAACGTCTCTCGGCTTCAACTGGTACGGCACCCAATTTCCTTGCTTTTGAATCATTCCCATGGCCTTCAAGCGTTTGCCGACCGTTGATAAGTCGACTCCCAATGATTCTGACAATTCTTGAAGGGTTTGACACGGGTCTTCATCGAGCAAAGCCTCCAATTCCTCATCTTCAAACTTTTTCGGCTGGCCCGGACGCTCTTTGTCTTCCGTATCAAAATCACCACTTTTAAACCGACGGAACCAGTACTCACAAGTAGAAAGCGATGGAGCATAGTCCCCGTAAGCCTCAGTAAGCGTGCGTTGTGCTTCAACCGCTTTTTTCTTCAAATGGAAGCACAAAACTAAACATTCCCGCAAATTGCGTTTTGTTGGAACGAAAGTCGACATGTTCACAGAGAAAAAAATATATGTTGTTTACACTTCAGTGGAATGACACATACTGAAAAATGAAGCTTAGACAATGTGCTTTGAAATGAATATAGTCACAGGTGTGCCCGATGCGATCTATTGATATTTACGCCATCTCTTAGAAAACCTTTAAAACTAATTCCAACCCCCAATATATAAAACACCATTTAAGAGGTCTTAAAGCTTTTTCGTCAAACATATACAATAATTGCCTAATAGCAAACATTTTTTGTGGCAAAAGTGTAGAGAGTTGCAAAGGGTTCATTTAGCCAGGTTGATTTTACAGCGTTTTATTGTATAAATAGATTGTGAGCTTTCATCAGTGGCGTAGAAATGGAGAGCGTCCGCGCTGGACCCCTCCCAGAGCCATGGAACATTACCAAATATCTCACGTTATTGTGGATTTTTTCTAATATTAAATTAAGCACGAATCCGAATATATATGTATTGCTAGAAATTCTTCTTTTTCTCAAGAAATTTATCAAAATTTGGTTCAGTGTTTAATTGTTCAAAATCTGTCAACAATTACTAGAAATATAGTTACTAAACCACATATGCTTCCAGACATTCGGTGTTTTTTAGATTCAATTCAACAAGCCGATAATTTTTTTACCTACCTACCGTTTTTCGATGTTTCAACAAAGTAAGGCTGTGAAACATGACATTCGGCTTCACAAAATAGTCATGTAATAAGGTATTCAAAAGCATACTTTTTTAAGGTCATTATATTTTTTACGGATCCCCCCACAAACAAAAGCTATCTATGCCACTGGCTTTCTTAATATTTTGCTTACTTTTAGTGGGAGTTACTAGATTAAAATCATAGTTTGAAAAAATGAAGTCTCATTTTTTACTTAAGATTTATTTAATATTCCAATAGAACTGAAATCAATCTCAGTTATTTAACTGACTTAAGAAAGACAAAAAAAATGGGATTATTGACTTAAGTTAGTCATCATTATATTTTGCTTTGTGTTTTAATATCAATGGAAATTAGCTTAGCTGATTATTATGCAGCTTTTATGTCTAAAAACAGCTCAAACTGTATTTGGCACAAAGAATCAGTTAATCACACTGACTTAAATTGACTGTTAAACTGGTTTGAGATTTAAAAAAACTGCTCGCATGTAAAGCTTACGGAAGAACTTAAAAATTAAGTCATATGGATTGTGATAAAAAGTTCAACGACTTTTTGTGAGCTCTTAAAATAGCTGACGTCGCGATGTCTTTTCAATAAGCTTTTATTTAATTTTAAAGCGCAATTAATTCATGCCAGCCGTCAATAATGAATATTGTTGATGAACTGCGTTCATTTTTAGTTGACTGTGCATAAAACTGAAGGAAGGCTTCACTTCAACCAATTGAAAAGAAATAAAAAATAATAAAAAATCTACAAAAATGTCACGTTTTATTAACAATCGCTGGATAAAGTTTACATAATCAGAAGCGCAGCGGCAGTCGTCTTATCGACAACAATAAGTCGCTTGTCGTCAGCAGCAGCAGCAGCAATAAACACAACAGCAACAACAATCGCAATAATAATAATAAATAAGTACCTACACTCTGTAATAACAACAACAATCCCACAAATTGTAACAACGTCATTAAAAGTCTTTCTTCATGTTCAAGCTGAGAAAAATAGAAAAATTATTTTTGCTTGTTTTGACTGCATACAAAGCAGCACAACAACAACACCAAAACATTTTACTACACATAAGTAAGTATATAAAGTGCAGGAAGTATGTATATAAAATTAAAGTTCTACAACAATAACAAAAAATCAAATAAAAAATGCAAGTCACACAAAAAATGTTACTAAATAAAAAATAAAATAAATAGCAAAAATAAGCATGCGATAAATTTTAATGACTTGAATAAAATGCAGGTTAAGTGCATAAAAATCAAAAACACATAAAACAAGCACTTAAAACAAACAACATAAAAAAGCTTAAAAGTCATAAAAAAAATCCATATATTATTTAAAGCACATCAGTCAGTCAGATTATTATGAAGCTTAAGCCTAAAAGCTGCATGCAAAACAAAACACACAATTTTAAGCCCTTTGAAGCTGTACTAATCCGCTTTCTGTGCAGCCAGAGTTTAGAACAAATACTCAATGTTAATTAAGAAAAAGCTTTCATTAATAGCTTCTATTAATTGATGATAAAACTCTATGAATTTTTTTTAAATTTACTTTTCACTTGTTTCTGACGATTTTCTAAAAATTATTTCTAAAAAAAAAAGGCAGGCAAGCACAAATACATAAATTTTGCAGAGTGCACATTAGAGTAGCAGTTATAAACAGGGACCGTACCGGTTATGGTTTTTATCAAAAAAGTCAGATATTAACAGTTATTATTTAACTTTTATTTTTTCCGACAAAAATACTAGTTATTTAATGCATTTTATTTTTTCGGGCAAAAATAACTGTTACTTTTGACTTTTATTTTTTTGGTCAAAAATAACAGTTATTTTGTGCCTTTTATTTTTTCGGTCAGAAATATCGGGCAATTTGAATTTTTTTAAAGGCCACTTGAACGGCAAAAAAAGTTTTATGCAATTTTTATCGCCTCATCAACGCGCACATTTTGAGCTATAAAACTTTTTAGTTCTAAAGTTTTTTATTCGTCCTTTGAAAAAATACAAATTGCCTGATATTTTTGACCGAAAACATAAAAGGCACAAAATAACTGTTATTTTTGACCTACAAAATAAAAGTCAAAAGTAACAGTTATTTTTGCCCGAAAAAATAAAAGGCAAAAAATAACAGTTAATTTTAATTTTTATAGTAACAGCCAAACATTTAAAAGGCATTTAATATTCGCAAAGCTGCTGCCATTACAATAATAATGGTATATTTAAAAAAGTCCTCCGGCCTTTTTTTCGTTATGCCTTTTTCATCTGAAAATTGTAAAATAACAGTTATTTTCGGTCCCTGCTTATAAACTTTTTTCGAGTTCAATGTTAAACATGGTCAAAATGTGCCATTTAGTGCCAAATTCAACTTCCCAAAATTCTATCCAGTTTGAATGACCGCAAACCGCAACCATTTGGGCCTAATTTGGACCTAAAGACCATTTTTTGACGTATTTGTTCCATAGCAACTATATACATGGAATGAAGTCATTTAAATGTACTAAACATTTGTAGGTTGTAATAATACAAACATTTGTATTATTATGATATATCGTTCGATTATGTGACACATCTAGTTTTTTAGATATATATATATTAGGGCGGGTCGATTTAAAAATCGCTCATTGCTCAGTGAAAATCGTATTCTAGGGATCAAAATAAGAAAATTTGCCCGAAACTATGCCTCTAAAACGAATTGTAATGCCCCAACTTTCGACTTTTCAAAGTGTGCCCATACCAGTGGCACACCCCCTGGAACCCCTGGGGGGTTCCTCATACAAACATTTAAAAAAATCACCATTTTTGGCACTTTACATGAAAAAATCAGCGAAATGGGGTCGCCACTGGCAGGGGTGGATCGGCCCTCCAAAGTTAGTGGGGGTCGGTCACATATTTGGACTCGATTGGGGCACTCTAAATGGGTCAAAGAGGGATATTTCAAAATTTGACCCCACGGGACAAAAGTCAAAAGTTGGGGCATTAGAATTTGTTTTAGAGTTATAGTTCCTCGGGCAAAGTTTCTTATTTTGATCCCTAGAATACGATTTTCACTGAGCAATGGGCGATTTTTTGCCTCCCCACAAATCGAACCGGCCTAATATATATATTTTAAGAAAAAATTTAGGATTTACTCAAATTCCCATTTTTCTCAGTTTTATATTTTTTAGTAAAAAAAACTATCGAAATACGCTAATGAACTCTTCTACTTTAATTGTCTGCAATCCATGGCGCGTTTTTTTCATACATAAACTTTTATTCTACAACCCATCCTTAACCCATACCGGCCCATAATTGGCGAAACTTACGATTTGGTCAACTAATGACGTCACAATGCATTCGCAAAACCGATTTTGACATTTGATATAAAAAAAGCATATATAAAGATATATAAAGCATACTATCTTGGTCGCTTTTTTTTTCAAAAGTAATGTATGGTTGTAGATCTGTTCGAGTGTAACATGGCACCATACTTCAAATTATTAATGCACTTCCAAAACTTTATTTTACCGTTAAAAACCGATTTTTAGATACTTGACGCATTAAACTCTATGTATATACTATTTATACAAACTATAACATTTGTAGTGGCTTTTAACAAAACTTTGGCAGTAATTAATCCTAAAATTTGAAACAATTTTAAAAAAGGTAAACATTTTAGGTATGGCCGCTTGTAACACAAAAATTTATTTTTAAAGTTTAAAGGGTATGTACACATTTTGAAAGCTTTATCTTTTATCTTTTCCTCTTTAAAATCAAAAATCGGTTGAAAACTTGCTGAATTAATGATTGTTTCATGCGACAAAACATTAAAAATTGGGTTTTAAACGGTGAAATTAAATTTTGGGGGTGTATTAACAATATTAAGTATGGTGTCATGTTATACTCGACCAGATCTACAACGTGTGCTACGTCACTTCAAAAGTACATTTTCACTGTAGCATAGTGTTATTTGATCCTATATACTAGATTTCCTTAGATCCCTTAGTGAAATATAGACAAATAACATATTCAGACCTAAAATTTTGAAAATACGTTTTGCGAATGTATTTTATCGTCATTAGATGACCAAATCATAAGTTTCGCCAATAATGGGCCGGCGTGGTTCGAATAACAAACTTTTATACAAATGCGTGATATGGATGAAAGAAAATTAAAGAAGAACAGTTCACTAGCGTATTTTGATCGTTTTTTTTTTTTTTTTATTAGAAATATAAAACTGAGAAAAATAGGAATCTGAGTACATCCTACATTTTTCCTTAAAATATATATATCTCAAAAACTAGATTTCTCAGATAATCGTACGATATATCAAAACTATTACAACCTACAAATGTTTAGTACATTTATGACGTCATTCCATTTAAATAGATGCTATGAAACAAATACGCCGAAAAAAGGTCTTTAGGTCCAACTTTTGACTCAAATGTCGCCGAGTTGCGGTCATTTAATCTGGATAAAATTTTGGCAACTTAATTTTTTTAACAAATATCGTATTTTGACGCTGTTCAAAAAAATTCCCGTACAAAGTGCGGCCACTGCAGTGCACATGGCAAAAAAACTACTCGTAGTTTTATTGCTCTATTTTTAAACGTTTATCTTTATATCACTTTATCAAAGGTGGAAATAAGTCATGTTCTACTTTTAAATTCAGCTATAATCTTAAAATTGTTGTTAAGTGTTTAAATGTGCATCAACTATCAACAGTTTTTTTTTTCTTTTGTTTTGACATTTTTATGTGTATGTTTTTCAAAAATTTTGTTGTTTTAATTGTTGTATCTGACAATTTATTTTCGCAACAATTACATGCAAAAAATATATTATTATTTGTTGTTTACCGAAAACAATACAAGACTATAAAAAAGATTCAAAGTCGAATTGATTTAAGACAAAAATTCCTTGTCGACCAGTTCTAAGAATGGTTTCGAGTTCGTGATTTTACGCATTTAAAAAAAATTTGGCTAATTGAAGGCTTAACGTATACACTTTACAAAAATTAGGTCGACACTTTCAATCCTACTTAAATTTTTGAGGTTGAACTAAAAATGTTTCATCAATAAAAACGATTTTTTTAACTAAACAGATTGAAATCAATACAAACTTGTTTTCTAGTTTCAACCTAAAAGGCGAAATTTTCATTATTTCAGTTGACTTTTTTTAAAGAGAACTTACACAGTTCTCCAAGGACTTTTTTTTATCAATCTTCTTAACCCATAATGGCTCACCACCAGAAACCGTTGAGTTTTGTTTTTGAAATTTTCAGCATAAATTTGTATTAATATTAGACGAAAAAAGTTTAAAAAATTCAAAGGATTTGGTTGTGGCGAAGCGTATGATTATAAACGCATAGGAGTCGGTTAGTAGAGAATCAAAAACAGAACTTTAAAAATTTGAAAAAAATTTAAATTTTGAAAATTTTCTTCTCGTAGCGTATGCGTTCAACTTTATTCTAATGAATTTTTTTAATTACATTTTCTTCATAAATGCCAATTTTAGAACTTATTTTGAAAGAGCATACTTTTGGCTTTCTCATACTGTTGGAAGCAAAAACTTTACAGTGGCGATTTTTGAGGAATTTTTGAAAAATGCTATCATAATCTGTTAAGACAATACATGTCATACGAAATAAAAAATTTAATTTGTTGTGCTATGTTTTGTTTTGGAGCACATCACTGCACTCCCTTGGGCTCGCCTTGCTCGTGGCTCATCTGTTTTTTTTTTTGCGCTGGTCTAGCTGAGCTAAAAAATTTATTAAAATTCTCGCAACACAAACGAACGAAAAGAAAACGATAAAGTAATGAGTGGCAGCTGGGATGATTTCATAAAAAAACTTAACACTTGAATTGAATATACTTATAACTTATAACGCGAAAGCACCCCTATAACTTTCTGTTGCATAAATACGGTTTAACAATAAAACCTATAATTAAAATCTGCTCAGTACTTTTGAAGCTAAATGGTGAATGTAAATTTGTACTGCAATTTTATTAAATTGTATAGACTGATATACTACTAATAAAAAGCCTTTATTTACCGGTCTTAAGATCAAGCTACTCGAATCAAAAATCTCAAGTCAAAAACTAAAACAGTGTTATTAGTTCAATTTACAATAGGGGTATTCTGTATGTTTAGCATAATTGCATAACAACACTAAAATGTGCAATAAATGGAGAGTGCCCTATTGTACAACACCTCGAAAGGTAGGGTTTAAAAGGTAATCTCTTAATCTTCTTCATAGTGCAAGAACTCTAGAATGAGCTGCACTTCACGCTCTTTCCACTTAATGTGCTCTCTCATTCTCTGCTTTCTCTCTCTCTCATTACAAACACAGAGTTGCATAAACTAGACTTCATTGTATATCGTAAGGGGTATATTAACTTTGTCACTCCGTTTTTACCGTCGATAAGGAAGCGTGTCAGGTATAGTAAAGTATATATATTCTTGATCAGTATCACCTCCTAAGTCGATTTAGCCGATCTGTAAGTCTATCCGTCTGCCTGTGATCATGATTACAGCCGTAATTTTAGAGCTATCGCAATAATATTCAATATACTTATAAGCTTTATGTTCAAACATACAGATCAAGTTCAAAAGTGAACCAAATCGGATGGAAACCTTGCCTACCTCCCATCGAAAGTTTATTTACAAAAACGGTAAAATCTCTTTAAATGCCAGAAAAACTAATCTTCTCTCATAAAATTTTGCACATAAGCTTAAACCCTTAATATGCACTTTAAGTATAAAATTTTTCGAATGAAAATCACGTCTACCTTTCATACAAAGTGGCAGTAAATCTCCTTAAATTCCACAAAAATGAGTAAAATTGCTTAAATTTCAGCAAATAAGTTATAATCTTAACTACCTATGCACTCAATGATTGATATTTTGTTACAAAGTGACGTCATCATAATAGTAAAATTTTATAAATTCCTAAAAAATGCATGCTTAAACTTAATATTGTTTAACCACGTCCTTTAAAAGTGACGACATCAAAATAATACAACCTTCAAGACTTCAAATCAACTAAAATACTGCTATGGGTATTTTAACTTCGGTTTCGTCGAAGATAATTCCTTTCTAGTTCTTAATATGCACACTTTTTATTTTTAATCAGGGCAGTAAAGCTTGTTTTATAGAAAAACCTTACCTGCCAAGCGCGTCGGAAGCTAATTTCATCTGGGGGGCAGTACAAATGGTGGTGCAAAAAAAGTTCACCAAAATTTCTTCAAAGATACATGAATGTGAATAAACAAATTTTTTATTTTAGTTTAAAATAAAAAATATATAAAAATATATAAAAAATATTAAAATTACATTATTTTTAAAAGTTCTTCCAATTTCAATATTAGAGATCATTCTTTAAAGGATCTTTCATATGGTAATATGAAAATATAAAAAATAATGGTTGCTTTTATAAAGCAAGATTAGGTATATCTTTACATGGTTTAAATGCAATAAGGTACAAAAAGTTATATCAATTTAAATTATTCTAAAATGTTTCTTTCTGTCCTTGCGAGAAACAAACTCTTTCACCACCTCCATCGTATGCAATTTTTCGGTTTTATCTTTGTGAATGTGTATAAGTGCCGGATGAGTGAGTCTTTTCTTTCGAATATACGTTTTAAGTCATCTTAGTGCACTAAAAGAACGCTCAGATGAAGCTGCTGATGCAGGCACAGTCAAAAGCAAAGCAATAAGTTTTTCAACTTCATTTAATAGTTTTTTTACAGTATCCGAATTTTTTCGCAAATTGGGATACAATGCCACTACAATTTCAAGGTGTTTGGCCAGGCAATTGCTTCAGCAATTTCATCTGCAAAAAAGTCATCTGCATAAAGATCTAGTCTTGTTTTTAGATTTTGTTCAGAAGGCACTTTTCCGTTGAAGGCTTCGATTACAATATTTTCCAACGATTCCAGAGTGTCAAGATCTGTTTAAATGTACAATAAGATTTACAAAGTGCCAGTTTACACTAGCTTCACTCAACAACCGACTCACCGAATGTTAAATCAAAGTGAGTCGGTTGAGTGAAGCTGGTGTAAACTTGCAAAAATAAAAAAAAGTAAAATATCAACCTGTTTGATCGAATCTAGCCGTTATCTCATTTGAGGGAAGATCAAAAATTTCGAAATAATCTTTTCTTAGCCGATCATATAATGGCAACAGTACTGACGGAACCGGATTTGATGTTTCTTCAAAGCGTCGAGGTGGATTTTCATCAGCTAATTCACAGTAGGGGCTTTCGTATGGTCCAAAACATTGGACCAACATGGCAGATTGTACAACATGTAGTACCATGCGTAAGCTAAAACAATAGTCGAAATTTTTGGTTTTTTTCTGCCGATTGTACAATATTGTACAATTATGTAAAATTACTGCTCAATTGTTAGGGCATCTAAAAGTTGCTTAGCTATTAGCCGGATGTGTTCTGCTTGAGAGCTTGCAATTAATGATGTTGCCTTACAAGTTGGATCGTTCGAACGCTCAATCAAATAGTCCCATTAGTTTTCCATCTAACTTATCGTACAACATGTCGTCCAATATGGAAAGCCCCTAAGAACATGTCAAATTTTTTCTTACCAGAGTTGCAAAATTAACAAGCATTAAGCTACATACTTAAGGGTGCTTTTAAACTGAAGTGGTGGGTTTGCAGTAGAAACTCTACATTTTGTTCTATCTTTTTGCAAACACAGAGAAAGAAAATGGTTATCCGCAAGCATGCTTATAAAGAAGAGAGAAAGAAGAGGAAAATATATTATACAAAAATATTATCGTTGTAAAAAAAACTGATATTTTGAATAACTTTTGAAGTTTTCCTTTTAAATTGTTTATCTAGCTAAAAAAGTGGGGGGTCAACTGCCCCCCTTTCCCCCGCTTCCGACGCCATTGTTACCTGCTCTATCGCAACTTCTCAACGATACTTATTTTTTAAGTATAGAGAAAGCGTGTAATGAAAAGTCTACAATTGGGGCAAGGCAAAAGTTTTGTTATCTTTGTTAACTTTAAAGAAAAATCAAAGCTTTCAAAGCGTCAAAATGAAAAGTGTCAGGATAGGTGGCAATAATTTACTATCAACGACATCTACGAAAAGCTTCAAGAATAATTTAAAAAAGAAGACAACGTGATAAAAATATATCGGACATGCATAAAAGCCAATATTTAAAGCACGTTATTTAAAAGCTTGTAAATACTTGTAAAATCATTATAACTAGAAGAGAAGTCTTTAGAAATAGTTTGAAAAAACATAAAAAAAAACATTACAGACAGACATACAACTAATTGTATTAATTATAAGTATGCAAAATGCACCGTAAACTAAGCTACCAGCACTAAAAACAAACATTAACTATAATAAGCTGCTCTTAATAAGGTATTTAGGGTCATACAGAAAGTATATTTTGTGCAAATACAGTTGCCGCTGAAGATCCAACAAAATTTTGTTTTATTGTTTTTTTTTTTTTGTTTTCTACCTTTTCGTCTAATTGGCTTAAATGTTCGTCAAACTATTCTATCTGCTCAGATGTGTCATCAGAGTTGATATGATACTATGTGTAGATAAAACACCAAAACATGAGCTCACAAATATTCTCACATTAACAACCATCTAATGCTTTTTGAATTCACTAAATTTGTTTGCTATTTCTTTTTTCTCTCTTTTTAAGTAAAGTCTACATTTAGGGCACATTTGTAAATGTATGTATGTATCTCATAGGTTGTGTGGAGGTGGCCTTCAAAATATGTAAAGCTTTAAGTTCATATAATTTTATTGACGCTTTATATGCCAGCTGTGGCGACAAATATAGATAAAACTCAGTAACACTCACGTTCCTTCGCTTTCTGCCTTGGAAGTTGTATTAGGCTCGTGCGAAATAAAGGCCCACCTTGAAGACTGATCAACAATTCTCTCACTCGTTTTTTTTTAACTTACAACTAATTCTGCTATTACAAAAGCAAAGAAATAGTGAAATAGAATTAGTGTAAAGTCTCATCGACTTTTAAGTGAAATGTTAGAATTATATAAAATATATAATTTTATCTTTAGCGACATTTATGAGAGCAATGAATTTTAATTGAATGAATGAATCAAGTACTCGAAAAGATATTTATTAAATATTTTTTTAAGTAAAAAACAACTGTGTTACTTAACAAAATTATTTAATATTTTTTCACTACACGGAGGTTGACATAGTAATTATGTAAAAAACATTGCAATCGCAATTTTTTTAACAATAAGCAGTAATTGTAATCGCCAATTTTCTCAATTAAAAGAGATTGTTTATTGTAAAGTTTTTTACCAGAATTTTAATTTTAAAAATTAACGAAATTTCCCGCTAACGAAAGTGCAATGCTTAATCCGGATTTCAAATTTTTTGGTAGTACTGTCCTGGTCTTTTATAAGCTTTGATATATGTAAACAAGCAAAATAAGATGGAACTTATCCTTGCGATTGCGTTCGAAATGCTTACGGAAAGCAATAACTTTCTTGATCATGCGTCTGATATCCTTTAGAATGCTAGTTTCAAGTCAACATATTTTATAGTCTTTTGCCATTAACGAGATGCTTTTGGTCGATACTATGTAAATTTCGAAAACCGATAACTATTTTGAATTTGGCCATTTCTGCCCAACAGCTTTATGCTCATCAGCATTCAGTTTCATTTCAGATGCAAGAGGGAAGAGTTGATTGGTAAATATTATTTCATTAGCGTGTTTACGATTGATCTTCAAGCGATTTTACTTAGCACCAAAAAAATAAGTATTTTTTCACGATTTCTTAGTTATTTTTGCCATATTTCGAGTTTAAATTAAAATTATTTTTTCTGACAATTTTACAAAGTATTTACAATAAGTAGTAGCCTGTATGGTATTAACTCACTTTAATATCTATATCCATCTATCTATATTTTTGTCAAAATATATCTATCTTTAAAATTAAGTGTTGTTATATTTATAATATTAATAAAATAATTGAAGTGCAAATTTTCTTTTACCAGTTAACGCCAAAAGTACTGGTTGATTCTTATGAAAAAAAGTTTTAAAATATCATATTTGTGCTACACCAATTTATAAGGGTATTCTTATAACATATTTTTTTAATTTAAGTTTATTAATAAGTATATTTCATTAAAGTAAAAAGTTTTTTTAAGAAATCATCCCAGATGCCACGCACTGTTTAATTATTTTCCTTTCACGCGTGTCTGTTGCAAGAGTTTCAATAAACTCCATGTTTCTCTCTAGTCTTCTCTTCTTGCGCTCAACTTGCACCAGTGTTGCCAAAAAAGAAATAACGTTAATAACACTCTTAAAAACAGGAGAGATGAGGTTGACCGGATTTTGTGCAAAAGGAGCAATTTCGTCACAAAATAAGCAAATTATGTTATGAATTTTTAAAAACCTTGTATGTAAATACATTTTAAAATTATCTGAGTCATCTTGAGTTTTAATTTAATATTATTACTATTTGCATTAGCCTGTGTATTTTATATAAATTCATTTGTATTGTCATCAGCTGTAAACTCTCTAGTTTGTTCTCTGATCAGCGTCATTTGATGTATTTGCTTGGCAAACTATGGAAAATGGGTTAGTAAAAATACTGAGAGTTTTTAAAAGATTAAATTTTTTGGACGCAGGCGGAGCATTTAGAGTTTCTGCATTTGTAAATCCTATTGTTTTGAAAAACAACACGTTTCCTTTACAAATTTCGTTTTGTTCCTATTTTACTCATTTATTTCCAAAATCAAAATTAATTTATCTCGACTTAGAATATAGGTAACTAGCTATATTTATTTCTTAAATATACTAACACAAAATGAGCACAATTTTTATCATGATGTTTTAAATATGGAATTTTCAGATGCAAGTGAAATGTTTACAAAAATTTTAAAAATTGATTACGTTCATTTTTCTCTTCCGCATAGCGGTGCTTGCGCTGAGAAAGCTTTTTCTGCCATAAATTTTAATAAAACTTATGTAAGAAATCGGTTAGACTACCATACCATAAATGTTATTTTACACACCAAAATACATATGAAAATCAAAACTGCATAGGATTAGAAATCGAAAGGAAATTTTTGCAGTTACACTCAAGTAATATGAACAAGTTATAAATGTGATATATTTTTTGTTACATTACTAAGGAGGTTTGTATAGTTATGGTTTCTATTTAAAATAAAGCACTGAACTTTAAAAAAGGGGGGGAAAGGGAAAATATGAAAGCAAGAACGGGAATTACTTCTCAAAATGCATGAAAACAGGAATGTTCTCTTCCAAAATCTGGCAACACTGGCTTGCAGAGCACAACAAAAAAACAGATGAACTTCTAGTAAGGTGAAAGTGAGAAAGGTACACATCTGTGTCGATAAACAATTAAAGCTTAATGCAGTATTCGAGTTTAGATGTCTGAATTTCGGGCCTCTTTTGGCAGTCGATAAAAAAGAAACAAAAAATATTTTTACTATCCATTTTCTTATCACTTATTTGTACCGTGTTGTGTATTGTTTTTTTTTTTTTTGATTTTGATAAACTTAGATTTTAACCTTCATTGCATGATTTGAAATATGCGTAGAGAATTTCATTACCTCTTCAACGTTAGTTTATCGAATATAATCGGACAAGAAATGGCGTAGTTATGCTGATTGTGGTCTAATTCACATAAAAACGCATAAAAAAAGTCACAAAAATATCCAAAACGCGCAGATTTCTGAAAATTTTTTATGCTGATTTCAATAATTTTTGAAGCTTTACTTTTGATTTCATTTTTTGATGAAGAAAATTTTTAAGAACAAAAAACTTTCCCACACGGTTAAAAATTTTGGACTACTTTTTAATCCAAGCTTTGGTTTAAACAAATTTTTAATCCAAAAAGTACTCTTTTTTAATCTCTACTTTAGTTAAATTTAGCTGGGTGCCAAACCCACGTTCCTGAAGTGAATTTACTTGCATTCTTAATGATACAAAATAAGCGAAATCTTGTTATCAACTGAGTTGAGCGAGTGGATAAGGTGTTAGATCAGCACATCAGAGGACATGTGTTCAAATCACAAACTGGTCAGAAATGTTTTTATTTTTGTTTAATTTAGCTGGGTCTCGAACCCACTTTTTTGCTTGCTTGCTTGCTTACTTACTGCAAGCTTACTTGCTTTCGTAATGATGCAAAATAAGCGAAACCTTTTTAATAACTAAGATGGACGAGTGGATAAGGTGTTGGACCAGCAAATCAGAGGACGTGTGTTCAAATCATGAACTGGAAGGAAAAGTTTTTGATATTACGTTAATATTTATACTGCTTTTTATAAACTTTTTGCGGACTAAAAACTAATCTTTTTTGGATTAGAAAATTTTAAACTTTTCCTTGGATTAAAAAGTCATCTTGTTTTGGTGTTGTCCTATATGTAATCCAAAAATGTATACAATTTAATCCAAGATTTTTAACTGTGCACACAAAAAATGGGTTTTTGCCTATAAAAGGAACATTTTTAAAAAAATTCCAGGAAGCCTACAGGCTAACACATTGTAAAATCATTACATGGAGTGTACAACAATTAAGCCAAAGAATATTTTAGACCGAGTTTATCAAACACTTTTTTTCGACCCTGCCTAATGCACAATGTGCATTGCACATATTCGTCAACTTAACCCACTAATGAAAACGTTTTCAAATAATTCCTCAAAAATTCGCAGCCACTGTAAAGCTTTTGCTTTCTACAGTGAGAGAAAGCAAAAAGTATGCTAATTAAAAAAAAGGATATAAAATTGACATTTAAAGCCTTTTTGTTTACTTTTTACTGCTAGTTCGTTAAAAAAAGTTAAAAATGCCACTCAGATGAGCTATTTTGTTTAATAAACATCAAGAACGCCTATGATACGAAATTAAAATTTTCCAATACATCATTTTTTTTTCTTTCTCTTCTTACAGACCCCTTAAATACTTTGAATTTTTTCTTAAAACGGAAACCTATTAGGGAGAGTTGTCTAAAGTGGGACGTCTTCTAATGTGGGGCCTGAACTTTTCTCCGATATTTGCCACAGGCATCACCAATGTTTTGACATTGACAGTGTAGCTTCGATGCGCCATCATTTTTCATATGGATTTCAGAAAAAAGGTAAAGGAAGACAAGGTAACATTTTTGGCAGTGATCATTTTGTCATTATTTTTTGTGCAACAAAAACGGTGAGTATATGCATCGTGTTAGTTTTTTGTTTATCTTTAAGATTTCAAAGTGATTTCGGTTAAAATGCAGTAAAAAAACAAATTTCTAATGCTATATCACACTGTCCATGAATTTGTAAAGTGGAACTTCACGTGTCGTCCAATGTGGGACCCACTGCGCGTACATGCAACACACCGAAAACTAGTTTTTACTGGTACCTAGAAAAAGTGAACGTTAAATTTGATGATATTTCGCAAGTTGATGATGAAGAATTGATGAATTGCGTTCGTGGAATTGTGACTGGGATTAAGACGAAGAATGCAGTGAATCTGAAGACTAATGTCAATTATATTCATGTTAAAGGTCAACTGAATAAATAAAAATCCATAATTTGGAGTTTTCACTTCAATGCCTTTACACTTTCTGTGGTTTTATTGAATGTATTATAAAGTCCAACATTAGAAGACAACAATTTTTGGAGCCGATTTTTCAGATTTTTTAAAAAATACAATGAAATTTTCCAACAAAACTATAAACTCATTAAGCAAATAGATAGTCATTTAAAATACCAATTCAATGATTTACTTGAAACTCGAAAATATTCTCATTGTGAAAAATGATGATGAAAAAACAAAAACCGGTCTCACCATAGACAACTATCCCTTACCATATTCAAGTGTTGACTCTACACAACTTTAAAAAAAAAATTCTTGATCCATTTAAGTCAAAGCATTTCGAACTAAATCAGCAATGATTGACAGACAGAGAGACAATAAATAGCTAAAAAAAAAGTTTCGCGAATAATTTAAAGCTGTATATTTTACTTTTGCTATAAATTAACATATAATCGGAAATGCAAAAATAGTTCAATGGATGTAAATTTTTGCTATGGAATTTTCTACACAGACACATCTCTGTCTACACAACAACAGCAACACTACAACAAAGAAGGCGTGCAAACCAACAAAAGTGCTGAATACATAAATCGATGTTTAATGCTTTTTAATCCAAAAAAGCAATCGATTTATTGACGGTCAGGCTGGAAACAAAAAAAAATATGCTTCAACTGCGACTATTCAGAGAAGCAAAAACAACGACAACTTGACATACAAAATAGGCAGTTAATGTGTTTAGGGACAAGCATGAGATAATGCGTGATACATGATATCGAAAGTGAGATTTAGTTGTACATTTTGTTTTTGTTCTTCTTTTTTTTTTAATTCAAGAGCTCATTTGGAACATAGCAAAAAATAATGCATATTTGAACAACAACGCCCCCAACTTCAACATTGAGGGCGTTGAATTGCCAAAAGAAGTGATATTAGTAAAAATAAAGATTAGGCAAATCAGGATATAACGACTAAATAATCTAACGGCTATTTGTATAAATCGACAATAAAACTATAGATACAAGAAGTTCAAGTATATTCTGCTCAAATATATTCTGTGGTTGATAAAATAATGAAAACATAATAAAAATTATTATTAATTGCTTTTTTATCTAAATTAATTATTTAAATTTGATTTCATAACTGTAGGTAAACGTTGACGAACGGTACATCTTGCGGCTATTTGAGCTTGCTTATTTTTAAGTTTATTTTCGTTTAACATTCGTTTTAGTGATGCAGGCACGTGTTTGGCTTGGAAAAAAAATAGTTTGGTTTTGGCGTTATAGCTGGTAAGTAAAATTTTAAATTAAGTCAACATAGTTAAAAAATGTATACTAATTTTTATTCCAAACTTTGGATTAAAGGAATTTTTAATCCAAAAAATACTATTTTTAATAACTACTTTAGTTTAATGTATTTTAATCTAAAAAGTTGAAGTTTTAGACTATTTTTGGACTACGAATTCTGCTGGGTTTCGAACCCACCTTCCCGAAAGCTTACTTGCATTCGTAATCAAGCAAAATAAGCGAAACTTTGCTAGCAACTGTGAGACGAGTGAATAACTAAGATGTCGAACTGGCAGACGAGAGTAAGTGCATTCAAATCAGGAGATGGTCAGACTAAACCTGATTTTAAGTATGTGTTTACATTGTTTATTTTTTTTTTGCCAACATGAGTTTTGAAAATTTTAAACTTTTTGTGGATTAAAAATAAATCCTTTTTGGATTAAAAAATTGTAAACTTTTCCTTGGAATAAAAAGTAATCTTTTTTTGGTGTTTTCCTGTATATAACCCAAATGTGTTTAAAATTTAGTTCAAGATTTTTAACCGTGTAGATAATACTTTAAATATAGGGTGGTTAAATTTTAAGAGCGGATGTTGAATGTGAACCACGCCTAAACGTCAAGTTTATTCTTCATTTCATTTGACATTTCTCAATATCAGACTAATTCAATTTGAACCATGGAAAGATACACAATCGAGCAACGCGTAAAAGTTATTCAGGCTTATTATGAAAATGGACGTTCAAATCAAAATGCATATCGTGCACTTCGTGATTTTTTCGCTCAATTTAACGTCCAAATGTGCGTACAATCAGAAAAATCGTGCAAAAATTTGAGCAAACCGGGTCTGTAGGAGATGTGAAAAACCAGTGTATAGCTCGTACTGCAGAAAATATTGCTGCTGTTCGCGATACTGTTGCTGAAGAGCCGTCCACCTCAACTCGTCGTCGTGCCCAACAATTGCACCTCTCACGCTCGTCGTTGATGAACATTATGCATAAAGACTTGCATTTACACGCTTACAAGGTGCAATTGACTCAAGAACTAAAGCCTCTTGACCATTTCAAGCGTCGTCAATGGTCAGAATGGTGGCAAGAAATGGCAACAGTGGATGATCAATTTTCGAAGAAAATTATCTTCAGTGATGCGGCACATTTTCATCTCAGTGGATTCGTCAATAAGCAGAATTTCCGTATTTAGGCGAATGATAATCCAAGAGTGATTGTTGAAAAACCAATGCACCCACAAAGAGTGACTGTTTGGTGCGGTTTATGGGCTGGCGGCATCATCGGGCCGTATTTTTTCCAAAATGAGGCCGATCAGGCAGTTACTGTGAATGGTGTTCGCTATCGTGAGATGATAGTGAACTTTTATGGCCCGAATTGGTCCATCTCAGCGACCATCGGATGGAGGTGTGCCGCCGAGGTCGTGGCGACCATTTGGCCGATATTTTATTCCATACATAATCGAACCATACCAATATTATCATAATAAAAAAAAAATAACAATAATTTCTTAAAGCATTTGTGTTTTATTCAAAATCAACATCGGCCCTAAAAATTTAACCACCCTCTACAAAATGAATTAAAATTTTGTACTAAATTAACTGCAATTGGGCGTGGAAACCACTCAACTGAAACGGAGCAAAAAGTTATAAAAACATTTCGCGAAAACGGAAAAACAATGGAAGAAATTGCGAAAATGATGAAATGCTCCAAGAAAAAGGTTTTACTGCAATTCTTGCGGAAAAGAAGGTTGTGAACATGGGACGAAAACGATCGCCAGGACAAATTGTTGGTACATTATGGCAAAAACTGACTTTTTAAAACTTCGAAGGGACTAAAAAAGGGCCTAAATCTAAAAGCTACCGGTAGAAACAGATTAAGAGAAGCAAATTTGCCGGCAAAAAATCCACAAAAACTACAATTGTTATCCGCACAAAACATTAAACAGAGACTAGCATTTGCTTCCAGACACATCCACCGCCTAAATTGGAAAATGCCTTGTGGTCGAGTGAAACAAAAGTAAACTTGTTTGCATCCGATGGGAAAGTTTATGTACGACGTCCCCCAAAATTCTGTCTATGACCCAAAGTACCCCAAAAAGACTTTTAAGCATGACGGAGGACAGTAGCATAGCAAGGGGACGGGGAGGGGTGGTCCGCCCCGGGTGCACAGCCAGAAGGGCTGGAAAATTGACAAATAATTTTTGCAACATATATCTGCAACTATAATGTAAAATTTTGTGTGTAATAATAACCATTCTTTTAATAGGAACACATATTTAATACCAAAACATGTATATTTTTTAATACTAATGAACTTATTATAATGTCTGCACTTTTACATTGCAGATACCAAAAGGTGCAAAAATACCTTAAAGCATTCCTTAAAACGCGGGCGTACCAATATAAACAAATTTAAAATATATATATAATGTTGGACGAGGGGTGCAATTATCATAAAATTATTTAAAAATGTTTATATATTATATATAGAGTAATAATTGGATTGATGCTACAATTTTTCATATAATATAAAGTTTTGCCTTAGATCACTCGCATTAGATTTTTGTATCTGGCAATATATTTTAAAGGAAAATTTTATTGAAAGAGATATTATTCTAGTTCATATGGAAATGGAATTAAAAGACAAAAAAAGCCAAGTGGTGAGTTGATTCCGTGCGTTTTACAAAATAACTGTCTGACCAGAATCATGTCGTTGTCGTGTCAGCAGGCAGAGCGCTGACAGAGACAATGCAAACCTTATGGGAGAAAATTGCGGCAGAATACGACAACAAAAACGCCAAGATAGAAATGTTTCTATTTCTATTTTGACTTTGTCGTTTATTTGACACCTATCTCAGCTTCTCTCTAAAAATATTGCCATAATTTAACAAAATTTTAAGAATCTGTCAACCAATGTAGCGAGTAAACAGTGTTCCTACTTGCTCTAATAATGAAAGGAGTAGCCTTTAGTTGAAAATGCAGTAAATTTATATGAAGACTATTGCAGAAAGTAGTGAAATAAATGGACGTAGAGTAATTATTAGTTCAATCGGAATACGATGAGAACACTGAATCAAGTTCAAGAAAATCAACAATGGCAGATTGAATAAAAGCAAAACGACAAAGCCAACTCTACAATTCTGGGCCAACTCTTAGCGATTCTCTCCCCCCGACACGACAACGACATGATTCTGGTCAGACAGTTAGTCCCTCATTCTCTCTCATTTCTTCAAAGTTGCCATCCGGTGAAACTTATAATGTTTCAAAATTTTTGTAGATATTTATAATATTGTAAATAATATTTTCAATTTTATTTCAAAAAACTTCTCAATCGTGACAAAATTCTCTAAGAAACTTTACCCGATATGGTAGAGCTGCCAAATTCGGGCAACTTCTGAATACCTTCGAACGATGTGCCCAAACATTTGTTTGTTTTGAAAAAATCATATCAATGTATAGTTATTTTTGAAAGACGATTTTGTTGAGGTACTTTCAAAATGTAGATGATTTCGCAAATGTTAACATTCAGTAATTTTTTTTTCAGTTTTCGTTTGATCAAATGAATTTGAACTCTCAACAAAAGGATGTCTCAAACAGAATCAAAACTAATGCATTGGAACTCCGCAAATTCTATTAATTCTTGTATTGTTTGTCGCTTTAAGAAAGTTCAATCGTTTTGGGAAAATACTTTTTGGAACCAGTGACTCTTTGGAACCTTGCTGACTCACCATCGATTCGAAAAGTTACGATGTTATCTGCATTGCTTTAGCCCTTGGGAAAAGTGCATCTGGCACGATCGATTGTTTAAAGTGAGACCTGTAGTCACGACCACTTCAACGGAAGATTCAATTCGATTGCAATGCGTTACCGTCTGTCTCAGTTTTGACGAGCGAATGCGTCCTTCGAAAATGCAAGGCAAAATCCTAACTCATCAATACCTCATTCTTTTGTTACACATTTGAATTTTTTTCTAGCGCAGTTTACGAACGGTGCGACAAAATCGTGTATTGAACTGTCGTCTGATGGCGCACTTGAATTTAAGAAAGTCGAAAGTGGATATACTGAAGCATTTGATGGCACAGTGTTTTGTACCGAGGTTAGGTAAGGTTAGGTTGAGGCGGCATCCGTTGCATGAGCGTAAAAACATACCGCAAATACCTCGGCTCCCTGAGACCAATAAGGGCCATTGTGATACCGCTGCACACTTGGCCTTCAGTCCGACTGGAACCACATTGAGCTTTTGATACCGAAATAAGCAATGTTTTGTGGCGCAACACAAGAAATGTTCGGCTGCTTTCTAACTTCGTAGATACTTAATATTTTTTGTAGCGCAATAATGATACCAAAATGATATCATTAAATACCTGTTTTATTCATAAAAATCGAAATCACACCTTTCTACTTATTTTATGTGCTCATGCCCAGGTCCGGCTTTGGGCGGATTTGACATTTTCACCTGTAACAAATACACGCAGTAAAAAAACTAAAAACGAACTTCACATTCGTTTTTCTCGTCCCCGATTAGTAAAATCTGCTTTTTGGAGCTCAAACAAAAATTGTGATATTAGAAGGTTGAATTTTATTTATTTTTTGTTTTACCATTTGAGTATAAGAAATATTGGAATACTTTTTTTTTATAAAATTTTAAAAATAATATAATTTCTTTAAAAAAACATGAAATTTTGTTAGTTTTTATTATTTTTTCCATCACTTCAGTTTGATCAAAATAAGGAATTTTCATAGAAAGCCAGTTGAAAGAGTAAGAGCGAACATATTTAAAAAAACAAGCTAATCTCGTAAACGTGACAACTCAGCTAATACACACGGCTTACTTGTAAAAATTTGTGAAAAACGTTTAGGCCATAAAATTGTAAGCACTTTTTACTTTTACTTAACCCATATCATCCCACGCATGCGAAATCTCATTCGATTTGTATAAAACTGACGTCAGTTCATATCAATAGGACTAGTAACAAAAAAACACTGATAAAAAACATAATGCCCTCATATCTACTACCGTTCCAATAATAAATATAAAGTGCTTTTGTAATAATGGAACGGTACTAATAAATGCAAAATATGTCTCTTCCGACAAATAAGTAACAACTTACTCATTTTTTATGATATATTTGATAAATTGATGTAAAATTGTTGAAGACCTTTTGATGAAATATTAATTATATTTACATTTTCTTGTAAAATGTTTATTACATATTTCAATATTCACGATATTAACACACAAACTACAATATGTAATTGCAACAAATATTGAAATATGAGAAAATAATTTGAGAGCTCGTAACTTCCATACTGCCTTATCACAGTGATAACAAGTAGAAGGATTTCGGTAAAAGTTTTAAAATAATAAATAAACCGATCCAAAAATGGAACACTAGGATGATATGGGTTAATGATTTACTCTCTCAAATAAATCTCAATTATACCGTAAACACCTCATAAAATTTAATGTACATAAAAGATGCAAGCTCATAACGAAAAACAGTATGTGTTAATCTCCTCTTAAATTTTGTTATCTTTTTACAATTCCAAAAACTTCTTATCTTGAGAAATAGTCTCAAACATTTATGACTACTATTCATAAATTATGAGTCATAATGTCTGGGTGATTTTTTTTTGTCTAATGCTAGGTAAGCAGGTTTTATTTCGATTAAAATAACAGATTGTTTAATTAGCGAATAAAAAACGAAGACATCACCTTTGCATTCATGATTCTGCACAAATAATCGAGCGTGCAGCAAGCACACATTTTCGGGATTACACCAAACCAATCTCAAACGATAGTATTTGGCATCAGTAACAAAATCCTGAATCTCTTTATGCTCCACTACGTCACAGTTATTGATTTTACAGTGGTTTGAAATTTAAATTTTTTGGTCAAAAATCGAATTAAACAATATGAAAAATCATGAATTAAACTTAATTCAGTGTGGTTCTTGACTTCCCCAAGCTATATTAAAACATTCTGAAAAGAAATTAATTTATTTTAAAGCAACTCCATAATCGTAAGATAATGTGATGGACGATATCTTTATATTTCAATGATATTTTTATATGATGTCCTTATCATTATCATTGTAACTATCAGGTTATGAAAAACTTATACGTCAAGTATCTCGTGCCAATAAATTGTGCTTCTATTTCAGGCAGAATGGACATGGCTTCGCTATTTGAAAATTGCATTGAGCTGGGGCATATTTGAGGAACTTCATCAGAATGTGGCAATGGAACTTAAGCGCTGAAAACACTTTGATTTTGAAATTTCGTCTTGTTTTTTTTTCTGTAATCCGCACACAGTATTATCGCACGCATATTATTTATTCTAAGGATCGTGTTCAATAGGGTCAATCCACACCATAGGAAAACCGAGTCCCTACCATAGTATATGCGTTTGGTAGCCATTGCAACAAGTAGTTGTCATCTCCTGCAAATTGTTTGTGGCACCCACGGAACATGAAAAATAAATTTCTGATCATAGTGATTTACTAAAATTACCTTCACTGCGTTGAAATGGTTGATATGCCAGCAGATACAACAAATTTTTTTTATGTTTCTACGAAACTGAATTAAATTTTAAGTTTTTAGCTCAGCCACCTCGATACTACTTGCAAAAGTTGGTTTAGTTAAAATAAATTAATTTCCATTTCATTCCGTTTTTTACGTGTGACCTTTCGAGTATTGGGGAGTTTTTCAAAAAAGTTCAAAAATAACCCATACGGATGAGAGCTAGAGGGTTAAAATGTTGTGAGAAAAGATTAAACGGATAATTTTAAGCTCGAAATTTAATAGTTTTTAGCATTATTTTAATATATAAAAGCATTGGTGCGTATGTATGTAATCAGAACCACTAAAACTATCCATCTTATATTCACACCATACACCGAAAAAAATGTGCGGACTTAACCCAAGTTTTTTCTTGAGTCAAAAGCGTTTTTGAGAAGTTAAAAACGTTTTGTCGCCGTAAAACGCAAAATGAATTGCATCAATATTTTTTTTTTGTTAATATAAAACTTTTTGCTTGGTACAACTCATTTTCAAAGCTTGGAGTAAATTAAAAGCAGTTGCAAATTAGCTCTGCATATTCTCCGAACATTTGTCTCTTTAACTCCATTAAAACATATTGCAACCATCTATGAAGAACGTCTTTGTATTTTAAAACTAAAACGGATTTATGTTTAGCACGAAACAGAGTCTGCTCGAGCAAATATTTCCGTTTGTTCGTTTTAGTTTGAATGAAGAGAAAGTACTCAAATATTTTAACAAGCAAATCAAGTGTGCAGTAAGAATTAAATGTTGCACAATGATAAAAAAGGGCCGTTTACACTTCAACGAGTTATATGTTTTCGTAAATCTTTATTGAGGTTAAAACTGTTCGAGTCTCGTCACGAAAAAATGTTTGAGTCTCGTCACGTTTTTGAGTACACGAGTAATTAACTTTTATTTATTTTTTTGTGTTTTTTGTATGGGGACCCACAGAAGAGTGTCAGATAGAGTGTAGGTGTGTGTTAAAAATAAATGTTGAGGGAGAAAATTTAATAGGACCTGCTCATACATTTAACCCATTTAAAAACCATTAATTTTTTATATGAACTATAATAGACATTTTTTTATTCAACTTTAGGTTTTTTTTTGTATGGGGACCCCCACAAGGGAGCCAGATAAAGTGTTTCAATTTCACTTTGAAACTCATGTTTCGATTTGTTCAGAAGAAATGGTGAGGGAAAAAATTTTTTGAACGAAATAATATATTTGACCCCCCTTGGGGTCATAGATTTTTAATATGAACTACAATAGGTATTTTTTTTTGTTACCCCCACAAAAGATCTTTACAATAGATGCAATTTGTTCACGTCGAAAATAACAAATCTCATATTTTAGCTATCACAACCCATTAAAATCAGTATTAACAATTGAAGCGCCAACCAATGACAGTGTAAATGTTAAATAAACAGGATATTTTTTTGCAAATTTTGTACTGTATTTCTTTTGATATATCTCTCTCTTTCACAAAAAACTCTCTTATTATAAGTTATACTGTAATTTTTTTTTTTACTTATAGTGTATTTTTTTTAGAAAGTTTTGGGAAATTAAATAGTTTTATAAATTTTCCTATACAACTGTTGTTTTAATAAAAGTATAGACACAAAATTTTTCTTCTAGAGGAATTTGCTAGTTCTTGGGATCATACTAAAGTCACATATACTCTATATTTTATTAAATTAACTGAATTATACATTGTGGCGACCGTAGCCTAGTGGGTAGAGTGCGTGGCCCCTAAGCTAAAGAACCGCGGTAGCCCGGGTTCAATTCCAGCTCAGACAGAAAAGTTTTTTCAATTGAATTAATTTTACTGTTCGGTCGTCACCTCTCAGCAGGCAATGGCAAACCTCAAAGAGTAAAAATTGCCATGTAAAGCTTCTGGAGAACATAAGCCGTTCGGAGTCGGCATAAAACACGTAGGTCCAGTTCTCGGTCATTTGTGATCAAACATTTAACAACACGCACAACACAATTGATCAATAGAAGCTAGGTCAAAGTCCTTCCAAGGGCTGAAATGGCCAGTTTATTTTATTTTTTATCAGGACTTTTAGGCAACCCTGCCCACTTAGCACAAATCACTATAAAAATATTGTACATATTCTTGTACAAAATTGAAGTATTCTAGCATCAATACAATCGGGATAAAGCATATTAAATAAAATTCCACGTACATTTTTGCAATAGTATAGGAAAACACCTAACTCATCTCTTAAAGCACATTCATAAGACTAGAATTCACCAGTTCTTTGATTTTGACTACACTTTTGATGCTTAAAAAATATCTTTCCCTTCATTCAACGAACAAATCTACATGTTATTTACATCAAACAATTGTAAAAAAACGCAAATATTCTAACCTCTTTGCTAATAGTTAGAAATAAAAATATCAATTTTTTTGAAAAATTTCCCTTAATACTAAAGAAATGAAACACCGTTTTGAAACTGGTAATTTTTGTCAGTTAAGCGCAATTGAAGCTTAAAAGATAATAAGAAGTTGAAATTTTTTGTGCAAGAAATTCAAGATTGCTTAACCGTGAAACTGTGCAAGTATGGAAAAGAGGCGATTGTGTTTTCACCGATTGACATTTCCTCTATTGCAATGGAGTGAGACGAAGAAAACATTAAAAATTTTCTTCGAAAATGGAAAATGCCAGAATTGTTAATTGAGCGATGGAGAGGTAAAAATTCGCCGTAATAAAATCAAAATATCATTGAATTTTTAATTCTTTCAGAGATAGTTATAAGCAATAAATCATTTGGATAAAATTAAATAAGAAGATATCAATGTCCTTGTCCCAGACGTCCAGTTAGATGTTAAGATTGTATTTTTAAAATAAATTTTAAATAAATGAAATTGCAAACACAGAAGAAATTACGAATTCCTTTAATAATTCTTTTGTGGGTTGGTTCGTATTTTATTAAGCTTAATGCTACATTTGATTGAGTTGATTTAGGTTTTTTTTAGAGTTCTCAATTTAAAATTAATTTAAAAGTTCTGAATGAATTTAATACAAGTCCGTAAGCCCTAATATAACTCAAAACGAAGTTAGCACGACTTTTCAAACAAACTCAATTTTCGGGGTAATTAAAACGCACAAACTGAGTTAAATATAGTTTTTACTGCTTTGGCAAAATACCATACACGAAAAGAGTTGAAATGACCCCGAATATGGCCTTATTTACTCCATTTTTTTTTTTGGGTGTAGTACAATCAAAACTAGGCTTTTACTGGTATGATTTGAGCCACCTTTGAGCTAATATATTTTTAACTACTTAAATATTGACCAGTTTCATATTAGTATTATTTTAGCCAGTTCAATTCTAGTAGTTTTCATACTAATTGTATGCTAGTATTAGTTTTGTTTTAGTCTTTTTGAAACCAGTTGTAAGCTAGTACTACGTAAACTGGCTTTATACTTGTATTATTCAAACTATTTTTAGATTTATATTTTAAAGCAGATTGTTATTTTTAAAAAGTTGCACATTTATCTTATACAAACTGAATTGAAAATAACTTCGAATAATTGGGTTAAATAAAGGATGTAGTCCGCTGCTCTGACCTAATCTTCAAGGTTTATTTCGGAATGATTTAAAAAAAAAAAAAACTAAAATACAATCGTTTAAATATTTTTGTATGGTTGTATAAGCTGTACAAAAAAACCGCTTTTTTATTTTACAATTTTTGTTTTTTAACTTTAACGTGCAAAGTGGACACTAAAACAGAAGGTGTTTTACTGGCCCGGGTGATAACGGCACTTGAAGCAATTTAAAAGAAACAATTTTAATAGATTATTGTACTTTAAACTTGTCATTTTGGCAGGTAGTTAATTTAAACATTTTTATTAAAAAATTAGCTGAAATACCCGGTGTTACTCGAGAGTCATTTATATAAACATTTTAAACCACTATAAAAATATTAGTTATAAAATTTACCAAGCTCAAAAATTTATCCTCTTTGATGCCATTATGTTATTTGCTGCAAGTTTACGCTGTGTGCGAAAAGAACTAAATTGAGTAACAGTTACCGACTTTACTAAAATATTGGAATCGTATCGGTAATGCAGTACTTATTTCTAATTTATAATATTTACCAGCATGCTTTTCAGCATACTTTCGGTTAGTACGCAATTGAACCGAAAAATTTGTTCAATGCAGCCAAGCTTACAACCATGATTGGAGAGTTAAAATGTCAAAATTTCGCTGTCTTTTATATGTCGGTAAATTTAATTGGCGTGGAAATTTGACTTTCAACAATATTGTTCAAATAACATATTAAACATGAAAAAATTAACTTTTACAGCATTCTTACTCACAGTCATCTTTTCGATGATATAGTGATATATATAGAACATTTCAAGTACCATTGATAAAGAACTGAGTGACAACGGTGAAACAATAGTGAGAAAAATGACAAATCACAACAAAACGAATTTAACAGGAGGGGGGCGGGGGGAAGTAAGTAGATTACTATAAGGAAGATTTTATAATTACTCTAGACAACACAACTTCATTCTTAGGATAAATATGAGGACGCTCAAATTAGTATTTGAAAACAAAACTCAGTTTTATTAAAAGTCTGGTATGAAAAAATAGATTTTAAGCCATAACTTTTGATTGGAAAGAGATATTGGGGTAATTTTTTCACATAAATTATTTTTGAGACTTGACTTTTTTTGTAAAAAATATAAAAACAACATTTTGGAAAAAATAAATTTCGCGAAAAAAATCAAAGGGGGTACCCTTGTTGTTTTGATAGCAAAAACAGTAAAAAATAATTTGCGCTTAGCTGGAAGAATTTTCGCAAATAAATGCTATGTCATATGAAAGGTAGCCATATGTGCAATTTCTAATTGATTTCATTTTTACAACAACAACAATTTTTGAGTCATTTTTTGAGTAAACAGTCAATATTTTTAACCTTTTTTGACATAATCATAAAACATATATACACTGACTTAACGGTACAGTTCAACCTGTCTTTAAGAAGTTATTTTATTAAACTTTTGAACAAAAAAATTTGAATAAAATATCCTAATGGACAGCGGAGATATTTGCATCGAAAGACCAAACTTTGATTTTCATGTCGTTTTTTTCTCAATCTTAAGTGACGATGTTTTATGAAAAAGTCGTTGTACTGAAAATTTCTCCAATTTGACGATGTTTTGATGTCAAAACAACAAAAAAATTTTAAAATTAAATGCACAAAAATCTCCGATGTTAAAAAGTTTTATAATAACAAAATTACCGTTAGTTGAAAAATTTCAGAGGGGGCGTGGCAAAAACTAAGTATGTAACATTTTAAGTTGGGATGCACTTAATATGTATACCGAGTTTGAGCGAAATCCGTTGAGCCGTTTAGATTTGTATAAAGGCCAAACAAACAAACAAACAAACAAACAGAAAATGAGTTTTATTACTATAGATAACGAAATGGCGGACATCTGAATAGAAATTTTAAAAAATTGCCTTTTTTTGTGGAAAATCGGGGGAAAAAAAGAAAAAATTAATTTAAATGTACATTTCTACTACCCGCGAAAGCCATTGGCGTATTTAATAACGTATTAAAATTTCAATCGGCTTGATAGAATTTTTTAGAACATATTTTTGTGTCAAAAAAAAAACGCTTTAAAAGTTTTATAGCATACAGCGCGCAGTTATGAGGCGATCTCGACTATCTGCTATAACTTCGTTAATATTGTAATGTTGGTCTCAAATTTTTACAGCATACTCACAATATATTGTGTTTTCATTGTAAAAAAACGGTTACATCCTTAATACCATAATTTTTAACATATTTTATTTAAGTCTAAAAATATGACAAAAAATGCCTAAGTAAAAAAATAGTTAAAATTAAATGGAAGAAAAAATGCATTCAAATATTATATATCTGAAGGTGAATCTGCGATTCAAAACAATTACGAAAATACCCAATGTGAGAGTTAAAAAAGTAACAAAAACTAAATAATTATATTTTTTTAACATTCTGATGTCTAAAAGTTTTTTTTAATGCTTTGAAGCCATTTTCGAAATAACTTCTCCAGGGTGTCTGAGGAGGCGATTCCACCGATTGACTCTATACATAAATAAATATACATAATAAATGAAAATATAAAGAAATTTTTGTAGCAATTAAAGTTTGTATTAAATACCTAATGTAGCAAAATAACGATTTTTAAAATCTTTTAAACGTTACATAATTGTTACTGTTTTTAAAACTAAAAATTCAATTTATTTAATGTTTACAAATTTATGCAGAACTAGCTAGTACATTTATGACTACTTAGTTATGAGCTAAAAAAAAACAGTTGTTAATTTTTTAGCTAGTCGAAATGCGACTAGTTAGTTAACTATAAATTAAGCAACTAGTTCTGTTATAACTAGTAAAACAGCATGTATTTTTAACTAGCTGAAATACAGATAGTAACTTTTTGGCTAGTAAGATTTGACTAGTTTAACAGCCAGTATTTTTTGACTAGTTTTATTTTAACTAGTGAGTTTACTAGTTAAATTCACAACTAGTACGATTTTTCACTGCAGGGTGGTAACAGCTAAATTTTTTGTTTTTTGTTTGTTGCTTAAAGAAAACATAGAGCAATAAATTATTTTTGGAGAGTGCTAAGAAATTTTTACGATAGCCAATACTAAATTTTCGAAGTTAAAAGTGATTAAGTTTTAAAATCAGAAAATTTATGTTGTAAAAAATTTTATATTTTAAAATGTAAATGCTCTCTTAGCCGATAAACCAACTAACTATACCTGCTATTGATGCACAGTAAAAAATTTGAGGGTAAATTTTATCTTTTTTATAACATTTGTGTGGTATAGATTTTTTTTATTCCAAATAATTTATAAATTTTATACCACTCAATATTATAAAAATAATAAAACATATATAATTTAAAAAGTTCATATGGATATCATGTGTTAATCAAAATATATTCTGGTTCGAAAGAAAAAAATTCACCGAAATCGGGAAATTTAAAAATATAGTGGTTTCGATTGGTCTGACGAGAAAAATGGTCTGGAAAAATTTATAAGATTTGATGGTATAACTTTTATAACATTTTTGGTTTGGATTTATATGTATACAAAATAGTATAGAACTAATGGTCATATTTTTTACTGTGTAGAAAATTCCTTATATAAAACTATGCTGCCGTTGCAGCAGAGTTTGTGCCCATTCTTAACACGTTAACGATGGTTGGGTATTTTTATACCCAACTCATATCTCAACTACGGCGAAAGATACAAAGTTGAAATATAATGTGGTAGTTCCTGTGATCAAAAAAAAAGAGCACATGAAGCTTAAAAAACCATACGAAGCGTTTAGAAGCCGTTGTTAATGGGTTAAATCGTAGCTTGCGCCAATCGCTGGCAGGAAAATTAAATTTGCTGGAGGCATTTAAGTGTTTTGAAAACTTTCAAGGTGGTTCGAATTGGTAAAGTTTTTCATCAACTTAGAAATATCGATTTTTGCACCTTGATGTACTCTCGAAATCGAAGGCAGTTCCGATGTATCAAATGATATTTCTGTTTCTGAAACAACTTCTAAGATCACACAGACAAAAGAGAAATTTTGAGTTAAAAATATTAAAAATAAAATAATAATGCCGCAGCCTATGTAACCGCATTAATCATAACTGTCAACATTATAGTCTACTACAACTTCCTGGTCCAAAGGCAGTTCTGGACACTTTTCAGATTCTAAAGTTTCTTGAACGCTTTCTGCAATACGGACTTAAAAGAATATTATTTGGGTTCAAACGTTTCCGCAACAAGCAAGTAAATTTATACATTTGAATCCATTAAGATCCAATCATTGCAATCACGCTACCAAAAAAACAGCTTTCAAACATTCACAAATACTCGGTAATTTTTTAACTAATAAAGTAGATTCTTTCTAGTAGTTTTGGCACAGTAAAATAATGATTTTTATCAAACTCAATCAAAAAGTTAGTATATAACAAAAATTCCGCACTTTTGTGTAACACCTGTCAACGCAATAAATTCATAAATCGCCGGTTGTTGGCCAAAGCTCAATTGAATGTACAGAACTTTTTTCGATAACTTTTTCACTGTTACTCTTGTTTTTGTATTGTTATTAAGGAGTATGCTTCAGTTAAGTAATTAGGTATTTGTGTTGTTATGAATTTTTCAATATAGCGTTGCCACGTGACTTGCTCATCTAAAAGCATAGGTTGCAACTTTTAACGCTGCTGTATTACTGTAGTTGCATTACTTTTCAATTTATAAATGTGCAAAAGGTCTTAATGCTAATGTATTATTTTTTTAAACTTAACATAAAGAAGGAGGTTAAACCCTTAAATCCCCCCTTGTCTACGGGCCAGCTGTGTAGGTTTGGTAAGCTTTCTGAAAAAATAAACGAATTTTCTGTGCTACATATGTTTGTAATTGCTAATGTTCTGGCACAATGCACTCCAGTAAACAAGTCAAAGCTCATTTGTCAAAGCTTTTAAAGACGTCAAAATGTAGAATGTCCTTAAAATAGAACAGCTTCAAAAATAAACATAAGATAAAATGTCAAAAGAGTACGAAATGTCAAAAAGCTTTGGCTGCTTTTGATTAAAGCTCTTTTATAAATGTCACAAATAAGCAGGACGATAAAGAGTAAGCACGTGACTAGCAAAGAGCGAAGATAAATGTCCTTTGGGAGTGTTGAAGAATAAATGAAAGTTGAGAAAAGTGGCAAAAAGAGAGAGAGAGAAAAGATTATGTTTTTGTGTATAGTAGCATTAGGTGCTCTTTTTAATATGACTTTCCAACTCCAATTTAAAACTTTTTAAAAACTCATTGAATAAATTTATTATATGAGAATATTTTAAAATTTTATTCAAACAAAAAAGTAATTATTTTGCGTAACAGGGCAGACATATAAAGAATATTTCTCCCTCTATCTTTTACTATTTGTTTTATTTGAGTAGTTTTTGCGCATGTCTTACATCTGTCAAATCAACTGAAGTTACCTCAATTATGTGTCAGTTGCAGTGCATAAGAATTCAAGTGGTTGTCCTGAATTCTTTGTTTTTGTTGTGTGCTTAGTAGAGTGGAAACTATTGATATGAATACACAAAAAAAAAACCGGAATGAAAACTAAAAACAAATTTCATTTAACAGTCTAATTGTGCAGAATGACAAAATAGCACTGAATGAAATTTTTCTTAGTTCATAGGAGGATTTTGTTACAAAATTAACAACTAAAATTTCGATTTGTAATGTCCAGTTTCTAAAGAACAAGCAAAAAAAAAATTTTTTCGGTTACATTTGAAACAACCAATTCAATCCAATTTTACTAAAAACCATTTAAATTTTCGTTAAGTTATGCATATTAAAGTATTTGGATTAGAAATAAGGAGAGAAAGGTTGGAGCTTAGGACTATTACTTGGCCGGGATCTGAACCCGGGACTACTGGGTGACAATCACACATGATACCATTAGATTATCGTGCCTGTCTAAGGTATATAAAGTGAAATATTTACAATTCGTTATAATTGTAGTTCAAGAAAAATGTAATTATGTTGTTTAAAGAGTTATTAAGCATAAATTAAAGTTGAGTTGAGAAATATATGATTTTTAACTAAAAGCTTTTTAGATCAAGTGAGTTAGGAAGAAGACAACAACACCAACAACAACTCTGTATAAATTTAACCACACAGCAGACTAGACAGACTGTTTTGGAAGGCGCTACTCTCTCCATCTTCAGTAGTCTGGAGTGATGAGACTGTGTTACTGTTTAAGTTTTATATGTTTTGGCATTTGTTCGAAAAAATTCTTTGCAATCATACGACGTTAAAGCATAAGTTATTATTAGATACAATAAAAGTCTATAAAGACGACTGTTTTGTGTTTATAGATCTACAGGGTCTTTTAATAATGAGTTTCTTTTTTTGAATTCAAGTGAAACACGCATTTTGAATCGAAATTTATCATCTCTTTATTAATAAATAATCTAGAGGTTCTACACTTTAGTAATGATATATGATATCTTCCACCCTTCTTCACCCTTCGTCACCCTAGTGCACGTCTAAAGATGTCGATTCTGACAAAAAATTCAATCACATTTCGGTATATTTGGGCTATTGTTGATGGTATAGATATTGACAATATGTGGTTTACGAAGCGGAGCATTTTAACGCAGACAACAAAACAATGAATTTATTGCAAACAAAATTCCCGGGAAGAATAATATGACAAAATTCTAAATATCTAACACTAGATATCTAACATATATCATATTTATTTTGGCTTTGTTTTATTAAAAAACAAAATTGTAAAATTTCATTATTAAATTAAAGTCGATTTTTGTTTTGTTTCAAAAACCCGATCAAACCGAGTTATAACAATTAATAAAGTTTCTCGATCTGGGACCAATATTAAGGAAACAAAAATGTTTTGGGAAAAACAAGCGAAAAGTTTCTGCAAAAAACATTATGTTGTAGTGCATATTTGGTCATCTTCCTTTCAAGCCCTAATTCGGAAAAACAGGAGATTTATTTTTTTAACCAGCTACTGTGATTTTAATTTACAAAACTGCTAAGTGAATGGATTGCATGTATCATAGAAGATATCATGAGCAAGTGTAGCGTCTAACGAAATAGCTGTTTAATTTGCAAATGGTTGTTTTGTAAAGAACTTGTTTTTGTGGTACCCAGTTATTTTATTAATTATATTTTAATAAGTAAAATAAACAATTATTATTAAATATATGTTTTTTAAGATTTATAAAATAACAAATCGCTTAAACTTTACCGCCATTATTTCCATTACTGCTTTTAATTTCTCGCAGTGTGTTTTGAAGTAGCTACTCTTGATTCACGCCTGCCATTGCATCCACTTGAGCTAAACTCACACCCGCCTACACCCTAAACATACCCATACAGAATTTGTAACAACTATCATCATTAGTGTAGCAACAACAACAACAACAATAACAAAAGCAACAATAACAGCAAAACAAATAAAGTTTATAAATTCACCTCAGCTAAACAGAGCAATTCGCGTTTATTAAGCAAAACTTTTCGAATGAAGGCCAATTGTAACTAGGAGTTTTTAGCTAACAAGGGAGCGGACAGTGCAACAAATAAGCACACATACAGACAGGCGTGCATATAAACAATCAAACAATGTCACAAATAGACCGTCAGATTTCAGCACTAAAATGTGAAACCACCCCTTTTATAATGGGTGGCAGGGTGTGCCAAGTTGTTGTATCAACTGCAACATCAGCTGACATAAAATAATTCAAACTTGAAAATTTTCTAATAAAAACACAAGTCCTTACCGCAATTTGAGGGTGGTTTGTGTAGATTTGAAATAGAATAATTAATCCCTTATTGCACAAGTTTGTGTAAAAAACTTTTTGAGAAAAAAAATTGTAGGTACTCCATAGCAAAAAAAAATTGTTCCGGTCGGTTCCATAAAATAGTACTTGGTTTATTTTATGATGATTCCCCAAATATTTTGACCTCAGCGATAGCCATCCGTGAGCTGCAATGGTTTGAAATAACCTCTAAAAATCGATTTTTTGTAAAAATTTTGACTGGTGTAGTGGTTGAAAAAAACAAACCGTCAGAAATAATAGTTAAAATAGTTAAGAAAATTGTAAAACTTAAGATCTGGTGGGTAGATACTAGAACGGTGGTGTTGTTGAGCCTCATGAACTTTGAAGCAAAAACATTAGTCTCCTCGGGATAGTCTCGAAAAATATCGATTTAACAAAATTTAAGATCGGACCAAAAATATGACGAAAGTTTTAAAAGGAATCCTTGCATTCGAGCAAAACATTTTTTTTAAAATGGGCTCTCAAAAATGCTTCGCATTCGATGATGTATGGATGGATTGTTTGCGCATAATTATACTCTCTCGGATAGCAATCAGCCACTGCACTTTATTGAGGGTAGACCTTCTGCAATGCAAGAGATTTGCACACTTTCGAACAAGAAAAGGGTCCTTACAAATCTCAACATAAGCACAGCCTCTGGTCCCGATGGCATACCACTAATTGTGTGCTTAAAATGTGTGCATCTTCACTGGTACTGCCTTTGCGTAACCTTTTCAGCATCTTCTACAGAACAGGAGTATTTCCATCTTGTTGGAATGTCGCAAATGTCCAGCCGATGTCTAAAAAGGGCGATGCCACGAACCCTGCTAGCTTCTGACCCATTGCGATATGCTCTACGCTTTCCAAGGAGCTATCAGGAGCACAGTCAACTGCTCAGTGATCGTCAATATGGTTTCTGTAGGGTCCGCTCTACTGGTGACTTTATGGCGTTCTTAACTACAAAATTAAGCCAATGCGTTTGCAATGGTACCGGAGGGTTCGGTTCTATCGCCACCCGTGTTTCTGATTTTTATCAACAACTTTCTGTCGTTGACACATAACCCAATCCAATCGTTTGCAAAAATCGACAGCAGCATTTTTCATTCATACTCATTAAAAAAACAGGGTCTTACCAATAGAGTAAACTTCAATGCAAGCAAGACCCATTTTTGTCTGTTAACCCACAAGCAGATGGATTGCCCCTTAGCGCTCTTTATTATGAACATATTGATCTTGTTCAGTCAGCTGCTCTTGACGATATGGGCACATGGATCCAATCTAATCTACGTTGGAATGATCATGTTTTTGATGTACTGAAATAAGCGGCCAAGTGCCTAGGTTTTTTAAACGGTGTAAAGACTATTTCATTTCAGCTGACCTTAGCATGATCCTCATATATCAGGCCGAAAATGGAATACAATTCGTACATTTGGGCAGGGGCTTCAAGATTCTATTTTGAGCTTCTGGATCTAATTTAACGTTGTGCGATATATTTGATAGGGATGAAAATATTTCAACCTCTCTCCATGGAAAGTGTTCAAGGGAGATACCTGGACTGACACCAGCAGCCCGTGTATTTCCCAGGTTCCCTCGAGCAGTTATCCAAGCCCACCCCTTTACCATTACATCGATGCACAACAGAACTTTTACCGAGATAATTCGGTTCTTAGTTGCACGGAAAGGTTGTAGAAAAGTCTCTCTGCGAGCGTGTATAATGTCAGTTTCGAGCTATGCAAATTTAAAACAAATCTTCATTGACACTACTTTAACTATCCACCATCCAACTAACTGTAACTCATCTTCACAACGCAACAACACAATGCCACAAATGAAGGGGACTCCCCCTGAGAGTTGGTTTGAATCTGCCAGATATCTGGGCAATCAAGCTATTTAAGCCCTTCTTCATATTGTGACTTTGAGACTTAGAAAATGGCTGTTTTCTAATAAAGTTTGAAGCAATGATACCAATGCTATTTTGATTTCTACCAAAATTCTTATCTCAAACACTTCTTAATCAAATGATCCTTTTGAAGAGCATTTAACAGACTTTAATCTAAAAATAATATTTGGAAATTTTTGTGGTTGGTGGTTCCACTCTGCGGTAAGGTAGCTTATTTCGAAGAAGGAAAACAATTTCGAAAAACAACACTGCACAAATTTTAATTTATTTTTTAAAAGCTGGTAAACTTACCTTATCAATAATATAAAAATTCTGGTGAGGACTCAGTCGGTTCACGAAAGATAGTAATTTTAACATCTGAGCACAAATATTTTCTAATTTTTATTTATGTTAAGGTGCAAAATTGACCATCTCTCATTAACCAAATAATATTTATATAGAATTTTATAAATACGTACTTATATAATTCTTAATTTTTTTTTCGATTGAAGCGTTAATGAATATTAAATCTATATGTATTTAATTATATATAATAAAAAATTAAATGTTAGCAAAAGCAATATTTCACACTGTTTTGTCATACTGCATAGACAATAACACCTAAATTTTTTTAAAACAAAAAGTTTCTAATATCTCAGAATTAAGTACAGTTTTTTTGTTATATATAAGTTAAGATTTATTTTCAGCCAAGAGAAATCTGTGACATAAGTCAATATAACACGTATGATAAACGGGTCAATAAAGTGTTAATTTATGAAAATTATGAGCGAATTAAAATGAAGGTCAAAGAAAATCATGAAATTGAGACTCACCTTTTGCTTGTCACTGTAGAGAAACTGCAGCAGGAACGCAATGTGTTTTTTTATTTTAATTTTATTAACTTTGAATTTTAATTGCCACTGTTGCACTTTTGCGTGTTTTAAAAAAAGAATTTTTGTATATTTTTTTAATTTTTCTTTGTATTATTAAATATTATCACACTGTGTATATTCTCTACTTTGATACAACGTTTGTAAATGTTTTAAGGCAATAATTTTAACCTTTTTCACCACTGCATCTGTATTTTTTTTTAGTAGAAACTGCTACTGCTTGGCTGACTTCCTGTAAATATCATCAGAAGTTAAAAAAAATTATTTTAATTTATCGCTTAAAAGATTGCACCCGCGGGTAAAGTATTTATTAATTTTGCAATGATTGCAGTAACCATAACAACATTTACAGTATTAATTAAAGCAGTTTTCTATTTATGCATATTTTAAGAGGCCATTCCGAGTAGCAAGAGCCAAAACAACAACAACAACCACACGAGCAGATAAGAATTCTTTGAATGCAGTGAAAGCAGATTTTGAGATATTTTGTGCAGTGTATTTTTTAGCACTGTCAAAATTGGTCATTGCAGTCAATTAAGTCGACAATCGTTAGCAACTGTATTAAGCAAAATACAGGTGTAGCCAATCGCTAAATTAAATTATAAAGTATCTGTAACGAATTGTAATTTATTCGTCACTGTTATAAAAAATTGATAATTATCTACTGTAACGAATGAAAATATTAACGGCCAACAATTATTTGTATTTCTCGTGTTATATAAAATAAAAAAAGTTGTAAGTTTCAGGATTATTTAGTTATTTACTTATTTTCAGAATAAAAACCAAAACATTTGTGTTACATTTCAAAAAATGTTCTTACAGCAATGCACTAACGCACTTTTAGTTGATCTGAAAACTAAGAAAAAAAATTTGTATTTTGTTACGTTATCATCTTAATATCTGTGGTAGCAAGGAATAATGACTTAACCCAAAGTATCGTAAAACACGATATTTTAACTGCAGGAACTACGACCCATTTTTTGAAATATATGAACCGTTACAAACAAAATATGTGCAGACATATGTGATGATCAATTCTGAGCAAAAAATGGATATCTGCATACTTCCACAAATTGGCAATAAAGTGAATTCCATATCGCTCTTCTACGATATTTTGAGCTTAGTCATTATTCCTTGTGACCACAGATATATAAAAGGCAAGTACGCTGCTCCGTGCCCAATATCTCTCAAACTGTTCAGTCTGAAAGTATGCACATAAAAGGCAAGCATGCTGCTCCGTACACAGTATTTCTCAAGCTGTAATTATTTTTTGACAGTAAAGTACTTTTACAAGGCATACTGTTCTCAAAAGTGTTCAGCCTGAAAGTATGCACAGAAAATATATTTGATACTTATCAGCGACAATATAAGGTTTTTACAATAGTACTTTTTTGACCAAACTACCTTTTCAACACTGCTTCAATACGCAAAACGTTATTTAAAGTGGTACATTTGTATTTTTCAAGAATCAATTGAATAAAAAAAAATCAAGCTTTAAAAAGAAGAAAAATTTTTTTCGGCAAATATTACTTTAAAAGCAAATTTATATAAAAAAAAAGTCAATTCAAAATAAAACGATTAAATCATATTTAAACGATCAAATTTATTTCTTGGAGTGTACCAAACTGCCAACAAATCGTGATGGGATTCAATGCTTATTATTTATGAAGCATGAAGGTACGCTAGTCTAACTTAAAATCATTAATAAACTCTTTATTTGGCTAACTTAGTGATAGGTTACGTTTGTTTAATGTAGCTGCTTCAATTGAGACACATTTAGGCCAAGTAGGCTCATTGTGGTACAAATTGTGGTACATTGTGGTTGATTTTTTTTTCTCTATTTAAACCAATTTGAGCTGTTCACAAAGCCTTGGATTCCGTATACCGAAGATTCTGAGAGTTCGTGAACGTCATCGAAAAACCAGATGCCTATGGGACGAATGCGTTTTTGAGCCAGCGCTGGGCCAGTGCAGAGGAAATGTTCTGTTGATTCTTCCTATTCTTCTTCTTTAAAGCTTCTGCAGAAGTCGTTGTGGGGGATGTTTAACCTCTGAGCATGTCTTCCAATCAGGTAATGCCCTGTAAATACCCGTACCATGGTACTACCACAGTGATAACAATTGCTTAGTTGTGGTAGCTCACAACAGTTAAAGAAACAACTCTGTAGTACAAAATTTTAAATCTTATAAAGAAACATTATGACGTTGTGAGACATTCGGTCAAATACAGAGCTGAAGAATGAGATAAGTTATGTTTGATTTTACAAAACAATTGTAGCACAAAAGGTTTGTAGCTGCCCTACAGCTAAAAGATTCAAATCGAGGCTCAAGCATTTCTTATTGATGAATGTGGACAAAAAGTGTTGAAAATAGGTATTTTACTAGAACAAGCCAACGATGTCAAAATTAATGGTGAAATTGCAAGTGTACTAAATTATCAAACAAACGCTATGAGCAGTAATGCTTCATCTGGCCTAGTGATGGACGCCTAGCGAAAGATACTACCCCAGCTCAAGTGAGGACGAGGAATCATACCATACAACGAACAATTATGAGTGTCTAATATAAGGCTGTGGAATTTTTTTTTTTCAAGCGGCTTTGGATCAAAGGGATACATCAAATAACTTCGGATTACTTCTCGCTTAAGGACTTTAGAATATCGATAATGGAAAAGTAAAAACAGATAGTTTTTCAGGCACTGACAAAATAAAAATAACCTTTTTTGATGACCTCAGAATTGACAAAAACAAAATTCAATGAGAACGTACAAAGTTCAGGAAGAAGGAGTGATTAGCTTTGGTGAAGAAATTAAAAATCAGTTTTGATAGAACCGTTCGTTATCAACACTGGAATGAAAACATTCAATGGAGCGATACCTTCAAGGGCTCTTGCTATGGTTCATCTGCCTCAAGTATTTCAACGAGTTGCCTTTGAAGCGTTGTTAAAAAAGTTTTTTGGTAAATCAAAGCAGTAAGCAAGAAGAGTATGGAACTGAAATTTTTTAATTGTGTCAAATACCCTGTAGCAGATACCACAAGGCTTTGTGCCAATTGCGATTGGTATTATGCCACAAAATATAGATACTTGTGATAATCGTGACGACCAGCGTTTTTTCGCATGGTTATTGTTGTAAATAAATGTGAGTTTTATGGCAAATTAGCGAGTGAGCAGCATGGCCCAGTTAGTATTGCGCGTTGGCTAAGAACCACTTTAAGAATATTTTGTATTTATGGGACAAAAATTGAGCCCTCTTTAACTTTACGAACGTTGGCAGAATATTTGTTAAAGTCTATGTGCCATTCTTGTTTCTTATAAAAAACTAGCCGCAAGCCATTAATGGAAGTCAGCATGTATCTCAATACATCATTTGGATCCAACTGTCCGTTCGACCCACTATCGAAAACAATGCGTACTGCTTTCATCCATAAAATATTTTTACGTCCGCCGACCAGGCACCATTAACTTTGATTGCTCTTCATATTCAAAAATGGTTGATTGGGACAAATTCGAAACTGAACTGCACTGATATTTACAGATTTTCCTTGCCATACACAAAATATTTAACGTTTTGTCCAGATTCTGAGTGAATCTGTTATCGGGGTCACCGATGATCAACGCTTGGGCCATATATTTGTAAACTAAAAAGTCGCGAGCTTTACAACCAACTGAATTCACAGTTATGATATTAAATGTTTTTATACAAAACTATTTGATATTTGAATTTTTGAACTTGCTTACAAAAAACGAGATAACAAAAATTTATTGATTCTTTATTTAAACAAGAGTTCGCCAGTAGTCGAAATTCGACCTTTTTGCATACACTCTCTGTTGATTCGATACAAAATTAATGTCAAAAACTTATGTTATGTTTATAAAAATTTGGCATTAGTTACATTCCTACTGAATTAGCCACTAGTTCTCTCGCTCAGAAAAGTGCGCAATGTAAAAATAGAAATAGAGTCGTTTTTCCTCTTACATTCCTACTGAATTAGCCACTAGTTCTCTCGCTCAGAAAAGTGCGCAATGTAAAAATAGAAATAGAGTCGTTTTTCCTCTTTCTAAGATCATCTGAGAACGCAAGCGAACATATATCATAGTGTAAAGAAAAACAAACCAAACGAAACCATGCCGCACGTTGTTTCTCTTCGTTTTGTGCTATAAATCCATACGTATGAATCTTCACGTGTATATGAATGAAGTGAATGAGTGAAATTTTTCATCATTCATGGTGAGCACACTTTTCATGAGGGAATTATTTCACCTGTTCTGTTTCGAATTTCTATAATTTTCAAAATCGGTTGAAAAACACGGGAGAAAATGTTACCGAACGGTTTTGCCTCCGCCTAATTATATATAGATAAGGATATGGCTTAAAATATAGATTAATACATACATAGGTAACTTTGAAGTGGTTTGTTTGAAGCTGTAAAACTGTTTATTGAATTGTGTCTAAATGAAGCAACTCTTGCAAACATGGGCGTGGCCAGGATTTTACTCATAGGGGCCAACCAACTTTTGTTTCATGTAGCTGATAAAGCAAATTAATTTTTTTAAGTATAAGCTTTATTGAGAAAAAAATATAATTAAATTTTAAACTACATTGAATTAAACGCGATTTAAAAAATGCGGAAATCAAAGTATTCATCGACGCAAATGCTTAGTAAGGCCATTTAAAATATCATCATTCAGCTTTTTTTCTTTTCTCTTGAACCAAATTTATATGCACGCTTTAATGGTATATAGAAACGCCGTTGCAAATATGATTTTTATGTGTCGAGATATGGTATAAACGGATGCTGAAAGATTTGTAAGCTGATTTTAATTTTTGCGTGAAGCAGTATTTACTACACTTGATGATTGGAGGATTGGTCTTTTCCACGAACTGGTCGTGATAGTCACAAAAAACTATAACCGAAATAATCGAAGACAAAACCTTTCGATTTTGTTTCAGTAATTTCTTGTGACAGACAGCATCATTACATCCACAAGCGGATCGGTAATGAATGCGTGAGCTGCTTTTGCTGATCCTATTGCCACTGATTTGGCTTCTACAATACTCATGCACATTTATATATTTTATTAAAGTCTTTATAACAAGTGATCTCCTAAAACGGCTTAAATGTTTTTAGGTGGAAAGAGGGAACAGAACAAGCAAAGTGCACCTTTTAACTTTTTTGAGTATATTAACCACCGCGCATAGGTTTTTAGCTAATTGTGACAAAATTTAAGTTTATATCAAATCACGCCCTTCTTAAAATCGTAGATTTGAGGAGGAACCCAAGGACATTTGAGCATTTGCAATTTCTGAGATGTACTATTTAAATAAAGCACATCGGCCAACCCATTTACCCAAGTCGTTTTAGCAGAAACTGTTACTAATGCATGTGCTAGCAGATCTAGATAGATTCTTTTGCAACTAAAAGCTCGGAGGCGAGTGCAAACAACTCATCTTTCTCTTCCATTCTGCTGTCATTGCCACTTAATTTTCTTTTCTTGACTGGAAAGCAAAGTGATTAGAAAGTAATCATAGACCTTATAATTTGCAGTAACTAAATATAAACTTACCGCCAAAGAACTATCTTATATTTCCGTCTATAAAAAATATATGAATTAAAAAATGCACAAATAAATTTAATCAGAAATTTCATTTTGGTAGCTGATTTGGAACAAACAGCTGATTTGGTTTCGTTACTTTGGACAACGAACGTTAGCGTGGATGAAAAATCGACTTACGAATTGTGCAGCTCAGATTGCATTATACATACTATATGTCAGAGTTACCAATGAATTTCAATTAAAGCTTTTCATAAACTTGTTTTACTAAATAAGTTTGTAATAAAAAATAAATTTAGCTCTAATAAATATTGAAATCTTCAATGCTTTTTTAATTATAAAAAATAACTGTTTTGAATTTCTAACTTTAAAACTAAAAATTTATTTTTCTTAAGTTAGGGGGGAAGCGACCCCCTAACTACGCCTATGCTTGCAAATTCATTATGCTTCATATGAAAGAGTGTAGAAAAAGAAAATTTATAAAAACGATAAAAAAAACAAAAATAGCTTTTGGTCAATTTTGTTTTAAAGAAAAACTGAATATTGTAGAGGTGTTTTGAAAACAATATAAAACATTGAATTTGTGAGGTAACGTCAAATCTCTTGCTTTCTCTCCAATTTAATTTAATTAAACTTTCAGACATAGGAAATTTGATGAAAATCGATTTGATAATGGCAGAGATATTTACTTGCCAAATCAAAACTTCAAATTTCAATGGGTTTTTTTTATTTTGAGGCAATGGCCTTGCCACAAGGAAATGCGTTGTACTGCGAAAATATACTGTTTTTGAGACAAAGCAATAATGTTAATGTTATCATAACGGGATTTTTTTCGTGAAAAATATTACAAAAAAAGCTTTCTGATACCCTTCTGCCGGAAGTTATGGCTTTTAAGGAACTGCGCTGCGTGAAGTCAAAGAAGAATATCAAAGTTGTGTTAATGGATTTGGAAAGCTGGTAAAAACAAAAATACCCATGTTCAGCGTTTTCAAAGTTGAGGCACAAATACTGTTTTTATAAATTTTAAAGTCAGTATTTGTGAAAAATATTTTGTGAAATTATTTGGCAATATAGTTTTTTTATTAAATAGTTTAACTTTTTTTTTTTGTGTTATTGGTCATAAAGGTTATTAGAAGACTATTATATTTTGTAAAAGGTATACAGTCAGAAAAAAAAATTCTTGGAATATGAGAGAGAAATTTTAGAGAAATAATGGTATTGACTATGCTTTAGAGAATGCTTTTTAAAAATGGTAAAAAGCTTCCACGAAAAAAGATAAATAATTTCTCATCAATGAAAACAACTTCTCTTTAACAGAAAAATATTTTTTTATAACAGGTTCAACCGTTTTCTTTTATATGCCAATTTTTCCCTCAAACAAAGAAATATTTTTTTAATTTTAATAAATATTTTCTTTTAATTGCGTTCATAGTTTTTCACAAAAAAAAACACTTTCTTCAAAAGAGAGATATATTTCCTTAATATTGATGCAACATTTTTCTTTGTTGCCTACATTTTTTTTTTTTAAACAGAGAACTATATCTTCAATTACAATGAAAAATGTCTTTTTGTGAAACAAGGAAAAGTATTAATATGATATTGTGATTCGGTTGTAAAAATATTAAGTAAAAATATGTTAAGAGTTAGAGGTAGAATGATTGTTGTGGCATTATTTTTTGGAACCCTTTATATTCGAGAAATGTATTCGGAGAAATGATTAAATAAATTCATCCAAAGAACCAGCGGTAATAAGCAACATAGCTAAATGTAGCTATGTTGAAAAAAAATCATTTTGAAGGAACAATAGTCATAATATGCAGAATGTGCAACACTTGCTTTTCACAACGTCATTCAATTGTTCTCACTCTATCTATTTTTTTCCTACCTAATTCAATATAAGATAAATATGTATATCGTTTTAAGAGAAGAAGACTTTTATTTTTGAGAAAGAATTTATTTTTATTGAATAAAATATTTTGCAAAGTTTTGTTTATCTACAATACAAAAAAATTTTAATTTTCTATAAATTTTTCTTTAAAAATGAGAAATTTTTAGTGCGAGAAAAATACTAATCATTATTAGAGACATTAAATATTTTCATTTCTCACAAATGAAGAAACACTTCTTCGAATAAGTGAAAATTTATTCTTATTAAAGAAAATTTTATTTGAAATAGATTAAGTTGCTATTGTACAAATTAGAGAAATTTTTTATCACAAAAAGCTAGATGTTTTTTTCTGAGTGAACGCTTATTTAGATATAAAAATGAGAAAACGATCATATATCATAATTTTGCTTAACACTTTATGTCAAATCAGCTTCATACAATAAAACAAAAAAATAGCGATTGTGATATAGTTGTGATTGAAAAATTGAAATATATATATAAGTCTATTTTAATTGATATATAGCAATTTTTCTCTTATAGTACCGCCTTTTCTCAGTATTTTGACATATATTACAGTAGAAGGGTTTGAATCCTAGTAAATCAACCCTATGTTTCTTAGTAAAGTGTATTAATATAATTATTTTCTATTTAAAACAACACAAAGTATATTTTTAAAGCAACCACTGCTTACATCTTTTCGAAAACAACTGTAATTCAACCTGTCGATCTATCAATTCGAATACCAATTTAACAAAGATTTTCACATACAAACAGAAACGTTTGGATTTCCTCTGATGACAAGACAATATCTTCTTTTTTGTTTTGCAAACTATTTTTCACAGTGTAGCTATGTATCTATTCTCTTTAAACTTACACTCGATTACAACGCAGAGCACAAAAGTCAAAGTTTGACATTAATAAAAAAAAATTGCCAAAAGCAAACAAAATACTCTAAAACCAACAACAATAATAACAACAGCAATAACAACAACCAAAGCAACAACAGCGGGCTGCCAACCTAAGGTCAGCAGCGTGTAGGAAAAAAAAGAGTGATAATTAGAGGCGCTGCTGTTGCTGATGGTAAATAAAAACAACGCATTATCGCGAGTTATGAAAAAAACGAAAATTTGACAGCAACATCAGTCAGAGCAATATTTGTATTAAGTGCCTAAATAATTGAATGTATGTAGCTTAGGCATAATCAGCAAGGCGTCTACGTATATATGAGATACACGACATAACAACAACAACAATAACAACGACAATAATGAGACAAATGGCAAGATTGATAAACGAGACAATAAGCAGCAGTTCACGTAGGCAAGCAACGAGCCAAAAAACTGAAGTTTTTACAAAAAAAAAATTAAAATTAAAGGCCCACCCGCCAAATACTTCCGATACGCCAGATACAAGATATAAGCAGAGAACATAAAAATCAGAGTGTGCGAAATACACAATAAAAGAAAAATAAAAATAAATGTGTACCTCTGGTAAAATTTTAAAATATTTAGTAATCATTTGCAGTGTTCTCTTAACAGCAAAAATCAATGATAATTTCGATTTCGATCTGTTCCCAAGACCTGCATCCAGCAAAATTTCACTCAATTGGCTTTTTACATTTTCACATGAAAATGAAATGAAAAAAAAAAGCTTATGCTATGTAATACTTTGGCCCAAATTTTAACTCTTCTCCGTAAGGATGCAATCTTTTTGTTCTTTTTCTCTTCTTTTCGCTGCACTGCAAGAATTTCACTTCACAGTTTCGATGCTTATACCGTTATTTTTACTGGCACTGCGCTGTCATGTCAAACATGCGAACGGGTAAAACGTTAAGATAAATTATTAAGATATTCCGTCAATACTTTAAAAACTTTGAAGAACTGAATAAAATTTATAAAATATTTAAGCGTATTTCCTCACTTCTATTTTTTGTCATTTTTATTTATTTTATTTTTTCCTTTTCTTAGTAGTTCGTTACTAAGTAGTTTCAACTAAGTTGTAGTTGATAGGAATGCGTAGAGAGCACGCGCGTCAACTTAAAGGTGCGAGAGACACAGACGACTGCCACTCCATGGTAGCAAGTTCCGATTTCAACTGTGTTTGGCTTTTGCTACTGCCTGGTTGAAAAGCGCAACGAGCTGAGCTCTTCTTCGCTTTATAGTATTATTAGTTTTGTTGTTGTTTTGGATTTTTCTTCTTGTTTTTATATTCACTTGGTTTGATGTTTGTTTGTTATTTTTATATTACATTGTATTTGTGTGTTTTTGTTTTTACTTTGATTTTTCTCTATGATGGATCGACTTTTAGTATAGTAGTCGAGATTCAACCAACGAAAGAACAAGCGAACGAACGAACGAGCGATTAGAGTATTTTTCTTTATCATCACCACAACTGATGACAAAGTCAGCACGAAACAGTTTGTTTATAAATCTCTCTATAGTTAGTATGTTTATCGCTCACTCACTTAGGCGCAGCGCAGTCTTTCTCGTTTTAGCTTAGCGGAATTTTCATTTAGTCGCTGGTGCTCTCTGAGTTTATTTTGACAGTTTTCCTCGTTCGTTGACAGCGGTTCGTTTAGGTCTCGGTCTCGGTTATGCTCTGCTTTTGGTTTACTTTAGCTGCTGCTGTGCTTTATGTGTGGTGCTTTTTTTACGGTTAACCACCTTCTTTGGTCAGTGTGATGAGTGGTGAGCTTTTCAGGTGTTCGTTCGAGTGTGTGGTTTAGAAAATGTTATTAAATATTCCATAAAAGCAGCTGTTACAAAATAGACGCAATTTTTATCTATTTAATTTATATTTCACACAAAAAAAAAGCATATATTTAATAGCTACTCTGACCTTTGCTATCATTATACTCTCTCTGTTTTTCACTCTCTCTCTATTTCTCTTAATTCTTACTGCATAACTTAAGTCTTTGTGTCTTCGCTTTAGATTTTCAAATGCTCATTATATTAGTATTATTATAATATTATTTTTTTTTGTGCAGCTAAACACAAAAACAAAAACAACATCTTCAAATGTTAAGTCATCAGCTGATTAAGCTTTAGCAACAAACAACCGAAAAGTGTAAACATAACCTCAATATACCGCAACATTACTTTTATGCCCCAAACACTCTGCAACAATAACAAACGACACAAACACACAAGCATAAAAAAACTTTCTTGGCGCATAGCCGCACACAAACCGATTGCAAGAAACAAAACAGAGCACAAACAAAGGAAATAAGCACAAACTTGATTTTAGCTACATGTTGCAGGTAATATTTCAACATGCTTATAAGCTGCTGTACTTAAACTACACTGGGGAAAAAATAAACATACATATTAGATACATTCACATATACATGGATTTTACTAAAGTGTTTCTGATAAGTCGTGCCCCCACTTATGAAAGGTACTTGCAAAAAAAAACAACACTTTTCATAAACTGGGATGAACACTTTTCATAAAAACGTGTTTTTCGGGGACTCTAAGTTCTTATTACTTATTAATTTTTATACTGGCATTAAAAAAAACGCGAAAATTACAACAAAATTGTATCCCCATGTAAAATTTGTCTCTGAATCCGATGCCATACTTAGATCTTACATCAAATCGTGTTTGCGGTCACACCAGCAGCAAATAAACGCGAATATCGTTGATTTTTTTCACTCAATTTTTATTTTAATTGCGTCCATCTGGTAGATAATGATGCTCTTTTCAAAATTTAACACTTTAGTTAAAAGGTCTGCTTAATGAAGATAATATTTAAAGGAAGAATTTTGCAAATCAAACAATATTTGCAATATATGATTTATTATGTGAATGTACTTCTTCGAGAAATGTGACTTTCTTGTCTAGTCTATCTGCTTGAATTATTGAGAATATTTTAATTTTTGTTGTATTTGTGTAATAAGGTACCTCACGAAAAAAATTTGATCGGTTCGGTTCCTCAAAATAATTCTTGGTTTATGTTATGATGATTCCCAAAATATTTCGACTCTAGCGATAGCGATCCATGAGCTGGAATGGTTTAAGACAGAGACAGAGAATAGTAATTATCTTTTGATTTTTTAAATTTTAAGCATTAATAATAATTATTTCTGCTTTTTATTTTTTTAAGTCAATAACGAAACAAAATTTTCACGGTGTGTCTTACGCACAAAATAATCAGTAATATTTTATTTTTATATTTTAGGGTAAAAATAAAAAGCAAAACTTGCCCAATATTTTTTGAGAACCAAAAATCTGGTAAGTTTTTATTATTATTTTTAAGGCAAAAATAAAAAGCAAAACTTTTCAGATATATTTCTGAGGTCAAAATAGCTGGTAAATTTTAATTTTTATTTTGTAAGCCAAAATTCGGATTATCCTGATTTCCTAATTTCCGAGTTTCCTAATTCGGATATTCATCCATTACGGTGTTGGTTCTACCGTTCACTTAAATCCTAATTTTGCTTTTAATTTTTCCCTTAAAAAATAAAAATAAAAATTTTTCAGATATTTTGTGCTTAAAAATATATCAAGAATATTTAACTTTTTATTTCTGCCCTCAAAATTAAAATTGGGTAATTATCGGGCAAGTTTTGCTTTTTATGATTGACATAAAAAATAAAAATCAAAATTTACCAGTTATTGTGTGCTCAAAAACATATCGGACAAATTTTGTTTTTCTTTTTGGCTTAAATTTTTTATTTATTGCCCAAAATTTTAATAGACAAAGTTTTAAAAATCAATTGGAAATCAAGTTCTATAATATGAGAGGAATCTAATGATGCCATCAAAATGGCGGTACGACAATTTTTCAATAATGCTTTTTTTTTGGTTTAAAAATCAAAAATAAAAATTATTTACAGTCTCTGCTTTAAAGTAACCTCTAAAGAAATTTTACAAAAAATGAGTTTAAGTAAAAATATTAGACGTTGTAGTACAAGTTAAAAACAATACAAATGATCATAAATAGTAATAATAATAAAAAAAGTTCTTCGAATATGCATCAAAAATATTTAATATTTTTGTCGTCTAACCACAGGGAATGCAGACTTTTATAAATTTTTCAACTTTTTTTTCATTATTTTGACTAAAACTTAAATTAAATACAGTAATAAATACAAACAAACAAGATGTAACAACAAAATACTTTTTACAAACTTTCCACGATTAACTTTAAAAAACTAATTTCAATAAACTATAAAAAAAAAACAATAATTTAAGTTATAACAATATTTTAAACATGTTAAAACTTTTCCCATATGGTTGTCACAACTTGCCTGATTTCAAGCATTTTTAATTATTAACTAAAAACTATAGTTGTAATAAAGAATAAGACTATAAATTTAAATCTAATAACCGAAATGAATAAATTGACTTTTCAATTTTACCAATTTACTTTTTAATGCAATATTATTAAAAAAAATTCTTCTTCTTAGTAACAAAAACTATGAAGCTACTTACAAGTTAACACTATGTTTGCTATACTGCATAGCACTAAACATGTTTACTCAATAGAACGTGTTATTACAACAACATTTACAACAAGTTTTCATAAAAAACTTGTGTAACTACTGAGTAATCGGCCTGTAACAACTACCCTAGCTCCCCTACTCAGTTTTTTTGCTAACACAGAAATGAATACACGCTTTTTTTGCTTGCTGTGAACAATGAAAAAAAAAATTTCAAAATCAGTAAAATATTAACTTTTAGTTCAAAGAGAGTGCAATTAATTAAAGTGAATTAATTTAAAAACAAATGATGAAACATAAATTTCTGAAAAATTTGTTCAACAAACAATTTTGCCATTCTCTTTTTAAATGGCTACCATTCCCAGTTGTGGGACACCTCATGTAACTGGTTGTGGGATACCTTGTTTTTGCATTTAAAGTATGCGTTTTACTTACAAATCGTCAAATATCATCGTTTTTGTCAACATATCATATTTAAATTGTGTTTTCTTGCATTTTTACGCATTTTTAGCCAAGCCAACCCCAGAAAAGGCAGCCGAATTGGACCTTAAAGCGCTTGTCAAAGCCATTAAGGAACATTTAGTCGAGCAAAAGGACATACGAGTGGCTAACCCCAGAAAAGTCAGCCGAATTGGACTTTAATACGCTTGTCAAAGCCATTAAGGACCATTTAGACGAGCAAAAGGATATACAAGTGACTACATTTGGCAACGCTACCAGCGAAAACCATCTGCCAAGCGAACTAAGATGAAGAAGTCTCCAACATATGGTGGCGATGTAGACTTCTGCATCATCTGCTTCGACCTTCTGCCACCGCAATTGACTGGAGCAAACTCAATCAAATACATTAGTGCGAACGGCCAATGCATTTGAAGTGCTCTGACATACAAACCACCTATTTTACTTTTCTAATTTGAATGATGAAGCGATGATTAATACCATGAAAGAAGTGCCATTTTCTGTTGTTTTTTGTGCCAATGAAGGCTTCTAAAATGAATAAATTTTGTTATTTTTCGTATTTTTTGTAGTTTTTCTTCATATTTTCCCATTTTTAGTGGATTTTTTAATGTTACCACTGCCGGGTACAAATTCTTTTTGTCAAAATTTACCCCTTCATAAAATTGGCCCTACAATTTTTCTGGTTGACTAAATCAATGTAGTTGCTTAAGCCAAAATTTAGCTTATTTGATAAGCTTTCCTTAGCTATGTCCACATATTATACCCTTGATCAAAAATTATGAGTCAAAAACCTAACGTGTCACATAACCGGAGACACACCCCTAATTAAAAAGGCCATTTTCTGCTGCTTGCCGGTTCGGAAAGATTGTGCGTAAATATTATGATAAAATCAAATATCAAATATAACACCATTAAATTTTAGAGTGTTTAATTTTTTTCTTTGCTCTGCGATTGTATTTTGTATTGTGTCTCTGTTATCTCTGTTTGTATAACTTATCTTTTGATAAATGCAATAATTCATTTATTGGTTTTATTTATTATTGTTCATTTATTCAGCAAGCACTCTACAGCTTTTGTAGGGGAGAACTTAGTAGTGCTTAAATATTTCATTGTGCGTAAGCTAATAGAGTATGTATATGCGAAATATAAATACCATAATGATACCTTGCGTTTTAATGCATACATTCTCTTTTTTACAACAAATCCGAACAAATCCGATTGTCGGCGTACATTCTCTGACATTACATTTTATTTAAGGGAAACCTAAGTGCGTATGATGATTTTTATACATTACAGAAGAAAGCTTACTAGAGGCGACTATATCCTTGTAAAAGTAATGGAGAAGTATTTAATGTATAATGCATTATAGAATGATGGTTTTTCGCACTGGAATGATCCAAAACACATATAAGCGATTATTCGACCGCTCGCTACCTTTCTTTTAAGGGGGGCAACGCACTGAGAAGTGCGAAAAGAAGAAATTTTTCTGGATTTTTTTTTAAAGGAAACCTATAGCAGTAATCGAACCGATTCTTTGTATAAATGATAATAGACATTTCTTAGAATATGAAAATTTTTTTTATTAAAAAATATGTAATATTCGCCAAGTTATCCTGTGGTCCATGAAGTACAGCAAATAAAACGCCCTTCGCGATACGCACTCCTGCTTCATCTGTTATCAAAATAAATAAAAAACCAAAAAGATTATTAAACTGGACAATACAATCTAGTATTTGTCATGAATGATTTTGAAAATATTGATTTTTGTCAAAATGGTGGATATTTGAATTTACATAGCGATTTTCAGAGAAAAAAATTACCCTATTTTGTCAATGAAAAAAAAAACTAAGCCACTAAAAAAAACCCTATGACAAAGACTAGGTAATTATGTATAGAATAAGCACAAAAAAATATAATTTCAATCGGTTCATTAGTTTTCGATATATCTTGCGTATTGACTTCGAAAACATGACTTCGAGAAAAACACGTTTGAAAATTGAGCAATGAATGAAAGGCATTCCGAACGCCTTAACTAAATCGGTTAAAAAAAAAACGAAAATTCATAAATTTCGAAATTTTTCGATGCGTTTTCCCCTTAAAGAACTTGATTGTAGTGACTAATAGCCGAAAGCTCTGTTGAAGGCGAAGAACAATATGGAAATTGGGAGGGGTTCGGGTTGTCTGTAATTTCAGACTGCAGACCAACCATCTGGTTGTAACGTTTAAAGTGATTTTAGCCAGTAAACAACGTTTGAATTTAGTCAAAACTTTGACGGCTACTGTCGTTGAAAATAGGAAATATTTCGCTTGCTTTGCCTAGAAAGTTCTAAATACAAATAATAATGGTAAAGACACAATGAACTTATGCGGACCTTACACGGTCAATCATTTGACATCAATCGATTATATGTGTTAGTAAATATTGTTTGTATGCGTTACACAGACTCGTTGATGGCTTGATTGACCAAAATCTAACTATTTTGATATTTTGCAATGCTGGTCAAGCGGCTTGAGGTGTGTAAGGGCTTGATTGATGATTTTCGGCAGTTCGCATGTTTTCGTCGTACTATAGTCATGTCTGCATCATGTCTGCTCATCGCAAGTATCTATTCCACGAAAAAAAATGAGAATGGAAATTGTATATTATTACTGATGTGTGTAAGGGATAGCATCAATCCACTCGTACACATGCTCTATATCAAATGATTGATCGTGTACGGTCCGTATTATAATGATATGATATCGCTTTAAAACAAATAATTCGTGTACAAAAAATTGTATTTGTTCTTTTTTGTGAACTTCTTATTTAAAATCATGAAGAAAAGGGCCTTGTAAAAAGATAGTTGGATTTACCTAATATGCCAGCGAGTCATTTTCGACACAGCATTTTTTAGAATCACAATTTGATGAGGTAAAATCGTTTTTACAACATGTTGGCAATTTCTTCTTTTTATTTCATCTTTAGCCACTATTTTTATCTTTTTATTTCATCTTGCGACATCCAATACATAAGAAAAAATTATTACATATTTCAAACCATTTAAAAAAAGATCTGTAAAGTATATAGATAAAAATTCAAATAAAACTCGTATATGACAGTTATCCCAACTATAATTTAAAAAAAAAAAAAACTTAAGCATATATCTATGTTTTTGCCTTAGTTCCAAACGTTCAAAATTGGTGTGCCGAAAACGACACAGTGGTCCAAAATAGGTTAACCAACATGTTTATAAACTTTTTTCCAGCTGTATGCAAGTCAAACTGGTTCAGCTCAAATGTTGCAATCGAGTTTGTTGTAACCTTTGTTACCGCTACTTGAGCGGCAACAAGAAAAATAAAAAACTAAAAACAGTGAAATCGATCGACAAACTAGCGCTTCATGTAATGCCGACAAAGCATTTACAAAGGCCCACAAAGAATGGCTGGTAAAACATGAAAACAGAAAATAGCACATCTTTGCGAAGCTTGTGAGACAGGTTTTTTGAGGCAATGTGAGTAGTTGGTAGGTGTTCAGTCGATTTTTAAGAATACAAATTCGTATAGTATTAGTTAATGAACTTTTTAATATTGAAATTTTTCACAATTTTTACAATGAAAACACTGATATTAAAATGTTTTTTAGCAGAGGCGTAGCAATTTAAACATTGTTATAAAATCTAGTCATAAAATCTCATAATAATTGTTTGCTTCAAAAATGGCACTCATTATGAATCAGCATATTAAGGAGCCAGGGCTCGACAGCAAACAAAACAAATCCAAAAAATTTATGACGGAATATTTTATTGCTAGTTATTTTTTATATTAATAATTAATAACAGGTTGTCACAACAAAATAGTTATTAACAAAACAACCATCAGCAGACTATTTATTTCCACAGTCCATCAATTTAAAAGAAAACAAAAAAAAACAAATATATTTTGTTGTAATAACTTGTTATATTGTGTTCTACTGTGGCAGACAAATTCAGAGAGCTCGCGATAACGTGAACACCCCAAAAGGTGAACACTTTTTATTTTACATTGACTAGTCTAAAATGTGAACAAGACTAAAAAGCGCTAAAAGGTGAACCGCGAATATATACACAAAAACATAGGCAATTCAATGCGTAAAACTTTTGAAATTTTTCCAAAATATTGGTATCCCCAATTCTGCCAAATATACATGCTTTTATTCATATGGTAACGTTACACTCGAACGCATATTTCTGCAAATATATCGAAAATGTTCCATGAAACCAAAAAATTTGGTATATGGGGCAAGACACGTAAAGTGTGCCCACTTAAGGTACAATATACGTGTAAAAATGGAAAAACAGCAGCTTGTTTTCAAACATTTTTTTTGAGGTACAAGGCGTTGTTATATTTTTTATTTATACAGGTTATTGTACATAAAAAATGCTTTATAAAAATATGTTTTTTAGCAATTTTCTGGCTTTCTATAGAGGTCGCTAAAAATGAAATTGAAAAAAAAAACCATCCAAAACGTTTCGATAGATAACTCAAAATTTATTGCTTCAATTTCAATGAATCTTATTGCATTTTGTTCCTAATTTTGACCTTTAAGCATCCCACTTAAATTCAAGTACCTATATCCTTTTATTTTTTTTTTAATTGACAAAAAAGCGCGCAGAATTCTATTTTTGAAGTGAAAACTTCTTTAGGCGCGTTGAACGATTTAGGTAGAGGGTAAATCATTGGTTTGCATCATCGTATTTTTCCAAGGAAATCGTCCACAATCGGCCGCAAGCTCACAAAGAAATCACTTGGAAACTCCTGAAATTAATGCATATAATCTGTTTGTTAGTATATAAATACTTAAGTTAGGTTGCAATAAGATGTTTGCAACCAAAATTTATTATTAGTTCGGTTTATATTGGTATATATATGCCTTTAAAGTTTGGCAATTTCTTCAGTTGTTGTATTTGTCAACATTTTTGAAAAAATTGCTTTTTCTCAAACAGCTGCTATTCATGGTGAGATTTAAAAATGGATCCATCTTCTTTTTCTTCTTTTTTCTGCTGGAACTTCGTTTGCAAACAAGAAAAATAATGTATGGATTGAGTGTTTTAACATTTTAATCTTTAAATTGTGATAAAGGCATATGTTGAACATTCAAATAATTACATGCATGCTCTTATTTTATTACATATCATCAAACAAAGTTTGACAATTTTCACACTTGTTGTATTTGTCAGTGGCTTTTTATTTTCACCACTGCGGCATTTTATATTCAGAGTTGTCAACTATGGCTGTGTGTCAATCGGAAAGTTTTCAGTCGTGGTAGGATAGAAAATATCAAGTTGAATAAAATTTGTGTGTGTTGAAATAAATTTGTCTTTTTTGCTGTGTCAAATGGACGATGAAATTTTGACAGTTACAAATTTTGACGTTTCACATTTTGGTCGTGTTTTATCGCAAATATTTTATTTTATTTGCATTTTATCAATTTGCGACATATTTAATTTGAGAGCTTGTACAACATATTTCGTAAACTTGTAATATTGTAAACTTAAAAAACTTAAAAAATAACAAAATTAATGAAAAAAATGAACGAAAGTGCTTGAGTTTGTGTCTGTGTGTGGGCCAACGGTCTCCAACATCAGCAAGTGCAGCAAAGTTAAATTGGCTTTCTTTGCTGGCAAGCGTCCTCCAAGTGCTAGCCAACATCCTCTAAGAGCCATCACCAGTAGCACAAGCAAGTGCTAAGTGCTTGCTAGCAGGCAAACAGAAAATATTGCATGCAAAGTGCTGTATATTTTACGCCGTCAATTCGGTTCATCCCCTCTAACGCTGCGCAACCGCTGGGATCTTGTCATTCTCTTTGCGTTGTTGTTGTAAATTTGCTAAGTAGTTATTGTTGTACAGAAAGCTTAAATTTTTTGTGGATGCTTATTTGTAGCTACAGTCAGCATATGACATCGAATTAATTTAGAAAACAGTTTATACATATGAATTAAAGAATATATATAATATTGGTAAATCTATTTGTTTTTAGTAAAAGTGTTACCGTGTCGGAAACACATATATTTATATAATATATATATATATATAGGGCGGGTCGATTTATTTTTCGACAATTTCCCTATGATTTCCGTATTCTATGGGTTATTCCATGAAAATTTGCCAAAGGAACCATACCTCTATCGTTAAAATCGAGGCCCCTACTTTTTGTTGGTAGATTTGTTCCTAAATTGACGTTCGTATGAAATATTACCTACACGTTCACATCCATAACTCAAAAACTGTCAATCGGGTTTAATCGCCAGTAGGCGCGTTGGAAAGGTGAGCTCATTTTGATCAATTTACAAAATAAAATCTCTAACATTGGTCCAACGGTTCAAAAGTTACGGTCATTTTTGTCCAAATTTTGGACCATTTTTCCATTTTTTTCATGATTTTGTCCAAGAATATTACTTTCATGGCCATTTTTTTGGCCCCGATCGATAGTTTTTGAGTTATGGATGTGAACGTGTAGGTAATATTTCATACGAACGTCAATTTGGGAACAAATCTACCAACAAAAAGTAGGGGACTCGATTTTAACGACAGAGGTATGGTTCCTTCGGCAAATTTTCATGGAATAACCCATAGAATACGGAAATCATAGGGAAATTGGTGAATTTTTTCACTCCCTACAAATCGACCCGCCCTAATATATATGTATTAAACGTATATATATATATTAGAGCGGGTCAATTTGTATGGACGAATTTTTTGGTGGTCTGGCTCAGCGAAATTCGTAAAATACATGTAATTTCAAGACTTTTTCTCCACTACAGCATATACAAATTCTGAAAAAAAGCTGTGCGGACTTTCGTAAATAGATTTTGTTCTCAATTATAAAATATGAATGTATGAATGTATGTGTATGAATCTATTTACGAAAGTCCGCACAGCTTTTTTTCAGAATTTGTATATGCTGTAGTGGAGAAAAAGTCTTGAAATTACATGTATTTTACGAATTTCGCTGAGCCAGAATTTGACCCGCCCTAATATATATACATATATACAATTTAGCTCACTGAGGAAATTTAAAGAATATTTATGTATATTTATATAATAACAACTACGCATTAAACCTACGAAATAATTAATATTTTCAGCAGTAATTGAATAACTAAAGTCTGCTTATCCTAAGCATTCTATTTTTTAAAACTGTTTAGCTTAATTTCTTATATGAATTATATATAATTTATAAGCTAAAGATATTTCTTAATTTTAGAATATTCTATTTTTAATACACAACGCAATATAGATATGGTGAACATGTATATTGTGTTAGTGTTATGATATTAATAGATATAAATAAACTTTAATTTTTTATATTAATGCAATAATGAAATAATTAAAATAAATTACTTAAATTATATGTATTTTTGATATGGTAACACTTTTCCTTAAAATAAATAGTTTCAGTAATATATAAAAAATTTAATAAATTGTTATAAGCTCTTAACAAAAATAATTCTAATTTCATATGCCAACAGTAGCTACACGATTAGAATTCACAACGTCTACAAAAAATTTCCGGCTAACTGCGCCAACAACAATTACCAAGAAAATCTGCAAACAAGGACGCACAGAGAAGAACAAGATCAGAGCGGAACTTTTAAAACTCTTTGATTTCATCATACATGTAGGACGGGCTGCAGTATGAGCTTTCGCACATCCTACATGTCCGTCCGACCTGTCAAATCCATCCTACATGTAGGATAGTCCGAAACCCCCTATTAGCATGAAAATTCTTATATAGCAGTAAGGCGGTCCGTGGCAGGACAACGTCTTCTAGGGAATACTAATATTTTATATATAGGTTTTCGCCTCGGTCGGCAGTCCTCTCACTGCTATACTTTTTTTTTAATTTTTACTCAAACTTTAACCATAATTTTTAAAAAAAACCCTGGGGGTCGTTCGTTGGTGGGATGCTTAATTATTGACTTATACTTTAAAATTACATTTGATTTGTTTGTGTCAGATACATGGGAAAAGCCATATTCATCGAACAGTTTTGGATGTTTTTTTTTTCAATTTCATTTTTAGCGACCTCTATAAAAAGCCAGAAAATTGCTAACAAAAAAAAATTTATTAAAGTAGTTTTCATGTATAGTAATCCGTATAAATTTCAAAAATATAACAACTCCTTGTACCTCAAGAAAATGTTTGAAAACAAGCTACTGTTTTTATCTTTTTACACGTATACATATATTATACCTTAATAACCTTCATCGCTCCGATTTCGATGAAACTCGGCAATGTTGTTGTAGTATCCGAGTACATAAATAGTGCAAAAGGAGAGGAAGTAAAAAGTACGAGTTGTTGAGTTACAGGGGTTTTAAGTTTAGGTCCGAAATATGCATATCTTTTAAATTATCTGTCATATAATATTGTCATATATGAAAAAAAATTTACGTTTTTAAGGGATTTTTTCCATACTTTCCGATAAAAATATTAAAAAGAAACCGTTGGAAAGTTAGTTAATTGGACTTTAATCCAAAAATAATTTTGGGAAATTTGGTAGTTGGGAATTCCATCCCTTGCGGTTACGTAATTGATTTTGATGTAGGAGTTCAAGGAACCCCATTTAAAAAATTGAAATAATTTTTTCCTAAAAGCGCGCAACATTACCTTTAAAACAACATACAATATATAAAGGTCGAGACACAAGGGGTTAATTAAATGGTTAATTAACTAATTAAAATGGTTATTTTAACATTTAAGCAAAAAACATTTTTTTTTATTAGCAAACAAATTTCTTAACCGAATTTTAAGTTTGAACTACCGTTGAAAAGGTAATTGAACGGAATTTAATCCATTTGGTGGTTTTAGTGGTTGGGGGTTTCATCATTTGCAGTAAGGTAGTTGATTTCGAAGAAGCTGATTTCAGACAAAAATTTTTCACGCTTTTTAAAAACACTAAGGAAATTATGTCTGCATGCTTCCAACACTTGCTAAAAACTAGATGCTGTCAAAAGAAACAAATCGAAGTGGTTTATTCACTCATATGTCAACATTTGGTATGAGAAATCGCTGTGTCTCGCATCATCCCACGGTTTATCTACATTACCTCACTACACCCTACCGACAAAATTAAGTTTTAGTTTCAAATTTCATAACAAAAAAATTAAGTGGAATACTCACACTCAAAAAAATCTACTTCCCTTAAATTAAGAAACTGTGGCTTCAATTCATAGGCATGGGTTTTTCTATATTCTATAGAGATTCTCCTTAATGTAGAGAATTTTTACATGATCATGTCTTGATTTCGTTGCAATGTTATCAAAACAGCTTCTTTGTTTTGAAGACAAGTTTTTACTTAAATATAAGAAATGACGGTATGATAAAAGTTAAATTTTCAACATCTTTATGCAAGCATAAATAATTTGAAGAAAAACTGTATTGATATCAATCAAGTCTGCTCGCAATATTCTACAGCATGATTGCTTAAATTTGGAGAAACATAAGTTACAAAACTTGGATATTTTATAGAATGCGTGTAAGTTTTTCTTTTTTTGTACACCACAAGTGATTTATTTTAAGGATGCATTTCATATATTTCTAGAAAAAATGCTTTAAAATTACTTACGGAGCGAACGATTCTTATTGAACCAAATTAAGCTACGAGAATGGATAAGCTGATGCACTTACACTCACGCGGCCGAGGTTCAAGTCTACGGATAGTGGTAATTTTTCAATTTAATTTAATGTTGATAATAATAATAATGTTTGCAGTTTTTCGTCTGTATAAAAATCATATTTCTCACAGGAAGCTGTTTAATATATTAAAAAAGTGTTTTTTTTTTTTGCAAAAATTCAAAATGTTTTCATGGATTCGATGAAAAACTTCTTATTTTCAGAGAAAATGTTTTTCTCAGTTATAGCCGATGATTAATAAACGGTAGAAAATTTCTTATTTTCAGAGCAAATGTTTCTCTTAGTTATATCCGATTAAACGGTTGAAAAACTTACTCAAATGTTATAAGATTTCAACACAATTGCGCTGTTTCTTCAATTTATCGAAATAGTTCGTAAATAATTGGATAATTTTCTAAACTATTTCAATTTAACGAAAAATATATACTTAATTTTTAGAAAATCGGCCATGGTGTTAAATGAAGCCCGATTTTCTACTGATTGGTTTTTCTAGATTTTCTGGACATTTTTTTCTGAGTCTGAAATTAGAAAAGGAACTTACATCCGATGACATATCGTCTTTTGAATATGTTCCTCTCGTCACTGCAGAACTTGAAACAAGTTTTTCTGTTTACAAAAACAATTTGCCAGACAATCGAAGTTCTTTTAATTTTAATAACTTAAAAATGTTCCTCGTAATACTTCAATAGAATTTGACGTAAAAAAAGGCTCTGTAAAAAGATTTGACGAAGTAGAAGTAGTTTGTATGGTAGCAAACAATAATTATATAGGAATCAGTTTTTTACAAAAAATAAAACGTTAAAATTGGCAACATTTAGTAAATTTTTAACTGATTTAGATGTTCTTAAGTTAAATGGAAAGGCATTTTTACGTGCAATTCATTTTTGTTAGAATGCAAATGGCATTAATGGAATATTATTTAATTAAACTGCATAGAAACATATTTTTTTTTTTAACTTACAAGAAAGTACAAGAACTTTCTTCTCTTCACGCTTCATTTTGCATTTTATCGAATATCTTTTTACATAGACTTATTTTACGTCAAATTCTATTGAAAAAGTGAATTTTATTTTTCAATTCCAATAGGCCAAATGGCTGAAAATATGATATAGGTCAAATCAGGTGCGATGGACTTCAACATGTCCTTCATCAAGAATTTTTATACAATTTGGATGTGCTTGTTTATTTATGGTTTTGGCACATTGTGTTATAATTTAAGAAAAATAATATTAGTTATCAAATTATTAATTCGGCTTTTTTTTGACCGCGAGTGTAAAACTGTCATTAAAAAAGGCTTAGACTCTTTTGGATGCGGGGTGGAATTGAGTGAGCTCAGAAGTACTTACTAAATACAGGAACAATTTGCTTAGAAATATTCAAGACGGTGACAATTCTGAGAATAATAAAGGGTGTTTTTTATAGAGTAATACAAGTTTAAATCATAATAAAACATAGTAATATATTCTTAATATCAATGAAACGAGCTTTATTGGATAGAAAATTTTATGACATTAATGTTTGAATATGATTTTGGTCATGTGGCCGCCACGGCTGGCGCGAGTTATGTTTCTCAATGTTGGGTTTATGAAAAAAATAATTTTCCTGCTCCTCAACTGGAGCGATTTTAAATAAAACAACTGATAAATTTTGAAATACAAATTGAACTAAACCTTTATTGACATTAAACTAATAAAGAAACCTGTAATTAATAATATGCTTATGTTTGTTTTTATTTTATTTTAAATTGGTTTTGCTGCTGCTGCTATTTCCTAGAATTTGGCTTGTGCGATGTTTGGCCTGCTTCTGCTTCTCGAGAATTTCCGGTGTCAATGTACGTATGTCCTTGGTGGTTTCGTGATAGCTTGAAGAGTTGCTGGTGACGTTGAAGCGGTCAACGTAACTCGCGTACAAGGCTCAATCTGGAACACTAATTTTCACAAACTTTTCGCAGCATTTGCGGCCGTATCTCGTCGTATCTCGTATAACTCTTCGAATGTTGATTTCCAGGTGTTCAATTGTTTGTGGTTTATCGACGTAGACAAGTGACTTTACATAACTCCAAAGAAAATAATCCAATGGGGTTAAATCACATGATCTTGGGGGCCAGTTAATTGGGCCATTTCGTGAAATTATTTTTTCGTCAAAAGTTTCCTTGAGTAAATCAATTGTAGCGCCCGCTGTGTGGCATGTGGCTCCGTCCTGTTGGAACCACATATCAGCAAGTTTAATGCCAGCTAATTGAGGTACGAAAAAATTTCGAATCATGTTCCTATACCGTTCACCATTGGCAGTAACATTCTGACCATCATCGTTTTTGAAGACATATGGGCCAATGACTCCGCCAGCCCATAAAGCGCACCAAACAGTAATTTTCTGTGAATGTAATGGTGTTTCGATAAAAGTTTGTGGATTCTCCCCACTCCAAATACGACAATTCTGTTTATTTACGTACCCATTCAACCAAAAATGGGCTTAATCGGAAAATAAAATGTTCCATACAAATGTTAAAGGATGGAATGAGGATATTTTTCGGTTAGAGAGGAACAAATCGAATCGAAGTATAAATTACACGAAAACGAGTACGATAAAGATGACCATTAACGCCAGTGAAGCGATTCGAATTTTCAACAAAGCATTAGAAAAGGCTGTAGCTAATAGCTTTGATTAAAATAATATTAATGTCTTGAATCGCCCACGAAAGACGTCTTTAACTTAATAGTTAAGAAAAAGTAGCAAAAAAAGATAACTGTTATTTTAACAAACTATAATTTACATCTTTAAATTACATTTTTCCAAATGGAAAAATAATTTTCCATCAAATAATCAAACTATTATTTTCATTTATAAAACATGCGTAAATAAATCAAACAATGTTACACAGGAAGTAACTGTCCGCAAAAGTGAACAACCCCTGCTTTTATTTAGTTCATCTTATCGTGAGTTCACTGTATTGTTGAAAATACTTTCATTTTTTTATTATCTAATATTTTTACAAATGTTTTTTTAACGTTATCATCGGGTTAGGTCTTTGTTGGTTGGCATCAGAATAGATCTAACGTAGGTAAATGCCAGCAATCTGTCAGGATTTAGGAAATGTTTATCAGCAAAGAGCTATTAAATGTTTTTATTCGCTGTCATAATGCACAGAGTTGCCAGCTAGTCATAAAACTGATAGCTTTTGTTATCTTAGTGACAATTACTTTCTTTATTAAAATATTTTTCCGTTTTTAACTAATACGCATAATAAACAAGAACAATTTAATAAAAGTGCTGCTGTCATATTTTTATATAGCCTTGCTTATCATTTTGACACTCGAACTGTTATAATTACCACCAACGCATGCACACACACACAAACGCTCATACACCCACACCCACACTCACACCCACACAGACGTGAAGTACGCTTAGTTTGTTTCATTTATCCAAGGGCCAACGTGGAGTAGGTAAACATTAACACACACACATCACTTAGTGATAATCATGCCATAATATTTGGTCAGGTCTTTAATTAAAAAACTTTGTAGTTATATGATATTTTATCTTAAAGTGGAAACTCAATAATATTTAATTGCATTCAATTTATTGCATTCAAAATGCACTCGAACTTATTTCTGTCATTTACCACCAAATACATTAAATAGATTGCTTATCGCTGGTGGGAGTGGGTATCAAAATATGTTAATCAAAATATGCTTTTCACTAAAGATTTAACCAGCTTTTTCAGTTTTTAACGTATTATCCCAAGTCAAACAAGCAACATTTTTATGTAAGACTTGGCTCACTGCCCTTTTAGTTTTAAAAAATTTCATTGAACTTAAGTAGAAGCTAGTAAGAAAATATTTTCGATTAGGCCAAAGTTAAAATAACTCAACAGCTTTGTTAGTCGTGATTTTTATCCAAATTTTGACAATTTTAAGCTCATCGTACATTTTGAATATCGAAGCTCTCACGTAAAATATAAAGTAAATACATTAACTTTTGTGGAACTTGTGAAGATTTTTCTTTTACGACTACAACACTTTGTATTGGAGGTGTTAGGCAAGGTTTTAATTGGTTAAAACCCTAACTGAGAGCTTAACATAGTAAAAATTAAAACTTATTTGAAGACATTATTTATACATTTTGTAGTATTTAAAGAAATTCTGTGTTTTATCTATATATATAAAAATGGATGTATGTATGTGGGTATGTGGGTATGTGGGTATGTGGGTATGTGGGTATGTGGGTATGTGGGTATGTGGGGATGTGGGTATGTGGGTATGTGGCTATATCACATATAGACTCCAAAACCGCTGAACCGATCTTTATGAAATTTTCAGGGAAACTGAAGCCACATCTTGAGAGTGTTCCTGTGAGGTTTGGTAACTATTGGACGAGGGTTCGTGGTACCTCCCATAGAAGCCAAATTTACGCTATCGATCACAAACCAAAAAAGGATATATTAAGACGGTTTCAATCGTAAGAAACTAAGATTCGGTAATTTTGTTCAGATGGTTACTGTCGGTAACTGTACGAAAAATGGGCGTGGTCTCAATATAAATACGCCCACTTTTTCGAAATCATGGCGATTCCGGAGTTTTACACATTTTTACAGTGAAACTTGCTGTGTAGGTGATCTAAGAGGCGGTCACTATATGTAAATGTTTTCACGCCCACTTTTACCGCCCACAAATCAATATCTATATATATAAAAAGCAAAACGATGTGTGTCTAGCTGTGTGATGTCTATAGACTCCAAAACTACTGAACCGATTGACCTGAAATTTTGGCAGTCGATTTGTTTCAGGTACGAGATGGTTTAAGAAAAAAATTTGCCACACCCCCTTTTTACCGCCCCCAAATCAATAAAAATGTTATATTTCAGCCCGTTTGGGTCGCATAAGGCTAAAATTTTGTAATTTAGTATGTACGATTACTGTCGACAACTGTACTAAAAACGGGTTTCCACGCCCCCTTTTACCGCCCACAAATAAATGAAAATGGTTTATTTCAGATGGTTTTGGTCGTATAAGACTTAAATTTGGTACTTTGGTTTGTGTAGTTACTGACAGTAACTGTACGAAAAGTTGGTTTCCACACCCCCTTTTTGCGCCCACAAATCAGTGAAAATGCTATATTTCAAGCAGTTTTGACCGTATGAGACTAACATGTGATACCTAAATTTGTATGGTTACTTTCGGCAACTGTACTAAAAAAAGGCGTCATCGCTATATACCCACACCCACTTTTTGAGAAATCATTAAAATTGACTACTGGGTCGATTGAGCTAAAATGTTGGCTTAGTTTGTACAGTTACTGTCAGCAACTGAACTAAAAATTGGTTTCCACGCCCCCTTTTACCACCCACAAGCCAATGAAAACGTTTTATTTCAACGGTTTGGGTCGTTTTAGACAAAAATTTTGTAATTCAGTTCATATGGTTACTCTCGCCAAGTGAACTTAAAATAGGCCTGTCCCACTTTAGTTAAACTCACTTTTCGGGGAGTTAGCGTCGAGTGAAGTAAAGTGTGCCAGGCTCAACATAAATTAAGCTTAAATTTGGGCATTCGATTCGTTTCGATTACGAGATGGCTCTAAGGAAATATTTTGCAGCACCCCTTTTTATCGCTTGCAAAACAACAAAAATGTTATATTTCGCACGGTTTTGATCGTATTAGACCAAAATTTGGTTATTTAGTTCATATGGTTACATTTTCGTATATGGCAGTAAGGCGGTCTATGGCAGAACAACGTCTGCCGAGGAGAGTTAGTGTTCCTGTGAGGTTTGGTAACGTTTGGAGGAGGGGGCGTGGTGCCTCCCATACAAGCCAAATTTGCACTATCGACCACAAACCAAATAAAGGATATATATCAGACGGTCTCGATCGTAAAAAACTAAGATTTAGTAATTTTGTGCGTGGTCGCAATATATATTCGCCCACTTTTTCGAAATCATGGCAATTCCGGAGTTCTACACATTTTTATAGTGAAACTTGCTGTGTAGGTGCTCCAAGAGGCAGTCACGATACATTAATGTTTTCAAGCCCACTTTTACCGACCACAAATCAATATCTGTATATATAAAAATGAATCGTGATTTGTTCGGATGCTTAAAACTTGAAAACGACTGAACCAAATTGGATACTTCTTTCTACTGGTTTAGGAAAAATATAATGCCACACCCCCTTTTGTCACCCACAAATCAATAAAAATGCTGTATTTAAGACGGTTTTGGTCGTATTAAATTAAAATTTGGTAAATAATTTCGTATGATAACTATCATTAACTTTGATAAAAATGGGCGTGGTCACACTTCATCTACGCTTACTTTTAAGAAAATATCAAAATACTTCGAAACTATTGGTCCGATTGAGCTCAAATTTTGTAAGTACGCTTTGCTTTGAGTACGAGATGGTTTAAGAGAAAATGCCACACCCCTTTTACCTCCCACATATATATAAAAATTGTTGTTATCGAATAGCTTTAGAGTTATGGGTCGCACAGCTTAGAAATTCGGCGTTCGACCACAATTTAGACGTACCGTTTCAGTGATGAAATTTTATGGGAGTGGACAAGGGGAAGGGGCACCTCCCATATAACCCAAATTTTTGATATCGAATAGCTTTGAAGTTATAGGAATTCAGCTTTGGAATTCAGTTTTTGACCTCAATCTACACATGCAGTTTCAATGGTTTTATTTTATGGGCGTTGGACAGGGAGGCGTGACATCTCCCTTACAACCCAAATTTGCGATATCGAATTGCTTTGAAAATAGGTTGACAGCGTAAGAATTCGGTATTCGACCTACATTTATGCATGCACTTTCATTCCTCGACATTTTATGAGCGTAGGGCAAAGGGGAGTGGCACTTCCCATGCAACCCAACTTTGTGTTATCAAATAGCTTTGGTCGCACAACGCCGGAATTCAGTATTCGACCTCAATGTACATATGCAGTTTCATTGATTCAATTTTATGTTCATTGGTAAGAGGGGCGTGGCACCTCCCATTTAACGTAAATTTGCGATATCGAATATCAGCGTCAGAATTCAGTATTCGGCCCCAATTTATACATGCAGTTTCATTAATTACATTTTATGAGCGTTGATCAAGGGGAAGTGGCACCTCCCATACAACGAAAATTTGTGATATCGAACAGCTTTGGAGTTCAAGGTCGCACAGCGTCGGAACTCAGTATTCGACCAAAATTTACGCTTGCAGATTTACTGATAAAATTTTTTCGAGTTTGTCGGGGGGGGGGGCGTGACACCTCCAATTTAACCCAAATTTGCGATATCGAATAACTTTGGAGTTATAGGTAACTCAGCCTCGGAATTCAGTATTCGATCTCAATTTACACATGCAATTTCATTGGTAAAATTTTATGGGCGTAAGGAAAAGGGCAGTGGCACCTCCCATACAACCCAAATTTGTGCTATCGAATAGTTTTGGAGTTATATGTCGCACGGTTTTGGAATTCAGTATTCAACCTCCATGTACACATGCAGTTTAATTGATTACATTCTATGAGCGGTGATCAAGAGGGCGTGGCACTTCCTATACAACCCAAATTTGTTATATCGAATAGCTTTGTGGATATAGGTCGCACAGTCTCGGAATTCAGTATTCTACCTCAATTTAGACATGCTGTTTAACTGATAACATTTTATGGGCGTTTGACAAGGGAGAGTGGCAGCAACGCGCCGGGTTTCAGCTAGTAATTCATAAAATATATCATTTTTGAAGAAAAACTTCTTTATAACAATTGTGATTTGAAACTCGATGAAACGATAAATTACTTTACATCACATACTAAAAAGAAAAATAATAAATTTAAGTGACATTTGTCATATATGTATATAGAAGGTATATTCTAGGTGCAGAAGAACCCCTCTCTTGATTACTCATCATCATTATATAAGCGAACGTAAATTGGTAAGTTCTAAGGACTTATATAAATTAAGAATTTTTCAAATATATTTATATTTAAAAGCTTAAGGCACAGATATTGTGTAGTAAGCCTGTATAACGGATCGCGGACATCGGTGCCTCAAGCTTTTAAATATAAATGTATTTGAAAAATTCTACATTTATAAAAGTCCTTAGAATTTACGTACGCTTCTATTGTAATCAAGTGTACGCTTAAATTTACATTTTTCTTTTTAGTTCACGTCTTTTTTAAATAAAAGTTTATTTTTAAAAAAATTTTTTTTTACTTTTCATAAGATGACAAAAACAGTTTTACAACTTCTGCGCATAGCTGGAAGAATTTTTGCAATTTAATGTTATGGCATATTATAGGTAGTCAGCTAATTTTACTTGTTTATATTTTTAGCCTCGACCTCCTCGAGTTAAGCCAAAAATCATATGAAAGGGAGGGGTATATTCTTGTAACCTTAGGAGTTACGGTGTTAATTGGTATATCATGACTTTGACTCATACTATTGTTTCTAGCTAAAACAAAAAATTACTTAAAACTTGTTAAAAAAAACTCATTTGAAAGACAATAAATAGACCTTTCTAACAATGTATCAACAACCCTCTTGATTTATAGGTTGCCGAGCTGTGCTCGAATGAAGATAAAATCAATCCGTAAATTTTCTATTACTAAATTTTCACATTGAACTCAATTTTCTCTGAATTTTGCGTAATATTTACAACTTTACTTAGCATGAAAATTGTGATTTATTATTTGTCTTTGTAATGAAATCAAAATTATAATAATATCATTAAAAATAACAAAGTAAGTTGTACTTAAAAAATTCTACTAAATTGAAAACATTACAGTTAGAACAAAAATAAAAAAAAAACAAATTGTTTACGTATCGCGAGCAAGGCCACGTTGGGTTGCTATCATAATATAAATTAAAAAAAAAAACTAATTGGCCATTTAGCCCTTAAAAGGACTTTGACCAAGCATCTATTGATCAATTGCGTGTGTTATCAAATTTTTGAACCCAAATGACCATGAAATGGACCCATGAGTTGCATGCCGACTTTGAAGTGGCTTTAGTTTTAAACCAACAAACTGAAATGAAAAATTTATAAGATGAAAACCTTTGTTTTTTCATTCGAATAAAATATGTATATATAAAATATAGAAACTATAATAATAATCATGTAATTATATAAGCTTTTGGTAGGCTATGTCTTGCTAATCTAGTTTCTGAGCTAATTAGATAAATAGCAAAACTAGAACAACCACTGAAGACTACTAGTTTTTCCATTTTTTACATTGTTTATGATTTATTTTACCTTAATTTTTTAAATTTTGTCGGTCAATATTACGTTCACGCTTTGTTGCTGAAACCCATTAAAAGATATGGTCTGTAAAATAGAAAAAGAAAACACAATTTTAAAATTTTTAAGCACACAACCACCCACTTGTTGTTATTGGCTTTAATAATGCAAGCCATGTTGTTGCAGCAAATACAAGTAAAAAACATGTCGCCAACTTTAAATGCTAGACGTTGGATGCGCATCTATTGTTTTTGTATGTATGACGTAACGTATAATGCGCTTATATTAGGTGTGTTCGCGTACTTTTCTGGTAAAAAAATTAAAAAAGTCAAAAGTAATAAAATTGAGAAAGAATTAACTTCAACTTTAAAAAGTAAACGAACGCTTTCTGGTAAAATAATGAAAAATGTCAAATACGTCTGAGAAAATCTAAAAAAACTCAACTGCTACACACACAGCTACCATTTGACAGTTTTCATCTTTTTACAAGATGAAATTGTTCTTGTAAAATTTTTAAAAAACTTGAACGGAGAGAAAATGTGATTTCCTCTCTATTACCCAATTCTCTCAGTAAACGAACGCTTTTTAGGCACTTTCTAGTAAAAACTTTTGAAATATTTCGTTTGCATTCGACTACGCGAACAGACCTATTATGAACTTTAAAAATATGCTTTAAAATATTTTGGACTTATTTGACAAAAGTTATTTTTTCTTTTACAAAAAACTCAGCTGCTTTGAATTATATTTAATTTTACAAAGTCGGTGCTATAGAATAATGACCATTGAGCAAATTAAAACAATTTTTGACTTTAACTATATATTGAAAATTAAATAAAGTAGATACAATATTAGATTACAATATTACAATATTATTTGACAAAAGTTATTTTTTCTTTTACAAAAAACTCAGCTGCTTTGAATTATATTTAATTTTACAAAGTCGGTGCTATAGAATAATGACCATTGAGCAAATTAAAACAATTTTTGACTTTAACTATTTATTGAAAATTAAATAAAGTAGATACAATATTAGCAAAAATAAAAATTAATAAATAGGTCTGTTCGCGTAGTCGAATGCAAACAAAATATTTCAAAAGTTTTTACTAGAAAGTGCCTGAAAAGCGTTCGTTTACTGAGAGAATTGGGTAATAGAGAGGAAATCACATTCTCTCCGTTCAAGTTTTTTAAAGTTTTTACAAGAAGAATTGCATCTTGTAAAAAGATGAAAACTGTCAAATGGTAGCTGTGTGTGTGTAGCAGTTGAGTTTTTTTAAGATTTTCTCAGACGTATTTGACATTTTTTAATATTTTACCAGAAAGCGTTCGTTTACTTTTTAAAGTTTAAGTTAATTCTCTCTCAATTTTATTACTTTTGACTTTTTTCATTTTTTTACCAGAAAAGTACGCGAACAGACCTAATATTTCTTACTATGTGTGGGTTTTTGTCTTTTGAAACCATTTCTTTTCGGTAAGGTATCATTTTTATAAAATTTTTATCATGATCTTTATTTTTGAGTTCAATTTTCAAAAATTCTTAATAGTTTTTTGCTAAAGATACTATTTCAGTGTGAAATAAAGCACTTATATTTTCAACAATGTCCTAAAGAACATAAGTTAGAGGTTTAATCATTTCTAGCATTTCAATGCATTCAACTAAGTGCATAGATTTAATTCTTAAATAAACTTAACCGGGACTTTGTGCAGTAAAATGGATAGATATCTTTTAATATTATAAGCAGGCATTTTGCAGAATAATGAATTTACTCAATTATTGTCCTTGATTACTTCTGCAAATAAATTGGAATTTAATCTGCAAATACAGGAAAACGCTTCCAACGATACATTGTTTGTCAAATTATGATAAGTAGTTTAGAAGTTAGGCTAGTTTAGAAGTTAGGGCTTTAGTTGACTTTCTCTTCTCTAGTAGGCGTCAAATTCAATTCAATGTGACGTCATATAGCCTATAGCTAGCGGACGTTCAAAATGCTTGCAACGATACCTCTGTCAAATTATGATAAGTAGTTCAGAAATTAGGGGCTTAGTTGACTTTCTGTCCTCTAGAAGGCCCCATATAAAATTAAATGTGACGTCACATAAACTATAACCAGCGGACAATCAAAACACTTCCAGTGGTTCCTCATTCGTCAAATTATGATAAATAGTCTAGGAAATTGAGTGTAATTTTTCTTTGTTATTTTTTTTTTTTTGGTATTTTTAACACGGCATTTCTGTCATCAATGTTTTTATTTTATTTATTTTAATACCTGCATACATCTTAAATAATGTAGCGTCACTTGCAATGCATTTCTCGAGCAACCCCACACCCAACTTCCCCGAGTAAGTTCTTTAAATACGAAGGCCGTTTGATAGTTCCGTGAAAAATTAAACAAGAAATAATTTTTATTGCAAAAAAAAGTTTTATTTCTCAATATAATCTCCTTTTAGCTCGATACACTTCGTGCAACGTTCCTCTAATTTTTTGATTCCATCCGAAGAATGCGTTTTTTGAAATACGTTACGATCTGCGATCGGCCAACACGATATTGTGAATTTTAGGGACCATTTCTGGTGTGTTGACCTTATTTGGGAGTCCAGAACGTTTTTTTTTTTGGATTCGCCCTGAGGTATGAATCTGCCAAAGATACGTATACCCGACCTATACGAATGCATGATTTACATTCTAGATCCTGACCGGATCAGCCGGGACAGACAGAATGTACCTACGTACTAAACATACCCCCTATTGGCAATTAGGATTTTCCACTAAGCACATTAATTGGCTTTTCAGCGGAAATTAAAAATTTAATATATATCAAACGCGCATTTAAGTATATTTAATTCTATATAAATAAGCAACATTGAATTAAATTATAGTGATTATCAAGTTAAGGTACTCGAAAAACAATCCTGATTTCAAAAACAATCCAAAACACTATACTCATTTTAACTGGTTTGCGGCAATTGTCCAACGTAAGGACCTACGTGGAAATTAGATAAATCTCATATCCGCCAAATCAAAATCCCAATTAGTTGGATATGCATTTGGGCCAAAGCAGGCATAAACTTGTATGGAAAAGAGATATACTCTGGCACACCAATCCAGGTGATAGTGTGAGTTCAGTCTAATTTCAAATCAGGAAACCACGTGAGCACGTAAATCACAATTCGATTTAAAATTAAAATATGGAATAATAAAAAAGTAAGTTTTAAAAACGATTCATATTTGATGGTGCTTACTTAATAAAACATAATTTTGAGACAAAAAGGAGAAACACAACAATCTCAATTACCGATATTACATTGTTATAAAACTGCGTTAGGTATAATAGGATGAAGTTAAATTGATTTAATTATTTAAATGTAATATAATTATCCGTTTTAAGACGTCTACCGAGTCAGAAAAATTAATCATGTTGAAGTTATCATTGAAATCACTGGACATACATCGTAAAGATTCATGAAGAGCGTAATTAGAACTGCACTGACTCAACTTGAAAAACAGAAAATGTCTAGTTCCTCTCCTTGGGATGGTAAAATTTAGAGCTGAGATGAGATATTCCGAATTAATCTCGCCACGAAGTAATTTATACAGAAACATGACATTAAGCATCATTCTTCTGCTTCTTAGGGAAGGTAGTAAAATAATTTTAAGGCGTATTTCATACGATGGAAGCATAGTATTGGGGTTCCAACGACTATGACGTAAAGAAAAAAGTAAAAACTGTTTTTGAACGGATTCTATTGCGTCGATGTAGACATTATATTGTCCCTGCAGTGTAAGACTAATCAGCAGTAAAAATGATTAGTCTTTATACTAGTTAAAACAAACTAGTTTATATTTTGTCACAATTTACTCGTTGCAAAAATAGTTTAAATTCAACTAGTTTATGTCATGTCACTATAAACCAGTTGTAAAACTAGCCAAAATCAAACTATATTACACTATTTTTAAACTATATTACATATTTTTAAAATCAACTGTGCTCTATGAACTTTAAAAAATTTACTTTTATATGAAATAATAAAACACTAGTAAATTTTACTTGCAATTTTTTTAATAGTCGCTTTAGTAGAAGCTCCAAATTCAGAAGATAAATTGCCGAATAAAGAACTGGTTGAATTATTGGTTCGTTATAAGTAGTTGTAAACTAATTAAAACATGACTATTTGCCAACCACTCAGGAAAGGTTAAACTAGAAACTAGTTTAAATTTGGCAATATATAATTTGTTGACAACTATTTACAACAAACTAGAATATAACTTATTATAATTATAAATACTATAAACTAGTTTTCATCTGTTCAGAATAAGACATTTGATATTTCCTATGACATCGCCATGTTAAAAATACTAGTTGGGTATATGAAAAAAAGATGATCTTGAATTAGTACTGCTCAGTTTTCAACTAGTATGCAGACTGGTTTTAAACTAGTTGGTTACACTGCAAAGTTGAGTTCCATATAACTGATGCATATTCAAGAATTGGCCTTACGAGAGAGGTATACAATAATTTAGTAGTAAAGGGTAGTATCACTGAATTCTTTAGCCCATCTTTTAATGAAACCAAGGACTCCACTTTCCTTATTTATCACCATATTAACGTGGAGATTGAAGCGAAGTTTTGAATCCATAATAACACCAAGATCGAGAAAACTGTAAACTATTTCTAAGTTAGAGTTATTTATAGTGTAATTTATGTTATTAGCAGATCTACGCGAGGATGTCATTTGCTTACATTTTTTTAAGTTGAGATTTAATATATTTAAGCTACACCAGTCCACAAATCTATTTAGATCAGATTGTAACAGATGTCGTTCTTCGGGTGATTTGTAACAAAGAAAAAGTTTCACGTCGTCAGCGTACATTAAGACATTACAGTGTTTTACTACCGAAGGAAGATCATTAATAAATAGTAAAAACAAAACCGATACAAGATGACTGCCCTGAGGAACGCCAGAAGTGACCGAAATACTTTTTGAGAGAGAAATCTTATATAAAACCTTTTGAGTTTATTTACGAATTTATCCAATTTAATAATATGGCAGGAAACCCAATAAGGTGGAGTTTTTTCAAAAGAAGATTATGATTAACACTGCCGAAGGCTTTGCTAAAGTCCGTATAAATAACATCAGTCTGCAGTCCCAAAGTAAAACCATTTATAACACACGTAGTAAACTCTAAGAGGTAGATCCACTCTTTGTTGTATTGGATCTACCCTTCAGAAAACATATTGAGAGACAGAAATGGTGGAAGACACGGAGTGGGTTAATCGATCAGTTATGATTTTCTCAAATAACTTAGGGATTGCACTTTATTTTGCAATACCTCGATAGTTAGAAACATCTATCTTGGAGCCAGATTTATGAAGGGGTATAATATAAGAATCCTTCCATATAATAGGAAAATAACCACTATGCATGGAAATATTAAAAATGTTTGCTAGAGGAGTACACAGGTTTGTAGCACATTGCTTTAAAATACAGCTTGGAATTTCATCAGGGCCGGTCGTTATAGAGGATTTTACTTGTCGAAGATAACACATAAGGGGTCGTCCATAAACTAGGGTCGTTCTCAGAAAGAAAAAGAAAAGGTTCAAGGTCGTGTCCTACCTGCGGCTTGTATTTCGTTTTTAAAACTTTTATGAATTGCCATAAGTTTGTATTATATCGTTTACAATAAATCGGAATAAAAAATACTATTTAAATAAATCAATTTTCAGAAAGCATTTACACAAAAACACAGAACTTGGTGCAGCTCGGGTGCAGCTCGGCCTTTAAGGGTACTCTGTCAAAGACCAGGTGAATTTCTTTGCGTTAGAAATGAGGATTCACCTGAATGGGTCGACATAGAATCCGATGAAAAATTCTATTTTGAAGAATCCTCAACAAAGCTACCAGCTTCTTCTATCCCAGTGATTGAGAGCATCGAATCTTGGATCGCAGATGAAATAGCTTTTACAGATGATATTAATTATTGATTTTTTTTTCCAATTGTTCCTTTAATGTATCTAGTCATACTAGTCACTAATACTAGTGAAAATTGTCAGAGATAGTCAAAATATATAATCATTCGAATGAATTAATTTCATATGTCACGTTACTTTATGGGGGAGGGGGAGGGGTTTTGAAAAGCACTACGAAAAGTAACACAGGGGGAGGGGGTAAAAAACCGGAAAATCAGTAACGTAGTTTATGGACGACCCCTAACAATATTTGGGTCTATTACAGGAGTTTCAAAAAAATTAAATGGTGGGAGAAAAGGATACACTGTGCTAGTATTAAATGGTATATCGGATTAACAGCCCTATTCTGGCAAATTAACAAATTGTTAACCAGTATTTTCAATATTTCTATGTGTTTATTGTAATTTTTTGAATTCAAAACAAAATTTGAAGCTCAAAAATAAGCAATTTTGATAAAAATTGTCAACTGCTTTTCAGTTATTGACAATTTCATTAACAAATTTTGATTTTTGAGCTTTAAATTTTGTTTTGAAAACAACAAACACATAGAAATATTCAAAATACTGGTTAACAATTTGTTAATTTGCCAGAATAGGGCTGTAAGTCTATTTAAAGAATTCTGCAAACATGTTATAAATTACATTGTCACAAGATGATTCTTCCTGATTGAATTTCATAAGAGGTGGAAAACTGGAGGCTTTACGTTTTGAGTTAACAAAACTATAGAAAAGTTTTGGATCATCTTTAAATTGAGATTTTATGTTAATTATATAAGCAGAATAGCATTGTTTATTTAATAGTTGCTATCTATAACGACAAGTAGAATAGGAAGCAAAGTTTAAACTAGAACCAGATATTTTATATTTTTTAAATTTTTTAGTGCCTTTAGATCATTTGTTAGCCAGGGTGGATTTAAAGGATTGGAGCAACACCTTTTTTTGGGACGGACAATAAGAAACACCTTTGTAGAGTATCATCGAAATCGAAACTGTTAATGAAAATATCGGAAAGTTTGGAGTTAAGATGGAGAGTTAATCGGTTTTTTGGATGAGATTCAGGGCTATTTCGGGGACGCGGCAAATGTGTAAAATTTACCGGTCTTGGATTGCTTTTAAATTAAAATTTGCATACAATTGTGTTTGGCGGCCAAAAGTTTACATCAACTATAGAATTAAATAAATTTTTAGGAACTGTTAATCTAAAAGAAGTAATCGATCTTACATTTGAATATTTGAATTTATGAACCGAAAGATGCAAGGAACACTTCAATTTTGATGTAATGAAAAATCTATATCAACCTCTGTTGGAACCGCAGATTAGCGAGAAACAAAGATTGATTTAGTTGGTGGAATTGCAATTAATGGCTTAGGTGGAACAGAAACCTGAGAAGGAAGAGGAACAACCTGGGAATCGACCAGAGTTGGTGAAAGAGAAACAGTTTGGGCATAAGACATGGCTGGCAATGAAGGTGGAGGTGCCAGCACTGGCAAAGGAGCAGAAATCGATATGTTTGCTGTATTCGAAGAAGAATTTAAAATAGGTGGAGGGGCTGTTATACCACAAATGTCCATGTCATCAGCAATGTTATGTACAGAAGAATGTAGATTTAGAGTTGAATCCGTTTTTTGCTTACTACGCAAAGACATGTGTTTTTTTCCCGCTTGGGTGAAGGAAGTGACTCTTCAATATATTTAAAATCGTCGAAAAGAGACTGGTATTTATATAATTTTTCAGAGCGCAAAGAAAGTTCCTTACTTATTTGGCGTCACTAGTGCTTGAACGACCGCATCGGAATTCAGTAAACCTCTTGTGAATGATTCCAATCGATGGTGCAGAGTCTCCATAGTATTTATCAAGCCTTTCCTTGATTTAGCTGATGGTTTTTTTGCGCAAAAAATAATGTTTGATGAGCACACGAAATCCACTTTTTTCTATCTTCGCCAAAATTCGAAAGATCGTCTGCTGTCAATGGCTGCCAAGCACAAACTAAGCATCGCAGCAAACTGAAATTTTGACAGTAGTCTATTAACAGATGGTAGCTGACAGGATCAGTGTTTCATTTGAAGTTAATACGCGGGAAAATTAAAAATTCATTAACTTCTCAAATTGCCCTCATATTAAGTATACAGATTCTGCTTTGCAATATGGATTCAGTTTGTCGGGAAATCGTTGTTGTAAGGCCACCAATCTAAATACATTTTTAATTAATTTCGTCTTTGTAACATATATTGTCGAAATTCTTAATTAAAAAATCAACAAGTTATAATATTTATTATGTTGTCGTTTTGATTTTCGAGTTATTGGTGCATTTCATTTGACCTCTTAGCACATATAATTATTTGTGTAGTAAATTGTTTTATTCTTTTCTGACCACGGTTCAAACCCCAGCTCAGATAGAATGTGTTTTCAATTGAATAAATATTTCTATTCAGCCGCCACCTCTCTGCAGACAATGACAAGCTTGAGAGAGTAAAAATTGCCATGTAAAGTTTCTTGAGAACATAAGACGTTCGGAGTTGACATAAAATTCGTAGGTTCAGTTTAATGGCACTCACAATACAATTAATCAATAGAAGCTCATTCAAAGTCTTTCTTAGGGCTAAATGGTGATTTATTTATATAATTATATAAATTCTTAACTTAAAATTTAAAAAAAAATACTCACGAAAATATATACAAGTAAAAATGTTCTTAACAACTATAATTACAAAAATAAATAAAGGGAGTTTTTTATAGAGTAATTACTCTTGTATTATAATACAAGTTTAAATCATAATAAAACATAGTAATATATTTTAAATATCAATGAAACGGACTTTATTGGATAGAAAATTTTATGACATTAATGTTAAAATATGACTTCGGCCATGTGGCCGCCACGGCTGGCGCGTACAAGGCTCTATCTGGAACACTAATTTTCACAAACTTTGCGCAGCATTTGCGGCCGTATCTCGCCGTATCTCGTATAACTCTTCGAATGTTGATTTCCAGGTGTTCAATTGTTTGTAGTTTATCGACGTAGACAAGTGACTTTACATAACCCCAAAGAAAATAATCCAATGGGGTTAAATCACATGATCTTGGGGGCCAATTAATTGGGCCATTTCGTGAAATTATTTTTTCGTCAAAAGTTTGCTTGAGTAAATCAATTGTAGCGCCCGCTGTGTGGCATGTGGCTCCGTTTTGTTGGAACCACATATCAGCAAGATTAATGCCAGCTAATTGAGGTACGAAAAAACTACGAATCATGTTCCTATACCGTTCACCATTGACAGTTACATTCTGACCATCATCGTTTTTTAAGACATATGGGCCAATGACTCCGCCAGCCCATAAAGCGTACCAAATAGTAATTTTCTGTGGATATAATGGTGTTTCGACAAAAACTTGTGGATTCTCCTCACTCCAAATACCACAATTCTGTTTATTTACGTACCCATTCAACCAAAAATGGCCTTCATCGGAAAATAAAAGTTTCCATGGAAATTCAAAATCAATATCAATTTGCTTCAGCCCATTCTTCGAATTGGCGGCGCATACGATGGTCATTAGGCTTTAATTCCAACACAAGTTGAATCTTGAAAGGTTTTAAGCCAAGATCTTTTCGTAAAATCTTCCTTAAAGAGAAAGGACACAACCCCAGTTGCTCAGAACGAAGACGAATTGATTGATTAGGATCATCTTCAATGCTTTCCTTTACAGCAGCTACAGATTCTTCAGTGCGCACTGTTCGGCGTCTCACGGGATGCACATTATCAGTAACAGTAAATGTGGTCCGAAAACGATCTATTGTGCTTCGAATTAGCAGCTCTAAAGGACGATTATGTACGCCATTAAATGGACGAAGTGCACGATAAGTTTGACGAACAGAACCATTATTTTGAGCAAAAATTTCCACAATTTGTTCGAGTTGTTCCGCTGTAAGCCAATCCATAATGAAATGTCAAAGCAAACTAAACAAAAAACAACTATCAACTGTTAAATGGGTGGTCAAATAAAGCAATGATGCGAAATCAAAGTTGTATCACTCTATAATAAACACCCTTACTTCGGTCACAATTCAATTAACATCTACTGTATTTAGGTTCGTTCACGGTGTATGGAATTTGCAAAGAGAATTTTTGCTAGAGTTTTAAGAACTCACACCAAGGCATATCTTAAAAATAAAATCTTTTATTTTTGATAAGATTTGAGCTTTGAATACTTTATCAATCTTAAGCTGAATCACGTGTTAAATTTGCACTTCAAAATACTTGCTTATTTGCAAGTTTAAACACAGTTTTAGTTATTTATCCGGTAGGAGTTATCCTCAATATTTTTTTTTTATATCGTTGCAACAATGACTAATTCGGTAACAGTTGTTTGTATACCAAAATACTAATAACGAAAAAAATAACAAAAAAGAGAAACCAGTTACGAAATGTTGTGGTTAAGTTATTTCCAACATTGTGCCAAGCTACTTGATGATGTATATAATAGCTTCGTGAAGTGTTGTTATTTTTTTTAGTTACTAAAGTTGTAAAATTGCGGTCTTTGTAGCTGTTTTTATAGCTATTGTTTCTATTGTTGTTGAAGTCTTGCTACATGCATCGTGGGTGCAAAATAACGTGCACTTAGGTTGCAGCTATACCTAGACTAGCTTTATGTAAAAATTTTCCATTCAATGAAGTGTCTATAAGTCGATAATAGAGGAAATCATTAAATTTGATTAACATAAGTGCCAAATTTAAAACTTTATTCATCATGAAAAAAATATCGGTCAGTTTCGTAGGCATTCTTGAATTGTGCAATTTAAAGTGTTAACCACGGGGTCATTAAATTTTATTTTTTCCGAAATACTCTTTTAAGCAAGACACCAAATAAGACCAAGTAGTTACTTTTTTGCCTATTGCTATAATTTTTCTAACTACTGTACAGAGGAGTGTATTTTTAACAATACAGAAACTGCTTAAATTACGTCTTGGCTCAACGGAAATAACAGAAATAACTCACATACACATACTCCTCCCCCCCTCTCCTACCCACACCCTATAATTTTCTTCAACATATTACAAAAGAAGCTATTCCTAAACAAAAGCCTAAGGTGCTACCGCTACTGTTTCTTTGTCTGTAACCATAAAAAGCTACTTAGAAGCCATAATTTTAATCGTTGTGACTTTCAATAAAAGCTCTCGATAACATGATGAATGGGTTGGTTGAGCTGTGCCAATATTTACCATTATTAAAGCACGTTATTAAAATTCAAAACACATTCGTGTTTTAAGCCGCGCTCCATCGGAAGCAGTCAATTTACGTGCAGAGTACGCACTTTGACGCATTAGCTTAGAACAGTGTACGCCTTCTTTCCTTCTCTTGTTATCGAAATGCAGCAGTACTTTTTCACATATTTGTTTACTGTTGTTTACATATTTTACCTTTACTTGTTTAGTCTTTTTTATACTTAACGTACGTGACACGCAAAATTTGATTTACATTCTTTCTTTGCTGTATTCTTTTAAGTACATAACATATTAAAATGCGCTCTTTTGACTTATCTCCCAAGAATTCACCAAGAGCACAACTTGTACAAATAACACGAATTGAAATGATAACATTTTTGCACGGCTATTAATGAATAACCAGAGAACCGAAGTGGTTTCCATTAATCATGTCTAAACTTTGGGTGTATGGTTTTAATCTTTATCGCGAGTTAATAAAGTACGTGCATTCAATAGGTTTACAACAGTTGGAGAAATAAATACTTTTTTGCTAGGATGCATTTTATTTGTATCGGCTGTTTTTAAGACCAGCATATCACTTTGTACTTAATATTAACCACATTCCAGCAAACGTTTTCATATCGTAATGACGTGGTACAAGTGATAATTTGTATCGTTATTTATTTACAATGCAATAAAGTTTCGATAGCGAGATAAAAAAGTACCCCTATTTTCGACAAAAAAGTACCCCTATTTTTCGCTAACCTATCGTTAGCGATATCGAGATTAAGGGAGGTTTTAGACAAAACATTTCTTAAAAATTGAATTTTTTTTAATTGATTGTTGTTTTACAACTATTCAAAAAAATGTACAAAAGTTTCAAATCAATCCCGCTTTTAATACGGATTCGATATCGCTTTAAACCCTTTAACTAGCCAGAGTAACTTTAAACGCGTTTTTCTCGAAATATACTTTCTCAAAACGGGCCACACTACTGCAAGCAAACTTATTGACCAATTTTAGCTTTTTTTTTATCTGTTTGTAATGTAATTCTACACATCTTTAATCAAAATGAGCGTATTTCGAAAATTTGACTAGTTTTACACGCACCGGATATGGTCAAAAATAACGTAAATTTTTTGACTTTTTTTTCACGCTTCATAATTATCTTAATTTTCCATATTTTCATTCCATTTTGGTAAAAGATATGCATCCTTGAGTTCTGTTGTTTGTTTTTTTTTTCAGGCGATCTAAAGCCGAGCTATAATGTGGTCCGAAGCACACCAACCTTAGCGCCATCTTTATGCATAAAAATATATGTTAAAATAAAGAATAAACTTTTTTTTGCTTTATCTGATGATGTTAAATTAACACGAAAATGAAATTTTTTGTATATACAGAGTTGTGCAAAAGCAACCAAAATTGAAGTAGCAAACTTTTTCATATATTTTATTGTCTAACTTCTTTTCTCAAAATTTAAATAATAATATTTACTTAATCATGTATTGCGCTCAATAAAGCATCAAAAGAAATGAAGTAAAAAATACCGGTACTTTAGCAATGAGAGTAGAGTAGAAAGTAGCAAACTTTTTCATTTTTTTTTATTGTCTAACTTCTTTTCTCAAAATTTAAATAGTAATATTTACTTAATCATGTATTGCGCTCAATAAAGCATCAAAAGAAATGCGGTAAAAAATACCGGTACTTCAGCAATGACAGTAGTTTATGGAAAGAGAGATTTTTGACTGTGCATAACAAAAGCAACTTACTTGAGTCAAATAGTTTTGGCTCCGATTAACGGTAAATGTCGGTTATATTTTTAATTTTTTGCTTAGTGGTTTAGACTAAAAGCAGTCATTCGCAAAGAAATCTTTATGTGAAAAAGACATTTAAAATTACCAAAATGGCATGGCGCTTGATAAATACACAGACTCCTTTAAGCAGCAAATAATTGATAAGTATAAATCAGGAGCATCACAAATTTCTTTATCAAAATAGTGCAAAATAAATAAATCTATAATTTCATGTCTTATAAAAAATTTTGAGACTGAACAAACTGTGAAAACTCTTCACTTGGGTGGTCCGAGGCATGAAGAACACAGAGAGAGGACCGACAAATACACCTAGCTTTTCAAAAATATATATTTTTATCATCTCAGTGTATTGTTAATCAACTATTCGCCGACGTGCTTTGGAAGCTGACTTAAGAAGTTACAGACCAGCGAAGAAGCCCATTGCTTACCAAATAGCATTTTAAACGAAGATTTGCTTTTGAGACAAAATCTCTTTTGGCTTAAATCAATAAGAATTTCTATATTCCAGATAAAATTTTGCAAGAACTGACTTAAATTTAAACAGTCCTTTTTAGTGCCTAGCCCAAATTTAATCTCTTTGGCCACAGTAGTTACGTTGGCGAAAAAGTGAGCGTCTTAATCTTTTAAACTGTCAAGTCACAGTTTAGCATGGATGCAGCTCGGCCATGATCTAGGCTTGTTTTTCTGGATTTGAACAATGTCTGCTTCATGAAATTTCATAAACAATGCGACTTATTTATTTATAAAGATATATAAGATACAGTCATGTTGCTCTTTGTTGAGCGAGAAATGCCAACCACGTTGGTATTTCGCATGACATCAACCCTAAGCACACCGCAAAGATCGTTAAGGAGTTTATTTGTGCAAAAGGGATTCAGGTATTTGATTGGCCAGCCGAATCGCCTTATCTGAACCCCATAAAAAAAATTATTTGGAATCCTAAAGCGATGAGTCAGTGGGTAAAGCTTTTCTAATAAATCTGCACGCTTTGAGGCACTGACACAGCAATGGCGAAGCTTCAATGCCATGCAGATGTGTTGCAGTTACTTACTGCATTATTCTGTATCACGAAGAAGCACACTAACGATGAGAAAGAAACGAGAAGCAATACAATTTTGTATAGCAAAATGTATTGCTTACCGTGTCTTTCTCATCGTTGGTGTGCTTGTTCGTGATACAGAATAATGCAGTTAATAATAATAAAGGTTATTTTACCAAATATTTTTTGTATTTTCTGTATTTTCAATCAAATTAAATTTCTTAAGTTTAAGTTGCTTTAGTTATGCACAGTAAGTCGTATCAGAAAATTAAGATCGTATTCTAAAAGTTCTCAAAAGTTGCATGGGGTTGCATTATGTCTTCCTGTTCCGCAAGGACAAAGTTAATTTCTGAGAAAATCAGTAAAAAATAACGATCTAAAAATGCTTTCATTTTTGTAAGAAAAACTACATATGTCTTAAATCAAAAGTAAATAAAGACATTGACTAACAATATTTTGGCAAACACGATGCCACTCTTGGTTTTTACCTACAGTGTCCTGTGTGAAGGATGTGCGAATCTAAAGGTTCACTCGAGATAGCACAGAACTTGTAATTGCACTTAATTTGATTGTCTAAATTTTGGGGATATTAATTATTTTGGTGATATTAAGTCTATGTTTATTTTTGATTTAAGACTTATGTAGTTTTTTTTTACAAAAATCTAATACTTTTGAGATCTCTATTTTTTACTTTTTTTCTCAAAAAAAAAAAAACTTTGTCCTTGCGAGAGAGGAAGATATCCTTTTTTTTCTTAACATTTTGCTGGGTGATCTTTTTTCCGTACACCTTTTTCTTCGAATTGTTTTTGCTTGTGTCTGTTACACTAAGAGAATATAAAATTAAAAATATTTCTTAGATTGTAGTGAGAATCGAACTCACAACCCTTCGATTGATAGTCCTATTCGAGTGATCCAACATTCATTGTTCAATTTTTGGTTTGTTCAATATTAAGTATTAACTGAAGATATGTTGCACCAGATAGCATCTTAATATGTAAAAGGTAAGCACGCTACTCCGTGTCCAATAACTGTTCAGCCTGAAAGTATACACATCTTAATACATAAAAGGCAAGCTGCTGCTCCGCACATAGTATTTCTCAAATTGCAATTATTTTTTGACAGTAAAGTAATTTTACAAGACACACTGTTCTCAAAAATGTTCAGCCAGAAAGCATGCACAGAAAATGTTTTTGATACTTATCAGTGACAATATCGGGTTTTTACAGTAGTACGTTTTTGATCTAACTACCTCTTTTTTTTCATCCTTTTATAAAAAAAATATGACGAATTTAATGAAATTCTTTTGAGTCGATTGTACCAAAAAATATAATTGTATCAGCTGAAAAACGACATCTGTGTTGCTACGTACACACTGAAAGTTGCAAGGCCAGTTTGTAAGGCGACATCTGAGTTGCTACGTATTGAAAAGGATTGTTATCAATCTCGAATTTTAGCACTTTTGCACTTGAATTAATTTTTCAACACTGCTACAATTTGTAAAGTATTATTTAAAATGGTAAATTTGTATTTTGCAAAAATCAAGTAGAAAAAATCAAGCTTTAAAAAGAGAAAAAGTGCTTTCAGCAAAAGGCTCCAAAAAGGAAGTGTGCGAAGGGCCTGCCGTGGGACAGGCTTTTATACTAGTAAATAAATAAAATCATATGGTTTTGTTTTCCTAATTCCTTTATGCACTTTCTAATTGCTGTAAAATCAGTAAATAAATTATTGTCAGTGCATTTTTGAAGCGAAGTTTTTTTAGCCTCGTTTTATGATTTGCTTGAGTGAAATATTAAAAACGACACTTTTTTCCATACACCTTTTTCTTAAAATTGTTGTCGCTTTTTGCGTCTGTTACACCAAGAGAATATTAAATTAAAATATTTCTTTGTATGCCATGAGAATCGAATTTGTAACCCTTCGATTGATAGTCCTATACACCACCAACTGATCGAATATTCTTTGTTGCGGTGGTTGGTTTATTCAATATTAAGTATTAGCTGAAGATATGTTGCACCAGATAACAATCTTAATACATACAAGACAAGCATACTGCTCTGCATCTTTATCGCTCAAACTGTCCTGAAAAATGTTCAGCCTGAAAGTATGCTCATCTTAATATATAAAAGTCATTGCCATTGATACAGTGCTTTTACAACATGTCCTCCAAAATGTTCAGCCTGAAGTTATACAAATACTTACAAATTATTTTATGCTAAACGCGAGCAGGCTTCATTGAACTGGGCGAAACTTATCACAAGGTGTCAATTGTTTGAATGTTCACAGGCTCTAAAACAATGCCTTTTTGATAATTATAATTTACGAATGAAATATGTTTGCTATTTCAGATATCAAAACCAACAATTCCATTAACAAATTTTCATAATAATAATTCAAAATAATTACGAAAATAATTCAAAATTAAGTAACAAGTAATCAAATAAAATAATAATGTAATATAATAGAATGTACTGGTGTATATATAAACGTGTATTTTTAAGTACACTTTTTGATATACAAAATTTTTGAACTTAAAAAGGCTTATATTAAAAAACCATTTCATCAATTATCAAATCTATTAAAATGCGAAAAAGCTTCGCTTCACTCGTATGTCCAATGACGCATATGCTATTTTTTAAATTTGTGTTTTAATGAATATAAAAAAATTATACACGTATTTTAGTAAAAAACGAAAAAGTTTCAGGGTATAATTTACTATGCCTTTTATGGTTGCTTTTGGTACGCACAACACTGTAGGTATAATAAATTTTTTCGGAAAACATCTGCTAAAATATGCCTTAATTTTAACCGCTTTTGTCTAAAACCACCCTTAGGTATGAATAACGATTACGTTTGAATTTATCTTTTAAAAAAAAAAAAAAATATATGCAATTTTACAAGAGACAGAGTTAACGGTCCCTGCTTTTAATACAGCTCAATGCCATTATTTTAAAATTTTGGCATTTCGGGATCCCGAAAAATCCCGGTACAATAAATGTGCAATCCCGAGATTCCGCGATTTGCCAAAACCCTTGCCCTAGTTAACACACGTATCGAAATTTTGTACAAGAGTTGGAATTTGTTTCTTAAGTAAAGTAATTACATGAATTATTAATTAACACTGATTATATCAGCTACCATTGTATATACTATATATTTTATTATACAATGAATTTATGTTATTTTTTACAATCAATAAATTTAACGCGACGTTGCTTTTTAACTATAATAAAACATTTGACATATTTTTTCACAAGTTTAAGTATGTGCTTTAGTTTAACGATTTTTCAAAACCTGCTTCGTATTTCAACGATCGATTTTGAAAACTTGTCCAAAATCAAAATTTTCTAAAGATTTTGTAAAATTTCTTAAATCGAGCCTTAATTGCTTGGGCGATCTATCTTCCAACTATCGCTGGAGTGAGCAAACAAAGATTTTGAAAATGTTTCTTGAATCGCGCGTTCATCTCTTAGGCGATTGAAAAACGATCCATCTTCCAAAGAAGCAATTAAGAAGCAAGCAGAGACTATAAATACTTATAGACATTGCATGTGAAAGCTCCGGTACGGAATGAAAAATTTGCACGTACAAGACAAGAGACCCGACGAGTAAATAACCTAGCGAGTAATCGCTTGCATGGATTTGTGTTGCTAGCACAACATGTATAAGTTGCTTAAAGTTTTGTTTATGTTGCTAGAATTTATAAAAGAACAGCAATGATGCAGAAAACCACTGCTTATACATATATTTTTTAGATTTCTGAGTAGAGCAGCCTGACTTTGTTTACATTTTTTTGGCTTGATTTGTTGTTGCTGCATTGGACTTTTTTTGTTACGCTAGGATTTTGTTCACGTTTTGGAAGCATTTCGTTGATCGTCAGATATAAATCATATTTTTGCGATTTTGTCTATCTAAAGCAAAGACGTTTTAGATAAATCGCTATATCTTTTTTATTTCTGATCGGATTCCAATGCTCCAAAGAACAAAATTTTAGAAAATTTATCAATCTTCTAAATGACATTAAAATTCAATTTTAAAAAAATGAATTCCATTACTTATTGAATTCATTTTAAACAGATTTAAAAGTAAAACTCTAATCTGCTGCACAGAGTTAAATCCACTCATATCTTTAAATTGTATTTTTTAAAGAAAATGCCATCAATTTCGTTTTCTTGTTTTTATTTCTTTGTAATTTAAATTGATATTCGGCTAATTTGTTAAAAAAAGTATATATTTATCTATTTGAAGCAAGGCGGTTTAGATTAATCGCTATATCTTTTTTGTTTCTAATCGGATTCAAATGCACCAAAGGACAACATTTTAGAAAATTGATCAATGTCTTAAATGGCATCAAAAATAAATTATAACAAAATTAAACCAATTATTTATTAACTATTCTTACCTTTATCCTTTCAAATTACATCAAAATAAATTTTTGCAAAAATTAATCGATTTCTTTATTTACTATTTTTACCTTTATCCATTCAAATAATATCAAAATTAAATTTTAACAGAATTAATCCAATTATTTATTAACTATTTTAAATATATTTAAAACAAAAACTCCAATAATAACTTTTAATTGATTTTTTTTAAGAAAAGACCATGCATTTTATTTTCTTGTTTTATTTATTTAGAATTAAATTATGATTTGTCTAATTTGTTGTTAAGAAAAAAATAAAAAGTAGTATTCTATTGCCACGCAGGACAATCGGCAGCTACACGAATTCCCTTATGTTTATCTTGTTGCTTTGCCTATTTTGTAGCATCTTCCAATTGGAGACTTATTTTTTTTTACATTTGATTAAATTGCGATTCGGCAATTTATATTATCAAAAAAATATTATTTTTTTAAAGCAAGATGTAGGCTTATTAACAGGTTGTAAGCTCTAATTTTTGTATTAAATAGTGAAAAAGGAATACATATATGAAAACCAAAAAACTGAAATGCTTTTAAGGGCCATTTTGTTCACAAAGGGTATAAATATGATTTAATTCGGGGATAACTATCTCTAGGTTAATTTTATACCAAGCGTATAAATCGGGAGATAAAAAAGTGGGTTTGTTCACATTTTATCCCAGCTTTATGCTTAGAGCATAAATTCGCTCTCAGTTTATCTCGATTTCCATTGGAATGTTAGAGTGTTGCTCATTAATTAAAAAATGTGTGGGGATTTTTGGTTTATTTTTGCGAATTTGGGGGTTGGAGTGAACACTAGGTAAAAATGGATCGCTAATTTTGCATCTGATGTCAGAATTTCAAAATTCTGAAATTTTTCTACACAGGGCTGCCAACTAAACATTTTTTTAAGAATTTTAAACATGAAGAAACAGTATGGGGGTTACTTCTTTCGAATCTGGTGTCAGAATTTTAAAATTCAAGATGGTGGATAAAGTTGCCACCTAATTTCTTGTTTATTTATGCAAAATAAATTTCTCTGGGAGAAACACTAGGTAAAATTGGGTCGCTGATTCCGAATCCGTTGTCAGAATTTCAAAACTCGAAAATTTTTCTACACGTAGGGGTGCCACCTAAAAATGTTTTATTTTAAGAATTTTCAACATGAGGAAAGAGTATTGGGGGCCGCTGAGTTCGAATCTGAAGTCAGAAATTTAAAATTCAAGATGGTGTATAGGGTTGCCACCTTAATTTTTTGTATTTTTATGAATTCGGGGCTGGCAAAAAAAAAAATGGTACACCAAAAATGGGTCGCTGAATACAAATTCATGGTCAGAATTTCAAAATGATAAAGTTTTGAAATAATAGGGTTGCCACCTAATAATATGTATTTTTTAGAATTTTAAAAATAATTTAACAGCATTAGGGAGCCACTGATTTCGAATCTGAAGTCAGAACTATAAAATGCAAAATGGTGTATAGGGTTGCCACCTTAATTTTTTGTATTTTTATGAATTCGGGGCTGGCAAAAAGAAAATGGTACACCAAAAATGGGTCGCTGAATACAAATTCATGGTCAGAATTTCAAAATGATAAAGTTTTGAAATAATAGGGTTGCCACCTAATAATATGTATTTTTTAGAATTTTAAACATCATTTAACAGTATTAGGGAGTCACTGATTTCGAATCTGAAGTCAGAATTTTAAAAATCAAGATGGCGGATAGGGCTGCCACCATAATTTTTTGTATTTTTATGAATTCGGGGCTGGCAAAAAAAATGGTACATCAAAAATGGGTCGCTGAATACGAATCCACGGTCAGAATTTCAAAATTATAAAGTTTTGAAATAAGAGGGTTGCCACCTAATAATATGTATTTTCAAAAGTAAAAGCAACCCTATTATTTCAAAATTTTATAATTTTAATATTCTGACCGCGGATTCGGATTCAGCGACCCATTTTTGATGTACCATTTTTTTTGCCAGCCCCGAATTCATAAAAATACAAAAAATTATGGTGGCAGCCCTATCCGCCATCTTGATTTTTAAAATTCTGACTTCAGATTCGAAATCAGTGACTCCCTAATACTGTTAAATGATGTTTAAAATTCTAAAAAATACATATTATTAGGTGGCAACCCTATTATTTCAAAACTTTATCATTTTGAAATTCTGACCATGAATTTGTATTCAGCGACCCATTTTTGGTGTACCATTTTCTTTTTGCCAGCCCCGAATTCATAAAAATACAAAAAATTAAGGTGGCAACCCTATACACCATCTTGAATTTTAAAATTCTGACTTCAGATTCGAAATCAGTGACTCCCTAATACTGTTAAATGATGTTTAAAATTCTAAAAAATACATATTATTAGGTGGCAACCCTATTATTTCAAAACTTTATCATTTTGAAATTCTGGCCACGGATTCGGATTCAGCGACCCATTTTTGGTATACCATTTTTTTTTTTTGGCAGCCCCGAATTCGTAAAAATTTAAAATATTAAGGTGGCAACCCTATCCACCATCATGAATTTAAAAATTTTGAGTTCAGATTCGAAATCAGTAACCTCCCAATATTGTTCCCTCATGTTTAAAATTCTAAAAATAAAACATTTTTAGGTGGCAACCCTATGTGTAGAAAAATTTTCGAATTTTGAAATTCTGACAACGGATTCGGATTCAGCGACCCATTTTTACCCTTTAGTTCGCGCCAGCCCCGAATTCGTAAAAATAAAAATTAAGGTGGCAACCTTATCCAAATTTTAAAATTCTGACATCAGATTCGAAATCAGTGACCCCCAATACTGTTTCCATATGCTTAAAAGTCTGTATTTTCAATATTTTGACACCAAGTAAATAAAAAATATTAAAATGAGAGTGATGAGAGCGAATTAAAAATCTTATCTCACCAATTTTCACGAGTTAAATATTTCTGGGGTTAAGCTATCTCGCCACCATTTTTATCTCCAGTTTGAAGAGTTAAATGCTTAACTCGCTGTGAACAAATGAAAAACTGGAAAAATCATGGAATTAACTCGGGGATAAATTTATCTCTCTGTGAACAAAATGGCCCTAAGTCAGCAATATAACAATTTATAGTCTCTGCACAAAATCAACTTCTCTTTCAAACGTATTCCAAATGTTTGTAGGAATATATACAGAACATTTACACGGAGATAATTATTTTGCTAAAATCAAGCAAATGTTTTGCTTAAAAGCATATCAGCAAATTAATAACGGTGTGATTTCAGAAAAAGATTGCTTAATTGAATTTTACTTCTCAAGTTTTTAGGAAAAAGCAAAGTTATATTTAATTTAAGCAAATATTTCCTAAGTTATTATAAACTGGCAGCAAATTTATACTTAACTCTTTAGTAATTATACACTTTAATATCACATTTTTACTAAACTTAAGCAAATATTTTCTAGGTTATTATAAGCTCAAATAGCAAACTTTCACTAAATTCAAGCGAATTTCTTTCAAACGCACGAGCACACGTTTAGTCTTAATGAAGAAAATTAGGCAACGATTAATTTACAACTGCGATGGTCGAATGGATAGGCCCATGTACTTACACTCACGCGACCGAGGATCAAGTCTCCGGATAACGGTAATTTTTTAATTAAATTTTCTGTAAATAATTATTTCACTTAAAAAATGTGCTAGATTTCAGCAAAAACAAAAAAAAATTGTTATTCCAATTTATAATAACTTGGCAAATATTTGCTTGAATTAAGTAGAAATTTGCTTTTGCGGTTTATTATAACTTAGCAAAATTTTGCTTGAATTTAATCAAAATTTTGCCAAGTTATTTGAACTGGAATAGCAAATTTTGATTAGTTTTTGCTGAAATCTAGCATAGTTTTGAAGTGGATGAGATTCAAGCGCAAGTTTTACTTAACCACACTAAAAATTTAGCTAACAGTTTTCTCAGTGTACCAACATATTGCCAGTATAATTATGCATATATTTCTTTGAAGTGTGTTTAAAATAATAGCGCACTTTGTTTTATCAAATTAAAAAAAGCCCTTGGCCAAATAACATATGATATTGACCCATTATGCTTTAGTTTAAACCAAAAATTGGTAAATAAAAATGCATAGAAAACCACTCGAATATAATAATAATAATAATTCAAAACTAATGATGAAGACACACTTTTTTTGCCATTATTGAACATTATTTCAACAACATCTAATTGAATAAATTTTAAATCTTGCATCGCCTTGTATAAAAAAACCGGCTTTAATGCACTTTGCTATTTATGAGTACCAGCGTATACACAATAGTAGTTCTTAGCGCGTTTGATAAAATCGAAGAGATTCAAGAAAAAAAATCTCAAGATACGATAAATGCGATAAGTGCATCGCAGTTTAATTTGCATAGCGGCATAAAAAAATAATTTCTCATGAATGGCTTGAGGCTCAAGACATCCTTTCGAACAGGTCCACCGTGACCCACTAAACTGTAAAAAAAATATATCGGAGGCATGATCAACAAACGCCAGAAAGACTTGATTCTTTAGAGCCTGCGGAACAAGTTGTTGCATGAATTGAAAAGCAACAAAAAGAATTAATGCTCCTGTTGTACGAATGCAAAAACAAAAAAGGTAGGCAGCACAAAAGTTAAAGCAAAAGCCAAAAGTCGCTGCATGTTGCAGCCAGGCTATAACGATGACGATGGCTGTTAACATGAGTTAACAACACACACACATTCCACAAAACGTGTTCGTCGTCTGGAGCCGACAAGATGCAGTTACATACGTGGAGAAATTAAGTGAAGTTTTGGCAGTAGGTTTTTGGACTCGAATTTGCACCTTTTCCCCCATCAGATTGAGTTCATTCATTTAGAAAGCTAGAGATACGGCGGCAAGAGCAACAAATAACAGTTTTATCCAACTTGTTGACATTATGTAGTTATTTTCCATATATTAATCTGGCGCAGTGATAAAAACCGGCAAGTTTAATTGTGTTAAAAGCAGCACGAAAACGGAAACCAAACAAGCCAGTCAACTGCTCGATTTGTCTTACCAACAATTGAACAAATAAACTGTTATTTTTTTTTATAGTTAATTGACGTAATCGGCACAATGTTGATTTATTAACTCATTTATTAACCCTCACTCAAGAGGGAGAGGGGGAAACACATATCTTAGATATAGAGTGTTTTTATTTATATCCAGTTTCTTTTTTCCACCACATATGGAAGGTGAACATTTATTCACCTTGACAGTGAAATTTAATTTTTTCTTATTGCACAAACTGGCCAACATTGCCGCTCGTTAGCATGTGTGGCCTATGCAATGTATGCATTAAACTAAAACGCACACTCACAAACTCATTAACTTACACACACACATATTACACAAAGCAGACGCGTATGCAGGGGGATTTTAGGGTTAAACCCCCTTCCACAAATGAACTTATTTTAACGAGCACCGAGAGCAACTCTCAGCACAACATGGTAGCCGACAGATATGGTCACGACAAAGAGCTTTAAGAAAAAAATAAAAAAACTCAATTTAAAAAAATTATTGTGAGGAGACTTAAATTGTTTTACGTACATAATATAAAATAAATGCATCTTCTCGCTAGGTGGCATAAAAAAAGTTATCCTTTTCAGACGGTATCAAAATATTTTGGTCCCAATTTTTCGGAAACAAAAAATCAAAGTGGATATTAATTAGGGCGCTAGTAGCTAAAACCTTTGGAGGAACTTCGGGTATTATGGTATAGGAGGATAATGTGGTATAGGCTAATATCTCCGATTCCGCTAAACTTATTTTTCCGCAATCTTGCTTAAATTTGAGTAAACTAATAAAAAAGAGAATAGAGTTCAAGAAAATCAACGAAACCTAACACGTTTTCCATCAGTTAAAAAGAAAACATATGAAGGCGTTTGATCGACTTTTTTTTTGTTCCAAAGTCAGTGAATTTTTTTAAGGAAAAAAACGAGTTATTTATTATTGTGTAATTTCTGCATTTAAGGTAAGTGTTAGACTCTGATTAATTGGCGATACATTTTGATAATTCTCAACACTATTCAATTTAAAAATTTTTATACCTGATCGTATCAAATCGGCTTTTGTGGTATACATCTTGGCGGCTAATGTGGTATTATGATTATGCATGTGAAGGCATACTTAAATTTTTTTTTTAATACTTCTTAACTTGCGCATGAGCAATACTCTTTATTTTAAGATTCAACGATATCCAATGTAATGAGTTTATTAAGCAACCCTGTTGTCATTCTTTTTCCATTACTTTTTCTTATTTATTGAATTATAAACGTTTTCTTTTGTTAAATTTGAAAAATTTAATTCTAATAAATTTATGAATTAAAAACCCCTCAAAACAGTCCATATATATAAAATAAAATTTTTTTTAAAGATTTTTCAACACCAATTCACTCAAAAACAGTATACAACATTACACCTATGTTGTGTACCACAATACCCTCCAAATATTTGGTAAGGAGGTTTTTGGATTTTCTCAAACCTTTCCTAATAACTTTTTAATGGGTTATCATAAGATTCTTATTCTATGCTATTTTGTTACCAATACTTCAGGCATCCAAACTAATAACATTTGACAAAGAACACACTTATAGTTTTTTTCACAAATCGCAGAATACAAATATCTATACCACAATACCCGAAGTTCCTCTACTAAAAAGATTTATTTTAGCGACTTTTTAAAAAAGCTGTAATTTTCAGCCCTTTACTTTCCCTTAGCGGGGATCAATTGAAACCAAACTTTTTAATAGTGGTTAAGGTTGTAGCTGAGTCAAATTTTCTGAAGTGGGAAAAATAAAAATCAAGTTATTGAACTTTAACTTTTTTTATGGAACTTTGAAGAATAAGTGATTAAAAAGAATGTCTTAATATGTTTTTTTTTAAAAATTGAGTTTTTTGAAAAGTTATAAGCAAAGTAGTTTCTATGTAATTTTTTTTTAAATTGCGATATCTCGTAAATTATTGAGTGAAAGTTAATGAAATTTTGGTGGTAGAACTAGAAATAACTCACAATTTAGACGAAATAAAGTTTTCATTAAAATTTTAAAAATCCTTTATATATAATATATTTTTTAATAAACAAATTAACATTTTACCAACTTCTCCACTAGATAGAAAGTAGATTTTGTTCACAGTATTTATTATTCCCTAAAAACTGCTTAACACTTTTCCGAAAAAAATTTCAGTACAATTCATACACAAAAAAGTTAAAACTGTTTTAGTACCGTCAAATAGGCGTAAGTCTTACTATACGCGAGGCACATTAGCACGGTCAAGCATGTTTACTTACATAATTTGTTTATTACTAATTGTTTTTCGGTTTGAAACAACTTGCAGCGGTAAATCCAGTGTTAGACGCATTAGTAAAAATTGAGGCACTTGAGCACAATCAAGCGTCTTTATTCGAAATTGTTTTCTGTTTTGAAACAGCGTGCAGCGGTTAAATGTGTCAATTTCGAGATATTATTGTATTATTTATTTATTATAAAAATAAATCACTTAGTCACTTTAAGAAAAATTTAACGGGTGGTTCTTTTTTTAATGAAAGTAATAATAAGTTTGCGGGTTCATTCGAATTGTATGTATATATGTGGTGAGTGTAAAGTTAAACTTTTTCGAAATAAAAATGCAATTCAGTTCGAAAGTTTTGAAAAGAAAGAAAAAGGGACATTGGAGAAAAAAATGTAAAAGAAAAATTTGGATACAAGCAACTTTTTTCTGTTGATGATGCCATTACAAATGTTTTTATAGAAGTCACTAGCTTTCCTTTTTTTTATAACTTTATCTACGTTGGGGCACACATATTCTTCGTCCTTGTCTGAAAATATTTTCTTTATTGCTTCATCGAACTCTTCTACATTTTTGTCACCAAAGTCCTTATTTAAGCACTTACGTGTCATGATAAAAAGCGACAACTAACTGACAAACTTTTATTAATGCGTCTAACTCGAAATTGATACATATAATCGCTGACGCTGTTTCAAAACAGAAAACAATTTCGAATAAAGACGCTTGATTGTGCTCAAGTGCCTCAATTTTTACTAATGCGTCTAACACTGGATTTACCGCTGCAAGTTGTTTCAAACCGAAAAACAATTAGTAATAAACAAATTATGTAAGTAAAGATGCTTGACCGTGCTAATGTGCCTCGCGTATAGTACGACTTACGCCTATTTGACGGTACTAAAACAGTTTTAACTTCTTTGTGTATGAACTGTACTGAAATTTTTTTCGGAAAAGTGTTAAGCAGTTTTTAGGGAACAATACTGTGAACAAAATCTAGTTTCTATCTAGTGGAGAAGTTGGTCAAATGTTAATTTGTTTATTAAAAAATATATTATATATAAAGAATTTTTAAAATTTAAATGAAAACTTTATATCCTCTAAATTGTGAATTATTTCTAGTTCTACCACCAAAATTTCATTAACTTTTACTCAATAATTTACGAGATATCGCAATTTAAAAAAAATTACATAAAAACTACTTTGCTTATAACTTTTCAAGAAACTCAATTTTTTTAAAAAAAAATTAAGACATTCTTTTTAATCACTTATTCTTCAAAGTTCCATAAAAAAAAGTTAAAGTTGAATAACTTGATTTTTATTGTTCCCACTTCAGAAAATTTGACTCAGCTACAATTAACCTTATTAATATGCACTTTGATTTTTTTTTTTGTTTCCGATAAATTGGGACAAATCTTGAAATATATCACAGTTGCCGATATCTACCAAAAAAAAAAAACACAACTAGCTTTATAGAATTCCTTAAAGAGGGACATGTACAATGGCTCAACAAAATTTGAGCACTTCAACTATAAAAATTAATTTTAAAAAATTTTGATGACATTGAGACGTTAAATTAGATGCAATGGACTCTTAACATATCCTTCTTAAAGAATTTCAATAAAGTTTGGTTTTACTTTTTTTGGTCGATTTCGTCACACTATGTTATAATTCAAGAAAGAGAATATAAGAGAAAGTGAGTGGAAGTATTAAAGCCTTTTCACAAAAAAATATCAACGCTTGTTGAATTTGTATTGAAAATACATTAACACTTCACTTTTTACGCCATAACTTCTGAACCCTAGAAGAGCAGACTTTCATTTTATATCGTTGCAATTTTTTCAAAAGTTTTTTATTTTTCCCTTAAAAAAAACAAAATAACCTTTCTAATGATACCCAATTTATGAGAATCGCTTTTAAATTGACTGAGCAACGTTATCTTAAAATAGACCCTATTTTGTCATTCGCATTGCTGTGGGTCCGCGAAAAAAATATTAAAATCTCAAGCTCCTGATTTGGTTTTGGAAAATCTCAAACCAATCTAAGAACAAAATTTTAGCCAAATCAAAGATGGTCAGTGTAACTGATATTACACTTTAAGTGAAATAGGCGATATATTGAAAACAATTTGTTCTTACTTTGACGAAATTTGTTTAATGCACATTCTTATATTACATAATGTGGTTAAAAAATTGCTTGAAAAGTTTTTAAAATTTTTTATGAAAAAAACATGCATTGATATAAAAGGCATGGTGTTGAATTTTAAAACGTGATGATTTTTTCAGTGTATATTAGACTGGTCGCATCTTGTATGGGATTTTTTTTTAATTTAATTGTTTGCGCTGCTTAAAATATGAGGTTTGGTGTAAGAAATCATGTCCTTATTTTTCAGCTGAATCCGACGATGCCTAGTCATGCCTAGTGGGGCCCAAAGTTCCCCATATTATAAAAAAACATTTATTCAATCAGATATTCATAGTTATATTGAATAATGTGCTTCAAATATAAATTTAATTTATTAATGGTTTTGAAAGTTAATATAATGATAAACAAAATATATATGAATTTGATTATATTATTTTGAGTATATTTATTTGATTAATTTTATTGAGTTGATTAATTTATAAGAGAAGATTTGTTGTGAGAAGGATATAAATGACGATAGTGTTCAACAACTTGGAGTAAGTACTGCTTATCTTTCTCATCGTATGTTAACGATTTATTGTAATCCGTGATGAGTTTAATTGCTCTTTCTGCTGCATCATTCACAACATTCAAATGTTGACAGACAGCTTTTCCAGCGCAATAATCATCCCTCTGCTGCCATTGAGAAGGTTCCGATTCTAAAGATTTTGAATCTATGGCTAATCGAGAAAAAAATTTCTTTGTCAGTGGAGAAACGAAATCTGGTATATCTCTTGACGCGTAAGAGAAAATTTCATCCATATTGACAACATTCCTTTTCGAAATTGTTTCATTATTTCCGTGTATGTCATTGCCGATGTCGAGTTTTTGGACCATCATCTTTTTTATTTCCAACGGCACGCTTTCATCAAAAAATGCAAGGCCAACAGTTTCTTCTGACAAATACCACAAATGGTTTTTTATTTTTTGCAATAACGCGGTCGAAACTTCTTTATCAAAATAAGATACAACGTTTTGAATGAAATCAAGATCTAGTTTTGGCGCTTCTATAGCATTCACACATCGGAACCAATAAGGAACATATATGATAGTCAAAAATAAGCAAATGCTCCAAAGACTTTTGAATTCCGCTGCTGTCAAATTGAACTGTTCGCGAAATAGAAATATTTTGTAACAATAAATGCACTTTGACATGAAACGTGCATGCGATGTTGCACCAGGAAAACGAAATTGTGAAAAATCTGGTACACGCTCCCCAATAAAATGGAGTGTTAACTCAAGCAACTCTTTATAATCTGCACGCACGTAATGGAATTTTAACACATTTATACAAAAATTCTTCAAATAATCTACGTGCGATGTTGTTAAAATTCGTACCACTTCTTCGTCCAAAATTCCACTCTTGAAGGTGCTAGCTTCAATGTGTTTCCAATACTTGGCAAATCTGTCGAAGAGAAGAACTTCTGGCCCGGATGTTTTCCCAAAATTCATTTCAAATACAGATTTAACCAACAATTCACTAATATGGTGGCGACATGGAAGAAAAAGTAGTTTTCGTCCTAACTTTTGTTCGAGCATAAAAATTCTAAAATCGAGCATAAACTAATAAATATATAAAATTTGTTTTATATTAAATCTAAAAATATTAAGTCGTTAAATCTAAAAATGTTGTGATATAAAGAATTATTCGGTATAGCGAATGGGCCTAACATTATATCATTCGTTATACCGGGATTTGCCTGTACTTGAAAATTTTAATATGAACTTCGATTTTTTATTTCTTTTAATATTAATAAATTTTAGTTTAAATCTTTCGTTCGCATCATACTAAACTATTAAATAGCAAATACTTTAATCTATCTATACAATGTATAATTTCTTAGTATGTCCGGATGTTGGTATGTATATCCTATTCTTTCCGCAACTTTCTGAAGCCATCGGATGACATAGAAAGCTGAAATTTGGCATACTTAAAGTACTTTCTCTGCGGAAGATCGTAACGAAGCCAGAGTTTTGATTTTTGGTCTATGGGGCCGGCTTTTCAACTAGTATAACTATAAAGAACTGATTGAATAGATGTTTTTTTATAATATGGGGAACTTTGGGCCCCACTAGGCACGACTAGGCACCGTCGGATTGAGCTGAAAAATTAGGACATGATTTCTTACACCAAACCTCATATTTTAAGCAGCGGAAGCAATCAAATTAAAAAAAAATAATTGCGACCAGTCTAGTGTATATATTGATTTTGGCTATCATTTTATGCCCCATAGTTATTTGTACACAGTAAAAAATTTTAAGGAAAATTTTATCTTTTTTATAACATTTGTGTGGTATAAACTTTTTTTATTCCAAATAATTTATAAATTTATATTATAAATTAATATTATAAAAATAATAAAACAAATATAATTTAAAAATTTCATATGGATATCAAGTGTTAATCAAAATATATTCTGGTTCGAAAGAAAAAAAAATCACCGAAATCGGGAAATTTAAAAGTATAGTGGTTTCGATTAGTCTGACGAGAAAAATGGTTTGGAAAAATTTATAAGATTTGATGGTATAACTTTTAAAACATTTTTGGTTTGGATTTATATGTATACAAAATAGTTTAAAATTTATGCTCATATTTTTTACTGTGTAGGCACTGCTTGAATAAGACAAATCGACTTCTAACGTTTATCGAATCTCTTCGTTTTGCGATGCAATGATAAATCCATCAATAAGCCGATTCCTGAATATTGGTGCAATGTTGCCGGTTTTAGACGATTCAAGCGAACGCTCGTTTTCGTCATTTTGGAGACTCAAAATATACATAAGAAATAAAACTGATGAAGAAAGACTCAAAGGGCTAGCTCTTCCTTTTATTTAAACGAAGAAATTTTCACTTCCCCGAAATGAAAGGAGACTAGACATTATGATATAAATTATTTAATAAAAAAAACTGCAACAAGTCTAAATAAAACAAATTAAAACCCTCTTCCCCCCGAAATTTTTTCTGGGTACGCGCCTTACACAAAGTGATTAGGAAAATGGCAGAACGGGTTACAGTTAAAAATATTTAACGGAATTTAGTTCCACATAGCTTACAGGCCGGTTTTGTTAATGAATGCAACAACACCTTTTTTACAACCAACTCTTTTAGACCGGCTGAAGAGCGTGCGTTGAACTTGTTTCTGAAAAAAACAAACGCACTATTTCTTTTGGCATTGAAATGTTTAAAATGTGGAAGTGTTGACATGTGTATCTGCAAAACATAGTGAAGAAAACTAATGAAAAAGCGAACAAAAAATTACAAAACAAAAAGCATAGATGATTTTATGTTACAACAAAAACGACCCAATTTAACACTATATTGTTAAGAATACATACACGAAAATGTTTTCATAGTTTTAAGCAGGAATATATTCCTAAAAGAAGTATTCTAGTCCAGAGGACCAAATTTCGGACCTCTTTTGTCGGTCGATAAAAATAACCAATTAATATTTGTACTACCCATTTTTTATCAATAATTTATTCTTATTTTAAAAATCTACAAAAAAAGAATACAAATATTTTTAACGAAGTTACACGGTGTTGAAATAAAGGGGAGAAAAAATACCATGTCCCTTCCGGTCATCTGAAACATAAAAAAAGGTAGATTCTTTATCACTACAAATGTCATTTTAGCAGCTACCTAGAAAAAATTACCTACAAAAATTTTCCCGCAAATGCTGGCTACTCAAAAAAAAGGTAGTTTTTTTCTGTTAATTTTTAACTTTTCTGAACTTTTAAAATAAATATAATCAAAATTTTAATTTAGTTTTATTACCATAAAGGAATATATTAAGAATATTCATGTTAAGTTTTAAGAAAATTTGTTAATTAGAACTCGAGATCTTATGACAACACTTTTTTTAAAAAAAAAGTATGTGTGTGATAAAACTGTAGAAATTTTCAGGACAACGACTTTTTCATAAAACATCGTAACCTAAAAATGGGATAAAACAACTTGAGAATTAAAGTTTTTACTTTCCATGCAAATATCTCCAATGTTTTTAAATATATTTAATTTAACCCATTTCTTACGGACGCACAGTGTAAGATTTTGCACCATGGGTGATCAAAATTTTGTAACTTTTGAAAGGATGAAGATGTTTCGTTTGGTTTTTTGTATGTTGTTGGAAATCGATGTGGCTTTCAAAATTTTAAGAAAAATTTTTAGACTAGCGGCAGAAGGCTCAGTAGGGTTGCCCTAAACTTAGCGCAACAATTAAAATTTGTATCGTAGCCTTTTTATTGTATTCTAAGTGCATTAGTTCTAACCAATTTGCAAGTTTTAATAGTATAAACTATAATTTTATAAATTTTCTTAACCCTTTGGTACTCAATGTATCTTAAAAGACATAACTACCAAAATATTTATAAAGTTAAAAATAAGTTTAAAGTTTTCCCAAAAATGCAATATATATTATTTATTTATTTATAAAGTCTTTGGATTACACATCCTTACAGACTACTTAAAATTAAATTTTCTTAAATACTAATGTAAAAATAAATTTACAAGGAAGAAAATAAAAAAAAAATTAAATAAAAAATGTACAGTATGTATTCGCTGATATATGAAGACTAAGAAATAAAGATAAACATAAAGAGAATACTAATTAGATACGAAAAATAGTGTTAAGTTTATTCTTCAAAGATAATTTCGAGACAGAGAGATCTAAATTATTTTCAATAGACAATTCATTATACAAATATAAAGCCCGAATAATAGGCTCATTAAGAGCATACAGAGTTCTATGAATTTCGGAATGAAATAGCGAATAATTACGTAACGTTCTAGCCGGAATATTAAAATTTAAAAATTGCAATAGATGTTCACAGTCGATATGCCCCGAAAAAAAATCGTGAATAAATGTCAATGACTGAATTTTCCTTCTAGTTTTTAGTGTTTTTAATCCCAAAAGCAAAATACGAGCATCATATACTGGCAGAGGTTCTGCAAAATTTATGGAACGTAGCGCAAATAGAGGAAATGATTTCTGGATTTTCTCTAGGCGAGCACAACGAATTATGTAGAAAGGACTCCATATGAAGGCAGCATACTCTAACCGTGATCTTACAAATGAGTTATAGAGACTAATTAGGGTATGAGGGTCAGAAAATTCTGAGCAATTTCTACGCACAAAAGCAAGTAAAGAATATGATTTTGGAACAACATAATTAATGTGATTAACAAAAGTGAACTTAGTGTCAAAAATTATACCCAAGTCCTTAAAGGTATTGACTCTCTCAAGGGGAGTACCCTCGATGGAATACGAAAAATTTTAAAAATTATTACACTTAGAGTACGTTATCGAAAAGTACTTATTAGAATTTAATGGTAAAAAATTTAACAAGCTCCAAGAAAGTAGATTACTAAGATCACTCTGTAACAGAGCAGCTTCATTTAAATCAGAGATATGACTGAATAGCTTTAAGTCATCAGCGTATAGTAGAAATTTTGCAGATTGAAAACATTTACTAACATAATTTATAAACAATGAAAAGAGCAATGGTCCAAGAATACTCCCTTGTGGCACACCAGATGAAGCTATAAATTTATAGGATTTAACTCCCTCTATCTCCATACAAGACATTCTTTTATGAAGGTAAAACTGAATCCAATCCAAAAAATTTGAGTGGAAACCCAGGCAAGTTTGGCTAGTAAAACATTATGTGGAACCTTATCAAATGCCTTAGAAAAATCAGTATTAACAACGTCAACTTGATATCCAAGTTCAAATGATGAAATGCAAAATTTGGAGAAAACAGCTAAATTAGTGACAGTTGATCGCCCAGCAAAAAAACCATGCTGTTCAGGGCAAATGTGTCGCTTAGTTAGGAAGAATAGTCGATTCTTAATGACACTTTCAAAGAGTTTGGAAACGTTTGACAATTAAGAAATAGGTCTAAAATTTGCTACATCATTCTTGCTGCCTGCTTTGAAAACTGGTGTTATAGTGGCCATTTTCCAACTACAATATATATTAGAAATCGATATAGATCTTAAACCAAAAACAAGAAATTTTAGATTATTTAGGTATGACTTAGAAGTGTTGCCCAAAAACAACGAAATTTAATAAATATTTTTTTCGAATTTAACAGAAACCAAATAAATAAAAACCAAAGAGTATATATATAAAGAGTTACAGAAACAGAGAAATTGCTCTTTAAAATATTTTCAAGCATGTAAGGATTGGGTTCTGCCTGCGCGCTGCTACTGTTATGCTGCCGACGTTCTTGAGGTCTGTTTTGGGCAGAGCTGTTGTTAAATCTATGTGTGCACAAGCGAGCTAGGAACATGTTTGTTCTTTTTACCTTTTTCTTCCTATTAGAATTGCGATCATTTGGTATATTTAAGGACTTATGAATGAAATGAAACAAAGCAACTTTTCCTAAAACTTACCAATTTGCAGATATTCTTATGTTCTGTTTTGATTATAAAGTATGCCCAAAAATTGTCAGCTTTGTTTTGGCAGATTTTTGTATTCATCTATTTTTCAAAATTTCTAAATAGAAGATTTTTGATGCAATTCCATTTTATTTTCTAGATTTTCAGAATTTTATACTTATAGATTTGTAGATATCTTTATTTTGTATTTATATATTCATGAATGCCGAAAAGTGGTAAAAAAAGCAAATTTGGGTTATTTTTGTTTACATTTGTTTGCTAAATTTTTAAAAAGAAGATTTTAAAAGTTAATATAAAAAAATATCAATGCAATTACAATTATATTTTATTTCAGAATTTTACAATGAATTGTCCTAAATTATTCAGTTTTTGTAATATATGTACTAAGAACTAGTACCTACATAAATAAAAGATTTTTTTAATTGTCAATTTAAAGTTGTCTTACAATAAAATGTGCAGCCAAATTAACGCTATTTTATTCTATACACTAGCTGATATACCCAGTGTTACCGAGAAGTTGAATATATTTTAAATTTTAGCATATGTACACGTCTCGTTTTAATGTTTCGAAAAATGCCGAATAATGAAAGACATGTCCGCAAGTTACCAAATTTCAGCGTTTAAGTTACAAAGCCCTGAATTGCTTGAGATTTAATTTATGGTACCTTTTTCTGTTTGCGACTTCCCAAGAAATTACTCTTAAAGGCAAAACAATTTTTAAAAATTATAAAAACGACATATTAAAAAATTTAGTTCGTCACAAAAATCAAAGGGGGAAATATTGCATTTTTCTTAAAAGAAATAGAAAAACAAATTTTTATGTCAAACTGAAATAGTTTTTGCATAAGAGTGATACGACATATGAAAGAATATAAAAATGTAATTTTCGGTTTTAATTGTTTTTACAATAAAAACAACTTTTGTACCATTTTTTGGAAGAAAAATATATTTTTTGGACCTTTTTTTAAAAAAGATTAAAAATAAAAATCCTTAGGTAATGGAAATGATGCAGTAATTTTTTGCAAGTACTTTAATTGAACTTTTAGACAAAAGAAGATTAAATGATATATATTAAAACAGAACGAAGATATTTGCGTCGAATTTCAAAACTTTGAATTTGAATACTTTTTTGGCTTTTTAGATTATCTACAAAAATTCATTGTACTAAGGCAGTTTTCAAGGTATGAGAATGTTATTGGTGTCAAACAAACAGAAAATTTTTTTCTTTATTATCCTTAAGAAAATTAAAAAAGTTAATGTACTATAACATATATTAAATAAAAAATGCATATTGTAGGGTACTCATTATAGATAAACGAAAACAGTCCAGGAGGTGTTTATAGCCCTTTTGATAATCAAAACCTCTTTCATAGGTTATCCAAACGCATTTATAGTTTTTATGCTCATTATGCAACAAATAGTCACATAGTCAAAATAAACTAATTAAAATAAGAATAAAACGGTTTTATTTTAATAAATTTGCCGCACTTGGTTAAACAATTTTACAACTTCTTACCCGTTTTTCCAAAACGTCACATTCATAAAAGAGTTCACAGAAATTAAAATGTATAATTAGTAAGGATTAGTAAAAATAATTTAATTAATAGAAACATTTAATTTTGATTAAAAATAATAAATAAAAAACATGAATTTACTAAAACCAATTACATTTTTATTAAAAATAATCTACAGAAATAAAAGCAAAGATTTCTGTTTGTAAATAAAATCTGTTACTGTGAATCTGTTACACCCATTGAATTACGGACGTATTTTTTAAGAAATTTTTTAAGAAATTATGGGAACTATATTTTATTTCTCTCAAATATTTTCATTTTACACAAACTTCATAAATCATAAAACCCAAAAAATTACTTCAAAGATTGAGTTAGAACTTTTCATCGGGTCAGAATTCTGAAAAACAAATTAGGCTTCTAATTCACCAATCGTGAGAACTTTGCGAAAATTTAATAACCTATCAAATGTATATTCTATTGATTTTTCAGTCACTAAGACGATAATTTTTAATCAATTAAACTCAATTTATTAAAGTGTAATATCTATTTCTTTGCATGTACATTTTTTTAAGCATTTTTTTAAGGTTAACATACCATTGATTAAATAAATAAATAAATAACGATACATCGGTTTTCACTATTGTTGTTTAGACGATTCAACTCATGACACAGAATTTTACACGTAAACGCAAATTCAGTATATGACTTGTTAAGTTTTTTATAACGTATTAAAGTGATTCAATGAAATAATTGCTGAAATGTATTAATTCTTATTAATATGTCGAACCTCTCGGGGGGTTTGATCCCCCTAAAAACTCCCCTTGTCTACGGCCCTGCATGTAGTTCTTATTATTATAATAATAAGCTAGATACTTATTTGGAAGTTTGGAAGTTTTAAATTTAGTGGTGGAAGAATAAGGATTTCAGCGGAAATAGAATTAGTAAGTAAAAAACCTCCCAATATTTGAATTCAATTACTTAAAATATTTCATTTCATTCAATTATGTACTTAATAAATCCTGCAATCACTTAAAAAAAATTGTTACTTTTCTGCATTTCTTTTGCAGAAATCAAGTGCTGAATTTTTTTTAAGAAAATCACAATTATTTTAACATAATCTAGAATTCTGCATTTCGAACATCCGATGATTTAAAGTATCGCATGCTTGATCAGACATCAGCTGTATTAAAAAAAAAAAATCGCAAAAATTTCTATGAAATGTTGTGAAAATGTTTTCTTAAACAGGTTTAAAAAATTGTGCAATAATGTTCGCAACTTTGATCTTTTTTAAAAATAAAAAATTAATTCTAAATAAATAATTAATATTTAATTAATATTTAATTTAATTTAATAAGTTTTTGGAATTTGTAATTAAAATTTTAGAGTAAAAATTAAATTCAAATACAGTATTATGTTCGATATTGGTAAATTGAAAGAAAGCCGTTTTGCTTTATTTCATAAATATTTCTTTGAATCTACCAAATGATCGGATATAGAAAAGATAAAATTCTAAAATAATATATAATTAAAATATATTCATGAAATATAATTTCAATTGCATGAAAAATCTTCCTTGCTAGAAATGTAGCAAAAAAATGTAAATAAAACTCAGCCAAAAAAAGTTGAGAATCAAAACAGAACATTAGAATATCTGAAAATTGGTATATTCAAGGAAATGTTGCTTTGCTTCATTTCATTCATAATTCTTTAAATATACCAAATGATCGCAATTCTAATAGGAAGAAAAAGAACAAACATGTTCCCAGCTCGCTTGTGCACACATAGATTTAGCAACAGCTCTGCCCAAAACAGACTTCAAGAACGTCGGCAGCATAACAATAGCAGCGCGCCGGCAGAACCCAATCCTTACATGCTTGAAAATATTTTAAAGAGCAATTTCTCTGTTTCTGTAACTCTTTATATATACTCTCTTTGGCATTTACTATATATATGTGTTCCTGTTACTCCTACAAAGAGTAAAGGGCCGTTCGTAAATATGGTAAATATGGAGTTAATGCGCAGTTAGTACTCAGCGTGAACTTAGCATTATACTTGGATTACAAATTCAGACAACCAAAATACCCACAGAGTTTGAGCAGCGAATTCTCTGTATTAGAGTTCTCTGTACTAGAGTTTTATTAATGCAATATTGGATATAGACCAGAGGTCGGCAAAACTCAAACTGAGTGTGTGTTGGTGAGAGCAAATATTCTGCAGTGAAAAAAATTTATGCTGCATATGATTTTAAAATTTGTACACTTGCACACAAAAGTGATTTAATGAAACTATTTCAAACATACTATGGCAAAGGTATGTTATTAATAGAAATTCAGAAATGTTAATTTTGTTATCGCAGTTTCTTATTAAAAGAATGCTTTTTAGAGGAGAATTAGTTAATCTATTTCGCTGCTTTGAGCATATGAATTTCAGGTCGGAAAAAATTTGTTCACAAAAGTAGGTGGAAGGATAAAAAGCTAACAGTTTGTAAGAAACTGCTTTTAGTTTTGGGTAAAAGCTGCCATCAATGGTTTTCCAGAATTCTACAATATGCTGTTCATCGATCATTTCTATTTCGGTTCGGAGAATTATCAATTCAGATTGAATCTGGAATTCATACTTCGTTACTTTTAAAAGCGTCTTCGCGTGGACTTTTGAATGCTGTGTAACAAATTAAGCATTGCATTTCATTAAAGGCATTCCTAAATAAGAAAAATTTTTCGCGTATATTTTCAGCTTCCATTTTGCGCACGATGTTCTCACTTCGGTGGCTCAAAGGCGAATGAACAAAATAACATATTTTGCGCTGTGTGGTTGAACGAAAGAGCGCAAAATACGAAAGAGCGTAAGCGTCTGTGTGAATTGGTTTTCCACAATTGTGGTATGGAGTGCCGATCTATGATATAGACATGGACGTCCGCAGGGGGCAGGGCGGCACTTGGCAGTTACCATTTGATATATATCTTCGTATTAAATCAAAAAATCCGTAAGTTTAAATTAAAAAATTTTAAAAAAAAATCAAAAACTTTCTGTATCGTAAGTTGTTCTTAAACTGAGGGCTTTGAGAACTTTGTTAATAACAACGTTAGTTTTAGTTGTAGCAGTGTAAAACTTTGTGAAACATGTATTTTGATAAGATGCTTCATAATCAATCAAAAAGTCGATTTTGAATTTTTTGTAACTAATGGCCTTTTTTATTTCATATGACGATATGTTAATTATGTATTTAATATATTTTGAAAAGAATACAAAAATACTTTTTTAGGTTAATTTATAAATAAAGCAGAGCTAAACCATTCATATCCAAATAGTATGTTGTACCTGTTGCTGTAAGGCCGTGTTCATATTACGTGTTTTAGTCGCGATTGCTCTCACGTTTTGTTTTGAAACGCTGCTGAAAAATACTGAATTTTGTATGTATTTAAATACTTTTATTTATTTAAAATTCAGTATTTCTCAGCCGCTTTTGCGAAAAAAAAAATTAAACGAGAGCGGTGTCGCAATCGCGACAAAAAAGCGTAATATGAACACGGCCTAATAAGTTACGATACCATTTCATTTACCATTGTTTCACAAAAACTTTTCAATACGTATTCTTAAATTGAAAAATTTTTTCTACGAATTTTATTCGTAATTTTCAGACACGAAAAGAATTCGTAGAATGCACGTAGTTTGGCACACATTACAAATATTTTATTCGTATTCGTACAAAAACAAATTTATATTGTACTTTACATTTACGAATGATCGTAATACCTAGACACGAAAATAAACTTTCTGTTCAGCTAGGGTTTGAACAGCGGTTCTTTAGCATAGGGGGCACGTACTCTTCCAGTAGGCTACGGCCATCTTGCAATCTCAAATGTCCTTATATTCGGTAATTGTTCGACAAACTCGTCTGAACAATTTTAGTTGTGAATTTTTTAAACTTAACTTAAACTTCGTACCTTCTACGAATAATACGGGAATAGTACAGTCAACCTGCAAATGAATTTTTTAGTAAATACTACGAATGCAATTAAACAAATTACGAAATTATTCCTACGAGAAATTGACGAATATTAAGGAATGATATCCCTTATTAGTCAAAAACCATTCTTCGTAGCAACAGAAAGCAAGGTGCATTTAATTCAATAACGGGTATAAACTTTGACGATAAGCAAATTTATGTTTTAAAGTCATTGTAAGTAGGCAGAAGACAAAGTAAATACATTTAATAAAAAAATTAATGTTTTCCAAAAAGTTGGCTTTTTTTTCTATCATAAAGAAGATCCAAAATCATGATCAAATTTGGATTTTTTTTAAAAATTTTTCCTAATCTTAATAAAATGACAAACAATTATACAATATTAAAATTTAAAAAATTTGCAGCGATTTAGGCAAGAGCAAAGCTTCTTATTCAAAAGTGAAATAAAAAATTAGGAAATTTAATAAAGTAGGCCAATTTTGGATCAAGGACTAATTTTTTGAAAAACCTTATATCATAGCAAACGATTTTACATTTGAAGAAGTTATAATCAAAAGTTTTTTATGACATAAACGTAAATAGGAGACTGGATTTCAAACAATCATTTTATGCTTCTTAAAATTTACGTTATTTACCGGCCACCCAGTTTGAGAATTTTCTGTACTTTTTTCGCGTCACGTGCTTATATTAACCCTAGTTCGGCCAACGAGTCACCGAGGTGACTATTTCACCTTTTTCATAAAAAAAATGTGTTTTCAACCAATTATGTTAACCCATCTTCCGTGAGATCTTAATGTAATGAATTTTAAGTACAAAAAATTTAAATTAAAATTGTTCAATGTTTGCCTTTGTCACCTGTTACATGCTGAAACTTTTTATTCTTATTTCGGCCGATGCAGTCACCTGGGTGACTATGTAAAAATGTATGAAGCATATATAAGAATTATATTTTTATAAGATTTTTGTGCTATTTTGTTGATGTAATAACGTCATTTTATAAGAAAAAAAACATTTTAAGTTTTTTTTTATTTTTATTCCTTGCATTGAATATATTTGATTATGGTTTGAATGTGCTCCTGGCACACTGGCTGTTGACATACTTGACATACAGTGCTGGTCACAAATTTAGCACACATTGTGTTAGTAACTCTAATTTGAAATTTTTTACATCTTAGCTTAAGAATTGTAATCAAATATTTTTTGTTGAGTATTGTATATGAAGTTAACTTTATGTACCGTTAGTTGGTTTCTTAGTTATTCTTAAATTTTCTGACATATTTCAAGTAGTATAAATCAATAGTAGTATAAATGCTGGACACGAATTTAGCACAGGTTAGAATTACTGTTCCATATCGTATTTTATTTTCGTTAATTAAACTTTACTAGTAAGATATACTAAATTTTTTAAGTTTCTATTTGAGTTCTAACAAAAAATTGCAGAAAGATATGGCGAAAGGCTACTGATGTTCATAGGCTCAGCGGCATTTGATTCAGCAAATGAAAAATGGTGGAAGCACAGTTTCAGAGATTGCTCTGCTTCTTAGATGTTCGTGAAAGTTATTATATAACGCATTACAACATCTAGAGCAGTATTAGAGCATTAAAAATTTAAAATAGCGACCTAGAGCGCGAAAAACAATAGCAAGAGAGGGCCATTTGATTTATAGAGCTTCACTTAGTGATCCTTTTAAGACCTCAAATAAAATTTAAAATGAAATTTCATCAAAATATGGCATAAATGAATCCTCAAAAGGCATAAGAAGACGCTTGAATGAAAACAATTTCCGTAGCTTTATAGCCCAACATACACCACATGTGTGGCAAAAAAATATTAAATGCAATCTTGCGTTTGCAAAAGAATATTTAAAAAGTCAACGAATTTTTGGAAAAATGTGCTTTAGAGGGATAAATCAAAGTTTTGCCGGTTCGCATCTGACAGCAAACAATATGTGTGGCGTCCTCAAAACATGCAACACAATCCAAAGTACACGCTCAAGACTATTAAACAGGATGGCTGAAATGTTATGGTGGTGGCGGTGTTTTCTTGGCACGGAGCTGGTCCGATTGTTAAAATTTATCAAAAAATGGATCAGAACGCTTACAAAAACATACTTGTCAATACCATGATACCGTTTCAAGAGGATAATTTGCCGCTTTAATGGCGTTTTATGCAGGATAAGGATCCGAGCACAGTGCTCACATAGTTAAGAGTTGCTTGGAAGACAAACACATTGATATTTTGTAGTGGCCATCGCAATCATCGGCTTTAAACCCGATTGAGAATCTGTGGAGGGATGTCGAGCAGCAAATACTAACAGTAAAATCCAAAAATTTGCCAGATTTGTGGAGGGAAATCCAAAGAATTCGGTATAGTATTCCAAAGTACCGTTGTGAGGCTTTGCTCGAAAGTTTACTAAGGATATGAGATGCAGTAATTAAGAATATTTTTCATCCTAGACATTTTTTCGCTCGTGTGCTAAATTCATGACCAAGTCGAAATGCTTATTTTTAATTCTTATTTGATTTTATTGTAAGTCCTATAAAAAAATTTTTTTGAAATAAAAAAATGTATATAAGAAATAAAGAAGATATAATATATACACTAAAAAAAAAGTTAATTAAAAATTTACAACGAATAAATGGAAAATATAAGTATTCACTTTACTTTTTTAAGTGTGCTAAATTCGTGACCACTACTGTATTTTGCATGCTGGCAAACATGACACTTGCCTTTGATTGGCATTAGGCCAGTTTCATCGGACCGCTCAAGGTGCTAAGAATAAAGTCAAACGAATATTTAAGATAGCTTCCATGGAAGTACGTACGTGATAATGTTGTAAGACAAGACGGTTTGACTTTTGATGGCTTTAGTGGCCAATTCACGAGCAAGTCTATTTAGATAAGTACGGTGGCTGATATTAATACGACTAGCTGGATTTTCATCCCGATAAATGATATGCCCAGCCAACGGCATTAAATCCAACATATTGTAAAGTAAGGCCAATGGCCAACGATGCGTCTTCCGCTTGCATGTATATGCTCCGAGCAATTGGTCCATCGTATCAACACCACCTTTTGTACGATTGTAATCGAGAATTATTTCTGGTTTGTTTGTGACTGGATCAATTGCTGCATCATTGTGCAAGGTATAGAGCAGAAAAACATTTTGGTTGGCCTTAGCCTTGTAACTCAGAAGCACAGTATCGTCGCAGAATACAAACTTCGAATCACCCAGAGGACAGGACTTATCAAATTGCAACTCTTTTGGTATAAAGCGCTTATTTTTCCGCACCGTGCCTACTAAACTAAGAGTCATCTCATTTAATGCATTGGCAAGTTGCAATGAAGTGAAGAAATTGTCCGTAGTAATATTACGGCCACTATTTTTCCATGGTTGCACCAACTCAACAACAATTTTTTCACCTAAGTTATAAGCTGTTGCCTGATTTGGCTGCCGACCCAAATATAATATGCCATGCAACGGATAGCTGGTTTTCGCATCGCAGGCCCAAAATATTTTTATGCCGTATTTTTCTGGGTTTGGCGTTAATTGTTATGTTTGACGGGTCAATTGTTATGTTGCTGTATGGCCGATATTTTTTACGCAAATTGTCGTTCATAAGCATCCAAAATTCTGATATTGGTGCCGCTTTGTCACAAGCCTTTCGAGCGTCACGTGTTGTGTATTAGTCGAAACAAATGGTGCGAAGAATAGCTTTGAATCTATTTCGACTCATTGCTGCACGGTAGAGTGGAAACGAATATGGAGCCCACAACTCATCGATGATTTCCATGCTGGACTTGTGAACACCACAACCCAAAACAATTTCATAAAATGCGTCCATTTCAATATTATCAGTTTTTTCCCATACTCATGGTGGTGACTGTGGATGTTTCTCGTTCCAATATTGGGCCAGCTGGTCGCCTTTTCTATTTGTGTGGCGCACTATAATATCCTTCACAAATTGAACGCATCTAAGCTGCTTAAAAGTTCTTTGCAAGTAGGTCCACCTGAAACAAGATTACGGAATTAAATGAGTTGTCATTTTAAAATTAATGAAAAAACTAGAGCGGTAAGCTTAAACTCGGAACTTAATTGGCTAACCGTCTTGTCTAAGAGTGTTGTGGGCACTATTTTGTGCTGTGGGAAGTGAACCTTTGACCCACTGCGTTCCATCGGGCTCATCATATACCAATTGATCGACATAATCATAATCACTTCGTCTATCCAATCATCTATCTCGGCATCCGATGCAATTTCGCCCTCTGGTAGCCATTCATCATCTTCACCATCGTCGAAATCGCCGAATTCCACATCGTCATCATCATAGAGAAACGCCTCAATCTCCGCATCTGTCAGTGTGTCTCGTTTTGCACGCTTAGAAGAATTCATTTTTACTCACTAAGTACACTGAATTAACTTTAAACACAATTGCTCTGAATAAAAACCGTCAAACTCATCACCTGATTGTGTTGCCAGATAATTCATTTCCATTTTTTCAATTTTTTTGCAAAATTGACTCTTTTAATGCAGAATTTATCATATTTTATAAAACAGTTAACTGGGTGACTGCGTCGGCCGTTAAAGGGCTATAAACATCGTCGGCCGAACTAGGGTTATACCAGGATTCAGAATCAAACCTTGCAGGAGGTTCTGGAATATGTTAAGGAATTGTATGAAACCCAAAACACATCTAATATACATGCACCTTTTTATTTATTTATTCATACGTTTTGAATTAAAAAAAAAATCAATTTTTTAAATCATTCAAACAATGGTTATATTATCTTACTCGATAGTAGGAACTTGCAAGCTGCTATGCGTGTCAATGCGGTGTGAGATCCGGTGAAAAATATCTTCCTTGGCATGCGGGGAACATTTCAAGAATAGCGACCTCTCAAATTTTTAATTTTTGCATATGATATGACCTCCTAAATCCAAATCTGAAAAATTTTAGTCCACTCGAAATTGGTTTAGGAGTTAAAGGCTTCCAAAGTTAAAAAATGGCCTAAAAATTTAGTTTTTTTCAGATTTTTTTTAAAAAAAAAATATTGTTTAATATTAAGAAATTTTTGTATTCTAATTTTATAAGTTGAAATCTTGGGGCTCGATAGTAATTAATGCGATTTCATTTAAGGATATAGGCCTCACATTTTTTAATTTTTTAAACTTTTAAGAATATTTGCTTTAGCAAAAAATTTTTGAAATGTATTACATGACAAAAATATTAAATAAAATTTTAAAATATTTCGGATATGATACGATAAAGATTTTTACACCATCTTTAAAGTTATATTATATTTTCTCATGTGTACAAGCGTGTGTCAACTGGTGTAGTGTGCATATCATATTCACAAAATTATTACCAATAATCGTAGTAAATAGCATTATATAGGTTACATTTTGTGTATGTTCATTCTAGATTCAATTATTCCTTTTCCTCCCAAAGCAAATCCTGCGGATGCCCTTGAACATAGATCATAGGATTTAGATAATATAAACTTAGCAAACTTAGCAATTAACATAGCTGTTATGTTTACAAACATTCTTTTTTATAGGTTATTTGTGACCATTTTCACGAAAAAGGTTAAAAAGGACCCCACAAATGGTAAAAAAGCCATAAAAACGAACTTGAGGGTATAAATATAATAAAAAAGTATTTTTTTTCAAAATTCCTTAATAGGTCTGCAAACATAACAACTATGTCAAACGCTTATATTTAGAAGTCTTTTTACTATTTATGTTAGCAAATTGCTAATTTTATGTTATCTAAATCTTAAGATCTATGTTCAATATTGCATTAATAACACGCAAATACACGATTAACTTCTTCGTCTTCTTTATTAGAATCCGTTGTTCGAAGTCTGTAGTTATTTTGGTTGTTGGACTGTGAAATCCAAATAAGTCTTTTTCACCACATCTTCGATAAGCTTTGTGACCATTTTACATTATTTTATATAAACTTTGAATGTCTTCATGGAAGATATTGCATTCGAAATTGAGTACTTTTGCCCTCTGGAGTATATCAACTTGGACAAAGACCTTTTAGGGTTATTTGTGCAATGGGAGCTGTCAGATGCGGCTATTTCCACATTGGTCGAGTGTAACATTAGAACCACTCACGTTTTAAGAATCAAACTATTAATTTCAAATGAGTCTGAAAAAGAAGTATAAGTAATTTGTCAATTATTGAATACTTAATTTTCTGAAAACATCCTGTCATAAAAAATTTCTTTGCTCGTAATTACTTTACTTAAAAAATAAGAGATATATCCATGCCAATATCTCCCTAAAATAAAACTTTTGCATAATGTATTTTGTTACTTTAATACCTATATAAAACTTTAATTGTTACTTTAATAGGACCTATCTCATTTTCTTCTCCTTCCTTTATAGGGGAATGAAAAAATTTCTGTAATTTTTGTAGTAAAAAATTTTTACATCATAGCAATAGTTTTTAATAAAAAATGCTTTGAAAAAATTCGGAACTACAGAACTTAATTTTTCAATAACTTTTTCCTTCTCCTATAAAGTAATAAAAAATGAGACGAGGTCTTTCTATATGAATATAAAAATATATAATGGCACATTTCCATAGTCAAAATAAAAGTCGACTCTAAATTTAGTGCAAACTTTTTGACAACATATTATATTAAAAAAACTGTCAAAAATGCTTATACTAAATTTAAAGTCGACTTTTATTTTGACTGTGATAATGGGCCAATGTATATTATGCATTTTATACAAGAATGCACTCTTTTTTTAGGCCGTGATAATCTATATATATAAAATGGAATGTGTGTTTGTTTATTTGTTTGTTTGTTTGTACCTTATAGGAGACCAAACCTCTGGACCGATCTTCCTGAAATTTTCACAGCATTTAACTGGGACTCTGGCATGATTAATAGGGTACTTTTTCGACCACGCCCACTTTTTTAAAATTATGTAATTGCTCCCATATAGTTTTTAACAGATTTACTTCAAATTGTATACACATTATACTCCAGGCGAGGTAGAAATAAACATTTCTTACGCCACGCCCCCTTTCACGCCCCCTTTCACGCCCCTTTTCACGCCCCTTTTCACGCCAAATTTAAGTTTTAAACTTTTTGTTCTCTGTACAAATTTGTTCCTTCCAACGGATTATTTTTTATTTGGTAGTATATTGCTCTTGATGCTGTTAACGTCGCCATATTACTATGAACCACGCCCACTTTACCGCCCCCTTTTTTAATTCAGATACTTACTTATACCACTAACAATGTTTGCTATACAAAATACTTTTTTTGTAATATGTATTTACCTAAAGTTTTATATACTTTTTGTCTACAGGTAAGGTAGCCATAGATTTTTTTATTACCAAATCCCCCTTTTTCGCCCCATTTTACTTTAATTATAATTAATCTGCTTTCAATCTATATATATAAAAATGAATGTCTGTCTGTCTGTTTGTTTGTTTGTGCTTTATAGGAGGCCAAACCCTTGGACCGATCTTCCTGAAACTTTCACAGCATGTTACTATGATTCTGGAAAGAATAATAGGCTATATGAAGTTTTTATTGGACAAAGGGGCATGGCACTGCCCATATAACCCACAAATTTAAATCGCCATATTTTGGGCATTTTTTGACCTACGTCGATGATATTTGGTACATATGATATTGGCATAATTAGGAATACGTACCAGGAGAAAAGTGGGTGGGACCACGCCCCTTTTTAGGAAAATTAAAAATCGTAATATAGTCTTAACTACCGGACCGAACGTCATTAAATTTTCACAATAGGATATTCTTACGAAATAATAAATTCATAACTATATAAAGTTGTGAGTGGACAAAGGGGCATGGCCTCTCCCATATAACCCAAAATTTAAAATCCTCATATCTTGGGCATTTTTTGACCAACGGCAGCAGTATTTGTTATATATGGTATTGGCATGAATAGAAATACGTACCAAAAGAAAAGTGGACGGAGCACGCCCCTTTGTTTGCGATATATTGGAGGCTGGACCTGTTAACCGATCTTAAATTTTCACAGCGTGCAGCTTTGACTCAGGAATACTTATTACATGATAACATTTTTCGACCATGCATACTTGTGCACCTCCTTTTTTGCTACGTTTATTAACGGCCTTACCTCAAATTTAAAATACATATTAATTAAAATAGTGGGGTAGCCCCATTCTCTTTCTCCCACAACTGTCTCCAAAACAGCTGATTTTGTAATATGTGTTAGTTAAAATAGAGAGTAGGGCAACCCCATTGTCATTCTCCCACAACTGACTGCGAAACAGCTGATTGTGTAATTGCTGCTTTTTGATTGGTCTAAAAATTAAAAGGGGAGCATGAAGCAAATTACATGCGGTTCAGTGCTGAATTCCAATTGGTTTACAACAAAAAAAGGGGAGAAGCATTGCAATAATTAAATTAAAATGAAATAAATACATTTTTGTAAATACATAAATACTTTTAATTTTATTTTATAACGAGGGGGGTAGCGAAGCACACCGGGTTCAGCTAGTAAATATATATAATTAAATATGTTGCATAAAACAAGAAGGATTATAAATGTGAGTTTGATTGCTTTTTTATTTGTATAGGTAAGTTTTTTGCACTTCAGTATTAAAATCAATAACTTATCTTCTTAATTTATTAAAATAATTGCATTGTTGAAATAAGAAGCCTCTTATTTAGTTCGTTTGAACTAAACAACTGTTGAATTTAAGATTTTTGTTTTAGTTGTTTTAAATACTTTCATTGTTTTATTAACAAATTCTATTTTTGTAACTACATTACAAATTGTTGGTATTACTGAAAAATCGATTGCAGTAAGATTAAACAATTTCAAGGACTGATAACTTTGTTCGTAATAAGCGATAGATCCTTATAAGCAATATTGTGTTTTTGGCTATTTATTCAGTTTTTTTCTTAGTTTTATATAAAAAAATCAACAAATAGATAAGCAATTAAAATTTTAACATTTTTTTCGTCAACTTGTTGGCGAACATATGTAACATATGTAACAACGTAACAACATATGTAACAACGCTTGGTACATTCTGTAATGTCTATTTTTCATTTCATCGAGTTTCAAATCACAACGGCGCTAAATAAGTTTCCCTTCCAAAATGCACAAAACAGCGTAGAAATCTGAGCGTGGTGTACTTGCTGCCATCGAGTGTGAGAGTGACACAACTCAAAGTAATAATACTATAGGAGTATTCACGATAAGGAGCTATTTGCGAAGCTCTTATGCAAAACAAAGCTGTCAAAATTGCGCTTTTTTTTGCACAAAAGCTCCGAGTAACGTTATTTTACACACCTTTTTTCAAAAATAAGTGTATTTCGAAAATTTGTCTAGTTTTTACATGCAACAATATGGTCAAAAATAATGTAGTTTTCCAACTTTTTTTCCACGCTCCATAGTTTTCAAAATTTTTTTTTTTTCCATTTTGGTAAAAGATGTGCACTCAAGGATCTGCTTTCGAATGCATTTTAGTTTTTTTTCTGGAGCCGTGAGCTGAAGCTATGATGTGACCCGATTTTCACCTTTTTTTTAAGCACACCAACTTCAGCGCTATGTTTATGTATTTGTATAAAATTTACGTTATGAAAAAATAAACAAACTTTTTTTGCTTAAGCTGATGACGTAAAATTAACATGCCAATGACATTTTTGTATATACAATATATTTTTTTTGAAAACATCTTCTAAATATGCCTTCATTTTTAACGGTTTGCCTAAAACCTACCTAAAGTTAAGTTTCAGGCTTTTTACGGAAGACACTTAAATGGCTATAATTTTTAAAATAATTAAATTTTCGAAAAATCCTTTTAAGGAGATATTTCTAAATATACATTTTGATTTGATTTGATTTATTCCGATAGTAATTAGTACATTAAGAATAATTTCTTTTATAGTACAATATATACCAGCTGTTGACATAAAATTTTTAATTTTATCAATTTTCCAGACTAGAATACTGCCTTAAATTAACCAATTTAATTGCATATTGTCAATAAAACTCTGTGAAGACTATTTTTTATTTAAGTTTTTTAATTCTATTTCACTTAGTTGCTAACAATTTTAAATAAAACATATCTTGACTAAATACTTAGAATCTATAAATTTACCATTTCATCCGTATGCCATTGATCATTATCTAAGTTTAATGCTATTTACTGGTAGAAGTGCCTCTAATTCTTATATCTGCACTTTATTGCAGATTTTTTTTTTAATACAATAGTTAAATATGTATGTAAGTGTTCAATAGTAAAATATTGAAACTTGATTCGATTAGATTAAATCGTTTTCAGAAACTTTTCGTAACGCACTAAAATACAACAAATTGCAAAAAAAAAACCATATTCGACTGGACCCTCAAAACGTATTTTAGTAAATTCGAAGTTTTGAAAGTTATTTTGTGTTGATGACGTCAGGTTGTAATATTTTAATAGATCGTGGTATTTAACCAAATATTTCAAATTTTTACTCAGAGTACATTTTAGTTATTAAAGCTGATGTGTAAAATATTAAGTTTAAAGTTTTTTTTATCAAGGATATTCTTACTACTGAGGGTGGAGTTTAAATTTTTTTTGTACAAAATTCCTAACATCGAGCGCTTAGTTATGATTAAAACTAAGATGCAAAATTTTAAACTATTGTAATTACTTTACCGTTTTCATAGAGTCACATTGTGAGGGAGGTAGGCGTTGTTTTCATCTAATTTGGCTCATTTTCAAACGTAATTCATGTTTTGAAATAAAAAGCATGCATTTTAAATTTCGTTACGATATAGCAGACGGGATTTTTAGGTTGGCAGGATTTTATTCAGAAAAATATTAGGAATATAATCAATATTGGCATAAATCACACAATCTTTTCTGTTAAGGTAGTGCTATTTTTTTAATACAAGGTATTCAAATGAAAGTATTTTTAATCTTAACACAAAATGAAATGGTTCTGAGTTTTACTTGTTTAAATATTTTTTGGTGTAGTATTTCGTTATCTTGCTCTGCAGCTATGTGACATTGTCTAGCATTGACTGCCGCCTATCTCGCTAGCTTATCTCGCACTTGACTTCCGGTTACCCTTGTAACTGTTTTCAAATTTCCAACAATGCATATGCAAATCCTTAAAATAACAACACCAGCTACAATACAATGGCATAAACAGTAACAACAGCAATAATGCAAATATGTGTGCATTTCCCCAGTTACACATCCTTTAAAGTTAGTTTATCGTCGTACAACCAGCTTTCTATTGTCTTCCATCTGCACATCTAGCCAGCATTTTAGCAATGCTGCTCAAGTTTTGTATTGTTTTTATTTATCACTTGATGCTTCGTTGATTCTGTTTTGTTCTCTTTTTTCTTTTTGCATTTGATAAAAATGTGTTCCCTTCACTCCATTTATATTTGCACAATTTTTATCAAATCATTTCCACTGTTCATTCCTTTATCATGCCTGCCCAGAGGTCTGGCAGTTCAGTTTGTTTAACAATTGTATAGTCAAAAGCTTTGAAATTTGTTTGTTGCATACTTATAGGCTGCATGATAAAAAATACAATGTTTTAACCGCATCATTTCTGTGTCATGTAAAGGAACACCAACGGTTAACAAATCACATATACCATTAGTTTTTTGAGGAAAGCGTTTTGAAAAATGGGAAAAAAAACTATTTATGATGATTCGAAATGAAGGAGTAACGTTTTTATTGTTCCGTAAATAAGGCTCTGAGCTATTTGATCATACAAAGAACAGTGCAACCAGCAAAATAATTATAGACTTCGACCAGCGTATTCTGGCAGAGCAGATATAAAAAAAAATTTTCATCAGTGTTTCGAAGAATTTATTCAAAGCATATCTACACGCTCAGAAATCTTGGATTAAATTCTAATGTATTGTATATATGACCACACCAGAATTGCATTAGAATCTAATATATGTCAAATATTAAAATTGAATTCTAATCCCATAATACTAAATTCTAATACAGAATTGGAATAGAAACTAAGTTTAGAACAATACTATTCTGGTTTATATTTTAATACATTTGTAATCAAGTGTAATACTTCAGTTATTAAAAAGTAATACAAATAAAAAATTTTTATTAAATATTAATACAAATTGTATTAAATAGTAATACAAATTGTATCAAATTGTATTAAATAGTAATACAAATTGTATCAAATTGTATTAAATAGTAATACAGATTGTATTAAACAGTAATACAAGATGTATAACATTTAATACATATTGTCCTGAAAAGGTGAAAGGAAAAATCAACATTTATGGAATAAATTATGGAACATTTATGGAATAAAGCTATAAATCTTTTATATTTTTACTTACTTTTAAAATTCCAAGTGAAATAAAAAGAAAATATTTGGTCAACCAATAACAAAATATTTATTCATTTAAAGTTTCTTTTATAATATACGTTTTTTCGTTAACAAAAACTATTTCTTTAGGTTTTATTTTGACAATGTCAGATTTCAGAATCAGAATGACAATTTGACAGATGCTTGATAGATATTTGTATTATATTTTAAGACAATTTGTATTATAACTTGTATAAAATACAATTTTTATTATACTTTAATACAGATAACATTAAATCAATTTTTTAATATACTTGAAAGTATAAGTTTTAATCAAAAATATATTAAAAAATGCATGATTCCCACTTTTGGCTTAAAATTAATTCCAAGATTTTTGAGCGTGTAATGAGAAAAATATACGAATACGTTGACAAAGAAAACATACTTAACAATTGCCTATTTGGTTTTATGTAATCTCATTCAACAAATGACGCCACTAAATCAAAGGTATGTACGGATAGCTGTCGCTCTTGACTTTGAAAAAGCACTTGACACAGTCTGGATTGAGGGAATCCTCTTTAAAATGTAGAGAAAATAAAACTTCAATAGAAATCTATGTCGTATCATTCATAACTATCTAGTTAATCGTTCGATTTTTGTAATAACTGAACTCAATGGTAAAAAAAATTGCTTACAAAACCGATTTTGTACAATTTATATCTAGCGGATTTACCGATTCTTTCAATTAGAATAAATGTTCGTCCTTCATGTTCACATACGCTCATTTATGCGGATGATATTTTAATACTCTGTTCATGCCCACTATTTGCAATCATAGCTCAACTATCTAAACATTTTTCTAAATGGAATTTAAAAATGAATGTATTTTAAAGTGAAAGCACTGTATTAAAAGGTACAAAAAAAGGCATGCCCAAGCGCCCGTAAATTTATCTCTAAAATTAAAATCAGTTATGAGGTCATACAAGAAAAAGATGATACTTAGGTGTATTAATACATAATATAAACGCATTTAAAACTCATATTGAGTACGTTTTGAAAAAAGCTAAATAAATGTTTTTCTGTAATTCGAACTTAATCAAACGAGCCAAGGATTTTAAAAGCAAAATTAAACTAAATATATATATAAACATAAATCATTAGACCAATTTTATCTTACGCCTTTCCTATTGGGTTTAATATATTGCCAAACTAAATGGAGTGCTTTCGTATTTTCGAGATATATTTTGCGAATATGCAGTGGCACGAATCGACAAACATATCAAGTGGGAACATTTCGATAAAGAATTTCAAATCCTTCGTTATCCTTAAATGTGGTATTATACGAATTGATAGTTCTATGATCGAATTATCCATTAAATTTTTAAATAAAATTCCATTAGTAAACAACGATCTGCTAAGCAACTATTTTCTAAAGCAGTTTTAGATACGGCTTTGATATTTATCTCCTATATATTTAAATGTTTTAAATGAAAACTACCTTTTGTACGACAATAATGTACTAGTTTACTACCATAGGCAATATAACTCACTTGACCTTCAACGCAACTTGGGTTACAACACGGCTCAGTTTACTAACAGAATAACGATTGACGCTCTTGTCATAGGTTCAGATTCACCTAAAGAATGTTATTTCTTTTTGCTGCCATTTTGAAAAATATTCATTGTTAAGTTCTGCTATTGCAATTTGTTGTATTTAATTATTGTATGTACTAAAAAAAATCTATACAGCCTTTATTATTATATTAAAATCTTAAGAAAATATAATAGAATGTAAAGAATCACTAAACAAATAATGTTTATTTGCAAAGAACTATGCAATTCTAAGGTTTTTGGCATTGCATAATTTTATCTTTAACCCATTTTACGCCAAGTTTTGAAACGGCCGCACAGTGGTTTTTCTGCGAAATAATTAATTTTTCCAAATACCCTGTTTCCTTAATAGAAGCAAACTATATTGTAGTCAGATATCCAGATAAGAAAATTCTATAAAATTTGGTTTTTGAAAAAGTGAACGAGTTTTTTTTTAAAAATCACGAAACTTTTGTATATTTTTTATAGTAGCTACATAGTAAGAATGCATAAAATTTGATTCTTTTATATCTTGATTTGATTTTGTTCTTTAAAACCTTAAATTTAGCACATTTTTTAAAACATATTTTTAAATAATATTTATTATATTTTATATCTGTTATCGCTAATATAAGAAAGTATATGCTGTTTATTTTTTATTGAGAATCTATGAGCACATTAAAAATAGGAGTAAAATCTATTTTTTATCCGATCCGGGGTAATTAGTTCGAACATCATGGTGGAATTGTTTACTTTCAATATACTATTATCCCTTAAAAATTTAAATTGCCCATTTCGTAAGCATGTAAGCTTACGGGAATGTACTCTTATTAAGGGAATGTACTCTTTGTCGTTCTATTTAATTTTCCGCGCATATGTCAATAACAGCTGATGTTATAAATTTAACAATATAAAATTTAAAAATGTATGGTGCCTAAGCAAAGTAAAAAGAAAAAAATTAATTAAATATTTAAAACAATCTGAATTTCAGCAGTTATTAATTGAGCATATAATAGAATCGTTTCAAGTTTAACGGCTGATGATAAAAAATGTCCCATACAAAATTTGCTTAAAATTCCCCAATTGCTTAAAGTTAAGCAGTTTAAGAAGCGTTAAGGGAATACCATTAATATCTTCAAAATGTAATTGCGCGAAATTACGCCCCCGATAATTGAACCCCTTTTTCCAGAATTTTATATAATTGCCTGTAAGTATGCAATGTTTTAATCAACTTCTTCCAACAACAACTAAGGGCGAAAAGTACCCCTCAAAGAAGATAAAGATTGATATTGTTTTGTGTTCTTTCATCATTGTTTTTGCTTTTTATGTTTTGTAACTATGTTAACAGACATGAACTTAAAACATTCATTAAAATTGAGCGTAATGCAATTTCTTTTAAAGAGGGATAATTTATTGAGGAGTTATGTATAAAAATGTCTCTTTTATATTTCAGTATATTTCAGTATGAACAGATCAGATCATTCACCTGTTCCGGTGAAGTAATGATTCACCAAAAAGCGCTGGGCTTTAGCTGCAAATCTTGGTAAGTCGAGCTGTTGTTTGCAACTAACTTTCGGAAAATTGGTGCTCGGTTTATATGCAAATGGAGAAAAACAAAATAAGAACAAAATACCATTTATTAGTTAGCTTAGATTAGATGCACAATGTATATTTTTTACGTTTTGTTTGTTAGACAAATCTTCAGTTAGTGATATTTACAATTTAATACGTAAAAATGGCCGCTGCAATTAGTGCATGAAGTGCATACACAGGAACGTTAAAGAAAACTAAATTTATGTTGCTGACAATCAATTAGTGATTGCTTGCTTATAATCAATAACTGATTATTTGTTTCCAATTAGTGGAAATATTTAATTTAATATTTAATTAAACTCGGGTTTCCAAAATAAAGTGTACTACTTTGAGAAATCAATTTGTGATACAAATAAAAAAGCAAAACTCACTCGTCGGAGAAGCCGATAAAGAAGCCGAGATAAAGTAGTAAGTAAATCTATTACTTTCTTTAACCTTTAGGGTTGCGGCCTAAACACAGTATATTTCAGTGTTATGAAATTGAAAAAAATTGATTTGGACTAATTAAGTACCGCTATTTATATATTGTTAAATAATTATGTAATTGTATTACAGTTGCGAAATGAGCTATGCCTAAAGAGGTCATAATTCCTCCTTGTTGCCCCACATTATCCCATTTTCAATACGAAAAAGTTATTGCGTTTTAAATGTTTGTGCTATATGGGAGGTAGGTGTGGTTGTAGGCGGATTTGCAAAATTTTTCGTAAGTAATATTATATAATCCATTTTAACTTATATATCAAATTTTATTAGTATCCTACTATTCCTTCTTAATGCTATGCCAATATTGTATAAAAAGTATGGGAGGTTGGCGTGAAAAATTGTTGTTTTATCTGAATATATCATTAAGATTCTTGAGAGAGTTGTTTTGATATAACTTCAATACGAAGAAAAATATAATTTTTTAAAATTTTGTGTTATATGGGAGATAGGCGTGGTTGTGAGCGGATTTCAAAATTTATTTTAATATCTTCTAATATAAATAATTTCAGCTTGTGTACCAAATTTTATCGATCTACGACGACTCTATTCTTCTATTTTTTTCAACCTTTTTATGTGACTAAACCACAGTGGGCCGTACCAACAGTTGAGAATAACTTTTAGGGCCCACAGTTGAGAAGGGCCTCACAAGCTCGAATCCGTGGTAAAAAGTGTTCTACCATTGATAGTTTCGCCAGAGGGTGGTATTCGAGTAGTCGAACAATACCGATTGGCAGAGATTTAAATCAAATATACTTTATAGATATATTTTGATATACCGACAAAATATATTTCGAAAATAAGAAAAACATTACTGTTTTGTTATTAATATCAACGATAGTTTATTATTTTTATTGCAAATAAAACAATTTTTTATGCATTGATTTAAACTAATAGTATTTTTAATTAAAGTTAATTGAAATATCTTTCATTTATTTCTACCTTATATTCCAATTAGATAATCACTTTAGGCTAAATTCATTAAAACATTAGAATTTTTTATATTTTTCTAAAAATTTTTATAAAATCCAAAATAAGTTTGCTTAAAAAGTTCTAAAAATAAAAGAAATTTTATGGTTTCATAATTTTATTTAATTTTTCTTTTTCTATTAGGAAGAAAATAACATACAACTCTAAAAAATCAGTCACTAAATATAAGTGCACAAACTAGCTAACTTAAAAGCGGTGTTTCAGAATAATTTTTAAAGCTGAAATTTGAAGTAAGAGTCCGTATTTAAATCTAAATTGACTATTCAAACTTTCAAATCAGAACATTTTTAGAATTTTGTGAAGTAGTTATATTATTATCTATACATTTAATTAAACTATAAAAAAATCTGTACATTAAATATTTGTTCGATATTCTTTTTGCACTTAACATTTTGAAGGATGCAGATTCCAAAAATTTAATTTTTAAAAATATTGTCTGTCTGTCTGTCTGTCTGAACGCGAATCACTTGAAAACTACTGGATGGATTTTCTTCAAACTCTACATGTAGGTTCCTTACGTTTCTGGTTGAGACATAGGCTATCACAAAAAAGGACTCTCTTCAAAATAACGGTTCTTTTGTACAATAATAGAAATGAAAAGTGAATAGTGAGTTAAAAATTAGAGATGCGTTTGAATTAGGGTTTCTTTCCCGGGATTTCCCGGGAACAAATTCCCGGGAAAAATGTGAATTTTGGGACGGGAAATTCTGTCCGGGATTCCCGGGAATCCCGGGAAATTATAAATGCAATTTTTGTTCGTTTTCTAGAATAAATCGAACAGAACTTTTAAAAATGCGTTGCACAACACTGTAAGCTGTCAAATCAGCTGTTGCATTTACTGAAAATTTTCTTATCAACTTCTTCTAAAGTCAGCAATACAAATTTTGCCAACGGACAAGAGCAAGTAATCTATAATTAAATTTAAATAACTATAATTATATAATAAGATTTTTGAATATTTAGCACGGATAAATCGTCAGGAGTTTGGCGTTACTTCAAAAAACAAAATGGGAATGCACAATGTACGCGATGTCCAAAAATGTGCAAAGGCCAAAGCACCAGCGGTCTTCTCCGACATTTGAAGAGTGTCCACAAAGTAGATGTTGCAAAACCTTCACAATCAACAACTGCCGAGAATATGGAACGACCTTCACAAGAAAACAACAACCAGATCAGACTTCCATCCACAAAAAATGAATCGCTTAAAAAATTTCTCTCGGTCCGGAAGCTACATGAAGTTGTTGCAAGAATGGCTGCTATTGATGGCATTCCAATTAGAGCTATAACACGCAGTGAGTTTATTCGTGGAGCAATGGCAAAACAAGGTTTTAATTTGCCTAAAAATGAAACGCAAGTGATGGAATTAATAATAGAATTTTATGAAAAAATTAAGGCAGATATTATAGCAGACATTGCAGGTCTATTAAAAAATAATAGTAGAATAGAAGATTTTGGTCTTAATTTTAAACATGATATCGTAGCAACTGTTTCGGATGGGCCAAATGTCATGAAAAAGTTTGTTCGTGAAAGCCCTGTCGAAGGTTTTTTTGTATTAATCACGGAATTCACCTCGCAGTTTTAGATGTGCTATATGTAAAAAAAATTCCTAGACCACCAACTGAAAATTTATATGAATATAGAGATGAGAGTTCATCCTCAATCAGTTCTTGTGATGATGGCGAATATGAAGACTTGGATATTGAAATGAACCAATCTCATGATTTTGATTATAATGTGGATTTTAATAGAGTTTTGGATGAAACTCGAAAAGTAATTAAATCTTTTAAAAAAAGTCCCATGAAAAACAGTGCCTTGCAAGACTATATGAAATCAGATCTTGGAATAGAAGTAAACTTGGCATTAGATATTAAAACACGGTGGAATTTGATGGTTACAATGATTGAAAAATTTTTAAAAGCCAAAAATTGCATCAAGAAAGTTCTTATTGATTTTGATGCAGCGTATTTGTGGAATGACTCCAACGTTAATATTTTGAAAAGCATTTTAGATGTTTTGTTTCCAATTAAACTTACCGTTGATGCATTATCCCGTCAAGATGCTAGCCTGCTTACCACAGAAGCTATTTTAGGTACACTTTTAAATAAAATATCTTCTTTAAATTCCTCACTTAGCCAAAAAATGTACTACTCTCTCGAAAAACGTATAAATGAGCGAAGAGACAAAAAAATAAAATTTTTACACTTATAAAGTATTTAAAAAATCCGGAAATTTTTGAACGCCCAAATAAGGAAAAGCCATTATTGGAAGATGCTGCAAAGTCAACTATTTTGTCATATGCGGAAGGACTTCACAAACGTTTGTTTCCTGTTCCCAAAGATTCCTTGAATAGTTCAAGTAGTGGTGATGAGCTTATGAAAACTTCGACAACATCGTTCGAAGAAACTTTTAAAAATGCAATCGAATCCGCTACAAGCGATTCCAAAAAATTTAAAACAACGCAGGGTTACTCATTAAAGAAAGAGTTTAAGTTGTTTGAAGCCAGTGGTCAAAGGACAACCAATTTAAATAATATATATATCGCGTTGTCGACAACAAAGCCAACATCAATTGAAAGTGAAAGGGTTTTCTCTGTTGCAGGCAATTTCGTTTCAAAAACCCGTAATAGGCTTTCTGATAAGGCAATAAATGCATTGGTATCATTAAAATACTATTTCTTAAAAAATTAAAAATAAAGTCATTCTTTATGGAATACATTTCCTGATCTCATATACTTATTTTCTTTTTTTACTGATCTCATACATATATAAACAAAATGAATTGTATTCTCAATCTTAAATAAAAATGTCATATATATAATTCATTTTCTGTATATCTTTTGTTTATTATTAAGGTATTTTTTTAAGTCTAAAAACTTTTTTAAGGCGAAACAGCACACACAATATTTTTCCCGGGATCCCGGGAATTCCCGGGAAAAGAATAAAAATTTCCCGCGTTCCCGGGAAACGAAATATCCCGGGAATTCAGAAACCCTAGTTTGAATAAACTATGAAAGAGTTTTAGGTAATTAAAAGAAATACAAACATCACCTGATCAGTTTTCGTTTAGCTGTAATGAGTACCCTAAATATGCATTTTGTTTATCCAATATATGGTAATGTATACTAACTTTTTACATTTTCTTTGGGATAATAAAGTAAAAAAAATTTCCGTTAGTTTGACACCAATAACATTCTCATATCTTGAAACCTATAGAAAATCTTAGTACAATAAATTTTTGTATATGACATCGTAACCTACAGCCAAAAAAACTATTCCAAATTCAAAGTTCTTACTTTCGACGAATAGCTTCTTTGTGTTTTTAATATACAATATTTTGTTCAATCTTCTTTTGTCCAAAGGTTTAATTAAATTACTTGCAATCTTCTTTTGTCCAAAGGTTTAATTAAATTACTTGCTAAAAACTACTACAACAGTTCCGTTAGCTAAGGACTAATATTTTTAATCTTTTTTTTTTCAAAAGGTCCTAAATATATATTTTTCTTCCAAAAAATCGTTCAAAAGTTTTTTTTGTTGTAAAAATATTAAAAACCAAAAATTGCAATTTTTATACTTTTTCATATGACGTATCACTTTTATGCTAAAATTATTGCAGTTTGACACAAAATAGGTTTTTGTATTTCTCTTAAGAAAAATGCAATGGTACCCCCTTTTATTTTTGTGACGAAATTCATATATTTTAAATGCTCTTGTTATAATTTTTAAAAATGCTTTGCCGTTAAGAGTAATTTCATGGGCCCCGCCCACCCCTCCTTACCACATCCTAAGCATTTTTTACTATTTTTTTTAACTATAGCTTAATCTAGTTAATCCATACTGGCATACGACTATGGATATCTACTGAATATCACTATGAATATGTATGTAAATACAATAAAATATATTATGTGTAAGTTGTTTATTTAATAAAAAAAAATGCTGAATAGTTTATGCATAAAAATTTCAGATAAGAACAGTTTCTTGTTTCATACTTTTTAGAGCGTGATTTTTAGTAGTCGGGTTTTAGTTTTTTGAACTTATTTTTTTATATAAATAATTTTGGGGATACTTATATAATCGAAAGTATTAACTAAGAACTTATAAATTATTTTATGATCAATTTATAAACAAAGATGATTATTATGGCACTTTAAATTTTTTTTAGTGAATGATTTTATGTCCTAGAGAAAGCGCCACATTCAATTAAATGTGACGTCACAAAGTCTATAATAAGCGAACTTAAAAATACGCTTCCAACGATACCTGATTTATTTAATTATGATAAGTAATTTAGTAGATAGAGGTTTAGTTAATTTTAGCTAGCTTTTAGTTGTTTAGTAAGCTTTATTCGATTTAATGTGACATCACATAGCCTTTAATCAGCGGACGTGGAAAACGCTTTCAACAATACCTCATTTGTCAAAATATGGTAAATATTTTAGAAGTTAGTGGTTTAGTTCACTTTCTGTACTCTAGAAGGCACCATATTAAATTCAATTTTACGTCACATAGCCTTTAACCACCGGACTAGGAAAACGCTTCCAAAAATACCTCATTTGTTAATATATGATAAGTACTTTAGAAGTAAGTGGTTTGGTTTACTTTATGTCATCTAGAGGGCGCTATATTAAGTTGTATGTTACGTTACATAACCTATAACCAGCGGACGATCAAAACGTTTCCATCGATACCTCATATGTTAAATTCTGATAAGTAGTTTAGAAGTTAAAGGTTTAGTTTACTTTCTGTCCTATTGAGGTCACCATATTAAATTTTATGTGACGTCACATGGCCTTGAACCAGTGGATGATCAAAAGGTTCCAACGATATCTCATTTGTCAAATTACGATAAGTAGTTTAGAAGTTAGGGCTTATTTTACTTTCTGTCCTCTAGAGGACGCTTTATTCAATTTTATTTGACGTCACATAACGTATAACCAGCGCACGGTGAAAACGCTTCTAACGATACCTCATTTGTCAAATTATGATTAGTATTTTAGAAGTTAAGGTAGTTTAGAAGTAAGGGGTTTAGTTGACTTTTTGTCCTCTAGAGGGCCCTGTATTAAACTTTATGTGACGTCATTTAACTTTTCTTCATCAGACAATCAAAACGCTTCTAACGATACATCATTTGCTTATGTCACTAAAAATTTTTTTCTCATGACTTTATGTCCGCTAGAGGGCGCTATATTAAATTAAATGTGACGTCACCAGAAGAATATCAAAACGCTTCCAACGCTACCTCATTTGTCAAATTATGATAAGTAGTTTAGAAGGGAGAGTGGAACAGATGAACATACATACATACAAACATACATACAAACATACTTACATGCACGCCGGTCAAACGCATATACCTCTCCTTTTGCTTCGCCGTAGTCGGGTAAAAAATTAAATTGGAATACGAATATGATTTTTTATTTGCAGACAATTTTTAAGGAATGCCATAATGCTTGGTTTGCCTTCGCACAGCGGCACATTGAGATATATTTTTTTAAAGGCACTTTAAAATATGGATCCTGTATATTTGTTTGTGGAAAATGAATAACGTAATGCGTTAGTTCTTAAACTAGAGAAAGAATACCTTGAACAATTTATTTAGGACTAACTGGAATGTAAAAATTCACAAATTGATACAAATTAAAAAGAGACTTCCCATTTTTGTTTATTTATAATGATACAATACTAAAAATATTTGTTTCTTAATAATAATACAACTATTGATTAATACTTGCACAACAATTTGTGTCTGCGCAGAGAGTGAGAGCTACTAACATAAGCACAATATCCGAAAATTGTAGTAGTATGTGTATGGAGACCACTGATTTAAATTATTAAGTACATTAAATAAATAAATGTATAAAAACACATGCAAAATTCAGTATTTTTCAGCTGTATTTGCAAAAAAAGAGCGTGAGAGCGGTGTCGCGATTGCGGCAAAACCGCGAAATTTGGCCCCAGCCTAAGAGGCCGTGATTTCTTCTTATTAAAGATGTTCGGCAATTTTTATTATAGATTTTTTTTTGCATGAAAATACCAGATGGGTGGCAGATAGGAGGTGGGTCTGGAAGATATCATTAGGATCAAAACATGATAAGACCATCTCGAACATTTGAACCTTCAGAGGTCAACTCGGAAAGATGTAAAATATTTTCAACACCTTTTCCATTTTTTGTATGGACATTCCCTTCTACACTCAAATATTTTACTAATAAAAAAATTTATTAGTAAAATTTCTATATGATTCGAATGATATTTCTATTCGAATGTTATAAGTAAACAAAATATTCGTACATTCTACAAATATTCGTACAATATACAAAGTATTTTTATTGTGATATATTTACGAATTCATTCGTAAAATTTTTCTAATAATTGATGTCGTATCTACGAATATATTTGTTTTATGTACTAATGATACTCGTACACAAAAATAAATCAATTCGTATTAGTGCATTGTACGAATGATTGTGTGCATATAAATAATAATATTCGCAAATTTCTCGTACGACTAACTTTGTAATTTCTTTCATTACACTCGTAGTATTTACTAATGCTTTCGTACTTTTTACGAATTAAAAATAATATTAGTAGAAACAATTCATTCGTAGGCTGACCGTACGAATTATTAGTAGAGTCTAAGACATTGAAATCCAAAATCGTTCAGTCACAAATCCAAAAAAATGCGATGTCTCTAAAACTACTTTACCGATTCAGCTGAAATTTTGGCAGTAAATTTCCTTCGAGGATAAAATAGGAAAATTTTTGCCACTCCCCCTTTTACCGCCCACAAATCCATAAATATGCTCTATAACTACTCTGTAACTACTCTATCTCTATAACTACTTTACCGATTCAGCTGAATTTTGGCAGTAAATTTCCTTCGAGTAGAGGATAAAAACCTGTGTAACGGATCGCGGACATCAGTGCCTTTTTAATTTTTTTTTAGTTTATTTTTAATTCACGTCTGTTTGAATAAAAGCTTATTTTTAAAAAATTTTTTTTATTTTTTATTTTTATACCACTTTTTGTACCCCAAAGACATGAACCATACATAGTACGTGCACAGCCTCTCGTACTCTGAAAAATTTCGCTATCGTTTAACATTTAAATAAAAGCTAATATTTAAAAGACTTAAGAGAATTAATTAAGTATAATTTCAATGTATGCAAGATAAAAATAAGATTCGAGTTAACTGATAATTTTAAATTATTATATAAAGAACTATTACAAAGGCATAATTAGTTTCAAGATGATGGGAATTAATATGAAGCTATTAAACTAGTATTTAACTAGTTAAAAATATACTAGCACAAAGGTGGCTCAAATCATACCAGTAGAAAGCCTAGTTTTGATTATGCTAGAATTTTATTGGTTTAAAAGTTACTACTATCACAACTAGTTCAAATTATGCCAGTAAAAATACTACCTTAATTCATATCGAGAATAGGACAATTGTCTTTTCCTATGACATCAACGCAGGAAAATAACTAGTTTGCTCAATGTTAAAAGCATTTAAGCTGAACTAGTACTGGTATTTTTTGACCTAGTACATTTGCTAGTATTTTAACTAGTTGACTACACTGCAGGGAAATGCATCAAGTCCGCGCTAACTTTGGCCATCATCGTCATTTCAGCGTAGACTTTTCACCGAGGAAAAAGTTGATACTAGTCCACCCCAAACCTCCCCTCTACTGAGTGAGAAATTATTTACTAGGTCACGCAATTTCCCTGAAAGTAACTTTTTTAACGCTGATAGAATATAAATTATTTCCTCGTCTTAAAAATTTTATTTCATTTTACAAAATTTTGACTTAATACACTTGTGTAAAATCTAACAAGTCCCAAAAAATCTTTACGGACAATTTGGCAATTTCACCGAATATTTTTCGTTGTACTTTTGGCAGAAGATGTCAGAGAAGTTATTAATATCATCCTCGGAAATGAATTGCTGAAATAAATAACGTTATAAATTAATTATCATTTTATCGCCAGTGCTTATAAGTATTAAACTTCTGCACGAGTGCGCTTGAAATGCATTTCAGAACACTGATTTGTGGAGCAAGCGTTGGTTATGTTCGGCTTTCATTAATTAGAACAAACGTAACACTACAGAGAGCACTCGTCGCGTGAGCAGAACAAAAACAAAAGAAAACCGAATCAATGTTATGCTTGAGTCGACAGAGAAGAAAGCAGCAGAACGAAATGACTTGGAAGTTATGTGATGAACAGCAGAACGCTAGGAGTTATGTGTTGTTTAGGTTTCATAGTTTCTGCATTTCCTTCTGAAGTAAAAATTATCTAAAACGCCAAAAAAAAGGGATTTTCTTATTATTTATTGAAATTATAATAAGAGACTTTTATATTTATTATAAAAATAAATTTTTTGAAGCGAAGCTTTTTTTTAATTTTTACAATATTTAATTCAATAAAAGTTATTAAAGAATTAAAAATAAAATTATTTTTAAGTAACAAAAAAAATTAATTAAATTTTATTTATTAATATAAAAATAAAATTTATATTAATATATAAAAGGCCCTGGCATAAAATACTGGCGTCATTTTTCTAGTACCTTATTTATTTCTAAAAAATTTGAGTTAAAATGATGGAAAAAATACCCTCCGAAATTACATAAAATAATACTTAAATTTGCAAAATATCACGATTTGAACATAAAAATCGAAAATATGCGCATATAATATGCACTTAAAACTCTTAAATATTCGAAAAAAAAGTAAAATATTTTTCTTATTTTTTATTATCGGTTAAAAAATAATAAAAACAAAACAATTTATTTTTAAATACATATAAAATAAATTTTCAATAATTAATTCAAAGTTATCTTTTTCCAAAATATTTCGTATTGAATTTTAATGGTTGCAAATCAAAAAAAGCAAAATATGCAAAAACCACATGAATTTATTGTATAAAAAATATACGCAATTAATATGCAAAAATAAGCATTTTTTGTAAAATATGCAAAACCATGCATTTATTACAAAATATTTAAAAATATGCACTAACTATTGAATGCCATTTAGAAGGAAATTTTCATGATTCGCAAAGATAACTTAACCATTTGCGCTTTAAGATGCCAAGTAAAAACTTCCATTTGCATGAAATTCCTAGCACTTATCAATCACTTATAATCAAGTTTGTTTTATAGAACGAAAAACATCGTGTTCTGGTAAAGCAAGCGGCGAACAAGTTCTGTTTTGAAGCCGACGAGTGCTCTACACTGCTCGGTTCTTGTCGTTTAATGAATTGGTTATGTTCTGCTTGACTTAACAGAGTTATGTTATGTTCTGAACTCGGCACTGTTGGCTCTACTGTTGTAGAAAAAACGAGTGCATTTGTGCAGAGGTTTAATAAGTATATACAATTATACTTGCCTTATCTATAGCAATCGCAGGTACAGATTTGATGGTTACAGAGTATGTGTCATCGCCGTACTTCTTTAGAATATCCGCAATCGATCGAGTTTTCTTACATTGTTTTGCATCGCTAACATTAATATTTAATTCAGAGGCACACTGTCGATGTATTAATATTATATATTGAAGATATTTAAATTAAAAAAAATTTACTATACCACATCAACGTCTATGTTTGAAATCGTACTGTTCTCCATACAATCAAACATTTTTACTTGTTCTTCAATGTTATTGTGGTCGACAATACAGGCATGTAATGCATTTAACTCGCACTCAGCATTACCATGTTGACAACGGAGTGTTGTTTCTCCTGTCTCTGGACTGACGACACGCTACAGTTGAGTATAGGCAAAATATTTTATAACTTTAGGATTACAAAATAGAAATCTTAACTACCTTTACATGTCCGTATGGCACAAATTTAAGATCTGTGAATTTCAACCAACCATTATTTATCATAGCAGGATAGAGTTTGTTCCTCATGAAAATCCTGCAATCAGGACACAGTGACTCGGTGTAAATCTTGACTTCAAGTAACTGAGATGCGTTCGAGTTACTGTTCCTTGTAACCTGTTCGTAACAATTTATTTGTATTATTATTTACACGGAATAGTGAACTAAAATACTAATATAATGGTCTAACAGTTTTAAAAATTTTACGAAATTATTAGGATTTCTATCAACGTATTGTGCCAGAAGAGATAAAAAACATATACGTGCTTCGGCGTTTTAGTTAGGTATCTAGTTTCTCAGGCGGAAAAAACGATACTTTAAAAAATTTATTTTTAAGTCGAATTTTTTATAACTGGATTGGGTTGACAATGCAAAATAAACATATGTTTTACCAAAAAATTAAAACTTAATAAAAACTTTTTATTTTATGATATTATCTAAGAGAAACTTTTTAATGTTATCAATTGAAGCAATTTATACATATATTTATAAACCATGATATGAACCAAATCGTCTGCACTATTCCACAAAAGTAGTTTTTCTTTTTCGTAAATGTTTCGTAAACTTTTTGTTTAAGAAAAAGGAAGGCATTGAATAAAGATAATGGAAAAACCGTTGTGGCAAAGAAAGGACAATATATTAAATTTGTTTTTTAATTACTAAATTAAACAATTACTTAACTACCCAATTACTTAATTACCCAATTAAATTATAATGTAAAATTAAGTAACGTAACGATAGATCAAAAAGCCTAATAAAAAAGACACCAGAGAAGATTTCTATGTTATTTTAAGCCATTCTTAAGAAAGTTGTTTACAAAAAGTCTTGCCCAATTCAGAGATTTTGGCAAATTTTGTAATCACAGTCAAAAATCACTTCCGTTTTTTGTACCGTAACGCCAGCATTTTTGCTTATATCTTAAAGTTCTAATGCTTGGTTTTCACTAAGTCATTTTTATGATGACACAAAATTTTATCACCTGAAATATCTTCTTAACTAAACTCTAGAATATGTTCTGCATAGCTCCATTTAATAATTCATTTGTTTTTAATTTTCCAAGATTGCCAAATGTAGATAAAATGTCAACATGTTGTCATTATCAATTTGATTGACAACAACTGACCACTGAAAATGACATAGTGAAAACCCAGCATTAGGGTCGATTGTTGTCATTTTTTTTACTTAACATAGTGCTACTTAATAACTACACTGAGAAAAATAACATACTTTAAAATTAAACAAAAAATTTTAAAATTCAACTCATATGCGTTTCTACAAAACAAAATTTAAAACAACCGTGTTTAATTTTCAACTTTAAACTTATTTCTATTTTTTGTATAATTTTCTTTTTATTATTTTCTTCCAATGTCAGAGATTCAACTGAAATGTTATGTACAGTAGAATCATTGAAAATTTGATTTCGTTTTTACATTTGATTGCTTTAAAATACTTTTGAATTAGTCTTACAAATATTGAACATAAGAAGAAATAAAAATTAATTAATTATTTTGATATTTAAAATATTTCAAGACGCAATAAAACGCAAACTTTATCAAATGAAATCAAAAAATTTGTTATACAGGGGGTCCCAGGGGTCACTGATCACGAATCTGACTTCGAAAACGCGAAAAAGTTGAAAAAATGACATCGAAAAATGGCGGTTTAATTTATATGTTTTTAATTTAATAATAATATTTTTATATTATATTTTAAAACATTTGTTTTTAATACTAAAGTTTTTGCTTTAAATTTTTCGTTTAAATAACAGTGTTAAAACTTAAAATTTTTACAATAAAAGTAAATTTAGAAACATAAACTTTTGTTTTAAATTGAACTTTAAAAACATTTGTGTTTAACTAGAATGAAATTGTTTCAAGCTCTATTTCTAAAACAAATTCGTTTAATATGAACGCAATTTCATTAATTTTAACACATATTTCTCTCAGTGTACGCAAATCTAAGAAAACTTTTTTAAAGATAAGACATATTTATTCTTTTTTTTTAATACTTCTTCGTACAAATCGTCCGTAACGCCAGTTTGGAAATGCCCATATGCATTTTATTATTATCAAAGAACAAAATTTTATAAAAATATAATAATAATAATAAAATAGCTATAAAATATATTACTAAAAAATAATAATTTGGGAAACACAAGATCAACATTAAAAGTTAACGTCCGAAAATTATTAATTTTAAGTTTTATGATTACAATTAACTAACCAATTGGCTAGCATTGAAGAAGACTTCTATATTTGTGTCCCAGAAGTGGTTGTGCTTAAAGATATATCTTTTTTTTTAAACACGTTACACAGTGTGGGATTTGATCAATCCAGGAGGACAAAAGTAAAAAAAACAGTTGCAAAAAATACTTTTTTTTTAAAAAATAAAGCTGCAACACACGGGAAGCCATGTCAAAAGTTTGACAATTATTGCTTTTTAAGTTTATTAACATTATTTCAAACTCCAAGATAGCAGTTTTTCGTAGTAAGTGCGCTGATAAAAGTTGTTAACTTTTGAACTTCTTTTGTTTTGGAAAACCTTTGTGAAGATATGAGAATTAATTTACAATAAAATTAATTGCTTCATAAATCTGGGTTTTATTTAAATAATTTATAAATAAAAATATAAAAGTTAAGTTAACACTTTGATGGACTGCCAAAAATTTTCTTCGCATATGTTTGCATACAAATTGAATTTGTTGCTAAGTTTTAATCTCAAAGATAGTTCATACAAAAATTTAGCTGCTGGCTTTTGCAACTTTTTAAAATATTTGAGAAAATTTAAAAATATTTTAAAAACTTATTTAAAAATGTATTATTTTATATTATTTAAGAGAAACATTTTCATTTTATTAATCTAAGCAATTTATACACAAATTTATTTATCATGATGATCAAATCGACTGCACTGTTTCACAACTCTAGTTTTACTTTTTCGTAAATGTTTAGTAAATGTTTCGTAAACTTTTTTGTTTTAGTAAAAATTAAAGGCATCGGCTAAAGATAAAGAAGGCAAGAAAAGGACAATATTTTAAATATTTTTTTAATTACTAAATTACATAATTGCTATACTACTAAATTACTTAATTACCCAATTCTACTACAGGGGAGAAATGTGTGACATCCAAACAAATAAAATTGTTAACTGTGACTTTAAAAATACGATTTTTGAGGAGATGTTGACCTTTTTTCAAAACTTATTTAACTCTCAATTTTATTGTTCCTGTACACTTTCAAGGTGCGATCGACCATTTTGCAGATGTATTCTTAGTTCGGATTTAGAAAAGAATTTGCCCATTTGCATTTTTGGAAGAGACTTTAATATCTCAAGAATTTTTGTATTTTTACAGCTTTTTTGATAAGAAATAAATATTTTGTTCTTAGAAAACCAAAAAGCCTTCAAGTTTTTTTTAAATAGAATAATAACAGAAAAGAAACTTACAAATTTTTCTGTTGTTCTAATACAATTTAGTGTTTTGAAGTCAAAACTAATTTTAGTGACGGTCGTAGCTTACAAAGTAAAGTGCGTGGCGAATTCCGTAAGCTAAGGAACCGTGGTGGCCCGGATTCAATTCCCATCTCAGAAAAAATGTTTTTCAATATAATAAATATTTCTGTTCGGCTGCCACCTAGCTGTTCGATATCGCAAATTTGGATTTTATAGGAGGTGCCACGCCGACATTTCAAACGCACATTTTGAACGCACAACTTTCAAGGCAGTGCGACCTATAACTCAAAAGCTATTCGAAATCGCAAATTTGGGTTGTATGTGGGATGCTAACCCCTCTCTTTTCCTCCAAAGCGCCATTATTTGGGCTAATACAAATCTATCAAGTCCAAAATCGCGAAAATCGAACGATCCATTCTCGAGTTACCAGTGCACACACGGACGGCAGTCTCTTTTATGTATATGGATTCAATGAAACACCCTGTTACCAAGAGTGTGTTTTAGATAGAAGAAACAAGGGATCATAAAACAAAAATTTGGAATTTTGTACTGCTAAATTGGTCAAATCACAAGCTGTGCGTTACACTCAAAAAATCTGCTTCCCTTAAATTAAGAAACTGTTGCTTCAATTCATAGGCATGGGTTTTTCTATATTCTATAGAGGTTTCTCTTTAATGTAGAGAATTTTTACATGATCATGTCTTGATTTCGTTGCAATGTTATCAAAACAGCTTCTTAGTTTTGAAGACGAAGTTTTTACTTAAATATAAGAAATGACGGTATGATAAAAGTTAAATTTCCAACAATTTTGTTCAAGCAGAAATAATTTGAAGAAAAACTGTATTGATATCAATCAAGTCTGCTCGCAACATTCTACAGCATGATTTCTTAAATTTGGAGAAACATAAGTTACAAAACTTGGATATTTTATAGAAATGCATGTAAGTTTTTCTTTTTTTTTTTTTTGTACACCACAAGAGATTTATTTTGAGGATGCATTTTTATATATCTAGAAAAAATGCTCTAAAATTACAAAGCGAACGATTCTTAATGAAGCAAATTAAGCGACGATTGTTGAACAACAGCGATGGTCGAATGTATAAGCCCATGCACTTACACTCTTGCGGCCGAGGTTCAAGTCTCCGGATAATGGTAATTTTTCAAATTGATTTAATGTTAATAATAATAAATTTTCCAGTTTTTCTCAGTATAAAAATCATAATTCTCACAGTATGCTGTTTAAAATCTTAAAAAACTTTTTAACAAAAAAAAATAAACCCAACTTCAAAACCACTACAAAGTAAAAAATAATTTTAAATTACTTTTCACATATAGCCCTATTACGGTTCACAACACAACAGTAATTGCTGTCTTCAATGTGTAAATTTCTATTACGGTAGACAACAAAGCAACTGAATACATTCCACTGTTGTCTGTCAGCAATGCTGTGTCTTCAACACACTTACTACGCAACACAGCAGTTGTGCTTTATTGTCTTGTTATCTGCCATATTTTGAAGACAGCTAATTTGGTGTTGTGTTGAAGAAACGAAATAGATTAAAAATGAAAATTTTATTTAAAATTGCGTTTTTCTTTATTAATTATGAAAATTTCACAGAAAATTGATAATACATCTCCTTGTGAACAGAATTATATTGAATTAAGCAATTGAATTCGAAATTGTTTGTTTGTTTACTTTTTTATTTTGACAGTTGCATCGAAACGTAATAATTAGATTACGTTTTTATTTTGAGAGCAAGAAAATTTCTGCGATGCTACCTTTTTATTATTTTGGAATATTTATGATAGAAAGAAGTGCTATTTTATTTTATTAGTTAAGAAATGCCGGGAAAGGGGTTTTAAACTAAAAACAAGATTATTTTAAATTTGCCATAATTCTTAAATTATAGTTATGCTATTGGCATCAGCGAACTGCACAAGCCTACTTGCAGTTTATTTCAAGTACTTGCTTGAAATACAAGTTCAAGCTAGCTTGAGCTTGATAATTTTGAATCAAGTATAGCTTGTAATTGAATATAGATAAGCCCACGACAGCTTGCAAGTATTCTAGCTTACAAGCGAACGGCACGAAGTTTCAAGTAAAGGAAAGCTTGATGCCTTCGGCAAAAAGCTTGAAAAGCTTGAAATTGAAGGCAAGTATACAATTGAAGCAAGTATCCAAAAAATTCAATGAGCTTGTTTAGAGAGAGCTTAAGCGTAATAGGACTTTTAAGGATTCTATGAACTACGTGGTTGGAAGTTTTAGGGGTAAATGATTTCGAAAATGATGTCAAACTTTAAAATTTAAGATGGCGGATAGAGTTGCCACCTAGATTTTTTTTATTTTTGCGAATTCGTGTAATTTTGAAATTCTGACGGATTTGATTTCGAATATAATGTCACAGTTTTAAAATTTAAGATGGAGGTTAGGGTTGACACCTAAATTTTCACCACAGTATTGCCACCTAATAAAATGTATTTTTAAGAGTTTTAAACATCATTTATCAGTGTTAAGGGGTCGCTGATTTCGAATCTGAAGTCAGAATGTTAAAATTCAAGATGGTGGATAGTGTTGCCACCTAAATTTGTTGTAGTTTAATGAATTCGGGCTTGGCAAAAAAAAATGGTGCACCAAAAATGGGTCGCTGAATCCGAATCCGTTGTCAGAATTTCAAACTTATAGAATTTTGAAATAATAGGGCTGCCACCTAATAATATGTCTTTTTAAGTGTTTTAAACGTCATTTATCAGTGTTAAGGGTTCGCTGATTTCGAATCTAAAGTCAAAATTTTAAAATTCAAGATGGTGGATAGGGTTGCCACCTTAATTTTTTGTATTTTTATGAATTCGGGGCTGGCAAAAAAAAATGGCATACCAAAAATGGATCGCTGAATCTGAATCCGTTGTCAGAATTTAAAAACTATAAAATTTTGAAAAAGGTGGCAGCCCTATACCTAATAATATGTCTTTTCATATGTCCTTTACTTTAAACTTCGTGCCGTTCGCTTGTAAGCTAGCATACTAGCAAGTTGTTGTGGGCTTATTTATATTCAAAAATTTAAATTGAATTGAAATTCAATTACAAGCTATACTTGTTTTAAAACTATCAAGCTCAAGCTAGCTTAAACTTCTATTTCAAGCAAGTACTTGAAATAGACTTCAAGTAGGCTTGTGCAGTTCTCTGGTTACTACTATAAAAAGGGTTCGTGTTCCCGGCCAAAAGGAGGGGAAGCGGGATTTTTTTCAACACCATTATAATCTTAGAAAAAAATGCTTCTTGTACTTAAAAACATTTCAAAATCCAGCTATTTCATTGTACTAGATTTAATCCTATTTTTTAACGCCAGTTGAAATTAACGGGTTTAAATATGGGCTCACAATGTTTCCTTTTCATATCGCAAAAAAATTCTTATCAAGATAGTACTTTTTGCTATTTAAAAAATACTTTTTAAAGACTACGTTTTTACTTTTCTCCGAAGCAACCCTGGACCAGTCAAGCAACGAATTCTACATACGTTCCACAATCAAACGTGACAACAACGTATTGTTGTGAACCATAATAGTTCAAAACTGTTGTGTCTTCTTGACTGTTGTGTCTACTCGTAAGAAGACACAGCAGTTTATTGCTGTGAACCGTAATAAGCCTAATAATTTCTTGGTCAAATTTGTTAATTTATTTATATATATTATTGAATTGGAAATCTTATTACTATACATTTTTTCTATTTTGTATTATTATCATAAGTATATTAATTTCTCCATGAATATAAAACCTTTAAAGCCGGAGCGTTTATTTTATAAAAGTCTGACTATATAAGCGCCGACTTTAAAGGTTTTATATACATGGAGAAATTAATATATTTATGATAATAATACAAAATAGAAAAAAATGTATAGTTAAAAAAATTCCAATTTAATAATATAAGTTTATAAATAAATTAACAACTTTGACCAAGAAATTATGTGAAAAGTAATTTAAAATTATTTTTTACTTTGTAGTGGTTTTGAAGTTAGGTTTTTTGTGTTAAAAAGTTTTTATTTCTTCGTTTTTAGAGATTATAATAACAATTTTTCCCCTTCTTGTAACGAATTTTCATACCCTAGTGTCAACATTAACTGAAAAACAGTATCTTCTTATATTGCCATGCCCTTTTGTCCAGTAACGCCCACTTTCTTAACCGTAAATTTTCATAATTATGCCTACCCCTGTACCTAATTTCAGTACCCTAGTGTCAATATTGTTCGAGTAACAGCGTTTTTATTATATTGCCACGCCCTTTTTCGAATTATGCCCATAATTTGTAATAACTGTTCCTAACCTTGTACCAATTTCTATTACTCTAACGTCAATATTAATTGATTCCAGGAATTTGATGAAAAATTTCTTATTTTCAGAGAAAATTTTTCTTTAACTTTTAGCCGATGATTAATAAAGGGTAGAGAATTTCTTATTTTCAGAGAAAATGTTTCTCGTAGTTATAATCACTGATTAATAATCAGCAGAAAATTTCTTATTTTAAGAGAAAATGTTTCTCTTATTTATAGCCGATGATAAATAAACGGTAGAAAAACATACTAAAATGTAATAAGATTTCAACACAATTGCGATAATTATCTTTAATTTAGCGAAATAGTTCGTAAATGCTTGGAAAATTTTCTTAAAATATATCCCACTTCTGGTACCAATTTAACGGAAAATATTTACTTCATTTTTAGAAAATCGGCCATGGCGCTAAATGAAACCCGATTTTCTAACGATTGGGTGCTATTTTTCTAGATTTTCTATAAATTTTTTACTGAGCGTACCTTAGTTTTTATGACGGTTTTGATTTTTTTTTGCGGAAAGTGGACGTGGCTTTCATTTCATACACCTCACTGGACACTGTCAATCCCGGAATCCCCAAATCCTGGGATCTTGGGATCCCGATCTTTTTTAATACCCGAATATCCCGGGATTATTCGATTCGAGTACCGGGATTGTTGAAAACAATTTTTTTAATAGCTAATAAAATTTTTCAAACTACCATCACAAATATCCCCCTTTCAACGATCAACGATCGAACTAACAAGCGTTGGGACGGAGCGGTGTTTCTACTCTGCAGGCCTTATATGCAATAAATTAAGGTCCAAGTTAGGGGATAACACCATCGTATTTTGATCAAAAGAAGGAATAATTTTGCTAAGCTCTAAACAGAAAAGATGTCGTATTTATTTTTGCTTAAATGTATTGACTTTTTTATTATAATTTGAATGTACTATAGTATATAATTAAAGGAAGGTTTTAGGACGAAGCGGTTAAAATTAAGGACTATTTTAGAAAATGTTTTCTAAAAAGTTTTATAACACACACAAAAAATTCATTTTGAAAAAAGACTTTTCAATGCACATCTTTTACCAAAATGGAAAATTAAGAAAACTACGAAGCGTGGAAAAAAGTGGACAAAATTGACATTATTTTTGACCATATCTTTGTATGTAAAACTTAGAAAAATTTTAAAAAGACGCTCATTTTGGTAAAAGATGTGTAGAATTACAATACAGACAGATTAAAAAAATTTTAATTTGTCGATTAGTTTGTTTGCAGTAGTGCAGCCAGTTTTGAAAAAGTATGTTTCGAGAAAAACGTTTTTAAAATTACTCTGCTTAGTTAAATTTACTCTGGCGCACCAGGTTTTAAGCGCTGTAGAATCTGCATCATAAGCGGAATTGATTTATTGAAGGCTAATTGAACAATAATCAATCTAAAAAAATTTAATTTTTAAGAAATTATTTTTTAAATAGTAATTTAAAATAGTTTTATGTAGGCAGTTACTGCAAAACCAAATATATGTATTTGTACATGTATTGCAAAAACTATGTTATAAATTACTGGAGATATAAATATGATTGTCAAATTTTATGTTTTTTTTTTGTTCTTGAGTTGATACAAATTGTACTTCTATGTTACATCAATTTGATACAGAATATGTACTATAATAGAATAGAAGTGTATGTGTTGCATTTTTTGGCAAAAAAAAAACAACATAAAAACTTCTTGAATATCGGTACGATCTTGAAACTCAAAAAATTGATATCTCTAATCTACACACATCACTTTCTTTAGGGTATATGTAGGAATCGAGTTTCTTCCAAAATCCTTCAATTTCAAAATTACACTGTATTTAAAAGACGCGTTAGCAAAATATCAAGTCAAGTAATCGACTTCTAGAAATTTGTGAAGGTTATTGAATTTTGTAAAATATAGCCTTATAAGTAAAGTAAAGTTGTAGCATCAAAACAAATAACATTTCAAACTTCTATAAAAATAAAAATGATATGAGAACATAAAAAACAGCATGAAAGAATCAGAAGGAGGCTTCAAAGATCTTATAAAAATCTGTAGTATATTGGTGTTTTTCTCAAAATTGATTTACCTATATTTATGGTTAATTTTTGTGAAGAAATTTAACTTTTTCAACATAGGACTTAAAAATAAAATTTCATACTAACGACTTTCTTTTATAAATAAAACTCATTTCTTGTATTTAGTAACATTCTCTATTCTTTCATGTGATAGGAAATAAATGGCTTTATTGTTGCCATGATATGTTGTTTTCGTCAAAAAAGTTACCGTGAATTCGATTTCAATGTGTCTATATTGCCACATATCGGCATAATAGTTTTTTTAAATGGATTGCACGTTTTATTGTTATTAAGATCGATTGTTATTGTTTCTAGCTCTATTGTTATTAAGATCAATAATTAAGATCAAAAAAATATGACAAAAAAAAAAGTATTGCAGTGAGGGGACTGCTGACCGAAGCGAAAACATATATGTAAAATATTAGTATTCCCTGCAAGACTGTGTCCTGCCACGGACCGCCTTACTGCTATATAAGAGTTTTCATGGTAATCGGAAAAAAATTTTATATTTTCACCCCCTCAATCTTTGATTATTTCTTTCAAAATATTTTTTATTCAGATAGTCTTTCTATTTTATAATTACACCAAACTATATTATTACATTTAAATTGAATATTGTTGATATAAAAATAAAATACAGGGAGCACTATTGAATGAAAAAAATTCCTCAAAAAGGATATTTAATTTTTTTCTTTCAATTTTTATGTAGAGCTGTAGCTAAAATAAAATAAATTTAAATTTCGGGATGAACCGAATTGGCGGTGGAAAATAAACAGCACTTTGATTGCTATGTTTTTTGTTTACCTGATAGCAAGATCTCAAGTGGAGGCATTAAAAGAGACTTCACGGGCAGTCAAACAAAAAGCAGAAATCAAAAATTTTAAATTTATTTTATTTTAGCCTACAGCTAGCTCTACATATAGATTGAAAATAAATAAAAAGTAAAAAAATTTTCAAAAACTAAGCTTTTATTTAAAAAAGACGAACTAAAAAGAAAAGATAAATTTAAGGATTTATGTAATATAGTAGGTATATTCTAGGTGCAGAAGAGCCCCCTCTCTTGGTTACTCACTCATTATCATAATATAAGCGTACCTAAATTGGTAAGTTATAAGGACTTATATAAATTTAGAATTTTTCAAATACATTTATATTTTTAAAAGCTTAAGGCACTAATATTTTATGGTAAACCTGTATAATAGATCGCAGTTTATATACAGGTAAGCTTACTAAAAAATTCAATGCCACTGATAATGTGTAGTAAGCTTGTATAACGGATCGGACATCGGTGCCTCAAGCTTTTAAATATAAATGTATCTGAAAAATTCTAAATTTATATAGGTCCTTAGAATTTACCAATTTACGTCCGTTATACTATGATGATGAGTAACCAAGTGGGGTTCTTCTGCATATAGAATAAACCTACTATATACATATATGACAAATGTCATTTAAATTTTTTTTTTTTTAAGTTCACGTCTTTTTTCAATAAAAGCTTATTTTTTAAAAACTTTTTTTTTACTTTTTATCTATTTTTTACTTTGTAGTCTTAAAGGTTTATTATTAACATCTTTTATTTTCAAAACTTAGCAAATTTTACAGCATTTTAATTTTTTAGACCATTAACTTTATAACAGTATTAACATTATTTACACGATTTACACTACTTACGTTATAAACATTATTTTTTTAAAAGAATTTACATTATTTACACCATTTACATTATTGACACTATTTACATATTATCAGTACGTTATCACAAGCTTAACACCGATTGATATCTAGAGTGATTCCGTTTGTTAAAGCTTTTAAATTCGCATTTTAATTTCGGTGTGGCCGAATTTTTTTTCGAGCCCCCATCTTTTACTTCAAGAAATTTTACTACCAAAATTTCAGCTGAACCCGACCAGTAGTCTTGGAGATATAGCATTTTTATTGATTTGTGGGTGGTGAAAGGGGGAGTGGCAAAATTTTCCTTAATTATCCTCTACTCGAAAGAAATTTACTGCCAAAATTTCACCATTAGTTTTAGAGATGTAGCATTTTAATGGATTAGTGGGCGGGAAAAAGGGCAGTAGTAAAAAATTTTCCTTAATTTTCCTCTACTCAAAGGAAATTAACTGCCAACATTTCAGCTGAATCAGCCCAGTAGTTTTAGGGATATAGCATTTTTATGGATTTGTGGGCGGGAAAAGGGGGAGTGTAAAAAAATGTTCCTTAATTATTCGCTATTTAAAGGAAATTTACTGCCAACATTTCAGCTGAATCGGCCCAGTAGTTTTAGAGATATAGCATTTTTATTGATTTGTGGGCGGTAAAAGGGAGTGTGGCAAAAAAATATTCATAACATTGCTTTGTCACCGGACTTACATACAATATGTATGCTAAATTTCAGCTTAATCGGATACCAACAAGTTGTCGAAAAATGGCTTGCAAGTTTTGGCAAGTTTGGACATACATACATACATACATACGAACGAATAAAGTTAAATAAAAGCTTATAAAAACAGTAATATTCAATAGCTGCATTCCCGTGGTCGTTGATCTAGAGCGCGGCTCTATTTTATTCACAAAACAAAAACAAAAATTAAAACCAGCTCGATTTCTAGCTCTATTTCTGATCTTAAAATGCTGCCAAGTTTCAAGCATTTTTTATCAAAACGAACATAGTTTGCAAATCTAAATAACTATTCATTTTCCTATTTTGACGTTTCACCGCTCAATGGTATTGTTGTTTTCTTGTGTTATTGTTCTTAAAACAGCTGTTTCAAAACTGTGATGACAAATTGATATAAAGTTAAACTAACGTTGTTTTACTGAGATTTGATCTGTAGTGGAATTCTCAAACGCGTTAACGACACTTGTGTTATCGTTAACTGGCCCTTAACGATACTTACCGTTAACTGGCATTCTCAACATCTTAGCTAGCAATATGTGTCCTTAACTTTGACAGTTCGTTAAAGATATTTGTCGTTAACTTAACAACGACTATTTAGGTGCCGTTAACTTGAACGTCAAAAAAGTTTTATTAGAGAGTGTTTTGTTTAAGCTTTGTTTTTTAAGGAAAACAATATAGAAATCATTATAAAATAAATATGGCGTTTGAATATTTGGGAATGGACGCAGCGTTGTTGCAAGACGAAATTTCTATGCGAGAAAGTGCGTCGGAGTGGGCTCTTTTGCGAAGGGTAGACAGTCCATTTGATTTGAACGAATCAAAATTTAGAAGTTTGTACCTCTTAACACCCGAAAAAGCTCACAATATAACCTACTCCATTCGAAGTGACTTGGAAGGAAGTACAATCGCAGCTTTATCTGCCGAAAGCCAAGTTAGTATAATAACAAAGGAAATGCCTTAGAAGAAATAATTTACATTAACTCTTTATTACAAGGTACTTGCTACGTTTCGGTTTTATGCAACAGGATGTTGCCAGCGGCCAGTTGGCAATCAAAAAAGCATCACGATGAGCCAGCCAGCTGTGAGCCGTTCGATCCATCGCGTTACAGATGCACGCTTCCCAGCTACGCAAATCGAGCGAAAAACAGTACGCACGCTATTTCGAACAGCATCTCAGTCTTTCGATGGTGCTATCGGAGCGACTGAGTGTGCCCATGTCGCCATAATGGGACCGCCAAATAATGAAGAGGCATATGTTAACCATCATGGTTACCACTCAGTTAACTTCCAAATGGTGAGTTTAAAATTGTACACACAACTTATTTGAAAGGGTTTTTTTAGATATGGATCCCAATCTCAAGATTTTTAATGTTAATGCAAGCAAGATACCCTGAAGCTCGCCATAAAGCTTTTATATGGAGTGCTTGTGCTGTTCGCAACGTAATGCAAAGGTTTGATCGGGGTAACCACCAAACATTTTTAATAGGTAAATTTATAAAAAAACAATGAAGATACCAAAAGCAGTTCAAATGACTGGTATTTAAAGATGATAAAATATAAGTTCTGCTTTATTCTAAACTAGTAGTCCCGGGCAGACGTTGTCCTGTCACAGACCGCTTTACTTCCTTAAAAGAATTTTTATGCCAAACGAAAAAACTATTTTATTTATCTGAACTGGATATCGTGGTAGTGCGACCACGCCCGTACATATAAGTGGGCGTACATATAGTGTGACCACACTCATTTTTAGTAAAGCTGCCGACAATAACTATACGAACTATATTACCAATTTTTAGTCTTTAATTTATCACAAAAATAATTCAATTAAATTAACCGTCGCAAAAAAATTTTAGCATAATCTAAGAATTTTAATTTGGAATTATTAAAGCTGTCATTTAGACTGATGTGGTAGTTGAAGTGTTAAAGAAAGAAAAAGTTATAAACATTTACTTCCTTGCAGGTAATTCTGGCTACCCATTGGAACCTTGGCTCATGACTCCATTAACAAATCAGCCTCAATGGTGAGTCCCATTCCTTGCACGCATCCTGTTTGCCGTGCATTGAGGCATTTTGCCCTCAGCCTAGCCTTTGTTGGCTTCAAAAAAATCCAGAATGAATTGATGCTGTTCGGCAGTTGTCCGGCTGTTTCTTTTTTTTATTTTTTGCATTTTTAGTTTTCTTTTATTTTGAAACTTATATCAAAATCTGTTATCTGTTTGAATAAGCTGTCAAAAAAGGAGAGTGCTGCCATATTTTCAATTTCTGTTAACGACGTTTGTACTTTATATTGTGAATGCTACGTTTTTCCAATTTTGTCGCTAATTACTGTTTTGAGAATATAACTTTCGTTACTGCAAACTACAAACGTCTTTAGTTGACCATACCGATTTCGTATAGTTAACTTTTTGAGAATTCCACTACTGATCTAGTGCCACGGGAATGCAGCTAATGTTTCGCAGCGGAGCAAAGGGAGGGGAAAGAACGATGCGTCAGCAGAGGAACTTATTGATTGTTGCTTGCTTATGTTTTCTAAGTTTCCTATCTTGTTATCTTTGCTGTCTGCATTGATGACGAGAGTAACTCGGAAAAATACATAACGCAAACCAAAGATTTACCCTCTACCAAAATCGTTCAACGCGCCTAAAGAAGTTTTCACTTCAAAAAACAACCGCTGTTCGAAAAAAATCCAAAAGCAATTTTTTTTTAACGGCATTGTGTTACTGATTGTGTCAAAATTATTCATCAAAATATTGGTATAACTTAAATTTGCTATTATTTTTGAAATTGTTCTGTAGACAATTTTTTAAAACAAAGGTCATTTCCATAAATTTCCGTAGAACCAATAGATATTTAGGTATATATCTATAGTACGAACTAAAAGTATACGAGTAAATTGAGTAAGTCAGTGGCTTTTTGAATAATGGCATTCAAACACGTTATTATCTTTTTATATAGATACATTTAGTCCAGAATTATTCCAATTTTTTTTATTCCTTTCATATAAAGATTTTATCAAGAATCTCAACAAAGGTGTTTGTTTCAGTGAAGACCTCTTTATTTGAACCAAATCTCTGGCCGCCGACCCATTTTTTCAGGTTTGAAAATAGGAAATAGTCACAGGGGACTAAGTCTGGAGAATATGGTGGATAGGGTAGCAGTTTGTAGCCCAATTTATGTTGGAAGAGCACTATTTTCTTAACAAAACACGGTAATTTTTGCTTCAAAACAGTTAGGAATCCGTCAAACAGAGGTCACACGGTTGCGCTTAAGGTCGAGTGTGAGCAATCGCGCACATACGCTTTTTCATGTCCAAATATTTATGTAAAACGTGTACATTATTGAAATGCCCGCTCAGTTGAAATGCCTACATTCTCAGCTACCTCACGCTCTTTCATTCTCTGATCGTCCAATACCATTCAATGGATTTTATCGACGACCTCTTTTGAGCTATCTGAACGTTCAGCGTCACTTGTTTTGGTACGATTACAACGGAATTTAGAAAATCACTTCCTAAAGCCCGTATAATACTTCATTGTTTTGTCCAATTTCAAAATCTGTAAACAAGTGGCGCGTGAGCTAGACAGATATATATTGTTGAAAAAGGATGAAAACATGCATCGTGCCACTTTTTTACATCTCCGCAACGTGACTATTTTATCTCTCTGTTCTTCTTGGCTGCGGAAGAAAGAGCTCAAGCTTGTTTTTGACACTTAATATTTGATCGAAACTTAACGAGTTACGAAATGATAGAAATGTGAAGAGCAATGCATTAAAAATGCTGCTTGTCCTACATTTTTTTCTCCAATTCGTACTATATGCGTATACACTCACACTTTTTGCATTTTAGCTTTGGGACTATTTCAACTGCTCTAGTTTCATCGTCAATGAATAAAAATTGAACAAAAAAATTAAGTGTCATACAGGCTTAACCATTGTAATTGATGGTGCAGAGTGCCCGAAGTATTTATTTAGCCTTTCCTTGGTTTTGATGATTCGTTTTTTACTAACAAAATAATGCTTGATGAGTACACGAAATTAATTTTTTTTCTATTTTCGTCGAAATTCACGAGGTTGTCTGCTTTCAATGATTGTCATTAGGCTTGGGTAGTTCACGAACGAACTAGTTCAATTGAACTATTCGCACTCAAGAACTATGTGAACTAGTTCGTTGATTGTCGTTCTTTTAGTTCAATCGATTTTGTAGCGAGTCAGATCGAAATGAACTAGAAAAAATTTTGTTTCACTCAACAATGGTTTGAGTCCGTGCTGATACAGTTTGATACTAATGAACGGTAAAAAAAACTTTTTTGCAAAAACAAATTTTTGTGGCAAATATTGTGTGGAATGCCCCATATGTAGTATTTTTATGTAAATTTCTTCTATGTCCGCAGTTAATGATTGATTCGGTCATATAGTTCGTTTCATTTTATAGATCTGATCATGAAACAGCAAACAAAACAAACTAAAAGACCTATTGAACTAAAAAATACAACGAGCTAACATACCTAACGATCTGAAACACCAAACGAACTATAAGACCTAACGAACTAACAACATGAACGAGTGCACGAAACGAACTAAAAGAGCGAACGAACTAAATGAACTAAAAGAACTATATGAACGAACTAGTTCATTAAACTCAACTGAACTAAAAGGAGCGATCTTTTTAGTGAACTAAAATGCCCAAGCTTAATTGTCATATAAAAACTAAATGACGCAGCTGGCTTAAAATTTGACAGTAGTATATTAACAGATAGTAGTTGATAGGACTAGTGTTATATTAAAAGCTTTGCGATACAAGCACGTTTTGCTTAAAATTATTTTCTCTGCAGACATATTTTATGTCTTATGATATAAGCATCGAACTTATTAAAATCAAGGATGATTAAAAATTGCGTACTAAGAGTTCGTCTACCACATTTAAATTTCATGTTAAACCCTTTGTTAGTCGGCCTTTGAAGTCTAGTGAAGAGTGCATTAGACTATCAACTCAGAGGTCCATGGTTCGAATCCGGGTTTGGGCATGATTCTTTTCGCTTTCTTTGTTCTTTACTGCATTTAAGAATTATTCAACCAAAATATCCACGACTAAATTGTTGAAAATGTAGAATTAAAGGAGAGGAACAACTTAGGGCTGGAAATGCTTGCGAGGTTAACGCATAACACTAGCCTCGGTTATAAGCAATTCAAATTGCCTTTCAAGTTTGTTCCGCCTCGATAATCGATAATTCTGGTATGGTACTAATCAATTCTTCCTCTAATAATCTATCCCTTTCCTTTCAGGTCAAAGACCAAACGTTGTTTGTATAAGGCGCATGCCTTAGTTCTTTGATCTTTTAAATAAAACAAAAAATATTACATTCCTAACGCTCAGAAATTTTTAAAGGTGATCTTATATGATCAAATAATGATAAAAAGTTAGTGTGCTCAGATTTTTCTCAGATGACATCACGTTCAATTTGATTGTTTTAGCGTTTTCAAATCTTGCATTTTTCGTTACTAAAAACACAATATACTTATACAAATTTTTTAGAATTTTATTCTTATATTTCACCATATATTTGAATAACTATTGGTACTACGAAAATTTTGTGCATGACCTGTCCAGAATAAGCTGTATAACCATTTTCCATAGGACCTATATTTAACGGAAAATATCTCTAAACCATCTTTGAACATGAATTACTTCTTACGCACACACAATTTGCAATGGACTATTGACATTATATAAATAATAACTTATAATTTATAATAATATTAGCTGAAACCCTGCACGTTGCTGCCACGCCCCATTGTACAATATTCATAAAATATTATAAGTGAAACTGTATACGAAAATTAAGAAGGTCAAAGCTAACCGCCATCGCAAATTTGGGTTTGGGTTTTTGGGTTACAGCCCCCCCTTCCTCAACGCCCATACAATGTTATCAGTGAAACTACATGTGTAAAATAAGGTCGAATACTGATTTCCTGAATTACTGATGTGCGACCTATAACTCCAAAGCTATCCGAAATCGCAAATTTTGGTTGTATTGGAGGTGCCACGCCACCTTGTCCAACGCCCATGAGAATTAATCAGTAAAACTGAATCCATAAATTTTGTTGAAATATTGAATTCCGAACACTCAAAAAATTTATTATTAAAATTTTTACAAATAATATTTATTACTAAACAAAATATTCGTACATTTTACAAATATTCGTACAATATACAAAGTATTTTTATTGTGATATCTTTACGAATTCATTCGTAAAATTTTTGTAATACCTGATGTAGTATCTACGAATATATTTGTTTTATATACTAATGATATTCGTAAACAAAAATAAATCAATTCGTATTAGTGCATTGTACGAATGATTGTGTACATATAAATACTTATATTCGTAAATTTCTCGTACGAATAACTTCGTAATTTCTTTCATTATATTCGTAGTATTTACTAATGCTTTCGTACTATTTACGAATGAAAAATAATATTAGTAGAAACAATTCATTCGTAGGCTGACCGTACGAATTATTAGTAAAGTCAAAAAATTGAAAACCGAATGTTCAGCCTTGTTTGTTGAACATCTAGAGAACATAAAGAACTGTATGATTGTGAAGTGACTGTAGCCTACTGGTAGAGTGCTTGGCCCGTAAATTAAAGAGCCGTGGTTCAAACCCCAGCTCAGACAGAATTTTTTTAGAATACGAATATTTACTAACATACGTCGATTCTAGGAATCCTATTCGTGGCTGAAAATTACGAATAAAATTCGTAGAATAGACGCAGCTATTAGTAATATTTACACACAAAAATTTTTGAGTAAAGTTGTGCGACCTATAAGCCAAAATCTTTTCGATATCACAAATTTTAGTTATATGAGGGTGCCACGCGCCCCTTGTCAACGCCCACAAAACTATCAGTGAAACTTCATACGTACATTGAGGTCGAATACTGACTTCCGAGGCTGTGCTACCTATAACTCCAAAGCTATTCGATATCGAAAATGTGGGTTGTATTGGAGGAGCCACGCCCTCTTATCTAATCGTCACAAAACTCCACAAGAACACTCTCAAGAAGCTGTTTTAGTTTTGCTGAAAATTTCATATAGATCGGTTTGATGTATATGACTTCACTTCAATGAACAACGGTTAAAGTATTTGGATATTGTTCATACAAAAGTACTAAAATCGTGATTAAAAAATGAGAGGTGGAGGTAGGAAAGTGAAAAATACTTTATAACATATTCTCATATTTACCAAATATTCAACAAAAATTTATAAAAATCGAAATAATAGTCGAATCGTTTCCTAGGACGAGTGGCACGAGCTATTTATACAGTGGCTCACAGCCTATTTTATGCAAAGCTCACTTCTAAACTTACCAGGTTCTCAAATCCAAACTGCGTGCTGTACAAAAAAAAATTGAATGCAATTTTAAACACAAACATATATATTTTTTAATATAAACTTTTTTCTTTTTTTTTAATTTTTTTTTTAACTTAGAAGATAAAACAAAAAATACTGCTAAATTTCAGGTCACAGCTTATTTTATGCAGTTTGCATAAGTCTTAAAAAATAAATATTTTCATGTATTTAAACTTTATTTTAATATTTAGTGTGGTAACCTTTGGCTTTAATTACATCATTCAATCTTTTTGGCATCGAATCTACCAATTTTTGAGTGGTTTCTGGAGTAATTTTGCTCCACTCCTCTATGAGTACTCTTTTTAAATGCTCCTTGCTAGATATTTGATGTTTTCTGATGTTATTATCCAAAAGTGCCCATAGATTTTCTATCACGTTCATATCAGGACTCTGTGCCGGCGGTGCCATTAAGTGTGGACAGTTCCAAATCAGCCAAGACTGCAGAATTGCCGACTTGTGTTTGGGGTCATTATCGTGATAGAAACGGAAACTAAGAAGTATTCCCAATTTTTCGGAGCTTTGGAGCAAATTTGCTTTCAATATATTTAGGTAAACAGTCTTATTCATTGTTTCTTCAATAAAAACTAAATTTCCTACACCTGTTGCGGACATACAGGCCCATACCATCATGCAACCGCCACCATGCCTTACAGTGGCTTTAAGGTTTTGATTTTGATGCTCGGTATTTTTTTTTCGCCAGACATAATGCAATCCATCCGAGCCAAAAATATTAAATTTTGACTCGTCTGCAAAGATGACGCTGTTCCAAAAGTCGGAAGTCCGAGTTATGTACTCTTTGGCGAAGGCGAGTCTTCTTTGCCGGTTTTTATTATTTATAAATGGCTTGTTCCTAGCAACTCGACCATTGAAATCATGTTCACGCAGCATTCGTCGGATAGTTTCAGCACAACAGGATTTACCTAAGTCATTCGCAATTTCGCTGGTCAACTTTGGTGCCAATATTTTGGGATTTGCCTTTATTTTACGGACTATATAGCGCTCGTCTGTAGCATTAAAGATTCTGTTGGGCGCGGTTCTGCCTTTATTTTCGATTCGGTTTTCATGAATGAAGCGATCAATAATTTTCTGGACAGTCGATACATTTAAATTGACTATTTGAGCAATTTTCCGTTGCGGCATTTTGTTTTTAAAGTGATTAATTACTAATTCACGCTGTTCAATCGTTGTGCGACGACCCATTTTATAAAAATGCGAGAATTGACCTCTTGACACGCATGATAAGACTAATTATTAACTGAACCTTGTTGCAAACATACCTTCGCGAACATAGAAAAACAAACAACCGTTAGTCGAAGTTACAACAAAGAAAAGAAATGCATGCATAAAATAAGCTGTGAGCTCCAGTTCTGCTGCTTTGTTTGTTTTTATGATCTGTTATTGAGAAAGTACATTTTTTGTTGTTTTTTTTCGTTTAATGCTTTTGCTAACAATATGTTTAAAAGTCTGCATTGACAGTTTTACCGATCTCTTTTTAGTTTTTTGACGTAGAATTACGTCTTACAGCGCGGTTTGTATGGGGGTCATTTTCACGAATTTTTTCAAAGTGATATTTGACACTTTGGGGTATACCTACAGCCTTTAATATTCATCGTACAAAGAAAAAAAAATGCCAAAATATCAGTTTTAGTGGGAATAAAACGAATCTATATATATAAAAATGGATGTATGTATGTGGGTATGTGGGTATGTGGGTATGTGGGTATGTGGGTATGTGGCTATATCACGTATAGACTCCAAAACCGCTGAACCGATCTTTATGAAATTTTCAGAGAAAATAAAGCCATATCTTGAGAGTGTTCCTGTGAGGTTTCGTAACGATTGGAGAAGGGGGCGTGGTACCTCCCATACAAGCCAAATTTGCTCCATCGATCACAAACAAAAAAAAAGAAAAATATCTCACGGTTTCAATCGTAAAAAACTAAGATTTGGGGATTTTGTTCAGATGGTTACTGTCGGTAACTGTACAAAAAATGGGCGTGGTCGTTATATAAATACGCCCACTTTTTCGAAATCATGGCAATTCCGGAGTTCTGCACATTTTTACAGTGAAACTTGCTCTTTAGGTGCTCCAAGAGACGAACACAATTTATAAATGTTTTCACGCCCACTTTTAACGCCCACAAATCAATATCTATATATATAAAAATGGATGTATGTATGTGGGTATGTGGGTATGTGGGTATGTGGGTATGTGGGTATGTGGGTATGTGGCTATATCACGTATAGACTCCAAAACCGCTGAACCGATCTTTATGAAATTTTCAGAGAAAATAAAGCCATATCTTGAGAGTGTTCCTGTGAGGTTTCGTAACGATTGGAGAAGGGGGCGTGGTACCTCCCATACAAGCCAAATTTGCTCCATCGATCACAAACAAAAAAAAAGAAAAATATCTCACGGTTTCAATCGTAAAAAACTAAGATTTGGGGATTTTGTTCAGATGGTTACTGTCGGTAACTGTACAAAAAATGGGCGTGGTCGTTATATAAATACGCCCACTTTTTCGAAATCATGGCAATTCCGGAGTTCTGCACATTTTTACAGTGAAACTTGCTCTTTAGGTGCTCCAAGAGACGAACACAATTTATAAATGTTTTCACGCCCACTTTTAACGCCCACAAATCAATATCTATATATATATAAAGCAAAACGATGTGTGTCTGGCTGTGTGATGTCTATAGACTCCAAAACTACTGAACCGATTGACCTGAAATTTTAGCAGTCGATTTGTTTCAGGTACGAGATGGTTGAGGAAAAAAATTTGCCACACCCCCCTTTTACCGCCCCCAAATCAATAAAAATGTTATATTTCAGTCGGTTTGGGTCGTATATGGCTAAAATTTTGTAATTTAGTATGTACGGTTACTGTCGACAACTGTCCTAAAAATGGGTTTCCACGCCCCCTTTTACCGCCCAAAAATAAATGAAAATGGTTTATTTCAAACGGTTTTGGTCGTATAAGACTTAAATTTGTTATTTTGGTTTGTGAAGTTACTGACAGTAACTGTACGAAAAATTGGTTTCCACGCCCCCTTTTGCGCCCACAAATCAGTGAAAATGCTATATTTCATGCAGTTTTGGCCGTATGAGACTAACATATGATATTTAAGTTTGTATGGTTACTTTCGGCAATTGTACTAAAAAAGGGCGTCAGCGCTATATAGCCACACCCACTTTTTAAGAAACCATCAAAATTGACTACTGGGTCGATTGAGCTAAAATGTTGGCTTAGTTTGTACGGTTACTGTTAGCAACTGTACTAAAAATTGGTCTCCACGCCCCCCATTTACCGCCCACAAACCAATGAAAACGTTTTATTTCAACGGTTTGGGTCGTATTAGACAAAAATTTTGTAATTCAGTACATATGGTTACTCTCGGCAAGTGCACTAAAAATAGGCCTGCCCTACTTTAGTTAAACTCACTTTTCGGGGAGTTAGCGTCCAGTGAAGTAAAGTGCGCCAGGCTTAACCTAAATTGAGCTGAAATTTGGGCAGTCGATTTGTTTCGATTACGAGATGGCTCAAGGGAAACATTTTACCGCACCCCTTTTTACCGCTTGCAAAACAACAAAAATGCTATATTTCGCACGTTTTTGATCGTATTAGACTAAAATGTGGTTATTTAGTGCACATGGCTACTTTCGGCAGCTGTACTGAAAATGGTGAATATATTTGACATTTCTTGACATTTTTGTGTATAGCAGTAAGGCGGAGTTGGAGTTATAGGTAGTTGTGGCAGAACAACGTTTGCCGAGGAGATAGATTGTTCCTGTGAGGTTTGGTAACGTTTGGACGAGGGGGCGTGGTTCCTCCCATACAAGCCAAATTTGCGCTATCGACCACAAACCAAATAAGGGATATATATCAGACGGTTTCGATCGTAAAAACTAAGATATTATCATTTTGTTCAGATGGTAACTGTCAGTAACTGTACAAAAATAACTTTTTCGTCGCAATATATATACGCTCACTTTTTCGAAATCATGGCAATTCCGGAGTTCTACACATTTTTATACTGAAACTTGCTGTGTAAGTGCTCCAAGAGGCAGTCACGATACATAAATGTTTTCACGCCCACTTTTAGCGCCCACAAATCAATATCTGTACATTTAAAAATGAATCGTGATTTGTTCGGATGCTTAAAACTTGAAAACGACTAGACCAAATAGGATACTTCCTTCTACTGGTTTGTTCGTAACTGCTACGCAAAGGTTTAGGAAAAAAGTAATGCCACACCCCTTTTATCGCCCACAAATCAATAAAAATGCTATATTTAAGAAGGTTTTGGTCGTATTAAATTAAAACTTTAATAAAAACGGGCGTTGTCACACTTCATCTACGCCTACTTTTGGATATATCACAATACTCCAAAACTATTGGTCCGATTGAGCTCAAATTTTGTAAGTGGCTTTGCTTTGAGTACGAGATGGTTTAAGAAGAAATGCCACACCTTCTTTTACCTCCCATTAATATAAAAACAATTTGTGTTATCGAATAGCGTTATGGGTTGCACAGCTTAGAAATTCGGTATTCGACCACAATTTAGACGTACCGTTTCAGTGATGAAATTTTATGGGAGTTGGACAAGGGGGAGGGGCACCTCTCATACAACCCAAATTGGTGATATCGAATAGCTTTGAATTTATAGGAATTCAGCTTTGGAATTCAGTTTTTGACCTCAATTTACACATGCAGTTTCAATGATTTTTTTTATGGGCGTTGGACAGGGAGGCCTGACATCTCCCTTACATCCCAAATTTGCAATATCGAATTGCTTTGAAGTTATAGGTTGACAGCGTAAGAAATCGGTATTCGACCTAAATTTATACATGCACTTTCATTTCTTACATTTTATGGGCGTAGGGAAAAGGGGAGTGAAACTTCCCATACAACCCAACTTTGTGCTATCAAATAGCTTTAAAGTTATAGGTCGCACAGCATCGGAATTCAGTATTTGACCAAAATTTACGCATGCAGATTTACTGATAAAATTTTTTAGAGTTTGTCGGGGGGCGTGGCACCTCCAACTTAACCCAAATTTGCGATATCGAATAGCTTTGGAGTTATAGGTAACTCAGCCTCGGAATTCAGTATTCGACCTCAATTTACACATGCAGTTTCATTGGTTAAATTTTATGGGCGTAAGGAAAAGGGCAGTGGCACCTCCCATACAACCTAAATTTGTGCTATCGAATAGTTTTGGAGATATATGTCGCACAGTTTTGGAATTCGGTATTCAACCTCCATGTACACATGCAGTTTAATTGATTACATTCTATGAGCGGTGATCAAGAGGGCGTGGCACTTCCTATACAACCCTAATTTGTTATATCGAATGGCTTTGTGGATATAGGTGTGGATATTCTACCTCAATTTAGACATGCTGTTTAACTGATAACATTTTATGGGCGTTTGAATAGGGAGAGTGGCAGCAACGCGCCGGGTTTCAGCTAGTATCTAATAAAATCGCAAAATCTAAGAAGATTAAAAATTCATATATTCGTGTTGTTGTTGTTGTTGTTGTGTTTGCTTGTGTGGTTCGTTATTACGTCGTTCGTTGTTGTGCTGCTTTTGTTGTTTGTTTTTATAAATATGTATGTAAAACATACATACAGTGTTGCGCAAAACAATAGCAACAAAATCGGTACGCTGCTACAAAATCCCGTATCTCTTTACATATTAGGGACACACAAAAATGATTATAGGAACCAAAGTATATATTCATACATCATATTAAAAACAAATCATATTCCAATTTGGTTTTGTTTTCTTTATTACATTTAAAATTAATGTGACTGCATTCAGTTTGTCTGAGAGCAAAACAAAAGCAACATAATTCATATCTGGTGTAAGATCCATTATTCTTGACAACCGCTGAACATCTGAGCGGCATCAACTCTATTAAAGTAGATATGTTAGTATTAGCATATGTTCGCAATTAAGTTTCAGAGCTTCATACAGTGCAGTCTTATTGGAAAATTTTTGACCAGAAACTTTTACCTTCAAAATCCCTAGAAGATTTTCAATGGGATTCAAGTCATTGTGACTGTGCCGGCTACTCATGGACTGGAATCCCATTGGCTCTAATGTAATCTTTGATGAGCTTTGAAGTGTGCTTCGGGTCGTGATCGGGCTGAAACGTTCACTGAAGCGACATATTCCACTCTAAATGTGGTCGCATCTTGCTTTCTAAAATGTCATTATATACAAATCGATCCATAATTCCATCGATTTTTTGAAATAGTTCAACTTCATCATAGGAAAAACAAGTGCAGACCATAATGCCACCGCCTCCGTGCTTAAAATTTATTTTGCAGTTTCGGGCTTCAAGTCGTGTACCTGGGTGGTGCCGTACCGTGCACATCCCATCTGAATTAATCATGTTGAACTTTGATTCATCGCTAAAAAAACGATTTTCGATTTTTGAACGGTCCAATTTAGGTGCTCTTTTGGAAGACTGAGTCTAAAAAACAATAAATTGCAACTTGTTGTCACAATTTCAGACAGAATTGTTTAAATTGTAACACCTCACCTTGTTTTTTATGCTTAGCTGTTAGTAAAGCTTTATCTGCCGGTCTGTAACTTCTTCAATCGTTCTTCAAGCAGTGCTGTGGTGGATATCTAAATCAAGTGTCCGAACAACCTCTTTGGATGTGGCAAATGCATTTCGTATGAACACACCACAAATGTTCCTGTCATCATGCAGCGATGTCTTCCGCGGTCGCTCTCTGTAATGTACCGTTGTTATGTCTTTTGTGAAGGTATATTTCTTTATTAATCTGCAAACTATTGACCGATTCATATCAAACTGTTTCACGTTAGATTTTTGCAAATTTTCGTTTTTATATTCGGAAATAATTTGCAATTTAAGAGCTTCACAGTATTTAAAATGTGTCATTATAAATGGAACAGTCAATGTCACAACTAGCACAAAAAAACTAAACTTAAATACTTATGACTTACAAACAACACGTGCTTTACAATAATGGAACTTTTACCAATAATTCTTGGAATTTCTGTTCTCTTTTTACATTTTTCAAGTTTTGTTGCTTTTGTTTTGCTCACAGACAAATAGCATGTAGTCACATTAATTTTAAATTTAATAAAAAAAGAAAACCAAATTTGAATATGATTTGTTTTTAATATTATGTATGAATACATGCTTTGATTCCTATAATAATTTTTGTGTGTTCCTATTATTAAAAAAGATACACGATTTTGTTGCAGCGCACTTATATTGTTGCTATTATTTTGCGCAACACTGTATATAAATACACATGAGTTGTTTTTTTCCCAGATAGCCAATCGGCTTATTTGAAAAGGTGTGCACTTTTAAAAGCACTGAAGCGGACCGTTTCGTTGTCAGCAAACTATGCATTGTGTGTTTCATATAAGCGTACCATTTATTAAGTTGTATATTAATGTTGATTTTCTATGATTTAAATACAAATTCTAAATGTTTGATAGTTTAAATAATTCTTGATTTTAAATACAAATTCTAGTTGTTTGATAGTTTCAAATCGTTTATTGAGCTTAAGGTCAGGTTAGAACAATTAATTGCTCTAACGAATTTTTTTAAAGAAACAACAGCAACAACACTTTCAATATGAAAAGAAAAAAAAACATCACTAGCTGATTAATTAGTTAGCTGATTGATTAACTAGTTTAACCTGACCTAAAGCTCAATAAACGATTTTAAACGAAATTAAAAGAATGATTTAAACTATCAAACATTTAGAATTTGTATTTTGTATCAAACAACTAGAATTTGTATTTAAAATCAAGAATGATTTAAACTATCAAACAATTAGAATTTATATTAAAATCATAGGAAATCAACACAAAAAATGACAAGGTCATATAGAAAACTTTATGTTGTATATTAATTTTATTTGTTGTTAAACAGTTGTAACCTTTTCTTAAAATAGTTTTTATTAAGTTGCAACAATAAGCTAAACAATAAACGGTAACTCAACTGCACTACCTTGATTTCAATACAAGGTTGAAAAAAAGGGAATAAGACAAGAACTAACGACACATCCAGCGAATATGACATCAATTTCAATTCGATTCTTGATAAATATAAAAAAGGACTTTACAATTATACAGAGAACGGTTTAAAGGTACAAAAACTTGTCATTTTCATACCAGCAATTCAGACGCTGCCGTTTTAAGTACCGTTTAGCTGGCACAGTAACATTCATGGCTTGTTGGGTTGTAATGCAATAGAGAATACAGATGCATGTAGCGAGAGAGCCAGTATGTGGCTACAAAATAATGTACTACTTCTAGCCAAGGTTGCCAGTTAAAATTTAAAACAATTCCGACAAAAAGTTACTTTTTTCACAATAACATAAATTAAATACAACAAAAATTACCATAGTAACGATAAACAAAAAAGTTTCTATCGCAATAAAAAAATATCAAAAAAAAATCTCACGAGCATTAAAAATTACCACACAAATACCACGCGTTTTAAAAAAAAGCACGGTTTCGATAGTATCGTAAGTATAGACGTAGAATTCCTTTTTATATAGTAATAAAGAAAAATTCTGTTTTTTTCATTCATATTTTAAAAAACTATTTAAAAACATTTCATCTTCTAAATAAAAATTATTCAAAATCAAATTTGTTGTTTTTGTTGCCTTCTTTCAACTTACTTGATCAAAAAAGCTCACAATTAAATTCATGTAAAAATTTGTTTTGTTTTATAAAAAGTTTTCGTTTGATATTTTTAGTGATGAATTTGTTGTTAATTTTTTATGTTGGTTACAACTAAATGTGATTCAAAGTTACGTTTAATAAATGGAAATAAATATCGGAAAAATTTGAATTATTTATTTTTCCTGTAGTAAAGAGCATTAACATGTATAATGTATATATCAAACGAAAAGTTTTTATAAAACAAAACAAATTTTAACATGAATTTTATTGAGAGCTTTTTAGATCAAGTAGGTTTGAAGAAGGCAACAACAACAACAAATTCGTTTTTGAATAATTTTTATTTAGAAGATGAAATTTTTAAAATAGTTTTAAAAAATATAAAAAAAACAAGAATTTTTCTCTATTTCTGTATAAAAAAGAATTCTACGTCTGTACTTACGATACTATCGAAACTGTGTCTTTTTTTTTTTAAAGCACTATAAACTCATAAATGCATAGTGCATAAAATAAGGTGTGAGCCACTGTATATTAGAAGAAGATTTTATAAGTAAACACAATTGCATTGAAAAAGCTTCGAGTATAGGCTTTCAATACTGTTAAATCTTCATAATGTCTGAGGAACTAATATCATTTTCATATGTATTATTTCCGTTTGTGTTTCAAATTGATTTACCACGGTTTTTGCGTATGTGGATTCGTTAACTTGGCATTTCACTGTCTCATATATGCTATCTGCTAAAGGGTTAATTCGAACGAAGAAATATAAAGCATGCATGCTAGTTTTTTATTGAGTCACGGTGTCTAAAAGTGCAATAAAAATGTTTACAACTTATCGAAGACGCAGTCCAACACCCTTCAAGCTACATGCTTTCGCATGCTCAAGAAAACTGAGAGTGTGAATGCATAAGTTATGGGTAAAGAGTGCAGGTTCATTATTTGAATTAAATTAAATGAATATGAAACTAGTATGTAATTGTCGTCGACTGGTCAAGGTTCATTCATAAGGTTTTGATACTCGAGATAAATGCACTCTTTTCCACCTTTGCTTGAACTGTCAAGCAAACTTTGTTCTATTGCATTTATATTCTTTATTTCTTTTTATGCATTTTGACAGCTCAACAGAGCTCACTTTCAAATGCCACAACCTTATAAATAAACCTTGAACTGTGTCGAAGTTGAAATACCGCCACAGTATGGAAAATATGTTATGCATGTTTGGAAAGTTTGGCGACGTCACTTTGTATAGATGATGGGTAAATTAACAAAAATTCTATGAAATTAAATAGACAAAAAACTGCGATGGTTCAAAGTATTACAATTAAAAATTTTACGTTAGCTAAAAAGAGGCTATTTAGTCTAGATTGTATTCAATACTTATACCAAAATCAAGCCGTTTAGATTTCAAACAAACAGAAAAGTATAGATTCTCTATATTATGTTATGGAACACATATTGAACTATTTCTATCAACAATTTAATAAACTTTAACTAACAATAAGACAGACAAATTCTTAACAAATTAGTTTTTGGTTTATCAACAACGCACCAGAGTTGTTCTTTTAAATTTAAAAATTTTATATACAGCGCGAAATAAAGTAACTGTCGTACCTACAGTAATACCAATTACACGAAAAGAAGCTACACAGGAAAGCATATCGCTCATTTCGTGCAAGACCGTCACAATACAAAATTTAGGTTTTTTGAGTTAAATATACAGAAACATGCATTGTTAGCATATCTTTAATTTAAGTGAATTCCAGACCGATTTGCTGTTAATTGACGGTTTTACAGATACTTGTCTCGTTTTGACTTTTAGCAATTTCTTCACTTTTTTGTAGCAATAACGTTTTATTTCCATTTATTCCAAAAGTTATTTTAAATTTCTGCATAATTTTTCAACAACAACGACATATCTTAAACAATTTTTTAAATAAAAATCCGAACAAGTAACGCGACATCTCTCTAATTCAAAAGTATGTTATCATATTGTAGCAAAATCGTCACAACTCAAAATGAAACATTTTTTTAAATGAGTTTTTTTATGTAATAATGTCACAACTCAAACAGTTACTTGCAGAAATATTGCTTATAAATTCACTATTGACGCAAAATGAAAAATTTATAATATTTTTGGTGGAAAATATAATGGCCTACAAATATCATTAAGACTTAATAAAAATCATTAAGACTTTTCCAGGTTGGTTAAAATTTTCTTTAGAAGAATTTTTCGACTTTTTTGAGTTTTGAGAAATATTTCCCCAGTTATGATCCTATAACTCCAAAAGTATTCATTTATTTTACAAGTTTTATCCGACATACATATTTACAAATGAGACAACCTTTTATTTCAGCTTTTATTTATACGATTATTTGTACGATTTTTGTAGACATATTCTGAATACTACATTTGTGAAAGATTTTAAAATATACCGTTTATTTAACATTTCCCCCACATTAAAGTGCGCAAAAATATGACTTTGATATATATTTTGGTTTTATTTTTACTTTGTTGTTAAAAAAATATTTCAACGAAAACATTAAGGTAAAAAGTATGATTGTAGCAGGTTGGATACATACGTATTTCGGTTTTAGTAAAAAAAAACAAAATTACCTGCATCAAAGTCGACGTGGTGAGTTCGTACTAAACGAATTCTTCAGAATTTAAAAACCAAATTATCATATATTTAACTAAAGATTTTATTCACAAACAATGTTTTTAGCTAATTTTAAAAATCTCTTAACCGCAATTTTAGGTTATAATAGGATTTGCAACACTGTAAACTCTTTGAAATGAGTAAAATAACAGAAATAACGTAAACAAAGATACGTCAAAAATAAATCAAAACAAAACAACGAAATCTTTGCGCTGGTATAAATAACTGAAACACTGTGCGTTGCTGCCACGCCCCCGTTGCCAAACGCCCATAACATGCTATCAGTGAAACGGCACGAGTAAATTGTGGTCGAGTACCGAATTCCGAGGCTGTGCGGCCTATAACTCCAAAGCAATTCGATATCGCAAATTTGGGTGGTGTTGGAGGTGCCACGCCCCCTTGCCCAACGCCCATCACATGTTATCAGGGAAATGCTACTTGTAAATTGTGGTCGAAATATAATTATAAAGCTATCCGATATCGCATATTTGGCCTGTATAGGAGGTAATTTTGAGTATTAAGCATATTTTTTAAACTCTTTCACAACTGTAGTATTTAGAAAATTTATATAAAAATCGTTAGATCAATACAAATGATAGCTTAAATTAAATATATAAACGTCTTATTTGCAAACATGTGTAAATTTTGTAATATGAAAAAATACTTTTGAAGTTATAGGATCATAACTGGGGACATATTTTTCAAAACTTAAAAAAATCGAAAAATCTTTGAAAATTCTTCAATTCTTTTCGAATTGCATTCGTTCCATAATACTCATAAAATTTAACACAAAGTCTATCTTAATAAAACGTATTATCTTTTTTGTTTGTTTCATTGACATTTATACAAATCTAAATGGCTTAACAGACTTCGCTCAATTTAAGTACACATATTGTGTGCATCCTAGATTAGATTGTAACATACTTAGTTTTGATCACGCTCATTCCACCCATTTTTACTTACGTAAATTTTGATATTGAAAGTCTTTCTTGAAATTTTTCGTAAATCAAATTTAAAAAATTTCAGTAATTTTAATATCAAAAACATTCACATATCTTAAAAATTTCAGAAATTTTTGGTACAACGACTTTTTTATAAAACATTGTTCCCCAAGAATGAGAAAAAACGACATGAAAATCAAAACTTTGACTTTCGGTGCAAATATATCCGCTATTTTTAAATATATTTAATTAAAATTTTTTTGATGAAAATTTTAATAAAAGCACTTTACAAAAATAGTTTCAACTGTAGCGTTAGGTCAATGAATATATTCTTTAATTTTTTTTTTCAAAAACGTTCCAAAATACTGAATTTTTACTCATAAAATGACTCAAAAAATATTTTTGTTGTATAAATACGAACAATTTAAAACTGCATTTCTGAGTAGTTTTCATATAGTAAAGCATGTATTTGCAATAATATAATTAAAATATATAAACGTAGTTAAATAAAAAATTTTTCCGCAAAAAATAACTTACAAATATTGCTTACAACATTATTCGCGGCTAAGCTTCAACTGATGGAATCGCCCTTACAATAATATAACACTAAAAATATCATGAGGCAAAACGGCAAAAAAAGCCAAGTCAACACACAAAATATACTTAGATTATGTCATCTTTATGATATTATTTTCTTGAAATTATATAACAAAAAGATAAGAGATAATGCAAAAAAATATAATAACTTTAAATTATATAATTGTTCGTAGGGTAGTTTAGTAAAAAATTGCCTACATTTTTTAAGTAAAACCTAATGAAATTCTGCTACATTTTGTTGCCAGCTACATTTTTTATTGAGATGTTTCGTGCATGAAATCTTTACATATCATTTCTATTGCTTTTCAATATAATGCTCACATTTGCTCACATCGTCGCTTACTTATTCTCTCGCTCTCAAAAGCTTCAAATCGTTCGCTCGCTGACTCTCATAAAACTTTTATGTGGATTTATGATAAATCCACATTTAAATTTTACTGTGCCATTTGCTTGTATGGCGGTGGCCAGTGTTCGGACTTTACTGCAATTGCAGTAGATCTACTGCGCTTTTTAGCAAAATGTATGGTTTTACTGCGTCACTGCGGTTTTTCTAAATCTACTGCGGTTTATTAGTACAAAAAATCTTATGGCTATTTTTGAAATATTAATAATATTAAATAGGAGAGTTGTCTAAAGTGGGACGCGAACTTCTCTCCGATATTTTCCACAGGCATCACCAATGTTTTGACATTGACAGTGTAGCTTCGATGCGCCATAACTTTTCATATGAACTTGGAGAAACAAAAGATTTTTTTCGTTTAGCACGATTTCAAAGTGAAAAAAAAATTTCTTTGAATACAAAATATTCATTATTTGGAGTTTTCACTTCAATTACTTTACGCTTTCTGTAATTTTATTGAATGTATGATAGAGTCTCACATTAGAAGACAACAATTTCTGGAGTCGATCTTAAGCCTTTCAGATTTTCGGAAAAATGTAATGAAATTTTCCAACAAAACTAAAAACTGTATTTAGCAAAAAGATAGTCATTTTATATGCCAATCCATTGATATATTTGGTACTCGAAAATATTTTCATTGTGAATAATTATGATGAAAAAACAAAACCGGTCCCACTATAGACAACTCTCCCTTAAGCATTGATGTTGATTATGAAAATGTAGTGTTAGGGGCCCATCTGTACATTACATCTGTATACTGTGGTCTTAGCTTTGAAACAGAAGAAAGTAGTCTGTCAGCTGAAGCTGTCATTGCAATAAAAACAATTATTATAAAGTTCTACATAAGTTTTTTGCGACCTTTTAAAGACGGTCATTGAATTTGTCTACGGTAAATATATTTTGAATCAGTAAGAAATATGTTTCTGCAGCATTAAAATATATAGTATGTAGTTAAGTGTATACTATGTTATTAGTATAAAATGTTCATACATTAGTAGTAAATATACGTACATGGTTGTAAATAAAAAAAAAAAACAAAAAAACCACTGCGAAAAAGTTCGTTTTACTGCGTTTTTTTTTCAAAATATACTGCGATTTACGAATTTAAAAGTCCGAACCCTGGCGGTGGCACATCTTTCTATTATGTCATATGTGCCTCTACACTGCTCTTCGGAGGAACGTATGCATTAACAACATATACATTAGAATTGAAATGTACAACCTTAACGCATATAAGTTCGATATTAGCAGAGCAGGGAATATCAATAAAGGAACTAACACAAGAGTTCCTTACAGCTAAAAGAACACCACCACCAACTTCAGAATTATTGTCAGCGTGTCTGTCCTTCCTATATACTTGAAAACTATTGTCAAACAGTTCTAAGTCAGTAATTCCTCCGTTCAACCAAGTTTTAGTTAACGCGATAACATCTTCAGAAAAATTCAGAGTTGACAAACAAATGTCACGCGTCTTTGAACGCAATTCACCTTTCATTTTGATAGTAAAGGGAAAGCTTATTTTGTTTTTTTGGGTCTGAATGGCGATATTATTCGTCCTTCTAGACCTATGTAAAGGCTTAAACTCAGAAACGAAGACATTATCAGCCCACAAATTAAAGCTCCGAACACTTGCAAACACTTCAACAGCAACTGTGAGAATAAATGAAGCGTCGGAAGTTTTATTGCCAATTTTTTTGCATGAGCAGAAAGTAGTCTGGCTTACTATTTGTTTATGTTTGACAAATGTCAATACATTGTCACTTGTTGTGTCGGGCTGAAGGCGTGAAATGATAACCTTCTTTCTTCTCGACACCGCTCTTAATTTTAATGAACTATTGCGGTCATTAGAAATAGCAATCTCATTTCTTGCTGGAGGAGAATCAGATAGAAGAGATTTATTAATAACTCTATTATCTATTCTCTATCATTAACCTAAGATTATATTTTTAAGTTTATTGAATCAATCGATTTTAGCGCTGGACCAGATGGAATTCCTACCGCAGTGTTAAAACAATGCGGCTCCATTTTGTGTCAACCACTCTCGTTACTTTTTAATAAATCAATTAATGAAAGTAATTTTCCTCTTTTTTGGAAAAAATCGTATATCAGTCCTATTTACAAAAAAGGGTTGCAGGAATGACTTCACTAATTATAGGCATATCGCTAAGCTGTCTTCAATTCCTGAACTTTTTGAGCGAATATTGTACGATCGAGTGAAAATTCACTGTGGGCAAGTCATGACAACTCGTCAGCATGTTTTTGTTACTGGCAGATCCGCTGTGTCTAATCTCCTCGATTTAACTACATTCTGCTTAAAATCTATTGATTCTGGTAGCCAGGTCGATTGCATTTACACTGACTTTAGCAAAGCTTTTGATGAATTACCACATAATCTAATTTTATTTAAACTTAAATTAATGGGATTTTCACAGTATTTTGTAAACTGGATCAAATCGTAATTGATGGAGCGATCTTATCAAATACGGTTCCGAGGCGTGTTGTCTTCTGAATTTGTTGCAGAATCGGGTGTTTCTCAAGGAAGTCACCTGAGTCCAATTCTGTTTATTTTGGCAATTATTGATGTTACCCACGTCATCAAACAATCTCATTTGCTTATTTATGCAGATGATATGAAAATATACCGAATAATTGATACTAATGACAATTCAGACCTGCTCCAGTCAGACTTGAAGTCCTTTGAGGTTTGGTGTTCTAAAAAAAGCATGTTTTTAAGTCCAGATAAATGTCAAACTATGACCTTTTCGCGTGAAAGGAACAATTTTATTTTTGATTACAAAATTAAAGATACTGCATTAAGTCGTGTAACTAACACCAAAGACCTTGGTATATGCATGGATTCTAAATTGTCGTTTAACATGCGTATTGATAGAATTAGTAAAAAAGCATCTTCTATGCTTGATTTTATAAAACGCTGTGCCAAAGAGTTTGATACCTTAATAACAACTACAACGCAGTATTTTTCAATTGTGCGTACTCACTTGGAGTACACAAGTCAAGTATGGTCCCCACATTACAATGTGCATGTTGATCGAATTGAAGAATTCAAAAACGTGTTGTTCGGTTTGCTCTCAGAGGCTTGAGTGGATCTGACACATTTAACCTTTTTCCATATGAGGATCGTTTAAAATTTTTAAAAATGCAATCTTTAAGTGAGAGAAGGAAATCTGCTGATATCGTCTACTTACACCAACTCATTACTGGTGTATTCGATTCTCCAGAGCTTCTTTCCCTTATAAATTTTAACACTAACCGTAGAAGCAGTAGAAACTCTAACAACTTGATTTATTTACAATTTAGTAGAACAAATTATATGTTAAATGCTCCATTAAATCGCATGAGTACCTTTGTTAACAACTGTAACGTGTTTTTAACCAAAAATTTTTTCTTAACCAAAATAATTCTGATTTCATGTGTCGACTGTAGCTACACAATTAGAATTCACAACGTCTACAAAAAATTTCCAGCTAACTGCGCCAACAACAATTACCAAGGAAATCTACAATCAAGGACGCACAGAGAAGAACAAGATCATAGCGGAACTTTTAGAACTCTTTGATATTCATACTACATGTAGGACAGCCTGCAGTATGAGCTTTCGCACATCCTACATGTCCGTCCGACCTGTCAAATCCATCCCACATGTAGGATAGTCCGAAACCCCCTATTAGCATGAAAATTCTTATATAGCAGTAAGGCGGTCCGTGGCAGGACAACGTCTTCCAGGGAATATGTACTAATATTTTATGTATAGGTTTTCGCTTCTTTCGGCAGTCCTCTCACTGCTATACTTTTTTAATTACGTAATGCTTGTTCAAATTTAATTCCAAAAAGAAAAAATTCAAACATTTCATGATTTCAACATTTTTAAAGCAAGTATTATTATAAGATTTATTTGTAGAACTATATGTAGTAAATCATTTTTCAAGCATTTGCGTCATACAAGCAGAGAAAATGGCTAAAGATCTGAATTAACGACTTTATTTCTTTAATATTTTATTTTATTTTAACCAATAAGAAGAAATTTTGAAATTTAATTGATTACTTTTCTATTCATTGCACTTAATCTTAGTGACACATATTCGGGATCACACTGTGATAATTCGTTGTAATTTTTTTAGTTTAATGCCGATTTAGTACTAATCTGGAACAATTAATTAGTCCAAATCATATGATAAAAAATATAATATAAATAAAGTTTTATAAAATTCTATTTTTTAATTTAGTTTTGAAGGAATTATTGGTCCCAAGTAGACAAACATTTCTTAGAATATATCTTTGGAATATCTTAAACTGTAAGAAAGTTATTATAAGCAAAATAGTGAAACGATTTCACAGCAAAAATTGAGGTTGCGAAATAATTATTTTTTTAGAGAGATAATTTATTCTCCTAACTGGAGAGATTTATTCTTAGAAAATAAGGCGGCCTTTTCAAGATGCCAGAAAATAAAAATTTTGTAGTAAAAGTTGGCAACCCTCATTCATTTAAATACATAATAGACGCCAGACATATGTTTATTAATACGTTTTTAAATTTTTGTTAAAATATACACCTCCCTCGATATGAAGAAAAATTGACAAACTTCTATTTTAATGATATGAATAGAAAACAGTACTCAAATTAACAAGAATATTAAAAAACATGAGGTCTATTATTAGAAACCAATTGCATTAGATGTGGAATGGCTAATATAGAGAAAATGAACAACAAAACTGAATGCTAACATAGCCACCAAACAAAGTTTATTAAATTCAAGTGATGTCCTAAACACAATATCTATGTCCTTTGATGCTTCAACTTACCACATTAACATCGCCACTTGAAGTAGCCGCTACAAACAACGCCAATGCAACGATTATTATTAAACCAAAGACACGTCCTGACATTTCGAATTCTGCCAAATCTGCGAACGGTTTGTTAACTGCTTTTTCTCTAAATGACTTTAAAATGATATTGCTAGCTAGGCGCCTTCTTGTTAGGACAACACTTAATCTTTAACTGTTTTGAATTTGCTTTTATTTTAAATTAAGTAAAGTCAAGTTATCGCTACTCAAAAACAAAGATTATATATACATATATTTAAATTAATAAAAATTATTGTGGTACACGGATTAGAAGTTTTTAATTACTTAGGCTTCAAATAGAATGAACGCCGACTCAGACAGGCAGGCAAACAGGCACAGGCAGTGACCAGCGAAGAAACGAAATAGAAAAAACCAACCAGACTTTTATCTCGCTTGTTTACACAGTTTACCTGCTTTACACAGTTTACTCTTTTTGCAGCCTTAATGCTTTATTTTGGTAATGAATGAAACTTATTTTATCTTATTGACTCTGTAAACGTATAGTGTAAACGTATAGCGTAAACTAGTGATTATATGTTTAAGTGGCAACGCTAAGTAGACTGAGATGTCAAAGAAGGAGGTGAAAAGAAAAAAACGGCCAACTTCATCTTTTCATATTCTTGCCGTTTTTTTGACTTCCTCTCTCTCTCTATTTTTGGCGTGATCAGAATAGGATCAAATTAAAAGACTTGTACATATAAGCTTTTTATTAAAAACTGAAGGTCAAGTTCGAAAATGAGCCAAATCGGATGAAAACCACGCCTACCTCCCATACAAAGAGATTTAACCAAAACGATAAAACCTCTTTAAAATCCACAAAAATTAATATAATGACTTCAAATTTTGCACAGCGTCTTTAATATTTATTATAAACTTTAAGTATGAAATTTTTAAAAATGGGATGGAAACCACACGTACCTCCCAAACCACACGTATAAATAATCCCAAAGTCTATTTTAATACCAGTTTAAATCTCAGATGTGGGGTATAGCAACCTGATTGCATCCGATTAATATTTAAGATAAGTAAAAAAAAAATTTACGTAATGACGACTCGCACAAAGCAAGCGTTGGCAAACGCACTATCGAATGCCGGGGTGGAGTTTCCACAGACAGCGTCGACGGCGCAACTGAAGAAATTATACGACGAACAATGTGCTGACGGCGATGCTGCTGACGATTGGGCGGTATCTGCAACAAACAATGCAGTTGCCAATGATTTTGACGCTGAACTTGACGCCCTCAGTGCTGCTAGTTACCAAGACGATGAGGAGGCAAGACTAGACAAGGAACTACGAATGCTACAAAAACAACACGAATTTCAGGAGCTGCGACAGAAACTGGCAGGTTCCAGTGCAGATGAGGTAGCAAGCACAGAGTGGATTTTAGCGAGATAGAGCTATACCGAATTTTCCGGAGACAGCCAAATTCAATCTGTCCAAAAGTTTTTCAACGACTTCGAGGAGTTACTGCAAACAGTTAACGCCGACAATAGCTTAAAGTTATTAAGCCTTCGACGATCCCTTACCGCCACAGCACGGCTGTTTCTTACAACAACCTCAGCATTGAGTTATATTCAATTAAAAAAGGAGTTGATGAAGGAGTTCGATGTTTCTATTTCCAGACACGACGTTTACAAAATGCTGGCGCAGAGGCGGTGGCAGAGACGTGAGGAATCCATGCACTGCTATGTTTTGACTATGCAGGCTATAGCCAAGCAGTCTGACATCGAAGAAACCGAAGTGGTGGATTTCATCATAGACGGAATCGGTAATAGTGCTTCTAATGTTAACCTTTTGGCCAGAGCTCTCACTATTGAGGAGCTAAAAGTACTCATTAAGCGATACAAGTTTAAATATCTAACCCAAATGCCGGGCGTGATTCCACAGTCGCCGCCGCAACGCGCGTCGCCGCTACGAGACGTCCGATGCCGAAACAAATTGCAGAAAAAGATGCAATATTGTGTTTTAATTGTTCGCAGACTGGGCACATGAAACCAAGCTGTCCCTATCCTCTGCGTCAGAATGGCTCTTGCTTCAGGTGTTGGCGTATGGGTCACGACCACCGCTCATGCCCAAACCCCAGGAAAATCCAAAAAAAAGTTGCCTCAAATGCCGAAATATGTAATGCCGTTCAAGTTGCTGCCGTTAAAGAAGTTGATGAGCCTGAAGAACCAAGTGACGTCATTGCTGCTCTTAATTTAGTAGGTATTGCTTTTAAGATTAAGGTGGTGGTGTGCTGATTGCTGTCAATCGTAAATTTAATGCCTCAGTTGTTATGCTTCAAAATGCGGATTCTATTTTGGATCAGCTGTGTGTTAAACTTCAGAGTGCATTGGGAGATGTTCTTATTTGTGTATCTTACATCCCTCCGAATTCCGCAGATAATCTTTATATGGCTCATGTTGATAACATCATTGGATTATCATTAAATAATGAAGATTGCTACTTTTGTGTATTAGGTGATTTCAACCTAAATAAATTGAGCTGGTCGTATATTGATGACGAAACTATTTTAACCCCGTCTAATGTAAATAGTGGTAATGAAATTTATCTTGTTGACAATTTTTTAAGTTGTGATTTAGTTCAAATTAATAACATTTCTAATATGCTTAATAGAATTCTAGATTTAGTTTTTATAAGCAACTAGCTGAAACCCGGCGCGTTGCTGCCACTCTCCCTTGTCAAACGCCCATAAAATGTTATCAGTTAAACAGCATGTCTAAATTGAGGTAGAATACTGAATTCCGAGACTGTGCGACCTATATCCACAAAGCTATTCGATATAACAAATTTGGGTTGTATAGGAAGTGCCACGCCCTCTTGATCACCGCTCATAGAATGTAATCAATTAAACTGCATGTGTACATGGAGGTTGAATACTGAATTCCAAAACCGTGCGACATATAACTCCAAAACTATTCGATAGCACAAATTTGGGTTGTATGGGAGGTGCCACTGCCCTTTTCCTTACGCCCATAAAATTTTACCAATGAAATTGCATGTGTAAATTGAGGTCGAATACTGAATTCCGAGGCTGAGTTACCTATAACTCCAAAGTTATTCGATATCGCAAATTTGGGTTAAATTGGAGGTGTCACGCCCCCCCCGACAAACTCTAAAAAATTTTATCAGTAAATCTGCAAGCGTAAATTTTGGTCGAATACTGAGTTTCGACGCTGTGCGACCTTGAACTCCAAAGCTATTCAATATCACAAATTTTCGTTGTATGGGAGGTGCCACTTCCCCTTGATCAACGCTCATAAAATGTAATTAATGAAACTGCATGTATAAATTGGGGCCGAATACTGAATTCTGACGCTGATATTCGATATCGCAAATTTACGTTAAATGGGAGGTGCCACGCCCCTCTTACCAATGAACATAAAATTGAATCAATGAAACTGCATGTGTACATTGAGGTCGAATACTGAATTCCGGCGTTGTGCGACCAAAGCTATTTGATAGCACAAAGTTGGGTTGCATGGGAAGTGCCACTCCCCTTTGCCCTACGCTCATAAAATGTAGAGGAATGAAAGTGCATGCATAAATGTAGGTCGAATACCGAATTCTTACGCTGTCAACCTATTTTCAAAGCAATTCGATATCGAAAATTTGGGTTGTAAGGGAGATGTCACGCCTCCCTGTCCAACGCCCATAAAATAAAGCCATTGAAACTGCATGTGTAGATTGAGGTCAAAAACTGAATTCCAAAGCTGAATTCCTATAACTTCAAAGCTATTCGATATCACAAATTTGGGTTATATGGGAGATGCCCCTCCCCCTTGTCCACTCCCATAAAATTTCATCACTGAAACGGTACGTCTAAATTGTGGTCGAATGCCGAATTTCTAAGCTGTGCGACCCATAACTCTAAAGCTATTCGATAACAACAATTTTTTATATATATGTGGGAGGTAAAAGGGGGTGTGACATTTTCTCTTAAACCATCTCGTACTCAAAGCAAAGCGTACTTACAAAATTTGAGCTCAATCGGACCAATAGTTTCGAAGTATTTTGATATTTTCTTAAAAGTAAGCGTAGATGAAGTGTGACCACGCCCATTTTTATCAAAGTTAATGATAGTTATCATACGAAATTATTTACCAAATTTTAATTTAATACGACCAAAACCGTCTTAAATACAGCATTTTTATTGATTTGTGGGTGACAAAAGGGGGTGTGGCATTATATTTTTCCTAAACCAGTAGAAAGAAGTATCCAATTTGGTTCAGTCGTTTTCAAGTTTTAAGCATCCGAACAAATCACGATTCATTTTTATATATACAGATATTGATTTGTGGTCGGTAAAAGTGGGCTTGAAAACATTAATGTATCGTGACTGCCTCTTGGAGCACCTACACAGCAAGTTTCACTATAAAAATGTGTAGAACTCCGGAATTGCCATGATTTCGAAAAAGTGGGCGAATATATATTGCGACCACGCACAAAATTACTAAATCTTAGTTTTTTACGATCGAGACCGTCTGATATATATCCTTTATTTGGTTTGTGGTCGATAGTGCAAATTTGGCTTGTATGGGAGGCACCACGCCCCCTCGTCCAAACGTTACCAAACCTCACAGGAACACTAACTCTCCTCGGCAGACGTTGTTCTGCCATAGACCGCCTTACTGCCATATACGAAAATGTAACCATATGAACTAAATAACCAAATTTTGGTCTAATACGATCAAAACCGTGCGAAATATAACATTTTTGTTGTTTTGCAAGCGGTAAAAAGGGGTGCTGCAAAATATTTCCTTAGAGCCATCTCGTAATCGAAACAAATCGAATGCCCAAATTTAAGCTCAATTTATGTTGAGCCTGGCACACTTTACTTCACTCGACGCTAACTCCCCGAAAAGTGAGTTTAACTAAAGTGGGACAGGCCTATTTTTAGTTCACTTGGCGAGAGTAACCATATGAACTGAATTACAAAATTTTTGTCTAAAACGACCCAAACCGTTGAAATAAAACGTTTTCATTGGCTGAAAATTGGGCGTGAAAACCAATTTTTAGTTCAGTTGCTGACAGTAACTGTACAAACTAAGCCAACATTTTAGCTCAATCGACCCAGTAGTCAATTTTAATGATTTCTCAAAAAGTGGGTGTGGGTATATAGCGATGACGCCTTTTTTTAGTACAGTTGCCGAAAGTAACCATACAAACTTAGGTATCACATGTTAGTCTCATACGGTCAAAACTGCTTGAAATATAGCATTTTCACTGATTTGTGGGCGCAAAAAGGGGGTGTGGAAACCAACTTTTCGTACAGTTACTGTCAGTAACTACACAAACCAAAGTACCAAATTTAAGTCTTATACGGCCAAAACCATCTGAAATAAACCATTTTCATTTATTTGTGGGCGGTAAAAGGGGGCGTGGAAACCCATTTTTAGTACAGTTGTCGACAGTAACCGTACATACTAAATTACAAAATTTTAGCCTTATGCGACCCAAACGGGCTGAAATATAACATTTTGATTGATTTGGGGGCGGTAAAAAGGGGGTGTGGCAAATTTTTTTCCTAAAACATCTCGTACCTGAAACAAATCGACTGTCAAAATTTCAGGTCAATCGGTTCAGTAGTTTTGGAGTCTATAGACATCACACAGCTAGACACACATCGTTTTGCTTTTTATATATATAGATATTGATTTGTGGGTGGTAAAAGTGGGCGTGAAAACATTTACATATAGTGACCGCCTCTTAGATCACCTACACAGCAAGTTTCACTGTAAAAATGTGTAAAACTCCGGAATCGCCATGATTTCGAAAAAGTGGGCGTATTTATATTGCGACCACGCCCATTTTTCGTACAGTTACCGACAGTAACCATCTGAACAAAATTACCGAATCTTAGTTTCTTACGATTGAAACCGTCTTAATATATCCTTTTTTGGTTTGTGATCGATAGCGTAAATTTGGCTTCTATGGGAGGTACCACGAACCCTCGTCCAATAGTTACCAAACCTCACAGGAACACTCTCAAGATGTGGCTTCAGTTTCCCTGAAAATTTCATAAAGATCGGTTCAGCGGTTTTGGAGTCTATATGTGATATAGCCACATACCCACATACCCACATCCCCACATACCCACATACCCACATACCCACATACATACATCCATTTTTATATATATAGATAATATCAATTTTGAGATCGTTGAAAATCCATTTCCTTTTTCTGCTTCTGACATGCACCATGTTCCGTTGGCCATAGAACTCGAATTTTATTTTTTTTTTTCACAAATAAATACAATTGACAAGGTGAAAGCTTTCAATTATAAATTATGTGATTTTAATCTTTTAAATAATATTTTTGTTTATCTTGATTGGGACTCCATGTTTAATGGTGCTGATGTCTCTGAATGTTTTTTTCAATTTAAGGCCAATGTAAATGAGATTTGTAATAAAAACATTCCTAGTATTCCGTTTACTTCTTCTAAGCTGCCTTGGTTTACTAATGGCCTTAAAAAACTTAAAAACCTAAGAAACAAGTTTTTTAAGAAATACAAGTAAAGTAACAATTTGGTTTTTTATGATAAATATAAGCATTATATGAGGGAATTTAATTTTTTAAATAAAAATTTGTATAACCAATACATTTTAAGGTTTGAAATTAATATAAAATCTAACCCTAAAGCTTTTTGGCGATTTGTCAAATCAAAAAAAAATTGTGCTAGTATACCTTCAGCTGTTTTCTATAAAGGCAAATTTGCAAATAGTGCTAATGAAGCGGCAAATCTTTTTGCAGAATATTTTCAGTCAAACTTTGAAACTCCTTATGACAGTGATATTTGTGATGATTTCCTCGTTAATATTCATTCTTCTTTCGATTTTGGCTCGTTTTTTTTATCCTCTGATGATGTCATAAAAGGAATTAAAAGTTTTAAACCATCAATGAAGACTGATATTGATGGTATATCTGCGTTTTTGTTAAAAAATTGTTTAGGATTAGTTGACCCCATTAAAGCCATTTTAAACAAATCTCTTGCTACGGGTAACTTTATTGATGACTGGAAAGTTGCTTTAATAACACCAATATTAAAAAACGGTAACAAAAATGATGTATCTAACTATAGGCCAATTTCTAAACTATCTACTTTCTCGAAACTCTTTGAAGGCATCATTAAAGACAAGCTTTATTTTGTAGCTAAACGCTGGATCTGTCCTAATCAACAAGGATTTGTTACTGGACGTTCAACTGTATGTAATCTTGCTATTTTTTCTGATGATTGTATTGCGGCTTTTCGAAATGGATGTCAAGTTGATACAATTTATACCGACTTCTCTAAAGCATTCGATAAAGTATCACACAGTATTTTATTACTAAAATTAGCTAAATTGGGTTTTCATTCTAATCTATTGCAATGGGTACGTTCTTATTTAACAAATAGATCTTGTACTGTTGTTGTTGATAATGGTAAATCTGTACCTTACCTTGCTTCATCTGGGGTTCCTCAAGGGAGTATTTTGGGACCTCTGTTATTTATATTGTTCATAAATGATATAAGTTCGTGTTTTTCTAAAGCTAATTTCCTTTTATATGCAGATGACCTTAAAATATACATTGCAGTTAAAAATCAATCTGATTCGGATTATCTGTAGGTTGAATTGTCTAATGTTTATGCGTGGTGCCAAAAAAATCGTCTTCCACTTAATATTAATAAATGCTTTCAAGTAACGTTTACCAAGTCACAAAACATCTTAAATACGTGTTATCACATTGGTACCTCTGTATTGCAAAAAGTTGAGAAAACTTCAGACTTAGGTGTCATTTTTGATACCAAATTAACATTCTCAAATCACTTTGATTTTATAATCTCGAAAGCGTATGCTATGATGGCTTTTGTTCGGCGGAATAGTACCGCCTTTTTGGACCCATACACGCATAAAACTCTTTATACTTCTTTAGTTAGATCTAGACTGGAATATGCCTCGTTGATTTGGAATCCATTTTATGCTCTCCATATTAATCGCTTCGAGCGGCTACAAAAAGTCTTTACCCGTTACGCTTTAAGATCTTTATATCCTATTGATCCTCTTCCCTCATATAATGTTCGATGTTCACTTATAGATTTAAAAACATTGCAAAGTAGAAGAATAATGCTTTCCCTAATGTTCATCTTTGATCTTGTTAGTGGTGCTATTGATTGTCCGCGTCTTTTAGGGGTGATTAATTTTAATATTCCTATAAGAAATCTTCGTTTCTACGATTTATTTTACATCGGAATGCTGAGAACTAACTACGCAATAAATGCTCCACTAAATCGTGCCTTAATTGAATTTAACAGAGTATCTAAAGAAATTGAAATTGATTTCTCATGCTCAAAATTGGTTTTAAAAAATTTGTTAAATAGCTTTTATCGTTAATTTGTTTAATAGTATTTGTTTTTAGTTATAGTATTATTGTTTTAATTTTATTGAAATTTAGTTTAATTTATTTTTCTCGTTTGTTAATTGTAGTCAGTAAGGAAACTATTCCATTGATGAAGTACAAATAAATAAATAAATAAATAAATAAAGATTAATTCAGTGATGAGTGCAGAGTTTAACGAATTTATTTCTCTCTTCGATACGGGTAGTCCGGCTAGTTTTATCCGAGTATCATGTGTTCCAAAATCAATATCAAAAGTGCCTATAGTGCCGAAGTCGTCAAAATACTTTGGAATTGGTGGACGCCGATTGCAAATTTAACAATACAACAAAGAAACTAAACATTATCATTCTGCCGGACGAAATTATGCTTTTGCCAGTAATTTTAGGGCGAAATTTTTTACATTTATTTAATATTCATTTGACTCGTGTTAAGCAACGCTATAATAATTCCAAACTTGTGAATTTAAATAAAGAAATAAACGCTTGCACTCTTCTCCTGAATGACTTTTTTGCAGTTCTTAATAAATATGACCTTCTGAGAGATAATTTTAAAGCAACGTGTAGTAAGAAAAATAACTTTGATGACAGGGATACAACAGATCAAGTAGCGTGTAGTACAGAAGTTGAGTTAAGTAGTAATAAAAAAAACTTTGATGATAGGGATACAACAGATATGCCTAATATATATAATATAGAAATTGCTTCTGCCGACACTGAATTTTATATTGATGTTAGACTCAATAAAACTTTTTATGCTGAATTGAAATCTTTGATCGTAAATTCCTATATTTCGCCAAAAGACGTTAAAATAGACCCTATTAAATACGAAATGAAAATACATTTAACCACGGACGTACCATTATTTAGACGGCACGGACGTACTTTCTTATTTAGAACGATCTAAGGTTCAGTCAATAGTTGAAGAACTGCAGCGTGATGGTGTTATAAGGCCGAGTCATTCACCTTATACTTCTGCCATAGTACTGGTAAAAAAAAGGACTATCGCGGACTAAACAAAATCACAGTTCGGGATAATTACCCACTGCCGCTAATAGAAGATTGTACAGACTATCTTGAAGGTTGTAAGTTTTTCTCCGTTTTAGATCTTAGAAGTGGTTTCCATCAAGTTAGTATGGCTAACGAATCCATTCCATATACGGCTTTTGTGACGCCCAATGGGCAATATGAGTATTTAAAAATGCCTTTTGGCCTCAAGAATGCCCCTGCTGTGTTTCAGCGATTTATCAAAAATATTTTTCGTGATTTAATCGATAATAGGAAGATAATTATTTATATGGACGATATTTTGATTGCAACTGCCGACTCTGACGAGCACAAAATTATTCTTGAGACAGTCTTGCGACGAATAACGGGTAATAATTTGTAGCTTTACCTTTCTAAATGTAAATTTGGCTATGGGAAAATAGAATATTTGGGTTATACTGTGTCTGCTTCTGGAATTTCGCTTAGTGAATCACACATTGCTGCTATAAAGAAATATCCATTGCCGACTAATCAGAAGGAACTACATTTGTGTATTGGACTTCTTCCTATTTTCGAGGATTTGTGCCGTCTTTCTCCACTATTGCGAAACCATTACAAAATTTGTTGAAGAATAATACCGACTTTGTGTTCCACGAAAAGTGCCTTAATTCCTTTTATAAGCTTAAATCTAGTTTGACTAAACCGCCAATCCTTGCTATTTATAATCCGACGAAAGAAACTGAATTACATTGTGATGCTAGTTCTATCGGATTTGGTGCCGTCCTGTTACATCGACAAGATGATAATAGATTCCATCCAATAGCGTATTTCTCAAAAACAACATCTGCCGCAGAATCTAAATACCACAGTTTTGAGTTAGAGACGCTCGCTATTATATATGCCTTGAGACGATTTAGAGTTTATTTGGAAGGAATACCTTTTAAAATTGTTACAGACTGCAGCTCATTGGCATTAACGTTAGGAAAAAAAACATGTTAACCCTAGAATAGCTAGGTGGGCTCTGGAGTTTGAAAGCTACAATTATTCGATACAACATAGAAACGGGGTAGATATGGGTCATGCAGATGCTCTTAGCAGATGTCAAATTGCATCATTATAAGACTCTGATGATATAGACTTTCAAATTCAAATTTCTCAGGGACGAGACGACACCGTTAAGGCTTTAACTAACCGGTTAGAGACGCAAGAACTAAAAGACTTTAAATTAACTGATGGACTTGTTTATAGAATAAAATGTGACGGAAAGAAAGCATTATACGTGCCAAGCGAAATGGAGGATAACGTTATTCGACTTATACCTGAAAAAATTGGTCATCAAGCGCTCGATAAATGTTATGATCAAATAAGTATTTATTACTGGTTTTCGGCTATGCGTCAAAAAATAGAAAAGTTTATTCGTAGTTGTCTTAAATGCCTAATGTATGCCGCACCAGTAAGAATAAATGAGAGAAACTTACATCATATTCCTAAGTTACCCATACCATTTGACACCATACATGTTGACCATTTCGGACCACTACCGTCAATTACCTCTAAAAGAAAACACGTCCTGGTTGTTATTGATGCATTCACTAAATTTGTGAAACTATAACCGAAGAATTCAACGAGTACGAAGGAAGTCACATCCGCTCTTGATAAGTATTTTAGTTACTACAGTCGACCTAGACGACTGGTATCGTACAGAAGGACGTGTTTTACGTCACTGGAATTTGAAGACTTTTTACTGAGACGTAACATAAAACATGTGAAGGTTGCTGTAGCTTCGCCGCAGGCAAATGGATAGGCAGAGAGAGTAAACAGGGTAATTAAAGCGATGTTAGGGAAATTAAGTAATCCGATAAACCATGCCGACTGGTCAAACAAGCTGTTAGATTTGGAATACGCGATCAATAATTCAGTTCATGCCACAACTAAAAATACTCCGATTATGCTTCTGTTTGGTACAGAACAGCGTGGATCCGTTGTTGATGAGTTTCCAGAGCATTTGGCAGATAAAAATAATTCAGTAATGTGCCGTGATTTGGGATCGATTCGATCCAGTGCCGCAGAAGCAATAGATAAGTCCCAAGAGTATAATTTAAATTATTTTATGAAACATAGTGCCGAAGCTGAAAGCTATGACGTTGGTGACTTTGTAGTTATTCGAAACGCCGATTCTGCAATTGGAACTAATAAGAAGTTTGTGCCGAAGTATAAAGGGCCATACTTAGTATATAAATGTTTAGGAAATGACAATATGTCATACGTGATATTGAGAATTGCAAGCTGACTCAGCTTCCGTATGATGGGGTTCTAGAAGCAAATCGAAAATGGCGATTGAACGAGAAAGTCATAGATATTAACGAACTAAGCAATACCAGCTAGCGTATAATAGTTATGTATTAAGTTTATATTAATATTAATATGCTATTAATATTAAGTTTATATTAATATGCTGTCTTAACCCTAAGCACATTGTACCTTTTTTTTATATGCCGAGTTAAAAACGTATAGTGTAAAAAAATTTTGATACCAAATTAAGCTCTATTTGTCTGTACGACGTACCGTTTAGATTCTAGAAGCATTTGAAAGTTGTTAACATGTTTTTCCACCATTACTACTAAACCATACATCACACTAGGACGATTTATATACCAAAATGCTCACCATTCAACTAGCCACAGGACTGCATCCTTAGTTTTGCTCTATCTATTATAGTTAAGAAGATATAGCCATTTGAAAATTGGGTTTTAATTTTTTAGTGCTTAAAAATTGTACCCGTAAAATATGTATAGAAAATGCTTTCCAAAGCTTAATGCTTTATTTTGATAATGATATCTAGCCTCATTTTCCACTTTCCGACAATAAAAAATTTTGATACCAAATTAAGCTCTATTTGTCTGTACGACGTACCGTTTAGATTCTAGAAGCATTTGAAAGTTTTTAACATGTTTTTCCGCCATAACTCCCAAACCATACATCACACAAGGACGATTGATATACCAAAATGTTCACCATGCAACTAGCCACACGACTGCATCCTTAGTTTCACTCTATCTTTTATAGTTTAGAAGATATAGCCGTTTTTCCGCCATAACTCCCAAACCATACATCACACAAGGACGATTGATATACCAAAATGTTCACCATTCAACTAGCCACAGGACTGAATCCTTAGTTTTGCTCTATCAGTTATAGTTTAGAAGATATAGCCGTTTGAAAATTGAGTTTTGATTTTTTAGTGCTTAAAAATTGTACCCGTAAAATATGTATAGAAAATGATTTCCCAAGCTTAATGCTCTAGTTTGGTAATGAATGAAGCTTATTTTATCGATATCTAGCCTCATTTTCCACTTTCCGACAATAAAAAATGTTGATACCAAATTAAGCTCTATTTGTCTGTACGACGCACCGTTTAGATTCTAGAAGCATTTGAAAGTTTTTAACATGTTTTTCCGCCATAACTCCCAAACCATACATCACAGGACGATTTATATACCAAAATGTTCACCATTCAACTAGCCACACGACTGCATCCTTAGTTTTGATCTATCTATTATAGTTTAGAAGATATAGCCATTTTAAAATTGGGTTTTGATTTTTTAGTGCTTAAAAATTGTACCCGTAAAATATGTATAGAAAATGATTTCCCAAGCTTAATGCTCTTTTTTGGTAATGAATGAAGCTTATTTTATCGATATCTAGCCTCATTTTCCACTTTCCGACAATAAAAAATTTTGATACCAAATTAAGCTCTATTTGTCTGTACGACGTACCGTTTAGATAGATAGAAGATATAGCCGTTTGAAAATTGGGTTTTGATTTTTTAGTGCTTAAAAATTGTACCCGTAAAATATGTATAGAAAATGCTTTCCAAAGCTTAATGCTTTATTTTGGTAATGAATGGAGCTTATTTTATCGATATCTAGCCTCATTTTCCAATTTCCGACATCAATTACTCACATGTAATTGAACATATCGCAATTCTTTTGCGTATATAAATCTTTCAGCAGCTGTCTTATCTTTAACAAGTAATAACAAAATGCCATCACGTAGAGCCGTAATAGAGGTTATATCTTTGCTAATTAGATGCAGTGAGCGTTGAACGGCAAAACAAGAATATTCTGCAAGCGTTTTTTTTCTCCTTTGGAAGCAATAACAACAAACTTAGGATTAAGTTTGTGAACTGGAAGATCGGGGAAGGGAATATGATTTTGCGTTGTTTTTGGCTGTTTTGCTTTGGGCTAATAAGTTGCTAGTAAAGCAAACCGGTTTTCCCCTCTGTCGGGGGGCCCTGGAGTCATGTTCTCCACATACGCGAACTCACCACGCACAAATTTATAAAAGACAAGTACAAGGTTCATTTATAAGGTTGTGGCACTTGAGAGCTAGCTCGGTCGAACTGTCAGAATGGATGAAAAGAAATCAAGAAAATTAATGCATAGAACAAAGAAACGAGCAATGGCCGCATTCAGCGCAGACAACTGTTGTGAACTTTAATGGTTCACGATGTTTTTCTCTGAATGTGTTGCTACTCTCCACGTCAGAAGTTAGATTCAATTTAATTTTCATTAGCATAGAATTTGTTCGCTCGATTAAAAGGCGTTCGCTACTTTATCAGTTTTAGTTAGCGCTACCAAATTTGTACCATTCAGCGAATTTTTACACAACAGTTGCCAACTGTTGTCTGCGCTGAATGCGGCCAATGACAGTTCAAGCAAAGGCGGAGAAAAGAGCGCATTTCTCTCAAGTGCCACAACCTTATAAATGAGTTTTGGACAATTAGCAGAAAAGAAAAGAGAAAAGTATTAGAAAATTAACACAAGTGCTCTGAAAAAAAAATAAGCAAAAGAAGATCAGTCAGACGGTCTGCTCACAATGAGTGTTAGAGCCCGAACAGAATCAAAAGTCGTTATTACAGGCGATCCTCTCTGGTCGCCAGACACATAGAACCCGTCCAGAATGAAGGCGATTGTGACCGACGATGCAGGGTTGCTTTTATATAGCATAGTCCTATTAGCAGCCATGTTTTCGTTGTTGTGTAAGTGAAACAGAAGCAAAAAAGAAACGTGAGAACATAGCAAAAACTATGAAATTGTCCTTGAACATACCCAATTGTTTGCAAAATATGGTACCACTAATTGTACTCAGAGAGGAAATCGCCGGTCGTTAGAGAAAAAATAGAATAGATTCTATTCAATTTTATTCTAGCGATAAGTCGCTACGACTTTTGCTCAGCGATTTCATTTTGGACGTCTTCGTTAACTTGCATGTGTTCTGTTGTGTGTTCGACATCACAAGTCGTTACGACTTTTGGCTCTGTTCGGGCTCTTAGTTGGAGACTGAGCGACTTGTTGTATTTTTATTTAAATTTATGAGCATTGCTGAGTTGCAGTATTAAAGACGTGTTTGCATGGCACTTCTTATTTTATCAAAATAGTTAATATTGAATGTGATTAAATTTTGACTTTTTTACATGATAAATCATTCATAACTGCTTATGTTATGGTTGCTGCTTTGTTTGAAGCGAATAGTTTTCAGTAGCTGTTTGTGTTGTTGTTGTTGATGCTGTTGTTGTTTATATGTATGTAAATTTGTATGTATAAAAAAATATATCAGTTGCTTTTGATTTTTATACCGCCACGTTTAAAAAATGTAATAGGGGTATATTAACTTTGTCACTCCGTTTGTATCCCCGATAAGAAGGCGTGGCCGTTATAGAAAATTATATAAATTCTTGATCAGCATCACCTCTTAAGTCGATTTAGCCATGTCCATCTGTCCGTCTGTGGTCGCGATAACAGACGTAATTTTTTAGCTATAGTAACGAAATTCAATAAGTTTTCTGTTCAAAAATGGAGTTTTCTGTTCAAACTTAACCAAAACGGTAAAATCTCTTTAAAATCCACAAAAATTAATATAATGATTTAAAATTTTGCACAGCGTCTTTAATATTTGTTATGAACTTTGTGTAAGAAATTTGTAAAAATGGGTTGAAAACCGCGCCTACCTCCCATACAAAGTAACTTACCCTAAACGGTAAAATCTCTTTAAATTCCACAAAAACTAATTTAATGACTTCTAATTTTTCACAGTGTCTTTAATATTTAATGTAAATTTTAAGTAAAAAGTTTGTAAAAATCGGATGAAAACCACGCCTACCTCCCATACACAGTGACTTAACCAAAAAGGTAAAATCTCTTTAAAAACCAAAAAATTAATATAATGAATTCAAATTTTGCACAGCATCTTTAATATTTCTTATAAACATTGAGTATGAAATTTGTAAAAATGGAATGAATACCACGCCTACCTCCCATACGAAGTTCACCAAAATCGTAAAACCTCTTTCAATTCCACAAAAATTATTTATTTATTTATTTACACTTCATTAGTCTTTGAACAATATTTCTTATAGACTAGAACAATAAGTAATTGATTAATTTAAAATAACGTTACAAAATGGTATTAAGAAAAATTCTCATTTGATTTTTGAATATGGAAAAATCGTCATTATGATTGCAACTTAAGACATTGAACAGATTAAGAGCTCTAAAAATAAACGCATTTGCAGCATAGTTAGTGCGACACATTTCCAAATGGAAAGGATAATACTTCGTAGAGATCTAGCCGGTACTTAATGTTTAATACTTAATCATTTCTAACAATTCAGGACTATCGACAACACCAGAAATTATTTCATGGATATAAAGTAGAGATAAAATATTTCTCCTACTCGTCTCAACTTATGCGTTGAATAATGCGGACATAAAGAGACAATTATTAGTTTCCACCAATTATAAAGTTTCTGAATTTCACTTTGAAGAAATTCACAATCGGACGAGTTTTTGACTTTTAGGAAAATTTTTAGGTCATCAGCATATAACAAGCAATTACTGTGAGGGAAAAGAAAAGTTATATCGTTATTAAAAAGAATAAAAAGACGTGGGCCCAAAATACTTCCTTGAGGAACCGCAGATGTAGCCACATACGGGCAGGACTTAGCGTTATCAAAAGCAACAACACACTGCCTATTAGATAAGTAAGATCTTAGCCAACTAAGAAAACTTGAATGAAAGCCCATCCTCTTCAATTTTTCAATTAAAAGAAAATGGGAGACTTTGTCAAAAGCTTATGACGAATCCGTGTAAATCACGTCAACTTGATGTCCTTCCAAAAACGACGATAAGCAGTATTCAGAGAAAATTACCAAATTTGAAACAGTAGACCGCCCGGGTATAATACCATGCTGATAAGGAGAAATAATATTCTGTACAGCAAAAAATAATTTCAACTTAACAATCGATTCAAACAATTTTGAAATAGTTGATAGTTTTGATATTGGCCTATAATTCGAGACATTCTTTTTTGAACCCGATTTATGTATGGGTGTTATATAAAAAACTTTCCAGCAGTCTAAAAAAATGCCAGAACTCAGCGACTTGTTAAAGATGAGCATAAGCGCATTGGCCACACTGAGCATACAGTTTTTTAGGAGACAAGAACACAGAGCATCAACATCTAATTTATGTGACGATTTAAGCTTTATAATCCCCTCAATAACATCATCTACTGTCAGAGAGAGAGATCAAAAATCTAACTGAGAAGCAATATCATCTAAATGAGAAGGATCAACATCAACCGGGCTTAGAGGCTCGTAATTAGAAATAAAAAAATTAGCAAAAAGATAAGCCGTGGAACTAGCATTATTTGAGATGGTATTATTAAAATTCATATTCGCAGGGATATTAGAAGAACCTTTTTTAGATTTGACGCAATCAAACTTAGGGTTTGATTTAATATCTCTTATAGTGCCTGTATTTCAGGAAATAAAAATTCAGATTTATTTTTAAGAATTTTGTGTAAAATTTAGTACGCAAATTTTTCAATTTTTTAAGACCACAGGTGTACCATGGCAATTTATAAGATTTTTGCTTTTTTTTAAGAATATGGTCATTAAAAATCAAGGAGATTAGGGACTTGAACTTGTTAAAACACTCGGAAGGATCAAGATTATTGAACTCTTATCCCAACTTATACTGCCTATAGCTGAATTCATTTCAAAAAGTTGCATGCATTAAAGTTAAAATTGAATGAATTATCAATGCTTAAGGCCAAATATTTATAAAATGAAATTTGAATTTCTATAGGGATATGGTGTGCACTAACTGGTGAAATTGGAAAATCTGATTTAAACAAATTAAAATTTATATTAGAAGTAATAAAAATTAAATTTTATAATCTAGAAAGCAAATTAAAACAAGAATTAATTTGATGCAATCCAAGTTCTAAAAAATTATCAATAAAGTAAATTAGAAAATTACTAGACAAATTAAAAGAAGATAAAAGTGTCTGATTGTTGCTTACTCCATCCCAAGTTGGGCATATTGAAATCACCAAGCACTAGTGCTTGTTTAATATTATCGACAAAATCAGCAACCAGAGTTGATATACTATCCGAATAAGCTTTATAAATGTCAAGAGAACTATTAGCCAGGATATAAGACGTACAGATGAAATTAATCTAATGACTTCAAAATTTGCACAAAACCTTTAACAATTAATATAAACTTTAGGTATGAAATTTGGAAAAATCGTCGTTCGTGGGGGTATTTTAACTTCGGCCCAGTTGAAGATAATTCCTTACTAGTTCTGATTGTTATTGTTTTTGTTAATCTTCAGCAATTTTACATAACAAATAATACAGATGTTTACTTATTATATAAATAATTTTATAACCACTACGCTGGTTAGATATGCAAAAACATTTATTTATTAAACATCACAAATTGTAATTATTTTCTTTATTATATAGCTGATATTATTTATACAGCTGATAAGTTCACTGAAATAAAAAAATAAAAACAAATTACAAATCCTTATATGTATTTCCTTAATTAAATTTTGGATTTTTATATTAATAGCGAGGGCTATTAAAATATGAATAGCCAACATGAATAAAGAAATGCAGCCATGCACTTCCACCATAAACATTGTGATTTGGGAATTTCAAGACTTTCCGGGATTTTTTTGGTTTGACTGCGGACAGTGGCATCATCTAAGCTACAAACGCACGACCTATTATGATTTCAAAATTATAAGGTTGGGCGTTTTAACAGTTCATCCCGAAAAGTTGACCAAAGCACGATCAATGTGCGACCGACCTAACACGCCTTTGCGATTTGGCCTTAATAATCGATCAAAAGGACTGTGCATTAGCTAGACTGTGCAACAAAAGTAGTTGGGTGATAATTATCACTAAATGCCGATTGCTTTAGGTGGAGATTTTAATTCGATTTAAGACATGAATGTTCACAGGCACTTAAACAATTCCTTTTTGATAAATTTAATATACAAATAATAAGCAATTCAAATATTTTTACAACACGAGGGCAACTAGTAATGCAGTATTTGCTAAATATATTGACGACATAACATCTATAAGAAACGTTTGCTATTTCTGTAATCATAAACCCATAATTTAATAATAATAATTGAACATATTAACAAAAATAGTTCAAAATTAATGTAACATGTAATAAAATAAAATAATAAAGATATGCAATAAAATTTCTGGTGTGATTATAACGTGTTGTTTTTTAATTCACTTAATGTTATTTTACTTTTTTTAATTTAAAAATTATTTTATTATTGTATTATAAAAAAAAAAAAGTATAGCAGTGAGGGACTGCCGACCGAAGCGAAAATCTATATATAAAATATTAGTATTCCCTGGAAGACTTTGTCCTGCCACGGACCGCTTTACTGCTTTATAAAAATGTTCATGCTAATCGAAAAAACTGTTTATATTTTCATTCCCTCAGACTTTGATTTTATCTTTCAAAATGTTTTTTATTCAGATAGCATTTTTATTTTATAATTTCACCAAACTATATTATTACATTTAAATTGAATATTGCTGATATAAAAATAAAATACAGGGAGCACTATTGAATGAAAAATAATCCTCATAAAATAAAATAAATTTTCTATTTTTTATATATGATATTTTGTTTGATTCGTCTTGAAGTCTCTTTTAATGCATGCATTTGAGATCTTGCTACAAGAAAAACAGAAAATATAGCAAGCAAAGTGCAGTCGTATTAATTAATTAATTTTTCTGTTCGGTGGTTACCTCTCTGCAGACAATGGCAAACCTCAGAGAGTAAAAATTGCCATGTAAAGCTTCTTGAGAACATGAACCGTTCGAAGTCGGCATAAAACACGTAGGTCCAGTTCTCGGTCATTTGTGATCAAAATTTAATAACACGCACAGCACAATTGATCAATAGATGCTAGGTCAAAGTCCTTCCAAGGGCTGAAATGGCCAGTTTATTTATTTATTTATTAAAGTGCAGGTTATTTTCTGTCCCCGATTCGGTTCACCCGTACATCCGGTTTATCATTAATGCACATTTTCGTCTTTTATGATTTCATTATATATTAAATTGTGGGTATTAATATAAAAAACAGAGTAACACATAAACAAAAATATAAATTAAACTTATTTGAATAGTTAATGTACACATAAAATACGGATACATACAATTTGTATTTACATAAATTGCATTGAATTTCATTTACATTATTTTCACTGTTTGCGTCATTAATAATTGAATTATATTTTTAAAAAAAATACTATAGGCGTATGGTAGCTGAAATAAGAAACAAAAAATTTTTGGACGATGCAGTCCCAGTCATATCATGACTAATTAAATTATTATTAGGTAGCCTTGACAACTACTTATTTTCTCACGAGCTGCGACCATCGAATTTTACACAAAAGAAAACATTATAAAGTGCGTGTGTCACACACATTGGCAGCTTTCAGAGGAGTCAATAGTTGGCAACTGTTTTTTTTTTTAATTTGAGTGAGAAACCTTTGCAATTAAATGATCCATTCAAAACAGGACTCCTCTGAATGCGGCCAATGTGTGTGACACACGTTCTCTATTTTGTTTTCTTTTGTTTGAAATTCGATGGTTGAAACACGAAATGTCACTCCTACCTTTTTCTTATTATACCATGGTCTCAGTCAGAGAATATACTGGCGACATTTATAAAACTACAAATGTTTGTATGTTGGTCATGAAACTCAAACACACGCTCTTGGATATTGGCTACCAGGCACTCAGCTTTTTTCGTTTGACATAATTTTGACAGAATTGTAGGTATTGTCGAAAAGGAATCAAAACAAACACAGAATATAGAGGTACTTTTTAAAGTCTCTCCGTATCGAGCCTACCTTCGAATTACAGCATCCGTGATCGAGCAAAACCACGACGAGACAAGTGCAATTGTCAATCTTGTACAATTTTGCTCAATCACGGATACTGCAATTCGGCCCCTGGTTAATATGCCTTGCTGAGCGCCTGGTAGTCAAGATCCAAAAGCGTCATTTAAAAACCTACTCGCTGTCATGGCAGAATAACCAGGTAGGGCCGGCTCGCTTAGTGCCCTCACGCGTTAAGGGCCAAATAGACTACACAGACTCTTTGCGCAAACAAGACTTTTTTTTCTCGTCATAGCGACGACCATACACTACACAGACTTTGTTTGCGCAGACTTGATTTTTTAGTTCAAATTCTATTAAATTTTTCTTTTCTGCTTCCATTTTTATATATTTTCCTTCACGCACGTCTTCACTCCATAAAACTTTCGGGATTATGGCAAGTCGGTGTGATTTTCACTACACACTATACAGATGTTTTGCGCAAACACAACCAAAAATTAAAATATTTTAATTTTTGCACAGACCTAAAACAGCCAAATACTCTGCCGAACAGTCTGCGCAAACACGTGTTTGCTCAAACAGTCTGTGTGGTCTGGTTGTCCCTTTAACGAAGAGTGGAAAATGAAAAGGTTGAAATAAGAATATTAGGGGTGTTCACGGGTTGATGCGAAACGCAGTTGCGACGATGAGAAAATGCAAAATTTCAAACTTTCGCATCACTCCAACAACAAACACGTTAGAAGCAATTTTGCAACTCTTCTTGAAATACGCACTGACCAAACCTATTGCAAGAACGCACAAGCAGTGTTGCTAAACAGCTGATTCATGTTTTGGTTGTTCTCAAACATAGTTGCCACCTGCGTAAAACTTTAAAAAGGTTAAGTTTGTACCTTGATTCTAACAACTTTTTGTAATTTTGAAATAAGGTGGCAATATATTTACTGTTCATTCGCATTATAATTTGTATTGCATAATTAAGTTGCAATATATATGTTCACGCGTTAGTGCACAAAATATCTTGCATTTTCACACTCTTGCAATTCGAAACAACCCGTAAATACCCCTATTATGTTTTCAAATTGTAAATAGTGCGGACACGTGTGTTAAGTTTGTGTTAATTTGAATGAAAATAACATAAAAACATTTAACATAAAAACAGTGTAAATAAAACTATAAAATGCCGAGGAAGTGTTCAATTTTCAAAAAAGCAAAAAATAAGTTTAATCAAAAATCAACTGGAAAACATGAACATAAAGAAACTTGAGATGCACAGCTGATTTTGACAACTTGCTCGCTTCTCTCTGCTTTCTACTTCATTCCTCTCCGAGTCGGCCCCACCTGGTTATTCTGCCATGCTCGCTGTCTATATTGATGACGAGAGTTACTCGGAAAATCACGATGACGCGAGCCAAAGATTTACCCTCTACCAAAATCGTTCAATGCGCCTAAAGAAGTTTTCACTTCAAAAACCATTACATTATCAAATCTATGAAACTGTGAAAAAGCTTCGCTTCTCTCGTGTGTCCAACGGCGCATCTGCCTTTTCTTTTTGACTCATTTTTTTTTTTATTGAGACTTCAAATTTTATTGATTGTTTTGAATTATGTTGTTTAAAATAATTTGATACAAATCGATTATTTTTGACATTTTATGGTATTGCCATATCAATAAACACAAAAGTACTGGTTACTTAACCAACTAAAATGTTCTCAGCTATACCGCTTGAATGAAGATTGTACAAAATCAGTGTTGCCAACAATTTCAAGGCCAAAAGCACCAACTTGAACAAAAATACGCGTAATTTTTAATAAAAAGCACCTGAAACATAATTTATTATTACATACTTATTTTACACAGAAAAATATTTTCCAAGAAGCGAATGGATACAAAAATTGTTCAATGTTTTTAATAAATTAAAGAATATATTTTTACTTCCTCATAATCAGAATCAGTATCATCTTCTTACCAATGTTTGCATTATTAATAAAAATCTGATTTAAATGATAGTCTATTTCTTATTTTTGTTTTGAAATGGTTCATAGAACTGAAAACTTTTTCAACTTCTGCACTTGAATAAGGCAAAGATAAAAGACAAATGCAAAAATCAGCTAAAAGTTGATAAGGGATAACTTAACTTCTATCCAGCATTTTTCGGTTCTATCATCCGAAACTTTTTCATATTAATTGTTTATTTCAGGACTGCAAAAATATTTTTTTGATTACCAATCAAAAGGTACTAAACTCAAAATGAAAACGCACTGGTCTTGGTGCTTTTTAAAAAAACAACGCGTATTGTAACATCAAAAAGCACTAGATCTAGTGCTAAAAGCACTGACTTGGCAACACTGTACAAAATATATTGCTGATCATCCCTCACCGCAGTCGCTGCTCGGTGGCTCCATCACTTCTTGTTTTCTCTCGTGATGAACACAGTGAGGTCCGGTAGCTTTGTTGTATGGCCTGAACGAACACCTTCTGTCGGAATACGAAGCACAACATAACTTCAGTGACTGGACTCATTAACATACATTTAAAAGCAATGGATTCCATGAGTTATAAAACAACCATGAATTTGGTTGTGCATTCATTGAATGAATAAATTCATGCAGATGTTTAATCTGCATTCTGTCTCACTATCTCGCAGGATAAATACTATAGATATACAGAAATAGGGGCACTTGTATTTTTATAAATAAAGCTGCATTAATTGTATACAAGGTGCCCCAGATGTAGCATTAATTCCCTCATATAGTGATTCTCCTTGATTAGGCGAGTAAGAAAATGCAAGGATGAGGGTGATCTCCTCCCCCTTTTGGGAGCTAGAGAAAAAAACTTAAAAATAACCGATCTCCAAACTCAATCTTGAAAAAAAAACTGCATGACCTTCAAACCAATGATACAAAAGCCGTTTTCTAATCTGACCACACTAAAAGCTTACTGTCTTACGTGTGGTAATTTAAAATGGAAAAGTATTTGTGTTTGCATTGAGAATTCAAGTTCTATGGTAAGATCAAAAACCAAGTCAATACAATCTTTATGATAATGAAAATTACATCGTAAAAATTATTAAAAAATATATTTAAAAATCTAGATATTTATTATCAAAGTTGATTTAAAAAATTTTTTAGAATTATTAAGTTGCTCATAACTTTCTTAATTGTGACTTTATGCAACTTAATGTCAATTTGATTTTCTTCTCAACAAGTTGTAAGCTTTGGAAATTGGTTTAGACATATATTATCTCCTCTCTAGCTCCCAAAGGGGGAAGGCGTCACCCTCATCTTTGCATTTTCTTACTCGCCTTATCAAAGAGAATCACTACCCGAGGGAATTAATGCTATATATGGGGCACCTTGTATATAATTCATGCAGTTTTAAATATAAAAATACAGTTGGCCCTATTTCTTGCACATCACTGTATATGTGTATCTCTTTTTCGTTTCATCGAGTTTCAAATCACAACGGTGCTAAAGAAGTTTAAAAAACTAATATTACGAAAAACAATTTATTTAAGTAATACTCTAAAATCAAACAATTCGCACAGGCCTAATAAAAACTTGTCTTTCCCAACGTTTGAAAATTTTATTCGAAATTTTATTGAAAATTCGCAAAGTTTCTATAAAATTTTGAATGCAATTATGTATATTATCGCTTAATAATATTTAGGAACAATTTGGCAACTGGAAACCGTATTTTTCATTATACTTTCTACAAAAAACGCCAAAGAAGTTGTTTAATATCTCGGTTTGATCCTCGCGAACAAATTCCTGAAATACAAAATCAATTGGTTCATTCACATTATTTATTCAAGATTCGATTAGTATCGTTATATAGAAATACACTCAAACTTACCCCATCTATAGCAATCGAAGGTACAAATGTTATGTTAATGGAGTCGGTGTCATCGCCATACTTCTCTAGAATATCCGGAGTCGATCGTGTATTCTTGCATTGTTTGGCATCGCTGACATCGATATAGAAATTAGAGGCACACTGTCGAAAAAAGCTTTCATAATATAATTTTTTATAATTTTCCAAAATTATGTACCGTATCAACGTCTTTGTTTGACAACAAACTGCTCATCATACAATTTATCATTTGTAATTGTTCTTCAACGTCATTGTGCTCGACAATACAGGCATGATTTGCATTATACTCGCACTCAGAAATTCCATGTTGGCAATTGAGTGTTATTTCTCCTGTCTGTTTATTAACAACACGCTACAGTTAAATGGAAGAAAACCATGTTATTACTTCAAGATTACTTAAATGAATAAAATACCAATATTAACTACCTTTACTTTTCCGTAGGGCGCAAATTTCAAGTCTGTGAATTCCAACAAACCCTTGTTTGTCATAGCTGGATAGAGTTTGTTTGTGATGAATCGTTTGCTATCCGGGCATAGCGACTCGTAGTATACCTTTACTTCTAGTAGCTGGGGCCCATTATCCGTTGAAATCTATTGTAGAAATTTTCGATTAAGAAATTGTATTAATTATTCAGTGTGATGTTTGGTGCTAGTTCAGAAAATTAACCGGAAGTAAACTTAAACCGCTTTAAGAATATAGTTCTATTTACATTAGAAGGGAGGAAGTGAAAAAAAATATGTACTAAATAATGGCAAGAGCATGCCCACTTATGCACCCGTGAACTAATATTACGAAAAACAATTTATATACAATAAGTAACGCTCTAAAATCAAACAACTTGCATAGGCCAAATAAAAACTTATCTTTCCCAACGTTTGAAAATTTTATTCGAAATTTTATTGGAAATCTGAAAAAGTTTCTATATATTTCTTCAGGGTGTATTTGAGATCACGGTGAATAAGGTAGGGTAAGTAGCTTTGACAAGACCTATCCTTAATGTCAAAGTGTGTTTTAGAGATGCCAGTTTTCTTTATTAATGTTGTTTCTGGGATAAACACTTGGAAAAGGAATTTTATGAAGTTAAATAAGTTTAAATTAAGATATATGTTGGTATTATGAAATAAATATATTTTAAAGTGATTGCATAGCATTATCTTGATTTTGCATAGCATTATTTTTTATTTAATATTTTATTCTCTCATGCAATGAATTAACGAATGTACAGTTTGGGGGTTTCACGTTAAATTTTTGTCTTTCAAGTTGCAATACATTTTCACTTTTCTACTCACTTGGAGGTTACATGTTCAAGTTTTGCCTTCCAAGTTGCAAAACATTCACACTTTTTTACTACTTATCACACTTAGACATTTAGAAATTGACCACCATATTGCTTACAACTTTCGTTTCAAGTCGTGTGGCAACTTGACGGTCAAGTTTTGAACAGCGAATCGCAGTTTTTGTAAATAAATTTTTCGTGAATGGAAATTTTACTAAAAATAGTTTAAAATTATGTGAATAACGATTGTTTTGTCTTTTCTATGAAATTATTAATTTCTTGTACAACTTTTAGTAAAGCGTGCATTGTTTTTTTTTTTCTTGACGGCGGCATCTTGAAAATAAAATTGAATATCAAGTTGCGTGCAGCCTACGTCACGTAACAGCTGCCAATTCAAATGAGTTTTGACAATTAGTATGTGTGATCAACTTGAAAGCAAAATCTCGAACGTGTAACTGCAACGTTAATGAAACTTTTTTTTTAAATTGGGACGTTTTCAATTTTAAAACCATTAAACTGTGCAAAGTCTACCTCCATCTCGTTAATTTTTTTTTTTTAAATTCTGTCAATGGTTTGTCTACTTTTTCATGCGACACTTGGTCGACCCATGTTCAAGTGCTGTCTTTAAAATATTGGATTTCGTCCAGTTTAATTTTTTTAATGACCTAACCTGCTTTCAACTCCATCCCATCAAAAAACCAGTATTTCCCCGTTTTGAAGTGTTTTTAGTAAAGGATTTCACCAAAAACGCTTAGAAAAAATATGGATTTTTCATTGGATTTTAATTTTTGATTTGGCAGCACTGTATTTTATGGTTTTGACATTAACAGGAGGTCCTGTCACAGCTACTTATCCCACCTTATTATTCTAATAAGTTTATGATTAATTTTAGGGTAATATCACTGTTAAATTATACCTTTGATAGCTTTTTGGAAATACTATTAAACAGTTTTAAATGAAACGAAAACTAAACGAAGTTATTTTGTACCAAAAAAAAAATAAAGCTGAATGTCGAATGCGATATTCTTTAAATTGTATATAAAAAATTTGCGTTTTTTGCACCGTTATATACTCTCAAGTATTTTTTAAAATTATTTCATGGAAATTTATTGCGTCTGATCAGCAAATCATATGATTTGAAAAGCTTACAATATTCTCAAAAAAAAAGATGTTATAATTCAATGCATTATGCCCATCTATGTCCAGTAAAATATAAAAAGATAAAAATAAATAGTTTAACACAAAAAAAAATTTGGTTTCCGTTACGATTTTAGTTTTTCTCAAAACACATCGCCACCATGTGCCACCCAATTTTATTTTTATTAGTATACACTTTATATCACAAAGGAGTTAATACCTTTTACGGGGAAATCACTTTCGTTTTTTCCTTTTCAACTGAACCAAATTTTTAAAGAATTTGCATTTTCAATGTTGTTTTTTTAATATTATTGCAAATGAATGAATATTATTAAAAGTTTTGGATTTTTTCTGATTACTTAATCTTAGCTCCAATACATAAAAATATAAAACGTATCAAATTACTTAAACAGATAATACAACAAATGTTTGAATTTGGCTTACAATTTTTCAAATTTTTTTTATGTTAAATTTTTGTCAAACTTTCAGGCGTCATAAATCAATAAAAACAATTTTTTCAAAACTGACATCACAGTTTTTTTATTTATTTATCTTAAATAGGAATTTGAAGCAGAAAATTTTCTTAAACATCTTTAAAAATTACGTTTTGACCATCTTTTTCATGGTTGGGACAATTGTGGGACGTTGGTTTAATCCATTTTGGCTCAGAGGGGTAATTTTCTACCCCTGAACTAAAATAGGGTTTTCTATAAAACTACTATTTATAAAAAATATTTGTTGATACATTAGTCATATTTGGAGTGTTGGCTTTCATGTATATATTACGATGATCTTGGATCAATCACTCTCACCCCTTCCCCTCCCAATAGCTAAAAGCCTTAGAGTAGACCATTTTTTAATTAAAAAATTAAATTATTTAAATATTCGTTTCATGTTGCAGATGGATAGTAGTACCGATATAAGAAAAAAAATACCTTCGCAAATACCATTCCTGAGTTTTTCGATGTTAAATCTACGTGGGTAGTTTTCTACCCATTGGGCCAATGTGTTCATACTTTTCGGACAAATTTGATATTTATTGAAAACGACGCCATATTTTGCTGCGCAATTTATGTTCTGCTTCTGTTTTGAATCACTTCTGCATTCTAACTTGTCTTTCGAGTGTTTTGGGTTTACGTGAATATTGATATATATTATTAAACGATAATTTACTAAAGTTTTAATTACAGTTTAAGGCTGTGTGCGAATTGATCTAAATGCGACCTAAACTAAATAGTGTCGATAATGCAGTGCTTCTTAATTTAGGAAGCATTTAGGTAGCTCGAGAATTTCCTAAATTATTAAGGAAGCACTACCTTATCGACCCAAGTCGCATTTAGATCAATTCGCACACAGCCTAAATACGGTAATATTATTGTATAATATTATTATATATTTAATATTATTATAATATTATTATTAATACGGTAATCGGAAAATGACGCGACAAAGGGCGTTGAAATTGGAGGAAATAATGTCAATTTTAAATTCGTCTCACGAAGAAGATGAAGTTGGCACTGCTGTTCACCTATCCGCCGAAGTTAATGTGATATACGTGCCACCAGAAGCAGAGTTGGGCGTATAAAATATATTGAAATAAATTCTATTTTTCACTATTTTTTTAACAGCTTAGTGATAGTGAAGCATCTCTTCATCTCTTCTCTATCACTAGAGATTTTAGTGGTAGTGTTATATTGTTGCACTATAACTAAATTGAGTGGTAGTTACTAAATCTCCACTACACTCAAATAGTGCAAAATTTGAACAGCCACTAGACTCGAATTAAAAAAAATCTATAATTAAGAAAAACTATTTTTCGAGCTTCTGGTCATATATGTTTACGTAGAAAACAACAACAACAGCTCTAAATGAGCATCACCAGGCTAGGATCAGATAGACAGTTTATATAAAATTGGTGTTATTTAAAATAATAGTTTCATGAAAGTTAAATTGCTTACAGCAAATAATTGTTAGCATAGCTTATTTTTCTTGTTTAACTTAATATTTTTGTATTTTACTAAGAATAGCATAGAAACATATAAATTACTGAGTAATATTTAAATACTCAATACTACAAGTAAACTGTTCCAGTTTTCTTTCAATTGAGTGATAACTTTCTGTGCTGTACCACTATTAGTGAAAGTATTTTTTTGCACTATTTATTTAGTGCAAAAAAAAAATGTTCCACTAAGCTGTAAACATTTTTTTTCCACTATTCTTACATGAATTTGAGTGAGAAATTTTTCACTATCACTATCACTCATGTATAGTGAGGCTTTTATTTTTCAATTCAGCAGTCAAAAATAAAATAAGATAGAGAATAATTTTAAAATATCAGTACATGTAAGCTGAAACTGCAAACACAACACTTTCGATGGCTATTGCTGTTAAATTTTCGTGTTCTTTTCTCAGCATATTCATAGGGTTGCGTGTTCTTTTCTCAAAATATTACACTCTGATCCCGCAAAAGTGCGACATTTTCTACCCAGCAGATTTTTATGTATCGTTTGTAATTTATAAATAAAGATTTTGCTATAATGGATGTGAATTGCATAATTTTATTATTCAGCTGGTTTGTGACAGGGTTGCATTTTTCTAGTTCTGTTCTCATATGAAAAATGCAACATTTTCGGAGGGAGTATGGCAATATTTTCGAAATGTTGCCATAATGAGGTGACATTTTGATCGAGAAAAGAAAACGCCATTAACTTTTACATTTTGCTTATGCCTATGTTATGGTGGCGGTCGTGGGCACGTCACGAACTTGAATTGTTGTTGTTTTTTTGTAAACGGGAAATTTGAGAGTGTGAGCGAGTGAAAATATATTGACCACCATGGTCACCAAGTTATTCGGCTGTCCATAAGTCCCATCTTACGGTGGCGGTCATGGGCTCATCATGGGCATGCATTGTTGTTGTTTCAATGTAAACTAAAAATTTGAGAGCGAGAGCAAGAGAGTAAATTTTCACCACCACGGTCACCAAATGATTCGACAAAAATATGAAATCATGGGATCAAAACAGTGTTGCGTTGTGGAATTCACAACATTTGTGTTTAGACACGAAAATAGTACACTTTTGGTACGAAATGTATGAAAGCAGTAATGAAAAATGCTTAATAGCAACACTTATCGATTGAGAAAGTACTAAAAGTAGCAAAAAGTGTATTAGTTTTCAGGGATCATATGACCGTCAGCATAACGTACATTGGTCACTGAGCTTATCAAACAAAAAAAGTGCATAAAAAAGGACGTGACCGGGGATCATATGACCGCCACCATAACATAGCCATTAGAAGAAGCCATTACATATGCCGCTGAGGGCGGTTTAATAAAAACAGGGAAATTATGATACTTATAATAAGTTATGATTATTATAATTCAATAAGTAGTTAAATAAAAGAATAGCAATTCAAAGTTGTGATGTTAATTTAAGTTTAAATATTCAATAAGTAGTTATAACACCGTACGACAGCACTTTGCACACACGAAGTAAACCATATACATGCATTGGCGTCGGAAGCGGGGGAGAAAGAGGGGCAGTGGCCCCCACACTTTTTTAGCTAGATAAACAATTTAAAAGGAAAAGTTATTCAAAATATCAGTTTTTTTACAACGATAATATTTTTGTATTATATATTTTCCTCTTCTTTCTCTCTTCTTCATGTTTCATGTGAAGAAATTTTGGTGAACTTTTTTTGCACCACCATTTGTACTGCCCCCCCATTTGTACTGCCCCCCCCAGATGAAATTCGCTTCCGACGCGCGTGTATACATGTGAAACTAGAGACAAAGAATAGTTAAACTGCGTTCTCACTTTTTCTCTAGAAGGTCAGGATTTTTTTTTAAGGGCCTTCAACTTACAAAAATATTTGCTTAAAACAATTTATTCGAATACTTAAAATTCTTTAAAACACGACAATATGGGTAATAAATGAAAGAAGACAGTCTCTTTTATCAAAACGAAAAAAAAATATATTTTAACAGCTTTTTTGGGTTGGTATAAAGAGTAATGGAATTGTTTTACTTCAAAAAAATTTCAAACTATTTCTATTAATTTCAGATAAAATATCAGTCAGTTAAACTTATCTACATATTTGGTACGGATGTATTGGGCCTTCGTATTTCTGATAGAAGAGAATTTCTGATGTCTCTTTCATTTGATACCCATATTGCAATATTTTGAAGGTTTTAAGTATTTAAATAAATTTTGTTAAAACAAATACTTTTTGTAACTTGAAGGTCCTTAAAAAAAATCCTGGCCTTCTAGAGAAAAAGTGAGAACGCAGTTTTACTATCCTTTGCCTCTAGTTTCACGTGTATATGGTTTACTTCGTGTGTGCAAAATTTTTCCCATAATTTTTGTACGGTGTAATAGTTCAATAAAAAGATTAGTTCAATTTAAGCTGCAAGCGTAAACAGAAATATTTTACAAAGTGGTAAATAAATATTTACCCATTATAAATACATAAACGTTTGACCTATTTTTCTAAATATTTTATGGTTTCGTAACTCAAAATATATACTATAATTTTACTGTATGAGTATATTATTTGTTTCACTTAAAACAAGGTCTTAACATAGTTTTTCATAGTTTTTCATCAAGGGCGTTTGCCTAAGGGTTAATGTCATATTGTATGTTAATGGCACCATTACTAGATGCGATCATATGCAAATGAACTTATTTAATTGCCTGCACTAATTGTATGGGAAATATCAAAAGCAAATGCAACAGTTGTTCTTATACTATACAAACTGAGCTGTAATCAATCAAATACCTAGTTAAAAACAAGTAAAAACATATTCTTTTAATACGAATTGCTTTTTTAATAATTAAAATTAATATAACATTGACTTTTTTAGCGACTCTTTTAGCTACATTTTAAAATGAAAACTTTTTACTTCATAATCACAAGCAAAGTGTTTTCTTGCTATCAGCTAATAATATCAAAGATATTTCGTTCTTTAACTATTGTGAGTGTCATAAACATTTCTATTCTTATCTCTGGAACATCCATTGATAAACATCGACGATTAAACCATCGAGATTTTGTTGAGTGTTTTATAAGAGTGCAAGTTTTAATCACTAGATAGAGAATTATTTATGAATATATTGTTACGATCTTGTGTTTAGCAAAGCAACATTGTACGAAGTTGTAATATTATACAAAACTATTATGTACAGTAGGGCAGTTCACGATTTTGTTGCATCGTTGCAAATGCAAAATAAACAGCTTTTACAAAAACAAAAAGCATATGCTGCAAAAGCTTTTCAATGCTTTTTGTTTTTGTAAAAGCTGTTTATTTTGCATTTGCAACGATGCAACAAGATCGTGAACTGCCCTAGTATATTTTTTACTAATTTCTGTATAAATTATAAATAAATAATAAATTATTAGTAAAAGAAGACTTAAATGATCTGTGTTGTAAGGGCGTGATATTCATGGGCGTAGACAGTTTTTTCTATAGGGTGGGGCGTGTTCCCAAACTTCCTGAAATATACATATAAATAATGTGTAAATTAAGGTATTAATAGCACAGAGTAACAAAAAAGACATTTTTTTCTGCGGCATAAATTTTTGGAGTCAATTAAGATACATGGGATAATGAAGTTTTAATCCTATAATTCACAATGTTTTAATTGGCTCTGGTTCTCGCGATAAACCACTATTTTAAAAATTAAGGTTGTTTCATAACAGATCTTAACAGAACTCCAGAACAGTTAGTCTGATTTGGTAAAATAAAAAATCAAAAAATCCGTAGCTAAATTACTTCCAAGTTACATCTACATTATTTTTTAATTAGCTTAATAGTTTCGGAAATATTCAGAAAGTTCTTCTGAAAAAAACATTTTTTTTATGCAAAATTTAAATTTTTTTGTTATTTCATAATTCATAAAAAATCAAAAACGTCAAAATAGCTCTTTTTTGATATTTAGTTATAAACACACATATGTTACGAAGAAAATAAGCCATATCATTAAAATCATCATTAAAATCCATCGTATCCTATGGGATTTTCTTTGGTATTTAATGCTTATTAATTTCAAATCATCGACGTACAAATTATATGGATAAGAAGTAAATTCGTCAAGTTATTGAGCTTCAAGTGCTTAAATCTCTAATAAAATAAATCAAGACGAAATAACTGTTAAATGTTTAATATATTGAACAAATTTTATGTTATAAGCGAAAAATGGAATTAATAACTAATAACAATATCAATCAGAATTAGCAAAAATATTTCAAAATTAGTTAGGAAAAACTTTTGTAAGCGATTGTCTGTTGTATTTTTGTTCACGACAGTCCCTTTGTAAGGTCCAGCAGTAGTCTGCCATCATATGGCAATCCCGTGTGTGCTTGCGTATATCTATTTTATTAATGTGGTATTTGAAAATTGTGTGGTACTTAAAATTTAAAAAACTAATATCTATTCTAAAAGGGGATTCCGTGCCGTATGGCACTATACAAACTATGATGTTTAATCATTGGCGTCGGAAGCGGGGGGAAAGGGGGGCAGTTGACCCCACTTTTTTAGCTAGATAAACAATTTAAAAGGAAAACTTCAAAAGTTGTTCAAAATATCAGTTTTTTTTACAACGATAATATTTTTGAATTATATATTTTCCTCTTCTTTCTCTCTTCTTCATAAGCATGCTTGCGGATAACCATTTTCTTTCTCAGTGTTTGCAAAAAAGATAGAACAAAATTTAGAGTTTCTACTGCAAACCCACCACTTTAGTTTTAAAGCACCCTTAAGTATGTAGCTTAATGCTTGTTAATTTTGCAACTCTGGTAAGACAAAATTTGACATGTTCTTAGGGGCTTTCCATATTGGACGACATGTTGTACGATAAGTTAGATGGAAAACTAATGGGACAATTTGATTGAGCGTTCGAACGATCAAACTTGTAAAGCAACATCATTAATTGCAAACTCTCAAGCAGAACACATCCGGCTAATAGCTAAGCAACTTTTAGATGCCCTAACAATTGAGCAGTAATTTTACATATTAGTTGTACATATCGTACAATCGGCAGAAAAAAACCAAAAATTTCGACTAACGTTTTAGCTTACGCATAGTACTACATGTTGTACAATCTGCCATATTGGTCCAATGTTTTGGACCATGCGAAAGCCCTTACTGTGAATTAGCTGATGAAAATCCACATCGACGCTTTGAAGAAACATCAAATCCGGTTCCTTCAGTACAGTTGCCATTATATGATCGGCTACGAAAAGATTATTTCGAAATTTTAGATCTTCTCTCAAATGAGATAACGGCTAGATTCGATCAAACAGGTTGATATTTTACTTTTTTTTTTTTTTTTTTTTGCAAGTTTACACCAGCTTCACTCAACCGACTCACTTTGATTTAACATTCGGTGAGTGGGTTGAGTGAAGCTAGTGTAAAATGGCACTTTGTAAATCTTATTGTACATTTAAACAGATCTTGACACTCTGGAATCGTTGGAAAATATTGTAATCGAAGCCTTCAACGGAAAAGTGCTTTCTGAACAAAATCTAAAAACAAAACTAGATCTTTATGCAGATGACTTTTTTGCAGATGAAATTGCTGAAGCAAGTGCCTGTAAAAAAACTATTAAATGAAGTTGAAAAACTTATTGCTTTACTTTTGACTGTGCCTGCATCAGCAGCTTCATCTGAGCGTTCTTTTAGTGCATTAAGACGACTTAAAACGTATCTTCGAGCAACTATGACACAGAAACGACTCACTCATGCGGCACTTATACACATTCACAGAAATAAAACCGAAGAATTGAATTCGATGAAGGTGGTGAAAGAGTTTGTTTCTCGCAAGGACAGAAAGAAATATTTTGGAATAATTTAAATTGATATAACTTTTTGTACCTTATTGCTTTTAAACCATGTAAAGATATACCTAGTCTTGCTTTATAAAAGAAACCATTATTTCTTATTTTTTCATGTTACCATATGAAAGATCCTTTAAAGAATGATCTCTAATATTGTAATTGAAATTACTTTTAAAAATAATGAAATTTTAAGATTTTTATATATTTTTATATTTTTATATTTTTTTTTTTTTTATTTTAAACTAAAATAAAAAATTTGTTTATTCACATTCATGTTTCTTTGAAAAAATTTTGGTGAACTTTTTTTTGCAACACCATTTGTACTGCCTTCCCCCATTTGTTCTGCCCCCCAGATGAAATTAGTTTCCGACGCGCTTGTGTTTAATCATTTGAACGCTCGTTACAGCAGACTGACAATAGGGATATTCACGAATAAGTGCACTTGGCAGTGCAGTTGAGGTTTTTAGGACTTGAGCACTTGACAAAAACAAAACACACGTACGTTAAAAATCTGCACCAAGTGCTTTTCTACTGTAGCCCCAAACTTGATGACTTGAGGACTAAAAGGCCGCTTTACATTGTGGAACTATGTGTTACGACAAGTCAAATTTGCATGTGTCATAGAATGTGAGATGGTGTAAACATCGTAAAACAAAGTGTGTTCATATGTGTTTTGATTTTTTTGGCATGTCGTACCACATTTTAATTTTTAAGGATTGTTTCTTATTTCATTAAACGCTCTATCCCACCAGAGATGCATCTTATATATAAAAATGGATGTATGTATGTGGGTATGTGGGTATGTGGGTATGTGGGTATGTGGGTATGTGGCTATATCACGTATAGACTCCAAAACCGCTGAACCGATCTTTATGAAATTTTCAGAGAAAATAAAGCCACATCTTGAGAGTGTTCCTGTGAGGTTTGGTAACGATTGGAGAAGGGGGCGTGGTACCTCCCATACAAGCCAAATTTGCTCCATCGATCACTAACCAAAAAAATTATATATATCAGGCGGTTTCAATCGTAAAATACTAAGATTTGGTAATTTTGTTCAGATGGTTACTGTCGGTAACTGTACAAAAAATGGGCGTGGTCGTAAAATAAATACGCCCACTTTTTCGAAATCATGGCAATTCCAGAGTTCTATACACTTTTACAGTGAAACTTACTGTATAGGTGCTCCAAGAGGCGGTCACTATATATAAATGTTTTCACGCCCACTTTTACCGCCCACAAATCAATGTCTATATATATAAAAAGCAAAACGATGTGTGTCTGGCTGTGTGATGTCTATAGACTCCAAAACTACTAAACCGATTGACCTGAAATTTTGGCAGCTGATTTGTTTCAGGTACGAGATGGTTGAGGGGAAAAATGTGCCTCCCCCCTTTTACCGCCCCCAAATCAATAAAAATGTTATATTTCAGTCAGTTTGGGTCGTATAAGGCTAAAATTTTGCAATTTAGTATGTACGGTTACTGTCGATAACTGTGCTTAAAATGGGTTTCCACGCCCCCTTTTACCGCCCACAAAGAAATGAAAATGCTTTATTTCAGACGGTTTTGGTCGTATAAGACTTAAATTTACTACTTTGGTTTGTGTAGTTACTGACAGTAACTGTACGAAAAATTGGTTTCCACGCCCCCTTTTTGCGCCCACAAATCAGTGAAAATGCTATATTTCAAGCAGTTTTGGCCGTATGAGACTAACATTTGATACCTAAGTTTGTATGGCTACTTTCGGCAACTGAACTAAAAAAAGGCGTCATCGCTATATAGCCACACCCACACCCACTTTTTGAGAAATCATTAAAATTGACTACTGGGTCTATTGAGCTAAAATGTTGCTTTAGTTTGTACTGTTACTGTCAGCAACTATACTAAAAATTGGTTTCACGCCCCCCTTTTACTGCCCACAAACCAATGAAAACGTTTTATTTCAACGGTTTGTATCGTGTTGGACAAAAATTACTCTCGGCAAGTGCACTAAAAATAGGCCTGTCCCACTTTAGTTAAACTCACTTTTCAGGGAGTTAGCGTCGAGTGAAGTAAAGTGCGCCAGTCTTAACCTAAATTGAGCTGAAATTTGGGCAGTCGATTTGTTTCGATTACGAGATGGTTCAAGGGAAATATTTTCCCGCACCCCTTTTTACCGCTTGCAAAACAACAAAAATGCTACATTTCGCATGGTTTTGATCGTATTAGACTAAAATTTGGTTATTTAGTGCGTATGGCTACTTTCGGCAGCTATACTGGAAATGGTGAATATATTTTGCATTTCTTGACATTTTCGTATATGGCAGTAAGGTGGTCTGTGGCAGAACAATGTCTGCCGAGGATAGTGAGTGTTCCTGTGAGGTTTGGTAACGTTTCGACGAGGGGGCGTGGTACCTCCCATACAAGCCAAATTTGCGCTATCGACCACAAACCAAATAAAGGATATATATCAGACGGTTTCGATCGTAAAAACTAAGATTTAGTAATTTTGTTCAGATAGTTACTGTCAGTAACTGTACAAAAAATGGGCGTGGTCGCATTAAATATACTCCCACTTTTTCGAAATAATGGCAATTCCGGAGTTCTACACATTTTTATAGTGAAACTTGCTGTGCAGGTGTAGCGTACCGTTTCAGTGATAAAATTTTATGGGAGTTGGACAAGGAGGAGGGCACCTCTCATTTAACCCAAATTGGTGATATCGAATTGCTTTGAAGTTATAGGTTGACAGCGTCAGAATTCAGTATTCGCCCTCAATTTATACATGCAGTTTCATTAATTAAATTTTATGGGCGTACGAAAAGGGGGCGTGAAACCTCCTATTTAACCCAAATTAAAGATATCAAGCGACCTATAATCTTTGGGATTATAGGTCGCACAGTTTTTGAATTCAGTATTGGACCTCATTGTACACATGTAATTTAATTGATTACATTTTATGAGCGTTGATCAAGGGGGAGTGGCACCTCCCATACAACAAAGATTTGTGATATCGAATAGCTTTGGAGTTCAAGGTCGCACAGCGTCGGAATTCAGTATTTGACCAAAATTTACGCATGCAGATTTACTGATAAATTTTTTTAGAGTTTGTCGGGGAGGTGTGACACCACCAACTTAACCCAAATTTGCGATATCGAATAGCTTCGGAGTTATAGGTAACTCAGCCTCGGAATTCAGTATTCGACCTCAATTTACACATGCAGTTTCATTGGCGAAATTTTATGGGCGTAGGGAAAGGGGAGTGGCACCTCCCATACAACCCAAATTTGTGTTATCGAATAGTTTTGGAGTTATATGTCGAACAGTTTTGGTATTCGGTATTCAACCTCCATGTACACATGCAGTTTCATTGATTAAGTGCTATGAGGGGTGATCAATAGGGCGTGGCACTTCCTATACAACCCAAAATTGTTATATCGAATAGCTTTGTGGATATAGGTCGCACAGTCTCGGAATTCAGTATTTGACCTCAATTTAGACATGCTGTTTAACTGATAACATTTTATGGGCGTTTGACAAGGGAGAGTGGCAGCAACGCGCCGGGTTTCAGCTAGTTTTATTATAAACATACTTGTAATTTATTATTTAAGTAAGAAAATTTTAAAATCGTAATGTATTTTCAGATGGAATGGCAGAAGGAAGCGATTTTACAGCTTATTGGACTTTAGAGAGGCTTTGAATGCATGTACAATCGATGCATTACACAAATTTGAAAGTTTTATGTATAAAAGTATGTATAAAAGTGTGATGCGACTCTGTGAGATAGTCTAAAAGGGAAAAATTAATTTCTTCTTACAAAAATTAAAAATGACAGTATGATAAAATTGGATTATCTTTTCTTTCTCACATATCGCAATACACAGTAGGAAGTAAGGCGACCTTAGGCAGTTGTGCACTTGTGTGTATTGAAAAATTTAACAGCTTTGAAATAGTGATAGTTTTGTTTTCACGAAAACTTAACTGCACAAGTCCTCAACTGCACTGGCAAGTACACTGGATTGTGAATACCCCCAATAAATCAACTTGCAATCAATTTTTTTTGATTTCAAAGCCATCGCGCAAATTTTGACAACATGTGACGACGTCATTCTTCTGCTGGGGACTTACTCTGTAGCGCATTTCGAACACCAAATACGATTCGAAAACAAAATCACACTTTGTAAATACTTTGCTTGGATGTTAGTGTTGCCAGTCATGCGTTAACTAAATTTTTGTAGAAGGTATACATCACTGTGTCATAAAATTTTGTGAAAATTAATGACCTTACTACAAGTGATGGAGTACCCCCCAACTACCACAATTTCCCAAATGTTTTATTAAACTCCGTTTAATTACCTTCCCAACGGTAGTTCAAACTGAAAATACAGTTTTGTAAATGTTTCTCAAATGTTTTTGAGATATGAATTTTCGTAAAAATCGAGTTTCGACTTTTTGCCAACTTTTGTTCATTTTGTGCACCCTGTAACTAAACCAAAAATCACGCCAAACTTTTTTCTTACAAATTGGGTTTTTTTTTCCGTCAGTGATGCTCCATGCAAAATATGATCTAAATCGGATATGATCATACCGTAAGACCGCGGAGTGTCCACTGTACTGAGAGAGTGAAAAGAAATCGAAAACTCAAATCGTTGGCCGGTCGGTTTATTGTAACCTATTTTCTAATACAATAATGAGGCCACAAAGTACCGTTATAATTTTGTTTGTAACTTGATCAATCTCTCTGCAGTGAGTCAGTTTGGAATGTGATCGCAATTTGTCCACATTGAGTGCATTTTTTTAAATTAAAATAATATACATATAAACAAAAGCTCTTATTAAAGAAAAATTAAATGCAGTAACAACCATCCGGTATGAACTTCATAATCTGCATGTACTTTTAAAATTAAAAATTTGGAATTATTTTTTTAAAATCTTGTAAATTGCATAAAAAAATTTTAAGTAAAATATGCACTTTAGAAACAATAAGGTTATAGTTCGTTTACAAGCATGTTCAAGCCATATTTTTGATGAAATATTATAAAATTATTTTGATGAAATATTATTATATTGATGAAATATTTTTGCCCATTTTTGCCATTATTTTTTTTTTTTTTTTTTTTTTGTTTAATTGTAAAACGCCCTAGAATAAGGATTTTATTCATTAAACTGACGTAATTTGTGTTGCTTAGATTTTATTTTAAAAAAGGATCAGGTTCAGACAACCTTCTTTAAACAAGAATGGAGCTTCGTTATATTATGAATTATAGTATTTTTTTAAATTTAGAAGAAAGGTGCAAATTTTTGAGAGACAGGCTAAAAAAACACACAAACTGCTCCAAAGAAAAATAAAAAGAGCAGGAGACTAAAATTGCCCATTTCATTTTCTTTTAAAAATAAATGGAATGCTAATAGAAGAACTAAGGAGCGATTCCTTAATGCAAATAAAGAATGGCTAAATACTTCTGTGGGTTTTGAATACTACAACACCAAGGGAAATAAAAGGGACCGTCCAGCAAAACCTTTCGACGAGGGTTGTTGTAGTTGTATTAGTTTTAATAAAGACCCTGCAGTCCGCGGCATCGTTGACAAATATGTCATGATGATTTCTTAAAGAAACTTACTGCATGAGATACATTATTTTTGATAATTCTTTCGAAAATTTTCAAACAGTGCACGAATTTGGAACTTCCATATGAGTTTTTCGTCAATGAAATGCATAACCGAATCAGCATGTTTCGTCAGAGATGAAGAAAAGTCGTGCATGATTCATTCAAGATTTCTTTGGGACTTGGAATACTGGAGGATATTTGATCATGTTCTTAAATCTATGCTCAATACAGCTTTTTAATAAGTAAAATATAGGATGAAATTCTAATTCCTGATACCATTGAAATATGTTATATTGTGGTAAGTACCAAGATGACCGGGCTTACCCATAAATCTTCAATAAAATAACACCTAAATATTTATTGTAGTAGCACCAATACAAATCTTCATTCCATATTAAATGCAACAACCATAACAAATGCTTTGTAAGAGGAAAGTACTCTTTAACCCTTTTGTTTTTAACAATATAAAGAAAATGCACCAACAAAAACCAAGTTGTTAAATTGGCCTAGAGCACTAAAACTAATTCAAATCGATCACAGTTAAGTTCTATGATTAAATGGCTTGACTGAAAAACTGGGTTCTTAACTAACTTTTGCCAAGTTGGCATACATTTTGGCCAGCTTAGCAAATCGGCTTACATGACTAAAACCAATTTCAATCGATTCCCAATGAATTTCTAGAAAAAAATTGTTTAACCAAGTTAGCATATTGGTATTGGCCAAATATATTAAATATGCACCGAAATATAAAAAACTTTTTAGCCAATTAAGTTTATCAGTTAATACTTCCCAAACCCACTTCTTTCATTCGTTTCCCTAGCGATATCATTTGATAGAATGGTTTTAACCAAAAATATAGCTTATGTCGAAGTTAAGGAATTTTCACAGAATTGAGACCTGTGACAACATGTTATAACTTCGAAAGTTTCGAAGCTGTCGAAATTATCGAAAGTCGGTATGTTGTAACACTTTCGACAGGCGATATTTGCGATAAAATATCACTTTATTTTGGTGGCAGTGATCGAGAAGCGAAGTATTTACTTCGAAGTATTTTATAAACGGAAATATTTATCCATTTAAGCATGGTTTTATTTATTATACATTATTTATAAAACATAGAATAGTTAAATAATGATTTTAAGTTAGTGGAATAATAATAGTATTGGCTTTAATAAAAGTATATACATGGTTACCTTAGAACTGTTTGTTCAAAATAAGTTACCCTTAATTTTGCCAAACAATGTTATTTATAATTATAGTTATATTATAATTAATAAATAATTAATTTATAATTTGTAGTTTAAATGACATTTTTCATTAATAAAAAAAATTTTTAAAATATTGATTCACGTTATTTAGCATGCCAAGTATCAGAAAAAAAGCTTGCGGGCAGCTGTTAAATGTTCGAACATAACTTCGAAACAAACCAAATCGCCTGTCGAACGAAAATATTACAACATACTGCCAGATCGAAAACTTCGCTTCGATGTTCGCTTCGATAGTGAAGTTACAACATGTCGCCACTGGCTAGATCGTTTTATCTTACCCCCCTAAACCAAAATTTCGTCCAAATCTAATGTTGGGTTTATTTGATTCCAGTTTCTGACGATTTGGATACAGTGTGGGCCGGTTTGTTTAAAATGATATTGCTTATATATAAATTATTTGAAAGGTTTGTTCTCTATGTTTGTTCCTTATTGTTCTTAAAGTGAAAAACTTAAAGTGCTTATAAGTGCGCAGAGGTACGCAAAAACCGGTTTTTTAATCGTAAGTCAAGATTTTCGGGGTCTTTGGCAAATTTTGCAAACGAATTCTTGTTTCAGCCGACAAGACCTTAACGAAAAATAGCAGCACTTCCCACTTATTTCTACTTCATTCTATATTTTTTCACTGTTTTATTTAACTATACAAATTATATTATTTTTTTAAGAACGGACATTTCTCACAATACGAAACACCTGTAATTTTGTTGCAAAAACAGTCACATAATTTCAATATTGTTGTCAATAATTAAATACTTAAAGTGATGGCAGCTCTTAATGCATTCAAAGCAAATAAGAGATCAAGTAAAAAGAAGCAGTAAAACTTTAAAAACCGAAAAATGTTTAGAATTTTAATACTCGTGAGGAAGTGATTAGAACAACAAATAGAGAAAATAAGCAGCTTAACCTAGTCTAAACAATCCAACCAGAACAAATTTAATTGTGTTAAATAAAATATTTCAAGAGACAAGTCTTGAAAAATTTAAAAGTTATTATTTTTAATCATAATTTATGTTAAGTGAAAATATGTATACAGTTGGACATGTTAACTTTGAACGAAAACTTACCAGCTTATCAGCTGGAGGAGCAGCCGTTGCACAGAGTGCCAATCCAACAGTTAGTATTAAGCTAAAGACAAGTCCTGACATCGTGAATACAGTAGTTGTAAATTATTTTAAAATTATTTCGCTTACTAAACACCAACTGGCTGGAACAGAAATTGAACCTCAACTGTTATTAGCTCGCTTTTATTTTGAATTTATAAACGCCTTGTTATCGTGGTACAACAACAATATTTATACATATTAAAATTAGTCAAAATCAATGTGAAACACGGAATGCTATCAAAAGTAAGAGTATCGCATGTGATTTGGAGTTTTTTTCAGTGAGACAAACAGAATAAGCTTGTGTGAGCGAGCGGTACAAAAAGAGATTATTATTTAAAAAATCAGTTTTAATGAGTGATTTATGTATTGAAAATTTAAAAGAAAAAATCTATTAGCTAAAACTATTTGCTTGATAATAATTGATAACGCAAGATAAGGATCATTGTAGTTATGGGTAAGGATTTAAAAATCCGTCGTTCTTGTTCAATACTTTCCTTAATGTTTTGAAATATTTTTACATAATATACGAAGAAAAAACATAAAGGGGCTTCTACACAATACAACGATTGTACCAATATCGGCTTCTATTTGACGGTTGCGTGCGATTATTGTATTGTGTGGATGCAAGCACGCGACGAGTTAGTTGCAATATTGCACTGTCGAATGGTTGAAATTGCCAACTGCTGTACAACAAACAATTGTACAGCCGTTGTATCGTGTAGAAGCCCCTTAAGACCCCGATGCACGTTTAGTAAGCATTGGTTACTCTCTAACTAACAAAAAAATAGTAAGAAATTACTTTCGACTGGACCGCAGTTCAAAAGTAACAACATGTGTGAAACCAACGAGAAAATACCAAAAAAATACACACAGTAGCAATAACCTTAACACCTTTCGTCGCGAGCAAACAACAACAATGCTATGCATATTTTTCTTGCTGTCGCAGCGCTATTCGCCGACAGAGTCAATTCTACGAAATACATATATTTTAAAACTAGCAAATACCCGCTGTTTCGCCAGCGATAAAAATACTAAATATCATGTACAAATATGAAATTTTAAAATTAATATATTTAGCATTTGTACTAAATCAAATTTGTACTAAATCAAATGCAAACATTTTTATGTTTGTTGTATTTAATTATGAAAATATGTATAAATATTGAAAAAGTACTTTATTTAATTTGAATCACCTTCTTTAAACTTTAATTGTTTCAATTGATGAATAAAATTTGCTTGGCTTTTTTTGTATTTTGACTTTTAAAAAAGTCCTGCATAACAGGTTTATAAAATTTGTAATTCAAATATGTAGTATTTTTAACATACATATATTCTGCACATGAATATATTCCTCTTAAATTTAAAAAAATCAACATAATCAAAGTGTTGGCATTAAACTTTTGGCGATATCTCGAAAACAACGCATTTTCGTATGAAAAGTCGTGGATTTGTAAAAATAACGGTAATAGAAAGCTTTTTCGAAAATATTTTGTACGGATAGTATGTAGAAAAAATGCCCGTTATTATGACATCTATATTATTGCAATATCTCAAAAACTGTAGATTTTCTCAGTATAACGCATTTTCTTAAGCCTCAGAAAGAAAAAAAATGAAATTTCAAGTTTTGACCTAGCACGCAAACCTCTCCGCCATTTTCAAATCGATTTTTATCAAATTTTCTTTGTCTGAAATTTCAATTAAGTAAATTGGGAAAATGAAAAAAGTTTACCGTTTATATACAGCGTTTTATATTTTTTTTTCCAAAAACCTCAAAAATATCCGATTTGTGCTCAAAAAATTGGATAAAAGTTTTTTTGTTTTAAGTTCTTTTTTAACTTTTCATATTGTGGTTCTTCTGAGCGCGACCATAAAGCAAGCAGGGAATGCTCTAGACCTCTGGGAAAATGCACATAAAACGAAAAATGAAATAAAGGTCCAAATTCGGGATCTTTCTTTAATAAGAAATATTGCCCCACCACATAAAATGATATTTGGCCGATAAAATGGTTTTCCCTTGCACAGAATTTCAAAACCACATTTCGTATAAGGGCAAATCGTTATATCATAAATAAAAAAACCATTTGTGATTTATACGGACATGCCCTTTTTTCGTTTTACAGTTTTTCTGGATATAATTCTCTTTTTAATAGGCGGCCTTCGGCCGCTGCTTAGGTATTACAACCCTCAGTAAGTCCAATACCGGCTTCGCTGTCTACAGTACTTCTGGATTGAAATTGAAATTGATCTAACATTTTGATGACAAATAGTTCACATAAAAAGAGTTATATCTGAATAATAATGAAGTAACGCCCCAAATAGAAAAATGAAATAACGCCCAAAATAGAAAAATGAAATAAAGCCCAATTTCAATGAAATAAAGCCCAAAATTTTGGGACTCATTTCATTATGAAATAACGCCCAAATTTGTATGTAAAATTTAAAGGCTTTATTTCATTTTTACTTTTTGGACGTTATTTCATTATGAAACAAAATAATTTATTTTGTTTTTAGGTTCCCTTGCAGACATTGATGTTGATGAGGATGTTAATGGTGATGGCGTCGGCAATGGTGATGGCTCTGCAACAGTCTCGCAAGAAGGTGAAGAAACAGGCTCCTCTAAATTCATGGACTCCAATATTGAGATGTTATCTATGGATTAAAATTAATAAAATAAATTTCACATTTCATTATAAATTTATTTTCTTACCGCTTATGCTGTCCTCTACCAATACCTAAGTATGGTAACTTTTATATGGTGCCAGCAAAGTTCGCATCTCCGAATATAAAGGCCACTCGGAAGGAGAGCCTCCAGATGGCCCGATGCTTGCTTTTTCCTTCCTGTAATGTAAACAAATTTATATTCTTATGTGGTTATTATTCTAAAGTTCTTCATTACTTACTTGTATCGTGCCGTCATATTATGCATTTTGACTTTCACTTCACTTACTGTGCAACAGATACCTTGCTGTTGTAGAGCCACCACAATTTTCTCCATAATATGGCCAATTTTCGGGCGCCTCTTAATTGTTGAATTTTGTCTAGCCAGATTTCAATCAATGCGTTTTCGGCGCCATTCCCCCACAAAATTCGTTTCTTATAACATTTTTTTTCCATATTGAATTAGTTAGTTTTCAGAAATGACGGCTTGTGATGCGATTTCTTCGATGATTTATCGAAAAAATTAGTGCTGACACCAATTGTATCTTAATTTTGTTGTTAATTTATGATAAATTACTTAGTTTCAAAGTAATTTAATTGATAGTTTTTCCACGGCGAAATTACTTAATTTGGACATGATTTATGCATAAATTAAGAATGAGCCGTAAATTACGATAGTGAGAACATGGTATAAAATTAAGTATCAAAATATTAATGAATACAAATAATATGAAAAAATTAATGCAAAGAATCTTAATAAGCAATATGTATGAATTATATTAAACCTTAATAAAATAAAAAATATATGAAAAAGAGTTATGCATCTACAAACCACAAAGTTGGTTTTTTTAAGAGTGTACATAAAATTTCCGATATAGGTATTCCCAGCATCACCGTCAACGAACGACTGAATTATATTCTCTTCTGTTGTGAGTTTTGTGTACATGCAGCGTTGCCATATGGTCCGATATATCGGATATGTCACGATTTTATTACTTGAATCCAACGTTTCGATATTTGACCAAAATTCTTCAAAATGTTACGATTTCAGAAAAAGTAGATCCGGCCTCCGATTTTGCATATATTTTTATATACATATATATATGAAAAGAAAAAAAAACTAGTACCTATAATAAAATTGATGGCAACTTTAAAATAAAAAGATGCGATGGTAGTTCTGCATTTCCAATAATGGAAACAATTATTTTTGAATTGTTGAGCTTACCGAATTCCTCAGCTAACGTTATACGAACTTTTAGTCAAATAAATATTAATAAAACTTAAGTTCGCAATAGATTAGAGTTAGATACAATGGAAGGAACTCTGCATACAAAAGAATTTCTGCGTATAAAATCTTTTAACTGTCTTGAAATTGATAAAGAATTGATAAACAAATTTAATAAAGCAATGTATATATGACTTCGAAAAAATTTTATTTTTGTACACATATTTTTTCACTAAAATCCAATTTTTTTTTTGTAGTTTTTGCTGGCTTAAAAAACAACATTTTTTCGTTAATTTACTTGAAGCAAAAGCTTTACATTTATAGAGTTAAAATTCAAAAATTACGTATTATTGCTCTATGCATTTCATTTTTACCGATTTAAGAGATCTACTTTAAACCAAACTTGTGTTGCAAATGTATTTTTAATTTGATTTTTACTCTTTGTTTGTGTGTTCAAAAATATTTTCAAAATCTAATTTATTATAATATATTTTCTATATTTATAATCATTATTGAATTGACTTTTGAAAAAAATGTGATTTATTTAAATAAATAAACCTTAAATATACGTCATACGTCTTATAAAATGCAATATTTCACTTCTCTTTTTTGTTGTAAAATGCGACTGAAAATTTCTTAGTTCTTGTTTTCAGAGTTTCACAAATCCGACGAGAAATCCGACGAGCAGAGTGCAAAGTTACGGTGTAAAATTTTTTTCATGGCAACACTGTGGACATGTGAAAAGTTACGCTCAGAGAGCGCTCAGTGAGCTATAGGGCGCCCAGCGCTGCTTTAAGCGCATTTTCTGCAAAAACTCGTTTTTTGAGGCATGACAGTCTTCAAGTAAATGAGCGATATGTAATAAGAGCTCACAAATACTAAAAAAATATGTTTTTATTTTAATGTACACGCATTTTTCTAAAACACTTTTTTACGTATTTTTCGAACCTTAGGTTGATTTTCAAAATAATTCCCGGAGAGTCCCGGGTTCTTCTTTAAAAAAAAAATAAAGCTAAACATTTCTAAACACAATGCAAAAAGAATTGACTGCATATAGCTGCATACCTGCCTTCTATAACGATTTATATCAAGAAACCTATTCATTTCTTTATGTCTCAAATAAAATTATCAATTTTTTGATACGGTATATTTACAAATTTTTAATTAACAACAAGGGAATATATTCTAATTACATATTATGAGTATGTACAGCACGTACAAACATAATTAATTAAGCGCATTTTTCCTCACCAATTTATTAATATTTTATTATAATTTCAATACAGGCAAAAACAAAAATATATTAAAAATCTACAAAAGTTTGAAGAATTTCATAATCTAATGGGTAGTTTTCATGATGCCCTTTTTCGGCTCAATAATACAATTTTATTTTTTTGAAGCAAAGCTTTTTACACCTCGTTTTGTGATTTGCTTGAGTGAAATCTGAAAAACGACACTTTTTCCATACACCTTTTCTTAGAATTGTTGCTTTTTTGTGTCGATTGTAACAAGGGAATATAAAATTAATAAAAATATTTCTTTGTTAGCATTGAGAATCGAACTCGTAGTACCCTTTCGATTGACAGTCCTGTACACTACCAACTGATCCAAAAACCTTCATTGACTATGAGAGTTTATTTAATATTAAGTATTAACTGAAACTATGTTGCATAGATGACAAGAATCTATTAAAGGATTGTGCATTAGCTATCTTACATTTGAATGCGTGAAGCTATGGTGCAGATCACAATAATCTATTATATAAATGGATTGTGTATTGGCTATCCAAACAACAAAATCAGCAAAAAATATAACAAAACAAATGTTCTACTTACTACCGTTATCATTACATCGCTAAGTGCGTGTTTTCTTTTGTTGATGAGAATAGTCTGTTTCCGAACTTACTTCAAGAATTGCTGGAACTTAAATTTTATGAATTGGCGAAGTAATAAACAGTTTTCGTCATTGCTAAAGCCTGGTTTTCACTAAGTCAATTTCAATGACAACAATCACTGATGTCAGTATTCATCTTGACCATATGACGTCAAATGCGTTTTCATTGAAACCCAAAAACTGACATAAAATCGAATGTCAAAGACTGACGTTGAATTTATGTGTCAATTGATTGCCATACTGTTTTCACTTTCGATGCTATTTGTGAAATGCCATCGGTTTGTTCAGTTGTGCTTTTTTCATCAACAGCTGATGTTTTATATTTGAGATTGTTAGAAAATGTTTCTTTTTGGTGAAATTTATATAATACTGTTAATTTTATTAGATTAAGGGCCGCTTTCTCAATGTCCGGTTAAGCACTAATCAGAACTTTAACCAGCAGTTAGCAAAAAAGCCCTTTCTCAATCTTCGGTTAAGGTTGAACTGTCAGTTAAGTGCTGATTAAGTTAACGGCAAGTTGTGGTTTCGGTTAGCGCCATTTTAGGGTAAATGATTTCGAAGATGCTGTCAAACTTTAAAATTTAAGATGACGGATAGAGTTGCCACCTAGATTTTTTTATTTTTGCGAATTCTTGTAATTTTGAAATTCTGACAACGGATTTGATTTCGAATATAATGTCACAGTTTTAAAATTTAAGATGGAGGTTAGGGTTGCCACTTAAATTTTAACCACAGTATTGCCACCTAATAATATGTATTTTTAAGAGTTTAAAACATCATTTATCAGTGTTAAGGGGTCGCTGATTTTGAATCTAAAATCAGAATTTTAAAATTCAAGATGGTGGATAGGGTTGCCACCTTAATTTTTTTAGTTTTATAAATTCGGGGCCAGCAAAAAAAAATGGTACACCAAATATGGGTCGCTGAATTCGAATCCGTTGTCAGAATTTCAAAATTATAAAATTTTGAAATAATAGGGTTGCCACCTAATTATATGTCTTTTCAGTAGTTTTAAACGTCATTTATCAGTGTTAAGGGGTTGCTGATTCCGAATTTAAGGTCAGAATTTTAAACTTCAAGATGGTGGATAGGGTTGCCACCTTAATTTTTTTTAGTTTTATAAATTCGGGGCGGGCAAAGTTTAAAATTCTGACTTTATAAATGACACTAATAAATGACGTTTAAAACTCGTGAAAATATATATTTTTAGGTGGCAACCCTATTATTACAAAATTTTATAATTTTGAAATTCTGACGACGGATTCGGATTCAGCGACCCATATTTGGTGTACCATTTTTTTTTGCCGGCCCCGAATTTATAAAACTAAAAAATTAAGGTGGCAACCCTATCCACCATCTTGAATTTTAAAATTCTGATTTTAGATTCAAAATCAGCGACCCCTTAACACTGATAAATGATGTTTAAAACTCTTAAAAATACATATTGTTAGGTGGCAATACTGTGGTAAAAATTTAGGTGGCAACCCTAACCTCCGTCTTAAATTTTAAAACTGTGACATTATATTTGAAATCAAATCCGTTGTCAGAATTTCAAAATTACAAGAATTCGCAAAAATAAAAAAATCTAGGTGGCAACTCTATCCGTCATCTTAAATTTTAAAGTTTGACAGCATCTTCGAAATCATTGGTTAAAGTTCTGATTATTACTTAACCGGACATTGAGAAAGCGGCCCTTAAAAAACTTTACCAGCAGTGAAAAAAAAAATGAAAACAAAATTTTTTTTGTAGGCAACAACTGACACAAAATGCCAACATCCCAGCTAGACACCTAACTGTTAAATATTCCGTATATATGGCATATACGTAGCGACTTTGACGTTAAAGTCATATAAAATTCTCCATACATTGTACGTTAAATTTGTTCTACCAAAATACTATTTATATGGACAGACGCTCATCTGTGTGATCTGGCATCTCTGTCTGCCACACATGTTTTAGCCATAAAAAAAGTTTATCTGAACTGCTCGCACCAATAAGAAAATCTGCTTTGCAATCTTCTCCCCCCATGCCGCTATATCATGACCACCCCCTAGCCCAGAGATTAGAACTCTGACATTTTTATTTAAATTACAAAGACAATTTTTGAATCCATTTTTATTTATTTTTTGCAATGCAAAAATTACCTTAAGGTTACGGGTTAAAATATTTCGGCTTTAAAGATTAGAACAAAAACAAACACAATGCATATAAAATCCATGGGTTTGCAATTATTTCCTTACAACAGCAATAGCTCCAGCGACAGCAGCAGTTGTTTGAGTTGGGATTGTAGTCAATCCAGACAGTGAAAATGTTTTTCAGGAATCCTATTTAGTCTTCTGAAAAGATAAAAAATGTTGAATTGTTTTATATGGTTTGTATTATTTGAATACTTCCCTTCGATTGTCTGCTAATTTTGTTTGGTTTGTTATTATTGTTGCCAGTTTATTTATATTTTTGGCCGTAAAAAAGCAAGATATATAAACATACATAACTTTCCTTGTTTAACATAACAACAGAATGTATGAATGTATTGCTGAAAACCAAATTTTGTTTCGTTGTGTTTGTGAAGACGTTAGAGCTGTCCAGCTGGGATGTTGGCATTTAAATTTTCCTTGTCATACAACGATATTTTGATTGACTAGCAAAATTCTATCTGTTTTCACTTGTTTGTGATTTTATATGATAATCAGTGGTCATATATGACAACAAATGTAAATGACAATACGTTTCCATTAGATTGACAACATTTGTCATTGAAAACTGACCTAGTGAAAACCAGGCTTAACGAAGATTGGTGATGGTAAAATACGTAAGCAAAACGAGTTAAATTAAATAGAGAGTCGATTTTTTACGAAAGAAACTGCCAGCCGCCTGTGTCCAAATGGAATAAGATTATTTTTTAGTAATGCTTCTGTAGATTTATTTAATAATTCTATCTTACGTGCAATAGAACACAACAAAATTTCCTTTGCAATAGATAACATTAGTGGATGTAAAAATAATGAACAATTACAAACATTTAAACAAAAATTGCATAATTTGAAGCCATCGATACAGGTGGCTTACCTTATGAAATTGATTTTGTCATCAATAAACATTATCTAATAACAACAAGTATTAATGTTAGCGATGGCTTGGCAAATGGGGCTATTGGTAAACTAGTGCACATTGAAATTGACCAGAATGACTAGGTTAAAAAAGTTTGAATGGAATTCGATGAGTCTAAAATTGGTCAGAAAACAATAATGAAAGCTTCTTCTGTCGCTCAATCGATTCAAGTTGTAAGAAGAGCTGTGCCAATACTACGAAAAAACAGAAGCTTACCTCTTAATAAAAATAAAACAATCACAGTTGCAAGAAATCATTTTCCATTAATTCCTGCAATGGCTATTACTATTCATAAGTCACAGGGCGAATTATTCGCAGATTGTTTACGAATATGACAAAAAGTATTCCTTGCAATTACTCTACGTCGCTTTGTCTCGTGTTACTAGTATTGACGGACTTTTTATCACAACCTCTGATGACAACCCTCAACAATTTATATTTCATCATGGAAGGCGAAATGATTTTTCTAATGTTGATTTAACTCGAGAATTTCAAGGATTATCAATCCTTAACAAATTAGAAACTATATATTTTACTATAAAAAATTTTATAGAGAGCTAACAGTTCTTTTCTGTAATGACTTTAAATTGTCGATTCTATAACTCAAATCTGTGACATTATATTGCCATCAGAAATAAAAATGCAAAATAATGAAAGTATCGATATCACTAATTTCGCATGTATATCTCAATTTCAGAGAAATAGTTGTCGTTCTGGAGGAGTTGCAATTTATCGTAATTATAATAAATATAAGTACAATACAGTCACTACGAATATGTCAATATATTTAAACATACTTCAGCTACAAAATTTTTCCGCTGATATTTCTATAATAGGAGAAGTATGTTCTGCAGAAATGATAGGTCCTAATGGACAACATATTTTGATGATTTCGATTTACATTTCACCTCATAATACGACCGAAAAAAACAAAATCGCTAACATAATACAACTTATCCACAGATCTCTTTTATGTTATACACGAGCAGGTTCCATTGAACTGGGTGAAAATTATCACAAAATGCCAATTGTTTTTGGTGGAGATTTTAATTGCGATTTTAGACATGAATCTTCAAAGGCACTTAAACAATTCCTTTTTGATAAATTTAATTTACAAATAATAAGCGATCCAAATATTTGTACAACACGATTAGGAACAACTATTGATGCAATATTTTCTAGATATATTAGTTATCATAAACCCCTAAATTTCATTAATAAAATTCCATAATAATAATTGAAAACATTTCTATAAATAATTCAAAATGGATTTAATATGTAATGAAATAAAATACTAATGATATGTAATAAAATTTGCTGGTGTGATTATAACTTATGTTTTTTTAAATAAATTTTTTGTTATTTTAAATTTTTGAATTTAAAAAATCATTTTATTATAAAAACTAATAAATTAACAAATCTATGAAACAGTGAAAACGCTTCGCTTCTCTCGTGTGTCCAACGACACATCTATTTTTTGCATTGGAAGGCTTTAAAAAATGTTTTTCAATATTTGCTGTATAGAGTACAATAACAGAAATAAAGTCCCAAGAAGAAAGGTGTATATTTTAAGAAAAAAAAGGTAGAAGTTTTTGCTCGCATTTTGAAAAAGTTGTGTTTCGAGGAAATTTAATTAAAAGTTTTGGTTTAACTATTGCTACAACTTGAATTTCATTCGAAATCAATCCGCTATTGCAGCTCAAAAATCGTTTACATCAGCATAGCATTTTCGATACCATTTTTTAGAAATGCCTCCCCTTAAAACTCGAAAACAGTTGTAATTTATAGCAATTTTTTTTCTAGATCAAGAGAAAAATAAATATTTTTTAATTTATTTGCATAGATTTCTTACTGACTGACTCACGTAGATTTAATAATATTATTTTTCAATTGTAATAAAATTTACTGATTAAGTACTCAAATAAATCAATCGTAACGATAAAAAGTTAAGAGACCTAAAATTCAATAAGATTTCATTTGAAACTTAATCTTAGATTTATAAATTACTCGCTGATATACCCGGTGTGACTTACAAAGTAATTTATATATTCTGATATTCAGATAACGTTTTAATATTTTTAAAAAACAAAAAAGCGAAGGAAAATAAAAAAATAAAGAAAAAATACACTAGAGGTTACAAGTTTCAATTAGGGTATTCACAGTTTCCTTTTAAAGTTCATTTCTCTCAAGTGCCACAACCTCATAAATGAACCTTGGTCAGCATTGCCACATTACCACAAAAGACAAACACGCTTCAAAGCATGGCAATTGTAATATTTTGTGTTATCTTTATTTTGTATGCAAACCAAAAACAAAAATAGTTGCAAAATATTTTAAAGTTAACAGTCGGCAAAGATACCACACCAGATAAAACGAAACTGTGAGCACCCAAAATGTAAAAAATATTGCCCAATTTATTTTTAGAAAAGATTTATTATTTTGACACCAAAATTTGGAGAAATTTTTAGTGCAAGGTTTTTTTATATAAAACATCGTTACCTAAGAATGAGAAAAAAATGACATGAAGATCAAAGTTCAGTCTTTCGATGCAAATATCTCCTCTGTTCATAAATATGTTTCAAACAAATTTTTTTTATTCAAAAATTCAATAAAAGTACTTTTCAAAAATAGTTTGAACTGTACCGTTAGGTCAGTGTATACATTAGGGCGGGTCGATTTATTTTTCGACAATTTCCCTATGATTCTATGGGTTATTCCCTGAAAATTTGCCAAAGGAACCATACCTCTATCGTTAAAATCGAGTCCCCTACTTTTTGTTGGTAGATTTTTTCCCAAATTGACGTTCGTATGAAATATTACCTACACGTTCACATCCATAACTCAAAAACTATCGATCGGGTTTAATCGCCAGTAGGCGCGTTGGAAAGGTGAGCTCATTTTGATCAATTTATAAATCTCCAACATTGGTCCAACGGTTCAAAAGTTACGTGCATTTTTGTCCAAATTTTGAAGCATTCGCAAAGTTATTCGTATGAACATTTGGAGGGATATTTAAATTACGAAGTGCCACCGTTCGATGATCCACAAAATCCTTTACACATTCAAGGAACGGAAAGACATGTCCAATTGCTGGCTGCCACTGCTAAACGAGTTGCAGGAAAGAATGTAGAAGGCGCTATGGCGACGACATTAGAGAGCCGTACGAAAACACCAAGACTTGAAAGCAAACAAGACTTTCAGAAAAAATAATGTTTTTTTTTTCACATTTTGTCTTTTACTACACTCAAATTGAATATTTTTTTTTCTTTTGATAATAGGTTGATATATACTTAATTATCTCTTAATTTGAATTTTTGTAGAAAAAAAAAATAAAAATGGAAAAAAAATCAAAAAGTTGGTTTTATGTGTTATTTTGTTTTAGCAATATCGCATGAATTAATCAACCGAATTCGATAAATTTGGGCTTAAACTCTTCGTTTTGAATTGTAGATTGAATTAAATAATGGATTGAGCCAAAAAATGGCCATGAAAGTAATATTCTTGGGCAAAATCATGAATAAAATGGAAAAATGGTCCAAAATTTGGACAAAAATGCCCGTAACTTTTGAACTTTTTACCAACAAAAAGTAGGGGACTCGATTTTAACGATAGAGGTATGGTTCCTTCAGCAAATTTTCATGGAATAACCCATAGAATACGGAAATCATAGAGAAATTGGTGAATTTTTTCACTCCCTACAAATCGACCCGCCCTAGTGTACATTGTTTATGATTTTTTCAAAAAAGTTCCAAAATACTGACTTTTTACTCAAAAATTGTTTTTGTTTACGAATAAAATCAAGTAAGAATTGTACATTTAGTTATATGTAATATTTACTCAAAAAATTACTCAAAAACTGTTTTTGTTTACAAATAAAATCAAGTAAGAATTGTACATATAGTCAGTATTTTGGAACTTTTTTGAAAAAATCATAAACAATGTACACTAGGGCGGGTCGATTTCTAATCAAATATCTCTTTCTAATCAAAAGTTATGGCTAAAAATCTATTTTTTTCATACCATTGACTATCCCATAGTAATAAAACTCATTTTTTGTTTGTTTGTTTGTTTGTTTGGCCTTTACACAAATCTAAACGGTTAATTTCGCTCAAACTAGGTATACATTAAGTGCATTCTAGAATAAATTGTTACATACTTAGATTTGTCTCGCCCCCTCTGAAATTGTTCAGCTAACGGTAATTTTGTTATTATAAAACTTTTTGGCATCGGAGTTTTTTGTGCATTTAATTTTAAAATTTTTTTGTTATTTTGACATCAAAAATACTCACATATCTGCAAAATTGTAGACATTTTTAGTACAACGACTTTTTCGTAAAACATTTTCATCGTTACCTAAGAATGAGAAAAAAAGTCATGAAAATCAAAGTTTGTTTTTTCGATGCAAATATCTGCACTGATTATAAATATATTTCATTCAAATTTTTTTTGCTCAAAATTTTAATAAAAGCACTTCAAAAAAATAGGTTGAACTGTACCGTTAAGTCAGCGTATATATGTTTTATGATTATGCCAAAAAAGGTCAAAAATATTGACTTTTTACTCAAAAAATGACTCAAGAATTGTTTTTATAGTAAAAATTAAATCAATTAAAAATTTGATCGATTTATTTTTGTCTTTTCTTATAGCTAAGCATCTGAGGAATATAGTCTGAAGAATATTTAAAGTCAATCAGAGCCAAACTGGTTACTAATTAGGGACCTCTCCACTAAACTATATTGCATAAACAGCGACAATTTTAAACGCGTTCATATAAAATACTTTCCTCTTACAGTAAGTTTTAGATTTTTTTAAATTAAGGGGGCTATATACTTACGAAATGACGGAATTTTTCGTGAAAAATAGAAACTTTCACTTCAAATGACCTCCAAAAATTTTAAAATTAAATAAATAATAATCAGAGAACGTTGGGTTTAGTATTTAATGGCACTTCGACTAGATTTTAATTATTTTTGATTTATATATAAAAATGGATGTATGTATGTGGGTATGTTTGTATATCACGTATAGTCTCAGAAACCGCTGAACCGATCTTTATGAAATTTTCAGTTAAACTGAAGCCACATCTTGAGAGTGTTCCTGTGATGTTTGCTTTCGATTGGACAAGAAGGCCCACAAAAAATATAAAGGGTATATATCAGACGGTTTTGATTGTAAAAAACTAAATTGTAGTAATTTTGTTCAGGTGGTTACTGTCTGCAACCGTACGAAAAATGGGCGTGGGAGAAATATATCTACACCCACTTTTTCGAAATGTTCAAATTTCGGGGTTGTGCACGTTTTTATAGTGAAACTTAGTATGTAGGTGCTCCAAGTTTTGGTCAATACATACACTGAGGAGCAATACTGTAACATGCAGTAACACTTCTCTTTTCAGCAACCGTTATCTTCTCCAAATAATAACGAATTACAAACTTTTATCAAAGAGTAGTAAATTGAATGAATTTACCAATTTCAATCTTTTTAAATGATGAGAACATTTTTATGCCCCCTTTACCTATAAATTTATTTTAATTCTTGCAGGTAAGAAATTTTTTAATTTTAAGCTACATTTTTTACCAATTTCCAGGTACTATGAATTCAGCAAATTTTTTTTATTTGAAGCTCAATTTTTACCAATTTCCAGGTACTATGAATTTAGGAATTTTTTTTAATTTAAAGCAAAATTTTTTAACTAGATTAGATTTGGTAAATTAAATGAATTTACCAATTTCCAGCTATTTAAATTATGATAATATTACCTATAAATTTCTTTTAGTTCTTGCAGGTACAATGTATTTAAGAAATTTTTTAATTTAAAGCTAAATTTTTTAGCTACATTGCATTTGGTAAATTAAATAAATTTACCAATTTCCCTCTTTTCAAATTATTATAAATTGATTTAAATGATTTTTAAGCTACATAGTATATACACATATATGAGATGTATATACTTTCTTTATGTAAAAATATATATACAAATTTCTGTCAATTGTTGCAGGTATTTAGAAAATTTTTTTCATTTTAAGCAAACTCAGAATGTTTACGAAAGTGCTTAAAATATTAAATACCATCTAAAAGTTTGAAACACTTAAATTTATGAGAGTATTTTGTTGTGTTTTCAAATCCAAAATATAAAACTAATTGGGTTTGTTTAATAATCCAAAAATGGCATTAATATTTAAATATATTTTTTTTTTCATTTTAATTACCTTCTTTAAACAGTAATTGTTATGGTGACATAAAGTTCCTTGTTTTTTTTTTGTGTTTTGAGATTTTATTAAAATTTTGTATAAAATCTATTTGCTGAAGGTATTTAAAAAGTTTTTATTTTTAGCAAACAGATTTTTTAATAAATTAATAAAATTAATCTATTAATAAAGGAAGCAATAAATTCATCTTTTTATGAATTATGAATTTATTCATAGATTTTTTAATAAATTAATCAACTAATAAAGAAAGCATATTTACAGATATGTAAATTACATAAAGTAATTTAATAAACGGTTATTGCAACCACAAAAATTTATGTACAATATTTACATTATAAAATTTAATTTTTACAATATTTACAGTAAATATTTACACAAATGTAATTACAATATTTACAGTATATACAAAAAGCTTTTGTTGGTCCGGGAAAAAAAGACAAGTAAGAATTTGTTGTGTTTGAAAGAAGGAAAGGATTTAATAACCTGAAATAGTAAATAAAAAATTTTTAAAATTATAAATGAGTCTACCGAGCCCAAAGTTGAAAACGGTACTTTTTATAAAAGAAAAAAGAAGTTTGTAAGCGATGCCATAAGAAAGATTTCGAAATATTATGATCGAATTAGCCTCGCATGGTACAGCAGCGAATGCAAGTTATATAAGCGGCTAGTATACGGCAAAAAAATCATGATTATGCAAAACGTAGTCATTTTACCAATAACAAAATTTAATACTCGAAACTTTCAAAAATATTGAGTATTAAGAAAAATCCGTACTAATCATGATTTAAGCTGAGTATTATATTTCATTAGTACACAACTGAGAAAAACACAGCTGACCCCAATATTAAATATTTAATAGGGGCTTTTACCAGATACATTTTTTGACATTTTATTAATGTTTCAAAATATACAAAAATATATATTTGTGACAAAATGAAATAGAACTTCTACGTTAACATATCTCTCGTTTTTTTCAATAACGTCACAATTAAAAAAAAATGATTTTTCATTACAAGAATTTTAAGTCTCAAGCAGAAATTAAAGGAATTACAATATTTACTATGTAATTAAGTATATACAATATTTACAGTAAATATTTACAGAAATGTATTTACAATATTTAAATTGTAAAATACATTTACAATATAAGCACAATATGTACAATATTTACATTATAAAAAGAAGTATATACAATATTTACAGTAAATATTTACAGAAATGTATTTACAATATTTAAATTGTATATACATTTACATATATTTTACAATTTAAATATTTAGTTAAGATTGTCGTGCAGAATACCAATTCTGGTCTCGTAACAGATTTTTTGACAGCTCTAAAATATGTATGGGAAATCATAACAGAATAACAAAATTTTTTCATAAAAGATTCCGCAGAATAGGAATGGATTTTTTTCATAATGTGTATTTGGAGCTAAACAAGCGAATAGTGAAAAAATTAGAGGTCGCTCTCAAGACATTTAAAAGATATATTGGTCCAAAGTTAGTAAAAATGGCCTTAAAACATGCTGTAATTTTTTCAATTTTCCTAGAAAAGTAAGCATTATCTGTATCAAACGAAAGGTAATATGAGCACCTATTCAACGAGGTATCAAACATTAAAATCTATTCATACCTTTTTAAGATATAAATTCTTTTATATTTAAATATTTTCGTTTTGTAGTGTTAAAAACAATCTTCCATCAAGGGAAAGACACTATTAAGCTGGAAGTCCAAATTATATAAAAAAAGGAATAATAGCAATTTAAGTAATTAAGGTATAACTAGTTACATATACGATGTAACATATATGATGGAGGAATTTTTACGAAGTAAGTTAAATAGTTACATGAACGATTGAGGAAGTAAGGGCCACATTCGAGAAATTTTGAAAACATTGACAGAGTAAGTTATACAGTTAAAAGCCATAAAATATAAATTTTTTTAGAATTTTTGAAATATTTGGGAACTGTTAAATAAACGCCGCGATTTTTAAATACTATTTTTCTTGTCTTTTAAATTATCCTTCAATTTTTACATTCAAATTCATGGAATGAATTTTTGTCGTTTTTACATTCGAATTCATGGAATTAATTTTTGTCGTTTTTATTTGAATCTGAAATGAATCTAAAATTTTGATGCAAACTAGTTGGTACATAAAAAGCGTTTTATCTTAGAAAGTAATTAATGGAATTTTATGGTTAATAGCTTATTGAATAGGTAAAATGGCCTTTCTTTTAATACTCATTTTGCTTAATTTTGTTTATATATAGCAAAGATATAGCATTTTTAGACAATTTTTCAACTTTGGACGCCTATAACTTCTAAACCAGATGAGAGCGACCATTAATTTTTCAGATTTGGAATTAGAAGGCTTTAATACATATATTCCACGAAAAAAAAGTGAAAAATTCATTTTAGCTAAAGGTAAAATCTGCCGTTTTGGTTGCGGTGGATGCTCGTATCCAAGTTGCTCTTTATGTTTGTAACCTATGCGATCACCTCTGCCTCTTCCGCTTCCACCTTCACCATAACTGCGTTAGTCACGACTTTTATTGAAGCTTAAGCTTCTGATCTGGGTCGTCCTCTCAGTCCAACATTGTTTTAAAAGAAGCAATTTAATCACATCAACAATGCTAGTTTGTAATGCTAATGAACGGCACTTTTTTAGTTCTAATTTTGTAAAAATATTTGCAATTTACACGTTAAAAGCAAAACTTCTTCAACTTGCATTAATTTATTTTTCAATTTATTGACAGCAATCAGCTGCTTCATAACAGAAGCAGAACAGATTGTTATAGATTTTTGTTTTCGAAGGTTGATAACAGGGTACCATAAAAGATCGAAAGGCAGAATTGGGCCTATTCTGCGGAATCTTTTGTGAAAAAAATCTGTTATGATTTCTCATACAAATTTTTGAGCTGTCAAAAAATCTGTTACGAGACCAGAATTGGTATTCTGCACAACAATCTTTTATGAAATCTGTTATAGATCATAGCAGATTTTTCGAACTGTCAACAAATCTTTTACAAAATCTTTTATTTGGTATTCTGCATGACAAAATCTGCTGTGAAATCTGTTATGAAACACAACAGAATAACAGATAAATTTTTCTGCCTTTTATCATTACGAATTTCAATAAATTTAATAAGTCAAGCTAAATCAGATTTTTGAAGTGAAAACTTCTTTAGGCGCGTTGAACGATTTTGGTAGAGGGTAAATCATTCGTTTGCATCATCGTATTTTTCCAAGAAATTCGTCATTCGGCCGCAAGCTCACAAATAAATCACTTGGCAACTCCTGAAATTAATGCATATAATCTGTTTGTTAGTATATAAATACTTAAGTTAGGTTGCAATAAGATGTTTGCAACCAAAACTTATTATTAATTCGGTTTATATTTATATATATATGCCTTTAAAGTTTGGCAATTTCTTCAGTTGTTGTATTTGTCAACATTTTTGAAAAATTTGCTTTTTCTCAAACAGCTGCTATTCATGGTGAGATTTTAAAATGGATCCATCTTCTTTTTCTTCTTTTTTCTGCTGGAACTTCGTTTGCAAACAAGAAAAATAATGTATGGATTGGGTGTTTTAACATTTTAATCTTTAAGTTGTGATAAAGGCATATGTTGAACATTCAAATAATTACATGCATGCTCTTATTTTATTACATATCGTCAAACAAAGTTTGACAATTTTCACACTTGTTGTATTTGTCAGTGGCTTTTTATTTTCACCACTGCGGCATTTTATATTCAGAGTTGTCAACTATGGCTGTGTGTCAATCAGTCGTTGTAGGATAGAAAATATCAAGTTGAATAAAATTTGTGTGTGTTGAAATAAATTTGTCTTTTTTGCTGTGTCTGGATGGAATGGACGATGAAATTTTGACAATTACAAATTTTGACGTTTCACATTTCGGTCGTGTTTTAGCGCAAATATTTTATTTTATTTGCATTTCATCAATTTGCGACATATTTAATTCGAGAGCTTGTACTTGCAACATATTTCGTAAACTTGTAATATTGTAAACTTATAAAACCTTTAAAAAATTAAAAAAAATTAACGAAGCAGCAGGCAAACAGAAAATATAGCATGCAAAGTGCTATATATTTTCCGCCGTCAATTCGGTTCATCCCCTCTAACGCTGCGCAACCGCTGGGATCTTGTAATTCTCTTTGCGTTGTTGTTGTAAATTTGCTAAGTAGTTATTGTTGTACAGTAAGCTTTAATTTTTTGTGGATGTTTATTTGTAGCTACAGTCAGCATATGACATCGAACTAATTTAGAAAACAGTTTATACATATGAATTAAAGAGTATATATAATATTGGTAAATCTATTTGTTTTTAGTAAAAGTGTTACCGTATCGGAAATACATATATATATAAATATATATATATGTATATATATATTTACATATTTACATATATATAGTTCATATATATGAACAATTTAGCTCATAAATTTAAAAAATATTTATGTATATTTATATAATAACAATTACGTATTAAACCTGCAAAATAATTAATATTTTCAGTAGTAATTGAATAACTAAGGTCTGCTTATCCTAAGCATTCTATTTTTTAAAACTGTTTAGCTTAATTTCTTATATGGATTATATATAATTTATAAGCTATAGATATTTCTTAATTTTAGAATATTCTATTTTTAATACACAACGCAATATAGATATGGTGAACATGTATATTGTGTTAGTGTTATGATATAAATTGATATAAATAAGCTTTAATTTTTTATATTAATCAATAATGAAATAATTTAAATAAATTACTTTAATTATATGTATTTTTGATTTGGTAACACTTTTCCTTAAAATAAATAGTTTCAGTAATATATAAAAAATTTAATAAATTGTTATAAGCTCTTAACAAAAATAATTCTAATTTCATATGCCGACTGTAGCTACACGATTAGAATTCACAATGTCTACAAAAAATTTCCGGCTAACTGCGCCAACAACAATTACCAAGGAAATCTACAAACAAGGACGCACAGAGAAGAACAAGATTAGTGCGGAACTTTTAAAACTTTTTGAATTCATCCTAATACTAATATTTTATATATAGGTTTTCGCTTCTGTCGGCAGTCCTCTCACTGCTATACTTTTTTTTTTTAAATGATGTTTTCGCTCAGAGAGAAAAATTTCTGCACGCTCTCAACTTGATTAACATTATTTTAAAACACACAAAAACATGCTGAAGGTTATCAGTGAATTCAGCTTAACTACACAACATGGTAATCGTGTTATATTGAGAGAAGCTCTAGCGACAAAGAGAGAAAAGCTTTGTTTGCTGTTATATTGTGCTGCTGGTTGAATGAAGGCATCAAATAAAATGCGTGATTTTGTAATAATTAAAAAATACATTTTTCGAAAAACTTGGTAAGCTATAACAATATATATTATCATAGGAATCCAATAAAAAATAATTATCAAAATCGTTTCAGCGGTTACCGAGCTTATTCTGGATCAATTTCGTGAGTCTCCTTTTATATAATAGTATAGGGGTCGTCCATAAACTACGTTACTGATTTTTCGGTTTTTTTACCCCCCCCCTCCCCCTGCGTTACTTTTCGTAGTGCTTTTCAAAACTCCCCCCCCCATAAAGTAACATGACATATGAAATTAATTCATTCGAATGATTATATATTTTGACTAGCTCTGACAATTTTCACTAGTATTAGTGACTAGTATGACTAGATACATTAAAGGAACAATTGGGAAAAAATCAATAATTAATATCATCTGTAAAAGCTATTCCATCTGCGATCCAAGATTCGATGCTCTCAATCACTGGGATAGAAGAAGCTGGTAGCTTTGTTGAGGATTCTTCAAAATAGAATTTTTTATCGGATTCTATGTCGACCCATTCAGATCTTTGACAGAGTACCCTTAAAGGCTGCAGCCGAGCTGCACCAAGTTCTGTGTTTTTTGTGTAAATGCTTTCTGAAAATTGATTAATTTAAATAGTATTTTTTATTCCGATTTATTGTAAACGATATAATACAAACTTATGGCAATTCATAGAAGTTTTAAAAACGAAATACAAGCCGCAGGTAGGACATGACCTTGAACCGATATCTTCTTTCTGAGAAGGACAGTACATGTCATACGGTATCTCCTTTGATCAAGAACATTCAGGCCTTAAAGTCAAAGCGTGTCGCAAAAGCAAAGACCCAATGTTTTCAGACGTGTGCTGAGATGGTGAAGGAATACCAAAAGGTTCCTGTGTCGAGGGAAAAGGTGGTGGAAGAAATCGTTGAAACAAAAGTTAACCATCAATTTAGACGATCAAACATAAACATGTAAGGTTAAAAATTTTTAAAATGATTGTGTTATTAATTAGAGGTTTTTCACCGATTTTTTTAATTTTTGGTAACGTTACAATATCTAAACACCTCCCCCCCCCTACCGTTACTTATCGTAGTGCATTTCAAAACCCTTCCCCCCCCCCTAAATTGGTAACGTAGTTTATGGACGACCCCATAGATATATCATAACACTTACACAAAAGACGTGTTCACCATATCTACATTGCGTTGTGTATTAAAAATAGAATATTTTAAATTAAGAAATATCTATAGCATATAAATTATATTTAATTCGCATAAGAAATTGATGCCAAACAGTTTAAAAAAAAAAGAATGCTTAGGATAAGCAGACTTTAGTTATCCAATTATTACTGAAAATATTAAGTTAATTTGCAGGTTTATTACGTAATTGTTATTATATAAATATGCATAAATACTCTTTAAATTTCCTCAATGAGCTAAATTGTACATGTATATAAACTATATATATATATATATGTATCTATGTGTATGTGTATGTATATATGTGTTACGGTAACACTTTTACTAAAAACAAATAGTTTTACCAATATTATATATACTCTTTAATTCATATGCATAAACTGTTTTCTAAAATACTTCGATGTCTACGATAGCTACAAATAAACTAATCTACAAAAAATTCAAGCTAACTGTACAACAATAACTATCTAGGAAATCTACAACAACAACGCAAATAGAATTACAAGATCCCAGCGGTTGTGCAGCGTTAGAGGGGATGAACCGAATTGGCGGCGGAAAATATATAGCACTTTGCTTATTATTTTTTCTGTTTGCCTGCAAGCAAGATCTCAAGTTTAGGGAGGCATTAAAAGAAACTTTAGAGCTAACTGCTGATATAAAATGAAATTTCAATTTTTCATATTTGTATTTTGTTTGACTGTCGTGAAATCTCTTTTAATGCCTCCACTATAGATATTGCTGGCAGGCATACAGAAAAAATAGCAAGCAAAGTGCTATTTAAAATAGCAAGCAAAGTGCTATTTATTTTACGCCGCCAATTCGGTTCATCCCCACAACCGCTGCGATCATGTTATGCTCTATGCGATTTTGTTGTAGATTTGCTTGGTAATTGTTGTTGTGCAGTTAGCTTGAATTTTTTTGTAGATGTTTGTTTGTAGCTACAATCGGCATATGACAATCGAAGTATTTTTATAACACTTTATATATACGCACAAAAAAACACTTACACAAAAAACCTGCAAAATAAATTTATATTTACAGTTGTAATTGAATAAATACAGTCTGCTTATCACAAGCGTTCTATTTATTACCACCTAATGTTGTAATTCGAAAACGCAAACAAACGACAAATAAGACACGAGAAGCAACACTTTTTCTATTCGAAATTCTATTGCTTCTCGTGTCTTGCTTGTCGTTGGTCACCGTTTTCTATTTACAACACTATACACCATACTTACAAATTTATATATTATATCTATTTCTTATTTATTCTTATTTTAATGCTCAACACAATCTATATATAGCGTGCATGTATATTGTATTATATAAAAAGTTATAAATAAGATTTAAATTTTTAAATTCATTCAATAATGAAATAATTTAAATAAATTAAATTAAATTAATTAATTTAAAAATTATATTTATATATTTTTGATATGGTAGTACATTTAGTTAAAAGAAATAGTTTCAGCCATTCATACAAAATTTCAAAAATTGATTTAAACTCTTATCTAAAATAGATCAGTTGTCATATGAAGTAAGAATAGGAAGGTTCACAGCGGTTGCGCAACGTTAGAGGGGATGTCGGTCAGAAAAATCGGCGTCAGAAAATAAACCGCATTTTACTTGCTATGTTTTCTGTTTGCCTGATAGCAAATTCTCAAGTGGTGGAATGGTAAAATTAGACAAGGTAGTGTTAGGGCGGAGAGCCGGAGACCGAAACTGTCAAAACGAAGTTGACATTTCATACAAAATCTGCAACCAATGAGAATGCAATATGAAAGCAAAAATTGGCCAAAATACCAAAATGGCTGAGTTTGACAGTTATGGTCACTAAGAAAGAGAACACATTCAGCCCTAACACTACCTTGTCTAGTTATACTATGAGTGGTGGCATCAATAGGGACTTCACGGCCAGTGAAAGAAAAACCAAATATTAAAAATTTTAAATTTATTTTATTTTAACCTACAGCAGCTCTACATATACATTGAAAAAACAGTATCATTCAATGTTTTGCAGCGAAGCAAAGGGAAGGAAAATAACGATGCGTCAGCAGAGGAATTTATTGATGATTGCTTGCTACGTTTGCTGAGCGCCTTGTAGTCAAGATCCAAGAGCGTCATTTAAAAACCTACTCGCTGTCTGTATTGATAACGAGAGTCACACACAAACTCAAGCACTTTCGTTATTTTTTTATTATTTTGTTATTTTTTAAGTTTTTTAAGTTAACAATATTACAAGTTTACGAAATAAGTTGCAAGTACAAGCACTCGAATTAGATACGTTGCAAATTGAATAAAATGCAAATTAAATAAAATATTTGAGGTAAAATACGACCGAAATGTGAAACGTCAAAATTTGTAATTGTCAAAATTTCATCGTCCATTTGACACAGCAAAAAAGACAAATTTATTTCAACACACACAAATTTTATTCAACTTGATATTTTCTATCCTACCACGACTGAAAACTTTCCGATTGACACACAGCCATAGTTGACAACTCTGAATATAAAATGCCGCAGTGGTGAAAATAAAAAGCCACTGACAAATACAACAAGTGTGAAAATTGTCTAACTTTGTTTGACGATATATAATAAAATAAGAGCATGCATGTAATTATTTGAATGTTCAACATATTCCTTTATCACAACTTAAAGATTAAAATGTTAAAACACTCAATCCATACATTATTTTTCTTGTTTGCAAACGAAGTTCCAGCAGAAAAAGAAGATCGTTCCATTTTTAAATCTCACCATGCATAGCAGCTGTTTAAGTAAAAGCAAATTTTTCAATAATGTTGACAAATACAACAACTGAAAAATTTGCCAAACTTTAAAAGCATATATAGACCAATATAAAGCGAATTAATAATAAGTTTTGGTTGCAATCATCTTATTGCAACCTAACTTAAGTATTTATATACTAACAAACAGATTATATGCATTAATTTCAGGAGTTGCCAAGTGATTTCCTTGTGAGCTTGCGGCCGATTAAGAACAAGAGTGACGATCATTGTTGATTTTTTTATGCAGAAATCCATGCAAACATTTTTTGAGGTTATGTTTTCTAAGTTTTATATCTTGTTATCTTTGCTGTCTGCATTGATGGCGAGAGTTCCTAGGAAAAAGACAATGATGCAATCCAAAGATTTACCCTCTACCAAAATCGTTCAACGCGCCTAAAGAAGTTTTCACTTCAAAAAATGTTGGTACCAGAATCGAAATCAGCATTCATAAATCTACTGAAATCGACTACAATATTGACAAAAAATTTATTTTTTTTTTACACCGTGATATTTAAGGACATTTTGGAAAAGGAAGATGTTGTCATATCGAGACCAAATTTTTTATAGAAGATTTTCTAGTTTGTATTTATTCATTCCGCTTATTTTTCCGCAATAAAAATAATTTTTGGAAAACTATTATTTGAAAGGACCTTCTGCAGCTGCAGAACGTGATCATATCCTGATGAAAGTATATATTAATAATCATCGCCCCAATATTATTCAATTCCATACATTCGAATTTCTTTGGCTCAAGACTGGAGCAGGAAGATGAAGTCTTATTCTTTCAAGCTTTTTTTTATCGTTAACCCTGGATAACCAATGTAAGTCGTTTCAACTAACACTGCTCACTTTTTTGCTAACAACTTTTTTTTCTCTCATCTGATCGTGTTCTCTATCCATATTGTAGTAACCACAATAGTTGTTAAGCTGCCCTCGTTGTGTTCGGATGTGTTTGGCTTTTTAATTAGATGGTGTGAATCTTTTTATAAATGTAGTGTACGTCGAAGCGACTAACATTGTCCTTAACGAAACTTTTTAACACCCACGCGTACTTCGTAAGGGGTATATTAATTTTGTAACTCCGTTCGTAACGCGAATAAGGAGACGTGGTAGGTATAGAAAAGTATATATATTTTTGATCAGCATTACCTCCTGAGTCGATTTAGTTAAAACCGTCTATCCGTATGTCTGTCTGTCGACACCATTAGAGCCACAATTTGTAAGCCATCGTAATGAAATCAAAAATATGTGCTTATTTAAAAAAAAACGAAGATAAAATTCGGGAGTGAGCAAAATCGGATGAACACCACGCCTACCTCCCATACGAAGTGACTTTATCAAAACGGCTTCTCTTAAAATGCCACACAAATTAATATATGAACTTGGAATTTTGCACATTAGCTTTGGAGTAAAATATTCATCACATATTTGAAATTTGTCAAAATTGAATGAAAACCACGCCCACCTCCCACACAAAGTGGTGTCATTATAATACAAAACCTTCATAAGTTCAACAAAACGATGGTTTAAACTTGATATTTTACACATAAGCTTAAATAATTAGGATAAACTCTGAGTTTCAAATTTTATATATTTGGCCATGCCCGTGGGGTCATCAAAATTATACAACACTGACAACTTTCTATTTTCTAAAATACTGATGTGGGGGTATTTTAAATTCGGTACAAACGAAATTAATTCCTTTGTTGTAGGAATAAAGTGTTTTGGTTACAAGTTTGTTATAGTAGTGCAACAAATTGTGTCTCCTGTGCTAGATAATTAATTTAAACTTTTAATTAATTTTAATATTTTAATAATAATAAATAATGCTTTATTCGTTTAATGATAGAAGAGCCTTTTAAGTTTTTTATATTTATTTACTATTTTTTTTCAATAATCTTATATGATATATTTTGAACTGATGAAATAAATAGCTTATGAAAATATGTAAAAAATAAAAAAAAAAGACCAATATTAATTTTTTTGATTTCGAGTAAAATATACATAGTTTTTCTATTTTCAACAGCTTTTAATGTATTTTATGTACCAACAGGCTCCTCTATAACGAGTTTTGGAGAGTGTTAGTCGAATCGACTAACATTGGTTATAACTAATGTTACCAACTATACTTACTTTGTAAGTATCATACTTATTTTCAGCTTCATATACTTACTAAAATTCCATGCTTATAAGTATACTTACTTTTAAGATTTATACTTATTCATGCTTACTTTTCAGCTCTGGTTGAACTTTTGCTTGCAAAAGCATAAAAAGGCTTGGAGTCAACAGCGTTGAAAATACAGACACTGGAGTGAATTTTATTTGTAAAAAATAATTTTGAATACACCTGTATCGAATTTAACAAATCTTTAAAGACAAGACTTGACATATTAAACAACATTTCCAGCCAAGACAAATACGATTCCAAGCAAAAAGAAAACAAACCAGTTAATGTAGCACGTCAATTCAGTGACAGTGAGGGCGAATAATGATAACTTTGCTGTGATCTCTGTATACATTTTAGGCTGGGTCGATTTGTATTTAGGTAAAAAAATTGGCGATAGGGGACATAGGGGTGCAATTTACCCTATCTTGTGAATTTTTTCTTTAGGAATTTTTTTTGCAGAAATGTTTGTATATAAACATTTAGAACAGCTAAAACAATACTGATGCCAGAAATGAAATCCTCGTACACGATTCAACCTAAAACCGGTCTCACATTTATACGTTTTTAAACAAAAATTGATCGTAAAAAAATCCTAAAGAAAAAAATTCACAAAATTCAAGGTTTTTGACCATCACGGCTGAACCACAAAAGCTATCCACTATTCAAAAGCTATTCATATGTTTGTGTGGTAGTCCGAAATTTTTTTCTTTTTTTAGTTCCCCTAGGTGGCGCTGTGGTCGATTTTTATCGATTTATAAATATAATTTTTTTTAAAAATCGACCACAGTGCCACCTAGGGGATCTAAAAAACAAAAAACGATAAATTTTTGTATTAAAACGTATCAATGTGAGACCGGTTTTAAGTTGAATCTGGCATCTGTTTTGTTCTAGCTGTGCACTTTTATATACAAAAATTTTTGGAAAAAAATTCCTAAAGAAAAAGTTCACCCCTTTCGAGCCTTTTTTTTAATAAATTTTCATGCCCGATCCGAAAATTGCCCAGGCAACATAGGCTTGCAAGTCGACCCAGCCTAATTCATTTGAATCTGATTTTATTTTTATTTCACTACTTTGAAAGTACGTGTTACTTTTACCTTGTTTTATGCTTTTGTGGGTTTTCAAACCATTTTATACACATGAAATATACCCACCGGACCATATGCGAATGTTTTGCGTAAAGTGATAGTTTTAAGTACGTTTTCGAAAATAACTTTTTTTTTGTAATTTTTTTTTTTTAATTTATGTGATCAATATTCTTGCTAAAGAAGATTAAATTCGTGAAAATTTATTCCATAAAAAAATGTTAATTATTAAAAAGTTAATTTCTATAGTTCGTTTTTTAACTCATTTTCGAAAAAAAGGTTCGTTTTTGAGAGCCAATTCAGTCCGGCGAATGTGTTAAAGTTAAAAATTGTTAATGTATGAGTGCCGAAAAATAACTTTTCAATAGCTTTTTTCAACTCGTTTTCGAACAAAAAATTGACAGTTGATGATTCTTTTATTAACTCCCTACTAAAGAAAAAAGGTTCGCTTTTGAGAGGTATTTTAATCCGACGAATGAGACCAAAAGGGTTCATTTATGAGTGTCGAAAACGAGTTTTTCCACTAGAAAAGTTCATAAATTAATTAAAAAAATATAGTTTTGGTTCACTGGGTATATGAACTGCAAATATACAAAATTAATTTTTTTTTTATCTGAAGAATTTTTGTTTTAGTTAGATTGTCTACACAAAACTTTTCGAGAAGAACAAAAAGAGGGCGTGACAACACTTACGAAATATTGTGGGTTCTATTGGTTCTTATATTAGTAAATAATATCAAGAAAATATTAAAAAAATTTTTTCTAAAGCCTAGTACTCTGTTCGTTTGCGTGAAATTTCGCTGGCAACATCCTGAATTATTTGTTGCCTGAAGTTTCAGACTTAAAGTTTGTTGCGAGAAATTCCTATGGTAACGTTTATCAGAGAAACTCAGAGAATAAGTTGGGAGATTTCATATGATCTCTCTCTCTTTTCACTTCAAAATAAATAGGCAATACAATTAAGTTGTTGCAAAAAAATGTTGCTCAGAAACATGTTGCGATAATTTAACGCTGCGGAACAGAGTACTGTTCTGACGAAAATGTTGTGAAAATTTCCACGCTTGTTTCGCAGCTGTCATATTTTGTATAGACATTTGAGTGGAATTTCACATGAAACTGAACAGAGTACTATGCATAAGGTGATATACTTACTTATACTTATTTTTAATAATTATACTTACAAATACTTAATTTTCAGTGTTCTAAGTAGCAAATATACTTATTTCTTAATAACATGAGTTGGTAGCATTAGTTATAACGTATTAGAAATATGATTGGTTATCCAGGGTTAATGTATAATATCATATCTATCGATCCCCCCCTGAGCCAGTTCAGTACAAGGGTACTTTTTTCCTTATATTTAATCTCAAGGTTACTTTTTTCTCATATATAATTTATATTATATATATATATATATATGTGTGTGTGTGTGTATTTCACTCTACAAAATTTAGAAATAAATTTAGCTTAAAAAATAAAAGCGGAATCCGAGCAACCGCGATATTCTTAGGGACAGTGTGGCAACTTTAACCCATATTTTGTATGATACTTCACGCAGAAGTAGCTTGCGAAGTTATTTAATATTTTGAGTTGATCCATGCGAACAAAGTCCTGAAATCAGAAAAAAATGAGGTATTAGAGATTAGTTTATTTCAATACTATGTACCATCAAGTATCTTCTTTTTTCTAAACAAAGTCATGTAGTCACTGTTTTAATTTCTTAATACTTAACTTCTATTTTAATTTACTTATGACTTAATCACACTCTTTTCAAATTCTATAAATGAAATGTACACTCATATTTACCCCATCCATAGCAATCGAAGGTACAAATGAAATGTCAATAGAGTCCGTATCGTCACCATACTTCTTCAGAATATCGGAAGTCTTTCTCTTTTCCTTGCATTGCTTAGCACCTCTGATATCCACATCCAAACTGGAGGCACACTGTCAATAGAAAGATGTAAAACGTGATAATTTTTAGATTTTATATAAACACATGTTTCTTTTCTCCACTTACCTTATCAACGTCGGTTGAAAAACCACGCATCAGACAATTTATCATTGTTAATTGTTCTTTTATAACATTGTGCTCTACGATACAGCCATGTAGGGCATTCTTCTCGCACTCACTTTTGCCATGTTGACAAGCGAGGCTGGTAATATTTGTCTTAGGATCCGTCCAAGCCTGCAGTTAAATGTGCTTTGCCGTAAAAAAGAATGAGAAGAATATACAAATAATACCAACCGTTACTTTTCCATAAGGCACAAATTTCAGATCCGTAAACTCTAACAAACCATTATTTATCAGTGCAGGATAGAGTTGATTACGGATAAATAGCATGCTATCGAAACACAGCGTCTCATAGTATATCTTGACCTCTAGCAACTTGGGTGTTACCGAATTATTGTTGTCCACTGAAATCTGATGAGATAAATTTTGTGTTAAAGCGTGCTTGTCAAATTGTTTAAAAATAAAAGATTTCTGTCACATAATATTATAACAATCCGATGGATTAACGTTACCGTTCCTAACAGTTGTAAAAAATCTTGGACTAAATTTTACTTGGACTGTTTTTTAAAGCTATGTTTTTAAATTTCCAAATAAATATTTCTTTTTTTTATTAAACTAACCTCAGCAGCATCTTTAGCTGGGGCAGCCGATAGTAAAAGCGCCAACCCCAAGACGAGTGTTAATCCAAAGACACGTCTTGACATCTCAAATATTCTGCTTACGGATCAGCTTCTTGCTGCGACCACACTTTAGCTTGAACTGATTTGAATTTGCATTTTTATTTTGAATGTATTAACGCCTATTTATCGCTGAACAAAAACAAAACAATGCTTTATTTTATTAAAATTAATCTTAATCAATGAGGAAAACGTAAAGCTATGCAGAGCAAGTGCTTCATAAGCCATACGGTCAGTGTTGCCATATGTGCAGTAGACTGGTCGTTATTTGTATGGAGAAAAAAAAAATATCGTTTGTTTTTCTTGAGCACCATTTTATTTTGTTCCTATATATTATGTTTATATATTATTACTCATGTCATTTAACTCGTGTCGCGGGCTAGAAATTCGAAAATTATCTATGAGAAGAAAAAATAAAACAGCAATTCCATTTTGAACGTACCGGCGCACAGTGTACCGTCCCATACAAGTTAGATGGAGGGTCTATTCTGGGAAGTTATGGGCTGATTTTGTGTTTTCCGGAGGTTGTTTTACTAAAAATGCTCTTGCAACGTAAGTTTTTTAAGTGAATCGTTATGCAACGATGTTTTAGAAAGCTAATTTCATGACCTTTCGAACGATATGCAACACTAGAAGAGATGTGTATCACAAATAGAAGTATTTGGTGGTTAAACTACCAAATTTTGTAAAAAAAATACACTATTTTTAAGTTTAAAGTGAATTTTGAGGGAAGGGCATGACAGAGGATGGCAGAAAGGACGGGGTGATCGAAAAAAAATGTATATTTACATTCAAACTTTTTTGCAGTACAATGAAATACTGAAGAAAGGCATGGTAGCTGTATTAATGCACAGCAAAATACAGGCAACTACAAAAACTAAGGGGTTTAGAGTCGAAAACCCCTTGAAAGGGAAAGTTGCCAAACCTAAAAATGTTCAAAATATTAAATAAATATAATAAACTTTAAGAAATTGTCAAAATCAAATACTAGGAGGGATAAAATTCCAACGGGAATATGACAAAAATTACCGTTTTTGGTAGTTCGAGCGTATCCTCCAACAAAAACATATTAATAATGGATAAAATAAGCATACATCGGCGTTTACAAAAAGTGGTCTAGCGTTTCTGTGAAGTTCTTCGTTTAGGAGTTATGTCATTAACTAAATAACTAAAAATAGAAAATCGTGATGTACGAAAGCGAAAGGCAAATTTTTCCATACAAATTTTTGTAACTTTGGTAAACAGGACAAACAGTCCACTGTGCGGCGTTACGAAATGACCATTTCCGATTTGGGTGAAATTTTGCATGGAGCATCACTGACGGAAAAAAAAAACTTAATTTGGAGGAAAAAGTTTGACGTGATTTTTGGCGGAGTTACAAAGTGCATAAAATTGTCAAAAATGGGCAAAAATGTCGAAAATCTAGTTTTTCTTAAATTTATATCTCAAGTACTTCTTAACCAAATCTTAAATTTGAGCTGACGTTTGAGAGGTAATCAATGAAGCTTGAATACAAAAATATTTTCGGGAAATTTTGCTGGTTAGGGGTAAGAAAACTATTGTATAATGCTCATTCAGTTGCATTGCCTCAGTGTAAACTTCAAGCTCCGAGCGACATGTGTTATTGTTGTTGTAAAAAACCACTAGAGAATGATTTTTAGACGCAAAGGAACAAAAAAATGGGTACACAACAATTTCTAAAATAAGGACCACCCTAATGTGCAGATAAGCCTGTTGACAGTTTTTGATAAGTCCAGTGTATTTTTTTTATTTGTTCATTTCAATCTTAAAATATATCTATAATAACATACAGGGCCGTCGAGAGGGGGAAACGGAGTGTTTCCCCCCGGGCCCGGAGTCTTAAGGGGGCCCGGAGTGACTGGTAAGTAAAGTTACAAAAAGCTGTTTTTTTGATGAGGAAGTGAAGTGTTTTTTATTTGCACGAAAAGTATTTTTGTTTTTAAATTTCTTACATTATCCAAATTTATATTGAAACTTTTTCGTGGCTGGGGAACTTTTAAATTTAATAATTTGATACCTTTGTTCTAAGTTGAATACTTTAAGATACTTTTTTGACTTGCATGGATACCTTTTATAAAAATATCGCTGCAGCATTGTATATGAGTGCTTTCACTCGTCGGTAGAAATACCCAGTAGAAAATTTGTCTAATATTATACAACATATAAAAATGGATTGTCGTTTCTCAGCGTATATCTAAACAAACATTTAGGGTATTCACAAGGCAGGCCTGTAGCCAGACCAAGAAGACAGAGGGGGCAGGCATTAATCTTGGGGTGGCAATTTTTTTGTTTTTTCATTTAAATTAAAAAAAAACACTTTTTTAACGTGTGAAATGAATACATTACACATATTTATTAAAAAACTATTAATTTTATAATATATACATGGATATGTAGATCTTTTTATATATAAGATTAATACATAAAAAATAATATAAAATTAATTCATGACTTTGTAATAAAATGAAGGTAAAAATACAAGATTTATTTAATGTGGCTAGGAATATAAGAAAGAGTAGCGATATGGGCTAACATATGTATAAGACATTTTTTTAAGTAAAACAAGTAAACAAATTGAATTAACCCGCATTCGTCGTTTGCACCAAATTGATGCAAATTTTTTATTCAGATTTATATATTAAGAACAAACATGCATGTTTTGATTTAAATCTTTTGCTTCTTTAAATGTTTGCTAAAATTAAGATTTGCAGTATTTTTATTTTTAAATTAACAAAAAACATTCATCATGCATAAAAAAAATTTTAAAATTAAAAAAATTTCAATGAATTATATATTCTTTTTTTTCCTACATCAAATTGGTGCACAACGTGCTTTTCATTTCTAGAAAGTTCCTATGGATGCGGCTTAAAAAATTATTTAAATTCAAATCTTATGTTTTGGTAGCAAAGGTTGGCGATCCAGTAGAAATTTAAAAAATTATAACATTTTGTCTGAAATGTTTTGTTAAACAAATTTCATATACATATTCAAGTCATGAATAAGGTGAATGTGTATATTTTTTGTTATTTTAAACTAAACTAATTTTAAAGCACTAAACAAATATATCAACAAAATTCATATTAATTATTCATTTAAAGTTTTTCATTGTCTGATTTGGCCAGGGGGGAAAACGGTTGTATTGGGGGGGTGGGGGCGGGCAATGCCCCCTGGCTACAGGCCTGTCACAAGGTGTGTTATCATGTCATATTGTCCTAAAATTTTACAACAAAACATTTATTAGATAAATAAATGCAAATAAGAAACAGCTGTTTGATAACGACACTTCAATAAACATAGCTTTCAGAGTTGTAATATATTAGTACTTTTTTTACATGGAAGACAACATTAAAATGTTTAAACTAATGTAAAATCTTAGGACAATATGACATTATGACATGATATCACATCTTGTAAATACCCTAATTGTACTGTTATGCAATGTTATGTTATCTATGAGAGGTTCTTATAATAAGCTGATTTGTCAAAATATGGAGAATGAAGTGGATAATGAATTACAAAATAAAAATCCTATGTTATGGCAGCTTATGTTTACCTGTTTTCTTCTTGTTGATTTTTTTTTTGTACTTGAACCCCGTCCTCTGCTCGAGTTTTAGTTTGCATGCTTCAGAAACATGTTTTTATTTCCTATTGGATCAGATCGTAAAAAGTACTGAGAACTCTTATAAAGTTTATTATAAACTTAAAGTTTTCTATATGTCCTTGTTATTTATTATGTTGATTTTCTATGATTTAAATACAAATTCTTAAAGTTTTCTTTATGACTTTGTTATTTATTATGTTGATTTTCTATAATTTAAATACAAATTCTAAATGTTTGATAGTTGAAATCATTATCATTATTATAAACTATTATAAAATATCAACTTTCATAAATAATTCATATCAAATTGTTAAAATTTGACAAATATGAATTCGTAGTTCTTATACATAAAAAATATTGTAAAATGTCTCTTTGCAATATGTTGCGAAGAGCATGAAAATGTGTGTTTTAAGGGTACAGTCTGCTTAGTTGGGTCGTAAAAATCTATTTTTTTTTTCATTTTTCAATAGCTAGAACTGTGCAAAATATGATACTAAAAGCGCAAATCGCGATAAGTAGTTGTTCAAAGGTTCTGAGCAGAACGTGTCAAAGCAGACAGCGAGCAATACTACTGTAAATCTTTAAACACCCCAGCAAACCAAAGTTTCCGAATTCGTAACGAATGTGTTACGAATTTTTCGAAATTATTCCGAGTTCGGCATCCAAATTCGTTCTGATTTCGTAACAAAAATTGTATGGAGGGGTTGACACGAATTCGTAACGAATTCAGAAGGAGTTTTTGTAACAAATTCGTAAAGAATTGGAGTATCGTATTCGTAACGAATTCGTAACAAATTCGTAAAAAATTGACGTATCGATTTCGTAACAAATTCGTAAACAATTGAATTATCGTTTTCGTAACGAATTCGTAACAAATTCATAACAATTTCTTAACGAATAGTAGCACAGAATTCGTAACGAAATGAAGCATCAAATTCGCAACGATCTCTTAATGATTTTTGTACCGCATGTAATACAAAATTAAATAACAATTTTGAATCAAAATTAAGTTAATCAATCCGCTTAAGATGCCCCAGACTATATGTTTCGTACAAATGACATGCCAAAAATTACAGACCCTTTGCAACTACTATTATGGAACATATATAAATGTGAAATTGACTTATCGTTTGTATTTGCACCTGTAAAAATGAAAATTAGAAGCATCTGTTGTAAGGAAAAAGTTGTTCAAACGAAATTATTTTACAAATGGAAAGTTATTTAAAATGCCGCTAGGCTCATGGCCTACCAATTTTTTTCAACTTGAAATATTTAAAACACCTCACAAATTAAATTTGAAAATTTGAGCTCGGAACTCTTTCGAATTATTCGGAAATGTTCCGAAATTACTGTTGCGAAATAGTAACGAATTCGTTAAGAATTCTCGAAATAGATACGAACTAATCGGAATTCGGACAAATTCGGAAACTTTGGTTTGCTGGGACGTTTTCTGGAAAAGTACCGAGGTTTGAGCTGGCGACTATCATAACATAGTCAATTTTTAACGATTTTTGATGTTTTTTTTTTAAATACGAGTGATTTAATTATCCATGGAATGGATCATAATCCTACCGATACACTGCATAGTCGATTTTTTATCAACAAAAAAGTAACGAACATTTTCAGTACAAATGATAAAAAAATTTTCAAACGCCGCCATTTTGTTATTTTTTAATTAATTTTATTAAAATTGGTCTATTTTATAATCACACTCATACATAACCGGAAAATATTAAATTTACCCGAAAAGATTTGAGTACCTATATTTTTTACTTTATCGAAAAACATTTGTGAAAATTGTCTATTTTTCGGCAGACAGTTATTCTTATTGAATTAAACATTGAAAACGTAAGAGTACATTTTTCATTAAAAGATATGACGTAAAATTTAAACATATAATTCCTTTATACATATAAATCCTCTGTATCTTACGGATTAGTTAGGGATTTCACAGATAAGGAAAAAAATATAAAATATTTATAAGATCCAAACAACATTATAATAATGTAAATTGGTAATTTACAACCATCTGCCACGGATCCACTTAAAAAAATTGTAAATCTGTAAATATTGTAAAGTGTAAAAAATTGGTGGTCATTTTTTAAGTTATTTATAAAAATGCTGTTTTGAGAAAAACGCGTTCAATATTTTGCGCTTGATGGAAGCCGGCTGCAACTTTCAAACTTTCAAAACGTTCAAATTTCAAACGGCTTCGATTTTAATTTTAAAATCTTAACAGCATACTTTTAAGTTGTTTCTGAAGTAGTTTATCGATGTTTAAAAATTTAGATTTTCAATAAAATTTTCATGTATTACTGGCCTTAAATTTCATTTAGGACTGAATTTCTGCTGGGTATGTAATAATGCGAGAGAATATAAGAACATGCAAGAAAACACAGATTTAACATTGAATAAAGAGAAATCGTAGTGTTGAGATATTTGAAAAATCGGGTAATTTCAATCAAAAATCGGGTAGATTTATACTAACTATTCGCGCTGTGCTGACAAGGAAATTGTCGAAAAATTAAACAAATTCGTTTCAAAACCATCGTTCTTTTATTCAGAGGTAAGTTTTTTATATGTTTATACTTAATACAAAAATATCGACATTAATTTAATTGTGAAATAATACAAGTTAGGTTTTTTTCTTCTTTGAAGATGTCTAATAATATTCTGAATGTTATAAACTTTTTAAAAAATCCTTGAATAATTCTGATCGTAAAAACTTTGCTGGGATTCCTTTGAAAGTAATGAAGATATTTATGTATATAATCAGAAAAATTTGTTAATGATGATAATTTATCTTCAAATGATGTAAGAGCTAGTTTAACACTATTTTTAAAAAGAAATCCTTATATCGTTTTCATGTTTGTTTAAATTCTCTTCAGAGTAAAAACCAAGTGTAAATATTTTGTTTATTTTATATATGTGTAAAAAAATTACAATAGATGTAAATACAAACAAAATTTCTCTCAAAAGGTGTTTATGTGCCGAATTGACACTTTCACTTTCAAATTTTCATCGAAAATTTCACCAAAAATATATATATTTTAAATTTGTGCAAAAATCAGTAGTTTTTTAAAGCTCTTAAAATTCAGAAGCTTACAAGGAATAAAAATAATTTTAAAAAAGAAAAAAAATTTGCATAACAATTTCAGTTATCGTTAGCTAAAAGCATTTAATGCAAACAGCATAGACAGTAGGATATCTTTAAATTGTCATGGTGCATGACTTCAGGATCACTATGAACTATAAATAATAAATTTGGCGATCTCGCAATAGCTTACTCTTTTTTATACCTTTCTAGTTGTATTTTTTTTGTGTTAAAAAATTGTTCAGGGGGCCCGTATGTTGTATCGCCCCGGGCCCGAACTTAGTTCTCTACGGGCCTGATAACATATGGTTTGAAAAGTAATATTAGTCTTTGTAGAAGCCCTCAGTCTAGATTCTCTTATCGTGACTTCAAGGCAATAGATTTGTCATCGCTATCCTATGACTTGGCTTATACGAATTGGATTAACTGCTGGTTTTATAACTCGGTAGATGATAATATTAGTGTGCTTATGAATAAATTATGTGTCATGTTTGCAGTGGCGTACCGAGACCATGTTGATAGGGGGGAAAGTAAGGTATTTTGGGCGACTGGATACTCTTAAGTGCCGACTTTTTTTAACATTCCGTTCGATCAATATTAATCTTAAAGATAGTTGCCATATCGTTCTTTCATTTAATAAAAAGAAAATACTAGTATTTCAACCATATCGAATCAGCATTTAAATACTTATTTTCTTTTTTGTTATAATAATTTATTTGTTTATATTTATCCGTAAAAATTAAGTTAATAAAACAAAATCCCGACTACGGTAAAAATCACACTGTAAAAAGTATAAAACAAGAAAATATTCTCATCTGAAATTGATTTTGCACAAACTACAGATGGGCACGTGAGTAATGTTGACGCACGATCACGCACGCTCACGATGTGTTCCTTTTTAATCACGCAAGCTCACGGTTAAAATAATTGCTTTGACTCACGATCACGCACGCTCACTATGTGTTTTCTCCTAATCCCGAATTCTCACTATTCAAATTATTTTTGACTGACGATCACGCACGACCACGATGACATTTTTTGACTCACCAGTGCTCACGAATAGAATTGTTAACGTTTAGGCACGCTTGCTAACGAAAATTTTTAAAGTGGTTTTCACCTTTTATAAGAAGAAGAATACACATGAGTTTTTATTAAATGTTTATTTAGTGTTTAAATTAAGTTTAAAATAAGAAACGAAAGTTCAATCCTATATTTAGAATTTAGAAATTAAATTGTGTTTTTAACGGTTATTAAGTGTAAAATTACGACTTTTTGTCTTTGAAATAAAACTTTGATTCTAGTTCCAGATGTTTTTGATTTTTTTTTTACAACACTATGCCGAAAAAAAGTAGCTTCGAGATAAATGAGTATAAAGAGAATGAATGTAGAGCAAAAACTGGCTCAATACCTCAACAACGTCAGTATCCTTACATAAATTTAATAGTATTTTCTCGAAAGACTATACTTTTGGAATATCAAAAAACAATCGATTTCATAAAAATTCTAGACCAGGATAGTTTTGAGCTTTATTTTTTTTTTTTTTTTTTTTGTTAAAAAAAACCAAAATTCGGACTCTAAAGTTAATGTTTCAAACTTGATTTTTTTTAATTCTGAAAGCGCCAGTTTTTGGCATTTTCATCTCAAAAAAAAATTTAAAAAATATAAAAAATATTATAATATAAAAAATCGAAGTCTACATTTTTTTATTAAAATCACAAATTTAACCAAAAATAAAATCTCATTCTGATAAAGTAAATTTTAACTGATGTCTAAATAATAAAAATTTTTAGACGGTACAGCGCAAATTTAGCTCCACGGGCAGTGGTGAAAAATTTGCTGGTTTTCAGGGTTTTTTTATTTTTTTTACCCTTAAGCCAGGGTCTGATATTGGCAGCCCTGAAACTCCAACATTTTTTCTAACTAAAATCAGAAAAATTTTTAGCGAAATCGATTTAATTTTAACATTTTAGGCAAAGAAGATCTCACATTATTTACTTAACTAAACAAATAAGAATATTTGCTTTTGTATAAAAATTATTGATATGTATTTCTTGTCAAAAAATAAAATTATATATGAAAATATTTTGGGCACGATGCACGGTGGGGCGATTGGACACAAAGAATAAAGTGCAACTTGCAAATTATTATAATATTTTGATACATTTTGATAGAAATATATTTGGGCTATTTGCATTCGGCAGTTTTTTTATTTTTAAGTGTGTACTTTTGTTTTTGTAAAGCCTCAAAGCTGACTTTTTGTAATATAAAAAAAAATATAGTCTTTTTCTTAAAGTCCTATAAAATTTTGTGAAACTGCTTGATTGAAGAGATCTTTATATTTTATGAAAGGGTATACTCTTAACTTTCAAAGCAGGTATTTTGTTTAAAGGTAAGTTTTTTGCTATCCCGTTATTGCGATAAGGAATAAAAATTAAAAAAATTATACAATTTGAAAAATAAAAAATGTCCAGGATCAAAGTACCTTAGATTACAAATAATGATAGTAAAAAATGTTTTTAAAAAAATAGCGTGCGCCATACAGCGCCTTCTGAGAATTTCACTATCAAAATTGTATTCCTCGTGTTTTTTATAGCTTTTCTCACACAGATTGAGCTATATATAATGCAAGTGCGCTGGACATTTAAATTGATCCAATTCTATGTTTTTAAGTGCTTATGACGCTAGATGACGCTGCGACTGAAAAAACTGACAGTACTGTATTATTTTACTTTTTAAAAGTTTGGTAGCAATAGCATTTTCGCAAAATATTTCGCAAAACTTATCTGCTAGCTGTTTAAGAACATCAGATATTCTTCTGTAAGCATAAAATAGCGCCACCTATCTGTAATCCCAAACGTGTGGGGTTAAATTTGAAGAAACTTTTGAAAAAACGTTATTCAGCTTTTCACCGCAAGGTGTAAGTATAGTCTGTACCCACACATCTTACAAATGTGGCGCTATTTGTGAATTTAACGCATATATCAAAACTAATGAAATAATTGTGTTGACCAGATGCGCATATGTTTTATTATATCGCCTTATAGCTGAAACTGATTACATGAAAATATTAACTTTAACAGCATTCTTATTCACAGTCATTTTTCGATAAAATTGTGATATATATACAACATTTAAAATACCATTGATAAAGAACTAAGTGACAACGGTGACACAATAGTGAGAAAAAATAGAGCCAACAAAACAAATTTAACAGGAGGGGGACGGGGGTGAGGAGGCAAAAATAAGAAGATCACTATAACGAAGATTTTATAAAATCCAAAATAATCGTAATTACTTTAGACACACAACTGCATTCTTAGAGATAAATGCGGATGTTCAAACTATATAGAGAATTCTAAAACAAAACTAAGTTTTATTAAATAGTCTGGTATGAAAAAATAGATTTTTAGCCAATTGGAAAGAGATATTTGGGTAATTTTTTCACATAAATTATTTTTGAGACTTGACTTTTTTGTAAAAAATATAAAAACAACATTTTGGAAAAAATAAATTTCGCGAAAAAATCGGTACCCTAGTTGTTTTGATGACAAAAACAGTAAAATAATTTTTGCGCTTAGCTGGAAGAATTTTTGCAAATAAATGCTATGTCATATGAAAGGTAGTCAGATTTGCTGTTTTTAATTGATTTCATTTTTACAACAACAACAATTTTTGAGTAATTTTTTGATATAAAAGTTAATATTTTGGACCTTTTTTGGCATACTCATAAAACATATATACACTGACTTAACGGTACAGTTCAACCTATTTTTGTGAAGTGATTTTATTGAACTTTTGAACAAAAAAAATTGAATGAAATATATTAGTGGACAGCGGATATATTTGCATCGAAAGACGAAACTTTGATTTTCATGTCGTTTTTTTCTCATTCTTAGGTAACGATGTCTTATGAAAAAGTCGTTGTACTGAAAATTTCTCCAATTTTGAAGATATGTGAATATTTTTGATGTCAAAATAAGAAAACATTTTTAAAATTAAATATACAAAAATCTCCGATACTAAAAAGTTATATAATAACAAAATGACCGTTAGTTAAAAAATTTCAGAGGGGGCGTGGCAAAAACTAAGTATGTAACATTTTAAGTTGGGATAAACTTAATATGTGTACCTAGTTTGAGCAAAATCCGTTGAGCCGTTTAGATTTGTATAAAGGCCAAACAAACAAACAAACAGAAAATCAGTTTTATTACTATAGATTACAAATAAAAAATTTTAATATATACATATATTAATTATTTTGTTTTACATTAATGCGTAAAAATTTCAATGTATTTCACGTCATAGCATCTGGTTTTAAAATTAATATAACAAAATTCAAAAATTATTGTTTAGAAACAGTAAAATTATACGTTGAACTTTATGATTGTAACTACATGCCTCTTACTGTACATAAAATATTAATGCACAGTGCGGATATAGTTAAAAGAGCGATAGTACCTATAGGTCAGTTATCCGAGGATGCGAAAGAGGCCAATCACAAACTATTTCGGTTCTTCACACTTCACAACACGAGAACATTTTCAAGGTCTGCTTGCAATTCAGATCTTATGAATGTCCTTCTGCTCAATTCAGATCCAGTACTTTCAAGCCTTGGTTTTAATAAAAAATCAGCACAAAGCTATCTGATTGAAGCAAAAGAGCTTTTTCATAAGGAAAGTGAAAACATAAGTTTTACAGATAATGTGTAAAATTAAGCATATTGTATGATTATGTGTGGTATTAATAATCACTGTTTGCTCTTAATATTACATATAATTAGTTTAAAATAGAGATGTCAAGACAGCATGTCTTTAAACATCTTTTAAATGTAATAAGCTAATAAATTCTTGTTTAAAAACATATAACATCCTTGTGCGCTCGTAAACTACTAAAAGCAATTTATTATGGCATTTGCCAATCAAAATTGGAATATGGGTTAACTTGTTGGGGTGGCACCCACACCAGCAAAATTAGGCCAATTCTTATAGCTCAAAAACAAATCATTAGAAGAATTTGTGGAAAAAATCGTACTCATAGTAGCTTACCTCTTTTTAAGGAACTTAATATTATGCCGATTAAGCATTTATATTGCTATAAAGTAATGAAGTTTTTTGTTAAACAGGACAAACACTTGGTGACTAGAAATTGCCCGCATTACAGACTTCGGATAAATAGCGATAACTTAGTAGACATCCCTAGACACTCAATTATGCTTTTTTGTCACTTTTATGACTCTGTTGCGCCGCGAATTTTTAATAACCTGCCACATAATATTAGAATTATTGAGGTTAACCATATCTTAATCAAATCAATCAAATCATGGATTGTGAATTTGGATTTTCTTAGAATTGATGAATTGTTTATTGTTAACTCTTGAATACTGGGCAAATTATTATTTTATATCATTATTCTTCTTTATTAAATTGTTCCCCACTTAATTAATTAATTAGCTTATAAGATTTTACTCATGTTTCACTCATTTATACTTATATCATATTTGAAATATTTATATCTCATCTGCAGGGCATTCCCTTATGGAGTGTCGGGTGTGACGATCCCCCTGATCCAGAGTTGTTGCTATAGTTTTAAGATTTCATATCAATTTCTGTTCAGTTGTTTTTACTGGCTACAGACATGCAATCCTGTTCATTTTACTTACTTACTTACTTAGTTGGCGCTATAACCGTATGTCGGTCTTGGCCTCATCTAAGAATTTGCGCCAGCCATTTCTGTCTTTCGCTTGCTGGCGCCAGTTGGAAATTCCAAGCTTCGTCAGGTTGTCCTCTACTTGGTCTTTCCAACGAAGATGCGGTCGTCCTCTTCTGCGTTGACCGCCGCTGGGTACCGAATCGAATGTTTTCTTCACTGGAGCATCGTCTTTCATGCGCTGAACATGACCAAGCCAGCGAAGCCGCTCGATTTTAATGCGCTTGACTATGTCGATGTCAGCGTACAGCTCATACAGTTCATTATTCCACCGTATTCGGTACTCGCCATTGACGCAGATTGGTCCGTAGATCTTACGAAGAATCTTTCTCTCGAATGCTCCTAAAGTCTTTTCATCTAAACTGCTCAGCGTCCAGGTTTGTGATGCGTAAAGTAGGACGGGCATGATGAGCGATTTATAGAGCGTGATTTTCGTTCGTCGAGAGAGGGCTCTGCTTCTCAATTGCCTACTGAGCCCAAAGTAACACCTGTTGGCAAGAGTTATTCTTCGTTTGATCTCAATGCTGATGTCGTTGGTTGAATTAATGCTGGATCCCAGATAAACGAAGTTCTTCACAACCTCGAAGGAGGTATTGTCAACGGTAACGTGGGTTCCAAGACGCTGGGACTGTTTGTTTGTTGACACTAAGTATTTCGTCTTATCTGCATTCACTGACAGACCCATTCGACTTGACTCTCTTTCTAATCTGGAAAATGCTGCACTGACTTCGCGCGTATTATGGCCAATGATATCTATGTCATCAGCATACGCAAGCAGCATAACACTCTTGTAGAATATTGTGCCACTACGTCTCAGATCAGCAGCTCGGATGATCTTTTCCATCATTAGGTTGAAAAAGTCGCACGATAAGGAATCACCTTGTCTGAAACCTCGTTTGGTAATAAATGGTGGGGAGAGGTCCTTCCCGATTTTAACTGCGCTGCTGGTGTTGCTCAGTGTCATCCTGCAAAGTCGTATTAGTTTTGCAGGAATACCAAATTCAGACATGGTGGAGTACAGGTGCTTCCTTATTGGGCTGTCGAAGGCGGCTTTGTAGTCGACAAAAAGATGGTGGGTGTCGACTTGTTTTTCTTGAGTCTTCTCCAAGATTTGTCGTAGCGTGAAAATCTGGTCGATGGTGGACTTTCCAGGTCTGAAGCCACACTGATAAGGTCCGATCAGTTCGTTTACAATGGGCTTCAATCTTTCACATAAAACGCTCGACAGGACCTTATATGCGATATTAAGAAGGCTTATCCCACGGTAATTGGCACAGATAGTGGGATCGCCTTTCTTGTGGATTGGGCAGAGCACACTGAGATTCCAATCGTTCGGAATGCATTCTTCCGACCATATTCTGCATAGAAGCTCGTGAATGCATTTAAGTAGAGCTTCGCCTCCGTTCTTAAACAGCTCAGCAGGTAAGCCATCAGCTCCCGCGGCTTTGTTATTTTTAAGCCGAGCTATAGCTGTCAGAACTTCATCATAGTCGGGCAGCGGAACCTCGACGCTGTCATCCGCAATTGGGGTTTCCGGAATATCATCTCTATTGGCGGGATTGTTGTCAGCGTCGCCATTTAGAAGCTTAGAGAAGTGTTCCCTCCATAACGTCAGTGTACTCTGGACATCTGTCACTAGATTCCCGTTGTCATCCTTGCAGGAAGAGGCCCCGGTTTTAAAACCATCGGCAAGGCGTCTTATTTTTTCGAAAAATTTTCGGGCCTCATTCCTGTCACCATACATCTCAATCTTCTCCTGCTCGCGCTTTTCTGCCTCTCTTTTTTTCCGCCTGAAAATATGTCTCTCTTCCCTCCTCTTTTCTTTGTATCGCTCCTTAGCAGCGCGCGTTACAACCGACTGCAGGGTGGCTTTGTAGGCGGCGTCTTTCTCTGCAGTGGCGTCGCGACACTCCTGGTCGTACCACTGGTTTCGGCGAGGGCGTTGGTAGCCAATCACCTCTTCAGCAGCCGCACGCATGGAGTTGGAAATGTGTGTCCACTGCGCGCATATATCATCGATTGGAGGAGTGCTTTGAAGCAGGAGTGAGAGTCGAGTGGCGAAAGCATCGGCTGTCTGTTTCGATTGAAGCTTGTCGACGTCTAGCTTTCTCTGTGTAGGGTTGCGTGTATTCTTAGCTGCGCACAGACGTGTACGGATCTTGGCTGCAACAAGATAGTGATCCGAGTCAATGTTTGCACCACGGATCGTGCGTACATCCAATACACTGGAAGAGTGCCTTCCGTCGATCAAAACGTGATCAATTTGATTTTTTGTTTTTTGATCAGGGGACATCCAGGTGGCTTTATGAATATTGAGATGCTTGAATCTAGTGCTACTTACGACCATGTTTCGTGCTGCGGCGAAGTCAATCAGCCTCATTCCGTTATCGGAGGTGTTGTCGTGGAGGCTGAACTTTCCGACCGTTGGAACAAAAATATTTTCCTTGCCCACCTTAGCGTTGAAGTCACCAAGCACGATTTTTACGTCGTGGCGGGGGCAGCGCTCGTAAGCATTTTCAAGGCGCTCGTAGAAAATTTCCTTGATCTCATCGTCCTTGTCTTCTGTCGGAGCGTGCGCACATATTAGGCTTATATTGAAAAACCTAACCTTGATGCGGATTATGGCAAGTCGTTCGTTCACAGGTGTGAATCGCAGGACGTGGGGCCGTAGTCTCTTGCCAACTACAAATCCGCATCCAAACTCGTGCTTCTCTGCATGGCCGCTGTAGTAGATATCACAGGGTGCATGCCGAATGCAACCCTGTCCCTTCCATCGCATTTCTTGGATAGCAGTGATATCAGCTTTGTATCTTTCCAAGACATCAGTCAGTTGGATAGAGGCACCTTCCCAATTAAGGGTTCGGACATTCCAGGTGCATATCCGTAAATCATTATCAGTTTTTCGTTTGCGGTAGTCGTCATCAGATTTGGGGATCAGTTTTCTTCTATTCTTTTGTGTTTTCATTGAAATGGGTTTTTACGGGTGGGCTTCAAACCCGACGCACAACCTATTTTAAGCCTAGGGAGGCCCGCCGCTCAGATTAGCCGCCAAACTAACGGTTCATTTTAAGTTTAATTATTCTCTGTGGCCTGTATACATTGTAAGAACTTTGTCAATAAATAAAAAAATAATAAAATATTTTGTAATAAAATACAGGTGCGAAATATCGCTAAACACAAAAAAATTTTTTTACCATGAATTTTTGGGTCTCCTAGACCCGCTATACTCAAAAAGGTTAAAGGATTTCATAAGAAATTATTGTAAGAAGAATTGAATTGTTCCAGAGTTTCATTCAATTATTTAAAGCAATATGCGATGTCCAACCCTTTGTATGGGCTCGCCCCACCGTGCGATGACGGGAAAGATTTTTGCCCAATCTTTGAAATATATTGGATATTCTTTTGAGTAGGTATAGGCGTATGTCAACCGTCTTAATGTGCGTATCATGTTTAAAAAATAAGTACCAAAAATCTTAGAAAATAAAATTGTATAGGCTACATTTTCTTTTTGCGCAATCCTTTATACCTTTTAAGCTCCTTAGGCTCCTTTATACCTTTTAAGCTCCTTAGGCTCCTTTATACCTTTTCACCTCCCTAGAAAAAATCCTGCGAATGCCCTAGCATAATACTGTATTCAAATACAAAAGGGACTGGTCACCTTAAACTGCTCCCTTTATAAGCTCCATTCACATTCATCAACACTGATCAAATCGTTGGATTTTTTTAATTTTTCTGCTTGTTTGACCAATGATTTGGCAAAAATTTGACAACGTGAACACTTGTCCAATTCTGTACAATGATTTTGTCAGATCAGAAAGTTTTCAACATGAACACATTGCGGTAAAATGTGAGAAGCAGAAAAAACGTTACAAAAACAATAAAATTACTAAAAATGTCACAAAAATTTTTGGAGCATCTTGGAATTGTGCACATAAGCTTCGAAATAAAATATTCACAAAATTTTAGAAATTTGTTAAAATCGGATACAAACCATGCCTACCTTCCATACAGTGTGACTTTATCAAACCGGTAAAATCTCTGAAAATGCCACCAAAACTGATGGAATCACTCAAAATTTTGCACATAAGCAAAATATTCTTCAAGTATCTTTTAAATTTGTCAAAATAGTATAAAAACCACTTTGACCTCTCGTACAAAGTAACTATATGAAAACGGTTAAGCTTCTAAAAATTCCACAAAAATTAATTAAAATTATGCACATATGCTAAGAATATACAAATTCACTTTAAGTTGGAAATTTGGCAAAATCGTATAAAAACTCCGTCAATCACCCATACAAAGTGGCATCATCAAAGTAGCACAACTTTTATAAATTACACAAAAATGTGTGTATTTATAGCATATTTAAGACACAATCTTCCATATCTTAAACGTGTTCTGCATTCAAGTTTTTGCAAAATAAGGTCAACACCACGCCCATTTTTTATACAAAGTGTCGTCATCAAACTTTCGAAATAATCATATCTTAAAATGTACTGTGGGGGTTAGGGTGGGGCGATTTGAACATCTTCATGGGCGCTTCGCGTTTCTGATTCTTGGGATTGTACAGAGCAAAAAAGTCGACTAGACCATACGTCTACGGTGAAAATCGAGCTTCCAGATTTTGACTTGCAGTTTTTTCTCAGACTTTTGTAACGTTTTTTTTTATATTTTGGCCTATAACAGCCAAACCATTGAGATTTTTTTCTTAGTATTGGATCGAAAATCTCAATGGTTTGGCTGTTATAGGCCAAAATATTAAAAAAAAAACGTGACAGAAGTCTGAGAAAAAACTGCAAGTCCAAATCTGGAAGCTCTATTTTCACCGTAGACGTATGGTCTAGTGGACTTTTTTGCTCAGTACAATCCCAAGAACCAGAAACGCGAAGCTCCCATTAACACTTTTTTCCTTCCATACTAATCGCCCCACTCTAGTGGGGGTATTTTAGCTTCGACCTAGTTCCTTACTAGTTTTCTTTACACTGTGATATAGGTTCATTTACGTTCTCAGATGAGCGTAGGAAGAAAAAACAACCCTATTTTTATTTTCAATTTATCGCTCACATTTCGCTCTCTTCTGAGCGAAAGAACTGTAGTGGAATTCCCAAAAATTTAACGATAATAATCGTTTTCGTTATCGGTGATTGTGCGTGCCACGTTCATTGAAAATGACAGTTTTCGCTAGCTAACGATATCGAAAATCATGGTTATCGCACTTGGGAACACAACTACTGGTGGCTTATTCATTAGCAAAGTAAAAGTGATGCAAAATTTTTATGAAAACTTATGTTTTTGGCATAAATTTTGCAATGAATCAACAGAGAATATATGCGAAAAGGTCTAATTTCAACCACTGGCGAACTCTAGTTTTAATAAAAACTCTAAACTTTTTTATGACATGGCCAGCATTTTTTGATCTGGTAATCCTTCGTGCGGTGTTATTAAATTTTTTTTTAATTATTTCTTGACGAATGCAATTTAAAATCTGATAAAATGAATTAGCTTCCTTCATGAGGAATGTTATTATGTAGCTCATACTTTTATTTATGATAGTGTTTAAAAAACCAAAATTCGAGGCCAGGTACTATATTGTTCAGCTTTTTATAAGCTTTTATTTAACTTAATTCGTTCGTATGTCCGTCAAAATGTGCAAAGCATTTTTCGAACTCTTGTTGCTATCCGATCAAGCTGAAATTTAGCTTACATATTGTAACGGATTTTTCTTAGTATGTTATGGGAACGTAGTGTAACGGCGCACATGAACTTTTACTTCCATGCTCACATTTGAATTCGAATGTCAGCATGTAAGCTGGAGTTCATAACGTCCAAACAAATTTTGTGTTCCAAATTTAAATTTTGTTTTAATATAAATGTCACCGGGCAGTGGATTTGTCACGCTTCGTTACTCAGTGGTGGCAACTTTGGTCGTAGTCGATGATTCCGGCAAAATAAAAATGGCTCAACGGTATTGAATCGGTAACAACCAATAAGAATAGAGATCGGAGCGTCGGTTGAACTGGAAATGGCTGACCTGGCACCCAAGGCGCCATCTATACTACATATTTTCGGGATTCAAGTGTGTGATCCCTAAATAGCAGTAGAAAAGTTGCACGGAATTGCTTTTTCACGTGTGCATACGCCTTAACCTACGATCAGGTGGCAACGTTAATGACCAGTCAAAAATAAGTAGTAAAAAAAATTGCATCTCTGGAAACAACGTTGCGCAAGCAGAAGAAAAGAAAAAAAAAGAGACTAATGTGGTAAGATTGTAGTGGCCGCGTGCGAAAATCTTTTAAAAATAAAAAAACAGCAACTTCAAGAGCTAACAAAGTCTCTTGTTGCCAAAGATTAGGCTGCGACTAAGGCTAAAGCACTCCTTAAACTTGCACCAGGTACGGTGACACCAACGGTACGCTGGACAAAAAAAACAAAAAATTGCACCAGTCTGCAAGCAGCGTGCAACATAAATGTGCATCGTGTTGTAGTCACACCATCCAGTTGCAAGCCCCGGATTTGGTGGACGTAGTAGTAGTGCTTGGGTGAGTGCCTGACGGGCATAACCTTATTTCGATGCTAAAAAGCTAAAAACCCGCTACACCACCTCAAACGGCACCAGCTACAATAACCATATCTTCGGTTTCCACACTAGAATGCTTGGGTGAGTACATGCATGTGGCTATATTATATTAAATTAAAAAGAAATTGTATCGCAGCGCTCAAATAGAGCCAATACGACAACAACTGCCAACAATCTGTTGATAATGGAACTCATGACCGAACAGTAGCCATAACACACCACTGTGCAGCAATAAAGCACCCACAACTGGCGCCCCACAACTCATGACGTCCAACAGCTCAAAGCAGCGTAACAGCCTTAACACTGCAGCCTAAAACAGCCAGGACACCAGGTTTCCTTTTACTATTTTTTTTCTGTGCCAACCGTGGGCATTGTCAATAAAACAAAAATTCCCACAATTCGTCCAAAAAGTGCCCCTGTCACTTCGGTGAGCGCATACTAGGAATTTAAAAAAAAAAAAAGAAATTGCTTTTGTATTTTATCACTATGCCTCAGGGCTCATCTAACCTTTTAGGTCCAATCTAAAATTAAAAATAATTAATTGTACTAATTAACCCTTAAACACATATAACTTATTATTCACTTAGCTTAACCATAGTACAATTGGGTGAGATAGGTGCTTTTCGGAGAGACAGATGGCTTAAACGGTCAAAACGAAGCTGACAGCGTATAGAAAATCTAAAACCGAGAAGAAAGCAACAATTGGCTGCATTCAGCGGAGCCAACTGTTGTGAACTGTTACGGTAGCGATCACGTAGAAAGGTTGAACAGTATTTAATTTGATTCATATAATTATTTAATTATGTAAACAGTTTAGTTGCAAAGGTTTCTTTGCAGCGTTATTTCAGTGGCTTTTAACACAACAGTCTGTTACCAAATCTTGACTCCGTTGAATGCGGCATTTGATTGTCTTTTGTTCTCACTCGCAAAACAGCGGCTTTGACAATTTTGGATATGAGAAAGAAAATGCAGTTCGAAATGCATATACCTTTCCCAGTTGTATCATGAGCTATTATATCGATATTTCGATAAATGTATATTTGACTAAATTAATTTGAAAAGAGGAGAAAAAAACGGCTAGAAATAGACTAATATAAATAATTAACCTTACCGGAAACTCAAAATTATATAAATGAAAAATTAAAGCCATAACATTTTAACAAGAACAGAAAACAAAAAAAGAATAAATAAAACTGAAACGCGGTAAAATAATAATTACTAATAATAGCTACTTATTAGTTTATATATAACTAGTTATATATAAGCACATACAACGTCGGTTGATAAAAATCGTAACTAAAATTTAACAACCAAATGATTACTGAATAATACACCGAACGATAAGATAAACATGAAGTCAAAACAAATAAGCCTAAAATTATGCTACAATTAATCTGTCTAAACTATTACTTCATTCTATCTAGCAATACCTTTTTTTTTCTATCGTTTTGAATTAATATAAATTAAAAGCTATTTTTTTTACAAATTCAAATACCTATCGCAATTTGCGATTTGGTCACTACTATCTAGATTCTAAAATACAGTACTAGGTTATATCTATAACTAAATCTTAATTCGTATAGTATTAATATGATACGACATACATATTAACCATAATTAATTTGACCATGTGAAAACATTTTCTTTGTTTCAAGCTTATATGCTATTTATTACTTTTTGTTTATATTTTCTTTTGTTTTTATATTCAAACTAATGTATTATTAAATTTTATGTAATAAAGAGGAATGCAAGAAGAAATGAAGTGCGAATTTGCTTAAGGCGCTTTAGCTTTTGTCTTGGCTTAAGGGGCAATCACAAAAATAATGGGTATCTTGATTGCCACAGGTGTCTTGAATTCGACAACTAGTGGGTGGGAGAAGTGTACTCCAGGGTAGCAGACCATCATACTACCTCAACTATGAGATAGAATCTTAAAAACTTTTTACGTGCAGATACGAAGCTTTGTAAAAAAAAATTTTTTTTTAAGGCAAGTTTATTTTGGCATGTTGAATATTTTTGTGTTCGCGCTACGCTAGGTATTTAGGTCCAGGTATTTAGGTACCTAAAGCCTAGGATATAGAGACACTAAAGTATGGTGTCAAATTTTAATTTCCAACCAGCGTGTAACAATATGTAAGTCCGGTGACAATGCAATAGAATGATACAATTTTTTTTTCACACCCCCTTTTACCGCCCACAAATCAATAAAAATGCGATATCTCCAAGACTACTCAGCTTCCTGCTAAAATTTTGGCGGTAAATTACCTTGAAGTAGAGAATGGGGTTTGGGAAAAAATTTGCCACACCCTTTTTTACCGCCCAAAAATCAATAAAAATGCTAAATTACCAAAAGTACTGCGCTGATTCAGCTAAAATTCTGGCAGCAAATTTCCTTCAAGTAGGGTATGGGTTTGGAAAAAAAAATTTCGCCACACCCTTTTTACCACCCACAAATACAAAAACGTAAGGCTTTGAAAATAAAATATGTTAGTAATAATATTTTAAAAAGTAAAAGTAAAAAATAAATAAAAGTAAAAAATTTTTTTAAAAATAAGCTTTTATTTGAAAGAAAAAGTGAACTAAAAAGAAAAAAGAAATTAACTGACGTGAATTAAGATTCTGAGCTTTAGATCAAGTAAGATTTCAAGAAGGCAACAACAACGACAACAACTCTGTTGAAATTAACTGACATTTGTCATATACATGTATATAGTAGGTATACAGGGTGTCCCAGACTTAAAGGACAATAATGCGGGGGATGATTCCTCGAAATGAGACGATCAAAAAATTTTATGGGTGGGGTGGTCGCAAATACCCCCCTAGGAAAATAGGAGGGGAAAAACAAAAATAATAGGCGTCAGTACATTTTAGTCCATAATGTTACTTATAATGTTACCACCACACCGATTACCAAACTTAATAACTTTTTGAAAAGGAAATAAAATTTCCCTTTCAATCGCTTTCAATAAGCAGCTTTTTTTCTATTTTCCACTTTTTCCTCTCCCAAGGTTTTTAAATGCAAGCACTGCGACTTCGTTAACTTTGATTACAATAACTAGTAAAACAGTTAGATTTAACGGAAATTTTTAAAAAAAAGTTTATTTGGTTGCTAATTTTCATTATTGAGTGGTTGGCATGCCTGAATCGATACAGTCTTTCACCAATCGCAGAGTTAATAGGTCTGTTCCCGTACTTGATTCAAGTAGCTTGAAGTTGCTGGAAAGCTTTATTTTGAAGCTCGAGAGAGAGGAATAACATGCAAAATGGCACTCTCTAATATATTACAATTAATTGAAGTTAGTACGGGAACAGACCTATAATGCTCTCCTACTCAGAGTACGCATATATTGTTTTTTGTTACTGTTTTGCAAATGCAGTGCAATCCAGGCCAGAAGAGAATACGAGGCTCGGTTTCCCAACAGGCAACTTCCCTCAGTTAGAGTTTTTAATGACACATTTAATAGGTTAAGAACCAGCGGTTCTGTCCAGCGAATAAAGGCTGGATTACCCAAGCGTAAGGTAACGTAGCGCGACGTTACCAATTGTCAAGCTAAAATCTGTTTAATGATAAATGTGTACAAGTCGTTACCGAAATCGTAACGTGGCGTGACGCAGCGTAGAAGTCTGTAGAAAATAGATTTCTACGCAACGTTACAATTTTTGACAGTTCGACAGCTGTGTTACAAGCGAAAAAATTTGTTTAACTTCACATTATTGTAAATTTTAATACTATATAAGAAAGGATGCAATCTTTGATTGACGAGGAGAAGTAAATAAGCCTACTAGAATAAAATGAGTGCCCTGCACTACGGCGCCTGCACTACGTTGGATTACGATTTCGGTAATCGCTTATCCTCGAGGCAACGTCGCACTACGCTACATCCCGCTGCGCCACCTCACGTTACGCTTGGGTAATCAAGCCTTAAGAGGAGAGCTCGGCCCTGATAATCGGTTTGCTCAGATTGATGACGAAATATAACGAATACTGCACACAGAAAAATGTTGCATAGACCCCTTTCAGATTGTTCAAGAATTGAATTCAATTTTCATAGTTTGTTGGCAATTCGCCGCAAATCGGAAGCGACGAAAGGGAGAAAAAGTTGACGGTACCGGTGTCTCTGTACCGTCAACTTTTTCGTGTTCCCTTTTTGCTTTTCTCATTTTTTGCAGATTGCTTCATTTTTTGTGTATTGGGGTGCGTTTGATGTACTGAAACTTGAAAACAAGTTATTTTGTTGAACTATTTTCGATATTTATTTATAATAAGCATATTTCCATCGCTTATGAATTATAATTAACGAACAATTTTAAGCTGTTGATGCAATCGCTTTTGTTTTTAAGAAAGCAAGCATAGATGACAAACAATTGAATTCAATTCTTGACAAATGTGAAAGCTTTCGTCAAGTCCAAAAGAGAACGTCAAAAAAATTGAACAATGTGAAAGGGGACATAGTAAAATCATTGTGATGCATAGTTGATTTCATTTACATGATTTCATATTTCGTGGTGACAGCAACATTAAAATCATTGTGATTTCATGTAAAATCATATAAAAAAAAGACGCACGCACACGTCCATGGTGTGTATGTGTTGGTATTAATTTTGCAGAGTAAAATTATTATGATTTCATGTGAAATCATTATGAAATCCATTAAAATCATTGTGTGTTGCATCATGTAAAAAGTTAATCGACATGATTTTATGTAGAATCATTATGATTTCATGTAGAATCATTATGGAATCTAGTAAAATCATTATTGCATCATGTAAAAAAAATTGTTAGCGTGCTTAAGAAGTTCCGTTAAGTTCTGGTGAATTTTTGCATATAGGGCAGTTCACATTTCAAACCGCTCATCAAATCGATCATCAACTGATTTGACAAATGATTTGACCAACAGAATTTGTATGGATTTGATGGCGATTTGACGAGTGTGAACACCACTCAAATCGTTGGTCAAATCGTTTGATGAAAATCAAAATTTTTTGATTTTTCTGCTGATTTGACGAATGATTTGACGAGTGTAAACACTCGTCAAATTGTGTAGTACGATTTTGTCAGTTCAAAAAAGTTTTCAACCTGAGCACATCGTGGCAAAAGAGGGAGCGGAAGAAAATAATAGCAAAACAATAATAAATAACTGTTGCAAATAATTTATAATAATTTATAAAATAATTTCTTCTTCTTCCAATACGATTTTAATAACAAGTGGTATTAATAATTTTCCGTCATCGCGATGTGCTTACTTCGGTGTTCAAGATAAAATGAAATTTGATGAAAAATTTGATGAGTTTGAACACTTTTGTGGTCAAACGATTTGACAAATGATTTGATGAGCGGTTTGAAATGTGAACAGCCCTTATCAGAAGTTTAATCGCGAGTTGCAAGTTGCGTCGTGCAAAAATTAAAAAGTGTTTAATGGAAAATACAAGTGAAGAAGTGCTAGTGGAGGTAGATGAAGCAGAAGGTAATGTGGTGTTCTTCGAAAATATAATTATCCATGAAGATAACTATGAGGCTGTGCTCGACGAACTATTAAAACATTTGTATTTATCGGAAGTGAAACATTGCTCAAAAAGTTAGTATCCCCAAAATATGATTAAGGATGAGTTTCTAAATGCATTTATGCAATGCATCAGTGTGTTTCATTTTGAATTGATGCTAAATTTACTCTGTTGACATTCTTAAAAATATTCTAGTTGCGCAGTTTTGGTAAAAAAGCTTCGAACCAATTCAAAATAAAACACACTGATGCATTGCATAAATGCATTTAGGAACTCAGCCTAATTCTAAAAAAGTTATTACAACAAGAATGTGCTCGGTTAAGGACCTGGGGGACGGGAATCGCGTTTTCCGTGTAAAGCTTAAAACACTTTTCATATGACGATAACGCAGAACGGGAATTGACCCCCAGGTGGCCCTTTAGCAACAGCAGCAACAACAGTAACACACATTACTAGTGTAGTTATTTTTTTTTCTTGCCCAGTGACAGCATCGCGATTTGCATGTTGTTGTTAGACCCCTTTTATATTGATCAAGACTTGAAGTCAAGTTTCAGAGTTTGTAGGCAATTCGCCGCACATCGGAAGCGACGGAAGGGAAAAAGAAACTTGAAGCTGTACCGGCAATTTTTCGTATTCCTTTTGTTTTTTCGCGTTGTTGGCAGTGCTTTTTATTTTATTTTTCGCATATCAATGTGAGTTTGTTAGACTTCGGTTGCATTAAAATTTTTTTGCATTTAATTTAATTTAATTTTGATTAAATTTTTAAGCAAAAACATTTTGTTAACTTCCATCGTGGTAAAAAATTAAAATTCAGGTGCAAATTTCTATAAACTATAATTCATTTGCTTGCTACCTATCTCGTTTTATTTTTAGAAAACAAGGAAAGAAGACAAGCAATTGAATTCAAGCCTTGATCAATGTGAAAGCTTTCGTCAAGTTCAAAAAAGAACGTCAACAAAATTTGACTTCAAGTCTTGATCAATGTAAAAGGGGTCTTTGATGGTTTTGTTAGTACATTATCACAGTTTTCCATCGCCAAAGTATGTCGGTGCATTGCTTGTCAATTTATTGTTGGATGCATGCTTTATTTTGGCTGACGAAACATCCATCCAACGACAAAACGCCGAACCATGGCGGTGACATAACTTTTTAGATTTATTAACAAAAAGCAATAACAACAATATTCAAGCACTGAAAGCTCATATCACTGGGTAACTGACAAAGCTGTTAAAATTTTCAGTGTGAACGATTCAAGTCCTCAATTTTTAGGTTACAAAAGAAAACCACTTGTGCACATTTTTAACGTACGTGTATTTTGTTTTTGTAAAGTGCGCAAGTCCTCAACTGCAGTGGGAAGTGCACGATTCATAAATACCCCTAATTTCAAAATGTTATTTTTTTTTAGAATCTTCAATTGACTACGAAAGCTTAAGGTATTTACCACCCATTGGACTTCGTGCGAGTTTCAGAGAAAAGTTATTTAGTTGGAGAAAAAATGAGGTATGTTTATATTAGACTCTGAGGTATGTTTATATTAGAAGAAATAAATTTTTATAATTATACGTCATAAATTTCTTTTATATTTTTCAATAAAAAAAATAAAACGACCTTTAAGTTCTTTTTATTTCAAAATGAGGTTAGCATTCAGCTGGATTTCATGATTTTATAATGATTCAACAAAACCATCATAATGATTTTACATGATGTCATAATGAATCAACATGATCATAATAATGATTTAACATGATTTCATAATGAATCAACATAATGATTCAACATTGCCATAAAAATGATTTTACATGATTTCATAACGATTCCACATGATTTCATAATGATTCAACATGATTATCATAATGATTTTACATGACTTCATAATGATTCAACATGATTTCATGACATGATTTCATAATAACTCAACAATATCGTCATAATGATTTCACATGATTTCATAATGATTCAACATGATCATGATAATGATTTTACATGATTTCATAAGGAATCAACATGACCATCATAATGATTTTACATGATTTTATAATGTTTCAACATTTTCTATCTTTTGTTTTAGCGGAGCTGTAATCGTCCAAATTTAAAATGTCTTTTTTTCATGTAGAAATACTTTAGATATTTTAGCATTCGTTTAAGTTAAATTGACTTAAATTATCATTTAATGTGTTTCTTTTTTGCCTAAACCGAGTTTAAACGTTCAATTTTGGTGAGTTAAGCTCGGTTTAATTTGACTAGAGTTTAAACTTGCACTGAAAAATTGGCCTTTAATCAACAGTATTTTTTAAATTCTAACTTTGGACAGTAACAGCTCCGCTAAAACAAAAGATAGAAAATTTGTCGATATTTTGTTGGATAATCTCAAAATTTTTTCTCCGCTTCAGCACATGACACGAAAGCGATTAATATATTTATGAAAAATCTGATATTTTTTCTAAAATACAAAAAATTATTTTTTTATTTTATGGTGAGTAGTTTAGATTCTTAGTAGTTCTTCTAGTAGTTTAGAAAGTGTTATACTTGCTTTATCAAGAAGAATCACCAGCCGAGGGAATTAATGCTATATCTGTAGCACTTTGTATATAATTCATTCAGCTTCAAATATAAAAATATAGATGTCCCTATTTATTTTCACATGACTGTATTTTTAATAAGCACATGCTGCGTGTTGCTACAGTACTTTAGGAGCGCTACACAGTGCAACATTTACAAGCTCATCGGGGACACCATCTGCCAATAAAAAAGTTATGAGGCATTTTATGTCTTCAAAACGGTACTAAAATGATATTGCTGCCCGTCCATACGATCCCACCCTATCATATGTATGTTTACATTAAAAGTTCACTAACACGCACAACAGAGCCACTCTCATCAGGATGACATCAAATGTGGGATGATGTTAGAAAACATGTGAATGTCGGACGATTGGGTTATTTCCGACTGATACTTTGCTTAACATGCGTCATTTGTTTATCATTATCAGAGGACATAAATACCGCTAAGTGTGTTACTGGGATAAGTGACATCTAAAATGGATATAAATTATCAAAATAGTGAAACCGAATTCGCATAGAATAACGATAATGTTAGTTTTTACATATCCCACTATCGGCTTAGAAAACTTTACAAACTAAGCCGTGAACTGGAGGATTTATATAAGAAAACTGAAATAGCTATTAGCAGGGCTTGAATTTTGATTCTTTGATATCTTCCCAACTTGATTTTGTACTTTAGCTTAAAATTTAAATAACTTTTTCATCATGTCTTTACATTTTGAATCGAATTTGTTTTTGAAGAAAATTCAAAAAATATTAAATATGAAAAAAATAAAGAGATATGCATTTTTTTAATTATGGTTTTATGTCGTAAAAACAATATCTGAAGAGAAACGTTGCTGTTTCCGTATTTATTAGTAAGTGCTTTTTGAGTGTATGTTTTCATAAAATAATTAATTCGCTCTAATTCGTTGCTTTACGATAAAGTCTCATAATGAAATATTGTAGAGAATTATTTGTAAATTAAAACTGCATCAAAAAAATATTACTTTTTACATGAATTTAATTGCGAGCTTTAGATCAAGTAAGTTTTTAAGAAAACGACAACAACAACGGCAACTCCGTACAGAGTCAATCACTTAGGTGACTAGACAGTCTTTCGGAAATCGCTACATTTTTCTCTTCAGTAGTCTTTGTGTGATTAAGCTGTAATCAACTCATTGTTTAAATTTGTATATGATTTCACACATTTAGGAATACGAATAGGATACCTAGAACCAATTGAACGCTCAATTGGCTACAAATCATATGACATTTTAAAGCAGTAGGCTATTTATAGATCACCGCCATCAACTCTACCAAGGTTGCCATCTGTTCTAGTTGCTTCTTTATATATTTCAACATTCATTGGTGTTCGACAGTTTATCGAAGTTTGCAGAAGCAAAAAAACTCGTTTCGTTTCTATGGTGCATTTCGAATTTCATTTCTATGGTGCCATACAATTTTTTTCTTGTCTTGACCCAAGGAATCAACTAGCTTCGGATTGAAATGTTGATCAAGGACACCCTGTATATTTCGTTAAGCAATTTATATATAACTTTAAAAAATATTTTTTTTTATATAATGTTTTTTAATCACATCTTATATTTTGGTAGTTTTTGCTTGCCAAAAACAACAAAATTTTTCGATAATTTCCTCTAATCAAAATCAGTTTCGTTGTTGTTTTTCAGAGTTTCTCAAATCCGACGAGAATCCGACGTGCTGAGTGCAAAAGTTACGAAATTAAAATTTTGTTCATGGCTACCGACGAAGCAATTGCCTATTAATCTTGCACAATTTTGCTCGATAACGGATCAGTGTTGCCAGTATATTTATGAGTAATTTCCCAAAAACACATGAAAAAGTTCCCTTTTTTCCCTTTTACAATTTTGAAAAATCTATAAAATATCTTTCAAACTTAACTTTACTTAGGTTTAAAATTTTATGTTCAAAATTTTATTAAAGTATTAAATAACCCTCATTACCCTCAAATTACCCTCAAACTGGCATCACTGTTACGGACGCTATAACTCGGCCATGGTGCAAGAAATCAAGGTGTAAGTGACGTCAACGTCATTTGCTAAAGCTGCCAAACTTTTGAATGAGTGAAAGAAACAGAAAATTTGATTTTGTAAGTAAAGTTTGACAGCTTTACAGGTATGCTACATAGGCCAGTACATGGCAGAATAATGAGGTAGGGTTAGTAGCTTTGACAAAACCTATTGTTAATGTCAAAATCATAAAATATAGTGCTGCCATATCACAAATTAAAATCCAATGAAAAATCCATACTTTGTCTAAGCGTTTCTGATGAAATCCTTTACTAAAAATAGTTCAAAACGGGAAAGTACAGGTTTTTTGTTTTAGGCAAGCTTGAAATATTTTTGTATGTTATAATCCAGCTTAAGCCTTCTGCTTCAAATTTTGTTCTTGGTTATATAAGCGTGTATTAGTGGTTTTAATAGTGAATTGTGTGTGAAGTTACATATATTTTTATAACTTTTAAAATTAAAAAAATGGCAAAAAAAAGTTGTACAATTTGTCGGACAACGTGGAATAAAGAAAATTTAAGTTTTTTTTTTTGTGTTCTAAGAGGCGAAAGTGGGCGGAGTCTTGTAGCTTAGACTTGGAATTTACAGTAAAAGTTTGTGAAAAACATTTCTCAGAAACCGATTTCATCAACGCTCCATGTAATTCGTGCTGCAAGCCACCTTGTTTGATGCCGAATGCAGTGCCGTTGTTGCATATCAGTCATTTGGTAGAAAGTGGTCCATGCTGCAAAAAACAACGTTCGATGTCGAATGCATTGCCGTCGTTACAAGTAAGTTTAATGGTTCAATATTCAATGGTTTAATTGAGCACTGTCCCAATTTAAAAAATGTTTGATTTATGTTCGTCCATTGCATTAGCAAACGATATAAAGAAATTCTTTATAAGATACAGAATGCAAGTGAGAATCAATTTCTTGAATAAAAAATTAAAAATGCAAAAAGCCAAAAAAAAAATTATGGGCAATAAGAAATTAGTCAAGATCATGCTAGAAAACTACTTTAAAGCTTATTTATTTCATAATAGATACATGTATCCTCATATAATATTATTTACCCTTCATAAAATTAAAATGTAAAGAAATGGTGTTGCTAACACATACACTGTACGTGAACTGTCGCACCATTCGGAAATTGTGCGAGCGAGAAAGAAAGTGTTTTTACATTTCTGAGAACCCTGGCATATGATTGGAAGACTGCTTAGAAAAATAGTTGAAAATTATTTCATTTTAAGCATTTTTCACTGCTTAAAAAGCAACAAAATCAAAGAAACAAACCACAAAAATAAATGCAACATGAGTTGTGCGGCTAAGAATGGTAAAAGTTCCCGAAAACTTAAAAACAATGCGCTTTCGCTCCGCAGGTAAATATGTCCATACGGTTTGAATTCTTTTGACAAAAGTGCTTTATTTAGTTTCTAACGATATTTTTTTTAACTTATTTGTATTAGAAATGTATATATTTCTAATTAAAAATGGTTTAAAAATGCAAATTAGACCCCGTTGATTTTGCGCCAGTTTGATCAAACCACATCTGTCAAAACATAAACACTGCTTCAGAGGCGCAGTCATTTTTCACAGTTGAATACATATTTGGGGCGCTCTTGTTTTCAGCATAGTGAATCAGATTTAGTACTTGTTTGTTAAATTTTTCTGATTTTTACACAACAACTAGGCAGAAACACTCAAAAAATAAGTATTTTTAAAAATTAACCTAATTTAATTTGTAATGAAAGTTCAAGTTTAGAATTTATAGGCCTTCAAATTTAGAAGAATTACCTAAAAATCTTGCTGTTTTTCTAGTTTTTCAACAAAACTAAGCTTTATGGGTATTAAAACAAAGGTAATGCGCGTATCTGTTCAACGAGGTGTCAAATATAAAATTCTATGCATAACTTTTCAAGATATATTTTTTTTTATATTTAGAATTTGTATGAAAAACGAGTGGTTTCCCTTTTACGAAAGCAATTCATTAAAAAGAGAATTATTAAAAAGATAACTACATCCAGAATAACTGTAGACAGAGAAGCCTGTGTTGTACTTACTGAGGTTTGTAAACCCTAAGCAGCGGCCAAAGGCTTCCTATTAGTACATTTAGTTCTTTTTATTAAATTTGGAAAAACCTCTTGATTTTAAGTAAAAAAAGGGTTGTATCTTAAATGCAAGTATTTTTATGTTTGATATCTTGTTGAATAGATACTTGAATTATCTCTCTTTTGATACCCATAAAATTTAGTTTTGTTGGAAAACTTAAAAAATTAGCTAGATTTTTAGTCCACTTTTTCCAACGTTGGATGCCTATAACTTCTAAGCCAATTGCGAGCGATCTGAAATTTTTTAAATAATTACAGTTGTTGCTATTCTTGAAATGTTCCTAAAATTTTAATGCGATAAGAACAAACTTTAACAGTTTGGGCCTTCTTTTACGATACAACCGAATACGGCCCTTTGTGATTGTTTCTGTATTTGTGTGAACCAACACCAATAAAGAAAATACCACACTTTTCTGCTATTACAGCACTTCCTTATATTTTACTTCTTTGAAATCACCGCTCAAAGAAGAAACTAAAACACAGCAACCATGCAAAAACAACAACAACACTGCATTAACTAAATAGTTAAAGTTAAAATGCAAGAATTAAACTTGCACAACTTAAATGCACAGTTATTATATAATGGAAACAGTTGTATAGTAATGTTATTAGTATAGTACAATATGATATTTAAGTAATTACGATATTGAACTATTCTAATATACTCACGAATATAACAAACAAAGGTTTTTACATAACACGATAAAACACAACCGACACCAACTAATAGAAAATATCAACTGAAACGTCGTCCCAACTAGTTGTGCTCCCTGAATTCGGTGGTTAGCGCTCGATATTTTCTAATCAAGAACTAAAATTGCATAACTTTGTTTTTTTTTATTTTATTTATATACGGATGTACAAATTTTTGTTTATTTGTTAACAATTATTTTATCATTTGCTTCTGAACTGCCCAACAAAACCGGTACAAAATTAATCAAAAAAGTCGACTTTTGCTGGCAGTTGCACATCCCTACCTCAAACCGATTTGTTTATTCTGCTTATCATTTCTATAATTTACCGTTTTCCGAAATTGAGAAATTTCGATAAGAAATACTAGAGAGAAGATTTATCGCGATTCGCGAGTCCTACTGTTTTCATTGTTGCTATGTTCTTTTTGTTTTTTATTTGTTTACGAGCCCAATGCAGATGATTTAATAAATATTCTGCAAGTCTGTTATTAACGACAGACGCGTCAAAGAATATTCTTAAAGTATAGTCTATGCAAGAATTTTCTTACAGAAATCACCAAAGTTGAATTCTTCGATGATGCCCGTGACTGCTGGGGGGTTGAGGAAAGATACAAAACTCTTAACTGAAGCGCCACCTGGACGTTATTGTTTAACATTTTCTTGCGTAAATTAATTTCCCAGAAAAAACCCTGCAAAAACTTCATGCTGGCAGTGCCACTCTACTGTCATTGTTCTTTTCCTACACGCTTCGTTTTCGCGATTGTCACGTCAACTTTTCGAGCAACGAAAAGTCTAAATTTTATATTAATAAATTAATAAAAATAATCATAAAATAAAAACCTTAGCTCAGTACAGATGAGTGAAACTATTAACACTTCGCAGCCGCACTTTGAGAAGCCGATAGTGCAATATAATGAAATCGGCTGGGGACCATGCGAGCTCCCGGACACTTTCAAAGATATGCCATATCAGCCGTTCAGCAAGAGTGACCGTCTGGGCAAGATTTGTGACTGGACGAGTTCATCCAACAATGATAAGAAATATCAAAGTAATTAATGTATTCTAGACAAGCAATCAAATAGTAATAACACTTTTGCTTCAAATAGTGAGGTTATGTTTTGGGGGGTGCGCGATTCGTCGTATGAAAAAAGTGTCGTGGCAGCCATTTTTAAACTTCTGCCAAAAACAGTCAATGCAAAAAGTGGGATATTTAACATGACAGCAACTGATTGTTATGAATGAGCGTGTGCAGGCAGAATGGTAAAGTAAAATTGCACTGATGGATGTAAACAAAAAATAGCAGGTTAAACAATGGCCGCATTCAGCGCCGACAACAGTTGGCAACTGTTGTGTAAAAATTTGCTGAATGGTAAAATTTTGGTAGCGCTCTCTAAAACTGATCAGGTAGCATACGCCGTTTGATCGAGCGAAAAAATCTATGCTACTTAAACACAACTGTTGTATTAACTGTCAGATGCTGCTTCTGACGCTGTTAAAGTAAAAAAATCTAAAAAGAGGGAAGCAAATTTAAGTGAGAAATCTTTGCGATTGAATTAAATTTACTTAAAAATTGCACAACATTGCATTCAGCTGAAAGAACTGTTCCGCAACTTTCGGGCTGAATGGTATGCGTTCACAGAACATGTTCCTTGAGCTGTCACAATTTATATAGCGAAAATGGAATAAGTGAAGTTTACGGCCCACGCGAAAATAAATTTTTTCTTGTTTTTCTTGAAAACTTGAAAAATTGCAATTTCTAGCTCAAAGGGTCAAATAATTTTATCTGTTAAATTCCAAATTTAATGAAAAAACTAACTATGCAGTTTTTTCTTTTTAATAGGCGGCCTTTGGCCGCTTCTTAGGGATTACAACCCTTAGTAAGTCCAACACCGGCTTCGCTGTCTACAGTATTTATATAATAAGATTTCATATAATTTTAATTTTGGGCTATATTTAATTTTTTATTTTGGGCTTTGTTCCACACACTTCATAATTTGCACTGAATTTTTAAACTTTCGCGAATTTTATCTCCTAAGCCATTCGGGACCGACCATTTTTGCACATTTGGACTAAGAAGACTAAAATACGTTTAATATAAACAAGAAAAAAAATTATTTACGCTTGGGCTGTAAACTGCACTTATGCCGAAACGACAATTCCCAAATAATTTCGTTAAATATGTATGTTGGGCTTAACGCTTTGTGAGGCATTCCAGAAGGTACCCATAGCGGGCATCTTCTACTTTTAATTTTCATTAATGATTTACCAAAACACATACAATTTTCTAGATGTGGAAACTCCCCATTAAAAAGTTGATCATCCTATGAGCGATCTCTTGAAGAGCAGTGGGTTTCTCCTTATTGATCCAAGCTAGGTGTATTTTGTGTTGTCTTTTAACATTGCATGTCGTAGAAGGGTAGCGTTCCCTATAACATAGCAAAGCAGCTGAAAAGGAGCGATCTATGAATGATCCAAAAGGATTAGCAAAGAAACATTTAAAATAATTTTTTTTACAGTAAATAGTTATGGAGTTCCCTAAAAAGGACATTAATTGCTCGCCTATTCATCTTATAAAAGGTAAGAGAGAGCACAAGGGCACGAGTGCTCACTTTTTGATTCCATAAAACAGCAAAAGATCGAACCCTTGTTGTTCCTCATGGGACCGATCGCATATTTTTTGCTGGGTCTTTTATAGAATCCTAAATACATTTGACTATCAGTTTTCAACTATATAAACAGCCGTATTCTGAGAAAGTGACAATTGTTACCTAGTATTTTTAAAATTTCTATGTGTTTGTTTTGAACAAAATTTGAAGCTCAAAAATAATAAATTTTGCTACTTAAAATTGTGTATCCAGACATCTACAAACCATTAATGAACTCTACCAAGACTAGGGTATTCGGATTAACGCTTCCAAATCCGAAGATATTTGTATTAGAAATGCGTCCGGCAAATGCGGTAGAAATGTAACGCCTGAAAGTAAAAATCTTAAGCTGTTCTTGAATGGGTCTGAGATTACATTCAAAAGAAATATTTAATATCTTGGTATAAATTTCGACAAGCTGCTTAAGTTTAGCAAACACGCTATGCAAAATATCAAAAAAGGGCATAAATTCACAGGCATGTTCTCTTACTGCTTAACAATAAATTCCTGAGTCAAAAAACGAAGCTCTTAATCTACAAAGTCAGCATCCGTACAGTTTTGTTGTACGCATTTCCGATCTGGTTCTCATTTTCTCCAACAGTGGTCAAGGAATTGGAAGTTTAAGAACGAGATGTGCTACGATGCTGAGTCAATAAGGATTTCGAATCATCAGCTAAACGTTTCTCAAATAAAGTCATCTATAGAAGTGCCGTCATAAATCCGATTTGCCGCTACGTCTTATTATTACAAAATAAAATTATAAACAATCTTGAATATCATGACAATGACCTGTTAAAGGAAATCTTTACGATCCATAAACAATACAACCGGTCTTCAGTTACATATTTTTCCCCAGTTGGTATTTTAAACGAAAACATCGAAACCGACCTTGATTTTATCAATCAATGATTTTATCAATCCTTATCTTTCAACTTCGTAATGTTTAATTTAGCCCTAAGTTTAGTTTAAGTATTCTCTTTAGTTTTTACGCCACAAGTAATGTCGGTAGCAAACATTATTTTTCCACTTTATACCAGGGTTCGCAAAAACTCTCAATTGAAGAGAAAAATTGCACTCCTTCTCATCAATATTATTCAATTGATGAACGATTCACTTTGTTTTCCTTATTCGTGAAGAAAAAGAACTTGAGCGCTCTTATGTTGAATATTCAGAGTGATCAAAACATATTCGCTCGTATATTACGCTCCTCAAAAAACTGAGTTGAACAACTCCTTCTCTTTGTTATTCATTTATTGTTTCTCGCTCGCGAGTTTTTGCAAAGATAAACTCATTTCATTGGAATTTTTGCGATCGCTCATTTATTTCGAGTGATCTTGTTAATTAAAAATAAATACGTGTTTTATGATGAACTATATTTTTTGCATTTTTTAATGAAATATTAAAGTACTTAATGAATTTTTAAAATGTTCCTTTTTGTTTATTCATCTTAGTTTCGTATAATTTCATACAATATAATGATTTTTGAAGTTTTTGTAATGAAATATATTATAAAGAAAACACTTAATATTATTGATCTAAATCCCTTTCAATTTATTATGTGCGAAGTGCTTAACTAAAGTTTCGCATCAAATGAAAGCGAGCGATTCAATGAGTTTATAATTTAAAAATGCACGAGCGATGAAAACTCAACATCTCTCACCAACACGACGACGGTCTTTTAAAATTTCTCAGCATATAAAGTCACGAGCGAGGAAAGCAGCTGAGGAGTTATAAGAAGAGTGAATATTTTATCCGCATACGCTCTGAAAATTATAAAATTATAAACTCATGGCAAAGATAACTCAGAAGAGCGAGAGCGTATTTTGATTGCTTTACACACAACATTACAATCATATGTATTCCCATTCCTTGGTCACTGCAGCTGGTTGCTTTCACTCTCTCTAATACTTTAGAATAACACTTAGTAGAATTAGAGAAGTGCCGGAACTGTCAAAACGAAGTTGACAGCTCATACAAAATCTGAAAACGATGAGAATGCGATAAGAAAGCAAAAATAGGCAAGAATAGCAAAATCCTTGAGTTTAACAATTCTGGCTATGAGAAAAAGAGAGCAGTCTGAAATGCATATACCTTCACTAGTTCTATCATGGAATAACACAACTAACATAGTTTCATGGTTGAAGAATACAGGTAGATGCACCAGATGATAGCATACTGCCGGAAATGTCAAAACGAAGCAAACATTTTTATTTATTTTCTTTTGTTTCCATTCGCCACACAGCTAAATTTGACAGACATGGCAGTATGGAAAGATAGCACAGTCAGCGCTGCAGCTACCTCTATCCTTATACCATGTCTAAGTTTTCCTGTCAAAGTATCTATTAAGAATTGTCTTTTTGTAAAAGGTCAGAAAGAAAAGTCTCAATAAAAATTTAAAAAAAAAATTGATAAAAATTGTCACGTGTTTTTCAGATAGTGACAATTTCGTTAAAAAATTTTGTTTTTTGAGCTTCATATTTTGTTTTGAAATCAAAAAATTACAACAAACACATATAAATTTTAAAAATACTGGGTAACAATTGTCACTTTGCCAGAATAAGGCGGTAAATGTGTAAAAAGTATTTTTTTTTTCAATTATACAATAAGTAGTTTTGATTTAAATCTTAAAAGCGATATTAAAGTTTTGGCTATTATTTTTGGCACTCAATTAAACTTAAATAGCAATTATGATTATATTATTTCGCGATCATATTTCATGCTGGTTTTTAATTTAAATGTCGCTGGAAAAACAACCAATTTTCTCGAGTAAAAAGAAATTGCTTATTTTCGAGACTAGCTCACGGCTTGCACTTAGATCTCTGTGTTTGCGAGAGATACAAGAAAGAAAACTATTTTTAAAGAAATAGACATGGGTCATTTATTTTTAAGACTTTTACATGAGGTTTTAATTATTTTCGCCAGAATCGTATCGTTATAAAAAAGATCAAGGATCATTTTTAATCGGTGACAAAGCCCAATTTTTTATGAATTTATATGAATTTGTACTATGTATATACGTAAATATCGCCGCTTTGAAAGTATAAAAACACAACTCCCATTTGTGAGAAGTTACTTTTAACGTTCCAAAACAGCTATATATTTATATGTATTTCTTGAACCGACTTATTGGTACTCGATTTAATCACTTATCTCTTTTTTTAGACAAGTATGCCTCTACCTTTGGCACTGGCAATCAATATGCCTACTACCATGAGGAGGATGAAACTACCTTCCATCTAGTTGATACAGCGCGCGTACAGAAGCCGCCACACCAACGTGGACGTTTCCGTGGCAACATGCGCAACAGCAGGTTAGTTACAATAGTTCCATACAAAATTCTTTCCTCGCCTTCCTTCCTTCCTTCCTTCCTTCATGCCAAACCCACTCGTTCTCATTTACACATGCATACTAATCGGATTGAACACGCTTGCTTTTGTGGCTTGCTTTTTTCCACACTAACTGATTCTCTGGCAGGGGCGGACGTGGACGCAATATTCGCGGTGGTCTCTCTTCGGGCATGACCACGCTCGGCGGTAAAAATGTCAAGGCACGTGACAATAGACGTGGTATGGGCAAAAAGTTTGGCAATCGTGGTGCTCCACCCAAAATACGTGAATCATCTGTTGCCGTGCGCGCCGACTGGGCTTCCATTGAGGAGATGGATTTTCCACGATTGGTTAAATTGTCGTTGCCTAACATCAAGGATGGTGAAGACATCATTACTTGCGGCACTTTGGAATACTATGATAAAATCTACGACCGCATCAATGTCAAGAATGAGAAACCGCTGCAGAAAATCGATCGTATTGTGCACACTGTGACAACAACTGATGATCCGGTGATACGGCGTCTATCCAAGACAGTCGGCAATGTATTTGCCACTGATGCAATTTTGGCCACTATCATGTGCTCCACACGTTCGAACTACTCGTGGGACATTGTTATTGAGAAATTTGGTAGGTTTTTTGTCTTTAGAATTAGTGTGTTCTATGTGTTTGAAGTTAGTTTAGTCATTGTGCCACAGCAGTATAAAGTTTTAGTGAACTTTTAAAATTTGGGTGCATTTGAAAAAATTTTATATTTTTTAAGAAAAATTATCAAAAAGTTTTCAATTTTGCACTTAATTCATTTATTTTAGTATAAGAAACGTGTGTGAAACAAATACTTTCGTTTGTATATTTTGTACACATAAAATTTTTAATATTTGAAAATACACTGAAGTACTTTTTTCGAGTTTTGGTATACATATTTTGTTCTTGAGGTTTGAGAATGATTTAAGAATGATTTGGTATTTGTCAAATGTCAAACGTTTGATATCGATTTGAGATTGATTTGAAAATGATAGCATTATCAACAAAAAGGGGACTTTATTCTCAAATTAAAAAATAGGTTTATACTCAAATTGATACAAAACGTTGTTCTCAAACCTCATAGCAGAATTACTCAGGTAGTGTTGACAGTTTTTATGGAAAACAGAAGCTGTTAAAAATTTACTCAAAAAGAGAGTGCTTTCAATCGGCCATTGTCAATAAGTGAAAACAAAGTCAATAGCCGCAGGTATCACTCCATCTCTGGCGACCAGCTTCCTTTTGAGGCACTGAATAGAATTTAACATCACGAACTGAAAAGCTTTTCGCACAAATCACACGATTTTTTACAACTTTCGTGATTTAAAATTTTTATTTGTTTATTTAAACGCACAAAAATTCTTATTTGATTTTTATGATTTTAGTTTCCGACGCTTGCTTTCTTTTTCGCTTTCTTTCATTAACAGTTGTTTTTGACATGCTATATTTTCCTTTTGAAGAGAAAATAAGCAGTTGTCAATACTACCTAGATAATTCTGCCATGCTCAAACCTGTTTCAAATGTGATTTTCAAACTGCAATTATGAACTATGAATGTCAAAATGTAATTTAAAAATATTTTAATTATTTACATTTTTAAAAATGCTAACTAAAATACACTTCACGTTCTATATAAGAAAAGATCACCAAATTATTTAATTAGCGAATCAAAAATAAAATATTATAAATTACATTAACATGTGGCGACCGTAGCCTAGTGGGTTGAGTGCGTGACCCCTAAGCTAAAGAAACGCGGTAGCCCGGGTTCAATTCCAGCTCAGACAGAAAAGTTTTTCAATTGAATTAATTTTTCTGCTCGGTCGTCACCTCTCTGCAGACAATGGCAAACCTCAGAGAGTAAAAATTGTCATGTAAAGCTTCTTGAGAACATAAGCCGTTCGGAGTCGGCATAAAACACGTAGGTCCAGTTCTCGATCATTTGTGATCAAACATTTAATAACACGCACAACGCAATTGATCAATAGAAGGTAGGTCAAAGTCCTGTCAAGGGCTGAAATGGCCAGTTTATTTATTTATTTATATTTAGTTGTCGAGTTGGTTGATGCAAAATCAAAAGATTTTTTTCAATGTTTCCTGACAAGTTTTTCAACTCGATTGTGCTTTGTATGGCCAAATCCTTTGATTAGCTGTCAACATACATATTTTTAGCTGTCGTGTTTCAAGAAAATTTTAAAATTGTCTTTAATTTCATTTGATTATAATAGTTAATTAAAACAAATAATAAAATTACATTAATTCTAAACTAATAATATATATTTGACAGTTGAAAGAAAATCTGTCAATTATGTTTATAAAGTGTGTGGCTGAGAATCAATTCAATTGAAAGACTCAATTGACAATTGGATTGTAATGAGTATGGCTCACATAACTCTACCGCTACGCTGCTACTTGGTCTAATGGATACTGTTTGAAAAAATATAAAATCAAATAGAACAAGCGTGCTTGTCTCATTGTAGAATTTAACTTTTCCCATTCCTCGTGCATGCTTACTAAACTCCTATTTAAGGAGTCGTCAGCAATTTATCTCTTATAATGGATGTGAGTCTAGCTTACTAAATAGTGTTTCCGGTGTTTCACAGGGCTCTGTGCTCGGTCCACTTTTGTTTATGTTATATGTCAATGATTTAAGTGGAGTCCTCGCTGCTGGTACATGTAAACCATTCATCTGCGCTGATGATATTTAACTATTGTTCTCAAATGATGCTCAGTTTCTAGATGTCGTTGAATCCACCGTAAACTATAATCTTTCAGTTGTTTCTTCGTGGATGTCCAAAAACTTCTTAAATATCAATCCCTCAAAAATCGAATTCACCCAGTTCAATCCATCAAGGGCCGTTACAAACGATTTGAACATTACAAATGGTGTGCAAGTTTATTTTGTTGAACAAATGAAATGTCTTGGTGTTATATATGATAGTCAATTAACTTTCAAATCACACATAAATGCACTAAACACTAAAGTCGAGTTTACTTTAAGAAAACTTTATTGCACTAACATGAAGGGCTTATTGCAGAAACATGATAAACCACATAATATCAAAAACTGGTATTTTGTGTTATTTCTAGTACATTGTACCACAGTAACACCTGCTGAAAAGATTAGGGCTTACTTTTAATAAATTGCGAACTTATGTGTATAAGTATTTTTTTGCAATTAAATATTTTATTAAATTTTCTACTCAAAAACTCGATAATTTATTGTTTTTCTCTAAAAAGTCAAATACATCCGATTATGGCGAACCCACATAAGACTATTGAAATTTAAATAAAAACAATTATTGCTACAGGGAAGGTTTGTCCAACTAATGTTAACATTGCGTACCAAGAATTATCAAAACTTGTGTATTCTTAGTTTTATAACGTAAATTTAATATTATTATATTTCTGTTAAAAAACTTTTTATTTTGTTTAAAAACTTTGTTTATTTGTTTGATTTTATTTGTAAATTTTTATTTCCTTAACAGCGTGTTTTAAAATTCCGTTGGTTCAACAAACATCATGCATATAAACATAAAAAAAATAATTCTTACTCACTTTTTACGAACTTTTTATACATATATGCAAGCACCAAAATGAGATAACATTATTAAACGCAGACAGGGTTGCGTAACTAAAATTTTCGTTACCGCTACTTAGAAAATCAAAGGTTCCTTAAGGGGAAATATACACCCAGAAGCCGAAAACAAATGTCATGTTTGTGCATTTTTAAAGGAAACCATTTAGGTTTTTGCACCTAAAAATATAGGGTAAGAGAGGGATGCTTCGCCAGGTTTTTTCAAAAAAATATAAAAAGTTAGTTAAAAGGTATTTTTAAAAATTTTTTGCACCAATACAGTCCTTATTTTATTAACTTTAATATTTTTGTAATAAATCTTTTAGCCCCGCATTTTTTATAAAAGTTATATCCTTACTTCTAAAAAAACCCATTTTGGTGAATGTGCCCCGAACATGGGGTAGATACGCCATAGGTGAGGGATCTTTCGCCATAACTTAATTTTCAAGAAAAAAGTCAATACTTTAATTTTTTTTTCAAAATAAAGTCTTTATTTGATAAATATTTTAGTATGAAGTAGATATTTGTTGAATTCATTTATATTTATATATTTTCTTTTACAATACTAATAAATTTAGTGTTTTTTAATGAGATCAACTATTTTTAAAATCATTGCAGTGAATTAATCACTTTTTACGTTAAACAACATTCGTCTACAAGCCCTTTAGCTGTCATCCACCCGCTCTATTGAGAGAGGCACAAAATGGTCTCGGTAATTATACGCAGGAAGACATAAACCGGTGACAGACTATGACCCGCAGCATTTAAAATTCCAACCATCGTCACAATTGATCCTCTTTTGGCAGAAGCTATCTGCGAAACTGTTAACCAAATGACATTAACCAAATTAAAAAAAAATTGTTTAGAATTTGTATATCAATTCATATATGGCAAATTTAACTTTGGCGTCGAAGCATCGTCGTTATCCAGTTTCATCTAAATTAAACTCATCACATGGGCTAAAATTATATTTATGGAACAAGTTTCCTAAGTTGTCAAAAAACTAAGTGACAGCAGCCTTTGTAAAAGCGGTTGTTCTTGCAAAACTGGTGTTTTCGGGTTAACGCAAACTGAGATTCTTGTTTCGCTTCATGAAACCTTTTGGCCTTGTAGGCAATCAATTCCTGCTATTTCGTTTGTATGCCAGGAATTAGGACACTTTATGTTGTTTAACTTAGCATAGTCAAAAAAAAATTGCGAGCGTTGCTATAAGTAAAGCTATGTTGCAGATTTGAGTACTCCTTGAAATAAGACGCAATTTCTTTTTCCTGCGCAGATGTGAATATTTGCTGTGATGTGTATTCTGAGAGTATTTAAATTCTTCTTCTTCATTACCAGAATCACCGCGATCGCGTAGAGTTTCCCTAGATATATTGTAAAATCTTACAGCTCCACTGATTGTATTTTTATTATTCAAAACTTCTTTTAGCGCTTTTTTCACCGATCGTTCATTAATCTGCGTGCGAAGAGTTTTTGGCGTATAATTACGCGGCATTTTGACCCTCTTAAAATACAAATAAAAATATCTGTGACTATCAACATTAGTAATAAAAACACATGGCTCAACTACTCCATGGGGTAGTTACGCAGGCATAAGTACCCCATGTGCACCCTTTACGAATGTTCCCCACGAGTGGGTGCGAGCAAAAAAACTTATCATTTGTTTTACAGAAACTGATATAAAAAAACTTATAAGCGTTACATGGTCTGATAATGTAGCTACATGTAACTCTATTTAATATTTATATAGCACAAAAAACAAAAAAGGTAAAAGTAAAAAAACTCACCTTCAAAACTTACAAGACACAACAAAAATCACTTTGACACGTCTGCTCGCCACAACAATCACAATGGAACTGTAAATTTTTCTGTGGTAGAGTTAAATAGAAATGTTCATTAAAATAACTTTACCTGGGTTTCATAACATTATAAAGTTGGGAGATATTGAGCGGTTTCGGAGCATCCCCTCTGGCGTATGATCCCCCTCTTACCCTACACATTCAAGAGTATGTTTAATTTTTTTTTTATTAAAAAAATTTAATATTAAGGTAGATACAGCATTTTTTATAGAGCGCTGTGGAAAAAAGGTGAAAAGCGGATTACTCCTCCAAAATTAATCTGAAGCAAAAAACGAAAATGATTAAGGCTTCTCATCTAAGCATGTAACTGACCCGTAAACATTGTAAACCTTGTGAACTTACATGCGCGTAAACTATCTGTCAAAATTTGTATGGGCGTGAGTTTACAGCATTTCCGAGCCTATTTTGTAGTGTAATTTATCATGTAAATCTACGTGTGTGAATGAGAGTTGTCTTTGTAGCTAATCATTACAAATTTAAGTTAGTTGAAGTAAATATAAACACGTTTTATTTATTTTTCTATGTTAATGAAGGTTTTTAAAAGGTTTAAAATTTAAAAAAGTCATAATGTTGTCGCAGCCGCAGCCGCCATTTTGTCGACATTTACGCTATTTACACTTTATGGCTAATCAAAAGTTTAAATGCTATACATGTTTACAAGTTTACATGCTTAGATGAGAACCCTTATTATTAAACTAGATACTTGAAACTAGTACTTGTAGCCGATTTTAAAAATATCGATTTTTTGACAAAATGACGAACTTCCGAACGTAAAGTAACGATTTTATACCAAAAATTCGTTATTATTTGACTATAACTAATGAACTAAGCAACTAATGAACGAAGCAACGAAAAAAATCCTACGACAAGTACTAGATTATTATGTATAGAATAAGCCTGCAAAAAAATCAAAACGATCGGTTTATTGAGTTTCGAGAAATTTCGGTCACCGACATTGAAAACATGATTTCGAGAAAAACGCGTTTGAAAATTTTAAATCTAATAAATCTCTCTCGGAGCTCTCGAAGGAGGTTCACTCCACTAGGCTATATCTTTGTTATTGTTTGAGATATCGACTTGAAATCTAAACCACATATTCTTATGACATGAAGCTTTAAGAAAATATTAGATTAGATTACAAAAATTAGAAAAAAAGCTATGTGTGCATAACCCCCCTTAACTACATCAATGGAATATTCCCCTCTATATTCCTGATATATCCCTCTATATTCCTGGTGTCTAATAATTATGAAACTGAACTTTTTGCTGATTTTTTTGGATCTGTTTTTAATTCTTCGAATTCTCTCAGCGAAGCAGTCTTTCCGAACTACCGCAACACGTGAACATTGGTAGTGTAAAAATACCGGATAAGAAGGTACTTGAGGCTTTACTGAGACTTAGCTACTCTAAAAGTGCTGGCTTCGATTTGCTTCCACCCGTGTTTTTAAAAAATTGTGCGAAAACTTTGTGCATTGTGTTGGATTTGATTTTCAATAAATCATTTTCCGGTAATATTTTCCTAAAAGAGTGAAAAACTGCCTGCGTGAAACCCATATTTAAGTTCGTCCAAAAGTATTTGGTTGAAAATTACAGGCTTATCGTAAAACTTTTAATGATCCCTAACTAAAGTACTTGATAAAATTGTTAACAAGCGTCTTTTTGCTGAAGTGCGTAGCTTTTTTAAAGGTAGGTCCACTACTTCCAACTTAACCATTTTTTCCAATTATGTTATTAACGCTACTGGAAAAGGTTCACAGGTGGATGTATTATACACGGATTTTTCAAAGGCTTTTGATAGCCTTAAACATCCAATTTTGTTAAAAAAAAACTTGAAATCCGGGTATTCACTCACAGTTTCTAAAATGGATTCACTCGTATCTATCTGATAGAACATTAGCTGTCAATATTGGTGAAATTTGTTGTGGGCCCATAAAGATTACATACATCCGGTGTTGCTCAGGGGAGTAACTTGGATCATTTACTTTATAACTTGTTTATTAATGATGTTACTCAGTCTTTTAAATTTAGCAAAACTCTTCTATATGCCGATGATTTGAAGATATTCTTAGAAATTAAAGAGAACTCTTGTGATAGTTTTTCCAGAGTGTGTCAAATTAAAGACCTTGGTGTCATATTTGACTATAAACTTTCTTTTATAACTCACTTGGAATATATTATTGCAAAAGCAAACTCCCAAATTGGGTTTTTGAAAAGAAATTCCAGTGAATTTTTTGACCCTTTAACACCAAAGACTATCTTTTTTAGCCTGGTAATATCTCTCTCGAGTATGCTTCGGTTGTGTGGGACCCCTTTTACGAGGTATCAATTACCCGTATTGCGAATATCCAAAAACGGTTTCCTAGATTCGCGTTGAGAAGACTTTACACTTGTGAAACAATGCCTACTTAATGCCGTCTATTAGGCCTCAGTAGTTTATCTAATAGACGAAACTTTAATAATATTATGTTCATTAAGGATATAAACGATGGTAAAATTGATTCTTTAGAATTGTTAGCTTTAATTCCAGTTAATGTCCCAGCACGTAATTTGAGAGATTTAAATTTATTCTATACTCCTTACCATAGAACTAATTATGGGTCCAATGAACCCCTTTCTCGATGCCTATCGAGTTTCAATAAATTTGCGAATCAATTTGATTTTAGTTTAAATAGAAATATTTTCATTAAATATCTTAAAGAAATTATTATGTGATATTGAACTGTGAATTAAGATACCATATTAACCTAGTTTTTAAGTATTGTTTAAATATTCTGCAAGGGTGTAGCCCAGTAGAGAATTAATAAATAAATAAACTCTTCGAGGTACGGAAAATTTATTATAAAAAATACCATTGAGGTACAAGAAAAAAAAGTCTAAAATATTTTTATTATTATTTAGTTCTATTATGTTCATCACATTTATTTTTATTGTATTTTATCATAAACATCAAATCTAACTGGGTTGAATTTTGTCCCAACATACCACAAAAGTTTATTTTTTAGTGGTTAAAATGTTGCCCCATGTACTTCAAAGAGAGGCCCGGTGGTCTAGAGTTTTTGATTGAAATTGATTTTTTTTTATATTTAAAAAATATAGTCTTTTGAGAATATATACTGACGTTATTTCCGCTTCTACAGCCGTTTGAGTAGGTATCGAGCGACAGTGTATAATCTGCATTCATTTGCTTTATACTCATTTGTCTTAAAACTACTTTTTTCAGCATGGTGTTGTAGAAAAGACAAAAACTATTCAGCCGAATCATCTAAAATTTTAATATGTTATTCACAACATCAGTGGCTATAACTGGAACTAGAATCATATTTTGCTCTTAATGACCGGAAATTCCAAAACCGCATCATTCTGTCAGTTTTCAATATTTTTTTTTTCTTTCTAGTTAATGATATCACTCATAGTGATAAATAATATTCTTGGTTTTTATTTTTCAGATTAATGGAAGAGTCAACATCTGCAACACCGCCCAGACTCTTTTTCTTTGAGAGTATCTCATTGAGCGTCATTTTGATCATGATCAACAATTTTTAAATTAAAAAATTAATTATTTTTATGATGAATGAGTTTTTTACAATATACCTTAAAAGTTTCAATTTCGTTGTTCAATATTTTAACCTTTAAAAAAAATCCTAAAAATATCTTTAATTTTTGAGCGCTAGACCAGCGGCCTGGCCTGCCTTAACGAAAAACATTAGATGACATTTGTTTACCGAATTGCAGAAGTTCGTATGATCCGTGCACTAGGGGGTAAATATTAGGGCTTCCAATTTCGGGATTGATAACTAAGAATTATTTTTATAAAGGACGAGAATATATAACGAGAATATATTTATTATATATATCTATAGTATAGTTCATTAAATTCATATTTTCTGACATAATAATACTAACATAAAAAGGTCACAGAGATCGCTGAAGACTTTAAACGGTTAGTGAGGCTCATTGACTTTGAAAATATGCTCTTAAAAATACTAAGGTGTCATCCCCCAGGCTTGACCGAATTTTGGTCGCAAAATTTCCAGCCGATGAGAAACTTATCTCGGACTCAACCCTAGTTGGCGGAATTGTTATCAAATAATCATATGCTTTTTTAAATATATTTGTATTTCATTTTTCAAACCTTTAAGGTAAATTTAAATTTTTTTTTTTTTAATTTTAACTCGAATATCAAATTTTTGCAATTTGAATACAATCCCGAGATCCCGAAAATCCAGCGACTTTAGGCCTTATAATCCCGGGACTGTCGGGACTCAAAAAAGGCCGATATCCCGGGATTGGGTCCTTGGTAAATATGAAGAAGGGTATTAAGAGGATCAAAAATGTGTAATTTCGAGTATCTTTTATCTCTACTATCCAGTGTTTATCTTACATCTCTTATTCTTCTACTGTTGTATCATGACTCAATTCTGTTAAATTTTGTTATCACTTTTTTTTTCTATAAAATTTGATTAAGCTGATTTTTTTTTTTTTTGTTTAAAATTGCTTCCTTCAATTAAATATAAAACTGCTCATGCTCTATTAATGTCTCATATTGTTTATGGACTGGGGGTATACTCTGGTACTACTGTATCCAATCTTAATAATTTACGTCTTACATTAAATAGAGTCATAAAATACGTCTATAATCTTCACATACGTGACCATGTAACAGAATTTACTGTGAAATTAATTAATCATACTTTATATGATTATATAGAGTTTAGATTAATATCTCTTTTCTACAGAATTATAAAATGTGCTGCTCCTAATAATATTTCTGGATTATTCAATATGTGTAGGTCTCAGAGAAATTCTATGGTTGTTGTACCTAGAATTCATAACTCTACTTTTGAGCGATAATTTGTTATTAAAACTGCGAGGATATGGAATCACCTACCTAATGAACTTAAAGTATTCCGTCACTCTTTAGCTGTTTTTAAAAAGAATTACCTCCATCATATACGTTCTAGTAAAGGATCTAATTAATAATGTTTTCCTTTTTCTTAAGTTGCTGAAATTAGGCCTTAATTTTATTTCCTTTTGTATTTGAAATGGTATTATAATTCAGAAATGTTTTGCAAATTAGGATGGTAGTAAGTTTTAGCTATTTAAAATAAGATTAAATGTGAAATGTTTGAAAATTTAACATAATAATGAATTAGTTTAATGTAAATAACTTATGTAAAATGAAATGTAAAATATTTTTTTACTCGCTGTGAATCTATATAATCAATTTTCCTTAGATTATAAATTGAAGGAAATAAATAAATAAAATTTAAATTGAAATACAAAAAATATCAAAGCACCAAGGCATGCGTCTTATACAGAAAACATTTGGTCTTTGACCTGAAAAGAAAGGGATAGATTATAAGAGGAAAAATTGATTTGAACCGCTATCGATTGGGCGGAACAAACGTGAAAGACAATCTGAATTGCCTATAACCGAGGCTAGTGTTATGCCTTAACCTCGGCAAGCATTTCCAGCTCTCAGTTCTTTCTATTCTTTAATTCCACAATTTATTTGTGGGGTTTTTGTTAAAAAAATTCTTAAATTTAACAAAGAACAAAGAAAGCGAAAAGAACCTTGCCCGAATCCGGATTTGTCTTATAAGTAAGGGTATTATAAGTCTTATAAGTAAGGGTATTATATATTTTATTTTTACTAATGAGTGGTTATGTTTAGTGTTAATGTTTTTGCTGTACTATAAAAGAGCCTAGCTCTTAGTGTACATATTCAACTTAAATGAATAAAATATATTTGAAATGGAATGCAACTGATCTAGTTTTATGTTTAAATAAATGTAAAAATTTTAATATATGAGCAATTTTTTTGCAGGTGACAAGATCTTCATGGATAAGCGTGACAATACGGAATTCGATTTGTTGACCGTTAATGAGACTTCGGTGGAACCTCCAACCGATGACGATAGCTCACCTAATTCGCCACGTAACTTGGCCATTGAAGCTACTTTTATAAATCACAACTTTAGCCAACAGGTGCTTAAAACCGGCGAAAAGGAAGCAAAGTATAAGTTCGAGGAGTCAAACCCTTTCATAACCGAGGATGAGGAAGTCGAAGTGGCTAGCGTTGGTTATCGTTATAAAAAGTGGGATTTGGGCAGTGATATTGTAAGCAGTTATTTGTCTTTTTTTCAAAATTAATCAACTCATTTTTTATTTAAAGGTACTCGTTGCACGTTGCGAACACGATGGTGTGTTACAAACGCCTACCGGTGAGCCACAATTTCTCTCCATTAAAGCGCTCAATGAATGGGATTCGAAATTGGCCAACGGCGTTGAATGGCGTCAGAAGCTGGACACACAACGTGGCGCTGTTTTAGCTAATGAGCTGCGTAATAATGCCTGTAAGCTGGCCAAGTGGACTGTGCAGGCTGTGTTGGCAGGCTCTGATCAGTTGAAACTAGGTTATGTTTCACGTATTAATCCGCGCGATCCCTCACGTCATGTCATCTTGGGCACACAACAATTCAAGCCACATGAATTTGCCACCCAAATCAACCTCAGTATGGACAACGCCTGGGGCGTTCTGCGTTGCATCATTGACATTGTAATGAAGCAGAATGATGGTAAATATCTTATCATGAAGGATCCCAACAAGCCGATGATTCGCTTGTACGATATACCCAATAATACATTCGAGAGCGATGGTTCTGATGACGGAGAAGGTGATGATGGTGAAACTTTCCAGCCTGTCTACTCATATGGCAATAACAAGCGGGTCTAAACGAAGTACAGGGTAGCGATTTTTGTTTTCTGTAGCAGTGTTAAATAAGGGTGTAAGTCTTATTTATAGTTCAAAAGAGTAACACTTGAGCATCTATCTTCAGTCTTCAGCGCACGTTAAACAATTAAAAACAAAAATATTCTATGCAGTTCCAACAAATTTATGTTAATCTATAAAATATTTCCCAGCCGTATCCATAAATTGCAATTTAAATGCTATTCATCAAATGTGAAAAACAATTTTGTAATAAATTCAAAAGTGTTGCAAAATAGAACAACAAAAAACACAGCATTTTGCTTTGCTTAATAAGATACATGTTAGGGAAATTATAAATTAAGTCATTATTGAAATTGAAGAAAATACTTATTTTATATCACAGATTGTATATCTATCAAAAACTTTCATTGATGAAATGCTATCTAACATCTTAATGATTGTAAAATATTAGCAGGTGTGTGTGTGTGTGTGTGTGTGTGTGCTTAGAATACGTTTCGAAACTGTCATAAACTTATATAAATAAACCCGTCGTATACAGTCCAGTCTGGCAATCTATCTATTTATGCAATGCAAACGTCTGAGCAGTGCAAATATTTTTTGTATTTTTTTTGTTTAATCGTGTTAATTTCAAAACAAGTTTTATATAGTCCAGTTTATCTTTATCTTAGTTGCGCTCATTAATATGTTGCCTAAAGCAGCTCTTAACATTAAGTTGTTTTATTAATTTTTCTCGCTTCTCTCAATCGTTCAAGCTCTTATGAAGAGTGAAAACTTAATATAAATACTTCCTCCATATGTTATCATCTCTTATACAACAAAAACAAATACTTATTTGATAATATTTCAGTATCATCGTTTTGCCTAGAATTTGTTTAATCTCAGTATAAGCTCATGTCGCAAGCGGTGAACTTCACAACGGCAGCTGCTTACACGCCTAAAAGTTGTCGTCTTTAAGTTATTCCTTCCTTCATTATCGCAATATATTAACATCAACTGTTAACATGTTAAAGCACTGCAAATATTTAAAATTACTTCTGCTTAACCCGATCATCGTTTTATGCTTTATAAGGTCCACTCTCAGCCAGTGTAAGCGGAAGAACTTCAGCTCAAAAGTATACCTAAATACAAATAAAATTATTTTACTGCAGCTAGGGTACAAAATATTAGTTGTACATCGCCGAACAATAAAACCGGTCTCTGTCTGCAGATTACGGATTGTTCATATCTATTTAATATGCTTCAATTAGCAAATCTGAATTCTCAGACCAGAGATTTTCTAGCCAAGAGTCAATGTGGCTATGATAACAGCGAAGTTGTGGAATCGCGGAAAGTCTTGGTAATGCTTTTGTATTTTGTTTCAATACTATCGAACAGTATGTGTGTGTGTGGTTAATCTGATTATTTACTAATTTATACAAACAAGGTATGTTGTCCCAATAATGATATGTCAAAAGTTGTTTCTGGGAATCCATCAACATTTCCTGATAATTCAACAGTTGCTGAAGTGAAAAACAGCACGGGAGTTGCTGCAGTGGCACTAGCTGGAAATATTTTGCCTAAAATCGGTGTTTGCGGCAAAGTTCTGGGTAGCCGTATTTTAGGTGGCCAAGTGACGCGGTTCGATGAGTTTCCTTGGATGGCCTTAATTGAGTACAAGAAACGTAAGTGAATCGCTCACAATTAAATTGCAAATTTGTGGAAAATTAATGTAGATAGTCCTTATGTATGAACGATTTACAAACAATTTGATATTCAGAATTGAATTGTTATGACGACACGCGTACTGCGTAAGGGGTGTATTAACTTGGTCCCTCCGTTTGTAATCCTAATATAGAGGCGTGGCAGGTTTTATATTATGGTGACGTCACTTTGTATGGGAGGTAGGCGGAGTTTTTAGTTTTTTTTTAACAAAATCCAAGCAACGAGTGCATAACTAAGATTAAAACTTATTTGCAAAATTTAAAGCTGTTGTACTAATTTTTATGAAAATTAAGGAGATTTTAGCGTTTTCTTAACGTCACTTTGTAGGTAGGTGTGGTTTTTATTCCATTTTGCAAAATTTTAAGTCATTACATTAGTTTTGTTGGAGTTTAAAGATATTTTACCGTTTTGGTAAAGTCAATTTGTATGGGAGGTAGCCATAGTTTTCATCCCATTTCGCCCTTTTTTAACTCGATCTTTATTTTTGCCTAAATCGAATCGATTTTGCTTTTATAGCACAAGCAAAATGTTTGAAAAAGTAAATTTTGCAGCACTGCAAACGTCAACATTCTAAAATTTAATTTTTCTATCAAGAGTCCCTCATCATTCGCATCAAAAAATTCACGCTGCAATTTCGACGCTTAAAAAATGCCAGTTGTGCGCATACTGCAAATTCTGATGCATTTCCGAACAGACCCATACTCTTTAAAACCTGGCATGCCTCTTTATCGGCGTTACAAATGGAGTGACAAAGTTAATATACCCTTTACGCAGTATGCGTGAGAGTATAATAACACAGGTCAACAAGAGTCAAGAAGCAGACACATTAATATGCACTCCCGAAGAATTTTGGTGCGCTGAATACGAATCTGGCAGCAGAATTAATCTTTCACGTCAGGTTTTTGAGGTATCCTAACCTAAGAGTGAAAAAACACTGGTTTTTGTCATATTTGCGGTTATGTAGTAGGGCTTTTTATCCAGAAGGGTTGTGGTAAATCCTGGAATTTCGGGTTTTGAAATCCATGATCCCGGGATTTTTCGGGATCCCAAAATGCCAACATTTTAAAATAATGGCATTCAGCTGCATTAAAAGCAAGTACCGTTAAGAACTCTTTCTTTTAATTTCTGCGTTTTAGCAAAAACAATTGAATGTTTTAACAAACAATTTTTTTAATAAAAATCCAAACTTAATCCTTATTCATACTTAAAATATTCAAAAACACTTAAAGTTTATAAGACAACACTAAGACGAAATTATAATTACTAATGCAGACAAAAGTTAAAGTTGTAATATACAAAGAAGAATACAAGGAAAAAATTCAACGATAACTGGAAGAAAAAGTAGAATTCTGAAATCCCATTTTGTATTTTTAGAGGAAATACTTGTAAATTCTATGATTGAAAATAAATATCACCAGATTAAATCAGATCGAAAAAAATAAAATTAAAAAAATAACTATTATTATTTATTTTTTTTTTGTTGTTTGTATTATTATTTGTTTTTAATAAAAATCACAACCTTCAAGTTTCTTAATTAAAAATATTTTCTAAATTTTTAAATTATATAATAAGTTTATGTAATACAAAACGTTATGATTTGTTATATTTCAAAAAAGTTAAACATCACTTGCCAATCATCTCCCATAGTGAACGGTCGACTGTGCTTATTTCGGTTATTTGTCAAAGTTGTAATAAGGTATTATTTTCTAAGCTCGAACTTAAAATTCCGTGTGACTTCGGTCAAACTATTTTTTCGGCATGGCTTCCGAGCCAGGTGGAAGCAATAACCCATTTGCGTTACTAAGTAGTGACTTCTTAATTAAAAAAAGAAAAAGAATAAATCTAGACAACAAGAACGACTTTCCAAAATTAAATTCTCATTCAACAACAACCAGTGTTAACAAAAACAACCAAACGTCAAAATATTCTATTCAAAGTTTCAATGTTTTCACCGTTGCTAAAGCAATCGAGTGCATTTCATCGGAACAAACTCTCTCAACCCAACGAGTATATATTTATAAGAGATTTCACTCGTCGCTCGTTATTTTTTGCTCGCCGATATTAGCCATCCATCGACAGAACAGGGTATTTTGATGGGACATTTATTTTATACCCCTTCAAAAGTGCGAGTTTGTTTACATTTTGTTTTCTATATTTTGATCATTTTGGCTGCGTGCAAAAGGGAGCAAAAAGATCGGTATTTTTGAATGTGCTTGCCTGTTTCTTCTTATTTGAATATCTAACGAAATATTGCAAATTTCATGAATGAAAATAAAATTTTACAGCTTCTTATTTGCATGTGCATGGTTGCCGAGTTTATTTTGTTTCCAGCTGGACATTTTTGTTGCGATTTTGTTGTAGCTATATTTTGGTTGCTGCTGCAGACAAGGATTTTTAGATATTTCATTAGCTGAATAGAAAGACAGAATTCTGATTCGGCTAATGTAATAATTATTGGATAATAAAAAAATGTAGCAATAAATAGAATTGCTCTAGCAGTTAAATTTAAAATAAAACAAAGAAATATTGTAGATTTAATTAATGAGAATAAAAGTTATATTTGATACAAATTTTACAGGTTATTATATATATGTATGTGTGTTTTTTTCTTCCATCTTCTTTAGTTTATTTCTAGCTGGACATTTTCCTTGTAGCAATATTTTGCTTGCTACTTTGGATACTCAACCATAATTTTTAGATACTTCATTAGATCAATAAAAAGATGATTTTCTGATGATTCGGCTAATGAAATAATTATTAGTCAGGACTTGAAAAAATTTTTTAACAAAAATGCTTTTAATAAAAAAAATTTACTTGAATTAACAAAATACAAAATACTTGAATTAACCAAATTTCTTCAAAATCAAAGAAGAATTTATTGTATAAAGATATTCTCCGACAGACGTTGTCCTGCCACCGCCTTACTGCCATACAGGAATTTTCATGCTAATCGGAAAAAAAACATTTTGTTTTCACCATTTTCAGTATAGTTGCCGAACGTATCTATATAAGCTATATTACAAAATTTTAGTCTAATACAACCAAAACCGTCCAAAATATGGCATTTTTGTTGATTTTTAGGCGGTAAAAGAGGGTGTGGCAAAATATTTTTCCCTTAAACCATCTAGAACTCAAAACAAATCGAGTGCCAAAATTTGAGCTTAATTTACTTTATACCAATCGTTTTAATATTTTAACTGTATTAAAATGTAGAACTAATTTTAATAAAAAAATTTACGAATTTCGTAATCAATTTTTACTAACACTTTTTACAAATTTTACAAAATTTAATTCGTTTTAATGCTTGTATTAAAATTTATTCCAAGATTTCTATCCATGAAGGTAGTGTATTATTTTTTAAAATTAAGAAAAATAAAAATAAATAGAATATATATATGTATATTAGACTGTCCCACTTTTTCAACGTTTTTCGAAAAGTCCCCGGGACACGTTGATTTCTGATTCTACATAGTCTGATTCTAAATAGTCGCGCAAAGGCTTTTTGACTAAAAAAATTATATTTTCGAAAAAACAATAAATTTTTTCTTCAGTATTTTTCATATCACAATGAAACTAATGAAACAATTTTTATCAATTTATACTTATTTAAAAGCTATTAAAATTTTCATAAACATGTGGACATTTTTTATTTTGGCCAGCAAAACTGGTCATTGGGCCTATATTTTTGTGCGGTGGCTATTTTTTATTTTTTTTTTTAATTTATTTCAATTGATCATTTCTGTATATAATTTGCTGTCGAAATTTGTAACGGCATGTTTTAGGACATAAAATACTTTTGCGTAACAGGAAAGCCGAGATCGTTACAGCCAACTCGAATCACGCCAATATTTGATTAAAATGTCTGTTTTGAATACATTTTTTACATAATTTTTGTACAAAAGTGCTGTAACTTTTTTGCTTATGGATAGAGATTAACACTTTGAGTGTATGAAATGCATATAGTTTAACACTTTGACATTGAAGACGTGGTCAAAGGTCATTAATGCATATTTTTAAAGTGTTGCACTCATTACCACCTTTAGAATGACATATCATTCTTAAAAATCCAACGTCAAATACCAAAGTTATGCTTTTAAAACGATTTTGGCTGTTTTTAGGGCGTCGCAGGAGCAAAAATTAGTAGTGTCCTGAAATTTTCTCTCGATTAGCTTTCATATGAGGAGTGGACTTTTACAACTACTTTTTTTGCATGGTGGTCGCCCACCCTACTGCATACTCGTTAAGAATTAAACCGTACGGTTCATTTGAAGTAAAAGTTTACGGGAATAAATACCGTATCCCTAGGCACTTGTTATGAACAAAATGTTACCTATTTAAATTGGACCGACGTGAACGAAAATGAACACTAACGTAGCAGTAACTAGAACTTATCATTAACTCTCTATAACTTTATTTATTTATGCTAAATGTGGATGTTTCATATTATCTCATATCCAATAAAAATTAAAAGCTAAATTTTTCCCGGGAGTTTTCAGTTTTAAGACAAAGTTCAAGAACATTTTACAAATTTTCATTGCAAATTTGTTCATCAACCGTCAATATTCATGAGTGTAAAAAAAAAAAATGTGATATCTTTATCTGCTATCTTAAAAATTAAAATGCCCTTTTTTGATTACCAGCGAAAAAATTGTTCAGAATCGGAATGTATATATCGAGCCATATCCACACAAAAAGCTTAAGCGCCATTTAGAAAATTTTACAGAAGAAGGTTTTTTAATTATCTCTGTTGTATTAAATGGTATTTATGTGGAATTCAGTATATAAGCAACTGTTACACACCTTATTTCCACATAAATACCATTTAATACAACAGAGATAATTAAAAACCGTTCTTCTGTAAAATTTTTTAAATGGCGCTTAAGCCTTTTGTGCGGATATGGCTCGATATCTTCAACAGTTATGCATGCAAAACCATCCTTTTATAGTTTATCAGCCCAATTCTGAACGATTTTTCCCGGGTAATTGGAAAAGGGAGTTTTCATTTTTAAGACAGCAGATAAAGATATCACATTTTTTTTGTTTACATTCATGAATATTGAAGCTTTTGAAGATTGAAGAAATTGGCATTAAAAATTTCCAAAATGTTTTTGAACTTTGTCTTAAAAATGAAAACTCCCTTTTACGATTCCTAGGGAAAAATCATTACCTCGGTAAATATATAATCGCATTACCTTTTTGTAATTCCCATAATGCTTGGTTTTTCAGTATGTTTTTCAGGCTATTTTTTCCAACTTTGGACCCCTACAACTTTTAAACCACTAGAGCGGTTTGAAATTTTTTCAAATTTGGATTTAGAAGGTCAAAAATTTATGTAATTCTCAAAATGTATTGTTAAAGTTGTCGCTATTCTTGAAATGTTTCCTTATTTCTATGAATAAAATCTGATATTTTTTATATTCGTCATAGGAAATGGTAAAATAAAGGTTTCAATATCAATGAAATTTTTTTTTCAAAATATTACTTATAATCTTCATCATTCAGAGGATTAGTAAAAAAAATGAAAAGATCACCCGATTCCATAAAATGACGAATATCTCAGAATACTGACCAGGCCCGAAGAAACTTAAAGTAGATCCGTAATCAGCAAGCATAAATTCTGCAGAATAACTAAATGAGAGAGACTAAGCAGTGCAGTATAATTTTTAACTAATTCTTTTTTCGATTCAAGTTACGAATAGTGGTTACACATTTTAAGGGCTTATGCATGAAATATGATTTTATTTTTCTAAAATTGATAAAAAATGAAATGATTTCACTTTCTTGCAGCGCAAAATATTCGAAGCCATCACTGTGGCGGCAGCCTCATTAATTCACTTTACGTGCTAACAGCTGCTCACTGTGTTAACGGCAGTCAAATTCCAACGACTTGGGAGCTATCACGTGTACGCCTAGGCGAATGGGATCTTAACACCGACCCAGATTGTGAGGTTGATCTCCGTGGTAAGCAAGATTGTGCACTGCCTCATTTGGATGTTGACGTTGTGGGGAAAACACCACATCCGAGCTATATACCTGAATCAAGCGATCAGTTGAATGACATCGCATTGCTTCGTTTAGCCGATCAAGTGGTCTATACCGATTTTATTCAGCCCATTTGTCTGCCATTGACATCAGAGTTGCGCAACAAGAACTTTCAGGATTATGCTATGGATGTAGCCGGTTGGGGTCAGACATCACGGTTTTCAACTCGAGGCAGCTCAGTGAAGCTGAAGATTTCCGTCAAAGTGTGGCAGTTGAAAGCGTGTCAGGAAAAGTATAGCACCTTTGAGAATGTGCTGAATGAAATGCAGCTGTGTGCAGGAGGTGTTGAGAATATCGATACATGTCGTGGCGATTCGGGTGGGCCACTCATGGTACAAGACAATATTAGCGGGCATGATATATATTTCATTGCCGGTGTAGTCTCGTACGGACCAACACCATGTGGGCTCTTGGGATGGCCCGGAGTTTACACAAAAGTGGGCTCATACATCGATTGGATTCAAGAAAATTTACAAGCTTAAACAAGAAAGATAATCTCATTAGAACGAATAAAAGCTTTCAAACGATTGAATAAAATATTAAGATTTAATCATAAGCAATGTTCTCAATTACAGTTTTTATATTAGAATAAAACTACTTAAAATGATTATTACTTGCATCTTGATTGCAGATATTAATACCACTGCTGTTTTGAACCTGACAAGTTTTGGTTTCGGCTAGCTGGCTTTAAACTCCATAATAATTTTTTATATTTTGTTTTGTTTTGTTTTATTTTGTTCTTTACTCAAATTTAAAATTAAATGAAATTGCTTATATGTTATTATTGTTACAAAAAGTGTTTAATATTTAAGTTAAAATAATTAAGCACTAAAACAGAAAGAAGAAGAAATGGGCAAAGTGTAGCATAATTTCGTTTTGTAATATTATATAAGTAAATAATTCTCTACAAACTACAGAATGATGCGCAATTTATGAATATTCGAACGATATGTTTATGAAAGGAACATTAAAAATTTATAAAGAATGGCTTTTTTCCCATTATAAATTTAAATAATATGTAATAATAGCATCATTTTAGCAGTTTTAAAACAAGTTACTAAAAACTAATATTTAAATAAGTTGCTAAATAAACTACAGAACAAGAGAAGTACATGAAAATTAATAACAAAATGCACTAAGTTACAAAAGATGTGTTGCGATAAATAAGCAATTAAATATTGGAGATCGAGATAAATAAATGAATAAATATTTATGCATTTAAAACTTATAAAGCCAATATAAATTTAACAGCTAGGCGATATGCCTGTCATACAAGTACAACTTTTTCTAGTATTAACAAATAATTTTATTTTTTTACACATTTTTTGCAAGACGATTCAGCACTTCGCTAAAACATTCATTTTGACACATTAAACTCTATAATTTTATCGCAGCAAGCACAAATAATTTGTAATTATTTTTGTTTTCTTTCGAGGGGGCGGCAGCTCATGTACGTGGGTTTTAATAAATATATAAAAAAATACTAGAGCTTAAAAATAAAATACTCAATAAAAATAATGTCTTTGCCACTTAATGTGAGCAACCGGATTTCAGAAAGGGGGAATGGTAATTGATTTAGGAACACACTTCTTTCTACGCTTCTGTTCAATCGACTTTAATCACATTATCGTTGGTATTGGCAGCACTGACTGAGGTTAACTTGGCTCGAAAAGTGTCCAAAAGACCAGCTAATGTTAGACAAAAACCACGACTGGCAGGCACTAGCGGAAACTCTGGAGGTACATAATCTTGAGCTGCTTCTATTTGAATAACAGTGGAATACAAATAATGCAATGCAACAAATTTATTATTTCGATGACGTACCTTTTTCATCCTGTTTATTTTCCTTTAATTTTGATAATTCAATCCAGCCTTTGATGCGTTCATACATCGACATGCCATTTAGTTTGTAGTGCTCCGTGATTTCCGTGCGAAACATTTCCGGTGGCATTTGTAATAATTTACTTGTTGCTTGCACCATTTTAATAATCACCATTTCGTTGTACATGCGTGAGTTTTCTTTGCCTTGTTGGGTATCTAGAATTATTTTAAATAATAACATAGTTTCAATACATTGCTTCATTTCGAGCCAACTACAATGCACCTTTTTGTTTTTCATAGCCAGCTTCATTGAAATAGGGTTCGGGCACAAGTATCAGACCTTGTATAGAGACAATGACCTGCAACAATGTGCTTTTGGGACCCCATACTTCCGTGTCGCGACCAGTCCAAGTGCCCAATAGTGAGACACACACTTTGCCATCTTCGTATAAATTAGGATTCAAACGATCTGAGCAATAGCTGATGTAATGACAAAGCGGTGGACGTTTGGGATACTCACGACCCAATTGTATGTCGAAGAAGAACATGCCATCTTCGTAGGGCGTCTTTTTGGGGCCTTCAATCATTACACTCACCAAATCCATGCGATCTTCAAACACTCTGAATCAAAAATAACAAAATTTTTTAGCTTATAAAAGGTAAACAATTATATCTTACTTCAACACTTACCTCACCCATACACCCTGTGGCAAAGAAGTTTTTAGCATACTATGTTCACGATGCACAGCTTTGTAGTATTGCTGCGTATTGTTTGGGTGGAAAATAGTCAAATGGAATTTGTGTGTTTTCGGTGCAGTTGGTAAAATTTGAAAACATTCTGAAGGCACATTTGTCACAATTGAGGTCACAGAGGCTTGCCGTGAAGTTTCTGAAGGCGTATTGTCATTGCTCGACAATAGAGCAGTTTCTTTTTCAGCCTCAACAGGTTTTGGTAGCGCCAGCACTTCTTTGACACCGGATGCTGCTACTTTACTATCAGCTTTTTCATTATCTTCAACAGTGGTTGTTGAGGTCAACTCTTCGGCCTCTTCTTCAACAACGTACTCCAAAACTTCACTTAAATGGAGATTATCTTCCTTGTAGTATTTAAGACGTATTTCATTAATGCACTTTACCAGCTGATCTTTTAGCAATGAGCAGAGACGCACACAAACAAATTCAGGCGACGAGTCTTCGATTATCTCAATGCTGCTGCATGATATTGACTTGGGATCATCGTTGGATTTGTACGGTAAGGAACTGTTGGCTTCCACGTTCGTTAGATCTGATGACGAGGTATAGCTAGTCGAGCTACCATCACAGTTTTCGTTACGCGAATAGTTGCCAGAATCGTCCTAAGAAGTAGATAAGAAAATTTTTAAAGCAATGAAAAATTGCATCATAAATACTTTTTTATTCGAAGAATTGAGGTTTTGAATAAAAACAATTTTAATTAACACTAGAAGCACCAACAGCTGTATAATTATTTCTACAGATATTTAATTAAAAGAGATATTTAATAAAAAAAAAGAGTATCTAATTTTTTATCTTTTGTCGAAAACCACGGTGAACTTTATATTTTTTTACCACTGACCAGCACTGTCCTGAGATGTTTTCATAAGATTTTCATATTGAAAATGTTAAATATACATGTCAGCTAAGTATTTAAAAATTGCCAGATATTCTGACTTAGAAAATTAATTTGTTTTGCGGTGGAGGCAATCATGGTCGAAACTTAAAGATTGCTTACGATTATCGTACGACTATTTATCCAACTAGTATAGAATCGGAACGGTGCACAATTTAATTTTGAAGTCTTTTTTAACCTTAATTTGCTTTGAACACGATTAAAGATGAAGACGGTGTGCCAAAAAAAAATGTTTTACATGCTAGCTGAACAGCGAAAATCCGAAAATGCGACATATCACCTTCATCCACCCATGTCTTCAATTGTATCTGAAACCATTTATGCTCACTACCAGAACTCGTTGAATTTAGTTTCTTTTAAATTTTCAGCATAAATTTGTATTAATATTAGACGGGAAAATCCGAAGTTTTAAAAAAAAAATCAAAGGATTTGGGTGTGACTAGGCGTATGACCATAAACGTTTAAGGGGTCTGTAAGTAGAGAAATAAAAAAAGATGAGAAATTCGAAAATTTTCATTTCATAGCGTAGGCTTTCAACGTTAACCTAATGCATTTTTTTAATTATATTTTCTTTTTCCTTGATGTTTACAAAGAAAAATAGCTCACCTGAGTGGCATTTTTCACTTTTTTTTGCAATTCTGAACGAACTGGTGCGAAAAAATAAAAAAAAAGCTTTAAATGTCAATTTTAGAACTTTTTTGGAAAAAGCATACTTTTGGATTTCTCACACTTTTGAAGAAGAGCGGAAAATTTTGAGAGGATGAAAAAGCAGTTTTGCACGATTTTTCCTTAAAAGGGTTTTTATTATTTGACATAGCTGCAAAAAGCGATGTTGCTTTGACGTATAATTACGTCTTACAGCGCCGTTTTTCACAAAATTGTTTGTTTGTTTTTGTTTAAACTTTGGGGTAAACGTACAGCCTTTAATATTCAGCGTTCAATAACGTTCGGACGTCACATTCGAATACATTTTTTATGATTTTCGCAAATTGTATTAACAGTTTGTCAATTAATATGCTGGTTAAATAGCTCTTCATGAGTATAATTTACAAATGGTCGATCACACTTTGGAAGTCTCAATAAAAAAAATTGCAAATTAAATAACTTTAAAAAAAACAAGAATCTCAAATATATTACGTGTCGAACGTCACACATTTTTCCATGGTATTTTAATTGTGTAATTAAGTAATTAGGTAGTTAAATAATTATGAAAATTAGTACTTAAAAAAAATTTAGTATATTTGTCCTTTAAATTGTCTTTTCCTTTCCTCAACCACTTTTTCATTAACTTTAGCCAATGTCTTCTATTTTTACTAAAACAAAAAGTTTATGAAACATTTAGTAAACATTTACGAAAAATAAAAACTACATTTGTGAAACAGTGCAGGCGATTTGATCATCATGGTAAATGAATATATGAATAAATTGCTTAAATTAATACAATTAAAATGTTTCTCTTATTTAATAACATAAAATAATAAGTTTTTAATAAGTTTTACTTTTTGGTCACGGTTGACTTTTCTGCGGATTTTCCCATATGCCAGAATATCAGTTATGTGGCGAATATTGATTAATTGGATAACCGTTTTTCGCATGTACCATTAGAACCTCTCACATTGTAGAATATCAGACAAATTTTGGCTTTTATTTTCGCGTAAAGTAACAAAAAACAAAACAAAAATTTGTTTCCTCAAAATTTTAAAAGTTAGAGTAACTTCGGGTAATGTGATATAGGTATTTTTATTTTTATAATTACTCGTAGTTTTCTCACGTTAGCTTATACCGCATTATACAGGATAGTTTTTTGATGCATTGTGCACTATATTACGACTTCGGAGCTCTATAGCGTTACCCAATTTGGAGATTTTTCAACACAATGGAAAAAAAGCCATTTAGCCCCCCTTAATGAACTTGGCGGATAAAGTGATATACCATGATCGGATAATGTGATATACCATATCACACGGTGAAAAAATATATAAACAAAAGCAACTGAATACGAATACGCAAGTTAAACCTTAACAAAAAAATAGCTTAAATAGCTGATAGGTTTATCACTGCTAGCTGCTCTTTATAGCGTTGCAAATGGAACTCCAAGTGTCTTTGACGCCATCAATAAGACCATTGCTCCTTTTCTGACTGCTAAAATAGCCTTTCTCCTTCCTTCTGGATCCCTCGTACGTATCTGTCCTTTGTTTGGCAATATCTGCAATTTATTATAATAATAATTTATAATTGATTACTCAGAAGGGTATATCACATTACCCAACTTTGACTTTATCACAATAGCCGAATTCGGTTTTCACAACAATCAGGTTATTTTTATGAAAATACACTTCAGAAAATAAAGAACTCAATTCATTTAAGGATAACTGACATCTAATGAGAGCGCGCATAAAACTGCAGCATGTGTCTTTTTCCGTTACCGTTATGTTTACATGCATGTATATTCTGGTTAAAATTTGTGTATTTAACAAAATATGCAGGTATATCACATTACCCGACCATATCAAATAGCAGAAGTTACTCTACTAAAATTTTTTTGTGACAAAATGCATACTCGATACGGTAACTGGATTAATTGCAAAATATTTATGATTGACGTTATAAAACGCTCGGTTTTTTATATCGCTGATTTAAACATTGATTTTGGGCGGCTCTGAGCGCAATAAGTGCAATTATAATTTTCGCAAAGCAGACGCTCATACTAGGGCTACCATGCCACTATTTTTTCTAGAACACAAATGATATATTTTTAATTCAAGATATTAATACTACTTCTATCAAATATAACATTATACTATTATGTATAATATTACGATAGAAAACTTCTTCTTTAAATTTGAACTTAATGTGAAAAAAATGTCATTTATGAAATGAACAATTCAATTAATGTTATAAACACAATTGGGGCTACGGGCGTGCGACGTGTAAGTTCCACTGGCGTGTAGAACTATTGCTGGCGTGTGGAATACAATCTTTGGCTATGTTCAGACGACAATCAAATGATTAAGCTAATCCTTTTTTTTTGTTCTTTTTTACTCTATTTGACTAATTGATTCAGGTCTTGAGCGTCATCAAAATTTTAACTATGTTTGAAGTTAATTTTCGCTCTCGCATAGTTAATTTTATTAGCTGGAAAAACAAACCACAAATTTGGATTAATTCAATCATTTGATTCTCGTTTGAACACAGCCTTTTTTATTTGTTTTTCAATACACGCCTGTCAAATTAGAAAAGAAAAATTTTCCGGCTGCAGCGTGTTTTGTAGCCGCACGACAAGCTCGGCGTGTGATGTGGATTGTGTTTTTAATATAAGAAATACATTGTTCTATATTAACAGGCTACACGCCACCCGCCTGCAGCCCCAATTGTGTTTATAACATAAAGCATTCAGTCAAAACTTAGGAGAATATAATTATAATTTTTTCCTTGCCTCGAAACGCTATCTAAATCACAAGATTTTAACATTTCAAAATATACTGAGGAAGAAACTGCATTGAAAAACCAACTTAAGCTAATGTTACCTGATATGTTAAATTTTTTTTTATAATTTACGCTTATTTCCAGCAGTATTATTGCAATGATTGGAAGCACATTCCCCTGCGAGCAACTATTTTGTATAATGAAAATGCAAAACTCCCGTTTGAGAAGTCAACTTTCTGATATAAACTTGGGACCAATAATGCGCCTTGCCTCCACCCGCGGATATGAACGAAATATTAAAAAGTTGTTACTGACCTTGTAAGCCAAGTTTTGGGTTAGATTTGTAGTAATCTTAAAAGAGCTTCTCAGCGCAATCGTGACTCAAGCCACAAATAAAATATTTTTGTGCTGAAAAGTTTAAGTAAATGTACGAAAAGGATGCGAAATAGTTTTGCATACTTGATATAAATTTTGTGGGTTGGGCACTATTGCACTGCGTATAGCTCATATGCGTATTATTTAAATGTCCATATAAAAAAGCAATACAAATATATTGTTTTAGTTAAATTACAAACAAACAAAATAATTTTAATTTTTCAATCCGAGTTTTCACAGTTGATGACAATATATGTATATATAAGTAGAGTAACTCTACATAGGCCCCAAATAATGGCACTGAGCGAGACCCAGGTGGCCGAGGATGCAGATCCACTGGATTTTCACATAACTAGGTATCGCTTACTGCCATTGTTTTCTTTGCATACTTTTAACAAACTGGACTCTCTCTCTGATTCTATTACGCACATTTTGGGGTTGTTTCAATATGGGTCGGTTAGGCAATATGTTGAGCTATTTGCTGAATTGAACCAATTGATTCGACTAGTGAATGAACCCACTTTTTCCTCAAAGTGATATGCATAGCCATAACATCCTTGACCTTTTTGACTTGCAGTTTTTTCTCAGACTTTTGTCACGTTTTTTTTTTTATATTTTGGCCTATAACAGCCAAACCATTGAGATTTTCGATCCAATACTAAGACAAAAATTTCAAGGGTTTGGCTGTTATAGGCCAAAATATCAAAAAAAAAAAACGTGGCAAAAGTCTGAGAAAAAACTGCAAGTCAAAATCTGGAAGCTCGATTTTCAACGTAGACGTATGGTCTAGTGGACTTTTTTGCTCAGTACAATCCCAAGAATCAGAAACGCGTAGCGCCCATTAAGATGTTCAAATCGCCCCACCTTAATATATATATATATATTATCTAAATATATTATCTATCTACTTTATCTTCTATCTAAATGTGAGCTTCCAACTTTTTTTATGGAGAAAATTTATTGTGAAATAGTGGTTTTAATTGAAGTAAATTAGGAATGTTAAATTAGTAAAAAAGCAATTTTAAAACCACAACATTATTAAACTTAATTTGATTTGGCACACTAACTGTTATAAGATTTTGTATAACTTTTATAAGATATTTAGCTTAAATTCATAAATTATTTAATAATAAAAATGTGGTAACCCTGTATATATTAATTATGAATTTATTTACTTATTTATTTATTTATTTATTTATTTGTTTTATTTATTTGTTTTATTTATTTGTTTTATTAATTTGTTTTATTTATTTGTTTTATTTATTTGTTTTATTTATTTGTTTTATTTATTTGCTTTATTTATTTGTTTTATTTATTTGTTTTATTTATTTGTTTTATTTATTTGTTTTATTTATTTGTTTATTTATTTATTTATTTATTTATTTATTTATTTATTTATTTATTTATTTATTTATTTATTTATTTATTTATTTATTTATTTATTTATTTATTTATTTATTTATTTATTTATTTATTTATTTATTTATTTATTTATTTATTTATTTATTTATTTATTTATTTATTTATTTATTTATTTATTTATTTATTTATTTATTTATTTATTTATTTATTTATTTATTTATTTATTGATTTATTTATTTATTTATTTATTTATTAGCCAAGCCAGGCAACTTACTATTCTAGCAGGTTGTTTTTCTTTTCTTTTTTTTCTTTTCCTCACCCCTTCCTTGTTTTGGTGTTCGAAAGTATGCAATTTGAAATGGGCGTAATCCGCCCACCTGAATGACATGATTTTAAGAACACGTCAAAAAGAAAAGGAGAGAAGAAAAGAAAAAATAAAAGTAAATTACATACTAACATATTTTATGCTAAGCATGGAAGTAGTGCTTAATATTACTCTAGTGTTATCCTATAAATAGGAGGGAATGACTAGAAAGGGATATAAGATGAGTTTTAGGCCTGGGATGTTAATTTATTTAAGAGGAATGCTTAAAGATACTACATTATATTCATACAGAAATATTTTAAGACGGATTCAGAGAGATGTTGCGGAGGATTTTATGATTAGTGAGAGATTTAGAAACAGCTCGTTTAAAAGAGGATTTGTATGTGGAAGGTAAGTAGTAGGCAGAGATATTATTAAATTCTCTACAACAGCGACTGATGTATGTAGTTTAGTGCTGATATTCGGTTAACAGTCTAGTATGTCTAGTGCGTCTTATTAGGTCGTTGAAGGAAATCAAGCTAGTAAGATATTCGCTGTCAATAGCGCCATTAATAACATCGAGTAATAAAGCGCAATACAAGGATTTGGTCACCCAGATATTTTTGAATTCGTTTGCTCTTCGTTTTATATAACCGAGCTGTTTGGTGGCACTTGACAAAACCTTATAGTGAAGATTAAAGCGCATTTTGCAATCCAAAACCACTCCAAGATCCACTATATGATCTACTCTTTTGAGCTCGGTACTATTGAGGTGGTAGGTATGTTTTGTGACATTGTTCTTACGCGAGAAGCTTATAGCATTGCATTTTTTGACATTTAGGTGTAGCTTGTTTTGGTTACACCAATGTTCCAGAGACAACAGTTTTGACTGAAAAATAACATCTTCCTCTGATTTAATTAGAATACATAATCATCTGCATACATAAGATGAGGTATATGATTCAGAAGTTCTGTGAAGTCGGATATGAATATATTGAAAAGAAGAGGACCAACCAAGGTGACTTCAATTTTATTCGATAGAATTCCTTGGAATTTTACATACTGCAATCTGCCGAAAAGATATGATTTTATCCAGCTTAGTATGGACCCCGCAATACTAATTTTTTTTAATTTATGTAATAGAATGTTGTGATCAACTCGGTCGAAGGCTTTACTGAAATCAGTATAAATAGCATCTAGTTGATGCCCTTTTTCCATTTTTACTAAAACGTCCGATACCATGATCATAAGATTAGTGGTGGTAGATCGTCTTTTTCAGAACCCGTGTTGCTGCTAATTTAGATGTGGGTTAATGAGACTTGTAAGCTTAACACTAATAATTTTTTCAAAAAAATTTGGGATAGCTGACAAAATTGCTATGCCTCTTTAGTTTTCATCTGATCTTTTATCACCATTCTTGTAGATTATAGTAATATGGGATAATTTACAATATGAAGGAAATGTCCCACAAAACAGTGATTCATTGAAAATGATGTATAACGGCAAAAGTAGTTGGTCTAAGCACTGAATCAAAAAGTTTGTGGATATTAGGTCAGATCCAGGTAACTTTGAAAAATCAAATTATTTTATTGCATCTAAAATCTCTTCCTGAGTTAAATTTAAACTATCAACCATAATAGTTGAGCAGGGAGAAGAAACTTCAAGATGCGTTGCAGGTTGACATAAAACCTCCTTAAAATGATCAGTATATAAATTGCTGATTATATGAGGATTGGAGGACATTACATTACCTTTAAACATAGAAGATGGATAGCCAAGATTTACGCTTCATGTTAACGAAGCCAAAAAATTTGTTTGGCTCTTGGACAATATTCTCTCCGATAAGGTTAGTATACTGCCTGTACGCTTCTTCTGACTTTATAGCGAACTCTTTGGATAGCTCATTATCGGTGTTTTTAAGAGGTTTGTAAATTTTGTTTCTTTGGCTCCTCAAAAGCCTAAGATTTTTGTCTCTGAAAGCTTATTCTTTTTCTTTATTTTTGGTACATAATTTTCAATAGCAGTAAAAATAAGCTGATAAAACCTTGAAACAGCGCTGTCTAAATCTATGTTGAATAGAACATTATTCAAGTTTATAGTGTTTAGATAACATTTTATATTTTCGTAATGGGCATTCAGGTAATCGAACGCAATGGAGTTATTATAAGCCTGGGTAAAAGTAATGTCATTAGCAGAGAAAATAAACTTTCTGCTTCAATGCATGGACTTACCTTCACTTCCTCGTACGAGTTAGTAAAGATAAGGTCCAATAATCTGCCATTTTGATTTTGTAAAGAAGAAACTTGCTGCAGGTCGCTGCCATAAAAAGTACTAAGTAATGAGAAATCTATGGCATTAGAAAGGTTTACAGAAAGAAGATAGTTATCATTTTCGTCGATGATAAAAGATATATTTGGACGGTTGAAGTCACCAAGAACAACAACCTTATCTTCCTCTTTAAGAGTGGTGGTATAGGAGGACAGTGTTTCACATAACTCGTTGTATGTTGTTTCACTTAAGCCGAGAGGAATGTAAACGACACCTATTTATTTCTTTATATATTTATTTAAGTAATCATAAGTACAATAAATGCATAAATATAATTAATTTACATTTAATTTAATTAAAATTAATATTAATAATTAAATTAAAATGAAAAATTTTAAATTAAAAATTTCAAATTAAAGTTAAAAATTAAAAAGTACGAAAATAACAACTGTTTAAAACAGAATAAAACATAATGACCTTAATTTTTAAACAATATTGGCCTTATCTTTTTTTTTATTTAAAGAATATAAAAAATAAAAATGAAGTAAACATTAGAAAAAGTTTCTGAAACAAAGAATAGATAACATAGAGAAGAAAGGAAGTGACAAGCTATTGAGTAGAGAAAAATGAAAAGGTAGATTGCCTAAAAGGACCTCTCCCAGTGACCTCCCTAAGCCATCATGGCAAAGCATTCCACAACCTAATGGTTAATGAAAAACTGGTGGGAAGAGTTTAATGAGTTGTGCCTCGGAAATATCAGAACATGGCTTCTACTAGACATACAAAACGGAAGTTTTTGATGCAGATAGTAACTAGTTTTCCCATGGATTAGTTTGTGCAGGTAAATACAGTTTCTAGCATTTAGGTAAGCAGTTATGTCCCATCCAAGTATTGCATTTCGGAAACGAGACAAAATCTACATTATCATGAAAAATTAATGATGAAATTTTTTTTAAGAATTGTAAAACAAAAAAGTAATTTAAATGTGCCATCATTAATTTTTCTAAAAAAATAAACAATTACGTAAAGCATAATATAATAAAAAAATATAAAAAAGAAAAAACTAAATAATATTTATAAAAAAAATAAAATCAGTAAAAGTTAAAAAAGTAAAAATATATAAAAATTAAAAAACAACATTCAACATTTTCCCCATTCAAAGTATTAGTAGGTATTTTATCTCTTGTAATTAGTTTTTTTAGAATTTATTTGATCTTAAGGCGTATTCACTGACCAACTTTAGGAAATTTTGCTATTTTTTTTATATGACGTTAAAAGCAATTCAAATTGTCTTTCACGGTTATTTCGCCTAATCAATAATTCACGTATGGTCGGTCCCAATCAATTCCTTTAAATATTCTATCCCTTTCCTTTCAGGTCAAAGGCCAAACCTTTAACAACAAATTAGAGATTCTTGAGTTTATATGCGAATATTTAATTTTTTGAAGCTTCAAAATAAAAAAGCATAGTGTCTGGCAATATTGAATTGTATTGTTGATATGTCTGGCAATAACAAGTTCTTTGTAGAACTTTTTTGTTTTTTATTATTTTAGTTTTTAATTTTGTTTATACTCATAATACTTCGTTCCAAAAGTTTGTACCTTACATGTTTTTTTCTCAACATAAAACTGACTTTGAGGCATAGCAATTTACTTCAAACTAATCGATGTAAAACTACTTAAATCGTTAAGTCATTGCAATTTGCAGTGAAAACAAAATACTACATTTCAAAAATTTGGACCCTAGACAGACAAAAACTATGAAAACAAACATAAAATTACCTTCACATTTTTATAGTATAGCCTTTCGCAAAAATGGTTTTTCGTAGAATTTTTTTTTAAATTTATTTATCTACTAGCAGGCCACAGTTGGTCGCAGCTTCGCCACAGAAGTTTTTTAACAATATCCTGAGACAATACATGTCAAAAGAATAAAATTTTTTTGTTTCTTTTTGGAGCGCAGCACTGCATTTATATGTTTCTTACTTGAACCTTGTTCGACGCTCATCTGTTTTTTGTGCTGCTGGGTTAGCTGAGCACAAAAAGAAAAGAGTACCCAAGTAACATTGTTGGAGCAACTAGGTGCGAGTGAGTCCTAAAAGTGTTCTATAAGTGTATAATATGCGGTTAAAGCTTTACCGCAGCTTTGTTTGCTGCTAGTTGCTTTTAATTTTAAAGAAAATGCTCTAAATATGATTTTTTTACCATTTTGAGCTTTAATACTTTATACAGCTCTGTAAAGGATTTTATCAAATCTGCAAAAGAGCAGAACTCTAAAATTTACTACTTGCTCTGTTAAGGATCTTTTAAAGTAATAAAAATTACTATACAGCAGTTTTAAAACTCGTAGATTGAGTATAATATTTGCTTTAATGTGTATTTTTGTATTGCATTTTTAAAGCGAATAGATATAAAATACTGTAAATTAATGCAATAAATTTTTTGGGAATAACAAGTGACTAAAAAATCTGATAAAGAGCTTCTTTGAAAAAAATGGCGATCTTATAAAAAATAGAAAATCTTCGGAGTTGAAGCAAGCTAAATATTAATGTTTACAATAATATTAAAGTTTTTTCTAAATGACCTCTATATTAATTATGTTGACTTTATATGATTTAAATACAAATTCTAAATGTTTGATAGTTTAAATCATACTTGATTTTAAATACAAATTCTAGTTGTTTGATAGTTTAAAATCGTTTATTGAGCTTAAGGTCAAAGTTAGAACAATTAATTGTTCTAACGAATTTTTCCAAAGAAACAACAACAACAACAAAGTTTTTTTCAATATGAAAAGGAAAAAATCACTAGCTGATCTGATTGCAATTTCTACTCTGCTAAAAGCGTCATCAGAAATCTTTGTGATACCCGTGCAAGCGCGCGCTAACGCACTGCACCATCGGGGCGATGAGATTTGAAGCGTCAATTTCTCAGTTTTTCCTCCATTTCATAATGTCACATTTGTTGTTGTATTTCTGTTTTACTTTAGTTTCTATGCTTATGTTATTATATGTAGTCCAACAGCCTGCTGGAAGTCTGCACTAACAAAGCATGTTTACTGAAGTTGTTTTTAGAATTTTTGCTGATTTTGTTTTCAGCTGTTTCCGTTTGGTCGAGCTCTACCATTTGATTAAAGTTTTTTCTAAATGACCTCTATATTAATTATGTTGACTTTATATGATTTAAATACAAATTCTAAATGTTTGATAGTTTAAATCATACTTGATTTTAAATACAAATTCTAGTTGTTTGATAGTTTAAAATCGTTTATTGAGCTTAAGGTCAAAGTTAGAACAATTAATTGTTCTAACGAATTTTTCCAAAGAAACAACAACAACAACAAAGTTTTTTTCAATATGAAAAGGAAAAAATCACTAGCTGATCTGATTGCAATTTCTACTCTGCTAAAAGCGTCATCAGAAATCTTTGTGATACCCGTGCAAGCGCGCGCTAACGCACTGCACCATCGGGGCGATGAGATTTGAAGCGTCAATTTCTCAGTTTTTCCTCCATTTCATAATGTCACATTTGTTGTTGTATTTCTGTTTTACTTTAGTTTCTATGCTTATGTTATTATATGTAGTCCAACAGCCTGCAGCATATGATTTAAATACAGCCTGCCTGTATTTAAATCATATAAAGTCAACATAATTAATATAGAGGTCATTTAGAAAAAACTTTAATCAAATGGTAGAGCTCGACCAAACGGAAACAGCTGAAAACAAAATCAGCAAAAATTCTAAAAACAACTTCAGTAAACATGCTTTGTTAGTGCAGACTTCCAGCAGGCTGTTGGACTACATATAATAACATAAGCATAGAAACTAAAGTAAAACAGAAATACAACAACAAATGTGACATTATGAAATGGAGGAAAAACTGAGAAATTGACGCTTCAAATCTCATCGCCCCGATGGTGCAGTGCGTTAGCGCGCGCTTGCACGGGTATCACAAAGATTTCTGATGACGCTTTTAGCAGAGTAGAAATTGCAATCAGATCAGCTAGTGATTTTTTCCTTTTCATATTGAAAAAAACTTTGTTGTTGTTGTTGTTTCTTTGGAAAAATTCGTTAGAACAATTAATTGTTCTAACTTTGACCTTAAGCTCAATAAACGATTTTAAACTATCAAACAACTAGAATTTGTATTTAAAATCAAGTATGATTTAAACTATCAAACATTTAGAATTTGTATTTAAATCATATAAAGTCAACATAATTAATATAGAGGTCATTTAGAAAAAACTTTAATCAAATGGTAGAGCTCGACCAAACGGAAACAGCTGAAAACAAAATCAGCAAAAATTCTAAAAACAACTTCAGTAAACATGCTTTGTTAGTGCAGACTTCCAGCAGGCTGTTGGACTACATATAATAACATAAGCATAGAAACTAAAGTAAAACAGAAATACAACAACAAATGTGACATTATGAAATGGAGGAAAAACTGAGAAATTGACGCTTCAAATCTCATCGCCCCGATGGTGCAGTGCGTTAGCGCGCGCTTGCACGGGTATCACAAAGATTTCTGATGACGCTTTTAGCAGAGTAGAAATTGCAATCAGATCAGCTAGTGATTTTTTCCTTTTCATATTGAAAAAAACTTTGTTGTTGTTGTTGTTTCTTTGGAAAAATTCGTTAGAACAATTAATTGTTCTAACTTTGACCTTAAGCTCAATAAACGATTTTAAACTATCAAACAACTAGAATTTGTATTTAAAATCAAGTATGATTTAAACTATCAAACATTTAGAATTTGTATTTAAATCATATAAAGTCAACATAATTAATATAGAGGTCATTTAGAAAAAACTTTAATCAAATGGTAGAGCTCGACCAAACGGAAACAGCTGAAAACAAAATCAGCAAAAATTCTAAAAACAACTTCAGTAAACATGCTTTGTTAGTGCAGACTTCCAGCAGGCTGTTGGACTACATATAATAACATAAGCATAGAAACTAAAGTAAAACAGAAATACAACAACAAATGTGACATTATGAAATGGAGGAAAAACTGAGAAATTGACGCTTCAAATCTCATCGCCCCGATGGTGCAGTGCGTTAGCGCGCGCTTGCACGGGTATCACAAAGATTTCTGATGACGCTTTTAGCAGAGTAGAAATTGCAATCAGATCAGCTAGTGATTTTTTCCTTTTCATATTGAAAAAAACTTTGTTGTTGTTGTTGTTTCTTTGGAAAAATTCGTTAGAACAATTAATTGTTCTAACTTTGACCTTAAGCTCAATAAACGATTTTAAACTATCAAACAACTAGAATTTGTATTTAAAATCAAGTATGATTTAAACTATCAAACATTTAGAATTTGTATTTAAATCATATAAAGTCAACATAATTTACAATAATATTTAAAACGAAATTGATGATTTCTATGATACATATATTTAAGAATAAAGTACTTAAATCATTTTTAGTTGATCTTAAAGAATGTTACAAATTTTCCAACTATTTTTAAATAATTAACACTTCTTAATTTTAATTATTTGTTAAGCCCGTTGTAGTTTTTCGAAGTACTACATTCACGTTTCCGATAAATTCAAAAGCGCACCGAAATTCGCAGCATATAACGAATACACGAACATGAGTCTGATAAAATAATCACTTTATTATTTCTTTAATTTATTTGTCATTCTTATCATCACAAACACTTGTCAAATTTTATATATTTATTGAGTTTATTTTTAACACATACATACTTAAACGAATAATAAAAAAGAGCTTTGCAAGAGCTCTTATTTGGGTTTGACAGGGACTCTTTTAAAAGTTTACAGCTACTTCTACTCCTCATATGAAGTAAAAATAGTGCTTTTAAACTCAAGAAAGTAGCCTTATATATTCTCTGCAAGAGCTTTAGTAGCGCGACTAAAGCTATAGTTGAAGCTTGCTGCTATATAAGATAGCACTATAAGCTCTGCAAGAATGAATATATGGCTAATATTGTTACTTGGGTAGAGAGCAACATGAAGTTTATTGAAACTCGCAACACAAACGCTTGAAAAGAATACGATTATGAACAGTGTAAGCGTCAGAATATTGGACTTTTTTTGTTAGTTTCATAAAAAAAATAAATCGATTTGATGGATTAATATCAAACATATGTGTACCCTAATGTATAACTAATAGCATGTCTACACAGAGAGTTTAGTTTGAGTTTCCAGTACAAAGTTGAGTTTTGCCATTGAACTCAAAATAAACTCTTGAGTTCACAGTACAAATCTGCAGGATGAAACTCAACTAAACTCAATTTGCTCAATTAGCCATTCGGATGTAGCCATTTTTTAATATTTTTTTTTATAAAAAGCAATTTTGTTTAAAAAGTTCACAAAAATTTTGATTTTTTTTCAAAATTTCGCCATTTCTAAAAGATATTTTGAAAATCCCCTACGTCGGGTTATAGCTAATAACATATATTTAAAGAATATTTTTCGTTTTTTGTCCTCAGATAATCCATTTGAATGAATTGCTGTCAACGCTACTGAGGCCAGATTCAAGAGGAGCCATTTTCAAAGGACCATAATATATTACATAATGTCTGTTCGGAAATGCATCACGATTTGCAGTATGCGCACAACTGGCATTTTTAAAGCGTCGAAATTGCAGCGTGAATTTCTTTGATGCGAATGATGAGTGAAAGACACGTGATAGAAAAGTTACATTTTAGAATGTGTGACGTTTGCAGTGCTGCAAAATTGGGCTTTTTCGAACATTCTGCTCTTTCTGCAAAAGCAATTTGCGCATCATGATGCTTTTCGGCGGCATGCAATTAAACCTCAACAAGTAATGGCCCAAAAACAAAAAGAAAAAGGCCCAACAATTTGGGGTGTAATTGATTATGCGTAAAGTATACCCATATCTATATATTAATACTCAAACAACCAAATTGTAGTACCATTTTAACTGTGTTAACATCAACATATTCACATAAATCTTATACCGATAAAAAGGTATTTTTGAGTAGATTTGCATAATATAATTTTTATTCGAATATGTTGCCTTTAAGATAGGTAGAACTAAGCGTATGTAAAAACTTTTTTCCAATGGGAAGACACAGTTGCTGTAGAATACACGAGGACGAACAAGAGTAGTAATGCGAGAGTGACTCGGAAGCTTTAACAGACCAAAGCTCCTGTTGGCCAAAGCTGGCCGCTTCTTGGCGATTACTTCCTTCAGACGGCCCAACTGTGGACAGTACAGGTCCAAATTAAGAGTTTGGCCGTAGGGGAGCAGCTCATTGTAGATGATTCTGTAGCAATCCCACCAAACATACAGCAAAACCTTCCTGACCGTCAATTCCGGCTTGGCCACCGTTTGCGCCAGTTTACCGCGGTTCCGCGCAACTTAACGTTGCCGTAAGTGACCTACTTTTCATCATCAGTCACCATCCGCTTCAAAAATGGGTAGATTTTTTTGCGGATTAGCAGCGATTCGAAGATTGTGCAATATTTAGCTCTTGGGCAATTGAAACAGTGCTTACATAAAGGTTGGATTCGACAGTTTCCATGATTTTTTCGACAATTGACCTTCTAGAGCGTGGTGCATCTTTGACATAAAAATGACCGGAACGGAATCGACGAAACCAAAATTGCAAAAAACTGTAAAATATGGCGGGTTTTCTCTTTGCTCTTGTCCAGCTTTGAGGCGCTCTCAAGCAAGCAATCACAAAACCGTCTAAGAAGTTTTTTAGTACGAAATCTCATCTATTTAACGTAATCTAGATAACTTAAAGAACGGAAGATACAGATTACTTAAGCCAACTATTGGAGAAATAAAGCATTTCTGTTTACTACACCTGGTACTTGTTAGGGTACAAACTTTTGGAATGTTTAATGTTTTCTCTCCTGAATACTTAAGTACATAGACTTAGTAAGTAAGTTATATTTAAAGACATGAACAAAGTTCGTTTATAAAGCGTAAACATTTTCATAAGTATTTTAAAAGTTTTTACCCATTTAAAAAAAGAAATCAAATTCAAACTTTAGGAACAAGGTATTATTTTTAGTTTATTTTTTTTTTTTTTACTTTTTACTTTGTTTAATTTTTAGTTTATATTCTGTTTGTTTTAAGTTTTTATTTATTTTATTGCTACTTTATTATTTATGTTTGTTTAATATTAATTTATTTTATTTTGGAAGCATTCCAAAATTGCATTTGAACTACGTTCTTTTGCAGTATCTATGTTTTTTGTACTTAGTTCCTTTTATATTGTGTTTTAAACAGTTTTTAATTGGTTTTTCTTAAATTCTTTAAATTGTTTGTTTTAAAAAATTGGAACATTTCAAGAATAGCAACTCTAATTTTTGTTTTTTTTTTCAGATTATATGGATTTTGGCTTTCTAACTCCAAATATGAAAAATGTAGGCCGCTCGAAATTAGTTTAGAAGTTATAGGCCGCCAAAGTTGGAAAAAATGGCCTATCCTTAAAATGGATTTCATGGGTATCATAAGAAAGGTAATGAAAGTACCTATTCAAAAAGGTATCAAACATGAAAATCCATGTATAACTTTTACAGATATAAACACTTTTAGTGTAGTGCTTTCGTAAAAGGGAAATCACTAGTTTTTCAGACAAATTGTAAATATAAGAATAGGTATATCTTAAAAAGTTATGAATGGATTTTCATGTTTGATACCTCGTTGAATAGGTACTCGCATAACCTTTCTTTTGATAAACAGCAAGATTTGCAGGCCATTTTTGCAACTTTGGAAGCCTATAACTTCTAAACCAATTGCGAACGGCCTGAAATTTTTTCAGATTTGGATTTAGGAGGTAAAAATCCGTATAATCCAACAAAAAATATAAAAAAGAGAGTTGTCGCTATTCTTGAATTTTACCAAAAAATTTATTTTATTTAAAAAATATTTTTTAATTAAAAATATTTAAAATATTTTAAAAATGTTGAAACGGTTTTTTTTTTTTTGCAATTGAAATTTATTTTTATATTTTAGTTGAACTATTTTGACTAAAGTTCCGAAAAATAAACTGCAACTAACTTCTTCTACCTTAGGGCGTTCTTAGAAAATCTTGATTCCGACTTACCTGCGATGAGAGGGCACGTGCAATTGTTGGGTTAATGCGATAGGTTTTCTCGAACGCCTTTTCTATGTTAAGCATTGCGGATGTGAGTAACTGATTCTTTTCGAAATTGTATGGATTACTTTTATTCGGTGACGAAGTTTCTTGAATTGATGAGGGTGAAGTGCTCGGCGTTAGAGAAGTGTCCACGTTAGTAGAATTGTTTGTTGTTAGTAAAGTTTTTAGTTCTGATCCTTTCCGATTCTCGTCTTCTCGTATTTCTTCGCTTATAGCAGAAGAAGCAAGAGCTGGTGAGGATTTTCGTTTATGTGCAGCTATTGCTGCTGCTGTCGCTGTAACTGCGGGAACTATAACATTACCATCTATTGAGGTTGAACTGGGGGAATGCTTATGTTTTAAAGGTGTTGAAGACAAGTTAAACAACACTTTAGGACCAGTGCAATCTTTGGACGAATTATGTGGGCTATTTTTCTTGTAAACATTTACTGTCATAATGGCTTGGCATACGCAATTGTGTTGTTGTGGCTGCGATTGTTGCTGTTGCTGTTGTTGCAATTGATGTTTTGAATTAGGTGAACTAGGCAATGTTTGTGTATCGTTAAAAAGTCGATTCTTTCGATCCTGTGCGCGTTCAGAAATTGTTTGAGTTCCACCTTTGCGCACGCGTTCAATAAGACCCTTTAATAAAAAGCACTTATTTTTATAACATCTCTTAATATTTAGGTGATAAATTACCATAAATTGATCTTCATGAAAGAAGTTCGTATTAAGTAGACGATCCAAGTAACGACAGCCTTTATAGACAACCAAAAGTTTACGCATGACCTGAAATTCGGAGTGTGTCAATGATTCAGTAATAACGTAGAAATCTTAAGCTTACTTCTGGGTTCTGCAAATTTGGACTTATATGAAAAATTTCCTCCAATCGTGCAATTGCCACACGTGCACGTTCAATGTTAGACAATATATGAGATTCGGCTATTGTTAATTTTGGACTGCTACAACCGAATTCCGAATTTTCCGATTCGGTCTCCCACGAATCATCCGATTCATTGCCACCGAAATCAGTCTGATCGTATTGACCTACCTCGAACAGATCTTGTGGCCAGCACATGCTAATATGTCCATCCACCCACCAGACCTTTACACGACCATCAATGTAATTATCGATTATTTGACCAGCAGTACACGTAGCATCTTCGCCTACAAAATTCGCTACACGTATGACCATAATACCTGGGCGATATTGAAAATCGGGATGATCTTTAAGATCGTAGACGCTCATTTCAGTCTCTCCTTTATAGGCTGGTCTATTTAAATGCAGAGAAATAGACATGAAGAGATATTAAAAGCAAATAGGTGTAAATAAGCTTAAGAGTTTTGCTAGTTATTTACAAGAGTGCTACAAAATTGTTTTAATCGATAATTACCAACAATTTAGATGATAGGTTCTATACTATCTTAGTGGTAGCGTGCTTGACTCTCGCTCAGGGGTCCCGGGTTCGAATCCCCTGGCCGGGCCATGCATTGTCCTACGCTATAACCTTTCTTTCCTTATTTCTAATCAAAGAAACTTTAAAACACATCAATTTACGAAGAAAAGTTGTAGTTGGTGGTGGTAGGAAAAATTTGTGGAGAGGAACGCTTAGTAACTTGATTTGACTGAGGTCAAGGCATAAAACTTGCTTCAGATATAATATAAATTGTTTCTACAGCTTCTGCCACATTAAGAACATCCTACACAAAAGTTTCACTTGATTACTATCTTCTTTCATTCTGTGGTTTCACAACGACCAATAATATGGTCTAAGTGGACTGGTCTAAGAACCTGCCGCCACTCTAACCTAACCTTAACCTAACCATAATATTAACAAAATGCATCTATTAAACACCACAACAAAAACTTTTCTTCAATTTCGCGTTATTTCAGCTGTTATGGTAGATAGACAGTATTTCATTGAAAACGAAATCTTTGTATAAGATAAAATGTGCATATAGACACTTTTGCAACATATTAAAAATAAGGTTTTTTAAGAATAAATTTATATACAGTAGTGATACTCCGGAGGAATTACCGCCTTTAGATCCTGTAAATATTTCCATTTGTTTTGCTGGATTGGGAGTCGACCGATTTACAAGAGCTTTGGTTCTATGTGACCTGAATATTGAATAATTCTAGAATGTAGTTCAGTAAAATCATGATCAAAATCCACTTTAAACTTAATGCTACCTCTTGGCACATGTACAAAAATCTAAGTTGGAATATTTTCGGATCAGTTTTTGCTCGACCAGGTCTAATACTCGAAAATAAAGTGATGTTGAAGAAGTTATTAAAATTAGAAATAAAAACTATAGCCAGTGGAAACACAATCCTCCAATTCACAATTGGGACATTTATCGGATGTCTAGAAACTTTGCAATTTTTGTTTTAAGTCACTCGAAAAAGGTATATTTCTGTGGCAACGTCAATATCAATCTGACAGGAAAAGTTTTATGGAAAAATTTAAACACAATCGGGTTTAAAAAGAGACCTTCTGAATGTAACTTGGATTGCAATGTATTGAATGAGTTCTTTCTTCAAGCAAATAAACTTGTTGACTCTTCCGACTACACTATTACTCATAGTTTTGTATATAAACACAAAGAAAAATTTTACTTTAAAACTGTCACAGAGGATGAAGTTATAAAGTCTATTTCGACCATTAAATCCAACGCTGTTGGAGGAGATGAAATAAATCTAAAATTCGTTAAACTCATATTACCGTGGTTAGTTCCAAGTTTGACACAAATACTTAATTTTTCCATCACTTCGTCTACCTTTCCTCAGCAATGGAGGATTGCTAACGTGATTTCCATTGAAAAAAGAAACAATCCTATACGTATGGAAGACTTCAGGCCAATAAGTATCTTACCTACCTTGTCAAAGGCCTTTGAAAAAATTATGTCGCTTCAAATAAAATACTCAATGATAACAATCGTATTCTTGACCCTATTTTTCTTGACAAAGATTTAGCAATACTGGTAGACGTCCCTAGTAACCCAAATTTTCATAAATTAAACAACCAACACTCCTATTTTGCTTGAGTTGTCCAATCTAATAAAAAATGTCTATGATTACAATAAGGGTAGTTTCCAATCTATGCGCATTCATCTAAATTAGCTTTTTGGTGGATAAATTGCTTTCAGGGCTGGATTTAGCAAGTATGTATAAGTTTTTAGTAGTTTTTAAAGAGGCAAAAGACAATCTTGTGCCAACTAAACTTCAAAAAGTAAAAATTATCCCCATGGTTCAATAAGAGGCTTTGTAATCGTAAAAATAAAAAGAACAAAGCTTACAAGCAATTTATATACCGCTAAATCTAAGAACTTGCTTTGCCAACTTAATTTTTATACTCTCAATACATTTCTTTATCAATTTTAAATACTGAATATCTTATTATAGGCTTTATATATATCTTATAGGCTTTCCTACATTGATGCCCTTCCTAGATGACTTCTCTGAGGATTCTAAAACGATATTCAACTTTTTTGCGGACTTCTTCAAATCGGTATACTCGAATAATAATATAAACGCTTCCTATTTCTTAACTCCTGACACTATTTGCGACTTGGAGAGCATTAGCATTAATTTCTTTGATGTTGAGCTAGCTCTTATTAATATCGAAGGTAAACCTACCGAAGCACCGGATGGGATTGCACCTATTTTGTAAAAGAAATTGTGCAGTAACTATCGTATCCGTTATATACCATCTTTAGCAAATCGCTGTTATGTGGAGTTTTTCTTGATAACTGGAAAGTATCTCATACTGTCTCTATTTATTAGTCCGGCCCTAAGCAAGATATTCGTAATTATAGACCCATTTGTAAAATTTCGCCTATACCTAAATTGCTGGAAAAAATTGTTTATGATAAAATCCATCCATGATTTTCTAATGTTTTGTCTGATTGTTATGTGCTCTGCTTGATGATGATGTATAAATAAATGAATTTTCGTTTAGTATACAACGCTATTTCATTTGGAATCAAATCAAGGCCCAATCAAAATTAAAAGTAAGTGCCTTGCTCACAAATGTTTAAGTTTGTAATAAGTGTTAATCAAATACAATTTTTAATATTTACATACTTTGCTTCATCTGCCGATGTGTATGTGGTGAACCATTTTACACTCGCAATTCTACCCTGATGATCAACAGACTGTATAACACCGTAGTCGCGATAAGAAAAATCAGAGTCTTCCGTGCCCGAAATAACAAAATCACCGGGAAAAAATTCCTAAAAACTTACAAAATACTCAATCTGTCACAACCGATGTAGCAATGTATTTACGTGAGTGTCCAAATGATGAATTGGATACAATTGGGTTGAAGGTATACCAGATTCAATTGTGCCATCCTGCCATACAACCGTAGCTGTGCTGTACAAAATTAAGGACTCAGTTACCACTTCGGTGCCTACTTTTGGTATTTTTTCCAAACGAGATTGGCCAGTTCCTGGAGAGCTGGTAATTTTTTTCAATTTTTTGACAACTTGTTTTTTATTCCATTGTGAACGATATTTTTGATGTTTAGGAGTGTTGCGTGGTGATGGGCTGGAACACGTTGAAATTGTTGTGGTAGTGCTAACATCATCTTCAACATCGTCTATAGCATCGATGTCAACATTATCATCAGCATCATCATCGTCTGCATCGGTGTCATCAGATATCCAGCCATCATTAGAAAGGGAGCTTTCTTTTGAATCCAATATAACTTCCGGAATAGCAGCCGTTGAATCCGTATTACTCGTTATGATTGCATTCTTTTCAACTAACGGTTTTCCACTAGCGTGCAGTTGTTCCTTGTTTTTCTTCTCTAATTTCATAACGAATTTTTTGGCTTTTATATTCTTATCTGTATCGAGTTGATGGAGTTTCTTTTTGAGTTTTTCATAGTGATGCGAACTATTGCTATTGGCTGAAGCGCCCGAGACAATATTTGTAACAAACATATTTTTATTGGCTTCCTCAAGTTCTTTTTGTTCCTTTTGTATTAGTTTAAATTTTATAGCTAAAAAAGTAGGTTTAAAAAATAAACTTTTCGTTTTAAAATTAATTATATGTACCTTGTTCTTTATCCCACTCAGATTTCTTAAGTATAACATCACAATCGGATATTTTTAAGTAATTGCGATCGTTTATTTGCTGCATACACGATTCAAAAAGATTTAAACGTTTCAAACGCTTTAAATCCTCACCAGTTACACATGGTTCTGGTTGCTGCACTTCATGCGTTTTTATATCATAATCCTCGGATAGCGCCTTACACTGCCAATGCACCCAAACGGATTCAGTATTTATCGATTCTACAGTGTACTGCAATAGAGTTGGGTGTTAGACAATTAGCTTATCTAGACATAAGGCTATGGAAAGTCAACTCTTACCGTGCCAGTCCAAAGTTTCCCTTTTCTATTCTTTTTCAATGGTATGTCTGGTGTTAGTAATTTTATAGGTTCTAGATAATGTAAACGACCTGTTATTACTTGACCCGGATAGAAGCTAAAACTATTGAATTTTCCACGATTACAAATGTAATTGACATCTTTAAATCCATACAATCCACTGCTAGATACTTCAATTCTTGCACCATATGTAGATCTTTTTAAATAAAATATAAAATATTGTTAATTTACTTGATTGTGCAATAATAATTATAAACCTACTTCAGAACAATAGTTTCTTCGATTCCTTTTGTGCTGCCCACCCATGAGTCTAAACAGACAGCGGTATCCAGCTGCCAATTAGTAATCAAACGCATTCTCTCCGATACAACATTTTTTATCACATAATTTGTGCCAACAATACGCACATCAGCCCGCATGTTTATTTCACGGCAGTAACCACGTTGCGTATCCTTGCCGGGCACCAAACGTCTAACAACATCTGCTGGCATGATAGTTCGATCAGCCAGACCAACCTATTTTGGAAATATAAATAGTTTCTTTATTAATACCTATATCGATTTGATTTTAAAAAATTTATCATTTTTGTGGTTTAGAACTTTTGATCTCCCTCCAAACTTTCTGTTCGGTTTATTTTTATTTTTATGTAAGTATTTTCTCGTTTTAAATTATTTAGTTTATCTTTAACTTATTTTTTTCAATTTAAATAAACTTCAATATTATTTCCCACTTTACTAAAGGTATGAAAATGTTTAGCTACCCGGAATGTCTCAAAAAAGTCATAATATAGAATCGATAACTTCCTCAATTCCTCCATAGGCTTTGATAAAAATCAATATGGATTTTTAGAAAAAGTGGAACAGAATCTGCAATTACATCTACTATGGAAGAAATGTATGATGCTATTGATGATAAAAAAATTGTGGCAACCACATTTATAGATTTATCCAAAGCCAAAAAAGTCTACCATAATAAACTATGAAATGCCCTATCTGATAAAGGTATAGGAGGAATACCAAATAAACTGATGAAAAGCTATTTAGCAAACAGGCCTCATGTTTCAAGATCCAATGGTGAACTTAGCGACGAGTTAACAAGCAAAATCGGGGTTCCACACAGATCGATACTTGCACCAAGACTCTACTTGCTTTTTATTTTATTGTTATTTTATTTATTTATTTATTTATTTATATCTTCATTAGTAATACAGAAGCCTTATTGGCCAATTATTATATTACAAGTATATATCTATATTCGAGTGGTATCTTAACTAATCTACAATAACATATGTACCTATATACGACCTCTCTAATATCTATACGATCTAATAAAAACTGTTGGGCTTTAGGTATATCCCATGTCATCAGCGACAAAGTATCAAGACGAACAAAAAAATAAAAAGTTTAATAAACAAAAAAGGTCATTGGTAATGTTAATAATGGTATTCAATATTTTTAATGTGCATTCATCAAAACTTAAATATAATAGAAAATGTTAATTACATACCTTAAAAATTTAGGAAAACTTTCACTACAACGAATGGCGATAACATTTTCTACAGTGAAATTTTTCATATAAACGGCAAAAATAAATAAAATCCACTGTTGAGAGCAATACTTTATATAAACGCTTGTAAAAACTGTTATTTTTAACTTCTCAATTTTTAACTTCTCAAACTAGGTTCTCAATTTGGTTGTTTTTATTTAAATGTACATACATTTAAATATTATTTAATTAATATATTAATTTCTCCATGAATATAAAACCTTTAAAGTCGGCGCTAATATAAAGCCGGAGCGTTAATTTTATAAAAGTCTGATTATATTAGCGCCGACTTTAAAGGTTTTATTCATGGAGAAATTAATATATTTCTGATAATAATACAAAATAGAAAAAAATTATAATAAGCTTTTCAATTTAATAATATATATAAATAAATTATCAAATTTGACCAAGAATTAATGTAAAAAGTAATTTAAAATTATTTTCTACTTTGTAGTGGTTTTGAAGTTGGTTTTATTTTTTGTTAAAAAGTTTAGAGACCAAATATCGAATTCAATTTTGTTTTATTTTCACTTCCACTCGGAAGAGGAATGCAGAACATGCCTGGTTGTCAAAAAAGTGGGCGCTATGTGATAAAGGGCGTGGCAATATTAAAAAAACGTAACTCGAATAATATTGACTCTAGGATTAGGGTGGGGCGATTTGAACATCTTAATGGGATATTTTAGAGATTCTGACAACAATTTAGGTATCCTAGTGTCAATATTCGACACGCCCTTTGAAAAATTCCGCCTACTTTCTTGATTGTGTTTTGTTATAATTCTACCTATTCTTGTACCGAATTTCCATAAACTAGTGTCAATATTATTCGTGTTACAGTGTTTTTCTAAGATTTCCACGCCCTTTGTCGAATAATGCCCACTTTTTTGACCCTGATTTGTAATAATTGTGCCTACCCCTGTACGAAATGTCAGTACCCTAGTGTCAATATAAGCTGAGACACAATGTTTTTCTAAAAGTGACACGCCCTTTATCTATTGCTGCCCACTTTCTTCATAGTGTAATTTGTGATAATGTTAATACCTCTGTACCAAATTGCAGTACCCTTGTGTCAATTTTAACTGAGAAACAGTATTTTTCTTATATTGCCACGCTGTTTTGTCCAATACCGCCCACTTTCTTGACCGTAAATTTTCATAATTATTTCTACCCCTGTACCTAATTTCAGTGTCCTATTGTCAATATTATTCGAGCTATAGCGTTCTTCTAAAGTTGCCACGCCTTTGTCGAATAACGCCCTTTTTATTGACCGTAATTTGTAATAATTGTTCCTACGCCTGTGCCGATTTCCAGTACCCTAGTGTCAATATTAACTGAGATACGGTATTTTTCTGATATTGCCTCGCTCTTCTGTCCAATAAAGCCCACTTTATTGACAGTAAATTTTCATAATTATGCCTACTTATGAGATTTTTGTCTTAGTATTGGATCGAAAATCTCAATGGTTTGGCTGTTATAGGCCAAAATATCAAAAAAAAAAAAACGTGGCAAAAGTCTGAGAAAAAACTGCAATTCAAAATCTGGAAGCTTGATTTTCACCGTAGACGTATGGTCTAGTGGACTTTTTTGCTCAGTACAGTCCCAAGAATCAGAAACGCGAAGCGCCCATTAAGATGTTCAAATCGCCCCACCCTAATCCTAGTGTCAATATTATTCGAGTTACGTTTTTTTAATATTGCCACGCCCTTTATCACATAACGCCCACTTTTTTGACAATCAGGCATGTTCTGCATTCCTCTTCCGAGTGGAAGTGAAAATAAAACATAATTGAATTCGATATTTGGTCTTCTATAAATAACTTTTTTCGTTAATACAATTAATAACATTAATAAATTAAACAAAATACAAAACGAAAAAAGGTGTATGTAGAACACTAAATATCGAATTTAATTATGTTTTATTTTCACTTCCACTCTGAAGTGGAATGCAGAACATGCCTGAATAATTTGTAATAATTATTCCTACCCAGACGGGCACCTCCGCGTCTAATGTCTCTATCTTTTGACAAAAAATTGCGGCAATCGGGCTAGTACTTTAGGAGTTATCGATGTACATACATTTAAAAAAAAAACAACCAACTTGAGAACCTCTTCCTTTTTGAAGTCGGTTAAAAAGAATAGGAAAAATCAACAAAATCGCGGAGAAACTTATATCCATAATACGATACAACTTATGTAGCTGGAGCCAATGCAGTAAATATCAATTAGACCAAATCGGAAGAGTTATGAATAAAGCCGTAAAAATATCTAAATGAGTGAAAATTCGTGAAACTAGCCACCTAAAACTAGAAGTCGTAATTTTTATATTTTTTACAGATATTATTTAAGTGTATATGAAAAAAAAAAAGAAATTGCAATTTTTTTTTTCAAGTTTTTTTCAATGAGTTACAAAGAATTTAGTTTTAGGCCACTGTTTTAGTAAAATTATTATGTTACGATTTTTGGGCCAAATACTCTTAATACACGTTAAATTACAAAAATTATTTTTAACAAAAAAAGTTTTGTTCATTAAAATTAATAAGTTTTTTATAATAAATTTAAAAACAAGGTTAAAAATATAACATATTAGTACAAATTTAGAGATAATACAAAAAAAATAATATGCTTTTATATATAAATGTATTTGAAAAATTCTAAATTTATATCAGTCCTTAGAACTTACCAATTTACGTAGGCTTATATTACGATGATGAGTAACCAAGACAGGGGTTCTTCTGCACCTAGAATATACCTAATATATACATATATGTATGACAAATGTCATTTAAATTTATTTTTTGCTTTTTAGTTCACGTCTTTTTTAAATAAAAGCTTATTTTTTAAAACAATTTTTTTACTTTTTATTTATTTTTTACTTTTTAGTCTTAAAGGTTTATTATTAACAACTTTTATTTTCGAAACTTATGCAGATATATTATTTTTATTAATTTGTGGGCGGTAAAAGTGTGGTAAAGGTGTGGCAAAAATTTAATTATAATATTGCATTGTCACCGGACTTACATATTAGTCCGTATGTTAAATTTCAGCTTAATCGGATACCAGCATTGCAAAATTGCGAAAAATGGTTTATAAATTTTGACGGACATACTACATACATACATACAAACATATATACGAACGAAGCAAGTTATATTCAGCTTATAATCAGCCCCGTAGTTTTGCAGATATAGGATTCTTATTTATTTGTAGGCGGTAAAAGGGGACGTGGCACTATTTTTCCCCTGAACCATTCTCTACTTGAAGAAAATTAACTGCCAAAATTTTAGCTGAATCAGCCCCGTAGTTTTGGAGATATAGCATTTTTATTGATTTGTGGGCGGTAAAAGGGGTTGTAGCCAAATGTTTTTCATAAACCCCATGCTTCATTTGATGAAACTTTACTGTTTAAATTTCAGCTGAGTCAGCCCCGTAGTTTTAGAGATATAGCATTTTTATGGATTTGCGATTAACCAAACTCGACTTTTTGCACTTTTACACTTGCACTAATTTTTCAACACTGCTTCAATATGTAAAGTGTTATTTTAAGTGGTACATTTGTATTTTGCAAAAATCAAGTGAATAAAAAAATCAAACTTAAAAAGAGAAAAAGTGCTTTCGGCAAAGGCTCCAAAAAGGAAGTGTACGGAGGACCTGTCGTAGGACAGGCTTTTATACTGGTTACTTAATAAAGCTCCAACAATAAAAATCTCCAACTAGAGAATTATATAAAAGTAATAAACAATTGAACATCGACCAGCTAGTCTTCATCGAAAAATGCAAATATATTTATAAAACAGTCAAGCACATAACTTCGATGTACCAAAGACAAGAACAACGAAATAACTTAATAGTTTGAAGCACATCGCAATATAGCATTACCCAAAGATATAAAGAAGTCACCAAATTTGAAAATTTGTAAAAACAAATTAAAATTATATAATCAGAACCGAAGAAACTAAGAATTAACTTGCTTTGTATAGATACACATTTGTGGTAATATTGTGTCTTAGTTTACAATTTTTCAACCTGATAAAAAAATATACTATCGCTTCCATGAGGAAAGTACGCACTTGTACCCTTGTGCTCCCTTGTTTTTTAAGATTAATAGGAGAGCAGTTAGTGAAAAAAAAGGAAAAGAAAGTGAAGCATGTAGTTTTTAGGAAAACCCTCATTATTTTCTGTGAAAACATTTTCTTTATATGTTCCTTTGCTGATCCATTTGGATCATTCATTGATCGCTCCTTTTTAGCTCCTCTGAGATGTTATAGAGAGCGCTAGGACATGCAATGTTAAAAGTGGACACAAAATACACCTAGCTTGAATCAATAAGGAGCAATCCAATGCTAATCAGGGATAACTCCCATATTATGGACTTTTATAACGTAATATTATTTAAAATTTTATAATATAGGAGCTCGAAATTTTTCATATAACTACATATGAAACTTTATATAGAAATGTAATCATAATGAATACAATACATGAATTTGAATATCAATTAAAAATATTTTTATGTATGGTTAAATTTGGTAAATGTTTTAAAAATTGTAAAAAAGAATCAAAGACAAAAGATCTAAAAAAACAACAATTTTTATTTTTGTCCTTGTGCTTATTTCGCTCAAATCAAGTCGCCGTGAACTTGAATGACATTGAACTCTATCGCACGTGCAATGGAATTAATTTTATTTTTAACTGTAGACAAACAAGTTTGCATTTTAGCAATACATTTTTGGCGAATGGGCCGTGTATTGATTTTTCTTCAACAGCATAACTTCGGTCTATTATCTTTTGGACCATAGCTAAATAAACAAATATTAAAGATACACTGCAGCTAAGCCGAAGTATTACACTAATTTACATGCGTCTTACGAGGTCTTTTTATAGTATATGCTGAAATTCTCTGAATAAAGCAAATCACGCGCCTACCTTAACCTTGACTTGTTGACCATAAAAAATCATTGTAAGAATAACTGTTACGTCTTGCATTTGACTGCAATTCTACGAAATTGTATTTAAATAACGACCACTACTTCCCCCCACCATCTTCAACGTTCGGTGGTAGTCTATCATAAACAAAAGCAATGCATATTATATTGACTATTATCCTTGCCGAGTTACATAACCCCAAACTATTAGGCGCCACTTTTGCCAGTGACGTGTGACCACTTCATTCAACAACATCTAGCTTGTCAGCAATTAAACTTACCGAAAGCTCCGATAATATTTCTTCCCTGCCTTCCGGATGCCACGCCACACATATTTCGCCCTTTCCAGGCACCTCATCGTAGTCATCATCTTCATCACCAGAGTACGTTTCCGAAGTCTCAACCACCAGTCCGAATTTAACACGACCCTTTTTGTCGATCCGGTATACTTCATCTTCGAAGAAATAAAGATTGTCTACAGCAGCACCCGAACTTGCTACTGCTGATGCAGTTGTATTATTTACACGTCCATTTTTGGACAAGGCTCCTCCACCTGAAAGTCTCTGTTCCATTACAGCGGAAGAATCAAGATTTGCAGTCAGTTGCATTTCATTATCTTTATCAGCTGCAATGACAGCAGCGGTGGCGATATTAGAATCAGTCACTCCAGTTGCCATTTTTATTTCAGTACTCAAATGCGTGTTCCTCCTTCCTCTATTAATGCAGTAATGGTTTTGTGTCCTTTGCAGGCGTCGTACATGAGCATCGACTTTTTACTTTTCCGACGATTTTCTTTCTCTTTTGTTGATTAATTACTGCTAATTTCGTCGTTTCCTCGCTTTTATTTCGTATTTTGTTATTGTAACTTAAATTTATTTTTTTTAAATAATTTTTTGTATTTTTTAGTGCCTAAAATTAACGGAACTTAATTTCGCGTCGTATTGCAAATGAAAAACTAAAACGAATCTGAAACGAAAAGGAGGTTCAGCTGACAGCTGACTGAGGCAGCACTGCCAGCTGCAAAAAAATCAGCTCAATGAAAAATTTCCCTTCGTGGCAGTGGCAGTGAAGATAACCGAGTACTCACAAAGTAAGTTTTGCGTACCGAGATATACCATTTTGTGTACTTTTATTACGGTGACTGAGGAATATTACGATGACTGCGCGCCGCGGTTTGACAACGGATTCGAGAAGAAATTTTAATTAAAATAGGAATGGCCGAAGGAAAACGTAGTAACGCCTCCGTTGGATTTATATAATAAAAAAGACCAGGTGGTTGTTTAATGTAAATATAGTTTATTACAAGAGCAAACACAATGGCTTTCGTCAATATAAATAAGATAGTGACGTACAGTTAGTGATGTGGAGAAAATATGTCGATGGCGTTTACATTTACACTACATCCCCTTTTTTTATTCAATTATATAATCCTTGAGATAAGATGGTAGCTTTGTAGATCTTTCAGATCTTGATCTTAAAGATAAGGGATCAGTTTCGATGGTAGATAAGGGATCAGTCGATGGTCGCATCTCGTGAGAAAATAGATAGCTGTCATGGCTACCTAATAGTCATTGTCCCATTATCATAGTCAAAATAAAGTCGACTTTAAATTTAGTGCAAGCTTTTTGACAACATATTATATTGAAAAACTGTCAAAAATGCTTGTACTAAATTGAAAGTCGACTTTATTTTGACTATGATAATGGGCCATTGTATCAAACAAACAAATAATTCAAAAAATAAAATGACAACTCATAAAAAAGGTGCGGCACCTGTGTTTCAAATTTTTTAAAGGCTATATCACAATTTTATATGGATAGCAAAAATAATCCTATTTATTATAGGATTATTATTTTTGTTTTTGCTTTGCATGTAAAAAATATTATCTGGATTATTTTGAAGTGAATGGAACGCAGCTATAGTTTGTACAATCAACAAATTCAGAACTTCCTAATTGAGAATTATTTCTTATAATAATGTCACCATCTGGGATCTCAAATGAGCAAAAATTATCTTGGGATGGTATTTCTGAGACTGGAATGAGATGCCATCTATTTCTTCTGTATTTATTGTTTTAAGTTTCAACAATAGATGATCGAGGATATTTTAGTTTTTTAATCACAATACCGTATGCGCGTATATCAGTTACCCAAACTTTATCCCCTTTTTTAAATCCGTGAGTTTGACTGATTTATGTCTCCTATTATAATTTTCCGCCTACTTAGCTTTAATAACATTCTCACGTCTAACAACTTCTTGATTTTTAGAAACTTTGAAAAATTTTATTCAATACCGGTAAGACAATATCGGTTAGGCAATAAGCTCAGCAGGTGAAAACCCGTTTTCAAGAAAGGTAGCTCGATAACTTAGAAGGGCTGCGTAGTAGTTGCCTTTATTTTTTTTCCAAGAGGGACTTTGCTGCCTTTACCGCTGCTTCAATTGCTCCATTTGATTGACTGGATTTTGGACTATTAGAGTTATGGACAAAGTTATATTCTACGGTGAATTATCTGAAGCGAAAAGAATCAAGCTGCCCACCATTGTCGGTTCGAAGAATGGAGCAAATACCAAATTTTGCAAAATATTTCTTCATCTCCTGAATTACTTCCTTATCTGTTAATGTTTTGAGTTTGCTAATTTCGAAGAAAACGAAAATAATAGTCTGTCACTATAAGGTACCAAAAACTATTGGTTTTACTTTTAAACAAATCCACTGCTACCTTTTCCATAGGACGAGAAGGAATATTATCTTTTTTAATTGCATCTTTGGGATTTTGTCTATGCTCAACGCAAATATTACAATCTTTAATCAATTTTATCAACTGAGCAGACAAACCCAACCACCAAACACTAATTTGAGCGCGTCGGCAACATTTTGATAAACCTTGATGACCCATGTGAATAAAATTTAATATTTCGTTTTGTAAATCTTTTGGTAAAATTATTCTCTGACCATACAACATGAGATTACTAGCGAAAGATATGTCATTCCCATATTGATAATAAGGAATCATAATATCCAGAATTTTATTTCGAGCTGGCCAACCATCACAACAATAAAGCTTTAACATTTTACATATATCATCATTCTCTTGAGACTTTATCAGCCTCTCCATATATTGATCTTTAACAGGAAAGGTACCCGAAATAAAATTTACATATGCTTCCATTTCACTTGTCAATTCTTCTGATTTTGAGCAACAAGGCAAAGGACTACGTGAAAGAGCGTCTGCTATTGAAAGAAATTTTCCCGGAACGTACACAATCTCATAAGTACATATAACGCATGAGACGCATTCTAAATCTCTAAATTATCAAACTTAGAGTATCGATTGGTTTGTTTGCAACAACTGCACCAGTGGCTTATGTTCAGTTTCAAATATGATTGATATGCCTGTTACGTATTCCGAAAACTTTTCTGCTGCCCAAGTCAACGCTAGTGCTTCGCGTTTAATCTGAAAGTATCGTTTTTCCGTATCCGTCATGGTTCGAGATGTATAAGCAACAAGCTACCTCTGCTTAGTCTTTTTATCCATCTGCATGATACATGCACCTATGCCACAGCACGAAGGATCTGAGCTGACTATAACTTGTTTTATATAATCTTGCTAGATATAAGCTCTTTTACATCATTAAAAGATTTCTCTTGTAAAGCCGTCCAAATAAACTGATTATTACCGGTAAGGATATTGAGTGGTTCTAAAATTGGGAAATGCATTTTTATGAATCTAGCAACATAGTTCATCATTCCCAAAAATCTTTCAACTTCAACTCTGTTTTCAGGTCTAGGGCATTTCAAAATTGCTGCAGTTCGTTGAGGGTCGACCGATATGCCTTTAGAAGAAAGTGTATAACAGAGGTAAGAAACCTTCTGAGCACCAAACTGAGTTTTATCTGGGTTTATGGTTATGCCTTCTTTAGCGTAACGACCTAACACAATGTTTAAAGTTTTATCGTGCTGAACCTTTGTTTCTCTATAAACCAATATATCATCGATATGGTAAAGAACATTTTCTATGCCACTTAAGACCTGACTAAATTTTGTTCCGAAATGTTCTGGAGCGCAAGATATACCAAAAGGTAATCTCTTAAATATATATCTACCAAAAGGACATATGAAGCAAGTTAGTAATTGACAATCTTTGTAGAGTTTAATCTAATAGAAGCCCTTGTTACATTAAATTTTTGAAAAATACCTTTCTTTCTGATTTTGGCGAGTGTTAGTTCTATCTTTTCAATTGGAAAATATGGTCGCATAACTGATTTATTAAACTGTGTATAATCTACACATAATCTGATTTCGTTATTAGATTTTGGTACTACGACAATAGGATTAACCTACTGAGTGATTTCTTGTATTAGTGCGATTATATCCAATTCGACAAGCCTTTTAAGAGCAGTCTCCAATTTCAGTAAATTTGCAATTGCGACATTGCAAGGAACCGACTGTACAAATTGAACGAAATCAGGTTTCAATTTAATACTAACCTCTCCTCGAAATTCACCCATTTCTCGAAATAAAGTGGAAAATTTATTTAAAATATATTCATAATTAGAATTCTTTGATACAACACAGCAATGTTTTGGCGGTGATAGCACTATTAAATTTTTAATAGCATTAAGAGCTAACAGAGGTGTTTGCAAGTCTTCGACAATATAACTCAAACACTTACAAGACTGTCCATCATAAGTAAGTGTCAAATAAATCGAGCCTACAATTTTCAATAAATTCCCATCAGCACCCTTAATTTCTGGATAGGACATTGGATGAATGAAACTATGACCTCGGATCAGAGTAAAATTTGATGGAAGACATACACAATCCGCCCCTGTGTCAACTAAAAATTTTATTTTTTCTTTCAATTCTGGCACAAAACATTCTACAAACCACGGATTTTCATCTTCACCACGAAATAAAATATTTCCAATGAAATATTCATTATTTAACTGATCTGAATAATTTTTTTGACCAGTACCATCAAAATCACCAAGATAACTATTGCTTTTAAAATCTTTTGAATCCACATTCTCATTAGAACAAACATTAATTTTAGCACTAGAATTAGTATATAAACTAAATAAATTTTTTCTTTAGAAAATCTATTTGTTCATTGTTAACCTTTCTACATACTCTTTCGTAGTGTCCACGCTGTTTGCAACCATTGCAAATTGCCTGACAAGCCGGACACTTGGAACGATCATGAAATTCTCGTCCACAGAAACCACAGCTTCCTTTTACTTCTTCTCTAGGCTGTACTGTGCGTTGATTCTGGTTAAATTTTTTTATAAAATTTATCTCTTTTTCATCTCAAATAACTTTTGTTTGCTTTTTTTTTTTTGTTCGATCGCTCTACAATTATATTCATCTGAGGTCGACATAATTTATAGAATGCATCGAGTAATCTTTTTATTTTTTTGGGTGGAGCAATCTGTCTCGATGGCGATTGCTCGTCTTCAGAACTCATTTTTCTGTTATACCATGTTCTCACTATCGTAATTTACGGCTCATTCTTAATTTATGCATAAATCATGACCAAATTAAGTAATTTCGCCGTTTAAAAACTGTCAATGAAATTACTTCGAAAGTAAGTAATTTATCATAAATTACCACTTAAATTAAGATGCAATCGGTGTCAGCACTAGTTTTTTCGATAAATAATCGAAAATATCGCATCACAAGCTGTTATTTTTGTAAATAACCAAAACTGAAAGTTCACAATATTGTTCTGTCCGACTTGCGGTAATATTTTAATGGTAGAGAAAGAAACTACAGGTCATCGCTTTTCATGCAATACATGTCCTTACATTTGCAACATCAATTAAAACATTTCAACGCGTACCTTTCCATGGCTAAAGGTGAGTAGTGCTCTAAGTATTTGAGACGGACTATTATTAAGATTCCTGCAATGTTTTAGGAAGTGGATCATGTTATGGGCGGTGCAGCTGCTTGGGAGAACGTAGATTCAACTGATGCTTATTGTCCGGCTTGTGCTCACAAACAAGCTTATTTTATGCAGATGCAAAATCGCTCTGCTGATGAACCTATGACCACATTTTACAAATGCTGTAATCAAGCACAAAGATGCTTACAATCAGACGAAGTTATAGCTCTACCAACCGACACTGTTTATTGTCTAGCCTGCAATGCCAACAATGAGAAGGCCACACAAAATTTGTACGAAATCAAAGGACAAGACTGTCATAAAACAGTGGCAATTTGTGTGAAAGACTTGGCTGCTCTTCGTTGTTATGGTAAAGCTGAGCATATAAACGATGCGTTGTTGAAACGTTTGCTGCCGGGATCCAGAACGATAGTTATCGAACGTTCACAGAATTTAAGCATTAGTTTCCTCAATCCAAGTACTAGAAAAATTGGTATTCGTATTCCCAAATTCCAATTCATTCACCAGCTGTGCGATGAGCATCCATTGCTCTGACTAGCGCAAATCGTTAGCCGAACCAAGCAGTTTGAATGTTGAAAAATTTTCGACGTTGTGGCCTCAGCTAGGGGGTGTCTTTGATGCTGGCCAGCTGGGACTAACCAAAGAGTGTCGTTCTGTATCAACGGTTATTGACTTGTCACAACCGGAAAAATTAAAAGAGTACGTGCAGGATGTGCGATTAAACAAACGCTCGAAGTTATGCCTGGATTCGGTATTAGAAACTTTGAACTGCTAAGAACACTGCTAAGAACACTGCTAAGAACTGCTAAAACAATGATTCCCATATATAATTCTGCTGTCATATAAAGTGCTCCCATTTCGTCCAACATTAATCATATTTATCTCGTTGGAAAGACAATAAAAAAACCAACATGTTACAGTATAGAATTTTTAAAATTAAAAAGCAACTATGGAACGTTTTATTTGTTTTTTTAAATTTTAAGTACATAGTGGGACAGTATATATATTTAAAATTAAAAATAGTGGAAACTTATCACTTTTTCCTGGTCGGACATGCTAAATAAAACAAAAACTGTTTAAATTCACGTTGATGCCTTGCGATGTTTTATTTACTTTCTTTGCTTTACTTACTTTTGCCACAAAATAAGCAAATATATGAGTTGCCAACGAACTGTCAAAACAAATTACGAACAGCTTGTTTGAACGCAGTTGATTTAAGTGAAGTAATTTATGGCAAATTAAGTAATTTATGCCATATTATGAACGTAGTATTACTTAATTTTTAACGCTGTTAATTAATGTCTTCTCTTTTAACCGCTGCCACCACGTAGTAACGCCTTCGTTGGATTTATATAATAAAAAAGACCAGATGGTTGTTTACTAAAAATATAGTTTATTACAAGAGCAAACAAAATGGCTTTCGTCAATATAGATAAGATAGTGATGTACAAGCAGTTAGTGATGTGGAGAAAATATATCGATGGTGTTTAAATTTACACTACAGAAAAATCGATTTATTGACTGGTTTTCGAGCTATTTCAGTAATATATTTTTTTCTTGGCACGACTTCGATTTCCGGGGCACCACGGTTTTAAAGTATTTTCTGGTAGAGAAAAACGGGCGACGAAGAATGACAGAAGAAAAAAAATCGATTTATCAATTTCTTTTCAAGTTATCGAGTTTTTAAGATATTTTTAAATAAAATCTTTTCAGAAAAATATTTTTCTTAGAGTATAACCGATATTGATGGTTAAGTTCCGTGTAGGACTTAACGTAACTAGTCCGAAAAGTAAAGTAACTTTAAGGTAGTTATTCACGGAGTAACTTTTATTTAGTTGAAAAGTTATCGAAAAGTTGTGAATTGAGCGACCACAAACCAGAATTTCATGGTGGTAGTAACAAGTAAAACAAAAGTCTCAGCGTTGCATCAATTTGTTTCTCCGTGGCCAGGGTTATGGTTTGCTTTAAAAAAACGACACAGTTTTGATAGTATCGGAGGTGTAGACGTAGAATTCCTTTTTATTCAAAATGAATGGAGAAAAATGTTTTGGAAATATTTGTATAGTGCCTATTTCACATTAAAGTGTTGTATCTGTTGAACTTACCATCTCCGATTAGGCTCAACTTTTTTTAATTGATTAATTTTTATGGTCAAAATAGGGTTTATTTTGAGACACCGGAGATAATTAAAATACAATTTCCGTAACAAGGATATCAATTTAAGAAGTCAAATTTGTATTAAAAATGAATTAACAATTCACTAATTTCTGGACACTTTATATCGTTAGAAAGGTAATGGTACGTGAAAAATTTAAAATAATGTTCAATGGAATTTAAATTTTTTTAATACACTCTACTAAATATTTATCACTTTTGAACGTTATTGAAGATAAAACATTAATTTTTGAAGAACTATGTTTTTTTTCAATGGAATATAAATTTATTTATTTTTTAACTCACTTTACTAAATATTTATCACTTTTATGAATTCACTACGTTATTGAAGACTGAAAAATTCATGTTTTAGCATTAAATGTAATAAAATTATTTGTTTTGTTTAATAAAAATTTCCAACTGGTTTCATATAGCCACATAAAAATCAATCAGACTAACCAACAAATATTTTAATGTTGACTTGAAATTTAGTAGCAACTTTTCTTACATTGTTTTCGTAATTTTTTTAACAAAAAAAAGGTCACACTAAATTTTGAGTCAACTTTAAAATATTTTTTGGTATGGCTAAATATTTTCTATTTTCGCTAGAAGCTAGTTTATAAAAAACTATTTAAAAATTTAGTCGTCTTACTGCTCACTAGTAAATAGAATGAAAGTAACCGAATGTAAGCTGATTTTCTATAGACTGTCTACTAGTTAGTTTAAAAAGGACCATATATAAACTAGTCAATCTGTCGTGTCGTAGGTAGTGCGTACAGGTGATTTTGCGGCCATTTCATAGAGAAAATCACTAGTTATTTTCGAAGAAAATAGTTGACTATTCAACCACTGGTGGTTTGTTTTGAAAGTAGTTTGTAATCACCTTAAAGTTGGTTGAAAGTCCTGCAGGGTTATTATTTACAAGGTATGAAGCTTTCACATAAATTTTAAAATAAATTAGATCTATTGAGCATTTCATATATTATAGCTATTTGGGCACGATTACGATTTCCGTGGCCCCAACATCTGAATATGCAGTTTTGAAGAGCTCATTGAGAAAATAAGATTCACCGAAGGATTTATTTTCGATTAGCTATCGAATTATCGATTTTTAAAAAAAATTTTACTAAAAGAATTCTTAATGTAAATTCGACTATATCTATGTTAATATTTGACCGATCGGGATAATTTGGGTATCATTAAAAAAAACAAATAATTGTGCAATTTGTAAAATGCAGAGCCACTTTTTTAAGAAATAGGAAAAATAACAATATGTACTTCAGAATACAATAAACAACCTTTGATAAAAGTCTATCTGGCTCCTTTTACAGAAAAAAAGACACATTTTCGATAGTATCGTAAGTATAGACGTAGAATTCCTTTTTATACAGAAATAGAGAAAAATTCTGTTTTTTTTTTATTCATATATTTCAAAGCTATTTTAAAGCATTTCATCTTCTAAATAAAAATTATTCAAAAACAAAATTTGTTGTTGTTGTCCTTCTTCAAACTTACCTTTTCTAAAAAGCTCACAATTAAATTCATGTAAAAATTTGTTTTGTTTTATAAAAATTTTTCGTTTGATATTTTTGGTGATGAATTTTTTGTTCTTGTTCATTTGTTTTGTTGGTCAAAACTAAATGTAATTCAAAGTTATGTTTAATTAATGGAAATAAATATGGGTAAATTTGAATTATTTATTTTTCCTGTAGTAAAGAGCATATACATATATGTATATTTTAAAAGTAATTTAAAGTTAAAATTTTAGTTAGCAAAATAAACTTTTAATATGGAAAAAATATAATGCATAATATAAATAATTCGAGTTTATCATGGTATTTAAAAAATAAATGGAGTTTTTAAAGCACAACGCATGCTTGGTAACGCATGCGCAAAGCTGCTTAGTAGTATACATACATACTGCCTCTGTAGCTGCACGCATCCATGGCAGAATTAGACAAGTTAGTGTTAGGGCTGAATGTGTTCTCTTTCTTAGTGACCATAACTATCAAACTCAGCCATTTTGCAATTTTTGCCAATTCTCGCTTTCTCATTGCATTCTCACTTGTTGCAGATTTTGTATGAGTTGTCATTTTCGTTTTGACAGTGACTATGCAAGCATCTGTATTCTCTATTGTATTTATCTTGTTGAAAATAAACATTCGTTTTATTCGTACTCCAACTCATGGCAGAATAACCAGATAGGGCCGGCCATGGTACAATTATTTGACAAGGTAGTAGCGGAGACTGGGTTTTTTCTCACGAGCGGCGATGGGTAGTTGTCAAAACTAACTGTTCATGCAATTAATCAAAGAAATGTGAAAAAATAAGCAACGACTTAAACATAGCTAGTCAATCGCAGCAAACTAAAAACATTCCAATAAACTTCGCGAACAAATTTAATGAATCAAAGAAAAGTTAAAAATAAGCACATAGCTAGTCAACAGCAGCACACTACAACTTCTTTAGCTGTTTTTGACAACTACCAATCGCCAAAAAACTTTCACGGCTACCTTGTCAAATAATTATACCATGGGCCGGCTCGCTTAGTGCCCTCACGCGTCAACGAAGAGTGGAAAAGAAAAAGGTTGAGAAGTTATCAAAATGAGAAAGGTTGAGTAGTTATTGAGTAGTGGCGGTCGTAGCCTAGTAGGTAGAGTGCGTGGCTCCTAAGCTAAAGAACTGCGGTAGCCCGGGTTCAATTCCAGCTTCAGACAGAAAAGTTTTTTCAATTGAAATAATTTTTCTGTTCGGCCGTCACCTCTCTGCAGACAATGGCAAACCTCAGAGAGTAAAAAATTGCTATGTAAAGCTTCTTGAGAACATAAGCCGTTCGGAGTCGGCATAAAACACGTAGGTCCAGTTCTCGGTCATTTGTGATCAAACATTTAGTAACACGCACAACACAATTGATCAATAGAAGCTAGGTCAAAGTCCTCTTCCAAGGGCTGAAATGGCCAGTTTATTTATTTTTTATTTTTAGTTATCAAAATGACGAAGTTCGTAAATACTCTAAATGAAATAAAAATATTAAGGGTTCTCATCTAAGCATGTAAACATGTAAACATGTATAGCATTTAAACTTTTGATGAGCGATAAAGTGTAAATAGCATAAATGTCGACAAAATGGCGGCTGCGGCTACGACAACATTATGACTTTTTTAAATTTTAAACTTTTTAAAAACCTTCATTAACATAGAAAAATAAATAAAACGTGTTCATATTTACTCCAACTACTTTAAATATGTAATGATTAGCGCCAAAGGCAACCCTCATTCACACACGTAGATTTACATGCTAGTTTACACTACAAAATAGGCTCGGAAATGATGTAAACTCACGCCCATACAAATTTTGACAGATAGTTTACGCGCATGTAAGTTCACAAGGTTTACAATGTTTACGGGTCAGTTACATGCTTAGATGAGAACCCTTATTATGTTTTCAAATTTTAAATTGTGCAGACACGTGTGTTATGTTTGTGATAATTTGAGTGAAAATATTATAAAAACAGTGTATAAAAACTATAAAATGCCAAGGAAGTGTTCATTTTGCAAAAAAAAAAAAAAAACAAGTCTAACCATAAATCAACTGCGAAACATGAACATAAAGAAACTCGAGATAAAGAGCTGATTTTGACAACTAGCTCACTTTTCTCTGCTTTCTAATTCATTCCTCTCCGTTTCGGCTCTACCTCGTTATTCTGCCATGCACACCACTATCATGGCAAAATTAGACAAGGTAGTGTTAGGGCGGATAGCCGGTGACCGAAACTGTCAAAATGAAGTTGACAAAATCTGAAAGCAAGAAAGCAAATCTGAATGCAATAAGAAAGTAAGAATTGGCAAAAATACCAAAATGGATGAGTTTGACAGTTATGGTCACTAAGAAAGAGAACACATTCAGCCCTTGTCTAGTTCTACTATGATCACTATAATTTTTTTCAAGTCATCAAGCTTAAAGGCCTGATTACCCAAGCGTAACGTGAGGTATCGCAGCGGGATGTAGCGCAGTGCGACGTTGCCTCGAGGATAAGCGATTACCGAAATCGTAGTCCAACGTAGTGCAGGCGCCGTAATGGAGGGCACTCATTTTATTCTAGGACACTTATTAACTTATCCTTTTCAATAAAAGACTGCAATTTTCTGCAATATAGTATTAAAAATTACAATTTTGTGAAGTTAAACAAAGTTTTTCGCTTGTCCCACAGCTGTCGAACTGTCAAAAATCGTAACGTTGCGTAGAAATCTATTTTCTACAGACTTCTACGCTGCGTCACGCCACGTTACGATTTCGATAACGACTTGTACACATTTATCATTAAACAGATTTTAGCTTGACAGTTAGCAACGTCGCGTTACGTTATCTTACGCTTGGGTAATCAAGCCTTGAGGCTACAGTAGAAAAGCTCTTGTGCAGATTTTTGACGTACGTGTTGTTTTTGTAAAATGCACAAGCCCTCAACTGCACTAAATCGTGAATACCCCTATTTATTTTAAATTTACCATACTCAAACCCATTACCAATTTATTTCTTATGTATTATTGATCAAATTCAAACATTTTAAATGACCGATTGATTTAATTCAAACCCCTTAAAAAACCGGTTTTAAAAATATCTTCACTATCGCTTTTTTCTAGAACCCGGTTTTTGACACATCTTTTTACCCATATACGTTTTAATAGCTTTAATTCTAAGATCAACATAATTCAAATTAAACATCTAATGTATTTAATATATTTCAAACTTTTTGTTTTTTTTTATTAAAGGTTTGGGTAATTTTGAGGTAATTTTTTTGTAAATTTTTTTACAATATAATTTTTCCACACATTGCAATTACATGTTATCACACTTAACAATCATCGGAGGTGCATATGGCGAATGACGTAAACCGAAAGAGTACGCCTTACCAGATTTACCAGGCCTATAATACATAAGATTATAATAATTGGAGCCTGGACCCACCAACTTGTAATTGAATTCGTTTCGTCCTGCCATTGAATATTCGGGACTCCGTGGTAGCTTGACTGTGATTCTACTTGGGCCATAGGCGGCAGGTCCGGGTGAACCCGGTTGTAATTTCAAATTGCTGCGTAGGCCCCTGAAAATATAAATTATCAAATATTTGATAAAGCTCTTCAATAAAGCTTCAAAGAGACAAACACGCACATGCTAAATGCCGGAGTACCCGGTTTAATTTTCGACACATCCACCATGTATGCATTCGGACCTGGTGCACAACTCTTAAAATCATACTTATGGCGCCAAGCTAGCGAATACGCTGGTGCATTCGTCCCTTTGAAAAATGGCTTTAAATGTACGTCGTGAGCGCCGGGTCCGGGTCCAAAGTTTTTATCTGCATTTTAGAGGTTTTTCTCTAAAATTAGAAAAGAAACAAGAAATTTAAATGACGTGAGGGTTTTACCTTTCAAATAGGTCCTTGGTGCAATTGTAAATTCATTGCCTCGACTTACACCATAACGCGTTAAGGCATTCACCTGATAGGCACCCGGTCCGGGACCTAGATTTTGGTCTTTCAAGCCTGCCCGCACACCGAATGAATATTGCGGCATGCGCTGTTTACGATTGTCGTGCTTTTCATAGCCAACAGTCGAAGGCAGCATATAAGCGCCGGGGCCGGGTCCTGAAAAGTTAGATGATAAAGCATGGGTGGAAACCTTAAATAACCAATAATAAGAGTTCAGTGTACTTTACCTAAAGGCTTGCTGGTCATGTCTTAGTTGCAACTATAGAAAAATTATATTAGTTGGATTTTTGTTATATTTTTTTTAAATAACGGAAAATTTTGTATGTTTCTGGGTAACCGAAAAATTTAGAATGAAATTTTTATAATTTATTGAAATACATGGAAATGAAAATAGATATAAATTTTTTTCTTTTATTTTATAGTAGTTTTTTTTTTTTTGGATCAGTACATATCCTGAATGAACAGGCAAACTTTCTGCGTATTCGTCGGAAAAATCATGATTGAATGAATTAGCATAGTGTGTTGTTATGGTGCTCGTCATATGATCCCTGGTCATGACACTTTTTACTCTATTTTTTCGTTTGATGAGCTGTGTGACGAAAGTATGTTATGCTGGTGGTCATTCCTGATCACCAGTACACTTTTTGCTATTTGTAGTATTTTTTCAACCTATGAGTGTTGCTATTTGGCAGGTTTCCTTACTGCTTTCATACATTTCGTACTAATAATGTACTATTTTCATGCCTAAACACAAATGCTGTGAATAATTCCACAACGCAACACTGTTTTGATCCCATGATTTCATATTTATGTCGAATCATTTGGTGACCGTGGTGTTGAAAATTTACTCTCTTGCTCTCGCTCTCAAATTTTTAATTTACATTGAAACAACAACAATGCATGACCAAGAATGATAGAAAAAATTGCTTCTTAATTCTTTTATTTTAATTATAAAAACTAAAATGTATGCAATTTTCATTTCTGTGTAGAAATCGTATGCAAAGTGAACGCTCTCCAAAACAGCATTGATATTATGACGTACATGCGCAGAACGACAATTTTGTTGTACACATTTTCTTGTCTTCGGCGCAATCTTTGTATTCTATCATTCTTGATGCATGACCATGATGAGCACATGATCGCCACCGTAACATGGGACATACGATTGTGTTGGTGTCGAGGTGACGAGAACAGGAGAGACTCTGCCCACAAAGTCCACGTGCCATCATACATCATGAGTAGACAGCAAAATTATATGCACTATTTGTTTTAAGTCTGATTGAAGTCAAGTCTTGCATTTGTATTGATTTTGACTTCATAAATGCATTTATTACTCCATATCCATGAAATACAAATTTTTGCAAAAAATATGCAAAAGCATATGCAAGAAATATGCTGCATATTTTTTGCTTTTGCAGTAAAAAAATGGTCTAAATTCATAATATTTCCAAGTTATTTGAAATATCTATAAAGTTTATTGAAAAAAGTGTTAAAAAAGTAAAAATTATTTTATTACCTTCAACACATAATTGAAGCACAGCCGCGAATAACGTTGCAAGAGCCACTTTTTGCAAAACCGATTTTATTGCAGATTACCGTTAGCATGAATAACTCTCTTAAGTTTCCTTAACACTAAATCAACCAAAAATATGCACTTTATCGCTATCAAAAAGCAATAAGAAAGTGTCGGTCAGTAGAAGAACGTTATAAGTTGCATACAACATTATTAGAGTTGAATTATCTAATGTAATTGATAAGTGCAACAGATGCACAAAAAGGAAGTCTAATGTTGAAAATTGAATTGCTAATAATAATAAAAGATTGAAGAATTGTGGTAGTGAATGAATGTTAAGAAAAAAAGTATATTTCCAAAAAACGCTCCAGAGCAGGTAAAATGGAATAACGTTGTAAGTGCACGTTACGTTTTTAGGTAATTGAATTGTTATTATATAAATTTGTTGTTGCCTATGCTTCTTTCCTTGCAAAAAAATTCAACATAACTGCAATAAAAGAAAGTTATTTTAAATTCTATAAAAAAACTAAAACATACAAACAGCTTTTTTAACGTCTTTAATCGAATTGTGGGAGGCAACTCTCAAAACTTCTTCGAAAAGAACCCATTCAAGTAAGTGAAAAAATAAAAAGAATATCTTTGCAATGACTTCATATTTGCTTGAAAATTACGCCGAGTTCTTAAAATCAATCTGCAGTTGAATTAAGAAAAATATTAACAGCCCTATTCTGGCAAATTAACAATTGTTAGTCAGTTTTTTTAATATTTCTATGTGTCTGTTGTAATTTTTTGATTTCAAAACAAAAGTTGAAGCTCAAAAATAATAACTTTTGATCATGATTCAATTATTACAGGTTGTCCATTCGTTTGACAACACCCGTAAATTTGTAAAAAAAAATATATTCTCTCTCAAATATAAATGACAACCAGGGTTTTGTGGTCTTCTATGAAAAAAGTTATGTTTCAGTGTTTTGTTGTGTATTTTATTTTAAAAAGTAGTTATTCTATATTTTGCTGTTAGCAGGAAAAACATAGTTTGCATTGCGTTTATAATAATTATTGCTCTGATAATTATTATTAAAAATTGTTTTTAAATTTTGTTGCGAGTCGTTTTTTTTTTCAATTGAAATATAAATCGCTACTATTAAGTTGTAATTGTTAAAATAACGTGCGGTATTTGAAAAACAGTGTATTTTAGTTTATTTTAATTTTACGGGTGTATATCTTCATTCTTGTGAGTAAACGTCAAATGAATGGACAACCTATAGTAATTGAATCATGCTTTTGATAAAAATTGTCAACTGCTTTTCAGCTGTTGACAATATCATTCAAAAATTGTGTTTATTGAGCTTCAAATTTTGTTTTGAAAACAACAAACATATAGAAATATTATAAAAAATACTGGTTAGCAATTTGCCAGAATAGGGCTGTAAGTTTGTGTTCGAAAGCAAACAAATATATTTTGTTGAAGGTTTTAAAATATTTTCTTTTAAGTTCATCAAATGAATTTTTGTTATTTAAGCATAGTACTCTGCTCAGTTTCATGTGAAATGCCGCTCAAATCTCTAAACAAAATATGACAGCTGCGAAACAAGCGTGGACATTTTCAATACATTTTGGTCAAAGCAGTCCTCTGTTCTGCTGCGTAAAATTATCGTAACATGTTTCTGAGCAACATTTTTTCACGACAATTTAATTGTACTGCCTATTTATTTTGAAGTGAAAAGAGGTCATATCATATCCCTATCATATGAAATTTCCCAACTCACTCTCTGAGTCTCTCTGAAAAACGTTGCCATAGGAACTCCTCGCAACAAACTTTAAGTCAGAAATTTCGCTGCAACATTCATTTATTTGTTGCGTGAAATTTGTTACACATATTTTGTTGCGAGGAGTTTCGTTTGCAACGTTTGTAAAAGATATTCTGACTGTAAAATTTATACAAAAAAACAGTACAAAAAACAGTACATTATTAAAAAACAGTACTTTTGCGTACTGTCTTGGGTGCATGAAATAAAACAGTATATTGTCAAAAAAACAGTAATGTGCTGTTTAAAAAAGCGCACCTGGCATCCCTATCCTGTACCCTCTGAAAACGTTCATGCCTATGATAGAAGTTACGAACATACGTTTGCGATTAAATGGACTTGCATATATTTTGCTTATGCATATTTTTAATATATGCATATGCACTTTGTATGCAATATGCAAATATGCAAAAATTGTGTTATGTTTTCCCGAGATAGAATTTATCGGGACGCATATCGAAATTGTTTTGTGATCATTCAATACAAATATGCAATTTCATATTTTCCGCTGTCTAATCATAAGATACATAACTAAAATCCTATAAATTTTTATTAAACCACATGATATCTATTTCTTAGCCTTATTTTTACCTCAAGATGAAGAAAAAAAACCAAAACTTTTTAATTATTTAAGCTTTTTTATTTTATTGTCAAGGTAGAATAAGAAGATAGCTGTAGGGCTGAGAGCCGATCCCCGGAAATGTCAAAGCAAAATTGATAGCTCATAGAAAATATGAAAGCTATTAGAAATTAGAAGATAGGACAGAAAAGTATTTGCTTTAATTTTGACATTTCTGGTAAAAGCAAAAGAGCGCGAGACTCAGCCATGAGACTACCTTCTTTGTTCTACCATGATTATAGTAATTTTATAGATGCACATACAACAGATGCAAGAGATCTTAAAACAAATAGAAATTTAATAAATTTAAAACATTTAACAACTAGCTGAGATCAGTTTTTATGCATTGAAGTTATAAATAAAATGTCCAAGACCATTTGAGACTTGCAAAAATCCTCAATTAGTACAGTATTACTTTTGCACCTGAGAATAGTTCTAGAGCACGACTTCATTCTATGTCAACGGAGTTATAAAGCTTGTTGTATTGCGAAACACCCGCAGTATTTGACAGCAGCATCTGGTTTCGCCTCTCGTTAAGTGTCTGAAATTAAAAATAATGTTAAAAATTAAAAACAATTAAAGGGCTTATTGCAATAAAGTGATAAGCCACAACAAAAACAAATCAAAAATCAATTTTTTAGGCTGAATACATTACTCAATGCATTGCCAATAACCACTGAAGAGATTTTGGGTATTTCTTATTAATTTTGTAACGCATTTGTAAAAGTATCCGTGTTCAATTCCAATTCTTCATACAAAAATACATTTTTTCAAAACTTTAGAGTCGATTATTTCAAAGTATTTTTTGTGGCTTATCATGTTCTTGTAAAAAGCCCTTCAATTTTAAAAATAAAACAAAACGTTAAAAGAAGGCTTTACAAATCTTTTTTATATTTATACAAACTAGCAATAGCTTAAATAAGTACACCAAATTTAGTGATAGCTATTGTATTGATTTATAAAAACGATCGCTATGTTACAGCTAAATAAATTGATATGATTTTAAAAGTGTGGTTTTATCATTAAAAATCCTGTCAAATACAAACTTTCCTATTTTTGACAACAATTACGTCTGTATCCGTTCTCTATTCAAGTAACTTGAAGTTGCTTGAAAGCATTAAAATTTGTAAAAAAAAACGCTTTCAAGCAACTTCAAGCTACTTAAATCGCGTTCAGAAACAGATCTACTGTGTAAATACGCAAGATTTGAAATAGTTTGAATAGTTGAAGTTATATCTACAAGACTCATCGGCTCTTATCTTATCTTATTTTAAACCTACTCCTTTTCTCTTTGTGCAAATTTCCAGATGACAAACTATTAATGATACTCCAAAAATTAACTCAAACTTCATGCGTCTAAAATACCTACACCAAGATAATCTGAAGAATCGCAGTAGTTCCGTTCTTAAAGAAATCGTAAAAGAATCATGCACGAGTTTATCAATTCATGCACGGAACATGCTGATTCGGCCACACATTTCATCCACGAAAATCATAGATGATTTTTTTAATGTTTTCCGAAAGTACGATATATTGAAATTATACTGTAAAAACTTCAGACCAAAATTAAAAATATAATTGAAATTATAGCACATAGACGAGAGCGCCTGATAACTTCACGCTTCACGCAATGGCTTTCACAGATAGTAGAATTGTACATTTTAAATACTTTTTTTTTATTTTTTCCCCCGATTTTTCACAAAAAATATGCTATTTTTTATCTTTCTATTTGGAAGTCTGCCATTTTGTTATTTTTTATTAAAAATGTTTAAATCTACTACCTGCTATTTACTAACAACTCTATTACAATTGTTCGGACAGGGCCGCTAAAACACTGATGACATCTACCTTTCACAGTAAGTGACGATGGGAGTAGGTTATGACGCCAAGATAGGAGAGAACAAACCAAATTGACCGTAAATCCTCTCTACGCCAAAGACTCAACGAAAACGACCGAGAGCACACCGAAAGAAAGTTTCAATTGATTACTTTATATCAACACTCTACTAACTTTGAGCGTTGGTAAAATCTTACAAAAACTGTCAGAAATCCCTTTTTCAAATAACCCGTAAATTATAACATCAAGCAAACCAAACTCGCAAAAACTGAAAACTTATTAAAAAAATCAATCTTCAAAGAACTTGAAATCGAATTTGATCTTACCACTTCACTCACCTTTGGATCGTACTTATTATAGAGTATAACTAGGATTGGTCCATAAACAACATTGGTAAATCCAACGATACGCATAAGCCAAGCAAATCCAATAGCTTCTGCCAATTCGCCACCCACCAAAGGTGCTAAATAGTTATGCAAAATGCAATAAAAACTTATAAGCAGTTCTTTAAAGAAAAGCTTTATGTAAAAAAACCCACCTAAGCAGTAGGCTAAGCTAACGGAAGTCTGTTGTATAGCATAAACCGTGCCATAACTGGACATAGACTTGAGTTTGTTCTCATTTTCATTGCCACCATCTTCACTGCTTAAAGTGGCATCAACAAAAGTGGCCAAAAGTGGCACCAAAGCTGCATCTATAATCCCAATGCCCAGACCTAGACCGAAGTGTGGCAGCAACAATTGCCAAACCCTTGATGCACTTGGTATCTGGAGAAAATAACAATCTAATAATAATCTTTTTCGATACCTCGAATATTTTGACATGGTTTCACACTTACCAATATTGAAGATATGCCCACCAGCAACAACGAGATGCATGCAAATCTCACTTGACCATGTCTATAGGCAAGTGAACCAAAGAAATTTGTGCCCACAAAATAACCAAAGGAATCAGGTATAAAAACAGCGCCCAGCTGCCACTTATAAGGTTTTAGGTGCTGCATCAACCAGATGGGTAAGCAAGGTTCCAAAATAGCCATGGTTGATGTGGAGAACCAGATGGCAATGACAATTGCCAAAATCATTTTATTCTCGAGCAGAGGTTTCCATTTGGGTTGCTGTGCTTGATCCATGTCGACTATGATCTGGAGGTGTTTTCAAAAAAATGTTTGTGCTTTCTTGTAAATGTTTGCAGAAAGTGTTGGAAAGAGCAAAGCATACCTCTGGTTGTATGGATAGATCCATCGCAAGCAACTGCATTCCTATTATCCAGATTTATTAAGAGAGAAAAAACATTTCAACTATGTTATGGAAACTCACCTAAATTAAAAAATATTACAGTTGAAAGTATTATAAAGGGCGTTGACTTTCCAGCAATATCATAAAGTATACCACCTATTGGATAGCCCAATAGGACGCCCAAAGCTATGCTGCCCAGAATTATACCCATTACCTTGGAACGGCGTTCTTCTTCGGGATATTGCTGTGAGTAGAAAAAAGCTATATTTTTAGAATAAAAAATAAGAAAGAAATTTTTTTAAATTAAAAACCGAAAGTGAAAAAAGAAATTAAGAAATTCTTATCTGCTTAGTAACACAGTGGAACATTTTCGAGGTCATCGAATTCAAACAACTTTTTGACTGCTGTTCTTTAAAGTGCTGGACGTAAATAGCAAAACCCTATCTGAGTTTAGCTGGATTGGCTACCGATCGGGCTTTATTGTTTGAAGAATATATTGCCTCAAATTTGATTTTTCAAAGAAAATGCTCTTTTTCTCACGCTTCAGTTGTTCAGTTGTTTTCTTGTCTTCAGCAAAGTCTTAGCTATAGACGAGAAAAAAAATATAGAAAAAACTGACCCGAAAAAACTGCATCGAAGCCTCTAAATCACAAAATGCTGAAAAGTGCCCATCTTTTTTTACCATTTTTGGTCCATATCTTTCAAACTGTTCAGAATTTTGGCAAACTATTAAAACATAACTGTAGGCCAAAAAAACAACTCTTTTCAACCTGACAACGAAAGGGACGAATTTAAATGAGCATCGAGACCAACCCTCAGCACAACATGGCAGCCGACAGATCTTTAGATGACATTCCACATTGGAAAAAAATAAAAAGACTCAATTTAAAACATTTATTGTAAAAAGACAGGGTGTCCCAGATCAATGTTTCAATCCGGCGCTGGTTGATTCCTTCGGCCAAGACAAGAAAAAAATGTTATGACAGGGGGTCTATCTCCCCCCCTGTTTCGAACTATAAGCGGTAGTATAGCAAAAAACGGCATTCAAAGGTGTCATCAGTTTTAATGCAATAACTTAAAAAGAATAACAGATAGGAAACTATTTGAAAGTTTCAAATTGAAACGGTTACTTAAAACTTTATAACGTCGGATTGATACGTTGATCTGGGGCACCCTGTATAGAGACTAGGTAAGTCAATCCCGAGATCCCGGACGATTTAAGCTCTTTAGAATGACGGGATTTTCTTTCCGGGATCCCGGGATTTTTAAATAAAAAATTGCTATTACAAATATTCATGTAAATGTAACCATTTCATTTTAAGTTGATATGAATATAGATTTAAAAAAGAACTATTATTGAGGCTGAAAAAGATTGTTAGGACGATGAGTGTAAATCACTGGAGCAAAGACTTTGCAAAGTTTTAGAAGAATTTGCCACATCGGGAAGTCAGCTATAAAAATTGTCAGATATTCTGACTTAGGAAATAATTTTGTTTTGTGGTAAAGGCAATCGTGATCGAAACTTATAGCCGATACTCATTGACTGCAACAGGCGTAGACCGAAAAAATTAAAACTTGCCGTCAGAGAGAAATATCGCAGTATTCTCTACGACTTGATTATAATGAACGAAACAGCGACAATCTGTGTTTCATAGTAGAACTAGACAAGGTAGTGTTAGGGCTGAATGTGTTCTCTTTCTTAGTGACCATAACTGTCAAACTCAGCCATTTTGGCATTTTCGCCAATTCTTGCTTTCATTATGCATTCTCATTGGTTGCAGATTTTGTATGAATGTCAACTTCGTTTTGACAGTTTCGGTCACCGGCTCTACGCCCTAACACTACCTTGTCTAATTTTACCATGCTGTCTTTCATACAAAACGCAAACAAACACTCTGCTATGTTCGCATTTGTCGTCCGTCAAATTAGTCGTCTGACAATTGAGCTGTTCAGAGCACAAGTGGCGTAAGTCCATTTTTGGTAGTTTTGAGAAAATTGAACATTTAGAAAAATTCTTATAATAAATTCCAAGTATAAAGAACTCAGTTTTGCTTATAAGCTAGGTCAAGAGCATAAATGGAGCTATCCATATCGTACAAAATAAACTAAATAGAACATAAAAATGGTGCAGAATATTGCATATTAGTAAAAAAATTTTGAATTGCGCCACTGAAAATTATTTTAAATTTCTCGTTTCCGCTGTAGAAATCTAATAGGAGATATTTTTCAAAAACTTTTTGATGAGGAATAACAGCATTTTTACATAGAAGTTGGACAAAACTACCCACTAGCGATTATCTTCATTATTAAGGGAGATATAAAATGAATGGACTTACGCCACTTGTCCTCTGAAAATTTTTTAAAATTCCTCCTTTCAGCTGTAAAAATGTAATGGACAATATTTTTAAGAATTTTTTGATGAGGAATGACAGCATTTTTTCATAGAAGTTGGACAAAACTACCCATTAGCGATTATCTTTATTATTAAGGGAGATATAAAATGAATGGACTTACGCCACTTGTCCTCTGAAAATTTTTTAAAACTCCTCCTTTCCGCTGTAAAAATGTAATGGAAAATATTTTTAAGAATTTTTTCATGAGGAATGACAGCATTTTTTCATAGAAGTTGGACAAAACTACCCATTTGCGATTATCTTTATTATTAAGGGAGATATAAAATGAATGGACTTACGCCACTTGTCCTCTGAAAATTTTTTAAAATTCCTCCTTTCCGCTGTAAAAATGTAATGGAAAATATTTTTAAGATTTTTTTGATGAGGAATGACAGCATTTTTTCATAGAAGTTGGACAAAACTACCCATTTGCGATTATCTTTATTATTAAGGGAGATATAAAATGAATGGACTTACGCCACTTGTCCTCTGAAAATTTTTTAAAATTATTCTTTTCCACTGTAAAAATGTAATGGAAAATATTTTTAAGAATTTTTACATAGAAGTTGGACAAAATCATCCCTTAGCGATTATCTTCATTATAAAGGGAGTTTTGATATATACCTTTTCGAAAATTTACCATTTCTCCAAATAACGACAACGATAACGATGAAAACTTATATTTGTAAAGATTTTTTTATTACATATTTTAATATATTAATAAATATTACATATTATTACATTCCTACTTGTGTTTAATTTCAGTTGTTTAATAAAACTTTAACTTTAATAAGAATAAATGCATTCTGGCCTCCTCAATTATTCAAAAAATTACAAAGGGATGTTTTAATCGCACTTCTGAAACTAAATTCTATCAATCCTTACCAAAAAATTCTTAAAAATATTTTCCATTGCATTTTTACAGCGGAAAGGAGGAATTTTAAAAAATTTTCAGAGGACAAGTGGCGTAAGTCCATTCATTTTATATCTCCCTTAATAAAAAAGATAATCGCTAATGGGTAGTTTTGTCCAACTTATATGAAAAAATGCTGTCATTCCTCATCAAAAAATTCTTAAAAATATTTGCCATTACATTTTTACAGCGGAAAGGAGGAATTTTAAAAAATTTTCAGAGGACAAGTGGCGTAAGTCCATTCATTTTATATCTCCCTTAATAATGGAGATAGTCGCTAATGGGTAGTTTTGTCCAACTTCTTTGAAAAAATGCTGTCATTCCTCATTAAAAAAATTCCTAAAAATATTTTCCATTACATTTTTACAGCGGAAAAGAGAAATTTTTAAAAATTTTCAGAGGACATTAATTTTATATCTCCCTTAATAATGGAGATAATCGCTTATGGGTAGTTTTGTCAAACTTCTATGTAAAAATGCTGTCATTCCTCATCAAAAAATTCCTAAAAATTATTTCCATTACATTTTTACAGCGGAAAAGATAAATTTTTAAAAATTTTCAGAGGACAAGTGGCGTAAGCCATTCATTTTATATCTCCCTTAATAATGCAAACAATCGCTAAGGGGTGGTTTTGTCTAACTTCTAGGTAAAAATGCTGTCATTCGTCATCAAATAGTTTTTGAAAAATATCTCCTATTAGATTTCTAAGCGGAAACGAGAAATTTAAAATAATTTTCAGTGGCGCAATTCCAAATGTTTTTACTAATATGCAATATCGTTTTCGTGTATTATTTAGTTTATTTTTTACGATACGGATAGCTCCAATTATGCTCTTGACCTAGCTTATAAGCAAAACTGAGTTCTTCATATTTAGAATTATTTAAGAATTTTTCTAAACGTTCAATTTTCTCAAAACTACCAAAAATGGACTTACGCCACTTGTGCTCTGAAAAAATAATGGTATTTGTCAGAGCAATAACAAAGTATTGCATTTTGTTCAGAGATTACGTAACCTAGGAGTTTCTAGCCCGTACTCATAAATAGGTTACATTTTCCTCTTCACTTCTACGTACTTAACTCAATTTCCCTAAAAAATGGACTTACGCCACTTGTGCTCTGAACAGCTCAATTGTCGTCGTGTTCTCTCTTTGTCGTGTTGTCTTCAAAAAATACATCTACATAAAAAACATGCGTTCTATTTTTTGACAATTCGTCGGCGGTCGTTGCTTGTCGCAGTCAATGTGTATCGGCTATATTTCTCCAACTAGCATAGAATCAGAACTGTGCTTCTAATCTGCGGGTTATATTTGTAATAATATCCGAACAAAACTCTCCAACACAGTGTCACCACTTACAATATTGCAATTGCATGCAATCGAACTGTCAAATTTAATTTCGTGATAATTTTTTTTTATTATTAAGCATCCCTTATACTTTAAAAGAACTTAGTTCTTATTTGTATTAATTTTCTCTATAATAATAACCCATCTAGCATTTGGAAGATTGTTTGGTAAGCACGATTAATAGGCGATTCTTATTTTGATCATCTAGAAGATTAGTGGAGGAGATACAAAAACAAAATACATGAACATTAATTTAGGTTCGCGCAGAAGGCGAATATACGATTCTTCGCAGCAATCGTTTTTGAAATCAACAACAAATTTTGAATAGAACTAAGTAAGCCTTGCTTTTTTTTATTCAAAATACAAATTGTTTTAAAAAAAGTGTTCTGCAAAGTTGTGCAAAAAAAAGTAAAATTACTCAAAAATAGTTAAATATTAAGCTAATGGCCAAAGTTTTCAGTGATAGTGAATGTGTTCCTTGCAGCAGCAAAAAAAAAAAACAAAAATTTTTATTGTTTTATAAAATGTTTGCAACAATTCAATCTTCTGTTATATCTGGCAGATGGCGAAACTGGCTCTTCATTATTTCAGTTTGGTTTTTGATTTTTTATTTGTTTATACATAATTATTTATTCAATAATATATTAAACAATATTTAATATGTGATTAATGCCGCAAGCATAACAATAAAAAAACATTTAAATTCGTTGTTTTATTTCATAAAACCTATAAAGAACAATTGTATATATATAGAGAATCGCAAACAAATCCTCTTGGCGCGTCACAGATGCAACTTTTAGACGCACCGCAGAAGTTTTATCTTGAAGATTCGCCTAAGTAGAACAGTTTCATACAAAGAATGGAACTTCCGCGATCAGAATCCGACATCGTAGGCGATCAGATGGATCCTCTGGGCGAATCGTATAAGATTCTTTCGCGATTGTAAATGCTAGCTGGGAAAATATAATAATAAAAATAAATAAAAAAAATAAAAACGATATATATTTCAAGTGTAGACCACTCATATCATGAAATTGTTCATATCAAGAAATTTATCTCTTGAAATATTTCTTGAGATATATTTCATGAGATGAGCTGTCACTTTTTAGTACAATATGTAAGTGTGTGCATTTTTAAGAACATTTCAAGCAAAAAATATTGCAAAAGCATTAAAAAAGTGAAAAAACATGAATTGGAACGGCGAATGGAAAAAATTATTAGTTTAATAAACTTTTAAAGACAATTCCAAAATGAAATTTCATGAAATGCAGTGCACATCTAAATAAATAGCATGAAATCTGGATATCATGAAATTCAATTCGACAGTTCGCATGCAATCAAATATTGTAAGTGGAGACAGTGTGTTATGAAAAATAAGACACGTTGATCAGCTTAATATATTACTTTAAAAATAATGAAAACAAAAAATTTAATTTTTAAAAGTCTTTTCCAACCTTCATTTGCCTTAAACATAAAAAAAATGTTTAACATTTGTATAATAATACGTTAAACTGTTCTGTATTTTATTTTTTTAAACTTTTTGATCTTTAAATTAATACAATTTGCTAGTCATGAATATTATTTAATTATTTTTCTGTGTTTATTAACAATAAGGGCATTCACGATTGAGTGGTATAGTGTGTTTTAGTGTGATATTGTGTTTTTTTTGCCATAGTTGAAAACGACAATTATGAGCACCCTTTAAAATAGAATTTGTGGTTGGGAACCTCCGACTATAGCTTTTAGTTACTATGCAAATAAATTAACTATCCAATTTGATATATTTTATAAATATATGGCATAAAAATTTTTAATTTGCATTTTGGGCTTCATCCAACCACGTTTGTTAAACATATCATTGAGCTACTTAAAATTACAACACTTTTGGTTTTTAGAGATTTCATTAAAAATAACAAAAAATATAAAAACCGCTCGGTAGAGTGAGGTATCAATACCACGGTGATTTTTAACTTCACTGAAAACAACGTAATTGTTGTTTAAACCCTTAATGTGTTTTTTTTTTGTTTTGTTTTGTTATTTTATAAATGAATTAAAATGAAAAAATTCGTTAGGGCAATTAATTGTTCTAATCTGACCTTAAGCTCAATAGATGATTTTAAACTATAAAACAACTAGAATTTGTATTTAAAATCAAGAATGATTTAAACTATCAAACATTAAGAATTTGTATTTAAATCATAAAAAATCAACATGAATTAATGTACATTTTTGAGTTTCAAGTAATAAATAATAAAAAATTTTATTAAAAAAGTTTTTAATAATTTACTTCTTAAAGTTTTCAATCTCGAACCAACGGGATCCCGGGATCGATAAAAGCTTCCGGTATTAGACTCCCTAATAGAGAATTGAAATGTTTTACATGCACTGAGGGAAGCCGGAGGCGAACCTTTACAAGGTAATGTGCCTGACTGTCTCAACCTGGCGAGACCAGCATAATCCTTGCGAAATCGCCTCAAGCCGACTCAAACCTCCACGTGGTGTTTCCTTGGCAACGTCAAAACTGACAACCGTTAGTTTGGCGGCTAATCTGAGCGGCGGCCGTAAAAACCCATTTCAATGAAAACAATTAAGAAAAGAAGAAAACTGATCCGCAAATCTGATAACGACTTCCGCAAACGAACAACTGATAATGATTTACGGATATTGGGAAGGTGCCTCCATTCAACTGACTGATGTCTTGGAAAGATACAAAGCTGATATCACTGCTATCCAAGAAATGCAATGGAAGGGACAGGGTTGCATTCGGCATGCACCCTGTCATATCTACTACAGCGGCCATGCGGATAAGCACGAGTTTGGATGCGGATTTGTAGTTGGCAAGAGACTACGGCCCCACGTCCTGCGACTCACACCTGTGAACGAACGACTTGTCATAATCCGCATCAAGGTTAGATTTTTCAATATAAGCCTAATATTTGCGCACGCTCCGACAGAAGACAAGGACGATGAGATCGAGGAAATTTTCTACGAGCGCCTTGAAAATGCTTACGAGCGCTGCCCCCGTCACGACGTAAAAATCGTGCTTGGTGACTACAACGCTAAGTGGGCAAGGAAAATATTTTTGGTCCAACAGTCGGAAAGTTCAGCCTCCACGACAACACCTCCGATAACGGAATGAGGCTGATTGACTTCGCCGCAGCACGAAACATGGTCGTAAGCAGCACTAGATTCAAGCATCTCAATATTCATAAAGCCACCTGGATGTCCCCTGATCAAAAAACCAAAAATCAAATTGATCACGTTTTGATTGACGGAAGGCACTCTTCCAGTGTATTGGATGTACGTACGATCCGTGGTGCAAACATTGACTCGGATCACTATCTTGTTGCAGCCAAGATCCGTACACGTCTGTGCGCAGCTAAGAATATACGCAACCCTACACAGAGAAAGCTAGACGTCGACAAGCTGCAATCGAAACAGACAGCCGATGCTTTCGCCACTCGACTCTCACTCCTGCTTCAAAGCACTCCTCAAATCGATGATATATGCGCGCAATGGACACACATTTCCAACTCCATGCGTGCGGCTGCTGAAGAGGTGATTGACTACCAACGCCCTCGCCGAAACCAGTGGTACGACCAGGAGTGTCGCGACGCCACTGCAGAGAAAGACACCGCCTACAAAGCCACCCTGCAGTCGGTTGTAACGCGCGCTGCTAAGGAGCGATACAAAGAAAAGAGGAGGGAAGAGAGACATATTTTTAGGTGGAAAAAAAGAGAGGCAGAAAAGCGCGAGCAAGAGAAGATTGAGATGAGATGAGGAATGAGGCCCGAAAATTTTTCGAAAAAATAAGACGCCTTGCCGATGGTTTTAAAACCGGGGCCTTTTCCTTCAAGGATGAAAACGGGAATCTAGTGAAAGATGTCCAGAGTACACTGACGTTATAGAGGGAACACTTCTCTAAGCTTCTAAATGGCGACGCTGACAACAATCCCGCCAATAGAGATGATATTCCGGAAACCCCAATTTTGGATGACAGCGTTGAGGTTCCGCTGCCCGACTATGATGAAGTTCTGACAGCTATAGCTCGGCTTAAAAATAACAAAGCCGCGGGAGCTGATGGCTTACCAGCTGAGCTGTTTAAGAATGGAAGCGAAGCTCTACTTAAATGCATTCACGAGCTTCTATGCAGAATATGGTCGGAAGAATGCATCCCGAACGATTGGAATCTCAGTGTGCTCTGCCCAATCCACAAGTAAGGCGATCCCACTATCTGTGCCAATTACCGTGGGATAAGCCTTCTTAATATCGCATATAAGGTCCTGTCGAGAGTTTTATGTGAAAGATTGAAGCCCATTGTAAACGAACTGATCGGACCTTATCAGTGTGGCTTCAGACCTGGAGAGTCCACCATCGACCAGATTTTCACGCTACGACAAATCTTGGAGAAGACTCAGGAAAAACAAGTCGACACCCACCATCTTTTTGTCGACTACAAAGCCGCCTTCGACAGCCCAATAAGGAAGCACCTGTACTCCACCATGTCTGAATTTGGTATTCCTGCAAAACTAATACGACTTTGCAGGATGACACTGAGCAACACCAGCAGTGCAGTTAAAATCGGGAAGGACCTCTCCACACCATTTATTACCAAACGAGGTTTCAGACAAGGTGATTCCTTATCGTGCGACTTTTTCAACCTAATGATGGAAAAGATCATCCGAGCTGCTGATCTGAGACGTAGTGGCACAATATTCTACAAGAGTGTTATGCTGCTTGCGTATGCTGATACATCGATATCATTGGCCATAATACGCGCGAAGTCAGTGCAGCATTTTCCAGATTAGAAAGAGAGTCAAGTCGAATGGGTCTGTCAGTGAATGCAGATAAGACGAAATACTTAGTGTCAACAAACAAACAGTCCCAGCGTCTTGGAACCCACGTTACCGTTGACAATACCTCCTTCGAGGTTGTGAAGGACCGAATTTCGGGCATCTTTTGACGATCGATAAAAAAGAACCAATTAATATTTTTACTATGTATCCATTTTTTTATCACTTACTAGCTGAAACCCGGCGCGTTGCTGCCACTCTCCCTTGTCAAACGCCCGTAAAATGTTATCAGTTAAACAGCATGTCTAAATTGAGGTCAAATACTGAATTCCGAGACTGTGCGACCTATATCCACAAAGCTATTCGATATAACAATTTTGGGTTGTATAGGAAGTGCCACGCCCTCTTGATCACCCCTCATAGAACGTAATCAATTAAACTGCATGTGTTCATGGAGGTCGAATACCGAATACCAAAACTGTTCGACACATAACTCCAAAACTATTCGATAACACAAATTTGGGTTGTATGGGAGGTGCCACTCCCCTTTTCCCTACACCCATAAAATTTCAGGTCCAATACTGAATTCAAAAACTGTGCGACCTATAATCCCAAAGATTATAGGGGAGGTACCACGCCCCTCGTCCAAACATTACCAAACCTCACAGGAACACTCACTCTCCTCGGCAGACATTGTTCTGCCACAGACCACCTTACTGCCATATACGTAAATGCCAAGAAATGCAAAATATATTCACCATTTCCAGTATAGCTGCCGAAAGTAGCCATATGCACTAAATAACCAAATTTTAGTCTAATACGATCAAAACCGTGCGAAATATAGCATTTTTGTTGTTTTGCAAGCAGTAAAAAGGGGTGCGGGAAAATATTTCCCTTGAACCATCTCGTAATCGAAACAAATCGACTGCCCAAATTTCAGCTCAATTTTGGTTAAGCTTGGCGCACTTTACTTCACTCGACGCTAACTCCCTGAAAAGTGAGTATAACTAAAGTGGGACAGGCCTATTTTTAGTGCACTTGCCAAGAGTAACCATATGAACTGAATTACAAAATTTTTGTCCAACGCGATACAAATCGTTGAAATAAAACGTTTTCATTGGTTTGTGGGCAGTAAAAGGGGGGCGTGAAACCCATTTTTAGTAAAGCTGCTGACAGTAACCGTACAAACTAAAGCAACATTTTAGCTCAATAGACCCAGTAGTCAATTTTAATGAGTTCTCAAAAAGTGGGTGTGGGTGTGGCTATATAGCGATGACGCCTTTTTTTAGTTCAGTTGCCGAAAGTAGCAATACAAACTTAGGTATCACATGTTAGTCTCATACGGCCAAAACTGCTTGAAATATAGCATTTTCACTGATTTGTGGGCGCAAAAAGGGGGCGTGGAAACAAATTTTTCTTACAGTTACTGTCAGTAACTACACAAACCAAAGTACCAAATTTAAGTCTTATACGACCAAAACCGTCTGAAATAAAGCATTTTCATTTCTTTGTGGGCGGTAAAATGGGGCGTGGAAACCCATTTTAAGTACAGTTATCGACAGTAATCGTACATACTAAATTGCAAAATTTTAGCCTTATACGACCCAAACTGACTGAAATATAATATTTTTATTGATTTGGGGCGGTAAAAGGGGGGTGTGGCACATTTTTCCCCTCAACCATCTCGTACCTGAAACAAATCGGCTGCCAAAATTTCAGGTCAATCGGTTTAGTAGTTTTGGAGTCTATAGACATCACACAGCCAGACACACATCGTTTTGCTTTTTATATATATAGACATCGATTTGTGGGCGGTAAAAGTGGGCTTGAAAACATTTATATATAGTGACCGCCTCTTGGAGCACCTATACAGTAAGTTTCACTGTAAAAGTGTATAGAACTCTGGAATTGCCATGATTTCGAAAAAGTGGGCGTATTTACTTTACGACCACGCCCATTTTTTGTACAGTTACCGACAGTAACCATCTGAACAAAATTACCAAATCTTAGTTTTTTACGATTGAAACCGCCTGATATATATCCTTTTTTTGGTTTGTGATCGATGGAGCAAATTTGGCTTGTATGGGCGGTACCACGCCCCCTTCTCCAATCGTTACCAAACCTCACAGGAACACTCTCAAGATGTGGCTTTATTTTCCCTGAAAATTTCATAAAGATCGGTTCAGCGGTTTTGGAGTCTATACGTGATATAGCCACATACCCACCCACATACCCACATACCCACATACATACATCCATTTTTATATATAAGAAGAAGATTATTCATATCTTAAAAATTTACAAAAAAAATTTAAAAAAATTATTTTTAACGAAGTTACACGCTGTTGAAATAGAGTGTGGGAAAAAATACTGTGTCCATCTTGACACGATTTCAACCCTAATAGTCATCTGAAAAAACGGTTTGTTAATAAGTAAGAATATCGAAAAAAAAGTAATTTTTTGGCTTTTTTTAAAGTTTTGATTTTTTTAAAAATATTAAAAAATTTATTAACGTTATTCTAGTTTGGGCCATACATAAAACAGTTTTGAGAAAAATGCGTTTAAAGTTTATAAGTTAAGTTTTAGGCAGTCTAACTGACGACACTGAAAATATGGCTTATCAATTTGATCTTATTAAATGTGACTTGATGTAAAAAAACTTGCCAAAATTAGCATAAACGTTGTCAACGTTAAAAAAAAACAAAAAAAGTATTAATAGATACTTAGAATTTCAAAAAATGATTACTCACTTGCGCTACCAGGCTCATTCCACACACTCCGATGCACGCCGATCCAACGCCCTGCACCGAGCGCGCAATCAATAATGTGGCATATGTTTCCCCGATGGCAAATACTGCAAAGAGACCAATAAAAATTTGTTGTTTCAGAACAAAATAAGTATTGTAATAAAGCAATGAAAAAAGCTAACAGTTTTAACAAACGTGTCAGAAAAGTTATGTGAATTTTAGTGAAAAAATCATAAGGAATCGCGCGCACGGATTTACAAAAAAACTCAAAACTCTTGTAATGTTTGAGAGCGCACAAAAGTTAAACATTCAAAATTTTTACAAAACTTAGGGCTACACTCATAACCGTGAATTTTATGAAATTTTTAAAACATGTACTTGTTTCAAAAAGTGAATTTGATAAAAAAAAATTTTACAAACTTTTAATGTAAAAATTTCGAAAAAATTATGAAATTATTTTTTTCAGAAGAAGTCATAATAAGAGCGAAACGTGAGTTTTTTAAATTTTTACTCGTTTTGTTTTCGAAATATTCAAAAAACAATAAACGTGCTCTTTTGCATTTTTGATTATGCTGTAAAATCAACAAAAATGCATTAAAAAAGTTCAAAATTTACATTTCGTCCTAACTTTATGTATTCCATTAACTCTTCAAATTTGAATAAAATCAGAGACATGAGGGTTAATCATGTCCGTTTTGGTGCAGAAAGCCGCATATGGTAAAAATAAACTTTTTTTTGTATCTTATGAGCTTCGCAATAAATTTTCTTCGTGTATCGATGAACTTATTCATACATGTGTCCAATCATATAAAACTTAAACAGTGGTCACAGCTGAATTACTCAAGACTACTGAAGATTTAACGGGTAGTTCCTTCCTTCTAGTCTGCTCTGTGATTGACTTTATACAGAGTTGTTGTTTTTTTGTTATTGTTGTTGCCTTCTTTCAAAACTTACTTGTAAAATCATCAGAGTTCACAATAAATTATATAAATATAATTATTTTATTATATTGTGCTTGGGCTCTTTTGGTCAATTCGGTTTTTATTTTAAATTCATTAAAATAAACAGAAATTAGACACCTTCGAAACGTCGCGAAAATTGAATATTATTAAAGTTTTTCTATTTAATGAATATTTAAAAAAAAATAAAATTTTCCAAAAGACCCCAGGCACAATATCTATATATATAAAACAGGATGTGTGTATGTCTGTAACGTATGGCTGAGGCGATTTTGATGAAATTTTCAGGGAATCTTCAGAATATTCAGGCGGGTGACACTGTAAAGTCTGATTTTTTATTTTCGGTCTGTGGGCGGAGGGGCGTGGTAAAATCCAATTTTCATATTGTACCACCAATGACATATACATATTTTTATTTTATTTTTTTGCTTTTTTTTGTTTTACTTTATTTTTTTGAAAACCGATGTCATGTTCTTTAAAACGAGATATCAAACTCTTAAATCGGTTATGTAGTTTCGAAGATATTTACAAAAAACCTATGTTAATAATGATCCAATATCATAATTTTAAAACTTTCGAAATGTTGCATTCAAAAATCCGAGTTTTCGGTTTATTTACAAAATATTTACATCATTCGATAACACAAGATATTCCACGCTTACTAAGGTGTAACATTGTACAATAACTTAAAAATCTATATATATAAAAATTAATGTCTGTCTGTCTGTTTGTTGGTTTGTGCTTTATAAGAGGCCAAACCCTTGGACCGATCTTACTGAAACTTTCGCAGCATGTTACTATGACTCTGGAAGGAATAAGAGGCTATATGAAGTTTTTATTGGACAAAGGGGCGTGGCACCACCCATATAACCCAAAAATTTAAATCACCATATTTTGGACATTTTCTGACATACATCGATGATATTTGGTGCATATGGTATTGGCATAATGGAATAATTTTCCTTTTTAGGAAAATTAAAAATTTTAATATAGTCTTAACTACTGGACCGATCGTCATTAAATTTTCACAATAAAACATTCTTACGAAATAATAAATTCTTGACTATATAAAGTTGTGAGTGGAAAAAGAGGCGTGGCCTCGCCCAAATAACCCAAAATTTAAAATCGTCATATCTTGGGCATTTTTTGACCTACGTCGATGATATTTGGTACAAATGGTATTAGCATAATTGGGAATACGTACCAGGAGAAAAGTGGGCGGAGCATGCCCCTTTGTTTGCGATATATTGGAGGCTGGACCTGTTAGCCGATCTGAAATTTTCACAGCGTGCAGCTTTGACTCAGGAATACTTATTACATGATAATATTTTTCGACCATGCACACTTCTGCACCTACGTTTTTACTACGTTTATTAACGGCTTTACCTCAAATTTAAAATACATATTAATTAAAATAGTGGGGTAGCCCCATTCTCTTTCTCCCACAACTGTCTGCAAAACAGCTGATTTTGTAATATGTGTTAATTACATGGGAGAATAACATGGGAATGCCTAACAAAACTCAACGAACTAGGCAAGAATAACACTGTTACTATACTTTGGGTCCCAGGACACAAAGGAATACAGGGTAACGAAGAAGCCGATGGTCTAGCGCGACAGGGTGCAGCCACAAAATTTATAGGACCAGAACCATTCTGCGGATTGGGCACACATTCTATAAAAGAAGAACTAAGAAGGGAGGAGAGACATAAACGTTTAAACCTTTGGAAAAGCCTCCCAAAGCTAAGACAATCCAAATTGCTCCTCAGAGATTTTAACACTCGGAGATCAAAATTGTGCAAAAGCTTAGGCAAACCGAATCTTAGGATTCTAACGGGGTTCCTTACAGGACACTGTAAACTCAAATACCACCTGATGAAATTGGGCATAGAGACCGATAGTAACTGCCGTTTCTGTGAAGAAGCAGAGGAGACTCCAATACACCTACTTACAAACTGCGACGCCGTGGCTCGCAGACGTAAACTAGCACTGGGGAATTATGAGCTGAGTCTAGAGCAGGTTTCATCCCTTGAACCTAAGAATATTCTCAAATTCATTAGAGAAATAGGGCTGGATGAAATTCTGTAATCCGCAAACCCAGCGGAGCTTTGAGAAGGAGGTACAATAGATCTCATTTAGGTCGCAGTACGCATCTCCACCACACAACATTAACATTAACATTAATATGCTGATTGCGAAACAGCTGATTGTGTAATTGCTGCTTTTTGATTGGTCTTAAAATAAAAAGGCGGAGCATGAAGCAAATTGCATGCGGTTCAGTGTTGAATTCTAATTGGTTTACAGCAAAAAAAGGGGAGAAGCATTGCAATAATTAAATGCAAATTAAATAAATAAATTTTTGTAAATATATAAATACTTTTAATTTTATTTTATAACGAGGGGGGTAGCGAAGCACACCGGGTTCAGTTAGTTATAAAATAAACTTAAATCAAAGAATTGGTCGAAATATAAAACTTTTCAAATATAATTATTGTTTTTAATTTTGTATTTTAATTTTTTGTAATTTAAAAACAAACGGCTTTCTTAAATTAGTTAAAAACTTTTTAAATTTTCTTTCAGACACGCCTTAAACTTATGAGTTACGTTCTTTTGTTTCTGTATGTAAATCGGCATAGTTTAAAAAAAAGGATCATAGACAAAACTTCATATTTAAAGACTTACATTAGTGATGGGAAGATTGCCTGTCTCTTAAGAAAAAATAAGCCCTGACTCCATTCCAGACGTTATATTGGGTGATAAAATCATAAAAATAGTTAATAGTGTTGTAAGTCTTGGATTTAACATCAATGCCTCCCTTACTTGCACAGATCATATCAACAGTGTAGTCCGCAAAATCAATTACATCTTGCGTAACCTTAGGATGTCGTCTGAGTATACACCTATTGATCTAAGACGTAAACTTGTAATTCAGCTCATTGTCCCCGTCATAACATATTCTGAACTTGTATACAGCAAGTTAGACTCGCGGTCTCAACTTAAATTGCAGATCGCGTTTAATCATTCCACTCGTTATGTCTACGGTTTGCGTAAATTTGATCATTTAGCTCAATTAAAAACCTGTATACTTTTGCGATATCATAAGCTACTCTAATGCCAGAAATTGCATATTTTTACACAAACTCATACACCACAAAACTACTTTCTACTTATTTGAAAAACTGCAATTTAGTCGGTCAGTTAGAAGCCAAGTGCTAATTATACCTAGTTTTAACTTTCTAAACTCCACAAGACTATTCTTTATTAATGCCGCTAGATTATGGAATTCATTGCCTAGTAGCTTAAAATCCATAGCGTCAAAAACATCCTTCAAACATGCTATTTTGAAGCACTTTTCATCACATAATACTTAAGGCGGTCTTCTCATTGAGCAACTTTTTTTTTCGACTTTTTTTGCATTTATTTATAGCTTGGGTAGTTGTGAATATGCCCCTAAAAGGATTTTTAGAAATTCGAAATACTTTAGAAGATACAGCCTTTTTTGTGAAGCAAGGTCTTCGTCAAAATGAGCTATTTTTTTCGACTCATTTTCGAATGAAGCGGCATAAAGTAACCACCGAATTCCGTTGAAAATGTTTATTGTTAGGTAAAAACGTGTTTGCACACATATTCATACAAACATACGAATACACATTTCTGCTTATTTTAGGGGTTGAAGCATTTTTGAGTCCAGGTGTTCAACTGAAAGCATCATTTAGTTCAGTTTGTATCGAGTTGAGCAACAGACGCGTGCGCTTCAGTGAACGGAAAAGTAAATTTTTTATAAATTTATTGTGATTTTTGTAAAATGGATCGGAAAAGTAATAAAAAAAAAAAAACGACCAAGTGAGCGTCAGAATCGTGCTAAAAAACGCGGGTTTAGTGGAAATCAGCATCTTAGACCAGAGGATTCTGAATATACCAGTACATCGGCCAAGAAATTCAAGAATAACGAAGACGACGAAGTATCAATCAAAAACAATTTGAAGTATTGCATTCTCGAGTTCTGTTCTGTATTTACCACGTTGTCAGCGAATGGGCACGCGACTTCGAAAAATAAAAAAAGAAAATAAGGGCATTGGAGGCAAAGGTGCGGGCAAGCTCACCGACAAATTAATATCCGAGTTGACCACATATTATGGCCTTGCGATCCGCCGTCATCCTGACTCCGTGGAGGATATGAAAAAGGAAATTTGGGCCACTTTTTACCATAAGTGCTCCACCGATGATAAACCGCAACACCAAAATTGCCCCACCGGTGCGTCAAGCTGGTGCGCATGGCAGAAAGCAGCTGCTGAAGGTACGTTAGATAGCTTTCACCACACGTATGCACCTCTCGACAAGAAGGTGATGGAGGTAATAAAACCAGCTTACGAAGCGCTGTCGGCAGATAATTTGCTTGAAAGATGCCTTGGATCTGAAACTCAGAATTCCAATGAGTCCTACAATTCTGTTCTTTGGTCACTTTCGCCCAAACACATCAACTCAGGCGCACGCACCATCGAAGTGGCCAATTTCATTGCAACGTGCCTCTTCAACGACGGTTTTATACCCATACTTAAAATTATGGGTTTGATGGGTATTGCGATTGGCAAAAACGCATACGAATACGCACTATCTCGCAATGAAGACAGATTGAACCGATCAGAGACTCGAGCTGCGGCATCATCAAAAGCTGGCAGAACGGCTCGCAGAACAGAAAGGGCAGCAGAAAGCAGTTTCTACGAAAAAGAGTAAGGTGGCCTGTATGGAGCTGGCATCGCCGACTAATATTTGTAAGTAAAAAATATGTGAAATATTTAGATTTTCTTTCAAAGGCCCTTTTTTGACTACCTGGCTAGTTTTCTTCACATCTACTGAACCAATTTTGATGAAATAAAGCTTTAATGACGCAGAATTACCTCCTTTTGTTAATTGCGTACTTTAATTTGTCACTTTTTTTCTTTTTTTGCCAAAAAAATAACTTTGATACCAGCAGAACTGCTTTTCTTGAAAAAAAATTTTTTGGGTTTTTTTGAAACCCTCGTATTTTGACCTATGAGTTAAGTTTTTTCCGGTTCTACCGGACCGATTTTGATGATACAAAGTGAATTCGACGGAGAATTGTCAGCTCTTTAAAACTGCATTTAAACATTTTTGATTTTTTCCCAAAAAATTACTTCAAACTTTAAACGCGTTTATCTCGAACCCACGTTTTTCGAACTGGCGGCCATGATATCTCCAGTTCAACTGAACCGATTTTTATGAAACAAAGTGGAATCGACGCAGAATTGTCACCATTCTCGGGTGAACCTCGACCATAATTTTAAAAAATTTTTTACTATTTTTTTTTTACACTAAACTACAAAAAAAAAAACACCCGAAATTGAAATTTTTTTTTGAATGGCCGCCATTTTGTCAAAAAAAATCACAAAATTAAGCTTGAGGTTCACCCGAGAATTACATCTATACTGATTATAACCCCGTTTTTTTTTTCATTTCAGACGCTCCGGAGACCCGGAATCGTGGCCGCCGTGACGACACCTTTTTTTCACCACCAACTTTGAAGTCTCATTACTTTTTGAACAGCCCACGAATCGAGGCAAAAAAAAATTTTTTATTTACTTTGAACCTTTTGTAATACAATAAATAAAAAAAGTTTTCAATTATTCTTTGCGTTTTCAAATAAGAATTTTTTTAAAAAGGGTCCAAAAAACGGGTTTTGAATGAGAAGACCGCCTTAACAAAATATCAGATCTTTAGCTCTATATGACTTTATCTCTCTCTCTCTCTCTCTCTTGTTTGCTCTTTCTTAATTTAAGTTTTATCTGTCTTATGAATTTACATTTGTTTAACATAAAAATTTATTGATAACACTTTTAATTGTATAACAATAAATTTAAATTACCTTAAATTTAAGTTTAAATGTTTTGTAATAAGTTCAATTCAAATTATGTCTTTGAGCTCTGTACTATAAAAGAATCTAGTTCTTAATGTACTAATATAAATAAATAAATAATTAACCGAAAAAGTTATATTAACCGTTTATTTTCTTTCTGTTAACGATTTAATTGTATCTCACTTTTTCATTCGATTTTCCGAAAAAATAATCGTAAAAAAAATAATCGCATGAACTATCACTTGTAAATTTACGCTTTATTTTCATACTCAATATCAAGAATAATAGATAAAAGGATTACGTATTGCGCAGGTCCGTCATGTTGTTTACTTTTCATTTTGACTTTTCTAGCTACGATGAAAATATTTTTACGATCTTGACGTCAGGCTAGACGAAATTTGTTTCTTGAATCTTTTGCCAGTGCAAGTTGGTTTCATTCCAACTTGCTTTAAAACAAAAAAAAAAAAATAAACTAAAAAACTAGCACGAAAATTATATGCGCAGCACTCTTTCATAATTCTTTATTCATATTTTAATATAAAACGGTGGAAAAATTTGTTTAGTCTATTATATTATATTTAGTCTATCTTGACTCAATATAGTATTTTCGTAGTCATTGTCAGAAAAAATGTATTTTCAAATTTATTTTTTTTTATAACAGTTTTTAACCGACTTCAAAAATTAGGAGGTTCTCAAGTTAGTCGTTGGGTGATTTTATTAATGTCTGTACACCGATTAGTTCTAAAGTATTTCACCGATTTGCGTAATTTTTCTTTTAAAAGTTAAAAGCCACGCTCGTTGTAGGTTTCTTAGGTTAGTGTGACTGTCTTAAACAAGACACATTTAGGCCAATGAGGCCCATTGTGATAACAAGGGTTAATTTTCCTAATCTTATTTAAACCAATTTGAGCTGTTTACTCAGCCTAGGATTCGGTAAACCAAAGATTCCGAGAGTTCGTAAAGGTCATTAAAGAACCAGTTGCCTATGTGGAGGAAGTGATTTTGAGCCAGCGCTGGGCAAGTGCAGAAGAAATGTTCTGTTGATTCTTCCTCCTCCTCCTCATCTCTACAACTTCTGCAGAAGTCGTTGTGTGGTATGTTGAATATTTGAGCGTATCCAAAAAGGCAGTGCCCTGTAAGGATCCTTACCATGGTGCTGATGTGGTCTTTACTGAGAGAAATGAGTTCTTTTGAACGCTTAAGGTTGAGTTTGGGCCAGATTTGCCGCGTTATATTACACGTGCTACCAGTTGACCATCTGTTGTTGGTTTTGGTGCCAGATAACTTATGTGTAAAGAGTTTACATGTGGTGAGAGGAATACCAAGGCTTGCCTTATCTATAGATAGTTGTTGGGTACACCCAAAAAAAAGCTTCGTACTATGTACAAAACAATTATTGTATTCTACAAAGCCCTTTGTTCTTTTCAGCCTACGAACGACTTTGTGAATAATACAAATGACCGTTTGTTTATTGTACAAAGAAATATTTGTGTATTTTACAAACGCATTCGTTTCATCTACAAAGATACGAACAAATATACGAACGCTGCTGCCACCACTTTGTATATTATCAAACAATGTTCGTTCAGTTCACAAATTTATGCAATATAGATTTTTACAAACTAGCGTTTGTAGAATGTACAAAGTTACGAATTCAAAAATTTTTTTTCATGCGGCCAACACTACAAACGTTTGTACTATGTGCAAAACATTTGTACATTCTACGAATAGCCTCTGTTTGTATTTCTACAAAGATTTTATTTGTAATTTTATCCTAAATATTTTTTGGGTGTAGTTCCTGTACGAGCGAGTTCATCTGCTTTGCAGTTACCTAAAAAATCCTTATGCCCAGGAATCCAGCATAGAACGATTTTGAGCTGCTTCGCCATCTCATTTAGAGATCTACTGTTTCTGATGTTACTTCAACAGTTCCTAGGGCTTTCAAAGCGACTTGACTATCGGATAGTATGCAAGTATTCATGGACGACATCTCATTTACCTGAAGCCAAGTTAACGCTTCATGTACAGCAGTGATTATTTAGGCAATTTTGCATAATGTCTCAAAGAGTAGATATGTATTGTCCAGAGGTAAAAATAGCAAGGTCATCGGCATAAGCTATCACCCTGCATCCCTCTAGTTCCAGTTTGACTAACAGTTCATTTACTGCTAAATTCCTACTTGAAGGGTTCCCCTTGGTAAAGGTCTTAACGTGGATGCAGCACCAAATTTTGCACTTATAATCCTGCCAACTAGCATTTGATATATCAGTGCTATCAGCGCGGCATCCATCCCCAAGCTCCGTTAGCGCATTAGTGATAGATCTTGCTTCGACGTTATTAGAGACCCCTTCTATATCAATAACAATTATCATCGTATTTTCCTTCTGATGGAGGGATTTTTCAATGATGGAAACTATGGAGTGGAGAGCTATTTCCACGGACTTGCTTTTGGTGTAAGTATGTTGTGCTATTGACAATGGCTTTTTTTCTAATTTTAATCTCAAGTAAATATCGATTAATCTCTTGAGGATTTTCAGAAGAAAATATGAGAGACTATTTAATCGAGGTTTCTTACAGTTTGATAAAAAATGTTTATTACTTTATGGGAGTTTTTTAGAAAAATTAAAACTTCAAAAGTTTACATTTAAAAAAGACCAAAATTAAAAACAAACCGAAATTTAAGAAAATAGTGAAGTTAGAAATATTTTTGTATCCTAAACTATTTCTTTTTCTCAGCCTCATATTCACTAAAAATGACGAAATAAAAACTTTATAACGACTTTGTTCACAAATAAATTATTATAATAAGACAAATCAGGAAAGCATTAAAATAATTAGATATTTAACATAACAATATATAAATAACTTCCCAGTAGCTGTTTGAAAAAATTAACTAGTTCATTTCTAGCTCAATTTGTAGGTAATTTCTATAAAATAGTACAAAAACTTTCAGCGTAGAAGAGTTCACTTTGATTTTATTTTGTTTTTGTTCAAACCATGGCAGAATAACCAGGTAGGCTCACTAGAAACATGCTCTCTGCGACAAATAAAACAATAACAAATGCGTAGCTATAATGTCAAAATATATTTTGTCAATTCAAAGCAGCCGTACATAGCGACACAAACAAATTGGTTACTGAACATTCTAACTAGTAGTCAAATGAAAATTTTATTAAAATTTAATTTTTATTTGCTTTGTTTACAGCCAAAATACAATTAATTCTGTATTTTAACTATAAACACAGCTCATTTTATTAAATTTGTAATGATTTTAATAATATTTCTTATATTTTCACACAAAAAATCTGGGTACTCGCTTTATTTATACGGTTACGAGTAAATTATACATCCATATGGCTGAACGAATAAAAATAAATTGTCAATAGTGACATTATAGCTACGCCAATGTTTTGCTGTCTCGTTTTTTGCTCTCCGAATTGCATCTACCTGGTTATTCTGCCATGGTTCAAACCATGGTAGAATAACCAGGTAGATGCACTAGAAATACGCTCTCTCCGACAACAAAACAATAACAAAGGCGTAATTATAATGTCAAAATGAGCTGCTTTGAAAATGATATCAATTTTGACTTTTTTATTGGATGATTATCAATTATAATGAATTCTTAATTATAAGATATATAATTATTTTTTGCACTACACAGCTGTTCTTCCGATTAGCAACTAACCGGAACCTCAACTTGCCATTAACTTAACCGGCACTTAAGACCTAACCGAACATTGAGAAAATGCTTTCTTGCTAACAGCCGGTCAAAGTTCCGATTAGTGCTTACCGGACATTGAGAAAACGGCCTTTAATGTAGTAATTTCGCATATTACTTATTGCCGATCGAATCGAATTAAAAACGTAGCTGAAATCTTAAGGACAATTAATTTAATTTATTTTTTCAAAGTCCCAGCAAGTTATTAATTACATTTTAAACATTACAATTTGAAAATTACACAGAGCACAATTACTTGCAACACAATACACATAATTATTTTAAGATTGTTTCTTGAATTTAGCACATCCGTTTCCATTCCGGTGGACTTAAACGTAAATAGCATGTACTCCCAAGCAGTTTATCTTGAGTATTTCAATTGCGATAACTGCAAATGTTTAACGACAACTCAGGTTTGACAACGGCTTTACTGGACACCCTATAACTTCCTCCCGTCGCGATAATTCAATTCATCAATTGTTGGCAAATAAACAAACAATCGTCGATTTCATTAAAAAAATTTAATTTTTTCAAACAGAAATTTCACTTGTCAAAATATATTTTGACAGTTTAAAGAAGCCGTACATAGCTTTACAAATAAATTGGTTACTGAACAATCGAAATAAGTAGTCGAATGAAAATTATATTAAAAGTAAACTTTCATTTGCTTCATTTAAGGCAAAACTACAATTAGTTTAAACACGGCTCATTTTATAAAATTTTTAAGATTTTTGTTTACTTTTTTTACATGTTCATACATAAAATCTGGGTACTCAATTGATTTATACGGTTACAAGTAAATTAAACATCCCTATGGCTGAACGAATAAACATAAATTGTCAATAGTGACATTATAGTTAAGCCAATGTTTTGCTCTCTCGTTTTTTGCTCTCCGAATTGCATCTACCTGGTTATTCTGCCATGGTTCAAACAAAACAAAAAACTTCCAGCGTAGAAGAGAGTTAATTTTGTTTTCTTGTCAAAACTTTAACTGACAAAACTAAACGAGATCTGGACATCCGTTGTGGCAATTTTTGAGGAAAATCAATTTAAAGAATTCAACAATGGTAAGTTTTTGCATTATATCTAAAAAAAAATATATAAAATAAAAAAATGCATCATCTTTTATGTGATGCACTTCTGTTCGTAATACATGCAAGAATACTTTGAAACCACTTTAAGACCTACTTTAAGACTTTACCAGTTGGAAAAGTACCAGTTTGGAAAAGTTCATGATGGAATTAATTCAAATGTAGGAAAAAAGGTAGGGTTTTGGGTGCAATTGTCTTTTCCTATGACATCAATAAAAAGCGTCAGTTCGATCAGTGTTAAAGGGTAGTGCGGAGGGACCAGTACTGGTCCTTTGTGGAACTAGTTCAGAAATATTTAAAAGTTGGTCCAATTTTCTGTAGGGTTTATTAACAAGACAAAAGAATTGATAAAAAACTTATAAAAAATTACTTTTTTACTTTGTAGTTGTTGTAAAGTTGGTTCTTTAAAGTTTTTTATAAATTTTAGCGATTAATCGGATATTCAGTTAATCGGTAAATTTTGCTTTTATGAATTGCAATTAATAATCGATCAATCGTATGATCGATTTATCGAATAATAATTTTTTTCCCATCACTAGCTCAGATTTACTTTAGACTTTAAGACTTACGGTTCTATACACTTTCACTTTGTAAATTAACATTGTATACGTTTAATGAAAACTTACCTAGAGACGATATCAGCAAACAAAAGGTTCCGAAAACAATCGGTACACGATAACCATACTTATTTGAAAGATTGCCAACAATTGGATTAAAGATCAGCTGTACCAATGCCTTCATTGCCAGTAGTATTCCAATGGAGCCATTTTCGCTGTTCAGGCTGTCTTCATTATCGCCAGCGGTGACACCACTTTCACTTTTCCCCTCCTGCTTTATTGGAGTATCCACAATAGTACCAGCGACTGCACCACGTGGCAATTGTTGTCCAGCTGTCTCGCCAGGCGCTATTGCCACTCTCTCACCACCTTCCTGCACTTGTAGTAGTGAAAAATTTACCAATGATTTACCCGGTATTGGATGCTTCGTCATAACTGTTTTTGATGCATGCGAACCGAGATCAGCATTGCGATAGGCTAGATTATGAGAAGAAACACTGCCGCCAAGACTGGCAGCGCTGTTGCTCAAGTCCAATTGAGTGTGATATGATTTATTATCCATTGAGGACAGAAAATCCGGTAAAATGGGCACTAAAACAAAAATTAAAATCAATAGGAAATTTATTTATACCACAAAAGTAACGTTTGTGCTAAAAATAAGAACAAAAAATAAATCAAGAAAAAACTATTTTTACCAAAAATGTGGATTTATAAACACTGTATGAACTCTTTTTGTGTGATGGTAATGGTTTTCAAGAGGCAAAAGTTGAATACTAGTGCTTAAAATTTTTAAATAGAAACCCATAGAAATGAACTAATCTTTGAAACCATTGATTGGTTAATGGTGGCAACAGTCCCCAAAACCGAAAGCCACGTTTGAAAAATAATATTTTGTTGCCTTGTATTTTTAAACCCAAAATACATAACTTGATCAGCTTAAGAGGTAAAGGCAAAATCAAAATTTGCTCAAAACTCAAGGCTATCAAAAAAAATATTTAGATTAGGGCTTTCAATCCAAAAGGGATTTTGCAAATGCCGAGATTCGGGGATTTAAAATTTATGATCCCGGGATACCGGGATTTTTCATGATCTCGAAATGCCAAAATTTTAAGACAATGACACTTAGTTGCATTAGAAGCAGGGATCATTAGTATCTCTTTCCTTAAATTTCTGCGTTTTGACAAAAAAGAAGCATAACATTTTTTTTTATTTTTAAAATAGAAATCCAAGCATAATCGTTATTCATACTTTAAATATTCAAAAACACTCAAAAGTTTATAAGACAGCACCAACACGAATTCATTATTACTAATGCAGACAATGCTTATTGTAATGTACAAAGAAGAATATAAGAAAAAAAAAACTCAACAATTATTGGAATATAAAGTCGAATTCTGAAATCCCATTTTGTTTTTATGTATTTTTAGGGGAGAACTTGTTTATGTTATGATAAAAAAAATATGCATCACCTGATTAAACCAGATCGAAAAAAAGAATTAAATTATAAAATAACGATTATTTTAATAAAAATCATAATCTTTATGTTCTCTAATTAAAGATGTTTGATGAGTTTTTAAATATTTAAATTATATAATAAGCTAATAAAAAACGTTATGACGTTATGAACGATATTTCAGAAAAATTTAACATTTATTTCATAATGAAAACAAAAAATATTTAAAAATATCTCATATTTCACTTTATTATAAACATAAAACAATAAAAGTAAATTGGTTAAATAAAACAAACAACATATATTTATCTTTTACACAAATTTAAAAATAAAACCAAACTTCTTATTCAAAGAAATTAGTTAGCGGCTAGTAAAAAGTATGATGTGAATAAAACATTCTTTTTACAGTAGAAAAACGATAGTATAGTAATAAGACTATTGTTACTTTCTAAATTCCATGAAAGTTGAACGGCCTAGTAAACAGAGTCTCTTAAGAGTTATAACTAACGCCGTAGATATGGGTGATTCGGGGGGTTAAAACCCCCCTTAGCAATTGAACATTTTTTAATATATTAAATAAAAGCACAGATATTCCAAATTATTTAATTACCATAACATGAAGATAAATTAAAAATTGTTCATTGTACATGCTTAGTTTGATGTCTTAGAAGCAGCAGAAAAAAATGACATGTCGAAACCCTAGCCCTGGTTATGATGATTCCCCAAATATTTCGACTCAACAGATAGCCTTCCGTGAGCTGGAATGGTTTGAAATAACCTCTAAAAATCGATTTTTGTGTAAAGATATTGGCTGGCGTAATAGTTTAAAAAAGAACAAACTATCAGAAATTATAGGCCGGGAAAATCTCTTTCAATCTGCATCAAAAATTTTTGATAATTTTTATTTTATTTCCATACAAAAACTTTAAAAATTTAAATAACTTCATAACTTTTTTTTAATATTTTACAATATCTTTTCAGTAGGTGTTTATTTTATAATTAATATTTTAGTTTTAATTTGTTTCAGTTTAAGCAATTCTGGCCAGCAATTCTGACCAGTGAGAATATCATTAGAAATAATTAAGTTTTTTGAACTTGCGTGAAAATAACTTAAAAAGAAATCATAAAAGTGCACGAAAAACAGCATTATTTTCAATTCGAATACAAACATTTTTAAATTTTTTGATGCAGATTGGGAGAATTTTTTTCCAAAATATTATTTCAGATCATTTCATTTTTTCTAACTAACACACCAGCCAATATTTTCACAAAAAAATCGATTTTTAGAGGTTATTTCAAACCATTGCAGCTTAAGAATGGCTATAGCTAGAGTCGAAATGTTTAGGGAATCATCATAACATAAGCCAATGATTATTTTGAGGAACTGCCCAAAACAGTTTTTATTTTTAAATTGTCTGTTTTCGTTATTTAACTTAAATAAATACTTGTCGTCCTGCTCCAAATGAAGCGATTGAATCGATTTTTTCTATTTTTTGCTTCAGCAACCCCCCAAGTCCCCCCATCACCCATCAGAATACACAGCTTTGTAAACAGCTCACATTAGTTTAAATAGAAATTGAGTAATGAAATGAACCCCATGGTATCACAATGGGCCTCATTGGCTTAAGTGTGTCTCTGAAAAGTGACAGCCAATTTAACCTAACCTTAGCCCCCCCCCCCCCCCTTATGAAACACCTATCTACGGCGTTGGTCACAACCAAACAAACTTAAAAAATAGTCTTTCAAAGTTTATAGAGAGAGATAAAAAAATTAACATGGCGATTTCGATAACCATCGTTTACATAACATCGTTTGCATTTCAGTTGCATTTATAGTTTCTCAAAATTTTTATATTTTCTTGAGAATAAAATCTCGGGATTTAGGATTTTTTTTATCAAATTTTGAGGGAATTGAGGGTATTTATAGGTTCTTACGAAAATGTTTGCCTTCTTTCATGAAAATAAATTGAACCGAAAAGTGAATAAACATGACGTAGTTGAAGTTAATTTAAGATAGATTTTAGGAATAAAATTGAAGTGGTTAAAGTTAATTTAAGTAAGATTTAAGAATAGAATTATTACAATTCGTATTTGTACCAATTTTAATTCCAACAAAGTACAAACCAAAAATACTTAGCAATTTAAAAGCTCATATTGAATACGGTACCTATTGCGGTCAACAGCATATTATCCAATAGCAATGCAAAATACACAATAATCGCTATAGTAAAACGATTTGTGGTTCCAAAGTGGTTGCTTCCTCTTGTTGGATTTGAAGAGATTGCTTTTGTGGTTTTGTTTTCTTCTGCTGCAGCAGCTGCCTCCACTAAAGTTCGATCTCGACCATCACCACCGCTTGCTGATGACTCTGAAGATGCACTAAAAGCAGAAGCATGTGGCGCAGCAGGTTCTTTTGTAACCGCATCCGTCGATGAGGCGTACATTTTGTTTATTTTAGCACAGTTTACAATAAACACACACACGCCCGAACGTACGCACGAACGCACACTAATACAACTCAGCAAAGTGCATAAAAATAAAGTGAATATTAAATTTTATTAAGTTGCCGTATGCTTAAATAGCTTTTGGAAAATGTTTCTCTCTCCACTCTGCCAACCGTTGCAAAACGCCTCAAAGTATGCTACACAGAATTTTCTATAACACGCTTTTGCCGCTCGTCCAACAGGTGTCTACGCCACAATGGCTGCCGAACAATTGAAAAGCTTCAATATGGTTGCGCGCCATTTTATAACTTTGAATTGGGTTGAATCGATGTTCGAGATACTTGAATGATTATGATGTCGATGATGTCGATGATGACAATGATGACGATGGTAATGATGATGATGCTGGTTATGGCGTCGGTGATATCGACCTCAGTGTCACGTAGCTGTGAAGCAACAGGGTTTGTTTCTATTTTGTCTGTGGCAACATGCTGATAACTGGGCATATGGCTTGGGTTGAAGGATGCAGCTGAGCGTATGAATAGGTTTTAATATTGATGTTAATGTTGTTCTTGTTGTGGATTTCAAAGGACGATGCTTTGTGTTGGCAGCAGTTGTTGTGTTGGCTTTTTTTCTACTTGGTGCTAGACAAGACTTCAGTATGGTATAATATAGCAGATACTTTTTATATGTGATAAGTTTTGCATGTTTGTGTGCTTGTTTGGGCCTATTAGGGGTTTCTGCACAAGAAAGATAAGCTTACAGGGCTCAAAGCGTTGCAGCTCTTTTTTCCGCTATTTATGCTCATTGCCAGTACAATGAAAACAATTTGTAAAAATCTCCGCAACGACACCCAGTTTCACAATGATTTTCATGTTGCCAAGGATGTCAGAAAATGTGTAATTATAGTAGTTACGACGTGATTTCTTTATTTTTTCTTTTCTTTTCATTAAATTGACTGATTAGGATTAATAATACAATGCACCTAAACAACGAACTTCTAGTTAGACAGGATTTGATTGAAAGACCTTTTTGTAGTTGGTGTAATGACCTTTATGCTACAAATATTCATTGAATAGTAATTTTCTTAATCAAAGAAGATGTGACGTGTCGTAGGATGAGAACAAGCGCGTCGGCAGCTAATTTCATCTGGGGGGCAGTACAAATGGTGGTACAAAAAAAAGTTCACCAAAATTTCTTCAAAGAAACATGAATGTGAATAAACAAATTTTTTATTTTAGTTTAAAATAACAAAAATATAAAAATATATAAAAAATATTAAAATTTCATTATTTTTAAAAGTTCTTCCAATTTCAATATTAGAGATCATTCTTTAAAGGATCTTTCATATGGTAATATGAAAAAATAAGAAATAATGGTTGCTTTTATAAAGCAAGACTAGGTATATCTTTACATGGTTTAAATGCAATAAGGTACAAAACGTTATATCAATTTAAATTATTCCAAAATGTTTCTTTCTGTCCTTGCGAGAAACAAACTCTTTCACCACCTCCATCGAATTCAATTCTTCGGTTTTTTCTTTGTGAATGTGTATAAGTGCCGCATGAGTGAGTCGTTTCTGTTTCATAGTTGCTCGAAGATACGTTTTAAGTCGTCTTAGTGCACTAAAAAAAGCTCAGATGAAGCTGCTGATGCAGGCACAGTCAAAAGCAAAGCAATAAGTTTTTTAACTTAATTTAATAGTTTTTTTTACAGTATCCGAATTTTTTGCAAATTGGGATACATTGTCACTACAATTTCAAGGTGTTTGGCCAGGCAATTGCTTCAGCAATTTCATCTGCAAAAAAGTCATCTGCATAAAGATCTAGTTTTGTTTTTAGATTTTGTTCAGAAGGCACTTTTCCGTTGAAGGCTTCGATTACAATATTCCAACGATTCCAGAGTGTCAAGATCTGTTTAAATGTACAGAAATCCAAAGTGTTTTACGTAGACACCTGCCGTGTAGGCTTAATTCGACGGTGCTCTATACAGTAGCGTAACTATATTTTATGCGCCCGCCCGCAGTTTTCTAAAAGCGCCCTGCTATTTACTTTTAGATTAAAACTATGTTAGGTTACTAGAAGCGTAGGAGAAAACAAGAGAACTCTTAACAAAAAAAAAGAGAACAAAAAGAGACTTTTTAATTCAATAGTCAGCACTAGAGAGTATAAAAATATGCACGATAAAACTTGATTTATGCGCATTAAAAAGTAGGAAAAATCGAAAATATGCTAGTTGAATTAAAAAATATGCGTAAATAAACGTAAAAACTTAAAAATAATATTAACTTTTACTGAGCAACTTCGTTTTCAGTCTTTTTGTTACTATTGAATTAACTTGAAAAAAAAAACAATATAAAATGCAGTTAAAAATTTTTCAAATTTTAGAATGGTAATAAACTACCAAGTGTTGCTTTAAATTTTCCATTGAAAAATTTCTCCGTTTTTCAGTTAAAAACGATGAATATGCAGAGAATCTACGTTCAACATCGCAAGATGTTGCCGGGCAATATCTTAGGTTTGATAATTCTTCGGGCGAAAGTTTGCTCGCATACTCACTAAAAATTCGTTTGTTTTTAAACAAAATTTTTCGAAGACTTTATGTCCTTAAATCCTAAATTTCGATGCAATATGCAAATGCATATTTTTATCTTGTCTAGTCATCATTTATTACAACAGTTATATATTATAAATATCTTATTTTATAAATAAATTTATATATTATTTTAAAAATCTATTAAAAAATTCATTCTGTTAAAAAAAGCAATAACGTAAAAACATTTTTTATAATATCAAATATAATACAATTTATAATAAATATTATAAGATTTGATCAGAAATTAGGTAAAAAGAAAACATATATCAATTATTTAAAAATGTTAAACTAACTTAAAGTTTGAATAATGAGATCAATATTTTCTTATTGGTGAAATGATAATTTTAAGATGTTAAGCTTAAGGTACTATTACAGTAAGTAGCTATAAAAACACATTTTAACCTAATATTATTAACTTTAATGATTCAAATTTTTTACATGATGAAGAATTATTCATCAAAAAATTTATTGTCTTTATAGTTGTTGTTAATTTCCTAAAGGGCGTTGAAGTAAGCGTGTTTAAAGAATTGTTGCACATAACAACATTGGTTTCTCATCTCCAGCATTTACAAGCGTTTGAAAGTAGAAAATCAAAGTGCATTCTTGAGTTAAGGGTTGTAGTTGAGCACTCAACCTCAATAAAAAAAAATTAAAAATAAAAAAATGTCATTGCTTTTGTGGTTGAAAAAAAAAATGTACAAAAAACTTTCTTTTTTGCCGAAACTTTCAGCCGTACAAAAACAATAAAAGTTTTTTGGCTTTTTATAGGTCTAGTGGTTAGCAGAGTCTATAAAAATCACAATGAATCAAGATTCATTGAAATCGATCTAGAAGAATTCCAGATATCTTAGAAGCCAATTCGAAAAACCTTGTTTCGAGAAAAACGTGATTAAAGATTTAAAGGTTCTTGAATATTACGCTACATGCGAATATAATATGTGTTATAATTTTTTTTCTATTTGATATTTTTTTCTAAAGTTTTGTATACGTATTCTTAAGACCTTACAGAACCATATTCTATCGAAAAACTAAAATGGATTTTACATTTTTTATACACTGTAATAGTACCTTAAATGTTTTGTATTTGACGTTACCTGTTAACTAAAGAATTAAACTAACGTCACAAAATATAACTGAATGATTAAAATAATATCAGCAGCTGAATTGCTGAAAATATGAAAGCTAACGGTTAAATCGACTTCGACCATAATCAAGTTTTGCCAAGCAAAGGTAACTTTTGCTCAAAAAATCGGCTTTTTTCACGTCGATTATTGCACCCTGAGAAATCGTCTGTACATGACTTATATTTTATTTAAGCACATATTATTGAATTATTTTTCATTTATTGTTGTTAATTTTAAGCTCGTAGAGCTATGAGAATTGGCACAAATATCTTTCTTAGCAAAATTAAGTAATGTTGAAAAAGTTATACAAATCCGCCCTCTACCACACCCACCTCCCATATAAACGAAACCCATTTTTGTCTGAAACTTCATTAAGTCTTCGTTCCAAACAGCGAAATTTGCTACATCAATATCTTTTGTGATTATAGATAAATGGAAAATTTTATAGGTGAATACCACTCCCATTTATCATATTTTAGTAACTCAGCCTTTAAAAATACTACCAACACAAGTTAACTACAGCAAGGAAATTTTAAAAATTCAGTTGTTTTGTGTTTGTATATCTTCCGTTTAAGTAAGTTTTGGTGTAAAACTTGGTGTAACGTAGTTTTAATAATTCTTTCGTGAAAAACTATAGTCAATCTTTCTCAAAATTATTTTTTAAACATTTTTAAAAATTTGTATCCCGCTTTTAGTGTTTTCTTTTATGATAAGATTCAAACCATATGTTAAAAATGTAAACAAACACATTAATTTGCCAGATATAAAAAAATTAAACTTTATTTTGATATACAAAAAAAAAAATAGGTTAAATAATATGTGAATAACAAGAAAAATTTTATTTTTAAAAAATGTAACTTTGACGGCTTGTCATAACGAAACGGTTGCAACTATTAAAAAAATTCATTTTGATTTTTTCACCAAGGATATTTTCTATTGAAAGCTATAAAAAATTGGAAAAAATTAAAACATCGATATACCATATTTTCGGCCGCATATTTTACACTGTGTGTCGTTCTCCACTTCATTTAAATTTTCATCAAGGGACTTGAGGGCGCCCCTGGCTTAGTTGCGCCCGCCCGCAATGCGGGCTCTGCGGGCCCGCGTTTTACGCCACTGGCTCCATAGCGTGGGACCGAAATATTGCGTCGGCCAACGCCCCTTTGAGGGTTCAAAGGTACCAAATTAGCTAAATGTTGTGATGACATGTCGCAACCCTTGGTAGGGGTGGAGGCCTATCTAAAACCTCTTCCGTACTCTGGGGTACGGCACCCGGTTTGAGAGTGCAAACCTACACCGAGCTGAGCAGCTCTACCCGCGATATAGGTGATAAACACACAGCCACCACGAATCTCCCCGAAGGGCCGACCCAATCAGTCAACCTGGCGCAAGCCAAGGGGCTACCGACTGCCCGTGGTACCAGCTTTCAAGTCTTTGGTCGGACCTCGTAGCATACTAAAAGCATACTACTACCAGTTTTAGCTCATCACAGCTCCGGACTGGTAACCAATCAAACAAAAAGGGACAAATCAACAATAAATGAACAAACCACATGTTTAAATGTACAATAAGATTTACAAAGTGCCGAATGATAAATCAAAGTGAGTCGGTTGAGTGAAGCTGGTGTAAACTTGCAAAAAAAAAAAAAAAAGTAAAATATCAACCTGTTTGATCGAATCTAGCCGTTATCTCATTTGAGAGAAGATCTAAAATTTCGAAATAATCTTTTCGTAGCCGATCATGTAATGGCAACTGTACTGAAGGAACCGGATTTGATGTTTCTTCAAAGCGTCGAGGTGGATTTTCATCAGCTAATTCACAGTAGGGGCTTTCGCATGGTCCAAAACATTGGACCAATATGGCAGATTGTACAACATGTAGTACCATGCGTAAGCTAAAACGATAGTCGAAATTTTTGGTTTTTTTCTGCCGATTGTACAATACTGTACAACTATGTAAAATTACTGCTCAATTGTTAGGGCATCTAAAAGTTGCTTAGCTATTAGCTGGATGTGTTCTGCTTGAGAGCTTGCAATTAATGATGTTACTTTACAAGTTGGATCGTTCGAACGCTCAATCAAATTGTCCCATTAGTTTTCCATCTAACTTATCGTACAACATGTCGTCCAATATGGAAAGCCCCTAAGAACATGTCAAATTTTGTCTTACCAGAGTTGCAAAATTAAGAAGCATTAAGCTACATACTTAAGGGTGCTTTTAAACTGAAGTGGTGGGTTTGCAGTAGAAACTCTACATTTTGTTTTATCTTTTTGCAAACACAGAGAAAGAAAATGGTGATCCGCAAGCATGCTTATGAAGAAGAGAGAAAGAAGAGGAAAATATATAATACAAAAATATTATCGTTGTAAATAAAACTGATATTTTGAATAACTTTTGAAGTTTTCCTTTTAAATTGTTTATCTAGCTAAAAAAGTGGGGGGAAACTGCCCCTTTCTCCCCGCTTCCGACGCCAATGGATGAGAATAAATAATGTATCGAGATATTTTGTTCATACTTGTGCAAATCTGTGAATCATTTGTTAATCATTAAGATTAAGTGAATCTAGCTTATAAAAATTAAAAAATTAAATTTGCGCCATGTCTCAAAAGTAAGTATTCTAATAAGAAGAAACAAATTTAATTTTACCAAACTAAGCTCAAAAACTTTTGATGTAACAATTTTTTTCAAAGCGGCAAGCTCTTAAAAAAATTAATTCCAAAAATAAACGTTTTTGTTTTTGGTTAAAAAAAAGGTCTTGCATGTTTCATTTTTGACGTTAGATTTAAGTTTAATCAAGACCTTAAGGCCGGTGGTGTAGAATTTTTATGAAACAGTTTTTTTTTTGTATGTAATAAGGCTGGGATTTACGGATCCGGCATGAAAAGTTTTTAAAAAAAAGTGGGCGATAGGAATGCACTTAACCCTATCACATCTTCAATTTTGTGAATTTTTTCTTTAGGAATTTTTTTCAAAAAATTTTTGTATATAAACATGCACAGCTAGAACAAAACTGATGCCAGAAATGAAATCCTCGTACCCGATTCAACCTAAAACCAGTCTCACATTTATACGTTTTATACAAAAACTTATTGCAAAAAAGTAAAGAAAAAACTCACAAAATTCAAGGTATAATCTTAACGTTGGTGCGTATGTACTTTTGACCATCACGGTTGAACCACTGAAGCTATTCACCTTATATTCACAACATGTGTTTGTGTGTTCCTCCGAAATTTTTTGGTTTTTTAGATCCCCTAGGTGGTGCTGTGGTCGATTTTTATAGGTTTATAAACATAATTTTTTTTTAAATTGCTGATTAAAAAAAAGGAGTCGTCAAGTGGAGCACCCACATCCGAGTAGAAACGGAGGAAATCACAAATTATGGAGCAGCACAAATCGTCAAGGACTCACTTTAAAACCTTGATTGTCAGGCATCAGGACAAGCGCCCGCATCCGAGAGCCGAAATCCACACAGAAATGGCAGTAGACACGGTCACTCCCTCATTTTTTTTCTTAAAAATTTCCTAATTTTTGTACGAGCACTAAGATAATTAGATCGTTATTATGCTAATTATGTAACCGAAAAAGAAAGAATTTAATAAAATTTTAATTTCAGCTTAAGCGTTTTTTTTTAATCTCGAAATTGGCGTTTTTCTGGTAGTGTATTAATTTTTCCCCGTATAATTAACTGGTCAAAACGCCAACTTCTTTAATTATTGATTGAAGACATTGCCAATGCTTTACAAATTGCAAAAAGAATTTTGCAATTATCTTCATTACCAAAGTTTTTACAGAGTCGTATGCACAAAATTTTCACAACCGTTAAATTTCTTTATGCCAAAAACGCCAATGTGCACATGTTTGCACCAAAAGTGACTAAGAACATAATTAGCTGTGTATGTATGGAAAAAATTTTAGGATACAAAATTTCTTAAATTTTTATAATTATTTTTTTAACAATTTTAAAGCAGTAAACGTTAAATGGTTGCACAAAAAGTATTTTTTTATGATTTTGTTGAGCAACGAGAATAAAAGTTTAACTGTTTATTACGAAGACAAAAATAAATTTTAGAAAAAGTTGATTTTTCGACTCGATTTCCCAAAAAACATAAAAATGCACATTTGCGTTTTTGGCATGGTCTCGATGGATAGATATGGTAGCATACATGAACGATAGGGAAAGGACTTCATCTTCCTGCTCCGGTTTTGAGCCACAAACAGGGAATTTTGTTAATTAATGGAGCGATGATTATTAATAAAAGTTTTCATTACGATATGATACCATTCTCCAGCTGCAGAAGGTCTAAAAATGATTTTTATTGCAAAAGCAATGAGCAGAATGAATCAATATGAGGTAGAAAATCTTCTATACAAAATTTGGTATCGATAAAACATCTTCCTATTTCAAAATGTCCTTAACCCTTTCAGTGGATTGCCCAATATGGACAATGGACACGGTAGAAAGTAATTTTTATTTTTATTTTGCAACGCTTTTTTCAAATCAAATTGTTTGTTTCTATGAAAAAAAGCCGAACCAACATGATAATAATAAATTTAGAGAGATATTTGACATTAAAGTCAGTTGGTTTTTCGATTTTGTGCCGAAGAAAAGCAAACAAAATTTGTTTGGCCTATTTTATAAAAAAAAATAAATCAAGCGGACAAATTCAAATTGATGTTTTCTTTTATCTTTTTATGGCTTTAATGATAATACTATTAAGAGGGTTTAAAAAACAAAGATATAAAGGGTTGAAAAACCTTTAAGGGATAAAAAAAAAATTTTTTGTGCCGAACAGGAGCAAAACAATGTTTTCTTTCTACAAGCTTGCAAAACGTAAGTACCACAGGTAAAAATCAAAGGTATGTTTTTTTGTCTTTTTAGGACCTACAGGATAGGATTATTACCTAAAAAAAAAATTATTTTGTTCTCAGTTTAGCCTAGCCATTCAAAGGGTTAAATATAACGTTGTTACATACAATTTAATTTTTTGTTAATATTGTAGTCGATTTCAGTAGATTTATAAAAGCTGATTCCGATTCTGGCAGCAGAATTTTTGAAATGAAACTTTTTAGGCGGCGATTTGTTGAAAGTAAAATATTTCAAGTCTCGTGCCGAAATTTTTTTTCATTTTCTCATGATTCGAGCCTCGTCACAAAAAATGTTACCGCCTCAGCAGATACGATTGAAATAGACTTTGAGTGGGGCTGCACAAATATGCAAAAAAATACAAAAAATATGCAAAAGCTTTTTGTGTGCACGAGCAATGAAATATGTCGAAGGGTGGAATTAACACGGGGGTTACACAAGATAGTCTGTTAAGACAGTGCAGAATAGGCATTAGTTGTCAAACTTTGTATCTGTAAATAAGCGTCTGGACATAAATAAGTTGACAAGACAGTAGCCAAAATAGTACAAAATTTAGTTTTTCTATTTTTTATGATGTTTGTATTGGAACCTCCGGAAGGGTGACATATAGGGTGTTGGTGTAGGTGTGTATGAGATTTTATAGGAGAATTTTTTGCCACACCCCTTTTTACCGTTCACAAATCAATAAAAATGCTATATTTCGGACGATTTTGATTGTATTAGATTAAACTTTTGTAATTTAGTTTGTATGGTTACTGTCCGCAACTGTATTAAAAACGGGTGTTCACGCCCCTTTTACCGCCCAAAAATCAATCGAAATGCTTTAGTTAAGACGGTTTTGGTCGTATAAGACTTCAACTTGATTATTTAGTTTGCATGGCTACTGTCAGCAACTGTACTAAAAATTGGTTTCCACTCCCCCTTTCTTGCCAACAAATAGGTAAAAATGCTATATATCAGGCAGTTTTCGTCGTATAAGACTAAAATTTGGTAATTTAGATTGTGGCTCTATAGCCACGCCCACTTTTTGAGAAATTATTAAAATTTACTACTAGGCTGATTGCGCTGAAATTTTGACAGTCGATTTGTTTCGAGTACGAAATAGTTTAGGACATTTTTTGCCACACCCCCTTAGACGGTTTTAAGCATAAGACATAAATTTTGTAATTTAGTCTGTATGGTTACTGTCAGCAACTGTATTAAAAAAGGGTGTCCACGCCTCCCCACGGGGTGTCCCCGCCCACAAATCAGTGTAAATTCTATATTTCAGGCAGTTTTGGTCGTACAAGACTTAAACTTGATAATTTAGTTTGTATGGTTACTTTCGGTTACTGCAATAAAAATGGGTGTGGTTGCTCTATACGCCCACTTTTTGATAAATCATTAAAGTTGGCTACTAGGCCGATTGCGCCGAAATTTAAGTAGTCGATTAGTTTTGAATACGAGATAGTTTAGGACAATTTTTTGCCATACCCCTTTTATCAACCACTAATAAATAAAAATGTTTTATTTCGGACGGTTTTAATCGTATTAGACTAAAATTTGAAAATGTAGTTGATTTGGTTACTGAGAGCAACTTTACTAAAAATTGGTTTCCTCGCCACTTTTCCCGACTACATATAAGTAAAAATGCTATATTTCAGGCAGTTTTGGTCGTATATGCTTCATATGCTTACTTTTGGACACTGTACTAAAAATGAGCGTGGTCACCTTATAGTTACGCCTACTTTTCAATTAACAAGAATGGAGTGGAGCCAAGTGCGCCAGGTATAAGCTGAATTGAGCTGAAGTTTTGGCAGTTGATTTGTTTCGAGTACGAAATGGTTTAATGAAAAAAGAGTTGCCGCAATTTTTTTTCCGCCAAAAATTTATAAAATGCTTTTTTCTAACGATTTTGGTCATATTATACTAAAATTTGGAAATTTTTTTTTTATTTTTTTGTGTGTTGTATGGGAACCCCCAGAATTGTGGCATATATAGCGTAGGTGTATTAAGAAGTTTCACTTCTGTACTGTATTAACGCTATAATGTTATTTTTTAAAACAATTTGTTGTAGGAAAACCCCCAGAAGAATGGCAGATAGAAGGTAGGTGTGTTTTGACGTAGAATTACGTCTTACAGCGCGGTTTTCATTTCACAAATTTTTTCAAAGTGATATTTGACACTTTGGGGTATACCTACAGCTTTGCCTACAGCTTTTAATATTCATCGTACAAAAAAAAAATGCCAAAATATCAGTTTTAGTGGGAATAAAACGAATCTATACTATTATATAAAAGGAGACTCACGAAATTTTATCCAGAATAAGCTCGATAACCGCTGAACCGATTTTGATAACTATTTTTTTATTCGATTCCTATAATAATTTAGATTGTCATAGCTAACCAAGGTTTTCGAAAAAGGTTTTCTTTAATTATTACAGAATCACTCATTGTATTTGATGCTTACATTCAACCAGCAGCACAATACAACAGCAAACAAAGCTTTCCTCTCTTTGTCGCGAGACCTTCTCGCAATATAACACGGCAACCATGTTGTGTAGTTGATTTCAGTGAGATGTTGCTGTCATACAGTGCTGATCAGTGATCTGCAAGCGATGGCATTTTCGCTACTTGCAATCTACCCTCAACAAATACAGTGACAGTCTGACCGCACTACGCAAGCGCTGCGATTGTTGTGTCGAACATACTTGCAACATTGAAGCCAACTGTGTATGAGCGTGTCGTAACACCACAATAATGCATGTTCGAGTTGTTGGTTTGATAACCAGCGCAGGGTCTTTTCAACTTCTGGTATGCAATGGTAAGTATGGTCATTTACAAGCAACAAAACAAAGACATAAAGCGTAACTCCTGCATAAAAAAACCAGCGCTTATTTTGTTCTCCGAACACAAAGTATTTGCAGTAACATTGCAGTAATATTGCAGTTACTTTGCGTGACTTTTGAGAGCTTGTAGCTCATAAGCTAATGGTTCAATTGAGCTGATTTCTTTTTTAAAATAAATTCTAAAGTTTAATTGAGTGAGCAATAAAATTTGTTTAGTAAATTTTTAAAGATATTTATTAAATTTAGTTTTTTAAGAAATTATATCAGACGCCATTTTACTATAAAACACCTTTAATCACTGATTTTGATAAGATTTTGTATGCATGCAGATCTTTAATAAAGCTACAACTTTTGTTCAATTGTTCAAAATTTTGAAATAATAGGGTCGCCACCTAATAATATGTCTTTTCAAGAGTTTAAAACTGATAAATGACGTTTAAAACTCTTGAAAAGACATATTATTAGGTGGCAGCCCTATTATTTCAAAATTTTATAATTTTGAAATTTTGACAATGGATTCGGATTCAGCGACCCATTTTTGGTGTACGATTTTTTTTTTGCCAGCCCCGAATTCATAAAACTACAAAAAATTAAGGTGGCAACCCTATCCACCATCTTGAATTTTAAAATTCTAACTTTAGATTCGAAATCAGCGACCCCTTAACACTGATAAATGATGTTTAAAACTCTTAAAAATACATATTATTAGGTGGCAATACTGTGGTAAAAATTTAGGTGGCAACCCTAACCTCCATCTTAAATTTTAAGACTGTGACATTTTATTCAAAATCAAATCCGTTGTCAGAATTTCAAAATTACAAGAATTCGCAAAAACAAAAAATTTAGGTGGCAACTCTATCCGCCATCTTAAATTTTAAAGTTTGACATCATCTTCGAAATAAGTTACCCCTAAAACTTCCTAAAACTATTTACTCTATTCATACTGAAGTAATCTACAAACACTTGAGTAAAAATGCAGTGTACGCGCTGATTTCATCGTTCGTAAGCTTACTTTTGTATCACTGCTTAGCCGAAGTTGAAATCAACCTGCAATGGTACACGAGGCAGTAGCTCAAAATCAGTGATGTTCCTCGACGCGTCGTCTTTAATTGTCGACATTTTGGTGTCGACAATGCAGAATGTGTCGACAATGTAGACAATGTCGAGAATTGTGTAAACAATGTCAACAAAATGCAACACTGCGAAATTGCAAGTTCCATTTAGATTATGCTGATTCTTAAAACCTTTTGAAAAGTCGTTTAATTAACAAATTTTACAATTAAACAAACAAAAGCATGCCCAGAAGGCGTAACAATAAGGAATACTTCGAACTTGGACTCAATTTAATTAAATATTACAATAAACATGCAACCTTTTACATTAATTATCTACACGTAGTTAAAAGCAATTGTCTACACGACATTCTCGACACCGTCGACAATAGTATTGTCGACATCATGTTCTCTACGCCGCACATCACTGCTCAAAATAATGCATAATTATAACGATTGCCGTTCGTGCGCTGTGGTTTATACACTTAATTATTTTATGCAAACATCTATACTTTCCACTGAAGTCGAAGCACACATCACACAGTGTTTGACTTTGGTACAATTGGCTAATGCAACATGCTTGATGTTGTAAGTGAGCTCGATGGCGTAGAATATGTTGCATGGTATTAATGATATTGAAGTCATACAAAAACCAAGTATGTACTGGGTGTAAAAGCAGTTGCAGTTCATCGCTGCAGGTTAGGCTTGGGCATTCTAGTTCACTAAAAAGATCGCTCTTTTTAGTTCAGTTGAGTTTAATGAACTAGTTCGTTCATATAGTTCTTTTAGTTCATTTAGTTCTTTCGTTTCGTGCACTCGTTCATGTTGTTAGTTCGTTAGGTCTTATAGTTCGTTTGGTATTTTAGAGCGTTATGTATGTTAGCTCGTTATATCTTTTAGTTCAATAGGTCTTTTAGTTCGTTTTGTTTACTCGTTCATGATCAGGTCTATAAAATGAAACGAACTATATGAGCGAATCAATTATTTACTGTGGACATAGCAGAAATTTACATAAAAATACTAACAAAACATAAATTACATAAAAATACTACATATGGGGCATTTCACACAATATTTGCCACAAAAATTTTTTATTCCAAAAAAGTTTTTTACTGTTCATTAGTATCAGCAGGAACTAAAACATTGTTTAATAAATTTTTCTCGTTCATTTCGATCTGACTCGCTGCAAAATCGATTGAACTAAAAGAACGAGAATCAACGAACTAGTTCACATAGTTCATGAGTGCGAATAGTTCAATTGAACTAGTTCGTTCGTGAACTACCCAAGCCTACTGCAGGTCTCTGGTGCTGATTAATTTTCTTTGCAAATGTTTTGAGGGGGGCTGCCAGAATTCAGTTACAAGCAAAAATTATCTTTTGCAGTCTTGCCAGCCAGCTCTTCTTCACTTGAGATTGTGTTAGTCTATCTGTACAAATATATAAAAGTGTTGTGACACTGCCGGGTGTTTGACAACCACGCAAGAACCACTGAACCGGTTAAGATTATAAAGGTATCAAACGATTTGTTATTTCAACTAAATCGTAATATGCTATGTAAGATTTGCCATGCCTACTTTTCACGCCCACGTTTTGCAAAAAATGCTATAAATCAACATGGATGCTGTATATATCAGACGGTTTTGATTATCATGCACTGATGTTTCATAAGGAAACGTCTGGAATGTGTTGTTCGAAGGTCAATTTGGTGCCGGGACATAGCCCCAAGGGACATAATCCAAAATTTGAAATATGAAAATTCAAAATTTGGGATTATGTCCGCTTTGAAAGAGGACATAATCCCAAAAATTGTGTTTGGGATTATGTCCCAAATGGGGGCTGTGACCTCTTGGGACTATATCCGCTCTTAAGAGGTCATAATCCCAAGTGGTTTTAACAAGTACTGATATCTGTGTCAATAAGCAATAACAGTATAAGTCTGATTTCACAGTTTCGAGAATTCTTGCTTCAAAGTTTTCAACTGCCATATAAGTTATATGAAAGGATCTTTTAATTTTGTGCCATAACTTTGGCTAAGGTCATGCTAAAAGCTCCAGATTTTGTGTGTTTATAGTGCTATATGCGTGAAACACAGCTGCATCAATAATTCAGATCAGTCTTAAGTCGACTTAAGCTATTTTTTTTAATACAGATATAAGAGAAAATGATTTGCCTTTGTACGAAATGGTGATAACAACATCAACAAGGTCAAATCAATTTTTTTATGGTTTTTTTACGATAAAATAATTTGCCCTTGTAGACAGCGAAGCCGGTGTTGGACTTTTTGAGGGTTGTAATCCCTAAGCAGCGGCCAAAAGCCGCCTATTAAAAAGAGAAAACTAAGTACATTTAGTATAAGTTTTAACGCTGTGTGCAAATTGATCTAATTACGACCTAAACTAAATTGTGTTGATAAAGCAGTGCTTCCTAATTTGGGAAATTAATAATCATATTATTTTTGTCAGATTATTTTTGTCAATTAAACATTGAAATATAATTTTAAAATTGGGTCATTTTTCATTTCTTTTGGGTGATTTTTTATTTAATTTTTTCGGTCTTGAAATAAAATTTGGGTGATTTTTCATTTTCAAAGAAGAATGCAAAACTTTTATTTGGGATCGGATTATGTCCCCTTTTTAAGCGGTCATAATTCCATATTCAATTTTTGGGACTATGTCTCCTTTTTTTTGAGGACATAATGCCAAATTCGAAACTTGGGATTATGTTCCTTGGGCTATGTGCCGGCACCGGTCAATTTACTTACACACTTTCAAAAATTTACAAAATGATCATAAAAAATTCATTGAATTGGGTCAGGACAACGTCTGTTGGGTCTATACTATAAATATATAGATAAGGAAACAGATTAAAACATAGATTTATGTATATAACTTTAGAAAGGTTTAAAATATTTGAAAATATTTTCACAGAAATTAGATTTTAAGCTGTAGAACATTGTAAAAAATATAACAACATTTTAAGCAAATTAATTTTAGTCAAAAAATCATAGGGAGGGGGATAGGTGGCCCATAGAAACTGTTTCTATCAATAAAAATAAAAAATTAAAAAAAAAATGTATAGCACAAACAACTTTTGGCCTATTTTTGAGTACAAATTGGATATTTTAGAGGTTTTTTTAAAACTATATAAAACATTGCATTGGTGAGGTAACAGTAAACCTTTCCTCATTTTCCCAATATAGTTAATTGAACTTTCAGACAATGAACATTTGATGAAAATCGTTTTGAAAATGACGGAAATGTTTGCTTGCTAAGTCAAAACTTGAAATTTCAATCGTTTTTTTCTCATTTTGAGGCTTAAGAAACTGCGTTATACTGAGAAAATCTTTAGTTTTTGAGATATTCCAATAAATTTGATGTCATAATAAAGGGATTTTATAACATACCTACTATCCGCACAAAATATTTTCGAAAAAGCTTTCATTTACCGTTATTTTTATTAAGGGGGTCCTCTGGTAATCTATGCCAAATTTTAGCCTTGTTTCAAAATATTGTGGAAAGAGAACGAGTAAAGATATTTTAGTTCCGTTTTTTGATTTGGGTAGCTTAATTTATTGAAAAAAATACAAAATTTTGAAAAAGTGAATTTATGGACCGTTCAGAAAGTTCTCGGCCTGGCAACGAGGTTCTCCGGAAAAAAGGTGGGTCCAAATTGCGCACGATTCCAAGAGTAAACATCGTCTGAAAAAAAAAAATATTCAGTTACTTAGAATGAATGTCCCTATAGCCCCTACCTCGGAAACAAAAATTGAAATTTTTTTAGGGGGGGAGCCGCCACTTTGAAAATGAAAAATCGAATTTCGACCTTTTTTTTGTAGTCTAGTGTAGAAAAAAAATAGTAAACATTATTTTTTCGGCAAGTTTGAGGTAGGGGCTATAGCGGCGTAAATTCTGCGTCGTTTCATGCCTCATATATCAAAATCGGTCAAAAACTGTTTGAGTTATCGTGCGCAAAGTTTTGAAAAACATGGTTTCGAGAAAAACGCGTTTAAAGTTTTGACTTCAATTTTGAGGCACACAAATGACATTAACACATATTTTTTTAATATAATACTTACGAATATTAATCGGCAATTCCAGCCCCATAAAGTGTGCCTTCCTCCATCTCATAAAACGAGTTTTCCATGGCTTTTTGGGCTCTGCGGGCTGTGCGACCCTCTTTCGATGATGCGTACGTTTTTAGCTCTGAGCGTTGAAGTCGTTTTCCGTCGCGAGATTCAGCATACATCTCGGCTTGTGGGCCGATGACAATACCCATTGTTGACATTATTTTTAAAATACTTGTGAAGCCTTCGTTGAAAATGCAGGTTGCCAGAAAATTTGCGATTTCGACTGTGGTAGCACCACAGTGGATATGTTTCGGCGCAAAGGTCCACAAAAGCGAGTTGAACGATTCGTTACAATTTTGCGTTTCCTGGGCTCAAAATCATTTCAACCCCTAAATCAAAACATGCATGTATACATACTGCATGTATACATACTGTGTGTGTATATTTTGTAATATCAATACATATTTTGGAAGAATTCCACAGAATTTTCGACTAATGACTGCAAGCAAATAAACAACTTTGCTGATGCGTTATTTTGACGAAAACATACCTACACAAAAATGCCTGTATCTCCTAAACTATTTCGAATTTTGAAAAATCCTTTTGGGAAAATGTTTTTGAGTATCTGAGCAATAGAAATATGAAAAAAAAATGGAAAAAATTTTTTCGGATTACCAGAGGACCCCCTTAATCAACGACCTTAAATGCAAAAATATGTTGTACTGAGAAAGTCTATAGTTTTCCAGATATCGCCAAAAGTTTGATATCATTATAACGAATTTTTTTTAAAATTTAAGAAGAATATATTAATGTTCAGAATCTATGTTAAAAAAGTACATATTTGATTAAAAATTTTAAAAATTTTTACGCAAATTTTTAATAACCCTCTTATGCAGGACTTTTTCAAAAGTCAAAAAACAAAAAAAAAAAAACCAGGCAAATGATGTCATCATAACAATTACCGTTTCAATAAGGTATTCAAATAAAATAAATTAATTTTTTTATAGCTTTACTATTTTTTCATAACAAACACAATAATTTTTATACTTTGCGTTTGATTTAATACAACTAAATACTTTAATTTTAAAATTTAAAATTTTTACATGGTTTTTAATATTTTTATCGCAGGCGAAGCAGCGGGTATTTGCCAGTATCTAATAAAATAGCAAAATCTAAGAAGATGAAACATTCATATATTCGTATGAGAAATGCACAAGCTGCTTAGCTGCAGTAGCTGCTTATGCTGTTTTTAAGGTTGTTGTTGTTGTTGTGCTGCTTTTGTTGTTGTTGTTTTTTTTTAATATATATGTAAAACATACATATATAAATACACATTAGTTGCTTTAATTTTTTTCGTTCCCCAAATAGCCAATCGGCTCGGTTGAAAACGGTGCGCACTTTTAAAAGCATTGAAGCGGACCGTTTCGTTGTCAGCAAACTATTTATTGTGTGTTTCATATAAGCGTACCATTTATTAAGTTGTATATTAATGTTGATTTTCTATGATTTAAATACAAATTCTAAATGTTTGATAGTTTAAATCATTATTGATTTTAAATACAAATTCTAGTTGTTTGATACTTTAAAATCGTTTATTGAGCTTTAGGCTGCCCGCATAGTAAGCGCCGAAGCAGGCAGGCAGGCCCTGCGAAGAAACGAGATAGAAATAACTTTTTCTTTCTTGTTCACATAGTTTTCGTGTGCCTGTCTGCCTGCCTGTCTGCTTCGGCGCTTACTCTGAGGTCAACCTTAGGTCAGGTTAGAACAATTAATCGCTCTAACGAATTTTTTTCAAAGAAACAACAGCAACAACATTTTCAAGATGAAAAGACAAAAAACATCACTAGCTGATTAATAAGTTAGCTGATTGATTAATAAGTTAGCTGATTGATTAATAAGTTAGCTGATTGATTAGCTAGTTAGAGCAATTAATTGTTCTAACCTGATCTAAAGCTCAATAAACGATTTTAAACTATCAAACTACTAGAATTTGTATTTAAAATCAAGAATGATTTAAACTATCAAACATTTAGAAATTGTATTTAAATCATAGAAAATCAACATAATAAATAACAAGGTCATATAGGAAACGTTAAGTTGTATATTAATTTTATTTGTTGTTAAACAATTGTAACCTTTTCTAAAAATAGTTTTTATTAAGTTGCAACAATAAAGTAAGCAATAAACGGCAACTCAACTACACTTACTTGATTTAATGCATATTTCAGCGTTTTTTGGAGAACGGGTGAAAAAGAGATTGAAAAAAGACAAGAACAAACGACATATCAAGCGAATATGACATAAATTTCAATATGATTCTTGATAAATTTAAAAAAGGACATTACAATTATATAGAGAACTGTTTAAAGGTACAAAAACATGTCGTTTTCATACCAGCAAATCAGACGCTGCCGCTTTAAGTACCGTTTAGCTGGCACAGTAACATTCATGGCTTGTTGGGTTGTAATGCAATAGAGAATACAGATGCATGTAGCTAGAGAGCCAGTATGTGGCAACAAAAATATGTACTACTACCAGCCAAGGTTGCCAGTTAAAATTTAAAACAATTTCGACAAAAAGTTACTTTCTTCACAATAACATAAATTAAATACAACAAAAACTTACCATTGTAAAAATAAACAAAAAAGTTTCTACCGCAATAAAAAAATATCAAAAAAAATCTCACGATCATTAAAAATTACCACAAAAATAAAACCACAAATTCCATATGCATTTTAAATTGCCACAAAAATCTCATTCGCATTAAAAAATACCACGATAAGTCCCATATGCACAAACAATTTAAAAAACATTTAGAAATACCACAAAGAAACTTTGCTTACTAAAAAAAAAAAAAAAAATTAAGAAGAATATTACCAAACTCCCGAGGAAATCAGAAAAATACCCCACTGAATTCCCACGCCAATTAAAAAATACCACGCTGAATTAAAAAATTTAATAGGAATTCCCAGAAACAAAAATTCCTAAGGGCAATTAAAAATTACCATGAATGGGATCTTTCCAACATAACTGGCAACGTTGCTACTAGCTGCAGATATTGTTGTTTTGGTTCTGCATGTGCTGCACAGGGCCGTTTTTCACTCGGCAATTCTATGAGCAATAGTTGCTTTCGCTACAAGTAGTTTGTTGACTACTCGGGCTTAAAGGGGACTTTATCGGGCGAATAATCCACAAACTGCTTGCGGCAAAGGCAATTATTGCCGAGTGAAAAGCGGGACAAAAGCTGCGTTCCATTCGCTTCAAAAGAATCCAGATTATTTTTTTTACATGCAAAGCAAAAAGAAAAAATAATCCTATAACAAATAGGATTATTTTTGCGATCCATATAAAATTGTGATATAGCCTTTAACAAATTTGAAACACAGGTGCCGCACCTGCTTATTTTTATGAGCTGTCATTTCATTTTTTTAATAATTTGTTTGTTTGATACAATGACTATTAGGTAGCTATGGCAGCTACCTATTTTCTCACGAGCTGCGACCATCGAATGTTAAACAAAAGAAAACAAAACAAACCGAATGTGTCACATACATTGGATGCAGTCAGCGGAGCCAACAATCGCACTTAAATTATTTATATAATTGTAAACAGTTTTGAACGACACACGTTCTCATGACACCTAATAGTTATTGTATCATGATTGTTTGTTTGAATTAAATTTTGACTACAACGGTAGTGCCCTCTACGAGTCATTTTTCTTGCCGTTCCTTTGAAGAAATTTGTTATCGCGATTATATTAAGGCGAAAGGAACGCAGCTAAAGAGATCTTGCTACCAGAGCAGGAGAATTATTGCTCTCGGAGCAATAATTGCTTTCGCCGCAAGCTCGAGAATATTCGTGTGTGACGAGTGAAAAGCGGGACATAGTAAGCAAAGTTCTGTTTATTTTCTGTGGACGATTCGGTTCATTCCCTCTAACGCTGCTCAACCGCTGTGATCTTGCTCTCTTATGTGCGTCATTGTTTTAGATTTGCTTGGTAATTGTTGTTGGTTCAGTTAGCTGAAATTTTGACGTAGAATTACGTCTTACAGTGCGGTTTGTATGGGGGTCATTTTCACGAATTTTTCAAAGTGATATTTGACACTTTGGGGTATACCTACAGCCTTTAATATTCATCGTACAAAGAAAAAAAAAATGCCAAAATATCAGTTTTAGTGGGAATAAAACGAATATGTAATAAAATAGCAAAATCTAAGAAGATGTAAAATTCATATATTCGTATGAGTAATGCACAAGCTGCTTAGCTGCAGTAGCTGCTTATGCTGTTTTTAAGGTTGTTATTGTTGTTGTTGTGTTTGCTTGTGTGGTTCGTTATTACGTCGTTCGTTGTTGTGCTGCTTTTGTTGTTGTTGTTTTTATTAATATATATGAAAAACATACATACATAAATATACATGAGTTGCTTTTTTTTCCCAGATAGCCAATCGGCTTGGTTGAAAACGGTGTGCACTTTTAAAAGCACTGAAGCGGACCGTTTCGTTGTCAGCAAACTATGCATTGTGTGTTTCATATAAGCGTGCCATTTATTAAGTTGTACATTAATGTTGATTTTCTATGAATTAAATACAAATTCTAAATGTTTGATAGTTTAAATCATTCTTGATTTTAAATACAAAATCTAGTTGTTTGATAGTTTAAAATCGTTTATTGAGCTTTAGGTCAAGTTAGAACAATTAATTGCTCTAACGAATTTTTTTCAAAGAAACAACAGCAACAGCACTTTCAATATGAAAAGAAAAAAAACATCACTTGCTGATTAATTAGTAAGCTGATTGATTAACAAGTTTAACCTGACCTAAAGTTCAATAAACGATTTTAAACTATCAAACAACTAGAATTTGTATTTAAAATCAAGAATGATTTAAACTATCAAAAAATTAGAATTTATATTAAAATCATAGAAAATCAACACAAAAAATAACAAGGTAATTTAGAAAACTTTAAGTTGTAAATTAATTTTATTTGTTATTAAACAGTTGTAACCTTTTCTTAAAAAAGTTTTTATAAGGTTGCAACAATAAACGGTAACTCAACTGCACTACCTTGATTTCAATACAAGGGTGAAAAAAAGGGAAAAAACAGAGACAAGAACAAACGACACATCAAGCGAATATGACATAAATTTCAATTCGATTCTTGATAAATATAAAAAAGGACTTTACAATTATATAGAGAACAGTTTAAAGGTACAAAAACTTGTCATTTTCATACCAGCAAATCAGACGCTGCCACTTTAAGTACCGTTTAGCTGGCACAGTAACATTCATGGCTTGTTGGGTTGTAATGCAATAGAGAATACAGATGCATGTAGCTAGAGAGCCAGTATGTGGCTACAAAAAATGTACTACTACTAGCCAGTTGCCAGTTAAAATTTAAAAAAATCCGACAAAAAGTTACTTTTTTCACAATAACATCATTAGCTAAATCTCACGATCATTAAAAATTACCACACAAATACCACGCGTTTTAAAAAAAGCACGGTTTCGATAGTATCGTAAGTATAGACGTAGAATTCCTTTTTATATATTAATAAAGAAAAATTCTGTTTTTTTCATTCATATTTTTAAAAACTATTTAAAAACATTTCATCTTCTAAATAAAAATTATTCAAAAACAAATTTGTTGTTTTTGTTGCCTTCTTTAAACTTACTTGTTCTAAGAAGTCGAAAAGTTTTATTATGAATTTAATTGAGAGCTTTTTAGATCAAGTTAGTTTGAAGAAAGCAACAACATTAAATTCGTTTTTGAATAATTTTTATTTAGAAGATGAAATGTTTTAAAATAGTTTTGAAAAATATAAATAAAAAACAAGAATTTTTCTCTATTACTGTATAAAAAAGAATTCTACGTCTGCACTTACGATACTATCGAAACTGTGTCTTTTTTTTAGATATTCTTAATTTTTACTCGACATGAACTATATTTGGCAACTAGCTTATAGCATTATATTTTGTTAACTAAAATTTTAATTTTAAATTACTTTTAATATATACATATATGTATACGCTCTTTACCACAGGAAAAATAAATAATTCAAATTTACCCATATTTATTTCCATTAATTAAATATAACTTTGAATTAAATTTAGTTTTAACCAACAAAACAAATGAAAAAGAACAACAAATTCATCACCATAAATATCAAACGAAAACTTTTTATACAACAAATTTTTACATGAATTTGATTGTGAGCTTTTTAGATCAGGTAAGTTTAAAGAAGGACATCAACAACAAATTTGTTTTGGTATAATTTTTATTTAGAAGATGAAATACTTTATAAAAGTTTTGAAGAATATACATGAAAAAAACATAATTTTTCTCTATTACCCAACTAGAACTGAAGGTCCACATTTGGGTTGCAGCGACGTCGTAGCGTTTATTTTTGTGTCAAAATTGACATGATGTTACGTATTGGTTACGTTACAGAGACCACTATGATTCGAAAGTGGTGCAACACAATTGGGCCTATTCTGCCAAATCTGTTATTCTGTTATGAATTTTCTGTTATGAATCATAAAAGATGCCGACCATAAAAGATCTGTTAAAATTGGTATTCTGCCTTTCGATCTTTTATGGTACCCTGTTATCAATCTTCGAAAACAAAAATCTATTACAATTCCGTTAACTTCAGTTATGAAACAGCTGATTGCTGTCAATAAATTCAAGAAAACAACGCAAGTTGAAGTTGTCGCTTATAACGTGTGAATTGCAAATATTTTTGCAAAATTAGCATTAAAGAAGTGTTGTGCATTGGCATTACAAGCTAGCATGTCCGTTTTGATTAAATAAAAGTCGTGACGGACGCAGTTATGGTGAAGGTGGTAGCGAAAGAGACAGAGGTGCCCGTGCAAGTTTCAAACGTAAGGAACAACGGGGAGACGAGCATGATGATCGCGATCGCCGTGTTCAAAGAAATGGTGGTGGTGGACGCAATTATGACTACCGAACAACTAGATGTGCGTTCTGATTGTGTATGTATAATTATTGGTTGCGAAGGATCTAATATTCAGACAAGACAATCTGATTATAATGTAAGCGTTGATTTAGAGAAGGGTACAAAGGTGGTAGCCGTATCTGGAAATTCAAAAGGAAACATCAAAGATGCTGCACGGTTTCGATAAAAGTAGCTCATCCTACTAAACGACTTCTACAACAGTACAGTAGAATAAATCCAAAGGGACCTTTCGTAGTGGGGGCGGTGGACGCCGAGATCGTTATTAAAAACCAAAGCTACAGCAAAATCTAGAATTCCAGAAGGTAGAATAAATTCCTTTCTAGATATAAGTCAGCTTGACATTTATATAATTTTTATGCCGCATTTTTTACACATACATTTATAATTGTTTATTTAGAAAGACCTTTTATAAATATTATAAATGATTGTACAAAAATAAAAAATACATTTTATGAGCAATTTAAAAAAACTACACGGATTAAAGTTATTTTCTTTCGTCTTCCAAGTCTTTGTTTTATAAATTAAACATAACGAAACACAAAACAATCTGATTTAGCCTGACTTATTAAATTTATTGAAATTTATTGAAAGGCACAAAAATTTATCTGTTATTCTGTTGTGTTTCATAACAGATTACATAGCAGATTTTGTCATGCAGAGTACCAAATAAAAGGTTTTGTAAAAGATTTGTTGACAGTTCGAAAAATCTGGTATGATTTATAACAGATTTCATAAAAGATTGTCGTGCAGAATATGGGAAATCATAACAGAATAACAGAATTTTTTCATAAAAGAATCCGCAGAATAGGCCCAAATGCCAACATTGTGTTAGTGAAAATTATTTTGAAGTTACTTATCACAGTTTAGTGTACACATTTATATATAAATGCATTACAGAGTTGCCAATTGCAAAAAACTTAATTTTGTTTACATTTTGCAGCCATAAATATAATTATTTTATAATAAAAATTTATGTAATATATAGGAGTACAACATAATCTTAAGTGTTTTTTGATATTATTTGGAGCTAAATGTAGATGGGAAAGAAGATTTTCGGTAAAATAACAGCCAAAACTTCTTAAGAATTTAATATTGCAACAATTTCATACATGAATAAAAAATGTTTAAATATAATAATAATTTGTGTCCACCATTTTAAATAACTTGGGTCGCAATTAGCTAATTGTTACAAAATGTACATCTTGCTGAATGATGAGTGATGCATTTTTTAAAGGTAACACTTGATAAATCGTTACCACATTCTGTGACCTAGTGGTAAAGTAGTATTCTAGGAATTTTTACAAACTTTTCCCACAAAATATTTTCCAAATTAGTATCGCTGCAACGTCGTCGTGTAAAAAATGTGCCTTAAGTAACCTGTGGTCGCAAAATTATACTTGGGTACTTTATAAAAAGGAATTCTACGTCCGTACTTACGATACTATCGAAACTGTGTCTTTTTTTTAAAAGAAATGTTGAGAGAAAAAATATTAGGATCTGATACATTTGAGATCTCTAGGGGCTACGCTGGAGGATATCTAACTTATTTTCGTTAAATTTTCGCTTTACAATAATTTCTTGCTGAAGCAACTGTTAAAACACCCAAACTCCCAAAAGCTTGGTGCATAGCTTGAAAGTCTTAAGTTATTTTTCTTGCGATTCTCTCGCTTACAAGCAACGGGTCGTTGTCTACAAACATCACACACATTCAAGACTGTTTTTTAGGAATTACTTCCCAAGCTCTAAAGCGCTACACGCAGGCTTTCATGTGGCTTTCGCAGTCTTTCAACCATATGAATTTCTTCTCATGTCAGATAATTTTTAATCCTTTAAGGTCTCTGCCCACTTGCGGCCAGGGTTGCCAGCTTGGTAATTAATTACCAAATTTGGTAGAAAATTTTTGACTTGGTAATTTGGTAATTTTTTTATACTTTTGGTAACTTTTTTCCTTTAGCTTTCCAAAAAGTTTAAAGTAATCAGTTTGTTTGCAAGATTTGTACAAAAATTGCATTTATTATTATATTAAATATTTTTTAGTGCAGAAGAAGATTTTTAGATTTATAATTGAGATTTTTTTTCGCCATCAGCTCTAGTTTCTGAGTTATAGGCAAAAATGTAGAAACCTGTTATGTTCTAACATAATAATATCTTTAAATTGCATCTGTCAATTTCGATCGTATTTGACAGCTTTGATTAACAAATATTCAGCCCTATCATGATTGATTTTTCACGCGGAATCGGAAAAGGGAGTTTTAATTTTTAAGATAAAGCTCTAGAACATATTGGACATTTTTAAGTTATTTTTTCCTAAATGTTTTTTTCTTTGTTAAGTTTCCTGAATGTTCTTGAGGTTTATCTTAAAAATGAAAACTATCTTTTTTCGATTCCACTTGAAAAGTTATTCATAATAGGGCTGATTAGGTCTTAACATTTTTGTAAACAAATTCTTTTTCATCTTTTGTTTTGAAGATAATGGCCTTGAAAATCATAAATTTTAAAACTTTTTCATAATAAACATATTTGCTACCGTGAATTGTCTGAATCATTGTCTTTGAAGTTTAAGCATTTATTTAACCTTTGCAGATATTGTGGATAATCACAGATATATTTTGATATAACGAAAATTGATGACATAAAAAATTTATAGGAAAAATTTCTAAAGTAACTTACTGAAAAATTAGGGTTTTCCAGTCGCTTAAAATTGCTTTGAATAAATTTAACAAAATTTTCGTTTCTTTCACAATATGTTTTTCTAAAACGTAAAAAGATATCAGCAAAAGCTTTTAATACTTTGCAATAGCTTGCGCTTAGGAGCAGTTATCGGAAAAAGAACTGTTTATCATATTTTTTCACAACTCCTTAACTTGAGGTGATGGTGAAAACGTTTCCTTATATTTAAAATCAGTGCCCGTCGGAAGAATTAATATCCTATAAAACAAACAAGCTGTGTAATTTCTTATTTTTAGTTATTAAAAAATTATGAAAATTTAAACTTGAGGAAACCGATAATTTTTTAAAGCATTATCCAAATGCCATATTTTTGTATTTATTTATTTACTTTCTTAAAATCAATATTCATTGCCAATGAACGCGGTATATTTTTTAGTTCCTACTTATTTCAAATAAAAAAGATAAGGATCTCATTTTTATACCATGAATTTATAATTTTTTGTTTTGTTTTGTGACAAAAAAATTACGTTTACCTGAATTTACTACTTATTTGTGATTTTTACATTGATACAATAAATAAATTTTAAACAAGAAAAAGTTGTACTTTTTCTATACATGTTTTTGTTTTTTTTTTATTCAACTTATTTTGTGGTTTTTAGTTATTAAAAATAAGAAATTTTAAACAAGAAAAATGTAATACTTAATAATATTAACTAAATTTATTTTACCACTATTTCTGTTTTTTAATTTTAAGTATTTTAATGTTAAATAAATGTTTTTTATTGACAAAAATTATAATTTAATTGATTTTCTTACTTTAAAAAAATGTTTGTTTATATAATTCATTTAATTTTGGTAACTTTTTGATCAAATTTTGGTAACTAAATTTTTTTAAAAGTGGCAACCCTGCTTACGGCACGTAACGAAACGACACGAAACTACAAAATGCTCACTAGGCGACGACGAAACGCCAACGACTGTTGACATCGACGAACAATATCGTTGCCACAGAACTATTTCGGCTTTCCACTCGGCTTCTGTTGACATTCTGTTAAAATTGTTATCATAAGCATATTAGGGATGCCTTTGTCATTTCTTGATTGCTAGGGACTAAGCTCTCCTAACATGGGCGTCCGCAGGATTTGTTCTAGGGGGAGACACAGGCATAAAGGAATCTAGAATGAACATAAACAAAATGTAACCTATATAATGCTATTTACTTGGATTTTTATTATTAATTTTGTAAGTATTATACGCACACTGCACCGGTTGACACACATTTTTACACATAAGAAAATCTAATATATATTAAAGATCTTTCTCGTAAAAATCTTTCTCGTATCATATCCGAAATACTTAAAAATTTTATTCAGTTTTTTTCATGTAATGAATTGAAATCGCATTAATTACTATTGAGCTCCCAGGTTTTCAAATTTTAAAATAAGAATACAAAAATTTTCTAACATTAAACCATATTTTTTTCGTTGTAAAACTGAAAAAAAACAAAATAAATTTTAGGCCATTTTTTAACTTTGGAAGCTTTTAACTCCTAAACCAATTTCGAGTGGACTCAAATTTTTCAGATTTGGATTTAGGAGGACAAAATCCATATCATTCGAAAATTTAAAAATTTGAGTTGTCGCTATTCTCGAAATGTTTCCCGCATGCTAAGGGAGATCTTTTTCACCGGATCTCACACTGCATTGACACCAATTTACTTATTTCTTTTTCTATTATGAATCAGTTCAAGCAGCTTGCAAGTTCCTACAATCGAGTACGGAAACATACCTATTATCTGAATGATTTAAAAAATTTATTTTATTTTAATTCAAAACGTATGAATAAATAAATAAAGAGGTACATGTTTATTAGATTTGTTTTGGTTTTCATACAATATAAGATTTTTTTAAAAATTTATCTTTGATCCAAAATTGGCCTACTTTATTAAATTTCCTAATTTTTCTTTCGCTTTTGAATTAGAAGCTTTGCTCTCGCCTAGATCGCTGCAACTTTTTTAAATTTAAATGCTGCATATCATATTTATGGTAGAAAAACGAGCCGAATTTTGGGAAAACATTAATTTTTTTTATAAAATGTATTTACTTTGTCTTCTACTTGTTTACAATGACTTTCAAACATACATTTGCTTATCGTCAAAATTTATATGCGTTATTGAATTAAATGCCACTTGCTATCTGTTGCTACGAAGAATGATCTTCGACTAGTAAGGGATATCTTTCCTTAACATTCGTCCATTTGTCGTAGGAATAACTTCGTAATTTCTTTCATTACATTCGTAGTATTTACTAAAAAAGTCATTCGTAGGTTGACAGTGCGAATTATTCATAGAATGTACGAAGTTTTATTTGAGTTTAAAAAATTTACAACTGAAATTGCTTAGACTGGTTTGTCGAACAATAACCGAATATAAGGAAATGTGTGATTGCAAGGTGGCCGTAACCTTCTGGAAGAGTGCGTGGCCCATAAGCTAAAGAACCGCGGTTCAAACCCCACCTGAACAGATGGTTTTTTTTTCGTAACTAGGTATTAGGATCATTCGTAAATGTATTCGTACAATATACATTTGTTTTGGTACGAATACGAATAAAATATTCGTAATGTGTACTAAACTACGTCCATTCTACGAATTCTATTCGTGGCTGAAATTGCGAATGAAATTTGTAGAAAAAATTTTTTAATTTAAGAATACGTATTCAAAAGTGTTTGTGAATCAAGGGTTAATTAAATGGTATCGTAACTTATTAGGCCGTGTTCATATAAGGTGTTTGTGTCGCGATTGAGACATCGTTACCAATTTTTTTTCGCAAACGGTTCTGAAAAATACTGAATATTAAATAAATAAATGTATATAAATACATACAAAATTCATTCTTTTTCAGCCGCTTCTGCGTAAAAAAACGTGAGAGCGGTGTCGCAATCGCGACAAAAACGCGTAATATGAACACGGCCTTACAGCAACGGGTACAACATACTATTTAAAAATTAATGGTTTAGCTCAGCTTATTTATAAATTAACCTAAAAATGTATTTTTGTATTCTCTTCAAAATATATTAAATGCATAAAAAAAAACAAACTGGCCATTTCAGCCCTTGGAAGGACTTTGACCTAGCTTCTATTGATCAATTGTGCTGTGCGTGTTATTAAATGTTTGATCACATATGATCGAGAAATGGAACTACGTGTTTTATGCCGACTCCGAACGGCTTAGTTCTCAAGAAGCTTTACATGGCAATTTTTAACAGCACTGTAAAATTTTAATTATGATTTGTACAATATAAAATATTTAACCTTAATCGGTTCTTTGTGTAATTTTACACACTTTCAAACTTCAAGCTGAAAAATTTTCCTAATAGGTTCTTGTGTGTAAAATTGTATGTCACTGTTTATTATGTTTGCTTTATTGTTAATTTTTGTTTCGATATTTTTCCAATTTTAAATTTTTTTTTAAATAACTGAAACTCGGCGCGTTACTACCACGCCCCCTTGTTCGACGCCCATAAAATGTTATGAGTGGAACGGCACATGTAAATTGTAGTCAAATACCGAATTCCGAGGCTGTGGGATCTATAATTGCAAAGCTATTCGATATATTAATTTTTTTGTTGTTTAGGAGGTGCCGCGCCCCCTTTTCCAATGCAAAAACCATCCTTGTTATGCTTTTAACTTGCTAAAGTTTCATGAAACTTAATTCCGATGCTGTGTAACCTATTATTCCAAAGATATTCGATATCGAAAATGTTTGGGTATATTTGTGGTAATACGCTCCTTTTTGCAATCAGCACCAGACTTTACGAGAACATTCTCAAGACTTTGCTACCATTTATCAATTTAAAAAAAGTTGTAGATTAAGTGCGACCACGCCCATTTTTAGTACAGTTGCCCATAGTAACCATCTAAACAAAATTTTTGTTTTTTACGATCAAAACCGTCTGATACATAGCATTTTTTATGGTTTGTAGGCGACAGCATAAATTTGGGTTGTATAGGAGGAACCACGCCCGCTTGTCCAATCGACACCAAACTTCCCAGGAGCACTCTCAAGATGTGGTTTCAATTTTCCCTGAACATTTCATAACGATCGGTTCAGCGGTTTTTGAGTCTACACGTGATATATACACATACATATCCACATACATACATCCATTTTTATGTATATACATTTTTTACTCGATTAATCGATTTGAATTTTTTTTAATTTGAATAAAGTAATGAATAAGTGATTACTTTTAACGAGAAAATTGCGTACATTTCATTCATTGATGAAAATATTGGTCCTAAAAAGAAGTGTAAAATTTAAAGTAACCTATTCGTTTCTAGAAATAAGGGACCGCTGAAGGTTAGTCAAAGCCAATATTTTTCAGGTGTTCTATTTTTGACTTGGATACCGATTTGATATTTCTGTTCTTGACATACTCTAGGAAGTCTTTGTCAATGTTTAGCATAGATGCTGTCTTTTTGGCTTTAAGGAAAAAACATATTGTCAAAACTTGTTCATCTGATGAAATCAGAAGATCGTCTTATTCACATGAATGCACGTTTAAACAATAGGATTTTGTCAAATAGTATAACCAACTTTGTAAAATGTGTATTTTAGATAAAAAACAAATTATTTATTAAGATATCTGTGGCTATATGAAACGCAAAAGAAGTGACATTAGCCTAGAGATAACAAATTAAAAGAGTGAAATCACTTGAAATTATTTTTCAGAATATTTTCCGAAATAGAACAATTTTACTGTAGCTATGAAACGATAGAATTGCTCATTAAAGTGTTCATGTAAACTTTTTTAATACTTCTGTTTTAATATATATGGAGTAATAAACCAAATTTTCCTACACAAGAAAAGTCAAGAAATTGCTAGTGATTGATGCCCCTACTGGTAGAACTTTTAAGAAATCGTTTCAGCTTGTAACGAAAAAGACAAGAGCAATTTTATTGATAGTTTTTTTTCTACTTATAGAAGATTCTCACACATCTTTATAAAAAACAAGCTAGTGTCTTTGGGGACTTTAGTCCCATAGCTCCCCCTGGATCCACGCCTGCAAACATTTTGTTTTTTTTTAATTTTCTTTAAAGGTACGCCATGAATTAAAATGCTTTTGACATTAACGATAGGTGGCTGCATTTCTTTGCCGTAGTTGTTATTGTGTCATAAGAGCCTTAAACCTAGTTTTGTTTTGGCATAATTTTAGTTTAGGGCCCGGAAACGAATATTTTTTTCTTACTTTTATTAAATGTACTTCGGCCTCCTAAACCTAAATATGAATACAAAAATTGTCGCTCTGAAAATTCAGTGCAAATTTTTAAGTGTGTAGAAGCTAATTTCCCCTTTTACGAAGTAACCACGACGAGTTTTATGAAAATTTTCGATTTTTGAATTTAATGATGTGTCTCCATATATAATACAAGTGATAAAATAAAAAGATTTTCATGTGTATAAGTACTGTAGACAGTAGAATGTAGACAGTAGAATGTAGACTGTAGACTTCGTAAAAGGGCAATTAGCTTCAACAACCTTAAATATTTGGACTGAATTTTCAAACTTTTTACCTCCTAAACCAAACGAAAGCGACAATTTTTGTTTTCATGTTTCGACTAAGGAAGCTCAAATACATTTTATAAAAATAAAAAAAAAGTATATTTGGGTCCGGGCCCTAAAGTAAAATTATTCTTTTGTTTTTTCCAAAATCACTGTTTAGCATCGTTTTGCTCAAATTTGACATCAGCTGTTTTTGAGAGATCAATCTGTAATTTTTGTGAGAGAGGCAAATAAAACTCGAACACCTTATTGACTATTCACACCATAGTAGAACTAGACAAGGTAGTGTTAGGGCTGAATGGTTCTCTTTCTTAGTGACCATAACTGTCAAACTCAGCCATTTTGGTATTTTTGCCAATTTTTGCTTTCATATTGCATTCTCATTGGTTGCAGATTTTGTATGAAATGTCAACATCGTTTTGACAGTTTCGGTCATCGGATCTCCGCTCTAACACTACCTTGTCAATTTTGCCATGATTCATACCAAGGTTCATTTATAAGGTTTTGACATTTGAGAGAAATGCACTCTTTTTCCTCCTTTGCTTGAACTGTCACTGTGCTTTTCTTTGTTTTATGCATTTATTTTCTTGATTTCTTTTCGTCCATTCTGACAGTTTGACCGAGCTTGCTCTCAAGTGTCACAACCTTATAAATGAGCCTTGATACATACATATGGTTGGACCATTGGTGTAAGAAAACAAGGTGAACGTGACGTCTAAATCTTTTGATATATCTATATTTTTTAGTGAAATAGATAGAAAAGGTGACTTTGTTTGGTTTGACAACTGAAGTATTGGAGAGATATCAAAATCGCGTTCACCTTGTCTTATTACATCATGAGTTGGACCTATAAAAACTAAATGAATCTCGGCTAATTTTGATTTTACACTTTATTTACACAGTATGGATCGATCTGCTCATTTGATTTAAGGTCGGGCGGTCACCCCACCACCTAACGAGTTCTAAAAGTGTTAGTCGCCGAAATTAAAAGCTGGTAACTCCGTAAGACCCTATCATTATACAATGAACATTTAAATCAATGAAATAAATTAACTGTTCCCGCAAGAGAAAGAAAGCTGAGCGCAAAGTCGGAAAAGAAAAAGAGAGCGAGAGAAGGAAAAAGCAATTTTATGAGAAGAATTGCGCGAGTGGCTTTCTACAGTGAAGATTCACATTAAAAGCCATTGAATGACAAAAGCTTTCAAAGCATTGATTAAAAAAAAATAAGAGAAAACAAAAAATGAGTGTAGCTCAGTAATCATTGAACTACGGGTCGATTCAGTATATTTCAAATTTATCAACAAATTTGTTTGTAAATATTTCGGCCGATAGAAAAAAATTTAATACGAAATTGCAAAAATAAAAATAGTGAAAGATTTAAGATATGTTTGGAAATATGTGCAATATTTAAAAAAAAGCCAATACAAAAGAAAAAGCAAAAATAAAGCAAATTAATTATATATAAAAAAAAAAATACGTCAACATCACCTCGAACTCAAAATGAAAACGAAACTATGGCACTTTCTACTCTTGACCGCTGCACTTTTAAGTTATTGCTGTGGGTATAAACAATAGCAAGAACCATTTTAAACAGAGCTTGAGGTCAATTAAGCTTACGTATTCAGTATCTTTAAGATATACTATGACGAGAAATTTTGTTTATTAAAGAGGGGCATAATTTATTTTCGGTTTACCAGGCTCTAATTCTCCAAATGTTTGTCAATAATAGCCACCAACAGATTTGCTTTTAAATTCATTCAATTTGTGAGCACTATTTTATTGTTTTTAATCTTGTTGGTAATGTTTTATTGCAATGCATATATTGTTATTTGCACTTATATCCTAAAAGAAATTATTTAAACTTTGCTTTTTACCACACTGAGCAAAAAAAATTATAAATATGCGCGTATATGATGCACTTAAAACCAGGGTTCGTATTTGCTCATTCATGAACTGCTCATTTCTGCTTCTGTTTATTCATTTAGGAATATGAAGAAATATCAAAATGAGCAGCTCTTTTTCGTGAAGAGCAGAACATAAGAACATAAAGAACAGTAAAGTTTCATCAAATAAAGCAAGAGGCTTATGGAAAATATTTTGCCACACCCCCTTTTACCGCCCCCCCCCTTTTAACAACGGGGCTGATTATAAGCTGATTGTAGCTTGCTTCGTTCGTATATATGTATGTTTGTATGTATGTATGTATGTATGTCCGTCAAAATTTGCAAAACATTTTTCGCAATTTTGCAAACTTGTTGATATCCGATTAAGCTGAAATTTAACATACATATGCAAGTCGGTGACAATGCAATAAAATAAAATAAATAAATTTATTTAATATATAATAATAAAAATGCTATATCTCCATACGTTTTGAAAAGAAAAGATGTTAATAATAAACCTTTAAAACTTAAAAGTAAAAAATAAATAAAAAGTAAAAAACATTTTTTAAAAACTAAGCTTTTATTTAAAAAAGACGTGAACTAAAAAGAAAAAAGAAATTTAAGTGATATTTGTCATATATGTATATAGTAGGTATATTCTAGGTGCAAAAGAACCCCTGTCTTGGTTACTCATCATCATAATATAAGCGTACGTAAATTGGTAACTTCTAAGGACTTATATATTTAAATTTAAAATTTTTCAAATACATGTATATTTAAAAGCTTGAGGCACCGATGTCCGCGATCCGTTATACAGGTTTACTACACAATATCAGTGCCTTAAGCTTTTCTAAATTCGTTTTTTATAATAGGGCTGCCACCTATTAATATTTATTTTTAATAGTTTTAAACATAGGGGGCCGCTGATTTTGAATCTGAAGTCAGAATTTTAAAATTCAAGACAGTGAATAGGGTTGCCACCTTAATATTTTTTGTTTTTACGAATTCGGGGCTGGCATGAGCTAAAGGGTAATAATGGGTCGCTGAATCCTAGTCCGTTGTCAGAATTTCAAAATTATAAAATTATAAAATTTTAAAATAATAATAATAGCGTTTCCACCTAATAATATGTATTTTTAAGTGTTTTTAACATCAATTATCAGTGTTGGGGGTCATGGGTTCCCCCATGATAGAATTGTTAGTGAGTTTTTTTACAGGTACAAACGGTATAATCGTTAAAACGAACGGGTACAAACAGGTTCGAACTATATAATCATCGGTACCCACGGGTACAAACGAATACTCGTTGGTACAAACGGGTACAAACGATTTCTCGGTGGTACAAACGAGTAATCGTTTTTACTCGGTCGCTGTAATGATTATATCGTTTGAACCTGTTTGTACCGCCGAGAAATCGTTTATACCTGTTTGCACTAAAAAGTAATCGTTTGTACCCCTTCGTTCTAACTATTATATCGTTTGTACCTGCTTGTACCACGGAGAAATCATTTTTATCCGTTCGTTTTAACGATTATACCTTTTGTACCTGTTCGTACCACCGATAAATCATCTGTAACCTTTTAACTTAAGTATTTGTATCATCGTTCGTAATATTTAAGTAGAAAAAAAAAATTCGAAAAAAAATTTTTAATCTAAAAAAATTTCTAAAAAACACATCGGTACTAACGGGTACAAACGATACCCTTCACAGTAGCGTTAACAAAAATAATTTATCTCAACATGAGTTGCGGACCAATTTTTCTTAACCCTATATTTTTCCCCCCTTAAGGTACAAAATTTAAGTTGGTACAATCAGGTACACACCGAGTACAATCGAATGAAAAAAAAAGTAAATCCGCTCCCGTTTAGTGGGTTGCCAACTTCACATAGGTCAATTTTTCCAACAGTTTTTGTGATCGAATGAATATATCGTGTCTTATGGCAAATACTCAACACAAATTCAAGGTAAATATATAAGTCGTGTTAGTTTAATGTTGTTCTTCAAAAATATGAAGTGTTTGTGAAATATCTACTGAATGGTTGTGTGATGTCAGTCGTGTTTTCAAAATAGCCGTAGTGGGGAGAAGCGTTTCCTTCGGCCGGGCCTTGCTGATAAGGCCGATAAGGCTGATAAGGCCTTTTTTGTCTCGATATTATGTTTTATAAAGTAAGCACCATCAAATATGAATCGTTTTTAAAATTTACTTTTTAATTATTCAATAATTTAATTTTTAATCGAATTGGGATTTACGTGCTCACGTGGTTTCCTAATTTGAAATTAGACTGAACTCACACTATCACCTGGATTGGTGTGCCAGAGTATATCTCTTTTCCATACAAGTTTATGCCTGCGTTGGCCCAAATGCATATCCAACTAATTGGGATTTTGATTTGGTGGATATGAGAATTATCTCATTTCCAAGTAGGTCCTTGGGTTGGACAATGGCCGCAAACCAGTTAAAATGAATTTAGTGTTTTTGATTGTTTTTCGGATACCTTAAATTGATAATTACTATTATTTAATTCGATGTTGCTTATTTATATAGAATCAAGTATACTTAAATACGCGTTTTATATATATTCAATTTTTAAATTCCGCTGAAAAGCCAATTAATGTGCTTAGTGGAAAATCCTAATTGCCAATAGGGGGTTTGTTTTAGTACGTACAGTAGTGGTCACGAATTTAGCACACTTAAAAAAGTAGAGTGAATTCTTATATTTTCCATTTATTCGTTGTAAATTTTTAATTAACTTTTTTTTAGTGTATATATTATGTCTTTTTTATTTCTTATATACATTTTTTTATTTCAAAACTTTTTTTTATATGACTTAAAATCAAATAAAAATTAGAAATAAGCATTTCGACTTGGTCATGAATTTAGCACACGAGCGAAAAAAATGTCTAGGATGAAAAATATAATCAAAACTGATTGCATAAAACTCAATATTTCGTAGGAAATCCCTTATTCTTAATTACTGCATCTGATATCCTTGGTAAACTTTCGACCAAAGCCTCACAACGGTACTTTGGAATACTATACCGAATCCTTTGGATTTCCCTCCACAGATCTGGCAAATTTTTGGATTGTACTGTTAGTATTTGCTGCTCGACTTCCCTTCACAGATTCTCAATCGGGTTTAAGTCCGGTGATTGCGATGGCCACTTCAAAATATTAACATGTTTGTCTTCCAAGCAACTCTTAACTATGTGAGCACTGTGCTTTGGATCATTATCCTGAATAAAACGCCGGCTGTATTTCTTTATTCATTCCAGATGTTCGGAATGACTGTTTTTGTTTCTTTATTCAGTTTTGATTATCCGGAATATTCTTTTTGTATTTCTTTATTCTTACGGAATATTCCGAACGCGTTCTTTTTATACTATCAGCTAAGGCAGAATAAAAAGATTATTCCTTGTATGTGAGGTTATATTCGATTGTTTGATGTAAAACTTCGTTAAATAAAAATGGAAAAATTTTTACATTAAATGTTTTAGATTGCTTTGTTGCATTTTTATTTTTTAAATTTTATCTGGTGTATTTGTTGTCTTTAATTATATACGAAAAATATGTTTCTGGTTTTAATAAAAATAAAATGTTCTTTCTTTTCCAATACTGTTTCTTTATTCATTCTGTTCTGGATAAACAACAATCTATTCTATTCGTTCTCTCCTTTATCCGAAATGAATAAAAAAATACACCCGCCATTAAAGCGGCAAATTATCCTCTTGAAATGGTTTCATGGTATTGACAAGAACGTTTTTGTAAGCGTGCTGATCCATTTTTTGGTAAATTTTAACATTTGGACCAACTCCGTGCCAAGAAAACGCCGCCCATACCATAACATTTCAGCCACCCTATTTAATAGGCTTGAGCGTGTACTTGGGTTGTGTTGCATGTTTTGAGGACGCCACACATATTGTTTGCTGTTAGATGCGAACCGGCAAAACTTTGATTTATTCCTCTAAAGCACATTTTTCCAAAAATTCGTTGACTTTTTAAATATTCTTTTGCAAACGCAGGACTCCATTTAATATTTTTTTGCTACACATGTGGTGAATGTTGGGCTACAAAGCTACGGAAATTGTTTTTATTCAAGCGTCTTCTTATGCCTTTTAATGCCATATTTATGCCATATTTTGATGAAATTTCACTTTTGATTTTATTTGAGGTCTTAAAAGGTTCACTAAGTGAAACTCTATAAATCAAATGGCCCTCTCTTGCTATTGTTTTTCGCGCTCTAGGTCGCTATTTTACATTTTTAATGCTCTAATACTGCTCTACATGTTGTAATGCGTTATATAATAACTTTCACGAACATCTAAGAAGCAGAGCAATCTCTGAAACTGTACTTCCACCATTTTGCATTTGCTGAATCAAATGCCGCTGAGCCTCTGAGCCTCACTAGCCTTTCGCCACATCTTTCTGCAATTTTTTGTTAGAACTCAAATAGAAACTTAATAAATTTAGTATACCTTACTAGTAAAGTTTAATTAACGAAAATAAGATACGATATAAAACAGTAATTCTAACCTGTGCTAAATTCGTGTCCAGCATTTAAACCACATTGATTCATACTACTTGAAATATGTCAGAAAATTTAAGAATAACTAAGAAACCAACTAACGGTACATATAGTTAACTTCATAAACAATACTCAACAAAAAATATTTGATTACAATTCTTAAGCTAAGAGGTAAAAAATTTCAAATTAGAGTTACTAACACAGTGTGTGCTAAATTCATGACCACCACTGTAGGTGCATTCTGTCTGTCCCGGCTGATTCGGGCAGATTTTAGAATGTGAATCATGCATGCGTATAGGACGGGTATACGTATCTTTGGAAGATTTCATACCTCCGGGCGAATCAAAAAAAAAAAAAGGCCGTGACTCAGAGGAATATTAGATCTGGGGTCGAATTACAGCATCCGTGATCGAGTAAAATTACGAAGGGCACGACGATACAAATGCCCATCAATCTTGTACAATTTTGCTCGATAACGGATGCTGTAACTCGGCCCCTGCAGTGGAATTTCCAAACGTCTGAACGACAATTTTCGATATCGTTAGTTAGCGAAAACTGTCATTTTCTATGAAAGTGGCACGCACAATGACCGATAACGACAACGATTATTATCGTTAGACTTTTGGGAATTCCACTACTGGTTTCGAAGCCACTGGCATCTATCCTCTGAATGCGAGACTTTCTTGCGGCAAACATTAGCGGCGAAAGTCTAATGGCCGAAGATCCGCCTACGTCTGAAGATGTGCCAAATATGCTCGTCGTTCTTGATGATACGGACGTTAGCTCGAACAAGGAGATGTCAACATCAGAAAGTGCTAGTATATGCGGCCTATCAGATCAGGCTTCTACATCCGCCTCTGCTTCCACATCTTCTCTTCGTTCAACTTTGGTCGATATTGGCCCGATCAAATTTGCTGCAGCAAAGCCGAAGTCAAATAGTGGCAGAAACGCGATGAAGTCAGTCATCTTAACTTTCCCTCAAAAATGTTCGGCAGCAACCTTGAAGCAGCAGTGCTGAAAGGAAGAAGAGAAAACCAACATGAAAAAAAGCCAAGAAACAGCGTCGTCATCAGAAGCCCTCTTCCGAAAAAGAAGACTGAGATTTCTGCTTTTTGTGTTCGGAATTGATGCAAAAAAAAATTAATTCGAACAATTCAATTCACTGCAACAAATGCGACTGGCCATACCACTTAAAATGCGTCGACATGGGAAACCGTGGCTACTACACCTGTCAAACTGACCTCGATATTAGCAATGAATAATCAGTTTTCAGTCGTTTTTTAACTCATTTTTCATAATATTTTTTCATTCATTATTGAGCCGCTAATAAAAGAATTTTGTATTGGATTCTATGACTTTTATTTCAGTTTCCTGCTAACATAGGAGTCTGCCCGAGGCCATTAAACCGATTTATGTTCATGTTTGTACATGAAAACGGAAAGTTTTTTGGTGAAGCGCTTCTCCCCACCATATTCCAAAAATCGAAAAACGAACATTTTCAAAGTATCCCCATAATTTTTTGCCGAAATCAAAAATGTTCAAATCCGAGCGCATAGAAATTAAGAAAAATGTTCATTCCTGCGATTTAAGTTAAAAGCCAATCAAAGCTTATAGTTTTTGGGGATGCTGTGAGCCTCCAAAAAAAAGTGAAACTCTTCACCCTACCACATTCTATAATGGCTTAAAACTTTGGAAATTTATTTTAATCTTAATTATGCAATATTCTTAAAAAAATAAAAATTCCGCCTATCTCCCATACAAAGTGACGTCATCATTATAAAAAAAAACCTTTATAAATTCCAAAAACATGAATGCTTAAACTTGATATTGTTTACATAAGCTTTGATATATTAAAAGGATTCTGAGTTTCAAATGTGAAATATTTGGAAAAACCACACTCTATAAAAATGACGTCACCAAAATAATGCAACATTCAAGAATTCAAACAAACTAATGCTATGTTCACACTGAGAGCTAAATGTTTATTTAGAGCAGTGTAAACGTAGCATAAAATTGTAACAGTGGTTTTATCTTCTGGCTGAGGTCAGCTCAGCCTTGCCAGGATCGAGTGAAAGATCCACAAACTTTCATCAAATAAGAACGCAGTCGGTGTTGGTTTAATATTATAATTTTGTATTTTATTGATATATTCTCCTTAAAAATACTTAATGCAGCGTGACGTCAGGAGTTTGGGAAAAAGTGAATGTAGGCGGTCGAATGGTCGGAGGTTGTGGGTCCAGCTGACGGCAAAATCGGTATCCGTCAATCGGTGGATTAGCAATCGATAATTCGGTAGATCGGTATTCAGTAATCGGCAAATCGGTAATTAGTTAATCGGTAATTCGGTAATCGGAAGATCGGTATTCGGTAAATCGGTGAATTGGTAATTAGTAATTCGGTAATCGGTAGATCAGTAAATCGGTAATTCGGTGAATCCTGTCAGGGTCCCTAAAGCGAAGATCGGTATTCAGTAATCGGTAGATCGGTAAATCGGTGAATCGGTGAATCCTGCCAGGGCCCCTGAAGTAATGCTCACATTTAATATTTTTAGAGACAATCATGGAAAAACCTCTATGAAGTTCGCACCATGCAAATATATATAATCAATAAATAATTTAATAAAGGTATGCCGACTGCGTTGGACGAACCAAAGACTGGTTCTCACCGCAAGTGCGACGTCTAAAGCAGGTACTCAAAGGGAAGAACCAGCAAGCTGGCTCGCCATTGAACTACTGCGGCCGAGATAAAATAAACAAAACAACAAACAAAAGTATGCCGACTGCGTTGGACGAACCGGAGACTGGTTCTCACCGCAAGTGCGACGTTTCGAACAGAGACTAAAAGGGAAGAACCAGCAAGCTGGCTCGCCATCTAATCTCGGCGCCAAAACCCAAGCAAACCCCTCTTAGAGTATGCCGACTGCGTTGGAAGAACCAAAGATGGTCCTCACCGCCGGTGCGACATCTCAAACAGAGACTCAAAGGGAAGAACCAGCAAGCTAGCCATTTAGTCACTGCGACCAAAAATGTAGAGTATGCCGACTGCGTTGGATGAACCAAGTATTGGTTCTCACCGCAAGTGCGACATCTCAAGCAGAGACTCTAAGGGAAGAGCCAGCAAGCTGGCTCGCCATAGAGTTACTACTTCGAGCTTACCTGAAGTAATGCTGCTTTGGTTGGTTTTGTGTTGCCCTTTTATTCGATATGGACAGAAACCATTTGGGAATTATACGTTCAGTTTTGTCTTTGGCCTGCCTGGCTATGCATAGATAGTTGGTGTGCGTATTAATTAGTGGCTTATGCAGTAGTGCGGTTGTGTGTTGTCAATTAGTTTTATTGTGTAGGTATGTAGCGTGTGTTTGTTTCTATGGTCAGGTGTCGTAGTGCGGTTGTGTGTTATTGCTGCTTTAATAATAATAAAAAGAAATATTTAAGTAATACAATATGAATATATGTATCGATAATATTTAATATTATAGTTTACGTAGTGTATAAAAATATAATATTTGTAACGTCTTTATATTTATAATAATAAGGAGGAATATTTAAGTGATATAATATGAATATATGACGCGCACAGAATAAAAACATTGTGTTATATTTCACAGAAGAAAGACGCTTACGAAATTTTGCCTGCGTAAAAAGAAGTTCTCTCTGCAGCGTGCTTGTGAATTTTGCATGTATGCGTGACCGCTTGTACTCTTCGTTCATGATCGTTCGTTCTTTTTTTTTTTTGTGTGCTTTTGTCTTCAATCAATAATAACTTTAATATGTATCAACGTTGTTGAGTGGGGGTTTTTCGTTATGTGAAAAAATAGGACATTCTTTCTAATATCATTTGAAAAGAAGTGTGTATGCTTAATGGTTGTGCAGGTGTTCTTTTGTTTCTAGCTTTTGATTTAAGTTATTGTGATTATTAAGGTTTGAAAATATGCAAGAAGAAATTGCTGGTAAGTTCTAATGTATGGGTTAAGTAAAAATTATTCTTATTGAGCTTAACTTTTAGATGCAATAAATCCAAAAAAAAGACAAAAGCGATTGAAATATCGAAAACAAAATATTGCAAAAGAAAATGTTGAGCGTGGCAGAGAACATACAACAGTCAGTGGAAAAATTATTACAGCAAAAAAATTTCAAGGACAAGTTATTTGCAAATGCAATAAAGATTGCTGCAAAGATATTGATATTGTTCGCCAGAAAAAAATTTTTGATAGTTTCTACAATGTATCTAATTGGACACAAAAAACTTTACTGATCCGATCAACAGTTAAGAAGATTGCGGTCTCTCCTAAGCCAAGACCTATTGTTCCATTAAGGGCACATAAACATAATTTTGAATATTCATTAGAAGATGATGATGGAATACATCGAAAAGTTTGCAGGACGTTTTATATGAAATGTTTAAGCCTAACGTCGTCGCGAATACAAAGTGCTTTAAAAACTGCGACAAGAAACCCCAGCGCTATCGAGGCTCGCGGACGAGCTCCTCCAGCAAATAAAACCTTGGAGATCGATCGCCAAAATGTTATAAATTTCATAAACCTTTTTCCGAAGTACGAATCGCATTACAGCCGTAAGAAATCCGAAAAAAATATTTGCACCCTAATTTAAACTTAAGGAAGTTTTACGAAGAATATAAAAGTTCTTGTGAAGCAAAGAACGCTAATGTTGTTTCCCATTATGTCTTCAGTGAAATTTTCAACAATAATTTTAATTTAAGTTTTAAACGCCTGCACACAGATACGTGCAAAACTTGCGATCATTTACAATGCGCTTTAAAAGCAACCCTTGTGCAAGCAGAACTTGATGAACTTAAAGAAAAACAACAGAAACATATGGAATCCGTGGAAAGGGCATGCAACGAATTTAAACAAGACGTAGATAAAGCTACTCAAAATAGATGTTCAGCAGTTTTGACATTTGATCTCCAAAAAACATTGGAAACACCTGCATTGACAACATCAGTTGCGTATTATAAGAGGCAATTATGGACGTATAATTTGTGTGTATTTGATGAAGTAAAAAAAAGAGGTAAGTTTTCAATCTTCATTCTTCTACTTTGCATGCAAAGCAAATTTAACAGGTTACAGCATAATGTTTTAAGGGGAAAATACGTTTTAATATAGTGAAACTATTTTTTACAGCTATTCTATATTAAATGAATAAAAAAATTATATATTACATCATACGACAGCACTTTTCACACACGAAGTAAACCATATACACGTGAAATTAGAGACAAAGGATAGTAAAACTGTGTTCTCACTTTTTCTCTAGAACGTCTTTAAAAAATTTATTTAAATACTTAAATCCTTAAATGAGAGAAGACAATATTGTCATGCTTTGAAAGTTTAAAGTATTTAAACAAACATTTTTAAGCAATTCTTTTTTTAACTTAAAAATTCTTAAAAAAAATTCTATAGTTGTTAAGAAAAAGTGAGTACGCAGTTTTACTATCCTTTGTCTCCAGTTTCACGTGTATACGGTTTACTTCGTGTGTTATAAAATGTTCCCATAATTGTTTAGGAAGTTACGCTCAAACTTTTCTAATTGAATCTACTAACGAAATAAAAACATAATTTCAGTAACAATTGATTTTTACTAAAATAAAAGTAAATTTAATGGTAAAAGTAATACTAAAGTAAAAAATTTTATAGTTTATTTAAAGATTTTACGAAATATTCCAATTTTAGGGAAATCGATATAAGTTAAAAATTTCCTAAATTTTAAAATATAATAGATATATTAATACTAGCTCAATTTTCGTTTGAGGTGTCCTTATAAAGGTAATAAAAAGTGATTTTAACTCAAACCTAAAAAACAGTTCTAAAATTTTTAATAATGTATTATTATGATGTACAGGTTTTTGACTACTATTTCTTAAATGTAATTTGAAATGAAAATATAAAAATGAAATTTTTCCCCTAAGTTTCTCCACTTGTTTGGAGACATCTTCAGGGGAGATTTTTTATTTTTACAAAAAGCACAATATTTAACAATTTACCAAAACAGTTGAACAAAAAGACCAAACCTCGGGAAAAATAGAATGTAAAATAGAAAATAGAAAAAAATAGAAAATAGAAAAAGCAATTTTAAAATGTAATGGTCAAAAACATCCACATCATACATATTAAATAAAATATTTGTTGAAATTCGTAAAAAAATTACAATAATTTTACGTATAATCTCGAAAAAGTTAACAGAAATGTTTCAAGGGACATTTTTTGACCTTTTTTGAATTATTTACTTTTTTAAGTCATTTTAAAAATACAATAATGCATGTATACAATAATATAAAATATGCAGGTGTTGCCATACAAACGGTTGGTTTAAAAACTCATACGCTCAAAAAATTTAACTCAAATGTAAAATTCTTAGAGCGGTACGTTTACGCTGAAACTCGATTATTTGCCGAGCGATTAACTTTTGCGCGAGTTAACTTTTTCGCGATTCTACGTATTTGTTATTATTAAAATTACTATTAATGTCATAAACAGGCGACAATGTTAGCTTAATAAGCATATTTTTGTTATTAATAGGATACATGTACATATGGAATGAAAGCGTTGCCTCAAGAGGAGGGCAAGAAATTGGGTCATGCTTAATTTACCATTTGCAAAATCACATACTTGATTCAACGGAAGAAATTGTTTTATATTCAGATTCTTGTGGAGGACAGAATCGCAACATTAAACTTGCAGTACCCCTGAAGCATTTTTTGGCATCTTCTAATATAAAAACAATCACTCAAAAATATTTCATATCGGGTCACAGTTATAACAGTTGCGATAGATGTTTCAGCTTGATAGAAAAATACAAAAAAAAATCGAGGTTGTGCCAACTCCAGACGCTTGGCTAAACATAATAGCGGAATCTAAAAAAAATGAACCAAAGTTTCATATTAAGAAAATGGAAAGTGCTGACTTTGTTAGTTCCAAAGAACTGGAGAAGCTGATTGTCAACCGAAAAGTCGATATTACTGGACAGAAAATAAATTGGTTTAAAGTTGAAAAAATCACGCAAGAAAAGCAAAATATATTCCAACTTATTTTTTTCACCGCAAATTTGACACATGTGGTAAATTTAAAAAAGAGAAGTGTATGTGAGGAAGAATTTAAGACGGTGCATTTGTCTTGTTTGTATCCAGAAGGGAAAGCTATCACAAAAGCTAAATACTTAGACCTTCTTCAGCAAATGAATTTCATTCCTATAGAATCTCGTCACTTCTTTCAAAATTTGAAGTACGAAAACTGTTCAGATATCGACTATGGTATTGTAAGCGATGGCAGTGATGATGAAAATATTTCTTGAACACAACTTTTTATACATTTTTATGTTTTTATATTGTTTTTTTTTAAATTGATTTTAAGTGAAATATTTTTTTAGTTCTTCTGTTATCATATTGATTTTTTATTTAATTTTAAATGAAATATTTTCCTTATTTATGTTTAATTAGTAACACAAATTTTTTCCTAATGTGGCTTTAAAATCATTCAAATAAAAATAAATAAAACTAATTATTAAATAACTTGCATTAATTTAATTTTCTTAGACGATATACATAAATAATTGGCTGTATTAAAAACTGAATGCAAAATTGCCTTCATAAAATATATTATAGCGAGTTTGCATCCAAGTCAGCATCGCTTGTTGACCAAAGCAGCAACAAATAAAACCAATAACGAACGAAGAGTACAAGCGCTCACGCATACATGCAAAATTTACACGCACGCTGCAGAGAGAACTTATTTTAACGCTGGCAAAATTTCGTAAGTGTTTTTCTTCTGTGAAATAAAACACAATGTTTTTATTCTGTGCGCGTCATATATCGATAATATTTAATATTATAGTACACAAAGTATATAATATTTGTAACGTCATGTTACAAAATACGGTCGTGGGGGTATTTGAACTTCGGTCCAGTCGAAGATATTTCCTTACTAGTTTTCCAATGAACTTTTACATTTAGTCCGTCTCGACTACATTTTTTAAATATATTTTTAAATATATTTATTCCGGATCATTTCTGTGTGATGATTTTTTTGATGATTTTGTGTTGCAATTGTTCTTTATTTAGATGGCAAAACCGTGCCCTGTGCTTTACGAGAAACAGTTTACGGTTCGGTTTGCGTTTGCAGCTCCACTTATTGTGATTACTTGGACAATCCATTACCACCTTGGCCAAGGGATTTCACCATTATATCTTCCACAAAAGCTGGACTGCGGTTTGCTAGTAGTAATGGCGAATTCGGTGCTGAAAAAAAACATATCATCAATGATCATGGAGTCGAAACCCGAGTTAGTCCTACTGAGTTTCTTACTCCTCAAGATGAAGCGGAATTTGATCCGATTTCGCTGCTTATAGATCAACGTGGACCCGCTTTTATGGAATTAGCCTTGAGTGCAAGCTCTGGCAGATGTGAGTTCAAAATATGTTTCGTTTTTCGGTATAATTCAAAAATAGCGACAACTCTCTTTTTAAAATTTTTGTTGGATTATACGGATTTTAACCTCCGTAGGAGTTGCTTTTGAAGTTATAGTCCTCCAAAGATGCAAAAATAGCCTACAAATCTTGCTGTGTTTTTTTAGTGTTCCGCACTATGTGTATCAAAAAAAAAAAAGTAATACGAGTACCTATTCAACGAGGTATCAAACATGAAAATCCATTCATAACTTTTTAAGAGTTCAGATTTGGAGGTAGGAGGCCAAAATCCATATAATCTGCAAAAAAAAAAATTAAAAATTAGAGTTGCCGCTATTGTTGAAATGTTCCCTTTTTCGAATAACAAGAACATTTTTATTAATTTTACAGCTTTTTTCGATCTAACCTCAATCAAAGATCAGCCAGCGCGCACCGTGCGTCTAAACATTAATCGCAATATTAAGTACCAGACAATAAGTGGCTTTGGTGGCGCCTTTACAGGTGCTGTATCGCATGTTTTGCATCAAGTAGAGCAGCCGCTGCAGGATCATGTGTACAGGTAGGAAGCTATTCTTAGTTTTTTGTACTCACATATTATTCTATAGTTATATATTTTTATTTTGTACAGATCATATTTTGGCGAAGATGGCATTGCCTTTAACATGTTGCGCATGACTATTGGAGGTTGTGATTTCGACTTGGAGCCCTGGGCCTACAATGAGCAGCCACGTGATGATGCCAAACTCAGTAACTTTACGCAACTCGATGAGCGTGATAATTTGAAACTACAACAGGTGGAACGCCTGAAGGAGGTAGCTGAAGTGAATAAAATTAAAATTATGGCTGCGGCATGGAGCCCACCAACTTGGATGAAGTCAAACAATCGATGGACTGGCTTTAGTCATCTTAAGCCTGAATTCTATCAGGCATGGGCCGATTATCATCTGAGGTGCGTTCTTTAAATAGCATTCCTGCGAGATTTATTTTTAATTAAGAGCAAACTCGTCACATCTTTGGTCTGTCTTCCACCCTCCCCCCTCTCCTCATACTTTCTTACAATTCTTAAGAATGAATATTTTTTCAAGCTGCTCCACGCTTTTTCTTCTTTTTATTCCACTCAGATTTCTTGAATTAATGGATGCTAAAAATACCCCGATTTGGGCAATTTCCACTGGTAATGAGCCATTGAACGGAGTCATCGGTTGGTTCTTCGTACATTTCATGAGTCTGGGCTGGACACCGCAGAGTCAGGTACACACGCATACATTTTTTTTATCTTTGCTGTGACTGTGATCACAAGTGTTTTTGTGATATTGCGGAATGGAATGGCAGGAACTTTACAGTTGGCTGAAATGTGTTGCAATTAAGAGTGCAATCTGAACTTTTTCTTAATGAACAAACTCATGATATCTTTGCATTTCAGGCAACTTGGTTGAGCGAACATCTTGGACCCACCATCAAGAATTCGAAGTATAAGAATGTTTTGATTTTTGGCAATGATGATCAACGCTATACGTTTCCATCTTGGTTTAATGTGGTGAGTAAAGATCTTTTTTTCTCGCATTTGATTTGTTTTTGCTTTATATAGTTCAGTTGTGAGAATTATTTTAATCTAATAGTTGGTTTTGATTTAGCGTTAGTTTAAATCAGTAGAATTAAACGAAAATAAATATGCTATTTTAGTGTACCATTAAGTGTAATATTTAAGTGATCATATTTAAAATTAGCACACACATTATCTTTCTGCACCGTTCAAACGACAGGCCTAACATTATTATAACGTTTGCGTAGAAAACACAATGGTAACTTTAAGCGTAGGTTACTATCTTTTGTGAATTTGTCGGAAAACCCCGGGAGATAAGCGGATAAGGTGTGGGAGTGTTCAAAAAAAATGTTGGGCCTGAAAAATAATAGGACTAGCTTATTATTTTCGACCCTTTTGAGGCTCACCCCGGGGGAGCTATGAAATATGTTCCAAACTTTCCTTTTTTTTTGTGTTTTTTGTAAATAGACCCATTAAGGAGAGACTAATATGGGTGGATATGTTTTGAAGAAATGTTGGGGGTAAAAAAAGAGGGCGGACGATCAAAATGTTTCTAACCATACCTCATTTACTTATGCCACTAAATAAATTGTTTTTAGTTCATTACTTTATTTCCCTTAGAGGGCGCTATATTAAATTTAGTGTGACGTCACATATCCTAGCAGACTATCAAAACGCTTCCAACTATACATAATAGTAGTTACAGTAGTAAAAGTAGTTTACAAGTGAGAATGAAACAGATGAACATACAGTCAGACAGATAAATATACGTACCCCCTCAAAATCTCATTTCTGACCAAAGTTTAAACTTACTTAAACAAAAAAAATTACAGGAATATTTTTTGCAAAAAACTTGAATAAAAGGTATTGGAAAATAGTTGGTTGTAAGTCATTTACTATTTAAATTTATATAACATCATTTTTTGCAACACAGAAAAGTATACATACGAGAGTTTCATTTAACTGTTATTTAAAGAGAAAGCGATCGCATGATGAATGTATATTTTTTTAACGGACAGTTATGACTTCTAGTCTTATATTAACCACTTTCTGATCAAGTGCTGATCAAGCATAGAAAAAATGGAAAATCTTTACGGGAAATCGCAAATATAGTTGGAGGTCAAAGTCGAGTGTACAAACAGTGATTAAAAATTATAATGAAACCAAATCACTGAAAAACAAACCCAGATGCGGTCACCCTCCAAAAATTGACACACGTGTAAAAAGACATATACTAACTTAAATCAAAAAAAAAAAAAATAGAAAAAAAACAGCAATAGACATAGCTAAAGATATGGAAAATGCCGAAATTTTTATTGTACACCCGGAAACAATGCGAAATGTATTAAGGAAAAGTGGATTTCATAGCCACATTCCGCGAAAAAACCGTTTATTAGTGCTAATAATATGAAAAAAGGTATTAACTTTGCAAAGCTGAATTTTGATATAGATGAAACGTTTTGGAAGAACGTTGTGTTCAGCGATGAGAGCAAATTCAAGCTATTCGGATGTGATTGTGCAAGCAGAAGGTTTGGCGCAAAAAGTACGAGGCACTCCTTCCGAAAAATTTAATTAAGACAATAAAGCATGGAGGAGGATCGGTATTGGTATGGGGTTGCATGTCGGCAACTGGGGTAGGAAACTTAGTGTTTATTGACATAACCATGGATCGGTTCGTATATTTGAACCTACTCCAACAAAGTTTGATGGAATTGGTGCATAAAGTGGTTGCTGTACAATGTACCAAAGCAGCTACATTCTCCTCCCCAGTCGCCGGACTTGAACCCCATCGAAAATTTGTGGGATGAGTTGGACCGCCATGTTCGAAAAAGGACAATAAAAAACAAACATGATCTTAAAAATGCACTTATGAAAGAATGGTCGAAAATTACAATGCAAACAACAACAAAACTAGTATTTTCGATTAAAAACAGATTGAGCGCAGTTTTAGAAAACAATGGCGGACCAACAAAATACTAAATTTTTCTTTATTTTTGTTTCCATTAAACATTTTTTAAGAAGTACATATGTATACTTTTCTGCGTTGCGAAAAATGAAAATCTGTGTTTTTTTTTTTAATAAATCGTTTGTTTCTGAAATTGTTACCTATCGTTTTAATTTATTTTAAGTACAGATTTATCCAATATAATTTTTTTGTAAGGAAAGCTTATACTTTGGTCAGAAAAAAGTTTTTGAGGGGGGTACATATATATATCTGTGTGACTGTACATACATATGTACACAAATGCATACCGGTCAAACACATATACCGCTCCGGCTGCTTCGCCGTAGTCGGGTAAAGAGTACCCGTAAACGCAGTTAAAATAGAGGGTTCAGATATAATATATATATACATAGGTTTGTTTATATATTTAAATAGATATTAATAGGGATGTGACGAAGCTCCACATGCGCATTCACATCGGCATCCGTATCCGAGGAGCATCCGCAAGAATTTGACATCCGCATCCTGATCGTCATACGCATTATTTATATTTTTTTGTACGCATCCGCATCTAAGAACCGCATTAGAATTTTTTATTATCAACACAAAAAGAAGAACTTAGGGAGGTTGCTACTTGAATATGTTAAAAAATTGATTTTTTTCTGATTATTCTTAATTTAATTTAGCACAAAATAAAATAAACTCCAGATTTTTCCCATGAGTAAAAGTGCTCAAAAAATTAATTCAAAGTAAGGAAGTCGATGAATATCTGACTTGCGGTGCAAAGGTGTTTTTTATGTCCTAAAAAGTTTTATTTTTTGGATCTTTTTCCACTTCGGAAAATTTTTCTTTAGAATTATGACATATTTCAAAAGGTTTTTTGTTTGCCGATAGGAAGCAGAACTGGCCAACAAATTTACAGAGGGATTTTCAAATAGTTAATTTTATATATACTTTTTTTTTTTTAGATAAAAAAGTCTCTCTTTGGTCGAGATTTTTTATGATAAAAAAAAGTTTTAGTCTCTTTGGTCAAGATTTATCTACAATAGGGCTGCCATACGTCCCGGTTAAAAATATTGAAGAAAAAATTAAAAGTGTATCAGTAAAAAATGCGCAAATGCGTGCAAATCAATGAAAATGGAACTATTTTTTTTTAAATTCTGAATTCCAGGAGCGAAAATAAACTTGTTGAATATAGGGCACAAGGGAAATGGAGCGAGTATTTTCACTGGACTTCTCGCAATTTAGTAAGGTAGTTTCTTTCCTCAACATAACCACCTTGGAAAACATTATGCAATGCAATTTTAATTATTCTTTGACGTGCACAGAATTTTATAAAAAATATTAAAACTCGAAAGCATGTTCTTGATGAATCAAAAAAGTCTGCAAAATATGATCGGGTCAAACCTTTATTTTGACTTAGTCCAAACAATAGGGCTATTCATTTCATTGCTGAAATTTCAGAAATCTAAAATTTCCGACATGTTAAAGAGAGCGACCGTTTGTAAAGTTTTGTTTTTTTCACATGCATGTGTCAAGCTTAAAATCGCCATTGCTTTATTTCGTTGGTGGGCTTGTTACCAAAACATATAATTATGTTAAAAAACTTGTGCTTTCTGTCTTTTAATAGAAAAATTTTGACAAAAAAAGTAGCAAAACTAAATTACATGATCGGCTACTAAATTACATAGAATTAATGATGATTTTGTTCTTGCTCGCATACATTGCATCAGCTCTTAGGTAGGATTTGACAGATGCTCTTCTTCTTATCGAAATTATCATATTCACAACGACTTACACTCATTAAACAGATTTGTTTATGATTACTGAACACGTCTTTTCTACGTAAATTTCCGACGATTATTTTTCATCAACTCAATAGGTGATTTAATTTAAGCAAACTTCGGAAAACCAAAACAACAATTGCGCTGAAGTTTTCGTAAATTTCAGCAATTCGGAAATTTCAGCAGTGAAGTGAATACCCTTAATATTTTTTTTAACTCATTGACTGAATTCAAGTTTCTTTCTTTTTGTTATAAGATTTATAAATTATGTACGTATGTATTACATACATACTATTTGGACCTGTGAGTTATATTGATTTTTGTTTTTTTTAATAAACGACAATTTATAATATTAAAATTGCGTATTTGTGTTTCTGTGGAATAAAAAAATGTGTAAAGTTGTCCCGGTCAAGTGCTATTGACTTATGGCAGCCCTAATCTACAACGTATATCTATGCAGAAGTACAGTAAAAATAATACAGTAAAATTAAATGAAGTAATTAAAAACTGACTATTTTTCTCCAAAGAATTAGGTCTAAAACAAATCTTGTCCAAAGAAACTTGCAGGAAAATGCTATTTATCATAAAATTTCGTTGATAGATTTGAAAACACAAAAACTACGGCAAATTCATATCATTTCCACAGAAAAGTCTACAGTGACAAAAAAATTAAAACTTATAAAAAACTTATTATTTTATGATATTATCTAAGAGAAACATTTTAATTTTATCGATTTAAGCAATTTATACATAAATTCATTTACCATAATGATCAAATCGTCTGCACTGCTTCACAAATGTAATTTTTTTTCGTAAATGTTTCGTTTTAGTAAAAATAGAAGGCATTGGATAAAGATAGTGAAAAAATTGTTGAGGCAAGGAAATAAAAATATATTGAATTTGTTTTTTAATTATTAAATTGCATAATTACTTAACTACCTAATTGCTTAATTACCCAATGAAACTACAGTGGAAATTTATGTAAATAACGTAACGCCAGTAAAGTCACGCCAGAAACACTAGAGAAGATTTTGTTAATTTTCTGTAATTTAAATACAAATTCTAAATGTTTCATAGTTTAAATCATTCTTGATTTTTTATACAAATTTTTGTTGTTTGAAAGTTTAAAATCGTTTATTGAGCTTTAGGTCAGAGGTTAGAACAATTAATTGCTCTAAAGAATTTTTTCCAAAGAAAAAAAACAATAACAACATTTTTCAATATGAAAAGGAATACAGCTGATTTTATTGCAATTTCGGCCCTGCTACAGGCTTAATCAGAAATTCTTGTGATGCCACCACCAGGGACCGAACCCGGGAGTGGATCGCCGTGCTAGCGCATTTAAGATTTTTTAATTTGATCACTTGGAAAACAAACTTACTATATTATACATAAATCCTTCTAAAAAAAGTTGTATACAAAAATTCTTGCCCAATCCAAAGAATTTTTTTTTTATTTTTTGAAGTGAAAACTTCGTTAGGTGCGTTGAGCGATTTTTGGTAGAAGGTAAACCTTTGGTTTGCGTCATCACTGCAGCGAGTAGCTTCGTCATCAAGACAGCGCGTAGCTTTTGTCTTCAAGGCAGCGAGTAGAATTCGTCATCAATACAGACAGCGAGTAGCTTTCGTCAATAAGCTTGACACTGATTATTATATTGCTTCCACAAAGTAGATTGTGTAATTACTCCAGTGCTTCTCAAACTTCTTGGATTCGATTTATTCCAGTGCTAATCAAACTGTTACTCTAGTGAATTTCAAACTGTTACTCTTGTGACTTTCAAACTGTTACTCTAATGACTTTTGAACTGTTGGTTGTAGTGACTCTCAAACTGTTGGACTTTTAACTTTGTGATGGATATCAGGGTCTAATTGACGAGCTTACGTTTCTGGATTGTGTAGGGTTTTTATTGTTCTATTTTCTGCTTCAGGAAAACTTTTAATTGGTATTAGTTTGGGTATAAAATGGCCTCACTTAGTGTTAGTTGATGGTAAATGTGGACCTGGGTTTCCATAGGCTTAGTTTAGGTTAGGAGCCTATGGAGATAGAACGTCGAAATTTAAAGGACCTAAAGCTGGATAAGTCCAATATTTCTGTTGGAAAGGGAAAGGCTATAAAAGGAGTTCGTTGATTCATACGGTCTAACTCTGCTAGTTCAATGGTGGATAAGACCCCAAAAGCAAAAGACGCTGTTAAAGCTTCGTCCAAGCTTCCAGAATTGGCGGAGAAGGCTGTGAACAAGAAAGGTAAGCAACCTGTGGTAAGAAACATGGATAATGTCAGAAAAATTAAATTAATTTCGGGTGACCTATTTAAAGTAGCACCCGAATGTGGAATGAGAGGTGAGCATTTCCAGGCGTTTACTGTGGTTGCTAGTTGCTATGAAGAAATGATTTTAGAGGTCACTCTTGAAAATGAGCGGCTGTATGGACGTCTGGAGCTGTTTCAGGCAATGAAAGATAGTCCGTTTCCTGTTGTAGGCGTTCAGAGTAGCGCATTGACGACCGCTCTTCCGGTGGCACAGCCTGTTCTACCTGTGTCCTTGCCAGCTGCTCAGCAGGCAAAGCCGGTTGAGGCATAGTCCTTGGTTGTGCGCAGCAAGACAGCTGGTGCAAAAACAAAGGAGGTTGTTGACACGGTGGTTAAGAAGGTTGGCCCCACTCTTGGAGTAACATGGCTCTTTCAAGAGATTGCCATCTACGCATTTATTGTTATCGATGGATTGTACAGTTTATAGAAGCATTCCCTGAACAACGAAAGGGATCAAGTAAAGGCAGAAGATGGTTCACCACGTGAAGAACAGCATGGGTGGGGGGAGAGTAACAAAAATTTGTTTGTAGTAAAAAATTTTTTAGGCTGGTTTGAAAAATCGTCGCTTGAGAGAATAGATGTCGTATGTGAAAATTTTCACTTTTGAGGCTATTGAGAAAAAGGGGTTATAATTCCAAATCTAGCAGAGCAAAATTCTTTAGAAACTCAGACCTATTTGCAGTCACATTTCACAATAGGTTACGAAATTTTTGTGGTTTACCGCTATTTTTTTAGAATTTATAGCCCCTTTTTCTCAATAATCTCAAAAGTGAGAATTTTCACAAACGACATTTATTTTCTCAGGTGACGAAATCTTACGGTTTTCAGAAATATTCCAAAGTAATTTTTTAATTTTAATGTTAAAAGGCATTTGCCCATAACCTAAAATAACTGAATTGTTTTTGTTTTTATCACAACACAATACTATAGTAATAATAGCATAAAAAATAGGATAAAAAATAAATAAATAAATTGGCCATTTCAGCCCTATAAAGGACTTTGACCGAGCGTCTGTTGATCAATTGTGTTGTGCGTGTTATTAAATGTTTGAACACAAGTTTAATGTCGAGAGTTTATGTCGACTCTCCAAACGGCTTATGTTATCAAGAAGCTTTACATGGCAATTTTTACTCTCCGAGGTTTGCCATTGTCTGCAGAGAGGTGACGACCGAACAGAAAAATTAATTCAATTGAAATAACATTCTGTCTGAGCTGGGAATTGAACCCGGGATACCGCGATTCTTTAGCTTAGGGGCCACGCACTCTACCCACTAGGCTACGACCGCCACTAAAAAATAGGATTAGCTTTTCTTAACATGATCTCAAAAATAAGTTTTAATTTTATTAATTTTTTCGTGTTCATATACAGTATAATCTCGCTAATCCGGACACTCGCAATACCGGACTTCCCAGTAATACAGACATCTCTACACTTCGGACATTTTTGATATTTTACCTCTATAGTTCGGACAGAAAACCAAATCGAACATGTCTGGTTTACAAATTGACTGTCGCTATGTAAATCAAGTCAACGTTTTCTTTTCAAATGTATTTTGTTAAGTAAACGGGGGTTTTTGTGAGAACAAGTCTTATTTGCCTGCATATTGTCATTCGGTTCATTTAATTAACGCCTTGAATTTTTATCTAAATGTTAATAATGGTGTGAATATTAAAATTTAAAAAGTTTTAGTAGATTCTTAAAATGCCAGCGACAAAAAAGGAAACATAAGACGATAAATCTTTCAGAGGTGCAAAATTTTAGATTTAATTGAAACGGTGAAAATCAGTACGATATTCAGATGAAAAATTCAAATTATCAAAATCCACAATTTTTGATATAAGGAAAAATAAAGACAAACTTAAAAAATATGTGCCGTAAGCATTCCAAGGATCAGATAAAATGAAATTTAAGCAAAGAAAAGGACAAACGATTGAACCAAATTTGTTCCAGGGAAAAGAAAAAATATCAGGCAAGGCATTATGTAAAAGTAATTTTGTGAAACAATTGTAATTTATTATTTGTAATTTTAAGTTTAAGAATTTAATTTTTAAGTTTAAAAACATAATAGCTAGGTCTGTTCCCGTACTTTTTGGACTTAAAATGGTAAAACTGTCAAAAGCGTGATCATAAAAAAAACTCTCAAAAATAGATAAAAACACAAAACAGTAGTGGAACGTTTTTCGGACTAAAATATTGTAAACTTACAAATAAAATCGTTTGCCGAAATGAAGAAAAATTTTCACATTCATATGCATTACAATATTGAAATTAATTCTCAAATTCCAATAGTTTTTATTTTTATCAAAGAATTTTTTATGTTTTGCAATTTCCTTGCTAGCTTGTAAACAGCTGTTTTTAAGCAGTTTGACACTTTTACCATTTTTACCAGAACAAATTTCTTGGACTAAAACTTGGAACTTTTGACAGTGAGGGGAAATTGTGTACTCTCTCTATCTACTGCACTATCTTTCACCATTTTTTCAAGTACGGGAAAGTTTTACGAAGTAAAACCTGGAAAGCTGGTAAATTGGACTAAAAGTTTAGAGCACGGGAACAGACCTTTTATTTATGTTCTTATATAAAATTTCTTTACAAAAATTTTTTAGTAAAAGCGTTTGAATTAATAAGGCTCAACTTTGCATATTTGATGCGCAAATTTGTTTTACAAATTTTTCTACTTTCTGTATCACTTAATTTGTAATACCGTAACAACCCTGTAACTCTAAAATTTTTCCAAATAAATTAAAAATATTTTTAAAGAGTTATTCAATTCATTCCGAGTGTTCGATAGTACAGAAAAGAGCATTTTCAGGATTTTAAAAAAAATGTCAAATTTAAACAGCTATAACATTGGTGTCTGAATTTTGGTTTTGCACACAATAACTCAAGGCTATGCTTAAATCTTCTACGAAAATTTTTTTTAAAATTTTGCAAATTTGGAGTTTTGGGGATTTTTTCATTCAAACTCAACAATGCTGAAATGGTGCTCTTCTAACAAAAAATTTCATAACGGCCAGTTTTTTAACGTAATCGTATGATAATTGATGAACCACGTGACTACATTCTTTATTCTACTATGCAAAAAAATACGAAAAAGTATTCGATATTCATGGTATCGATGGTTGGTTGGTTCCCGTCGTCATAGCCCGCTGTGCTGCAATTTAAGCCCCTACACCACGACAAGGTAGTTATCCCAAATTAGTAGAGGATATTTTTTGGACATCGATACTTTTCTTTCGATACCAAAAAAGTAGGTACCGATCTTTTTTTCTTCCGATATCGTGTCCCTAGAGCGAACTGTGCCGTTTTTTTGTGTAATAAATTTAAATGTAATAATATAGTTTGGTATAATTCTAAAATAAAAACACTATCTTAATATTAAATATTTTAAACGAAATAATCAAACGGGTGGAGGGTGAAAATATAAAGTTTTTTTCCGATTACCATTAAAATTCGTATATTCTGCCCGGGAATAATAGTATTTTATATATAAGTTATCGCTTTGGTCGGCAGTCCCCTCACTGCTATTCTTTTGATTTTTTTTAATACTTCCTACAAATCGTACGTTACGCCAGTTTGGAACTGCCCATCTGTAGCTAAATCCATATATTTGATATGTTTTAACAAATAATTATTTTAAAAAACGAGTCTCTCACGAATTCGCATTATTTTAAAAAAGTGTCCGTCTCGAATAGAAAGAAGATTCTGAAACGGATTGGAAAATGAAGTCCGTTCCGAGTCCAGACGAATCCGAAAAAGTAGAAAAAGCCATTTGCGTTTTTGAGAAAAATTTCATACGAAAAGAATTTAGTTTTGGATCCGAAACGCAACCCGTACCGAAAATCTGTTAGTCGAAAACTGTCATTTAAAAAAAAAGTTGAAAATTGCCTAGTGTTGCGGTAAACGCAGCAGTCTACACTTATTCAAACGATTCAGATTCTAAAGTAAATCAAATTCAATTATTTTTAACTTTATTAATTATCTTTATGTTAACAAATATAGACTGTATTGAATTCAATAGTACTTTAAAATTCCTGTAACAAAGGGAATTTATTATAATATATTTTCTTACTTTTTAGTATTTGAATAAGCACAAATTAAATCGAATTTTATACTTGCAATAGTTTACTTATTTTTGAAACCTTACTCTTAATTATGTTGCTTGCAGTATAAACTTGCAGTTTTTTAAAACGAAAAATCTACTTTGGCTGATGCAATAATTTGCTTCGTAGTCTTACTTAAATACATAAAATATATAAAAACGGTTAAAAATGTGCATGTGTTAGTTAAATATGTAGAAATATTCATGTGTGATATTAACTCACCAGGAAATGTGAGCATTCCCGGATGTTACCAAGAAACATTCCATGGAATGTAGGAAGCATTCCCCTTTGTTGCACACTCCATTGCTTTTTTAACATAGCATGTCATTAGAGGGAAACATTCCTTCCCGCTGTGTTAAAAAGTCATGTGGAAACATTTCTCTCCGCTGTCCTCAAAAGTGAATTGGAAGCTGTCCTCTCCCCTGTTTTAAGAATTAATGTGGAAACATTCCTCTCCCTTGTTATGAAAATGGATTCGGCCAGGATTCGAACCCGGGACCCCTGAGCGAGAGTCGAGCGCGCTACCACTAGACTATCGAATTCTACAATAAGTGGCTAGAAAACAATGGTATTAATATTTTCTATTGTCATTGCTTGACAATAAATAAAAGTTTCCACATGCATTCTTAAAGAAGCGGTTTGGAAACAATATATATACAAAACTACCCTTAAGCTTCCAAAAGATGCGTTGGGGAAACAATATAAATACAAAACTACCCTTAAGCTTTCAAAAGATACGGTGGGGAATGTTTCTTTATCACTTTAACATGGAAACCTTCCGATTTTTCCTGGAGGGCAAATTATAGAAATATGTACAGGGTTGCCAATATTCGAAGCGCCCATTTTATTTTTAAATAAATCAAAGAAACCACAATTTTTTGTCTGTTTGTCATGAATATCATTTAATTGGGTTCAAGTAGATTTGCTTACATTATTTCTTGAATATGATATCTCGTAAATGGTCGCCATTGGCCTCTACGACATATTGTGCCCGTTTTGCAGCATTTTCCATGGTTTTCTTCAACATTTCGATGGGAATGGCGGTTATTTCTTGACGGATGTTGGTTTTCAGCTCTTTTAGGGTCTTTGGCTTGTTGACGTAAACCTTTGATTTCAAATAACCCCACAAAAAGAAGTCTAGAGGCGTTAAATCTGGTGATCTTGGCGGCCAATCAAAATCACTATTTTTTGACATCAAACGGCCAGGGAACAATTGCTTCAAAAAATCGATTGTAGTGCGGCTTGTTGAAACCAGTAGTGCCTGATACGCTTTCGACGAACGATTGGCATGAAAAAATTGTTTATCATATCGCGATAACGCTCCTGATTGACAGTAACTCTGTGGCCATTATCATCTTCGAAAAAGAACGGCCCAATGAGCATTTTAGCACAAACGCCGCACCAAACAGTGACTTTTGCATCGTGAAGAGGTACCTCTTGAATCTCTTGTGGATTTTCAGTGGCATAAATACGGCAATTTTGTTTGTTTACCGTTTTCTTGGAAGGTGCACTTTTCACTTTATTTATTTTTTTGAAAGCACGTTGAGTTTTCACTATTGACTTGTTTTGTTGAATGTAAATTTCAACAATTTTAGAGCGTTCGCGTGGCGTGTACTGTTCCATTGTAAACATTTGCTTGGAATGACGCTTCAAACGCGGTATGTCATTAGTCGATTTGGCATCACTGCGGAAAGTTACAGTGTTGCCAGATGGGCGCTTCGAATATTGGCAACCCTGTACATGTACTGAAAGCTTTATCTATACTATTATATAAAAGGAGACTCACGAAACTGATCCAGAATAAGCTCGGTAACCGCTGAAACGATTTTGATAATTCTTTTTTTATTCGATTCCTATGATAATAAAGATTGTTATAGCTTACCAAGTTTTTCGAAAAATGTATTTTTTTAATTATTACAAAATCACGCACTTTATTTGATGCCTTCATTCAACCAGCAGCACAATATAACAGCAAACAAAGCTTCTCTCTTTGTCGAGAGAGCTTCTCACAGTAGCGTAGCTATAATTTGTGTGCCCGCCCGCAGGTTTCTAAAAGCGCCCTGCTATTTACTTGTAGAGAAAAACTTTGTTATTAGTAGCTTTCTAGAAGCGTAGAGAAAACAAGAGAACTCTTGACAAAAAAAAAAAGAGAACAAAACACTTTTTTAATTCAATAGTCATCTTTTATTACAACAGTTATATATTAAAAATATCTTATTTTATACCTACATTTATATATTATTTTAAAAGAATTTGTTAAAAAAAAGCAATAAAAAAATCTTTATAAAAAATGTATAAGATTTTTAAAAAATTATTTTTATAATATCAAATATAACACAATTTATAATGAATAATATAAGATTGTATCACAAAAAAGGTAAAAAGAAAACATAACAAAGAAAAAAGTTAAACAACTTAAAGTTTGAAAAATGAGATCAATAATTTTCTTATTGGTGAAATGATAAGTTAAAGATGTTAAGTTTAAATGTTTTATATTTGACGTTGCCTGTTAACTAAATAATTTAACTTACGTCACAAAATATGACCAACTGAATGATTAAAATAACATCAGTAGACTTGCTGAAAATATGAAAACTAAAGGGTAAATCGACTTCGGCCATAATCGAGTTTTGCCAAACAAAGGTAACTTTTGCTCAAAAAAATCAAATTTTTTGACGTCCCTTTTGACGTTTATTGCACCCTGAGAAATCGTCTGTACGGTACTTTAATTTTATTTAAGCACATATTATTAAATTTTTTGTCATTTATTGTATTTGACTTTAAACAAAACTAATTTGCGAAGGAAATAAATATTTTAGTATTTCTTAAATTTTTTGGATACAAACGACTCGTCGCACAGCGTAACGTCCCCATTCTTGGCCAAAAAGAGAAGGAGTGATCGTAGAGCTATGAAAATTGGCACGAATATCATTCTTGGAAAAATTAAGAGATGTTGAAAAAGGTATATAAATCCGCCCTCTGCCACACCCACCTCCCATATAAACGAAACCCATTTTTGCCTAAAACTTCATTAAGTCTTGTCTCAAAACAGCGAAATTTGCTACATCAATTTCTTTTGTGATTATAGATAAATGGAAAATTTCATAGGCAAATTCAATGCCCATTAATTATATTTTAGTAACTCAGACTTGAAAAATACTACCAACACAAGTTAACTACTTTTTTGTTAAAATTTGTAAGCAGTTTTTAATACAGCAAGGCAATTATAAAAATTGAGTTGTCCTGTCAACTGCCATACATCAAATATATCTCGCATTTTAACTAAACAATTCACTATAAGAAAAATGTATATCTTCCGTGTTAGTAAGTGTTTGCAAGATTTTTTTTTGGATTTGGTGTAACGCAGTTCTAATGATGTTTTCGTAAAAATCTTATAGTCAATCTTTCTCAATATTATTTTTTAAACACTATTCAAAAAATGCTACTTTGACGGCTTGTCATAACGAAACGGTTGCAAATATTAAAAAATACATTTTGATTTTTTCACCCAAGATATTTCTATTGAAAACTATAAAAATTTTGGAAAAATTCAAACATGAACTATATTTTTGGCAGCTTATTTTACACTGTTCCCAACTTCAATTATCAATTTCATCTAGGGACTTGCGGGCGCCCTTGGCTTAGTTGCGCCCGCCCGCAATGCGGGCTCTGCGGGCCCGCGTTTTACGCCACTGGCTTCTCTCAATATAACACGACAGCCATGTTGTGTAGTTAAAGGCGAATTTACACGATTCACTATCATCGTTCACTTTGGATGAATCATCTGATTTGTAAAATGTAAATTGAGTTTCATCTTTAAAATGAAGATGATTGAACAGTGAAAGAAGTAGAAGCTCTTCCTACTTTTGATGAAAGTGAAAGCAAACCGAACTGATGTGTCATTCGTACTAAAACACAATTGAAAGGTGTTAACATAATTTCAAGCAGAAAGTTTATATATTTTTTTTATATAATTGCTGAATAGCTTTTATTTATTTAATTTTTTAAACGTCAATAAAATTAATCAGCCAACGAATATGTTTTGACATTCAACACCGAATCGTCCACCAAATTTCAAATTTACACTTTGAATAATGTAAATTAAAAATTGATTCACTGTCATCGCTCAACGTTCACTATCATCGTTTTAAGTGAAATGTGTAAATTCGCCTTAAGCTAAATTCACTGATAACCTTCAGCATGTTTTCGTGTGATTTAAAATAATGTTAGTCAAGTTGACAGCGTGCAGAAATGTTTCTCTCTGAGCGAAAACTTCATATGAAAAAAAATTGCAAAACATGCTGAAGGTGATCAGTGAATCCAGTTTTACTTTCATTGAGATTCTTGCTTGTTGATTAATTGTTGATTAATTTTCTTTGCAAATGTTTTTAAGGGAGTTGCAAGAATTTAGTTAAAAGCATTAAGTATGTTTTGCAGCCTTGCCAGCTAGTTTTTCCTCACTTGAGATTGTGTTGTATACAGATATATAAAAGCGTTGTTACACTGAACAGATGTTTGACAACCACGCAAGAACCACTCAACCCATTAACACGATATAGGTATCAAACGATTTGTTATTTCAACTTAGTCGTAATATGCTATGTTAGATTTGCCACGTCTACTTTTCATGCCCACTTTTTGCAAAAAATGTTATATTTCAGACAATTTTGGTCGTATGAGACTAGAATTTGGTAATCTACGTTGTATGGTTACGTTCGCTAACTCTAAAAATGGACATGACCCACTTTAGTTAAGTCCACTTTCCGGGGGATAAGCTTTGAGTAAGGCAAAGCGCACTAGGTTTTAGCTCAATTGGGTTGAAATTCTGGCATTCTATTGTTTCGAGTATGAGATGGTTAAGTGAAAAAATTTAGCCACACCCCATTACCGCCCAGAATTAAACGAAAATGGTATATTTCGAACGGTTTTGGTCGTATTAGACTAAAATTTGATAATTTAGTTCATACGGCTACTTTCGGCAACTGTACTAAAAATGGCGAATATATAAATTTTTTTTTTAACAGCGTGCAAATTCGTATATAGCAGTAAGGTGGTCTGCGGCAGGACAACGTCTGCCGGGCAATACTATACATCAATAAGAATGCTGTATATATCAGAAAATTCTGATCGTCATGCATTGACGTTTCAAACGGAAACGTCTAGCATGTGTTTTGTTCGAAGGTCAATTTACACTTTTACAAATTCACAAAACGATCATAAAAATTTCATTGAATTGGGTCAGGACAAAGTCTACTATAACTATAACGTTAACTATGAATATATAGATAAGGAAAAAGGTTAAAACATAGATTTATGTATATAACTTAAGAATAGTTTGAAATATTTTAAATATTTTTCACAGAATTATTTTCCAAGCTTTATTTGAAAATGTTTTTCACATAAATTAGTTTTTAAGCTGTAGAACATTGCAAAAACAATAACAGAAGCATTTTAGGCAAATTATTTTTTATCAAAAAATCACAGAGGGGATATGTGGCCAATGATTTTTAATGAAAGACACTGTTTGTGTCAAAAAAGATTAATTATTGCAGATAAATTATGTCATATGAGAGAATAAGAAAAATGAAAATTAAAAAAAAAAATTAAAATTAAAAATAAATATGTACAACATAAGTAACTCTTGGCCTATTTTTGAGTACAAGTCGGATATTTAGAGGTTCTTTGAAAACAACATAAGACATTGTATTGGTGAGGTAACAGTAAACCTTTTGTCATTTTAGTTAATTAAACTTTCAAGCAAAGAAAATTTGATGAAAATCGATTTGAAAATGGCGGAAATGTTTGCTTGCTAAGTCAAAACATGAAATTTTAATCGTTTTTTTCTCATTCTGAAGCTTAAGAAAATGAGTTATACTGAGAAAATCTATAGTTTTGAGATATCGCAATGATTTTAATGTCATAATAACAGGTTTTTTTAAAACATACCTAAAACATACCAAAAGATTTTAATTTTCACCGTTAATTTTATTAATAAACGACTGTCCATACAAAAATGCATTGTTGTGCATTGAGAAAGTCTATAGTTTTTGAGATATCGCTATAGTTGGATGTCATTATAACGGTCTTTTTTTAAATTTAAGAATATATTTATTTTCAGAATATATATAAAAAATTACAAAAAAAAAAAAAGAAAGCCAGGTTAATTTATGTCATCATAACATGTTTGTCATTATGTCATCATAACATTTATGTCATCTAACAGTTTAAATAAAATATTCAAATTAAATAAAGTAATTTTTTAATATTTATAACATTTTTACATAATCAAACAAAACGAACACAATAATTTTTATATTTAGAATTTGATTCAATATAAATAAATACTTAATTTTTAAGATTTAAAATTTTTACATGGTATTTAATATTTTTATCGCAGGCGAAGCAGCGGGTATTTGCTAGTATATATATAAATGTATTGCATTCAGCAAAACTCCGTTTCGCTCTCAAAGAGATGCAGTCAAACTCCGCCAGTGAGATTAGCGCTGCTTTCAAATATTATTGCTAGTTACTTTCGCCAACATTTATAACAATTATAACAACTAATTTATTTTAAAATTTCTTATTTTAAACATTACAAAATAGTCGAAAAAACTTAAAGCTCTAAAAAACACTTAAAATTATATTGATTCCATCAATTTCTACACATATCAATAATAGTGACTTTTGTTTTTTCATACCAGATGAATGTATCACGTCCCAACTCCTTGGACTATCTCGATGGCTTGGCGGTGCATTGGTATTGGGATGATGTTTTCGGGCCCAGTCTCATTGATGCAGCACACAAGGCAATGCCTGATAAACTATTGATGAATACAGAATCCTGCATAGGAGATAAGCCTTGGCAAAAACATGGTCCCAAATTGGGCTCCTATGAACGTGGTGAAAAATATATGAGTGCCTTTATGCAAGATCTTCAGCATTCTTTCAACGGTTGGATCGACTGGAACATAGCACTGGATGAAAATGGTGGCCCAAGCTATGCGGACAATTTTGTTGATGCTCCAGTTATTATGAATGTGACGAGTGAGTCTTAGGTGAATTATTTTTACAAGCCAACGAAACTGAATAAATATACTGGATATAGTGGCGGCGTTAGCCTTCTAAGTCTCGGTTAAAATTCACCATCAAGACTTGACGAGTAGAAACCGGGACTAAGTAGAGTCTGTTGCCCCAAAGCTCAATTTCCAGCTCAGAGAGAATGTTTTTTCAATTGCAAAAAAAATATTTCTGTTTGGCCGTCATCTCTCTGTAGACCAGGGGTGGGCAAACTTAATACTGGTATGATTAATATTAATTTTTCTTATATAGGCGCGATCGACTTTGAAAAACGGGTTAAATTAAAACAAATAAAAACTTAAGAAAATGAAGATCTTTATTGATAATACTATATTAAATATGTTGTATTTGCTATCTTTTGAAAAGCACTTCATTGATAAATTTTATGAATTAATTTTTTGACGTAGATGCGTGACATTCCATTTCATCAAGAAGTCTTTTAAAGTTTGGTTTGCAAAATCGAATGGATGCCATTAAGTGATCATCAGTTAGAGAACTTCTTAATTGCGATTTGATGTTTTTCATTTGAGAAAATGATGCTTCACCTAGATAAGTGGAACCAAAAAATGCAAATATCCTCATTGCCACCGATCTGGATATTTTTCTTCTTGTAATAAATTCTAAAAAGAATTTTCATTTGCACGTGCTTTCATAACTATATCTCATTGTTTTGTTAAAGCTTCCATTTCTAGATCCGATGGATGCAATTGAAAAGTATAAGCTAGATTTAATGAAATATTCTCGTTATAGACTTCTCCACAAGGAAATGAAATAAATTGAAAAATTGGTTGAAGGTTGTTAAGACTTGTTAGACTTTTTTCAATTTTTTGATTAAAGTTTTCAAGTACAGAACAAAATATTTTAATATTTCATTTACCAGTAAGTTTAATATGTTCTCCTAAATATGGAGAATATTAAAAATTTTGCCTTCATAATTGTGAAGAACTGAACAACTCGATAATATTTTTTCCTTTTCCTTGTAATTGTAAATTAAGCGAGTTATAATGGCCCATAAAATCTGTAAAGAATGCTAATGTTTTTAACCCTTACTGGGTCTTCTCCTAATGTGTCCAAAAATGCAATTATTTCAGTCAAAAGATTAATCTTTCCAAAAAACTCCACGACTTAGCCCCTAACATGACAAAAAAGAAGTAAATTTCCATATTCCGAGGCATTGTTTTCGAGTTGACTACGGAATAGACGCCTCCTTAAACTTCGCGCTCTTATCGAATTAGCAATTTTAACTGCCACATCCATAATATCATTAATATCCAATATTTTTGAATTATGCAATGAAATGATATGAGATCATTAAACTGTTATCCCTGTTTGCAAAGGGCTACAAATCCATTATCTCTACCAATCATTGAAGGGCTCCGTCAGTAGATCGGTTGGATGAAATATCTTCTATGTATATGTTTCTGTACGTGTCTAATTTTAAATTTATGTTTCAGTGTCCGCTAAATTTTAAGTACACATCTCAAATGAAAAGATTTTAAATTAACCTAGTTCAGTATTAAAAGTGTTCGCGGTCGACCGTTTGCTCGCCCCTGCAGTAGACGATACCAAACCTTAGAAATTAGAAACTGACTTATAAAGCTACTTGAGAACATAAGTCGTTCGGTGTCTGCATAAAACTCTAGTTCATCTTAAGTCTGGTTCATCTTAAGTCTTAGATCTAGTTCATTCTTAACATTTTTAGCGTCAACAAAAATTTAATTTATAATAAAAGAAAGAAGTGGTAAAGAAATAGAGGGAGTTTTAAACAAGGAAATTAAAAAATTAAAAAGGAAAATGCCAGCAAAAAAATTAAAAGATGAAAAAATTCGAAACAACATGCTCACAAAAACTATCCTTGCAAAATCGCATTTGCAATGATAACACAAGATCGTGAGTTATCCTATTATAGTTTGCTGATACATTTGTTAAGCAGAAATTTTTTAAATCTTTGAAATCTTTATTTTGTATTAATATTAGGCAATTTTTGGAGTATGAAACTACTACTATAAATACAAATGTAGTATGGTACTTTACTTCATACAACGGGTTCTTTTACCCAGTAGACAAAAGCAGGGCTTCAAAGCGCTTCTAGCAGGCCACCTATGCGACTCTAAAGAGGCCTGCTAAAAGCCCTTTTTGAGAATGCTAAAGAATAAATATCAGCTTGAAATGAAAAACGACTGACAATGTACAGTTTTGAACCAACGTAATCTTATGATCCGGTCCGACACTTTATCCACACGTCTACCGCAGTTGTTAACAAACTATAGCTTATTTTGCATTATTACAAATGAAAATAAGCTTTCGGGATTGCGGCTTCGAGAACCAGCTCTGTCAAAAAACATTTTTTCTGTTCATTTTAAATTTTTTTGTAAAATGTCTTTCTTCATACAAAAACATAAGAAAATACTTAGAATTTTTGTATATAAAAGTTTTCATGTAATATGATATGTAATGTGTTAGAATTTGGAGACCTGGGCCCTTACTCTGTAACGCGATTCGAAAACAAAATCACACTATGTAAATGCATGAATTAAAATTACTAAACTGCAGTAACTTAAGTTAGAATAATTCCCAGTTCCCAGTAGAATTATTGTTAAGGCCTCTTATCAGAAGCAATGACATAATTGCTTTAAAGCAAGCGCTCTACCCGTTTTTTAATCGCTACATTAGCATGAATTCTGCAACTCCTTCTTAAATAAAAAAAAAAGAATGAAGATTAGAAGGAGTCGAACGAATTTGTTGCTTTGGGCAGATTGATTCTGAAACTCATTCTAAAATGAGAAAAAGGAAGTGAGAAGAGAAGGAGTCGAACGGATTTGTCGCTTTGTGTATAAATTATTTCCTGCTAGTTGTAGCATAACGGGTATGATTGAACACGTGTTCAATAAAAATAATTTTTTGAACATTGTAGTTTGTGCCTCAGTCATTGTCGAAATTTTAAAGTGAGCGCAACATTAATTGTTTTGGAAAACTTTGTTTTAGTTTTTAAGTTTTAAGAAATTAGATATATAAAAATAATGAATAAAAGTTGAATAAGTAGGAAAATAAAAAAATATTAAAAGAAAAAACATACTTAAAAATAAATTAAAACGAGAAAATAGTTAAACAAGAAAACCGTAGTAAACAAAATATGTGAGAGAGGTGGCATATCAAAAAACATTCACAAGTTGATTGGTCCTGGTATTTTCTTAAATTTCAATTAAAATATAATTATTTTTTATAGTAAGTTTAATATAGTAATATAATTAACATATCTGAATGTTTCCTTGTAATTTTAGAAGCATGTGAAGAAAGCATGTATGCAACGAAAGATAATTACGTGATCAAATTAAAAAAAGGCGTCAAAACTGCAAAAAATAAGGTGCACAAAATAACGTGTTTGACCAAAAAAACTCTATAGTTCTTAATAAATATCTTTAATTTTTCTTAATTAATTATTATTAATAATAATTTAATAAAATTAAATTTTAAATTAGCGCAATAATTTAAGTACCAATTTTTTTTAATAATGAATTCATGCATTCACTTAAACAATAATTTGTGTTATTACTAACAATTATCTTCTTTAATTACTAATTAAAAGAAGCAAACAACAATTAAAGCAGCGTCTTTTAATTTTGGTATAACCAGGTGTTATTAAATTAATTACTTACAGCTGCTTGCGTAAGGACTAAAAAAATAGTTGTTATAGAAATGCTTAAAACCATTTCTAAGTGTTGTTCGCTAAGAGGCCTTTTATAATACTTCCTATGGGAGCATTCCTAAAGCTCTTGCATATCACAACTTCTTCTAGCTCTTTGTGTAGAAGCGAAAGTGCAATGCCTTGCATTTTGGCTCGTTGCATATAAAAAATAACTAAGAAAAGAATCGAGTTGGTAAGGCCCTCCACCTGCCTAAGAAGTACTACTAAAACTGCTTTTTACTCGTTAATTATTCTACTGGGTTCTACCTCTGCTTTAAAGTGCTGTTTTTGTCTGCATTAAATCCGAATATAAAAATTGTCAAAAAACCATGTAAATACATTGTGTGATTTTGTTTTCGAATCGCATTTCTAATCCCAGCTGGGACAAACAATTTTTTTTTAGATATCATTTTTTTTTTAGTTTAGAATCTTTTATAATTTTTTTCAAAATTTTTTTGTATAAAATTATATGAAACGTCTCAGAACCTTCAAAAGGTAGGCCTTACGGGTTCAGGGAAAAAACGTCCAATGAAATAACGCACAAAATAATATAATATGGACATAAAAAAATTAAATAACGCCCAAAATAAAAAATAAAATTAAGCCCAAAAAATAAATAACGATCAAACTGAAAATGAAATAAGACCCAAAATATTTTGAGCTTACAAAAATGAAATAACGCCCAAAATTAAAAATGAAATAAAGCCCAAAAAATGACATAACGCCCAAACCGAAAATAAAATAAGACTCTAAATGTTTTTGCGAAAAAATAGGGAACTATTTTACCTATAGCTAAAATGGCTTTTTTTTCAAAATGTGTGGAGCTAATAAAGCTAACCGCTGCTTAGGGAATACAACCCACAGTAAGCCCAACAACGGCTTCGCTGTCTACAGTACTTGTGAATTGAATTTGAAATTGATCTAACATTTTGAAGCAAAAATAGAGTTATATCTTAGAAAGTAATTAACGAAATTTTATAGTTAATAGCTTAATGGATAGGTAATAACATAGCCTTTCTTTTCTTTTTTTTTTTTTAGACTGAACCAACGCTCAGGGGATGCCCCCTATAAATGCGTAAGCATTGTGTTGATTCGGAAGATGGGTGATAGTTAGTTGGAGGGTGGATAGATGGAGTAGTGTCGGTGAAAATTTGTTTTGAATTTGCACAGCTCAAAACTGCCGGGAAACATGCTCGCAGGGAGACTATTCCACAACTTAACCGCGCGACTAAAGAACGAATTATCGCGGTAATGCGAGGTTCTATTAGGCATCGATGCAATGGTAAAGGGGTGGGCTTGGACAGCTGCCCGAGTGGACCTGGGAAACATACGAGCTGGTGGCGTCAGGCCATGTATCTCCCTTGAACACTTCCCATGGTAATACCTATACAGAAGGCTTAGGCAACCTACATTACGTCGATGCTCAAGAGAGTTGAGAGAGGATGAAATACTTTCATCTCCTATCAAATATATCGCACGACGTTGAATTCGGTCCAGAAGCTCCAAATAAGATCTTGAAGCCCCTGCTTAAATGTGCGAATTGTACTCCATTTTCGGCCTAATATATGAGGTGTAGATCATTCGAAGATCAGCCGAAGTGAAATATTTTTGCACCGTTTTAGAAAACCTAGGCACTTGCCCGCTTCTTTCGACACATCGAAAATATGATCATTCCAACGAAGATCAGATTGGATCGATATGCCCAGAACGTCAAGAGCGGCTGATTCCACAAGATCCACACCATTCATACTGAGAGGAGCTAAAGGGGACCGTTGAGAGGACCGTTTTAGAAAACCTAGGCACTTGCCCGCTTCTTTCGACACATCGAAAATATGATCATTCCAACGAAGATCAGATTGGATCGATATGCCCAGAACGTCAAGAGCGGCTGATTCCACAAGATCCACACCATTCATACTGAGAGGAGCTAAAGGGCAATTCACTCGCTTGTGGGTTAACAGACAACACTGGGTCTTGCTTGCATTGAACTCTACTCTATTAGCAAGACCCCACTCGGAGATTTTTTGTAGATCATTTAGGAGTGTGTCATTCATATTTTGCCTTTTTCTCTCAATCTCCATAGAGCTTGGGCGTTTTTTAAATGAATATGAATGACAAATGCTGCTGTCGTCCGCAAACGAATGTATTGGGTTATGCGTCAACGACAGAAGGTCGTTGATAAAAACCAGAAACAAGGTGGGCGATAGAACTGAACCCTGCGGTACTCCTGCGTTGATGGCGTGCTTCTCGGACGAAATACCGTCAACTACGACTCGAATCGTTCTGTACTTGAGAAAACACGTGATCCATCGAGCAAAATCACCACCAAAACCATATGCAGCAAGTTTTGAAACCAGCGCTTTAGGCCACACTCGGTCGAACGCTTTTGAAATATCCAGAGCAACAACCCTGCTCTCGCCGAAAAAGTAAACGCATTTATTCCATTCTTCGGTTAAGAACGTCATAAGATCACCAGTAGAGCGAGCCCTACGGAAACCATATTGACGGTCACTGAGCAGTTGGTTGTGCTCCAGATAGTTCATAACGTTGAAGTTTATTACGCTCTCCATAAATTTGGAAAGCGTAGAGCATATTGCAATGGGTCGGTAGTTTGCAGGGTTCGTGGCATCACCCTTTTTAGGTACCGGCTGAACATTTGCCACCTTCCAACAAGATGGAAATATTCCTGTTCTGTAGGAGATGTTGAAAAGGTTGCGCAAAGGCCGAGCCAGCGAAGAAGCACACATTTTAAGCACAATTGGCGGTATGCCATCAGGACCAGAGGCTTTGTTTACGTTGAGATTTGAAAGGACCCTTTTAACTGCTCTCGTTCGAAAGTATATCTCCTGCATTGCAGAAGATCCACTCTCAACAAAGGGCAGTGGCTGATTGCTATCCGAGAGAGTGGAATTTTGTGCAAACAATCTAGCCAATAGGTTCGCTTTATCAGCCGAGTCAGTGAAGATTTGGTCATCTTTTAAAAGAGCTGGAATCGATGACGATGTCTGGTTCTTAACTCTTTTAACAAATGACCAAAAATTTTTGCTCCCTTTGGGGCAGAGAAGAACCTGTTCTCGAATGCGAGCTTCGTACAGAAACTTTTCGCGATTTAAAATTGCATTACAGCGATTATTTGCCTCGATGCGAAGTCTTTTAGTATCAGCATTCTTGTTAGAACGCCAATTCTGAAAGGCTTCCTCTTTGGACCTGACTGCAATCCTGCAAGTCTCATTAAACCATGAGTGGTCTTTTGGTTTAATGCTTCTCATCTTATTGGGAATGAAAGACCGCATACCCAATAAAATAATTTCTTGTATCATGACAGCCGCGGCATTCACATTTCTATCAGCGAAACATAATTTCCAATTGAAGTTACGATAAAAATTATTTAACGCAGTCCAATTTGCCCTTCCATACAACCATGCAGTCCTCTTCGGGGCTTTAGGCGTAGAGGTGCAGAGGTTAGAATATGGAAAAACAGCGAAGATGGTACAATGGTCCGAGTTACCAAGAGGTGCGTTGACACTCACATCATATTTTTCATGATGTGAAGTCAGAAAAAGGTCAAGGTTATTATGGCTATGCATATCACTTTGAGGAAAAAAAGGGGGTTCCTTCACTAGTTGAATCAATTGGTTCGATTCAGCAAATAGCTCAACATATTGCCCAACAGGTGTCAATGAGCCCGAGTGACGAACCAAGCCGGGTTGTGGACATTGAAATCGCCTGCTACAACGATCTCACTGTCAGGAAACAACCCCAAAATATGCGTAATCGAATCAGAGAGAGAGTCCAGTTTGTTAAAAGTGGGCATCTCCCTAGATTCGGGCTTCTATAAATAAAACAAAAATGCAGCATGTGAGAGCGAAGCCTGAACCTAACCCACATTGAGCTAAACTCTGGATCGGTCACGTTCAGACTCCTCTCACACTGGTATGCTACATCCGTTCTTATAAAAAGGGCGATGCCTCTATGCAAAGAAAACAATGGCAGTAAGCGGTACCCAGGTATATGAAAATCCAGTGGATCTGCATCCTCGGCCACCTGGGTCTCGCCTTGTGCCATTATTTGAGGCCTATGTAGAGTACAATGAACATATACCGAGAAAAAATTCGCCCTCAGTCCACGAACATTGCAATAACGAAATAACGAAATAAGCAATATATGAAATAACGCCCAAAACAGAAAAAGCAAAGAAAGCATAAAATGGTTGAGAATTATTTCTTTTTAGAAGAAGCAGATATTAAAACACAATAGGGGTATTCACACTGACTTGTGCAGTTAGGTAGATTGGCAATTTCCGTACGCTTTGTTTTTGTAAAGTACCATTGCACCCATCTACCAATCTACTCCAGCTGACCCCTTGACTTGTTTGGGCAGATTGATATCTTGCCAAATTGATTATTTTTTCCATATGTTACCACCTGTCACAAAAATAGACAATAATTGACCTAAGGGCATAAAATTTACAATATTTGTTGTCAAGGCTAATATAAAGAGTAAACAAAAAATAATTCCAAACCCCCTATTACCGCTCACGATTCAATAAAAACGCTATATTTCAGACGAGTTCGGTTGTATGGACTAAAATTTTGTAATTTAGTTCGTATGCTTTCTATGGGCCACACAACCAAAAATAGGCGTGGTCGAACTATAAATACGCCTACTTTTTAGAAATCTTTACACTTCATAAGTTGTGCATGTTTTATAATGAAACTTTGTATGTATGAGCTATGAGACCAAGTGGTGGTCACTTTTACCGCCCTTATTTATATATGAAATCGTTCGTGAAGTGTCTCTTAAGATCTCAGGAACGGTAACACCTAAGGCCATTAAATTTACAATATCTGGTATTAAGGTTAATATTTCGGTTAGTAAAAAAAGTGCCACACCTACTTTTACCGCCCACAAATCAATAAAAATGCTATATTTCAGACGGTTTTGATCGAATTAGACAAAAATTTGGTAATTTAGTTCATATGGTTACTTTCGGAAAGTAAACTAAAAATGGGAGTGGTCGCACTACAGTTATGCCAGTTCAGATATATAAAATTATTTTATCCGATTGGCATGAAAAGTCTTACATGGCAGTAAGGCGGTCTGTTGCAGGTAGGGCTGCCAGGTTTTTTTAAAAAAAAGTCGGGATTTTACAAAAAATAGATCGGGACATAAGAAAAAAAATCGGGAAAAAGATGTATGCATGTCGCTCGTTTTTTTCAATAACGTCACAACTCAAAAAATGCACTATTTTAGTTAAGTACATAGAAATACTTGTCATAGATCAATTTTAATTGTGTGATCGATAACGATATCTTATTTACTTTTCGCGATAGAGGAAAATGTGTCGCTCAATAGTTCAGTACCACAGAAAAATTTTTGATGCAAATGTGACATGCATTCTTACGGACACTGCTTCCAGAAAACTTTCTATATATCAAACTGTGCTTCTTTTAGCCTTATAAAGAAGTTCTTTCAAGTGGCATTTTTATAAAATTCTTCTGGAAGACATTCAATTGGAAGACAGCACAAAAATTATATATAATTATAATATATGTTTTAGATATTTTCCGTGGGATTTTTTAAACCCCAATATAACCCAAAATGCTTACAACACCAAAATGCTTTGAAAGTCGGGAAAAAGGATATTTTACGTGTAATTTTTTCATACCCAAAGACTTTTCATTTCCAACACCAAAATCACTAGTCTAGAATGTCGAGAAAAGGGATATTTTCCCAGGGATTTTTTAACCCACAAACCACAAAAACCATTCCAGTCCATTTAATGCCTTCTTAAAGATCTCCCGAAAAACACACTTACTGGAATACTTTGATTGAAGGGCTGAAAGAAATCTTCCAGTGAAAAAGCCCTAGAAGCACTTCTAGAGAAGAAAACATTCCTTCCAATGACATGCATATGTTAAAAGAATGCCTTCTGGGTTTCATACCAGTGGAAGGGATGGAATTCATGGATGAACTTTCCCTTCCTCTTTAGCTTCTTTTGGAAGCACTTTTTGTTGGGACGCTGAGAATAAAAAAAACTTAAAATACGTTTATAAAATATCTTTAAAAAGTAATAAAAATAATAAAAAATTGAATTGTATTTCGGAAAATCGGGACATTTGGCGTCCCGCTTAAGGTCTTCGCGGGACGCACATTTTTAGGCTGAAAATCGGGACAACCCGCGTGGAAATCATGACCTGGCAGCCCTACGTTAAAAAAAACTCTTATACACAATAACTTTTTTACGCCCAATTAAGGGCCTAAATTTTTCGCACATAAAATAACAAAAACCCTCTTCCAGCTGTCACTCATCTCTCATCAGCTACATAAGCCGGGGAGATCAAACAAACTTGCAGCACTGCCCAAAAGTATTCTACAAAGTACTCATTTGCAATTAAGGGTGCTCGCAATAATCGTAAGTACCCAATCTATCCATACCCAACCACCCAAGACAGTGTGAATACCCCTAATCAATTTAGTTCTTAAGTTTTTAAAATAAAATGGTTATTCTATAATTTTATTTTTTCTTTAATTAAATTTTAGAATTCAACAACAAAAAACTGTCAATACATGAAGTAGGCCTGCTCTTTCTGGCTTTCTGCAATATGTGTTAAAATGGTTTGCCCATGTTTCGGCCAACAACATTTTGTTTTTAACATTTAGTACAAGGGTGCATGAAATAGCACCACAAAAAAAATTTAATAAGGCCCAAATACAATGAAATAAAGCTTAACATTTTTGGCCCAAAATATGTGGCCTTATTTTATTATAAAATATCTCCCAAATTTGTATGAAAAATTTTTGAGCTTTATTTTATGTTTTATTTTGGGCCTTATTTCATTGGGCGTTTTTTCCCTGAACAGCCTAAAGGACACACTCCTCAAAAGAGCGATCATGGAAGTTATATTGACGCCAATAAAATCACTACTAGCATGCCTTCTTTTGGGTAACAGTAGCTAAAATGCCAACTGGGTAAATGTCTGCTAAACAAAAACACGCTGCTCAGCCTGTTAACTTGCTAACTAGCTGTTAATTCTTTCCCATACAAAATTTTGTCAGGACTTAACAAATTGGTTAACTTTAGCAGTTGGCCAGTACTAAACAAATCTGGTGAATACCCTCCAAGTTGTCTCCGGTACAAATATTGTTACTTTCAAATTTACTAAAAATGTTTTATCTTTTTCTCATTTGCAAATTTTTTTTCTCAAGATCGCCAAGAATTCTACAAACAGCCTATGTTCTATGCAATTGGTCACTTTTCGAAATTTATACCTGAGGGTTCGGTGCGTATCGACGTCCAAGTATCGACCACTATCGTAGATGTTGTGGCATTCAAACGTCCGGACGAACGCATCGTAGCGGTTATTTTTAACAGGTATACGAATTCACTCTTAAAATTTTAATGAAGAACATGCTCTTGATTGCATTGGAAATTGTTGGCAATTAAAAATTAATTGCTGCTCGTAAAATCTCAGCAACTTAATTTGCGCACGCAATTTGAAAATAAAAAATCATTTTACAAGCGCTTATTAGTTGCTTTTAAAATGCGCCAACATCTAAAATGTTTCATAAATTACCACAGTCCTCTTTATCTCCCTATCTCCCTCTCTCTCACTCTTGCTCACGCTGTACTCAGTACTCACTCTGTTGCTCTTTCTTCGCAGTGGACGTGCCCCAGTGGATGTGGCGCTCAATGATAGCGTACGCGGCAACATTGTGATCAATATTCCCGCCCGGTCGATGCACACGATCGTCTACAATTAATGAGATCCGGCCTGGCGCGACGCCATACGAGGTGGAGGCGCTGTTGTCGTCTTTATGTATGCAAATAAAGTGAAAATTTTAAATTGAGATTTTGAAATTATTTTAATAAATTAGTTAAACAAAAATAGCACTAATGACGTCTTCTTCAATCGTTTTTGCAAAATGAAGTCCAATATTGTTAATGGTCGGCATCGTTTGGCGTTCTAAAATGGCTAACAGTTTTTGCCAAAACTCATATGCATGATATATCGGGTTGATTGACTAAATTTTGCAATTATAAAATAGAACAGTCTAACCAAATAATAGCCAAAATAATAACAAACTTCGTTCAACGGATTCTGTTAGAGGAGATTAAAAAGCATATTATCTAGACAGAATTAATTCGAAATCGAATTTTTAAATTCTGAGCATTTTACAAAAAAAAAAAATACAAAAATTCTTCAAAGTTGGCCCAAAACTTGTATTGTTAAATTTTTGTTCATGCATTTTTTAGTTCTCCCGTGCAAGCACAAAACATTGTAAACGCCATTTCTAGGATTTTCACTTTTCGATCAAACTTATGCTTGGTTTTCACTATGTCATTTTTATGACTACACAAAATTTTACCACCTGCAATTTCACCTTAATAAAACTCTAGAACATTTTCCGCATAGCTTCATTTAATAATTTATTTGTATTTAATTTTCTAAGATTGCCAAATGTTAAAAAAATGTTAACATGTTGTCATTTTCAATTTTATTGACAACAACTAACCACTGAAAATGACATAGTGAAAACCAAGCATTAAAGAGTACTAAACAAAGTAAGTAATTTGATACTATAACAAAATAATTTGTAATATTTTTGAGAGTTATTCCCGAATTTAGAGCATTTTTTATACTTATAAGCATTTTAAGTATATTGGCTTAGACAATAATAACAAAGGGCAAAACAAAACACACAAAAACTCAGTTTTCTCAAAGCTATTAAAATGGAGATACCATGTTTAGACGTTGTACGGAAGAGTTATACTTAATTATAATTTTGAAATATATCCCACAATCTAAAAAAGTTGAGAATCGGCATACTTCTTGATGACTAAGATATGTTCTTTATAAAATATGTTCTTTTATATGCAGAAATAAAAAAATTCAATAACGTACGAGGATCTTTTAAAATGTTAAAGTGTCACACCATATTTTTAAACTAAAAAAATTTCTATACACATAAAATAAACATATTTTAGAGGTTTTTTTTTTAAGTGAAAACTTCTTTAGGCGCGTTGAACGATTTTGGTAGAGGGTAAATCTTTGGTTTGCGTTGTCGTGATTTTCCGAGTAACTCTCGTCATCAATACAGACAGCGAGCATGGCAGAATAACCAGGTAGGGCCGACTCGAAGAGGAATGAAGTAGAAGGCAGAGAAAAGCGACCTAGTTGTAAAAATCAGCTATACATCTCAAGTTTCTTTATGTTCCTGTTTTCCAGTTGATTTTTGATTAAACTTTTTTTTTGCTTTTTTGCAAATTGAACACTTCCTCGGTATTTTATAGTTTTATTTACACTATTTTTATAATATTTTCATTCAAATTAACACAAACTCAACACACGTGTTTGCACTATTTACAATTTGAAAACATAATAGGGGTATTTACGGGTTGTTGCGAATTGCAAGAGTGTGAAAATGCAAGATATTTTGTGCACTAACGCGTGAACATCAATATTGTAACTTAATTATGCACCACAAATTATAATGCGAATGAATACTAAATATATTGGCACCTTATTTCAAAATTACAAAAAGTTGTTAGAATCAAGGTACAAACTTAACCTTTTTAAAGTTTTACGCAGGTGGCAACTATGTTTGAGAACAACCAAAACATGAATCAGCTGTTTAGCAACACTGCTTGTGCGTTTTTGCAATAGGTTTGGTCAGTGCGTATTTCAAGAAGAGTTGCAAAATTGCTTCTAATGTGTTTGTTGTTGGAGTGATGCGAAATTTTGAAATTTTGCATTTTCGCATCGTCGCAACTGCGTTTCGCATCAACCCGTGAATACCCCTAATATTCTTTTTTCAACCTTTTCATTTTCCACTCTTCGTGTATTTGGCTGTTTTAGGTCTGTGCAAAAATTAACATATTTTAATTTTTGGTTGTGTTTGCTCAAAACGTCTGTATAGTGTGTAGTGAAAATCACACCGACTTGCCAATCCCGAAAGTTTTATGGAGTGAAGACGCGCGTGAAGGAAAATATATAAAAATGGAAGCAGAAAAGAAAAATTTAATAGAATTTGAACTAAAAAAGTCTGCGCAAACAAAGTCTGTGTAGTGTATGGTCGTCGCTATGACGAGAAAAAAGTCTGGTTTGCGCAAACAGTCTGTGTAGTCTATTTGGCCCTTAACGCGTGAGGGCACTAGGCGAGCCGGCCCTACCTGGTTATTCTGCCATGACAGCGAGTAGGTTTTTAAATGACGCTTTTGGATCTTGACTACCAGGCGCTCAGCAAGGCATATTAACCAGCGGCCGAATTACAGCATCCGTGATCGAGCAAAATTGTGCAAGATTGATAGGCACTTGTCTCGTCGTGGTTTTCGCTATTTTGCTCGATGACGGATGCTGTAATTCGACCCCAATTAGGCTCGATACGGAGAGACCCCCTACGGAGAGAAAAAAGTACCCCTTATATTCTGTGTTTGTTTTGATTGCTTTTCAACAATACCTACAATTCTGTCAAAATCATGTCAAACGAAAAAAGCTGAGTGCCTGGTAGCCAATATCCAAGAGCGTGTGTTTGAGTTTCATGACCAACATAAAAACATTTGTTGTTTTATAAATGTCGCCAGTATATTCTCTGACTGGGACCATGGTATAATAAGTAATAGGTAGGAGTGACATTTCGTGTTTCAATCATCGAATGTCAAACAAAAGAAAACAAAATAGAGAACGTGTGTCACACGTCTGCTCTGCACACGACTCCTCTGAATTGGCCGCATTCAGAGGAGTCACCTGTTGTGAATGGATCATTTAATTGCAAAGGTTTCTCACTCAAATTTAAAAAGAACAGCTGCCAACTATTGACTCCTCTGAAAGCTGCCAATGTGTGTGACACACGCAATTTATATTGTTTTCTTTTGTGTGAAATTCGATGGTCGCAGCTCGTGAGAAAATAAGTAGTTGTCAAGGCTACCTAATAATAATTTTATCATGACTGGGACTGCATCGTCCAAAAATGTTTTGATTCTTACTTTAGCTACCATACGCCTATAGTATTTGTTTTTTAAATATAATTCAATTATTAATGACGCAAACAGTGAAAATAATGTAAATGAAATTCAATGAAATTTATGTAAATACTAATTCTATGTATACGTATTTTATGTGTACATTAATTATTCAAATAAGTTTAATTTATATTTTTGTTTATGTGTTACTCTGTTTTTTATGTTAATACCCACAATTTAAAATATAATGAAATCATAAAAGACGAAAATAATGTGCATTAATGATGAACCGGATATACGGGTGAAGTGAATCGGGGGCAGAAAATAACCTGCACTTTGCTTGCTATATTTTCTGTTTTCCTTGTAGCAAGATCTCAAATGCATGCATTAAAAGAGACTTCAAGACGAATCAAACAAAATATCATATATAAAAAATAGAAAGTTTATTTTATTTTATGAGGATTATTTTTCATTCAATAGTGCCCCCTGTATTTTATTTCTATATCAGCAATAAAATAAAAATATTATCTGAATAAAAAATATTTTGATAGATATAATCAAAGACTGAGGGAATGAAAATATAAACAGTTTTTCCGATTAGCATGAACATTTTTATAAAGCAGTAAAGCGATCCGTGGCAGGAAAAACTCTTCCAGAGAATACTAATATTTTATATATAGGTTTTCGCTTCGGTCGGCAGTCCCCTCACTGCTATACTTTTTCTAACTTTGGACGATTGCAGCTCCGCTAAAACATAAGATACAAAATTTGTTGATATTTCGTTATATAATCTCAAAATTGTTGCTGTAGTGAATTAATTTTTGAGGAATTTATGAAGGTTCTACTACTTTGATGACGTGCCAAATTTCAAACTCAGAGTTCACATTACAAATTGAAGCATATATCAAGAAATTTAAATCATTCTATACTTTTTTTTTTTTTTGTTATTTAAAGATATTTTACTCTTTTGATAAAGTCACTCTGCACGGGATATTTAACTGCACAAAGCACTCATACCAAATTTCAAAGCTCGAGGTTTCTTTTTACTATTTTTTATAAAAGAAATCGTATAGAAGGTGGGCGTGTCTGTGAGCGGATTTTATCCAAACATGCACGTATTTCACATTAAACTCTTCAAAGAACTCGTATCAAATTTCAAAGTTGTAGGTTTATTTTTACTATTTATGGCCAAAACTTTTATGAAGGCCTCCCACTGCGTGACGGTTTGAAATTGATTACATATCTCTATATATAAAATCGTTCGTGCGGGTTGGTGTCCTTTAAGATCTCAGGAATGGTAACACCTATGTTACATGAAATGTACAACAGTTTTTATCAGGGCATATGTCTAGAATAATAAAACGAAATTCCCACACCCTCTATTACGGCCCACAAATCAATAAAAATGCTATATTTCAGACGAATTCGGTTGTTTTGGACTAACATTTATTTTTAAAAGATAACTTCGCCTTCTTTTTATAAATCATTATAAGTTTTGAGTTGTATATGTTTTATTAAAAAATTGGTGTGTATGAGCTATGAGTGAGTGGTGGTCACTATATAAATAAATTTTGCCACGCCTACTTTCACCGCTCTTCTATATATACAAAATCGTTCGTGCGTTGTCTCTTAAAATCTCAGGAACGGCTACATCTAAGGCCACTAAATTTACAAAATCTGTTAAACAGGTTAATATCTCAAATAATAAAAAACAAAAGTTGCTACACCCCCGTCCAAAAACCAATAAAATTGCTATGTTTTAGACGGTTGTGGTCGTACTAGACTAAAATTTGGTAATTTAGTTCATATGGTTACATTCGGAAACTGAAAAATGGGCGCAGTCGCACTACAGTTATGCTATTCAGTTATATAAAATTGTTTTTTCCCATCAGCATTAAAATCCCTATATGGCAGTAAGGCAGTCTGTGGCAGTACAACGTCTCTGCCCGGGATTACTAGTTATTGCATAAGACTTCTAAATAGTGCCATTAACATAATTGTGAGATATATTTTTTAGACCATTTTATTCCTCTAACGTGCACATGTAACTACCGGAACAAATTTAATAGAACTTCACCCACAGGCTATAAATTAAGAACAAAAAGGTCTATTTTAAAAAATTTTTGATATACAGGGTGCCCCAAAAGTACTATCTGATTGGTTTTGCTTATAACTTCTAACAATAATTAATAACTTTTTCCGCATTTTATTTTCAAATAATAAAAGAGAAATTCAAAATAGATAATATGAAAATAGATAATTACTCTCCACAACAACGTGCTGAAAGCAGTGAATAATAATTTAATTATTGCAACACAACGTGAATTTCGACGACAATTTCCGGAACGATATACTCCTTTTCCACTAACAATGCTGATGACGCTTCACGCTTATGCTGATGATATTCAGCTCTACCTCTCTAGACCTATTGGCCTTTTAGAAGATTTAAGCTATAGACTTAACTCTGATTTGTCTTTACTAGAAAAGTGGGCTGCTACTAACTTGCTTTTTATAAATCCTCTGAAATCTAAAGTGTTGCCAATATCCAGAACTGTTTCTTGCTTTGTGGATATTCCGCCTTTATTGATAGGAGCTGATCAGTTGGAGGTTGTGAATAAAGTGAAAAACCTTGGCTTTATTCTCAACTCAAATCTTTCTTGTACTTTCGTCAACTACACTCTAAATAAAATTTATTTGACATTGCGTTCCCTGCGCGCTTCTTCTGACTTTACCCCCCTTGAAACTCGGCGAAGGCTTGTAGTACAATTAATTTTGCCACATATAACTTTTGCAGACGTAGTGTACAGTAAGCTTGACTCACATTCACAGCATAAGTTCCTTGTTGCATTTAACAATGCTGCTAGGTATGTTTTTAAAATCCAACGTTGGGATCATATCTCTGCGAAATGCAAGGAAATTCTTGGTTGTAATTTAGTTCAATATTTAAACATGCGTAATATAATTTTTTTACACGGACTTATCAATACTCGACACCCTAGATATCTCTATGAAAAATTACACGCTCAGAAATCTTGGATTAAATTCTAATACAAACTGTATTGTATATTAAGGCGCCTCAACTTGTATGGAGGAAAAAAAAGTTGTCCGGGTCACCTCCTGAAAACAAACTTTGGTTTATTTTATGATGATTCCCAAAATATTGCAACTCTAGATTTAGCCGTTCGTGAGCTGGAATGGTTTGAAATAACCTCTAAAAATCGCGTTTTTGATTAATACTATTTATACCACACTACCTTCGGTCAAAAAAATTGTCACAAATAGTGTAAATCGATGAAATACATAGTTTCGTTTTTTTATTTTTTTTTAAATTTGCCCACACACTTAGTTATTGAGTTATTTGCAGTGATTTTTTCAATTTCTTTTAATGCAGTTTTTATAAAAATATATATAACTTCCCCATTTATAGCCTGATTTACCATTCCGTGGTATCATTGGAAAGGTACTGAATGCTGCTTTTCATTTCTGTCGTTAATTAACCCTTATAAGCACTTTTATAAAAATGTATTTTTTATCAACATGATAAAAAATTTGTGGTTATTTATTAAGTCGCTAATTAAAAGATAAAAAAAAAAACAATTTAGAGTTTTATCAAAGAAATAATTTCCTCCACCTACTTTGCCATCTAGTTTTGATCCATCCGTAAAGATCTCAATGACATTGTGAGGTGAACGGTTTTCTTGTTCCCACTCTTCTCGAGAGGGAATGGATACATCGAACTTCCTCTCAAAGAGTAGTTTTTGTGTGATGTAGTCAATGGACCTAGGTAAAGGAGGGAGAAATTTTCTGATACAAGAATGTCCTAGTGTACCTTCTTTCCACTGGGAGGTGGCTACTAGGCGGATGGCTGTATTAGCGGCCATCTGTTTAGCTAGGATATCAAGTGGTGTAAGATGGAGCATTGTGTCTAATGCGTCTGTCGGAGTGGTTCTTAGGGCCCCGCTAATGCACAGTTCAGCTGATCTTTGAACTTTACGGATAAGGTTATGGTGAGTCTGTTTTTCGAGTGCATGCCACCAGACAATAGCACCATATAGCAATATTGGCCTTACAACTGCTGTATAAAGCCAGTGAGTAACACTTGGCTGTAAACCCCATTTGCTACCCACCGCCTTTTTGCAAGAGTATAGGGCAATGTTCGCTTTTTTGGCTCTTTCGAGCAGATTGGGCTTCCAGTTTAGTTTCCTATCTAGTATAAGGCCCAGGTATTTTGCTTGATCTGAGAAGATAAGACTTGTATTTCCCAGTTTTGGAGGGCTAATTTGAGGTACATTGTGTTTTCTTGTGAAAACTACTAACTCAGTCTTATTAGGATTAACGCTGAGCCCACAGCTGATAGTCCAGTTGACAAGAGTATTTAGGCAGTTTTGCATAATGTCTCGGAGAGTAGATATATATTTTCCAGAGGTAACAATAGCAACGTCATCGGCATAAGCTATCACCCTGCACCCATCTAGTTCTAGTTTGCCTAGCAGTTCATTCACTGCTAAATTCCAGAGTAGAGGCGATAGAACCCCTCCCTGAGGGGTTCCTCTTGGTACAGATCTTAGCGTGGATGCCGCTCCAAATTTTGCACTTATAATCCTGCCAACTAGCATTTGGTTTATGAGTGCTATCAGCGCGGCATCCACCCCAAGCTCCGTCAGCGCACTGATGATGGCCCCTGCCTCGACGTTATTAAAGGCTCCTTCTATATCAATAAAAGCTATCATTGTATATTCCTTCAGATAGAGGGATTTTTCAATGATGGAGATTATGGAGTGGAGAGCTGTTTCCACTGATTTGCCTTTGGTGTAAGCATGTTGAGCTAGAGATAATGGCTTCTTATCTATCATGGATCTTATTTATAGGTTATAAGTTGTTGGCTCTACCAACTGCTCTATGAAGCCACATGTATAAAGAAATGATAAACATGCATAAGAGCCGAACCAAGCCGAACGCTGTTTTTAAAGACTAATCCAAACTGTATTAAAAAGTATTCCAGGTTTTATTAAAAAATGTCTAGTATTTTGAAGAGTTTTAATTCTAATAGAAAAAGTATTAAAAAATGCATGATTCCAACGATTGGATTAAAATTAATTCCAAGATTTCTGAGCGTGTACAGTTTTTCCAATCCAATCGTTCGACCAACTTTATTGTTCCGAGAACAGCTACCTCAACAGTGGCAGATTCTTTTTTATTAGCACCATAAGACTTTGGAATTCATTGCCCAATTATTTGAAACAAATAAATATTATAACCAGCTTTAAACGGGAAATTTTAAGATACTTTTCAGAAATAGAATAATTATTCATTAAATTAAGTTTCCATGCTATTCTCTTTTCTTTTATCTATTCATTCTTTTCTTTGCTTAAAAACTTTCTTTTCTTTCTCTTTTTTAAATAAACTGTTTAAACTGATTACTTAATAACTTTGAAATTATATATATCATATTTATTTTAATATTTTAATTTAATAATTTATTTACATAATTTAAGGTAAATGTTAGTAAATAAGTAAATATCTATCAACTTGATTTTCCTCCTTTGGTGTACTATAAAAGATACATGTACTTAATGTACAAGAATGAAAATAAATAATTTCCATTCTCTGACGGGAATGTTGCGCGTCGTAAGAAATCTAACTACAGAAACAAAACACTTGTTGTTGGCAATAATGTTGCTATTGATCTAGATGTTGCTCCTCGCATGAAATGGCTACATATTTCTTCGTTTTTGCCGTCAGTAAATGCAGAAAACATAATTGATTATGTTGTTAAACATGCAAATATAGATAAATGTCACCTTTCTTGCAGTAAGTTGCTTCGAAATAATGTTTTGAGTGACTCTATTGCTAGAGTGAATTTTAAACTTGGTGTTTCTTCACCTTTCTATGAGAAATTATTAGATGCTTCTGTTTGACCTGTTGGAATCAACCTACGTGCTTTTCGTTTTTTTCCGGAAAAAGGGAATACAGAGAGACAGACTTAAGTGATTCAAACTTAGCTCGTAAAGATAAAACTATAGCTATTTATTATCAGAATATGTCTGGAATGAGAACAAAATCTCAATTTATACTATCCAAAAGCTCTCAGATGGATCATGACATTATTGTTCTAGTTGAAACCTGGCTCAACTCAGACTTTTTTGATGAAGACTTTTTCAATCCTACACTCTACAATATATTTCGTAAAGATCGTGATGCTGCTAAAACTGGCTGCTCAAGAGGAGGTGGTGTACTTATAGCTGTTAGTCGCAAATATTGTGCATCTATCTTAGTTTTGGAAAATGCTGATTCTCTTCTGGATCAGCTCTGTGTGAAAGTGCAGGGTTCGTCTGGACTATTATTTATCTGCGCTTCTTATATACCACCTAACAGTGGTGAAAATATTTATAAGGCACATGTAGATAATATTTTGAATTTATCTGCTGATAAGCTTCTTGATAATCACCTTTGTGTGCTTGGTGATTTTAATTTGAATAAATTAATCTGGTCGTATGCTTTTGATCATAATATCCTTACGCCATCTAATGTGAACAGTTCAATTGAAAATTATCTCGTTGATAGTTTTCTTAGCTTAGACTTATTGCAGATTAATAGTTTGTCAAATAAACTGAATAGAATTTTGGATCTAATTTATATAAGTAATAATAGTAACTATAAAGTATATGAAAATCCGTTTCCTTTTACTTCTACTGACCTACATCATGTGCCACTAACCATTGAGCTCGAATTTTATGAATTTCCGTTTCTTAATAACAGTAATTCTATAATCAGTTTTAATTATAATCTTTGTGACCTTAATATCCTAAACAATCATTTTAAAAATATTGATTGGTTTTCTATGTTTAATGGTTCTGATGTAACGTCTTGCTTAAATGATTTTAAGGCCAAAATCTTTGAAATTTGTTATCAAAACATTCCTTTAAACTCACACAGTTCATATAAACTTCCCTGGTTTACCAAAGGCTTAAAAAAGCTAAAAAATTTAAGAAACAAATTTTTTAATAGATATAAAGAAACAAATGATTCTAGTGCTTTGGATAAGTACCAGCACTATATGAGAGAGTTTAACTTTCTAAACAGATATCTTTATAATAAGTATATCCTAGACTTTGAATGTAACATAAATTCTAACCCTAAAGCGTTCTGGAGATATGTAAAATCAAAAAAAAAAAACTGCTCTAACATTCCATCTTCGGTTTTTTACAACGATAAAACAGCTAGTTGCGCAAATGCTGCTGCTGACCTTTTTGCTGAGTTTTTCAGTCTAATTTTGTGACTGATAACGATGCTGCCGACTGTAGTTTTCCACAGATTCAAACTTCTATTGATTTTGGATCACTTTTAATTTCATTTGATGATATAATTAAGGGAATTTCTGATCTGAAGCCATCAATGCAAACTGATATTGACGGAATGTCTTCTATATTGTTAAAAAGATGTTTGTCATTGGTTTGCCCTATTATGACAATTTTCAATAAATCGCTTTCTTCAGGTTTATTTATTTCTGATTGGAAAATGGCTTTAGTAACACCAATATTTAAAAATGGTAATAAAAATGATGTATCTTATTAAAGACCAATTTCAAAACTTTCTTCTATTTCGAAACTCTTTGAGTATCTCATAAATTCTTGGTTTCAAAACTATCAAACATGGGTTTTCACTCCATTTTTTTGAAATGGTTAAGGTCTTATTTAATTTTGGAAGAGTTAGCTATGTTGTAATTGACAATGTAAGATCTGCCCCTTTTGTTGCCTCTTCTGGTGTTCCACAAGGCAGCATTCATGGCCCTTTACTTTTCATTTTATTCATCAATGATATTGGTAGCTGTTTTTCAAATGCCAGCTGCCTACTATATGCGGATGATCTAAAATTGTATTCTACTATTGAAAATATATCTGAAGCACATGATCTACAACAACAATTGTCAAATATATCTGCATAGTGTTCTAAAAACCACCTTTCATTAAATATAAAAAAGTGTTTTCATATCTCGTTTTCAAAAACTCAAAATCCCATTAACACCTCATATTCTATTGATAGCCACATTTTAAAATCTGACGATGAAATATCTGATTTGGGTGTGATTTTCGATATTAAGTTTTCTTTTGTTAGCCATATCAATTTTATTATACCTAAAGCATATGCGATGTATGCTTTTGTTCGTCGCAATAGTTCAGCTTTTATTAATCCATATACGCATAAAGTACCCTTTTCTGCTTTTGTGAGATCTAAGCTTGAATATGCATCGTTTATTTGGAGCCCTTACTATAGCTCTCATATTAATCGTATTGAACGTATTCAAAAATCATTTACACGATACGCTCTTAAGTCCTTAAATTTTGATCCAGCCCCCTCATATAGTGCTCGGTGCTTATATATTGGTTTGAAATCGCTACAAAGTAGAAGAACTATAATATCACTATTATTTATATCAGATGTAATTAAAGGGACAGTTGACTGCCCTCGATTATTGGAAATGATAACTTTTAGTATTCCAACAAGAAGTCTCAGAAATTATGATCTTTTTTTTTTATTAAAATGCTCAGAACAAACTATGCGATTAATGCTCCTTTGAATAGGACTCTCATAGAATATAATATGCTCTCTAACAATATAGCTATTGATTTTGCCATGACGAAGCAGGCGTTAAGAGTCCTAATAGATAATTTCTATAGATGAATATACAGGGTTGTCCATATTCGAAGCGCCCATCTGGCAACACTGTAACTTTCCGCAGTGATGCCAAATCGACTAATGACATACCGCGTTTGAAGCGTCATTCCAAGCAAATGTTTACAATGGAACAGTACACGCCACGCGAACGCTCTAAAATTGTTGAAATTTACATTCAACAAAACAAGTCAATAGTGAAAACTCAACGTGCTTTCAAAAAAATAAATAAAGTGAAAAGTGCGCCTTCCAAGAAAACGGTAAACAAACAAAATTGCCGTATTTATGCCACTGAAAATCCACAAGAGATTCAAGAGGTACCTCTTCACGATGCAAAAGTCACTGTTTGGTGCGGCGTTTGTGCTAAAATGCTCATTGGGCCGTTCTTTTTCGAAGATGATAATGGCCACAGAGTTACTGTCAATCAGGAGCGTTATCGCGATATGATAAACAATTTTTTCATGCCAATCGTTCGTCGAAAGCGTATCAGGCACTACTGGTTTCAACAAGACGGCGCGCCACCACACACAAGCCGCACTACAATCGATTTTTTGAAGCAATTGTTCCCTGGCCGTTTGATGTCAAAAAATGGTGATTTCGATTGGCCGCCAAGATCACCAGATTTAACGCCTCCAGACTTCTTTTTGTGGGGTTATTTGAAATCAAAGGTTTACGTCAACAAGCCAAAGACCCTAGAAGAGCTGAAAACCAACATCCGTCAAGAAATAACCGCCATTCCCATCGAAATGTTGAAGAAAACCATGGAAAATGCTGCAAAACGGGCACAATATGTCGTAGAGGCCAATGGCGACCATTTACGAGATATCATATTCAAGAAATAATGTATGCAAATCTACTTGAACCCAATTAAATGATATTTATAACGAACAGACAAAAAATTGTGGTTTCTTTGATTTATTTAAAAATGAAATGGGCGCTTCGAATATGGACAACCCTGTACTGTATTATAATATATTATACATAGTATATTATTTTCTAATCTTAAATTATTATCAAAAATTGTTAATCTTAATTTTATAAAAGTGGTTTCCCAAAAATTTTGTAGTTTATATATCTTAAGTGGCTTAGCCAAATATTTTGTAGTCAGTAAGGAACCTGTTCCATTGATGAATAAATAAATAAATAAATAATAATAATAATAATAAAAAAAATAAAAAAAATTAAAAAATATTCGGTGATATGTGGCTCGATTTGAAGAAGCAGGAACAACGTCCGATAACTTACGAACAGTTCATTAGAAAATATAGATCGTGTAGCCAAAAGAGTGCAAGAAGCTTTCAAAAACGTTTTCAATCTGCAAACTTTGTTGCATGTCGCCTCTTCAACAAATCCATCAGGTTGATCCATGTAAATTGTCTCCTCTATATCACCATTTAGAAATGCAGTGGATACATCCAGCTGCCTTAACTGCAAGTCATGCTCGACGGCAAGAGCGTATATCAGTTTCAACGAATTTTGAAGTACAACAGGCGCATATGTATCCATATAGTCCAAGCCAAATTTTTGGGAATAACCCTTTGCTACTCACCTTGCTTTTCTTTTATCTATTGCACCATCACGACGATACCACTTACACCCTACTGTGGTTCTACCTTCCGGAAGATCTGTCAGTTCCCACGTTTTTTTTTTAAAGGTGAATTATATTCACATCTCATCGCCGCTAAACATTCTTCTTGTTGATGCGATTTTAACATATCTTTTCAATTCTTTGGATCTTCGTCCTTTGACATTTGCACCACATCATGACCTTTGAAGGTCCAAGACCTTAGGCGCGATTTAATTGAATCCAACGGGTTCAATTGTTCTACCCTACTAGTTCTTGCTGTGTTGTTATTTCTTAATTCCTTTTTACATCACGGCTTTTTGTTATATATCTTGATCCTTTTTTCCATAGCCTGTACGCTTTTGATTCCTCCAAATAACCCACTAAAATAAACTCGTTGTTTCTAGCCTGCCATTTGCCTTTTCCTGGTGATGCCTATTTTATGAAAGTGTGAAACGCTTGGAACCTTTCCACACCAAAGTTCCTCAGGTGTTTTATTTAGGTTTACATTTGTGGGACACCTATTCCTTACATAAGCTGAAGTGTGTATTAGCTCCGGCCATAGCATTTCCGGTAGATTTCCTTCAAGCATCAAATATCTTGCCATTTTGTTGTGGTGTGTATTCAGTAGATAATTGATGTTTGATACCATTATCTTTGAGAAATTTGAGATTTTGATTTTCTTTCCGGTTTCTAACTCTGCAGATATTTTAAATTCTGTGAATGCTTGAAGATAATCTGACTTGTTACGTAATAAAAATACAGAAACTTTCCTTGAGAAGTCGTCAATAAATGTAATGAAATAATGCTTTTTACCCATGCTTTCTGTTCTCATGGGACCACATAAGTCAGTGTGTACTAGTTCTAAAACTGCATTTGAAGATTTTGTATTTTTATATGGAAAACGATCATGCACCTGTTTTCCTCTTATACAAGATACGCATGTGATATTTCCAGCATCAAATGATGGTAACCCCTTCACCATATTATGACATTTAAGCTTTTTCAAGGATTGAATGCTTAAATGGCCGAACCTTTTATGCCATAACTCAACATTGCTATTCTTGCTGCCTTCTTCTGCATTACAGCTATTATCGTCAAATAATTTGATTGCGTAAGACCATTTTCTTTATTTGCCTCAACTAAAATCTCGCTATTCTTAATAATTTTAGCTTTGCATCCGTTCATTTCAACGATGCAGCCATTATCAGCTGCTTCACTGGTGGATATCAAATTGTTTTTTAATCCAGGAACAAGCAAAGTACAGAAAAGCTTAATTTGTTTCATTTGTTTTTCAACAAATGTTTTTATAACAACTGTTTTTATAACAACTGTGCCTATTCCTATAACTGATAGCTGCTTATCGTCAGCTAGTTTAACACTACCCGTATATCTTTTGTCAATACTCTCAAAGTATTTTTCGTACTGTCATGTGAGAGGTAGCACCACTGTGAATATACCATTTTTCACAATGACTTTGTTGACTCACTCCCTGGACTGAATGTATCTGCGTTGTAATAAGCCCACTAGAACTAACTTTGTTGCTGTGGTCTCTGCCAATATATGTTTTACAATTCTTCGACATGCGTCCAGTTTTCCCACAACGAAAGCATGTAATATTATAAAAAGACTGTGACATACCTTGGGGCTGCTTTTTACCATAGTTTTTATATTGAAATTGCCCTTCATTGCTTCATTGTTTACTCCTTCTTCTTTAGACTTGTTGTCATCGATTTCCAACAATCGGGATCTCAGCGTGTTTATTGATGGAAATTCATTCGCTGATAGCTGCTTTAACTTCTTTAAATGTATCCGATAAACCGTCTAGAATAATGATGACATGCAGTTCTTCTTCTATTTTGCCATTATTTTCTTCCAACTTCATATTGAGGGTGTCGAATTCTTTTATGAAGGAGCTAATGGAGCATCCTTCGCGCATCTTTAGGTTGACCAATCTGCGATACAACTCTGCCTTTTACCTTGTTGATTTTCGATCGTAGGTTTGCTCTAAGAAATCCCAGATTAACTTAGATGTTGCAAGCCCTTTGACCAGTGTCAAAGAAGCAACGCCAAAAGAATATCCGCGCGTGCATCTAGATCTTTTTCCTGCCACTTCAGAAATTCGGGAGGCTCCACAGTAGCGATTAGTTCGCCCTTCACTATCATCAGAAATCTGCTTTTGTGTAGCAGTGCTTCCATTTGTGTTTTCCAAACGCCAAAATTTTCTCCGTTAAAAACGGGAATTTTTCCCGCGTACATTTTAGCAGCCAATTGAATATAATTTATTAATCAGCTTCTACCTCAAGGCCTTAGCCGAGAAAAGTATTAGATTCACATAGTTCTCTCATTTTGACAGCTATTTTGTTATCACCAAATTACAATGTTTTCAACAATTTATGTTATATAATGTTAACACGGTATACCCAATATAAAGATACTTCCGTGTAACACAAAGAATTTTCAAAAATGACCATTTTAGGAAAGGACAAAAACATAAACAAATTTCCGTTGATAACATTCATTAAAAAGACAGATGTAGTGTGTCCCATAGAAAACATGGAGCACACGTAAACTGAGGAACTAAATATTTAGATACTTCAGTTGGAGGAATCATATTGTACATAAGCTACTTATTTAAGACTACGTTTTAGAAACGAGAACAAAGTATCTCATAAATTAGCGTGGTTAACTAAAAGGATCATTAAATTACATACGAGCATGCCGACAGGATCCTTACATTTATACCAACAACAGTGTTTGACAAAAATAGCACCACTTCGAAGCCGCTATTCCATGGCTGCTCACTTACGCACCCGGAATTTGAAACGCAAGAATGACAACTGTAGCTCATTCTCGCATAAATGCGAGCACACAAAGTGCATGAATGTGAGATGATCTCAAGTGCTCGTGCTATGGATGAAAATGGGGGAGAAAAAAAATATTAAATAAAAAAAAACTAGACGGATATTTGTATAAAATCTTCAATTTTGCGTGACATTTTATGTCACATTACAACTACGGAACTTCTGCTGCTCTGCAGCTATTCAAAGATCTGCGTACAGCCTTTATATGCAGATGTATGTACAAGAAAATGTAACTGCGTGTAGGTATGTTTGCTCGCTACAATTTGTAGAGACAAACTCGTAGATACTTTAGAAATATAGTTTATCTGTGCATTCACAACTTGGCAGCTAAGTACTTCGGCATGTTTACAATGAATAATAATTGACCGTGCAGCACGTCATTCCCACTGCTGTATTGACTAGAGGAATAGGCGTGGTTCTAAGATGTCACGGCATTTGGAGGGCTGCGACTGACTGACAGCCGTCGCTCAAGCGTAACAAACTCAAAAAAATGCTCGATAAATAATATCCTAATGATACAGAAACTGCCGGCGAAATTTTGCTAAATTAATTGCCGTTATATTGTTGGAAATTCTACAAAATATGATTTCCTTTTTAGTGTATTTTAAGGTTGGTTTTAGTAGATAGTTGTTTTTTTATTGGAAGCATACGAGTATTTTGCCAAAACTTATGCTTATTAAGACGTAGCTGAAATTATTTGAAATTTTCTAAACTTTAACTTTGGTAAAACAGTTTATGTTATTACATTTACAGCCCTATTCTGGTTGTTAATTTAACAAGGAATAGTTAAGGAGCTCTTGTTAAGCTGATTGTTATATTATGTAAATGTTGGTATTCTTAAAAATCATTAACAACATAAAAGTTTAAAAAGCTTTTAAAGTTCACCATGCATGGTGAAAATCGATATGCCTATTGAAAGAAGAGATGCGCTATATAAACAGATGCTTCGAGTGCAGCTTGTGACTTTGCAAGCGCTTGAAAAATTTGCCACGGCTACTGAAAGATTTCATTATCAACACTTAAAATAAGTAAAAAATTCTTCCATTTTTCAGTTTAATGTATTTGAACTCAATATTATATTATAATTTGTATTTTTTTATTATTTTCACAACAATTTTCTATCTAAGCACATACATTTCATTCGTTGTTAAGACTCTTTCTGTTATTAACAAAATTGTAAGGAAAAGAGCTTTTAAATTTGCAGCAGAATACGAAACCTTAACAAATTGTTAATATTAACTATTTTGTTAATGTGGTGAGCTTAGTTAAGCTGCCAGAATAGGGCTGTTAGTCTAACAACTGCAAGGAGCAGTATTTCGATTGTAAGCGAAACTGATTATGAAACAAATAAGTAATATTACCGGTAACTTATTCATGTTTTGTATTACAATAGTTAGCTGCGTTTTTTTCATGGGAGATCAGTAGGTGGATTCCAGGATTTGCTATCGCTAAATCTCGATCGCAGCCGTGGCAGCCGTAGCCTAGTGGGTAGAGTGCGTGGCCCCTAAGTTAAAGAACCTCGGTAGCCCGGGTTAAATTCCAGCTCAGATAGAAAGTTTTTTCAATTGAATTAATTTTTCTGTTCGGTCGTCACCTCTCTGCAGACAATGGTAAACCTCAGAGAGTAAAAATTGCCATGTAAAAAGCTTCTTGAGAACATAAACCATTCGGAGTCGGCATTATAGCCGATACACAATGACTGCAACGTCGTCCACCGACAAAACGAAAACTTGCCGTCAGAGAGAAATGCCGCAGTATTCTCGACGACTTGATTAGAATGAACGCAACAGCGACACTCTGTATTTCATACAAAACATAAACAAACTCTGCTATATTCGCTCTTGTTGTCTATCAAATTATAAAAAGATTGAAGTCTGCGGCAGCAACAATTGTGGTCGTGTTCTCTCTTTGTCGTGCCGTCTTCAAAAAATACATCTTCATAAGAAAATATGCGTTCTATTTTTTGACAATTGGCGTTCGTCGCTAGTCGCAGTCAATGTGTATCGGCTATTAAGCACGTAGGTCCAGTTCTCGGTCATTTGTGATCAAACATTTAATAACACGCACAACACAATTGATCAACAGAAGTTAGGTCAAAGTCTTTCCAAGGGGTGAAATGGCAAGTTTATTTTTTTTTTAAATCTCAATCGCTAAAAAGTAATAAATCATTTTTATTCCGAGTGTTTTTAGTTTGCTAAAAATTGCTAAAATTATGAAGTTTTTAGCAACACAAAATTGTAGGCGCTAAAATTTTAAAACAAATACTTAAACAGAAGGTAAATTTTAATTATTAATACCGTTATACTGTCAGTTCCTAATTTAATTTATCAAAAATGTTTTTAAAGAAATGGACGCCAACAGAAAACGCGTAACAAAAGAACAATATTTTTTCAGTCCAAAATTTAGAGGAGCATAGGGGCCAGAGAACTGCACGAGCCTACTTGAAGTCTATTTCAAGTACTTGCTTAAAATACAAGTTCAAGCTAGCTTGAGCTTGATAATTTTGAATCAAGTATAGCTTGTAATTGAATATAAATAAGCCCACTACAGTTTGCGACTTGCAAGTATGTGCTTACAAGCGAACGGCACGAAGTTTCGAGTAAAGGAAAGCTTGATGCCTTCGGCAAAAAGCTTGAAAAGCTTGAAATTGAAAGCAAGTATCCAATTAAAGCAAGTATCCAAAAAATTTAATAAGCTTGTATAGGAAAAGCTTAAGCGTATTATGACTTTTAAGGGTTCTGTGGACTCCGTGGTTGGCAGTTTTAGGGGGTTGATGATTTCGGATCTGATGTCAGAATTTAAAATTCAAGATCGCGGATAGAAAAAAATACATAGATTTTTGGATATTTTTACGAATTCTTTTAATTTTAAAATTCTGACAACGGATTTTATTTCGAATATTATGTCACAGTTTTAAAATTTATGATGGAGGTTAGGGCTACCACCTTAATTTTTACCTAAATTAAAAGAAATTTATTTAATTTTTTGCATTTTTATGAATTCGGGGCTGGCAAAAAAAAATTATGTACCAAAAATGTGTCGCTGAGTCCGAATCCGTGATCAGAATTTCAAAATTATAAAATTTTGAAATAATAGGGTTGCCACTTAATAATATGTATTTTTAAGAATTTTAAACATCATTTAACAGTGTTAGGGAGTCATTGATTTCGAATCTAAAGTTAAATGATGTTTAAAATTCTTAAAAATACATATTATTAGGTGGCAACCCTATCCACCATCTTGAGTTTTAAAATTCTGACTTCAGATTCAAAATCAGTGGCTTCTTAAAACTGTTAAATTATTTTTAAAATTTTAAAAAATACATATTATTAGGTGGCATCCCTTTCATTTCAAAATTTTATAATTTCGAAATTCTGACCACGGATTCGGATTCAGCGACCCATTTTTACCCTTTAGTTGCGCCAGCCCAGAATTCGTAAAAATAAAAAAATTAAGGTGGCAACCCTAACCTCCATCTTAAATTTTAAAACTGTGGCATTATCGATATCAAATCCGTTGTCAGAATATCAAAATTACAAGAATTCGCAAAAATACAAAAAAAAATATAGGTGGCAACCACCATCTACCCACCATCTTAAATTTTGACATCAGATCCGAACTCATCTACCCCTAAAACTTCCAACCGAGGAGTCCACAGAACCTGTAAAAGTCCTATTACGCTTAAGCTCTCTCTACACAAGCTCATTGAATTTCTTGGATACTTGCGAGCTTACAAGCTTTTGCCGATCGTTTCAAGCTTTTCAACTTTCTGCCCGACAAAGTAAGTCTAAACAAGCCAAGCTAACGAGCAAGCATAAATATGACTTGTATCTGTTTGGTATTTTTGCAAGCTGGCTAAAGCTTGCTTTTTCAAGTTTGGATACATACTTGAATTCAAGTACTTGAAAAGGCTTGAACTTCAAGTAGGCTTATGCAGTTCTCTGGTAGGGGCTTTGCTAACGATACGTAAGACATAATTTGCCTTATAATTCAAATTTAAATGATTATGAATAAAATATTCTCTAACACAGATTCGTTCAAATTTTATTATTTTTGCTTTAACCTCAATGATTGCACACACTAACAGAAAATATGACAGTTCTCATGGAAATATTTGTGCGCATCTACGGCGGATAAAGAAACTAGTTTTTAGCTAAGCGATGTGTAGCTCAGAATCATATTTTAGCAGAATCGCTAAAATTTTGGATAACATAAGATTTTAAGCATTTTAGCGATTTTTAGAGATTTGGCAATAGCAAATCCTGAAATCCGCCTACAGTAACAACAAATGATTCAGCAAGTGAGCTGGATCATTTCTGTGAACATCCGACAAAACAGCTTCTTTCTAAGGCCTTTTTCACACTTGGTCAACGCAACTCCAACTCAAGTTGCTAGCCTGTGTATTTATAACGGAACCTTCAGATTAAGCAACTTGCACGCAACAAGTTCTCGACACGTTCTCAACCTGTTCAACGCAACGCGGCTTTCCGCAATTTTCATCGGCGACGTGTTGCATCAGTTTGTTTGTTTTGTGAACTCAAGTATTTGTAGTGCAGTAGGCTTTATATTAATCAAGGTGAATAAGCTAATTAATTAGTTCCTAATAGAATCTACAAGAAGAAGAAATAGTTTGCAAGATGAATGAGCAAGTGTTAAATATTAAATTAGTGCAAGAAGTCGAAAAACATGAGTTATTATATAATAACAATTATTATATGTTGCATGACTTTTGAAGCAAGTCTGAAAGCATTCGGTTTATAGTTGCATTGCTTCTCAACTTTTTCGCTGTTGCGTTGAAGTTGTGTTGGAATTGCGTTGACCAAGTGTGGAAAAGGCCTAAATCATCAACTTTTCAGGAGAGCAAAAAAACTGTTCAAATGCCTAACAAATTTTTTTGTATAGTAATCGAAAGGAATCTTATACTTACACATTATACACAAATATAAAGGAATATTTGTTTTTCTCTAAGTGCTATAGGTTTCTTTGAAACTGAAAATGAAAGAGATAAGATAATTTGTCAAATGGATTCTTAACACAAAAAAATAGCTTTTATCACACAAGTTGTCTTATCCAAACGATTTTTATTAAAAAAGAAAATGATCTAGGTGGCTTATGTGAAGACAAGTCGTTTTGTTAAATTGAAATGAAGACAAATACTCGAAAGAAGTAAGTTTGTAAAAAAACATTTAAGTTTTATTAAAAAGTTGTATTTAATTTTTTCAATACAAGCCGGAAAAATGTGTACCATTCTTTGTGTACCAAAATGTGTACTATTCTTGTTCTAGTTAATTGAAATTAAATACTGTTAGAGGCTGTTGTACACTTGGCTAAGTTGTTAAATATTCATGACTATTCACACAGTTAGTCCAAGTGTAACATTATCAGCCTTACTAATAAAACTTTCGAAACTTTCGAAAATACTGAGTATTAAGAAAAATCCGTACTAATAATGATTTAAGCTGAATATTAAATTTAATTAGTACACAACTGAAAATACACATCTGACCCCTATATTAAATACTTAATAGCTGCTTTCACCCGACAGATTGTTTGACATTTGAGCCAAAAGACTCAAATAGCCAAATAATAATGAAAAATATTTTTAGTTTTTAACAACAAGAAACATTTAGTGAAGTCAAACTGAAACATGAAAATTTACTTTAAAATATAAAAGTAATGTAGCGAACAATAAAAAATTACATTTTGCAGTTTTAGTACAGAGAAACTTATTGTAATTTTATATCTTCTTCGTTATTATCCGAATCAGTTTCAACCGGACGTTCTCCTTCGGCTTTAATGCTTTGAAAATTGTTTCTAGTACTCGAGTGATTGAGTCTATACATAGTTGTTGTTGTTGTTGTTGCCTTCTTAAAAACTTACTTGATCTAAAGCTCGCAATTAAAATTCATGTTTTAATTTAAATAATAGATCACTATAATTTTTGATAACTTAAATCTAGAAATTATTTAAAAGTTAAAGTGCAAATAACAAAGCGTTTTTATATGTGAAGATGAAAATGTGATTAAGGATATGAATGAGAATGCAAATGGGTGTAAATGCGAGTATGTACCCAGTAAAAAAGTGGATCATCCTATGAGCGATCTGGGAGTGCTCCCTGAGGAGCAGTGGAGTGCTCCTTATTGATCCAAGCAAGGTGTATTTTGTGTTCTCTTTTAACATTGCATGTCCTAGAAAGGGTAGCGCTCCCTTTAACATCCCAGAGGAGCTCAAAAGGAGCGATCAATAACTGATCCAAATGGATCAGCAAAGGAACATTTAAAATATTTATTTTTTTTAAAAGATCAAAGAACCAACATTCGCCTTATACAAACAAGGTTTGGTCTTTGACGTGAAAGGAAAGGGACAGATTAGCTAGAGGAATTGATTGGAACCATATGTGAATTATTGATTAGACGAAACAGACGTGAGAGACAATGCTTTCAATTGCTTTTAACCGAGGCTAGTGTGTGTTATGCCGCCTTAAGCTCGGCAAGCATTTTCAGCCCTTAGTTGTTCCTGTCCTTTCATTCCACGTTTTCCACAATTTAGCTGTGGGTTTTAAGTTTTCCATAATTCTTAAATGTAGAAAAGAACAAAGAAAGTGAAAAGAAGAACCATGCCCGAACCCGGAGTCGAACCAGGGACCTCTGGACTGTTAGTCTAGCGCACTCTCCACTAGACTACAATAGCTAATTTTTCACAAAAAATAATGATCGAGTTTCTTACAAAGCACATGCTTCACTTTATGTTCTTTTTTTCATTGATTGCTCGCCTTTAGATTTTATAAAACAGTAAAGGAGCACAAGTGCTCACTTTTTGATAGAATAAAACAGCAAAAGAGCGCTCCCTTGTTGCTCCTCATAGGAGCGATCGCATGTTTTTTTACTGGGTATGAAATCATGTATGAGAACACTACAGTCTCGATACTTATTTTGCTTTGGTGCTGTTGCAATAGTGTAACTGTGGGTTTATACCGCCTGAACGAACGAAAAATTTATCGCGAACAATTTATTGCAATAAATTCTTCGTTCGGAGTACTGTTTAGACCGCACGAACATCAATCGCGAACAAACATTGGCCGCCATCTTGTTCGTTCAGGCGGTGTAAACAGCAGTTTGTGCATTTGGCCGAACATCAATAAATGCAGGGTTTATAACTCCTTATGTTTATATTAGTACTAAAACTTATACTCCGTTTCTCAACAACAAATGGTTTGCCACTCCATAACAATATATTACTCGTATTAGTTATTATAGAAAAGACGTGTGTTTAACATTTAAGTTTTAACTAAGGGCCCATTTAAGTTTTTCGACGAACAAAAATTAAATGTTTTCACATTTTTTGTGTGTCAATAAATTTCGTAAATTTTAAGTCAATTAAATAAAAATTGTTCCCAAATTGTATGCACTTATTAAGCAAATGCAATTGATACTTTCATAGCATCTTTCTGTAAAACGAACGTAACGTGCATTTCACGTAGGCTTCGTTCAATATCCGAATGTCAGCTGTTTTCGCTTGATGTAAAAATAATTTCTCAGCCCAACGAGAACAGCTGATTCAGAAATGAACGACAACGTAAATGTAGTGAAAACTTGGCTTGATGTATTAAAAAAATTTTAAACGAAACGTCAAATATAGACGATGAAAATTTTCTTATCATTTAGAAATTTGTTGACATGGAAGTTGCTGAAAATAAATCGTAAGTATTATTTTATAAAAAAATGCAAGAATTTAGAATCAATTAATTTATATTTTATTTAGCACACAAAAAAACCACAAGCGAGCAATTTGGAGTTGGATTGGATCTTGGAGTTTTTCCTGCTTTGCAGATTTGCCTGCCTTGCCTGCTTTGTTTCCGATTCATTAAAATTGCATAAAGCGATCGCGGAAAACATTATAGTTATTAATTTTCACAAAACTTTTCACTATGATCAAATTTGCAGCAAAAATTAATCATATATGTTAAAAAAAAAAACAAAACAAACAAAACAGCTGATGCAAAAAATGATGCCACCTATTAAATATTGCTTACAATAAGTATAAAATATTTAAGGTTTTTGTCAGTTTTACGCAAAATGATGAATTTTTACAACCTGGTAATAATGTTTTTGACAAATACTCACGTTAAGAGTATTTGAGCAACGTAAGCAACGTAACAGTGGACAACGACGCAAGGAAAAAATACATCAAGCCAATTTTGTCCGATATCGTCGGAAAACGAACGAAGCTTAAGACGAAGGCTACCTTTTACCTAAAGATGCTATCAGTCGTTCGATTTTTATTTTAGAGAAATCCTTTTTATGTTATAACTTTAAAGAATTGCTGTTAGTCACAAATCGAATTTTCAACTACCATTTTGGTGAATATCCACATTTTTCTAAAATCTTCGATTAAAAACTCAAAAAGTTTCAGCAGAACCTAAAATATTTTTTTATTTTATTTGAACGAGCTCTATTGCGGACTCCTGCTATATTAAATAATATTTGCTATCCATAAACTCAAAATTTTCATTAAAAGTTATATAGTTATTTAAAAAAAAAATTACCTCAAATAAACAGTCGCCTCAAATAAATAAATTAGGGTTTTCCGCTTAAAAACTTAATTTGGCCCTTTACACAACACAATCATATTGCAGCGAAAGTTAACAGAACACTTTAAAAAACATATAACTAAATTACTACATATTTTAGTACTTTTCCTAAATTATTCTCTAAAGCTACTCCTCTTTGCTACTTTTCTGTTTTTAAACACAGCGCAACACCGGATTTGCCCAAAAAGATCGAAGCTTGTTCGATCAGAGCGAACGAAGGAATCTTCGTTCGTTCGCTACTTTTCTGTTTTTAAACACAGCGCAACACCGGATTTGCCCAAAAAGATCGAAGCTTGTTCGATCAGACCGAACGAAGGAATCTTCGTTCGTTCGCCCTTATTTACTGTTTACACCGGGCAAACATTGTTCGCGATAAATTTATAGCGAACACTGTTCGTTCGGGCCATGATATAATTACCAGGTATTATTATTCGCTGAAAATCAGCTGGGGATAAACTGTCATTTTGGGCATATAGTGTCAAAATGTAGCGAGTTGGTGGAAACTGTGTTGCTTCTTGTATTATTTCAAATCAGAAATCTGCAAACAATGTGGTGTATTTCTGATTAGTTTTTATAAATATCCAATATTTAAAAGTTATTATGAACGAAGCTTTGATAAAGTGTTGTATTTTTAAAATCAGCTAATTTTTTTGTGTATTTTTGTTTGGAAATATAAATGGAAATCATAATTTTACTGCAGGAAATCATAAAAAAATTTAAACAAAACACTACATGATAATAATTTTTATTAAATAATCTTACAATGCAGCCAGTAGCTTTGAGTAAAAATGCTTTTGGGAAGAAACATTATGCATTTTGTTTTTGTAATTTTACAAAACTTAATACAAATATCAAATTTAAATATTTGTCTTGTCCTTACACTTGATGTTAGTGGCGTGATAAACAACAATTTTATTAGTTCATTACATCAAAAATTAAGTAAGCATAAGAGCAACAATATGATTCAAAGATCTAATGTCTGACTTTAAAAAAGTTCAAATACTATAAAGCCTTTGTATCGTTTAGCGTAATACAATCAGCCCTGTCATGAATAATTTTTCACGCGTAATCGGAAAAGGGGGTTTTCATTCTTAAGACAAAGCTCAAGAACATTTTGGAAATTTTAAATGCAAATTCGTTCATCAACAAATTCCCAAAATGGTCTTGAAATTTATCATAAAAATTAAAACTCCCTTTTCCGATTTCACGTGAAAAATTATTCATGTTAGAGTTGAATATATAGTTGTTGAAATATAAACCAAATCAATCGCTTTATAAACGAAATTGCAAAAGTTTTTTATTGCCAAAATTGTTTGTTTAATTTTCGATTTTTTTAATCTTTTACTAAAAGTTTTAATCCGAAAATGCATTCTGCATTTTATGAGGAGTTCTTTCACAGGTTCGAGAAGTTCGTTTGGTGAACACAATTCAGCGAGTTTTTTTTCTGTACTCCTTGCACACTAAATGTTCCTAGCATTGGCTTGATTAAAGACGGTCTCCAAATCTTTTATTTTTTCCATAAATGCAGCTGATGGCTTTTTCAGCCTTCCCTGTGAGACTTCATCCACCCATATAAAGGAGCAGTCTTTACGTTGAAAACTTTAAAAATGTAGCCTTTTTATAATGTAGCCTGCAACGTACTCTAAGGCGTCCTCGTGCAGTTTGTCAATTTCGTCACCTGTTAATGTTCATATGTAGACATCTGGGTAAAAGTAAAAGCAAAAATCCCCTTTTACTTCTTGGTGTGTTTGCAGTACTTTTATTTGACACCAATTTGACACTATATGCCCAAAGTAACGAGTAAAAGAAGCGATTAATAGTACCTGGTAATTCTATCATGGTTCGGGCAAAGTGTTTAAACCGAGCGAACGAACGAGGTTTCTTTCGTTCGTTCAGGCGGTCTAAACGCACAGTAACATATCATCACTAACACCGACATCAAGAGATATGATTATTTCTTCCCGAGCGTTTCCACAGTTTGGTGCGAGCGTATTCGGCGCTCGAACATTTTGGGCGAATCCGATGTTTCTTTGTGAATAGAGTAGTAGATTTGTTGAAATGGTAGTTAATAACGTAGAAAAAAAACAAAAAAGGAACAAAATAAATTAAGAACTTAAGACAAAAGAACACTGTTTTATTTGTTTCAAGTTTTCTTACTATTTCAGTTTTCAATATCGCAAACATTTTAAATTCAATGCACGGAACGAACAAGATGGCGACTTGTTGTTAAATATTGTTAAATTTCGCGACCAATGTTCGCCACTAGTATTCGTGCAGTGGAAACGGTTGGAGGGAACGAAGAATTCATTGCTACGTTTTGTTCGCGTTTTTCTTCGTTCGTTCAGGCAGTGGAAACGCTCGGTTAGGGAAGTTGTTGTAAAACCAATCCATCGCTATGAGAGAAATTTTGGGAACTCCATCGTTCCCAACTTTCAGATGTGAAATTTTAATCGTTGGCAACATACCTTTCAGCTGAAGATTTTTCTATTTTATGTTTTTTTGGACGTTAATAAAAGAGCATTTACGGCTTCTTTTTCATTTCTTTGGCCATAGCATCTAGTTTTTTCACTCACTTCATTTCAACGAATTTTTATTACAATAATTGGTTTTAATTCTTTTTTAGCAGCAAAACAGCTTCTTTTTTATTTTATTTCTTCATTCCTTTTTACAAAAAGAACTTGTGCTTAGATAATATTAAATTTTTTTTTAAATTTCGATTTTACAAAAGAACTTGTATGAACGCACGCGATGAACTGATTTAAAACTCAACATGTCTCAGACCAGTGGTGGATTTTTCAAATTTTGCTTTTGACAAAACGACTTCTTTTGAAAGAGGCTGTTTTATCAAGAAGGAATTGTTGACAATGTGCTTGCACTAAAAGGAGACAGGTTGTTTTGTCAAATGGTCGTTAAATGGCCGTTTCAAAATTTTTTGAATTGTCTGAGAGAAGTTGTTTTGTCATATTGCAATTGAGAAAAAATCTGAAAGAGGTCGTTTTAAAATTCGTAGAAATGTGGTGATAAGACCAAAAGAAGCGCTTTAAATTTTTATATAAACTACAAAAAAAATTGGAAAATTGTCTTATATCGAGAGAAGTCGTTTGATCGAAGATTTCAATTGATCCAATTCTATGCTTTTAAGCGTTGAGAACGCAACTGTAAAAGTATGCTTCACTTAGCCCTTAATTAAACAATGGCAGTACTGCATTATTTGACATTTTAAAAATTTGGAGGCATTTATATTGCTAACAATAAAACATGTTTTTTTTAAATTCTTTAGCGGAATCTTCGCTACTCGAACTATTCGTTTCCATAAATAATTGTATAAATTGTAGGGTAGCTTTCACAATATATTTTTTGTTTTTCAAAAAACTTATCTGCCAGCTAAAAAAGTACATAATATATTTATCTCTATGCTGCAAATAGCGAGATCTGTCTGTAAATAGAAAACATCGCAAAAAATTACCTGAAGCGTTTTTTTCACAAATGATCTGATCTCCCATGATAAAAACGCAGCTAATATCTCTACATTGTTATATGAAATCAAAAAAAGCCACAAGTTACAAAAAATTCAAAATTGCTTTTTTGATTGATTATGATGTACCGTAGCAAAAAACATGTTCTGCAAAAGTGTACCCTCAACTTAAAACACACAATTGTACACACAACTAAAAACGACGTGTTTATTAACCAAAATCTAAAATTCCTAAGTGCAAGCTACAATTTAGAAAGATTCTTATCCAATAAATGTACCTGTGCGGCTTTTTTCAATTAATGTAACGATATATAAAACAAAGTGGAAAAAAGCTTCTGTTTCCTTCCGCTGACCGTAATTTTCTACCAAGTTTTTAAAAATTTTAAAAACATTCAAAAACATTTTTAAAATAGTTAAAGAGAAATTAAATATAATTAAGCTCACGCTTATGTATGAGCAAGAGAGGGTATACCAGTGATGGTATTTGCCTTTTTTGATTTCGTATCGAATCGAGTTGAAATTGGTATTAAAATGGGTCCCAAGCGTATCGAAAATTAAAAAGTAATAGTTCAAATGTTATTTTAAAAATTCATAGTTTATTAACATTACTTTTGTTTAGTTTTTTACATACTATGTATAAATTATACATATAATTAGATGCATATATATTGACATACAATATATTATTATTCTAATAAAGAATCCTCGTTTTCGTTATTTTTACAAATATGTGTTTTGTGCATGTTTTCGGATACTTGAATATTACATCAACATTTATTTTTAGATTTAAAGACTAGGGTTTGAACTAAAGCTGAAACAGTTTTAACTTGAAAACGATTTATCAATTTTGTTTCAAATAAATTTTAGATTGAAAAAATTTATTCAACACTCGCCAAAGAATGGGGAAGGGATAAAAATCCTTCAGCAATCTTAAAAAATATATCGAACAAGGGCTAATCAAATTAATTATTTACATCTGCAATTTTTTCCCAAAATTCGACGGTATTCCTGCCTTATGACTTCTTTGAAAAAAGTTTTATTATGAAAGCTACAATGGAGTTTGTAAGGCCTGATAAAACATGTACTGGTGCAAATTAAGGATACCAATTCAGTATGTCATCATCGAAATTTACTTCATTTTTAAAGAATTAAATATAGTATATATATTAGGGTTTTCCAAAAAAAATCGTGTTTGACGTCCGCGGTTTTTTCACTTCCATTTGACCTAAGAAACACCCTCTGTGAAGCGCATCTCAATTGGTAAAGATTAAGAGGTCACAAATTCATTTTCTAAATTTCCCATACGGTTTTTATGGGGAAAAAATCAGTTTTGCTGGTAAATTGAATTTGGAGCCACTATCTTTTAAGCAAAATAGATAAAAAAAACACGTCCCTCAAATTTTGTCTGTTATGACATATCCAAATGTCATTTTCATCGGATTATTATTTGTAAACAAATAATATTCCCAAATTTGTAAACAACGGAAAAAAAGCTTGAACATTTGAAGACATGAGTGGATGAAGGTGATATGTCGCATTTTCGGGTTTGCGGTGTTATACGCATGGATGAAGGTATTACGTGCATATAAACCCTTTTAAAACTTAAAACAGCCAAGTTTTTGGCTATTTTAGAAATTTACTACTTCACAAAGTTTGATGTAGTATAGATTTCAGTACAAATGTGAAAGTTTGAACTCATTTTTCTCGAAACTAGATAGTTTCGACATGTCACTTTCATACTCTCATGTCTTCATTTATATGATAAAGTAACGAAAATTTATTTACAATTTATGTCCTAAGCATTATTACATATTTCAACACTATTTTTCAATCAGAACTTTGATTACTGTACAAATTGAAATCGAGCGTTACTTAAATTAAAAGCCCTTTTACTATAATATATATAAAAGAAAATATCTATGTTAGATGTTTGAGATAAGATATTCTTTGAGATAAGATATCTCGGTATTTTAGATCATTTAGTCATTAGATTTAGAATCACAATCCCGTGTTGAATCTTGTTGGAAAAAGTTTTTAGTCTAAAATATCCTTTTGGAGAGGAACTTTTTCCTAACCTTTGGTCGTCATAAGATTCCTTTTAATGCATCCATTTTCCAATGTTTCAGTGAATATTTAGTATAATAAAGAATTGAAAGAACGACAGAATGAAAGAATTGAAAGATTGAAGAAATAGGCTAAACACATATACAATAGCTACCTTAATTTTTGTCAAGAATGGAATAGCAGTGGAGGAGAACTTTTTGAGTCAGAGGCTGATATGTATAAATTAAATTGGAAATAATGTAGAACCTCTTTTGTATATGTAATTCGAGATATTTTTATCAGTATACTCGAAGTTTGTAATTTAAAATTTTTTTATTGTTCATTAAAATAATTTGTGTTCTATTGCTTTACCAATATCTTTTTATAAGAAAATAAAAAAAAATGTAAGAACATGAAATAAAAAAATTAGTGTAATGTGTTCAGTGGCAACATGTTATATCTTCGAAAGTTTCGAAGCTGTCGAAATTATCGAAAGTCGGTATGTTGTAACACTTTCGACAGGCGATATTTGCGATAAAATATCACTTTATTTTGGTGGCAGTAATCGAGAAGCGAAGTAAATATAAACGGAAATATTTATCCATTGAAGCATGGTTTTATTTATTATACACTAGCTGATATACCCGGTGTTACTCGAGAGTCACTTATATATACATTTTAACATACACTTCTCGATTAAATGTTTTTTAAAATCGGGAATAATGAAAAACATGTTGAATTTTATTTGAATTTTATTTTATTTATTTTAGGAAAATTTTGTTGTTGGTGGTTCCATCTCTTGCGGTGAGCTAATTGAATTCAAAGAAGGGGTACGAAAAACATATTTTAAAAATTAAAAAGAATTTTTATATTTACTTAATCTTAAAGCAAGCACAATTACCTTTTCAACAAAATAAAAATTATGGTGGGACTCAATGCGTCCTTGAAATATGGACATTTTAACGTCTAAACAAAGATTAATATTAAAAAACATATTGAACTTTTTAACAAAAGAAATTTTAATGAAATATATTAAAAACAGCGGAGTTATTGGCATTAAAAGTAAAAACTTTGATTTTGATATAATTTTTTTTCTCATTATTAGCTATCAATGTTTTATGAAAATTCGTTGTGCTAAAAATGATTGTACCTACTAAAATTTCTATTAGCTGCGTTTTTTCATTGGAGATCAGAATCATATCATCGCATTTGCAAGCAAAGCAAAAACAACAAAAAGTTCAGCAAGTGAGCTAGATATTTAAATTGATCCAATTCTATGTTTTTAAGTGTTTATGACGCTAGATGACGCTGCGACTGAAAAAACTGGCAGTACTGCATTAATTTACTTTTTAAAAGTTTGGTTGCAATAGCATTTTCGCAAAATATTTCGCAAAACTTATCTGCTAGCTGTATAAGAACATCAGATATTCTTCTGTAAGCAGAAAATAGCGCCACAAATAAGTAGATCACTATAAAGAAGATTTTATAAAATCCAAAATAATCGTAATTACTTTAGACACACAACTGCATTCTTAGAGATAAATGGGGACGTTCAAACTATATAGATAATTTTAACACAAAAATAAGTTTTATTAATAGTCTGGTATGAAAAAATAGATTTTTAGCCATAACTTTTGATTGGAAAGAGATATTGGGGTAATTTTTTCACATAAATTATTTTTGAGACTTGACTTTTTTGAAAAAAATATAAAAACAACATTTTGGAAAAAATAAATTTCGCGAAAAAATCAAGGGGTTCTTACCCTTGTTGTTTTGATGACAAAAACAGTAAAATAATTTTTGCGCTTAGCTGGAAGAATTTTTGCAAAAAAATTCTATGTCATATGAAAGGAAGCCAGATGTGCAATTTTTAATTGATTTCATTTTTACAACAACAACAATTTTTGAGTCATTTTTTGAGTAAAAAGTCAATATTTTGGACCTTTTTTGACATAATCATAAAACATATATACACTGACTAAACGGTACAGTTTTTGTGAAGTGATTTTTGTGAAGTGATTTTATTGAACTTTTGAACAAAAAAAAATTTGAATGAAATATATTAATGGACAGCGGAGATATTTGCATCGAAAGACCAAACTTTGATTTTCATGTCTTTTTTTTCTCATTCTTAGGTAACGATGTTTTATGAAAAAGTCGTTGTACTGAAAATTTCTCCAATTTTGAAGATATGTGAGTGTTTTTGATGTCAAAATAACAAAAAAATTTTAAAATTAAACATACAAAAATCTCCGATACTAAAAAGTTTTATAATAACAAAATTACCGTTAGTTGAAAAATTTCAGAGGGGGCGTGGCAAAAACTTAGTATGTAACATTTTAAGTTGAAATAAACTTAATATGTGTACCTAGTTTAAGCAAAATCCGTTGAGCCGTTTAGATTTGTATAAAGGCCAAACAAACAAACAAACAAACAAACAAACAAACAGAAAATGTGTTTTATTACTATAGATTATTTATATAACATAGAAGAGTTAAATAATGATTTTAAGTTAGTGGTATAATAATCGTATTGGCTTTAATAAAAGTATATATATGGTTACCTTAGAACTGTTTGTTCAAAATAAGTTACCCTTAGTTTTGCCAAACAATGTTATTTATAATTATAGTTATATTATAATTAATAAATAATCAATTTATAATTTTTAGTTTAAATGACATTTTTTATTAATAAAACAATTTTTTAAAATATTGATTCACGTTATTTAGCATGCCAAGTATCAGAAAAAAAGCTTGCAGGCAGCTGTTAAATGTTCGAACATAACTTCGAAACAAACCAAATCGCCTGTCGAACGAAAATATTACAACATACTGCCAGATCGAAAACTTCGCTTCGATGTTCGCTTCGATAGTGAAGTTACAAAATGTCGCCACAGAATTGTGTAGTTTTCGGCAAGCTTTGTGTATTTTTAAAATATTTTTGTGGCAGCACTGGTAAGAATGCCCAGCCCTGCTTTTCAACCACAAACATAAAAATGAGTGAGTATTTTTTTAGAGGAATAGAACTTTGAAATGAAATAAAACAAGGATGCATTTTTAAAATTGACATGAAATAGACTTTATTCAAATAATAATCTTTTGGCATTATAATTTAAATATGATTTCTGGCATATGATCGCCACAGTTGGCTCGGACGTAATCTAATCTGGAGGTTCAATTTTCAATCACTTTTTCCAACATTTCCGACCATTAGGCTGGTTTTATCTCATAGGGTAAAAAAAAATGTCAGAATTTTGGCACCCCCTAAAATGTTTCCTTCTGTCAGATTTTAGGATTGCCAAAGTTTGAGCACGATTGAAAGATGTTAACACGTGCCATTGGGGCCTCAAAGTTTTGAAAATCTCGATTTTTTGGCAGTTTGGCGACTTTGCCGACCCATATCTCTAGAACGGTTTAATATATTTGCCCATGTCATACATCAAATTGAAGACGATACTGTTTATAATATTTTAAATGCAATAAAAAATACGCAAGTTGTACTAAATTCGAAATAATGAAGCCAATGTCCCTAAAAACGTGACTAGGTACCTAGGTACCTAGCTACTAGCTACGTGCTAGGTTAGAGCAAAGATGGAACCTATTGTGAAAAAACCCATTTTCCTTCCTAATTTTTGGAATGAAAACAATTATGTATTTAAAAAATCAAGTATAATAAATGCCTTTTTCATTTTATTCTTATTTAAATTTATCAAGGGACTGACATAATGTGGTTTTGGAGCTATCTGGATACAACTGACGGCATCTGCTGACTACTTGGAGAACGTATTGTTTTTGTTGCTCATCCTTTGTAAGTAATTGGTTGTAATCTGTGATGAGCTTGACTCCTCGCTCTGCCATGTCGTTCACAACTTTCAAGTTGCTTACCATCCTTTGTCCCTCCTAATAGTTGATTTTCTGCGGCCAAGTTGGAGGATCTTTTTCCAGAAATTCGGTGTTAATGTTTAATCTCTTGAGCAACAGATAAGTCTCACTTGTAATTAGGGCTGGGAGACCTTTTTCTAGGAATTTCGGCAGTTGTTCTTTTTTTAGTTTGGGTCGCATATTTCTGGAGCACTTCTCATTTTCTTCTGCTTGATTTGTTAAGATTTTTGTCGCCATTTGGCTCTTTACGGTGTTTTGCACTGTCGGGTCAAACAATGCCAGGGCAACAAGTTCAGGACTAAGATATCACAGGTGATTTTTCATTTTGATAATTCCTTTTTCTGATAATTTTTTGTCAATGCTTTCGTATTTCAACAGATTTTCAATGAGGTCTAGGTCTTGTTTTGGTGCTATACACGCTCTGGGGGTGTTAAAACAGGCTTTACAGCAGACTCGAACGATGAAAACACAAAGTACTTCTAGGGCCTCTTGTTCTTGGGAAGTCAGCTTAAACTGGCTTAACTAGCAGTTCTTCTTTGATATTCTCTACTTCTTCTTTGGGCAGTAGTTTCAAAACATTCTCGCCTACATCGAACTTGGATTTATCAATCGCCGACCATTATTTTTGAAATCTCTTGAATAAGTCTGGTTGAGGTCCCGATGTGCTTCCAAACTTGCAGTCAAAAACCCCTCTCAACAAGACTTCTAAAACATGGTGTCGGCACGATAGGTACAGGAGCTCTCGACCTAACATCTGCTCCAGGAGATTGCACGCTCCATTGAGTCTCCCAGTATTTGATGCTGTTGTATCGAAGCACATAGCCACGACTGAGCTGGCGAGACCCCATTCCTCTAGACATTTGTACACTGCTAGGACTTGTTCCTCCCCTGAGCTACTGTCAGTTTCAGGAACACCCAGGAGTTGTTATTTAGTCCCATATGATACCAGAACAGCAACCCGTTCTTTCTGCTCTGTTTTGAGGATACCTGGTAGTAGTTTTCCATCCCAGTGCACGCGAACAGCCTCGTTTTGGGGTATCTTAAGTTTGTCTTGAATTCACGGTTTATTCTCCCCTGTTCACGGATAACGCTTCTGGAGATCTTATATTCTTTGGGATCCCCTCCGAGAGCTTCTACTGTAGCCAAAATGATAGGAGTAGCGTTCCTATCGGACACCTTACAGCGGTCCAGCAATAGTGACAATTTCATGGTTAGGACATCTTTGAAGCCACGCTTGATTCTCTTGGGGGCAGATGGTTCTTCAGATTCTACGTTCATCTCGAGCTCTTCATACGGCGTTTCACGTCCTTCTGACTCTTCTGTTGTCTCGTCGTCCGTGAGCTCCACCATCTCTGTGAACATGAGATGAGACAATAAGTATAAAGTTAATATTGATGAAAATTTCAGCTAGTGATCTAGATCTTATAAAGTTTCGCTACAAGGAAATTTTTTTTTTTTAAATGCTTTCCGAAATTTCCCGCTTCAAGTTGTTTGTCCAAGACCTTCCGTTGTTTCTGTAGTAGTCTCTCTTTAGCTTGAGTCAACTTCAGGTCAACTCCGAGCATGGAGCCTGGTCTTCCTTTCTGTCTTTGTTTCAACAGAAACTCCTTGTCTTCTTCTGAAGTCATCATCGGCAGGGCTTCTTGGTGGGCAATATCAAAGAGATCATCCAACTTTAGGATAAACTCTTTTACAGCATTTCTTGCACTTTCCGTTTTTCTATCCTTGTACTTTTGCATTTTTATCCAATCATCGTACAGTTTTTCCAGCTTTACTATGACATTTTTCTTTTGTTTTGTAGGAATTCGAGATTTTGTCCAAAAAACTAAGACCTCGTCAACAGTAGTTGTGGCAGAGTCTCTCACATTTGACTTCACAGTACGCAAATTGTAGAACATCGTAGCTAGAACTTGTCGCAGCTTACATCCAGTTATCTGATGAGCTGGATAGTCAATTGGAAAAAATTTGTCTCTACCTCTACTTCTCATGCCAGATGTAGAATTCATCACTTTTACGAGAAATTAAAATGTTCACTAGAAGAAAGAATAAATGACACAGAATGACACTAATTAAAACAAAGAGTACGTGTTAGTAGGTACCGATCTAATTAAAATAAAAACGTCTTTTGAAGTAAATATTTAGTGGATTTTTTTTAAACTCGATCACACGAACGTAGAACAAAATACGACTTTCACTGTTCAGCAAATACTTTTCAACTGACCACGAAACAAAATCATAATAGCAAGAACCACCTAGCTATCCTTTTCTTTTTTTAATAACAGGCTCTGAACCCCTGGACTTCTACTTATAATATATCACAAGGGGGTAACCCAATACATTTTTAAACTAGTTTGGTTTTACCTGCTTGGGGGCTCGCCAGTGATACAGTATGAGGAAAAAATAGATACATACCTGACATAAAAAAGACATTGTTGTGGGTCTAAAATTAATGGTATACTATAGCAAACATATTTAAATGAAATGGGATTCCAAAGTACAAGTATCTGTCCATAATAAGCAATAATAATACAAATAACGCATCTTCGCTGGGTACCTAGTCACGTAGGTTTCAGTACTAGTTGCGTATTTATTGTGTATAACATAAAATGTTAAAAACAGTATGGCCTTTAATTTGATGTATGACACGGGCAAATAGCTTTAGCCGTTCCAGAGATATGGGTCGCCGAAGTCGCCAAACTGCCAAAAATATCGAGATTTTCAAAACTTTGAGGCCCCAATGGCAAGGGTTAACATGTTCCAATTGTGCTCAAACTTTGGCAATCTTAAAATCTAACAAAATGAAACATTCCAAAAAACATCCGACATCGATTTTTTAAAACCACCCTAGTGACCATATATGTGGAATGTTGTCCTCCAAGTGGTCGATCGTTTCGGGCTTATCGGTGTAGACTAGCGACTTCACATATCCCCACAGAAAATAGTCTAGGGGCGTTAAATCGCACGATCTTGGAGGTCAATTCACGGGTATGGAACGTGAAGTTATGCGGTTACCAAACGTTTCCTCCAGTAAATCAATTGTGGCACGAGCTGTGTGACATGTTGCGCCGTCTTATTGAAACCACAACTCCTGCACATCATGGTTGTTCAATTGAGGAACGAAAAAGTCAGTAATCATGGCTCTTTAGCGGCCACCATTTACTGTAACGATCTGGCCAGCATCGTTTTTAAAGAAGTACGGACTAATGATTCCACCAGCCCATTAAGCACACCAAACAGTTAGTTTTTCTGGATGTAACGGTGTCTCAACATACACTTGAGGATTATCTTCACTCCAAATAGACGTAGCCATTCAACCAAAAGTGAGCTTCATCGCTAAACAAAATTCTCTTATGAAAATCGGGATCAACGGCAATCTTGTTTTGGGTCTTACTAGGTGATCGTGTGGCTTCAATTATTGCACGAGTTGGATTTTGTAAGCACGCAAGAAAATAAATTAGATGGACACATATCCAATTCCTGTGCACGATGGCGGATAGACTGATTCGTGTCTTCCTCTACGTTACGCTCTACAGCAGCAATGGCTTGTTCTGTACGACATCTCTGTGGATGCATATTATCATTTAGAGTAAGCGTGGTTCAAAAACAGTTCATACTTAGTCGAATTAATTGCTCTGATGGACGATTATGTTGACCGTAAAATGGACGAAGTGCGCGATACGTATTTCGAACAGAACCATTATTTTCAAAATAAATTTGCACAATTTGGAAGCGTCGTCTATTCATGTTGAAATGCCAAATCAAACTTAACACAAATCACTTGACAGCTGACAAAATGACAGCCAGTTAAAACAGTGTTCCGAACTTAAAGTTCTATACCTCCAAAAAAACACCCTTTATTATTTAGAAACCCTTGCTTTGGTAGAACCGGTTTTGTTTTTTCATCATCATTTTTTACAATGAGAATATTTTCGAGTTCCAAATATATCATTGGATTGGTACTTTAAATGACTATTTTCTTGCTTAATAGAGTTTATAGTTTTGTTGGAAAATTTCATTGTATTTTTTTCAAAAATCTGAAAGGCTTAAAATCGACTCCAAAAATTGTTGTTTTCTTTATAGCACAAAAAATAATGACAAACTGATCACTGTCAAAATTAATAAAAAAAACTTTTTTCTGAAACTTTTTTCACTATGTTTGACATGAATGTAATCAACGCGTATTTTCTCTCTTAATCCACATGAAAAGTGAAGGCGCATCGAAGCTACACTGTCAATGTCAAAACATTGGTGATGCCTGTGGAAAATATCGGAGAAAAGTTAGATTTCGAAAGACTTACTTCGTCTATACACTTTCAAACTAAGAAGATAGAGTTAAAGCTCACATTTTTTATTGGAATCGGGAAGATCTTCTCACAAATTCGTCACAACTCAAAATTTGGGTTTTTTGAGTTAAATATGCAGAAATATGGGTTGTTATCATATCTTTAATTTGAGTGAGGTCCAGACCGATTTGCTGTTAATTGACGGTTTTACAGATACTTGAGTCGTTTTGACTTTTAGCAATTTCTTAAATTTTTTGTATCAATAACGTTTATTTTACCAAAATTTATACCAAAAATTTTTTAAATTTCTTTAAAATTTTTTAACAACAACGACTTATTATAACATAAACCATTTTTTAAATAAAAATCGGAGCAAGTAACCTTAAATTTTTTATAGTACTAAAGTACCAACTCAAAACGTGACATCGCTCTAACTCAAAAGTATGTTATCATATTGTAGCAAAATCGGCACAACTCAAAATGAAAGATTTTGGCAAGATGCGTTTTTGTAGTAATACTGTCATAACTCAAACCTAAACTTGCAAAAATATTGCTTACTAATTTACTATTTATATAAAATGGAAAATTAATATTTTTGATAGAAAATATAACGGCCTACAAATATACTTAACAATTTTCAGTGTACCTCTTCAATTAATGATCGTGATTTAATTTCAAAATTTCATAAGACTCTCCTGGAATATACTAAATTTTGAGTTGTGACAGTTTTGCACGAAATGAGCGATATGTTTTACTGGTTTCAGCAGGAATTGGAAAAAAGCACCGAATTAATAGAAAAAAATTCCGATTTTAGTCAGTTTCTTAGCCAATAACTTTTACGCTATCAAAAAAGTCAAAATTTGGGTAGATATGAACCATCTGTAATCAATTATAATTAGAATAGTGAATATTTCGCATAAATTCGTTCAGCGATTCGCCAGTTTACTGGCCACGAAAATTTGCAACATTTACAAGTTTTGTCTTTATATAATAATGTACATAGAAGATAATGGTTTTTAAAAGCAACTTATTTTTGCAAAATACGAAACTAACTTAACTTTTTCAAGTACGTTTTAAATATTTATAATTGTCATAATTCTCCGACTTACACAGGGAAAATAACACGATCTGTTAAACACCGTGAACACAGTATGGAAATGAAATAAATTATCATATATTTGCTATAAGACTGCTCTTCGGAATAGTTCTCGGCAACCACTTAAAAACAACAACAACGGCTCCCACTTTAAAGTCACGTTAATGAAACGGTAATGTGAAAAAAACCTCGCATTAGTTTCAAGCAATTACCGGAAGTTGGCAAACGAGCACTTGAAAATAACTTCAACTGACCTTCCTCAAGAAGCTGACAACTCCGTAGGGACACTTTATGTGACATGATTGAAATTCGAGCGCAATATAAAGCCTGAAATAGAGCGGACGCAGTTGAAATAAGAACAACTTAATGCAAGCTGAAAAGAACTTTATTAAACATCATTGCCTAGCGAGCTGTCAGCCGACAAACTATACCTCAATAGCACTTAAAAAAGGCGTTTAAGTAGAATATTATTTTGACATCCGATGTCAGCTGTTGACACGATCGCACGCATTTTCATTGTATGCATGCTATAGCGTCTAGTGCCTGTCGACGGCTGTCAAGTCAGATATATGTTAAGAAATTGAAGAGTTTTATTTAAACGTACTGCTGTCAAAGGATGCTCGAGCCTAGCATATCATTTCCACGCTTGCGCCCTCTTGCGTTGATTTTAAGCTACTATTTGTTGCATTAACAGCTAATTCAAATAACCGCCAGAGAAACGCTTTGATCTTGCTGTCAGCTTGTTAAGATCTTCCTCTAACATTGACAAGATATGACAGCTCGTGTTTAGTATTAATAAAGACCCATTAGCAACATCTTTTCAAAGTATTTTCTTCTCTAAACGCCAGCTAAAACAGCTATAAAAGAGCAGATAAGCTATTGTGTGAGAAGATTTAGTTGCAAGAAGAAACTCTTGCAAAATTCATTAACATGTTGGCTCCGTTCCTTCCTTGGTTCCGCTGATATTAAAGGATTGCTTGCTCAACTGTTGGTAACTGTATTTAGTTTAAGTATAGCGTCCAAGATCACATATGTTATGTGTTTTTTTGTATTTTTTTTATAATATTTAGATTTTAAGTTTCTCAGTTTTCGTAATTCACTGGCTCAAAATCATAGAGAGTTTTCGTTGAGGAATTGATCTAAGAAAGCAATCTATCAGACGCGTTTGATTCAACGTGGCATCCAGATTCTGTGACGATCAAAATTTTGTATTGAGATTCAGTATAGGTGAGCAATTTATATCGGAAGAACTATTTTTCAAAATAACTTAATTAGGTTTTTTATTGATAATGAATTGTGATCTATTCTTTGAATTTTTACATGATTTCGATTATGAGCTATTTAGATCAAGTAAGTTTTGAAGAAGGCAACAGCAAACTTCATTTCTGTAGTGACTTGATGACATAACTTGTCTAACTACTTGTTGTACTTTTTTATTTTTTTATTTATTTATTTATTTTATTTTATATATTTCATAAAGCATTAGTACAAATAAGAACTAAGTTCTAATACAGTACAACACATAAGTATTAACTAACAACATTATTTGTATATGTATGTATGTATTTGTATATTAACAACAAGTTAATAAACATTGAGATTAAACCAAGAATGATAGAATAAGAGATTACGCTTTGCGCAGGTCCGTTACTTCTGCTAATCGAGTTTGACAACCAGCTGTTCAGTTGACTACGTCACAATATTTTATTTCTTTGAGAAACGTATTGCGATCGGTTGCGTTTTATTTAATTGTGTATATATCGAAGTATATTTGCGAGTTTTTAACTTGAAATTTAAAAAATGAAGTGTGCAGCTGCTAATTGTGGTAACAGTAGCAAACAAATATTTTTCAGACACCTGATGTTTGCAATAAATGCAAAAATTAAACCAAGAAATTGTAGAAAACGCACACAAACGAAAACAAAAATACAAAAACCCTGTAGTTCGGCTGGTGGCAGCATATCCCTTCGGACATGCCATTTCTCAAACCCTTACAGGTACGTCCCAATGGGACAGGAGAATTGTAAGGCCCATGGTAGTGCACCTTGGGTCCGTTCGCCCCTGTCAATGACATCGATGTGTTAAAAGGACGTACAAGATATGCGGCGAGGGGCATGCCCCTACCACTGGGGGTACATGAATTCTCATACCAAGTAGTAGGTTCAAGTTTCAACTTGGAACTACTGGGAATATATTAACTTAACAAAATTTGTTTCATTATTTAAAAACTTGGAACTATCATTTAATTGTCCTTTCAATTCACAGGTAAATTAATGGAAATAAAATATCTGGGAATGTTTAAACTACATCAATTAAACTCGTAATAAACATTTTTATAAAATCCAAGTCGAAAAATAATACTCACTGAAGTTGGTATCTCAGACAAATTTTTTTTTTTACTAAGCTGCTTACTGGCAGTAATAAAATAATAGTAAAAATAATGTTTGCAAAGGAGTAATTAATAAACTTACCTTCTTCTCCTTCCAATAAATTGCTTCTTACTTCTTTTATTTTAATTATACAAACTAAAATGTATGCAATTTTCATTTCTGTGTAGAAATCGTATGCAAAGTGAACGCTCGCCAAAACAGCATTGATATTATGACGTACATGCGCAGAACGACAATTTTGTTGTACTCTTTTTCTTGTCTTCGGCGCAGTCTTTGTATTCTATCATCCTTGAGATTAAACAAAATTAAATAACTGTTAAAAATTTATATTTTTTTTTTTATTTTTTTTTTATTATTATTATTATTATTAAAGCTATACATTTGTACACTTAGAATTAAGTTCTCTTAAGGCGGATTCACTGACCACCTTCAGCAAGTTTTGCAAGTTTTTTATATAATGTTTTGAAAATTGTTGTGCTCTATTTCTCTCCACACTCAATGAGAGAGTAACAAAAACTTACTGCACTTTCTTTGACTTGATTAACTAAATTTCAATTTTCTTACTGAATCTTCTTGCGCGGTGTTGCCAGAATGGAACTTCTTGAGTTGAAATTGGCATGTTTTATTTTTTGAATATGACAAAGAAAAATAGAAAACTTGCTGAAAGTTTTACATGTCAGTGAATCGACCTGCGTCATGTTCTCACAGAGAGATCAAGAAAGCTGTCACAAAAAACTTGCTGAAGGTGGTCAGTGAATCCGCATTTATAGTACAAAATACTAGCATTTTAAATAACAACTATGCTTAATTAAGAGTATTTGGATTGAATTTAATTTTGTTTAACTTAATCAATTTAAGGTAAAGGTAACTTAAAATGTAAAACAAACATTTATTAAAAAAGAGTGAAAAATTTTCTATTAATATAGTGGTGATTAAATAGTAAATGAAAAAACAAAAATATGAAGAATTATAGATTGATAAGATATAATAGGGAGCTGAGAAAAGAAAAGAAATTAAAAATTTAAGTTGTTTGCGTAAAAAAAAAGATAATATAGATTGTCCAAAAATTCCTCTCCTAGTAATTTCTCTTATCCTTCGAGGCAGTGCATTCCATAGTCTAATGGAGTTAACGAAAAACGAATGAGAGGAGTTCAGCGAGTTAAGCCTAGGTACAATTAAAATATGACTTTGAATAAAGATAAGGTGGTGTTTTCTCGTGAATAAGAACCAACTTTCGTTTTATATCAACAGGAGTTACACAAGCTGACATTCTCAAATTACGAAGGATATAACAAACTTTTTTGACTACACTGTTTACATGATCAACACATGATGGAGACGAATTAATATGAAAAACGAGATTTACAATTTTTGACACAACAGTAAGCTTATTTGTTTCAATAATCAAATCCGGGACACCATTTAAACTATTTGTATTCTTACAAATAGGAAGAACATACGACTTTGATGCTTTTAGTTGAAAACCATTGCTACTGGCCCAATTATTAATACTGCTTAGATCTTCATTCAATCTACAGCAAAGATCTTCAAGAAGCGAAGTTTGACGTGAAAAAACAGCTGTACATCATCTGCATAAGCATGAACAGATGCATGTTTGCACACACAGAAAATATCATTTATAAACAGTGAAAACAATAGAGGACCTTGTCTAGTTTGTACTGAGAAGACAATTGACCAACATTGACTTTTTGAGTCCTATTTCGCAAATAATTAGACATCAGATTGATGGCACTATCACAAAACCCAAACAAAGTCTTAAGTTTATGACACAAGTATTAATTTTAACTTTATCAAAATGATGATTAACTTTATCAAAAACCTTAGAGAAGTCAATAAGGCAGAGCAAAGTCATAGACCCGGCCGTCATATTCTGGTCGTATGTCATCAAGTTTTGCAGAAGAACACCCATGTCCAGCTCGAAAACCAGATTGCAAAGGAGATAATAGTTTTTTTCAAGTAAGTGTTTATTGATTTGCTGAGCCATGAGCCTCTCACATACTTTTGACAGTGGCGGTAAAATGCTTATTGGCCTAAAGTCATTCGGACCAGAAGGATTATGGTCTTTGCAACAGGTAGAACAACTGCAGTTTTCCACAAGTTTGGAAATGATGACGACATAAAACATGAATTAGTTATATGTGTAAGAGAGCTAATTATATGAGGGAGTATGAGTTTTATGAACTTGCGAACTTATGAATTTGATTTAACTTGCGTTACACACTTGCCAACATCAAATTCATTTACTGGTGTGAACTTAAAAGATTGTTGCGTGGTCTTATAACAATAGAGGAGTATAGTACTACTTGAGTTATCAACAGCACCAACAAAAAAACTATTGAGAGTTTCAGGATTTATATTGCATTCAGTGGTATTTTTATTGCATACTCCAAGTTTTTTAATGTTTTCTCAGAGTGTTTTGGTTGGGAGCGATAGTTTTGGTTTTGCCGAGTAATAACGTGATTTGCCTTGTCTAGTAAGAAGAACGGACTCATTTCTAGCAGTTCTATAGATATTCCAGTTGGATGAGGTGGGATTTTTTCTCCATATTGTTCGAAGCTTGTTCCTTTTTTTATGGCATTTAAAACATGTTGGGAAAACCAAGGACAAGATGTATTCTTGATATTTATCGAACGCAGGGGGACATGTTTATCAAATAAATATTTTATTGGGTCCATAAGTCATCTAAGTTTATCATTAATATTGGGATGAAGCCAGCAATTATTAAAGGGAGTGATTGATATATCATTTAACAGAGACGTGTCATCAATAGATATAAAATCACGATATGAGATTGTATTAGACGTAATATTACGAGAAAAGTTGACATTAAACGAACAAAAAATTAAGTCGTGATCAGAAATGAAGTACAATTGGTTAAATAACAATACAGCAGAATAGTCAGAAACAATAAAGTAGTCCAAAAGACTTGGGTTAGTATTGCCAGCAAATCGGATGGGTAGACTTTCATTCACCATTGATAATCCTAATGAAGATATTTTGTCGTATAACGTATGTTTTGGAAGGTCGTTCGAGATAATATTGATATTGAAGTCTCCACACAATAACATTAAATCATAATCTAGAAAACAGTTGGACAATACAGAAAACAAAGGATCAACAGGGTGACATTTATTTGGGTTATAGACACATGACAGAAGCATTTTAGTATTTTGATCAGATATACAGATATTTAAGAACTCAATACCTGAATCAGTCGACTTACTTACAAATTCAGAAAGACGAATAACTGGAGCCAAACATAAGGATAAAGAAGAGGAAAGAACTTTTTACGCAAGTGAAAAATAGACAGATCAAGTAGAAGAGATAGAAATCTTGTAAAAAGCTATAGGATAGAAATCGACATAAAAAACAATATAAATAAACACAAGCAATCTGAGTTTAATTTCCAGATCCAATACTGTTTGATGAAACACCTTCGATAATATTTTGCAGATTTTTGAAACTGCTGATGAGGATGCCATCTGCGTTCTTTTCCATCTTAATGTAGACAAAACCTCGAAATGTATAAGCATTATAAATGCTCTTTTGCCGTTTATAAACAATTGCAGCTTGTAGTAGCTTCCGGCTCTCAGGATCAAGGCTTTCGTAAATGAAGATATTGTTATCACAGTCAATACCAGCATTTCTTAAATTAATTGTAGATTTATGTTGCCTTCGATATGACCCAAATGCCTTCAAAACGCGATTTCGATCATAGCGAGAGAAGTATTTTATTACAACCAGCGGGTTAGGGTTGTTAGATTTCGATTTAATACGAAATTTATTTTTTATTTGTGGAGGTTGAATTTGTACGAAGGTGCTTTTTAGATTTTCCTCATTTGAAAATGGAAGGCCAAATAGAATAACATCTGAAGAATAATCAGGTGTGTTGTTTATCTGCAACAAGCTATTTGCTCTACGAGCACTTCACATTGAGTGGAAAGAGTGGCGACTTTACTCTCTAATATTTCTCATGAGTATTTTCTCATCATACTCACAAAATTTGTTATTAAAAGCTGCCAAATTAGTTTCCAGATTTATCAAATAAACAAATTTATGAAATTAATTAGTTATTAAAAAATCTTAAAACATTAAAACTTAGATATAAAGGAGGAAATATTGAAAAAGAAAACAAGGAAAGAGACAGAATTTAAGGAGTAGAAAAGTGAGCCGCAATAAATTGCCTTGTAATAGATTGTCTTACGGCATTTATGAAGAACAGATTGGAGGTATTAAGAGAGCTATGCCTAGGAACTACAAGTACGTTACATCTTCTAGAAATAATGAATTGCAGATTTTCATAGAGATAATGCGGTGTTTTTTATGTATAATTTTATGAAGAAAGATGCAGTTTCTAGCATTAAGACAGTCAATCAAGTTACACCCAAGTATTGCATTTCTGAAAGTTGAGAGGTCCTCAAATTTTTTTAAGGCAAATACAAAACGCGTGGCAAAGTTATAAGCAATATTTAGTTTTAGTTGAGAAGAGGAATTGAGTCTACTGTAAACTACTTCCGAATAAGTAATAACTGATAAAACTAGTCGCTTCACTAGCATTCATTAACTAGATCAAGAGTACAAAGATTTGCAGACATTCTTAAATTTCGAAGGATGTAATAAACTTAACGGACAACACTGTTTACATAATCAATACATGATAGGGACAAATTGATACAAAAACCAAGATTTACGATTTTCGATACGACACTAAGCTTATTTGTACCTATGTAGAGGTCAGGAATTTTATCTAGGTAATGTTTGTTTTTACAAATAGGTAGTAAAGAGTTTTTTATAGAGTAATACAAGTTTAAATCATAATAAAACATAATAATATGTTTTTGATATCAATGAAACGGACTTTGTTGGATAGGAATTTGATGACATTAATGTTTAAATATGATTTTGGCCATGTGGCCGCCACGGCTGGCGCGTACAAGGCGCAATCTGGAACACCAATTTTCCCCATTTTTCCAATTTTTTCGCAGCATTTGCGGCCGTATCTCGCCGATAACTCTTAGAATGTTGATTTCCAGGTGTTCAATTGTTTGTGGTTTATCGACGTTGACAAGTGACTTTACATAACCCCAAAGAAAATAATCCAATAGGGTTAAATCACATCATCTTGGGAGCCAATTAATTGGGTCACTTCGTGAAATTATTTTTTCGTCAAAAGTTTCCTTGAGTAAATCAATTGTAGCGCCCGCTGTGTGGCATGTGGTTCCGTCCTGTTGGAACCACATATCAGCAAGATTAATGCCAGCTAATTGAGGCACGAAAAAACTTCGAATCATGTTCCTATACTGTCATGTTCACTACTGACAGTAACATTCTGACCATCATCGTTTTTGAAGACATATGGGCCAATGACTCCGCCAGCCCATAAAGTGCACCAAACAGTAATTTTCTGTGAATGTAATGGTGTTTCGACAAAAGCTTGTGGATTCTCCTCACTCCAAATACGACAATTCTGTTTATTTACGTACCTATTCAACCAAAAATGGGCTTCATCGGAAAATAAAATTATCCATAGAAATTCAAAATCAATATCAATTTGTGCTTCAGCCCATTCGCCGAATTGGCGGCGCATACGATGGTCGTTTGGCTTTAATTCCTGCACAAGTTGAAACTTGAAAGGTTTTAAGCCAAGATCTTTTCGTAAAATCTTCCATAAAGTGGAAGGACACAACCCCAGTTGCTGAGAACGGCGACGAATGGATTGACTAGGATCATCTTCAATTCTTTCCTGTACAGCGGCTACAGATTCTTCAGTGCGCACTGTTCGGCGTCTCACGGGATGCACATTATCAGTAACAGTAAATGTGGTCCGAAAACGATCTATTGTTCTTCGAATTAGCAGCTCTGAAGGACGATTATGTACGCCATAAAATGGACGAAGTGCACGATAAGTTTGACGAACAGAACTATTATATTGATTAAAAATTTCCACAATTTGCACGCGTTGCTCTAGTGTTAGTCGATCCAAAATTAAATGTCAAAGCAAACTAAACCAAAAACAACCATAAGATGTTAAATAGGTGAGCAAATAAAGCAGTGATGCCAACTCAAAGTTGTATCACTCTATAAAAACACCCTTTACATATGACTTGGCAGAATTAAATTGTAGTCCATTACTAATAGCCCATTGATGAATGAAAGGTTATCTAGAAGGTCAGTACTACTTGATAGATAAATTTGATTATCATCTCCATAGCCCAAATGCACAGAAGAATGTTTGCAAACAGCAAATACGTCATTTATAAAAATAGAGAACAAAAGGGGGCCAAGAATTGAACCTTGTGGTACACCACTTAACACAGATTTATGGTTAGAGAACGCAAGTCCAACTTGAGTTCTTTGCAATGTATTTGACAAGTAACTTGCTATTAAATTCACTGCACTTTCATTAAACCCAAAGAGAGTCCTGAGTTTCTGACATAAGTATTGTTGACTAACTTTGTCAAATGCTTTCGAAAAATTTAATAGGCAGAGTAATGACATATATAGATTTCTTTAGTCGGATGGTAAGAATCTTTGCGAATAACCAAAGGATCAACCTTGGCACTGTTGCAATGATGCGCTCATCAAAAATACCAGATCGAGTAAGCGTATATTCATATTCAAGTTACAGTTAAGTTTTAAAATACCTCGGCTTCAGAGTTAAATTTAAAAGTAATTATCAGTAGTGGAATTCTGTAACACATTTCGGCTGATATTCGGTGTCGCAAAGTTATATGTATTTGCGATAATTTTCGGAAAGTGGTATTCAGTAAATACTTTTTTCCGATTTTGTCGGTGAAATTATCGGAAGTTTGTCGCAAACGAATCGCACAACTTGCGACAAATGTTTTGTTGACGAAAAGTGAACCGAAAACATCCACAAGGTTTTTTAAATTAAAATTATTTAAATTAAACTGCATTGAACACATTCAAATCTCTATTTTTTTTTGTTAGCTTTCAATGGTTTTTAGTTATTTGGAAAAAGATGCTACGCCCCAAGCGACTGAAGCCATTAAAAAAATGTCCATTGAAAAAATTAGAACGAGCATATCTTCGATGAGTCGATCCTTTGCCATGTTGCAAAATATGACTCGTATATTTATTAATCTTCTGTAATTCGCAATGTTATTAAACGGTTATTTGAAAACTTAGATCATCGAACTTTAGAAATAGGTTTGAACTTCCGAAACAGCCTAAAGAATCGGCAAAGTTTTATATATAATTATTTCGAAGTCTTTTGGAAATATTGAAGACCTTTACAAGTCTATAAACTGCGTAGAAAGGCTTTTTGAATTTCTATAAGGAACATGGAGATGTCTATCTCAACAAAGGGTTCTTATGAACAGCATCGTTGACTTAAAAAACATTTATAAAAAATGTTGAATATGGAAATTAATATTAAATTAAAATTAGTCACACCACATGGAATCTTGTTGATCAATTTGTTTATTTCTCCAAAAAAACTTTGTATTAAAAAAACAAAGTAAAACTCAGTAAAACTTGTACTGAGCGGCACACGTATTTGTGCTTATTATAATTTCAACGTTTTTCTCTTAATTTGGTATGAGGAATCTTGTGGTGACATTCATTTCGCCACTTTACCAAACACTTTAGAGCAAAATATTTGTTTTAAAGATTTATAGCTCAGAGTCAAAAATTACTTAAGATATGCATTAATTTTCATTTTGATAACTCTTCAAGAATTATGATTTTCACCTTGGTTTCTTCAGAAAAGTTTTCTATTATTCTGGCCACCAACTTTACTGAACCAATTAATATGAAATCATCGCATCAAGTTAGCCTTACAAAAAGTCCAGCAGCATGGCGTATGAGCAATTTGCAATTATTTCAAACGATTTTTTCACATTTATTTGTTCTGCAAAGTTGTTGGCCAGAACTATAGAAAAAACTGTTCTGAAGAAAACAAAGTGAAAATCCTAGTCGTTCAAAAGTTATCAACATGAAATAAGTACATATCTTAACTATTTTTGGATTCTGAGCTATGAATTTTTAAAACAAAAATTTTCGGTTAAATGGATAAACGAATGTCACCACGACTCCTTATATCAAAATTATGTAAAAAACGTTAAAGAGAAAAAGGGGTACAAAAAGCGCACAGTGTAATGTAACAAAAGTATTTACGAAGGATTTACATTTCATTGAATTAAAAACAAGTACTTAAAGTATATCAAGAAAACAAAAGTTCATATAAGAAAGGGGCAGTGTTAAGAATAACAATTGAAATTAAAAGGATTAAAGAAAAATGAATTTGAGAAATAAGTATGAAAATTATTTTCAATTCATTTCAGCCAATTTTATCTATATGGCTAACAGCAGTAAAATGTTCCATTTTGCTTTCTTCCAGTATAGGTTTCAAACGTACCTACTAAACGTTCAAATGCATTTGCTTGCGTTTGGTTCGCCTCTGCTTGTGTTTTAAGTGATTCTGCAATTATCTTAAATATGAGAATAATTGCATAAAACTGTTTTAATATAAAAGCTATGTAAATAAATGTTTGCTTTCTGATTTACCGTCAAAGCATCTGCTTGCTGCAATATAATTAACAATAAACCTGCAAATACAATATTTAATTGATAATAACTTACTATTTGAAATTGTGTAGCTGTTTTAACTGCACCTTGAAACCCGTTCAAAATCTCCGTCAAAGCCTGCCAATTTTTTTTCGTTTTTGCACGGCCATGCAGCGAGCAGAACTTACCATCCGCAAGACCTTAATTTTGCTTAAAATAATCTAGCATTTTAAATGTTGCTCCAAAGAAGGTCTAGCCGCTTTAATTATTTTGAATTTATATTTCAATTTTAATTTAATTCAAATTTGTTATTAAATTTGACATTTATCAACGATAAAAAAGTAGTGTTGCCACTTTTTTTCACTTAAATTCGTAAACTTTTTTCGACCGAATTTTGTCGCAAAGTACAAGTTAGTGAATACCGTTTTCGGTATGACAACCGAAAAAAATCGCAAATTGCGATAACGATCGGAAGTTGCGAAAAATTTACAGAATCCCACTACAGATGAACTTTCAAACTTCGAATATTCAAAATAGAACTAAAGAGAAAAAATGAACCTATTCATTTCATAAGTTTCTCTTGAACAACATTTTATTATAATTTTTTGTTTTTATTGTTTTTCTTATCATAATAATGATTGGATGTTATTTATCAAATAATATTTGTTGTTCTATTAAATAAACATAGATGTTACTACGTATCATTACAATATATCTAAATTAACACGATACACTTTATCACTACTGCCCCTACCCATTACTACAAAATAAACCAAAGATAAGATTTTTTATACCTCCAACCAATGGTAAAAAGTACTTTCCCATCATGACGAAGTTATAATATTGAAGGGGTTTTTATTGGCATGGCCAAATAGTTGCATTCAGAAAGCTAGAGCGTAAGCAGTAACTTTCAAACAGGTACAAACTTTTTGAACAGAATTGAACAAAAATGTCTGGAATTCAACTGCGTCCACTGACACCGACACTTGCAGTAATAGCAAATGAAGAGCTTAACGAAACTCCCGATCGCATACAACAGGATTTGATTATCTTGCGTGTTTGGATACGTCAGCAGGCACACTTGAAGGCAAGAACCACAGATGACTTTTTGATTGCCTTCCTACGCCGTTCTCGCTACAGCCTGGAAGAGACAAAGAAACGCATCGATACTTTCTTTAGTTTTTACACAATATTTCCGGAAATAATGGCGCACCGTCACGTCACTGAGCGTGTACTTGAAATAAATAGAATGGGGTGAGCACCAAGTTCTAAAACCCAACTATCATACCGTCATCTAACTTAGTTTTCGTCTTCTTAATTGTAGAATACACTACTATCCGGAATTTCCAAAGTCGGACAACCAATCAGCTTTGCTTATTGCACGATTCGGTTGTTACGATCCAAAGAAATACAATCTGCGCGAGATCATGCAGTTCGTAACCATGGCCATTGAGATCATGGCTCTAGAGAGTGATAATGCTGCAATAGCAGGATTGTGTCATGTTATTGATTTTACTGGAGTGACCTGTGAACACTTGCGATTTTTCGATAGTGTCTTACATAAGAAATGGTGGGCGTGGCTACAGGATTGCTGCCCACTAAAGATCAGAGAAGTCTTTTGCATAAACTCATCAAAAGAAATGCATCGAATCAACGTATTAATGAAATCCTTGCTACCTGGCAATAAAGAATATGAAGTAGGTGATATTAAATATTTTAATGTAAAATGTTAGATGTTAAATGCTAGCTTGTCATGTTAATGTAAAATAATTTATGTAGGAGCGCTCTTTTGTGCAGGCAAAGCAGACCAAAACCTGCGGCCCCAAAATACTATATTTTTAATGTTTTTCCTACGTTTTTCCTTTTACAAAGTAGTTTTCCACATCGCAGAAAATTCGTACTAGTAGTTATTGCACTTGTTTCTAAAAACAGCGACACTTTTACTTAAATTTTTAGACAGCTGAATCAATACTATTTCGAATTGAATAAAGAAAACAAATAATTTTGATTGTAAAGTGCACCCTTGGCAAACGTTTTTTGAAGTAAGTGCAGTGATGTGTAAAAATAGAATTAAAGTTGTTTGGAGAGCAAACAAAGGAAAACGAGAAAGCGATAAAAGATAAAAGAGATTAGTCCCTTTAAAACATTCTATACAACTCTATCAAAAATATTGTCCAGAAATGGTGGTTCCATGCATTTTGTGTCACAAAAAAATGTATAACTTGAACCATTTAAGAATGAATCATGGCATACTCTAATGACATACTCAAAATTTTGTCAATACTCAGATATATAATTTGATCTATCAGATCTATAAAAAAAAATGTTTTGTAATACCAATTTCTTAAAAAAATATAGTTTTTTGCATTTAATATAAAAAAAAATTTACGAAATATTTTCGAAAAGACAAATTGCTTCAGTTTTAATTCCATTTTGCTTTTTACTCTGCTCTTTTTGCGCTCAGCTAGAACAGCGCAAAATAAACAGATGAGCCTCTAGCAAGGAGAAAACTGAGATACATACGAGTATACATGCAGTGCTGCGCTCCAAAACAAAACAGAAGAAGAAATGTTTTTTATTTTGTGCGACACGTATAAGGTCTGTTTCCGTGCTTTTTTTGACTAAAAATGGTAAAACTGTCAAAAGCGTGAGAATAAGAAAAAAATCTCTCAAAAATAGATAAAAACTCAAAAAGTACGGGAGGAACGTTTTTCTGACAAAAATTGTGTAAACTGTCACACTGTTTGGCGTTTGCCGAAATGAATAAAAATTGTCACATTCATATGTATCACAATGTATCACATATGTATCACATTGAAATTAATTCTCAAATTAACATTTACATTTGGTTTTTTAAAATTCAACATGTTTCTGGTTTCCATTCCAATAATTTTTATTTATTTCAGAGAACATTTTATGTTTTGCAATTTCTTTGCTAACTTGAAAACAGCTGATTTTAAGCAGTTTGATACTTTTACCATTTTTACCGGAAAAAATTTCTCGGACTAAAACTTTGCAATTTTTGACAGTGGGGCTCGACTGCTCTCTCTTTGACCGCGTGCCACGGTTCTACCCTTTTCCTAGTTACCACGAAGAATTTGATTAGTAGAAAGTCCCTGTATAAAAAGTGCTAAGCAAAAGTGGTTGCTGGTTTTGTTGAAGGATAATAGGATATTAATAGGATAATAGTGAGCGCCAAAGATTTTATATATTATGGATCAAAATAGATAGCGTCAAAGTACTCATCGTACCCGAAAACCTGTTTATACAAATAACCATGCCAATCATATAAGTGGACTAGGAGTTTTTTGGCAGTTTTGTAAAAAATGTGTACTACAATTCCCTCTGGTGCTAAAGATAGATAAAAATAGATAGCGCCAAAACACTCATCGTACACTCTAAAAACTGATTGCAAAATCACTACAGTAAATATCACGACCTTTATTGGCGTTTTTATAAAAAGATCACGCTATGCAGCGGGTTTGTTCAATACTGCCTAAAATTCTCCGTTTTTTCCAAAACATGTACATTTTCTCTACTTTTCACGCTATTTCAGCGTATTTTCGCTCAGAGAGTCCTAAAATATGTATATTTTCTCTACTTTTCACGCTATTTCAGCGTGTTATTTCTCAGAGGGCCATTTTGTTCACAAAGGGTATAAATATGATTTAATTCGGGGATAACTATCTCTAGGTTAATTTTATACCAAGCGTATAAATCGGGAGATAAAAAAGTGGGTTTGTTCACATTTTATCCCAGCTTTATGCTTAGAGCATAAATTCGCTCTCAGTTTATCTCGATTTCCATTGGAATGTTAGAGTGTTGCTCATTAATTAAAAAATGTGTGGGGATTTTTTATTTTATTTTATTTTATTTATTGATTTATTTTTTGTTTATTTTTGCGAATTTGGGGGTTGGAGTGAACACTAGGTAAAAATGGATCGCTAATTTTGCATCTGATGTCAGAATTTCAAAATTCTGAAATTTTTCTACACAGGGCTGCCAACTAAACATTTTTTTAAGAATTTTAAACATGAAGAAACAGTATTGGGGGTTACTTCTTTCGAATCTGGTGTCAGAATTTTAAAATTCAAGATGGCGGATAAAGTTGCCACCTAATTTCTTGTTTATTTATGCAAAATAAATTTCTCTGGGAGAAACACTAGGTAAAATTGGGTCGCTGATTCCGAATCCGTTGTCAGAATTTCAAAACTCGAAAATTTTTCTACACGTAGGGGTGCCACCTAAAAATGTTTTATTTTAAGAATTTTCAACATGAGGAAAGAGTATTGGGGGCCGCTGAGTTCGAATCCGAAGTCAGAAATTTAAAATTCAAGATGGTGGATAGGGTTGCCACCTTAATTTTTTGTATTTTTATGAATTCGGGGCTGGAAAAAAAAAATGGTACACAAAAAATGGGTCGCTGAATCCGAATCCGTGGCCAGAATTTCAATATGATAAAGTTTTGAAATAATAGGGTTGCCACCTAATAATATGTATTTTTTAGAATTTTAAACATCATTTAACAGTGTTAGGGAGTCACTGATTTCGAATCTGAAGTCAGAATTTTAAAATTCAAGATGGTGGATAGGGTTACCACCTTAATTTTTTGTATTTTTATGAATTCGGGGCTGGCAAAAAAAAAATGGTACGCCAAAAATGGGTCGCTGAATACGAATTCATGGTCAGAATTTCAAAATGATAAAGTTTTGAAATAATAGGGCTGCCACCTAATAATATGTATTTTCAAAAGTAAAAGCAACCCTATTATTTCAAAATTTTATAATTTTAATATTCTGACCGCGGATTCGGATTCAGCGACCCATTTTTGATGTACCATTTTTTTTGCCAGCCCCGAATTCATAAAAATACAAAAAATTATGGTGGCAACCCTAACCACCATCTTGAATTTTAAAATTCTGACTTCAGATTCGAAATCAGTGACTCCCTAATACTGTTAAATGATGTTTAAAATTCTAAAAAACACATATTATTTGGTGGCAACCCTATTATTTCAAAACTTTATCATTTTGAAATTCTGGCCACGGATTCGGATTCAGCGACCCATTTTTGGTTTACCATTTTTTTTGGCAGTCCCGAATTCGTAAAAATTTAAAATATTAAGGTGGCAACCCTATAAACCATCATGAATTTAAAAATTTTGAGTTCAGATTCGAAATCAGTAACCTCCCAATATTGTTCCCTCATGTTTAAAATTCTAAAAATAAAACATTTTTAGGTGGCAACCCTATGTGTAGAAAAATTTTCGAATTTTGAAATTCTGACAACGGATTCGGATTCAGCGACCCATTTTTACCCTTTAGTTCGCGCCAGCCCCGAATTCGTAAAAATAAAAATTAAGGTGGCAACCTTATCCAAATTTTAAAATTCTGACATCAGATTCGAAATCAGTAACCCCCAATACTGTTTCCATATGCTTAAAAGTCTGTATTTTCAATATTTTGACACCAAGTAAATAAAAAATATTAAAATGAGAGTGATGAGAGCGAATTAAAAATCTTATCTCACCAATTTTCACGAGTTAAATATTTCTGGGGTTAAGCTATCTCGCCACCATTTTTATCTCCAGTTTGAAGAGTTAAATGCTTAACTCGCTGTGAACAAATGAAAAACTGGAAAAATCATGGAATTAACTCGGGGATAAATTTATCTCTCTGTGAACAAAATGGCCCAGAGAGTCCTAAAAACACTCCAGTAGCGATATTTTACGCTATTGCAGCGGGTGTTACGCTTCACCCGAGTAACACATATGATTTCGAAGGGTTTATTTGAACAAGTGTCAAATTATATAAAACTTAAATAGTAAATTGGTCACAGCTTCATTACTCAAGCCTACTGAACATGAAAAGAGAAGCTACTTCTGCTGTATGATTGGCCGCATTCAGCGTAGACAACTGTTGTGAACTGTAATGGTAGCGCTACCTAAGTTTACGATGTTTTTCTCTGAATGTGTTGCTACTCTACGCGTCAGAAGTTAGATTCAATTTAATTATATTTAATTTTAATGTAAATTTAATTCAATTTAAAAGGTTTCTCACTTAAATTTGCTGCGTTCTTTCTGTGTTTATTAATTTAACAGCGTCAGTGCAGTATCTGACAGTTAATCAAACAGTTGTGTTCATGTAGCATAGAATTTGTTCGCTCGATTTAGTGGCGTCCGCTGCCTGATCAGTTTTAGTTATCGCTCACAAAATTCGACCATTTAGCGAATTTTCCCACAACAGTTGTCAACTGTTGTCTGCGCTGAATGCGGCCATTGACTCGATACAGAGTTGTTGTCGTTGTTATTGTTGCCTTCTTCAAAACTTACTCGAGAGACTTCACGCATTTCTAGCGCTTTTTTTATAAGCGAAGACAAGATTGAAAGAAATAATTTTAGAAGAGAGTTTTTACAAGAGAGCGAAAAAGATTATTGCAGTTGAAAGGATTCAAGCATTTCAAACGTGAAATATTTATAATTTTGCTCTATGGGACTAACGACAATAAATGTAGGCAATCAGTTGCCAGCAATTATTGTAATAAACTCTTGTGCATTTTTGTTATATTGAGTTTACTTGAAAACATCTAAATACAAATATTTATGGAAATTATATGAGCGTTTCTTGTGGTTTTGTAAGGAATTTGTTTTACAGTGCCATCTGGTCTAAATAAAGATAAAAAAGTGGTGCGCTCGGGGGACCCCCGAAACGAAGTTCCTTACGCACTTTCTTCAACTACGAATGTAATTTAAAATGAAATCTGTATATTTTTATTATTTTATATTTTATACAATTTTTCAAGTCAAATAATGTAAATGAACAATCAAATCAAAAAGTTGAATTTAATATTTAAGAAAAACAGAATTATTTATTGAAAATTACGATAAAGAATTATGTTGCTAGGATGTTTGCTTCATGACGCAACAAAGTTGAGCATTGCATATTCATCATATTCCAAGTATGAAGCTTGAATTGATTGAAAAGTTGGATTGAAAACTGGACTTATTTAAGATTATAAACCAAAAAACACATTTTTAGGGTGCGCCAAACAAACTTTATGAAATTCTTACATCAGATTCGAAATCAGCGACCAGTGCATCTACAAAGCGTATAAAACAACAACACATTTTTAGGGTCCATTCTAGTGCACAAAATTTTTTTTTTAAATTCTACAATAAGATTTGAAATCAGCGACCTCTTAATACTGCCAGCACATATGCAAAGAGTATAAAACAAAAAACACATTTTCAGGGTATACCCTAAATCCAAAAAACTTCTTGAAATTCTAACATCAGATTGCACTGTATTACACATATTTGCTGCAGTATCCATTTCTTAAAACTTACCCAGTTGGAAAAGGATCCCTGCTGGCAACATGCCTCGGAAGGACAGGAGACATGCTCGCCTCCATACCCGCTTATATTTTTTTTTTATAGGCATGTCTGCCAAATGAACTGCCGTAGCAGCAATGCAGCATGCATCTTATGGTATGAATGCAGAAGGCAAACCGCCCTAGCAGCAATGCTGCATGCATCTCTCGGCAATAATGCTGCATTCATACCATGATACATACTGCATTGCTGCTGCGGCAGTTAATTTGACAGACATGCCGGCCTAGGACATGCCCATAGAAAAAAGATATAAGCGGGTATGGAGGCGAGCATGTCTTGCTGAATTTCCAACTTATGTTGCCGGCAATTGAAAAATTACCATTATCCGGAGACGAACCTCCGCTGCGTGAGTGTAAGTACATATGCTTATCCATTCGACCATCGCAACTGTTATTTAGACGTTGCTTAATTTGCTTTCTTACAGAGTAAGAAAATTAGCGCGTTTGCTTTGTTATTATAAGCAATTAATGCAAAAAACATAACAAAATCACTAAAAAATGGAACAAACTAAAAAAAAAACCAAAACAAAACTAAAGGCCATTAAGAAAAAAAAAATATGTCTCTGATGGGATTTAAGCTGACTACTCAAGATTCCAAAATACATAAATCCAAACGAAAGCCCTAGCCAACAGAGCCATTCGCGCTGTTGTGATATTCTTGAAATAATGAAAAATTAGATATTGGAAACTTTTCATTTCGTAGCGCAGCCGTTCAATTCTAACCTAATGTATTTTTTTAAATTATATTTTCTTTCTTCCTGATATTTGTAAAAAAAAATAATTCACCTGAGTGGAGTTTTTACTTTTTTTTTTGTAATACTGTTCTTAAAAATGTCTGGAAAAAATAAACAAAAAGGCTTTAAAGATAAATTTTTGGATTTTTATGGAAAAAGCATATTTTTGGCTTTCTCACACTGTTGCAAGCAAAAGCTTTACAGTGGCTGCGATCATACGTTGTCATTAATGGGTTAAAAAAAACTTAAAGTGCCTGTAAAATGTATTTCAATGGTATTGTATTTATAATGATTACAGCTTTAAAAAATCTAATGTTCCATTCAAATGAATGAAAGCAACGTTTTATTAAAGTTTTCTTTATGACCTTTTTATTTATTATGTTGATTTTCTATGATTTAAATACAAATTCTTATTTTATAGTTTAAATCATTCTTGATTTCAAATACAAATTCGAGTTGTTTGATAGTTTAAATCGTTTATTGAGCTTTGGGTCATGTTAGAACAATTAATTGCTCTAACGAATTTTTTTTTTAAAGAACCAACAACAACATTTTCAATATGAAAAGAAAAACCATCACTAGCTAATTTTATTGCAATTTCGGCACAGCTAAAAGGCTTCAACTTCAGTAACCATGCTTTGTTAGTGGTGAATTCCAACAAACTGTTGGACTCCATATAATAACATAAGCATAAACTAACTAACCACTTAGGAAGGGTTATGAAATTTTATAGATACACTCCGCGTCATTTGATTAAGGCCAGCTACTTGAATATTTATTTGAAGTTAGAACTAATTTTCTTATTAAAAAAATTACTTAAGTTGTGCTTGAATTGAGTGCTAATACTTCTCAGGAAAAAATATGAGTGCAAAATAAATACGTACTTAATACTACCGTCATTTCCCAGAATTTTTTCTTATTGAGTCGCAAAAAATGTGCAACTCGCGTGCGCCATTAGAATAAGGCCAGTGTGTATTTTTACGTAGTCGGGTGCTGTTCTTGAAGAAGTTGCTTTAGTTTTATTTTTTTTTTATTGAAAGAAGTTGCTTTAGTTTTATTTTTTTTTTATTGAAAGTGGTATTGATTAATTTATTCTACAAAAAATGGGACGAGGCAAGGCTCTTTCTGCTGCTGAGAGGGCGAAAATCCAGGCCTACAAAGAAATGGGGCTTAGTAGCCGTATTATTGCAGGAAAAATTGGGAAAAGTAAAACCGTAATTAATAATTTTTTTCAAAATGTTGAAAACTACGGGAAAAATATGAAAGGCAAGACTTATAGAGCGACTTCAGCTCAGGAAAATCGCTTATTATTGCGAGCAGCTTCAAATTCAGCTCAGTCTGCTGCTAAATTAAAAGCTGAAACCGGAATAAACGCCAGTCTATCCACTGTTCGACGAATAATTAAATCGTCGGAACACTTACTTACTTACTTAGTTGGCGCTACAACCGTATGTCGGTCTTGGCCTCATCTAAGAATTTGCGCCAGCCATTTCTGTCTTTCGCTTGCTGGCGCCAGTTGGAAATTCCAAGCTTCGTCAGGTTGTCCTCTACTTGGTCTTTCCAACGAAGATGCGTTCGTCCTCTTCTGCGTTGACCGCCGCTGGGTACCGAATCGAATGTTTTCTTCATTGGAGCATTGTCTTTCATGCGCTGAACATGACCAAGCCAGCGAAGCCGCTCGATTTTAATGCGCTTGACTATGTCGATGTCAGCGTACAGCTCATACAGTTCATCATTCCAACGTATTCGGTACTCGCCATTGACGCAGATTGGTCCGTAGATCTTACGAAGAATCTTTCTCTCGAATGCTCCTAAAGTCTTTTCATCTAAACTGCTCAGTGTCCAGGTTTGTGATGCGTAAAGTAGGACGGGCATGATGAGCGATTTATGGAGCGTGATTTTCGTTCGTCGAGAGAGGTCTCTGCTTCTCAATTGCCTACTGAGCCCAAAGTAACACCTGTTGGCAAGAGTTATTCTTCGTTTGATCTCAATGCTGATGTCGTTGGTTGAATTAATGCTGGATCCCAGATAAACGAAGTTCTTCACAACCTCGAATGAGGTATTGTCAACGGTAACGTGGGTTCCAAGACGCTGGGACTGTTTGTTTGTTGACACCAAGTATTTCGTCTTATCTGCATTCACTGACAGACCCATTCGACTTGACTCTCTTTCTAATCTGGAAAATGCTGCACTGACTTCGCGCGTATTATGGCCAATGATATCTATGTCATCAGCATACGCAAGCAGCATAACACTCTTGTAGAATATTGTGCCACTACGTCTCAGATCAGCTCGGATGATCTTTTCCATCATTAGGTTGAAAAAGTCGCACGATAAGGAATCACCTTGTCTGAAACCTCGTTTGGTAATAAATGGTGGGGAGAGGTCCTTCCCGATTTTAACTGCGCTGCTGGTGTTGCTCAGTGTCATCCTGCAAAGTCGTATTAGTTTTGCAGGAATACCAAATTCAGACATGGTGGAGTACAGGTGCTTCCTTATTGAGCTGTCGAAGGCGGCTTTGTAGTCGACAAAAAGATGGTGGGTGTCGACTTGTTTTTCTTAAGTCTTCTCCAAGATTTGTCGTAGCGTGAAAATCTGGTCGATGGTGGACTTTCCAGGTCTGAAGCCACACTGATAAGGTCCGATCAGTTCGTTTACAATGGGCTTCAATCTTTCACATAAAACGCTCGACAGGACCTTATATGCGATATTAAGAAGGCTTATCCCACGGTAATTGGCACAGATAGTGGGATCGCCTTTCTTGTGGATTGGGCAGAGCACACTGAGATTCCAATCGTTCGGAATGCATTCTTCCGACCATATTTTGCATAGAAGCTCGTGAATGCATTTAAGTAAAGCTTCGCCTCCGTTCTTAAACAGCTCAGCAGGTAAGCCATCAGCTCCCGCGGCCTTGTTATTTTTAAGCCGAGCTATAGCTGTCAGAACTTCATCATAGTCGGGCAGCGGAACCTCGACGCTGTCATCCGCAATTGGGGTTTCCGGAATATCATCTCTATTGGCGGGATTGCTGTCAGCGTCGTCATTTAGAAGCTTAGAGAAGTGTTCCATCCATAACGTCAGTGTACTCTGGACATCTGTCACTAGATTCCCGTTTTCATCCTTGCAGGAAGAGGCCCCGGTTTTAAAACCATCGGCAAGGCGTCTTATTTTTTCGAAAAATTTTCGGGCCTCATTCCTGTCACCATACATCTCAATCTTCTCCTGCTCGCGCTTTTCTGCCTCTCTTTTTTTCCGCCTTAAAATATGTCTCTCTTCCCTCCTCTTTTCTTTGTATCGCTCCTTAGCAGCGCGCGTTACAACCGACTGCAGGGTGGCTTTGTAGGCGGCGTCTTTCTCTGCAGTGGCGTCGCGACACTCCTGGTCGTACCACTGGTTTCGGCGAGGGCGTTGGTAGCCAATCACCTCTTCAGCAGCCGCACGCATGGAGTTGGAAATGTGTGTCCACTGCGCGCATATATCATCGATTGGAGGAGTGCTTTGAAGCAGGAGTGAGAGTCGAGTGGCGAAAGCATCAGCTGTCTGTTTCGATTGCAGCTTGTCGACGTCTAGCTTTCTCTGTGTAGGGTTGCGTGTATTCTTAGCTGCGCACAGACGTGTACGGATCTTGGCTGCAACAAGATAGTGATCCGAGTCAATGTTTGCACCACGGATCGTGCGTACATCCAATACACTGGAAGAGTGCCTTCCGTCGATCAAAACGTGATCAATTTGATTTTTTGTTTTTTGATCAGGGGACATCCAGGTGGCTTTATGAATATTGAGATGCTTGAATCTAGTGCTACTTACGACCATGTTTCGTGCTGCGGCGAAGTCAATCAGCCTCATTCCGTTATCGGAGGTGTTGTCGTGGAGGCTGAACTTTCCGACTGTTGGACCAAAAATATTTTCCTTGCCCACCTTAGCGTTGAAGTCACCAAGCACGATTTTAACGTCGTGGCGGGGGCAGCGCTCGTAAGCATTTTCAAGGCGCTCGTAGAAAATTTCCTTGATCTCATCGTCCTTGTCTTCTGTCGGAGCGTGCGCACATATTAGGATTATATTGAAAAATCTAACCTTGATGCGGATTATGGCAAGTCGTTCGTTCACATGTGTGAATCGCAGGACATGGGGCCGTAGTCTCTTGCCAACTACAAATCCGCATCCAAACTCGTGCTTCTCCGCATGGCCGCTGTAGTAGATATCACAGGGTGCATGCCGAATGCAACCCTGTCCCTTCCATCGCATTTCTTGGATAGCAGTGATATCAGCTTTGTATCTTTCCAAGACATCAGTCAGTTGGATAGAGGCACCTTCCCAATTAAGGGTTTGGACATTCCAGGTGCATATCCGTAAATCATTATCAGTTTTTCGTTTGCGGTAGTCGTCATCAGATTTGGGGATCATTTTTCTTCTTTTCTTCTTTTCTTCTCTCGGAACACATCCAACGAAAAAAATTACGCAAAAAGCCACCTCTGAATCAACTTCGAAAGAAATTACGATTAGAGTTTGCCAAAGAAAAGATGACGTGGACGGACCAGTGGAAAAAGGTTGTATTTTCGGACGAAAAGAAATTTAATTTTGATAGGCCCGATGGTTACATTTACTACTTCCACGATTTGAGGAAAGAAGAAAAGTTTTTGGCTAGGCACCATAGCCGAGAAGGAGGTTTAATGGTATGGGGAGCAATTTCATATTGCGTAACGATTGATTTAGTGTTTGAGAATGCCAGAATGACTGCTCTATCCTACAAAAATATCCTGGAAAATGCTTTTCCTCAATTTCATAACCTTTTCGGGCGACTCCCATGGATTTATCAGCATGATAATGCCCCGATCCATACTGCAAGGATAGTAAAATTTTGGATCCAGGGGCAGTCTGTGGAACTTTTGGCATGGCCACCGTATTCTCCGGACCTCAATATCGTGGAAAACGTTTGGGGGTGGTTGACACGAAAAGTCTACGAAAATGGAAGACAATTTGAAGATAAAAAATCCTTGATGAACGCCATAACGACAGCTTGGGCAGACATCAACTTAAATTATTTAAAATCACTCTATGATTCACTCCCCAACCGTATTTTTGAAGTAATTTCTAAAAATGGAGGTTCCACACACTACTGAAAACGGTAAGATGTAAAACACTTTCAATTTTTTCAAAAGATTTTTAATCAAAATCACTTCATTTCAATATTTAAACAGGTGGCCTTATTCTAATGACTCGATGAAAAAGTGTAAAACTTTCAGAGCGCAGCGAAAATGGTTTTCAAAATTATATTTATTTATAAACAAATGGTTCTTAATATAAGAAAATATTTTGACAATTATTTTTCCTTATTTAAAAAACCCTTTATTTTCTCATTATAACAAATTTTTTGAATTGAAATAAATCTTGGTGGCGTTGGCCCTAATCAAATGACGCGGAGTGTAGATTAATAAGGGGCAAAAAATTATGACCAGCCGCATTTAGATTTTTTAGTACTACGAGTTAAAATGCGGTCATCAAAGAATGTTCAGAGTTAGTCTTTGAATAATTTCAGATAAGTTTTCGCCAAATTGCTTTGTTTATAAGTCTTTATAAGATCTTCTAATTTTTTTTCGACCTCATTTTCTACTGTCTCGTTTTCTTTTGGATTAAAATCACCGAAGCTTCTACCTTTTTTAAAATAGATTTATTGTTACTATCATCAGCAAAGTTAGCCGTATTCTCCATAAATTTTCCGTATTTTTGTTTAGCATATAATGGATTTTCCAAAAACTTTTCAATTTTTTTTCCCCAAGTGTATATTGTTCAATGTTTGTGATATATGCCAAATGTTATATCAAAAATGTTCGTGTTAAATTTTTAATGTCTACTTAATATAAAATGTAAGTGTTAAATGTTATTATAAGATCTTAAGGTGTTTACTTAGCCAAATATTTATACTGCAACTGAACAATATTAATTGATACTTTATCATTCTAAACTCTTTCCCAGTTTATCATGTTAAAATCGATCGAAGACCTCTATAAATATATACCAAAGAAGTGTCTGCCGGAAGAATACGGTGGCCACAATGGTCACATTGGCGAGTGTGTTGCCTACATGGAAGACCTTCTAAGAAACTATCGTGACTACTTTGCCGAGGACAGTAAGTATGGCACGTGTGAGGAACTACGCAGTGGTGATATCGTACCCTTTGAAGCGGAATTCGGTGTTTGTGGCTCATTTCGTAAACTCTCTAATGTGGAGTGACTTAGAACATCAACTTCTATGCTTGTAAAATTATCTCTTGATAACCAAAATAAATAATTTATATTGATAAAATGTGTACTTTTTTAATTGATCCATAGAACAAATGTTTGTGATCCATATCGATTGATGAGCTTAGCTGCATTTAGAGAATCATATTAAAATAGGTGGCACACACTTTGCCTTCCTTTAATGGTAAACACATTATTCTATGCATTTGGCAGCGATAAGATAGCGATATCCTGTGCTCGATTTAGGTTTACTCTGTAGTCACTCACTGGCCGCCATGTCGAACACGATACATTCATTACTAGATCCAGAATTATGCAAAGTTGCACGACAAAATTGTAATGAGCAACCGGATTTAGTTCTGCCCTCTATCACTGCCTTAAATGCTTGGCTAAAGAAGTCTCCACATTTAAAGACACGTCATTGTAATCAGTTGCTGGTTGCTTTTTTACGTCGTTGCTGTTACAACTTGGAAGATACAAAAAAACGTATTGACAACTTTTATTCCATGAAAGCGATATTTCCGGAGGTTCTGCAAGAACGCTGCTTGTCTGAGTCACTGCTGGATATCTATGAACAAGGGTAAGTAGTGGCATTAAATAATTACAAGTATAAGGTGACACCTCAGACGTTAAATCGACTTTAGAGTTACGAGGCAGAAGTATGTACTTCATATTATTGTTTAATGCTATCTAGGTAGCAACTACAGCTTGTACGCCCTAGAAGGTACATTCTGTCAAATAAATCAAGTTAATAAAACACAAAATATATATTAGTGTGCCTTTAAAGTAGTCCTCTTCCGAAATAATAAACTTGTGCCAACGAATAATGTAACAATCAAAATATTTTTAAACGCATTTTATTCAGTTCTCACCGTGAATTTTTTTGTCTTTTTTCGACTGAAAACGGCTGCCTCGAAGTGGTAATTTGAGTTTTCAATCCGCAAATCTGGCCTTTTTCGACGAATTCGATCTCGCAAACGCTGCACCATTCACTTTCTTAGCTTGAAATATGCTCGAAAATTAGTAAAATCGAAAAAATGTATGATTGGAATTTTCAATTTTTGCCATTTTCTTACTTAAAAATGTTAAAATTTTATAACACGGGGGTTACACAGTCGCAACACATTCACAAATTTTTACTCACACACTCACTTTTGCTACTGTCTGCTCTACTGTCTTAACTTTTTTGTAGACAGTTGGCGGGACAGTATCTAAGACAGTAGAATGATATGTGGCATATCAAATGACAGAAGACGATAAAATTTAATAGAATTAATTGGAAATTTGCAATACATTGGCGTGCTCGTAGTTTTAACAAAAAAATATAAATATTTACTATCTGTCTACTGTCTTGCCAACTGTCTTACCAACGGTCTGTACTTTAATTCACAGACACAAAGTTTGACAACCAATACGTATTTTTCAGTGTCTTGACAGTACTGTCTCGTGTAACTCCCGTGTAAATCTATGAAAAATTGATGATGACATATATTAGGGGGGCAAGGGGGTAAAGAGTTTGTTTGGTCAAAAAAGGCCTATTTTCAAGAATTTTTTTATAACACATTGGTATTATAGATTTATTTTGAAAATAAGTATATTATAATACAACATTTGAAGACAATTGAAATAAAAAAGTGCTGGTACAATAATATAAAGAAATAAGGGATTTATTGTAGTTCTCCGCTGGTACCTCGAGCGTGATTCCTCAGCACTGGATTATCTGAAATAAAAAACTTATTTTGATTAGTTAATTAGTTTCTCTATCAATTGACGCCAAGGTTTTTTTGTTTTATCAATATTTAAATATTTTGCATCATAACATAGTTGAAATGTCGATTTTTTGACAATAAAATCGACCTATTTGTTATTGTAAGATTGTTCGATTTAACGTTTTTTATACTCGAACATCCCAGCATGAGGGCCGGTCGATTACTTAAAATTTTGACACAATACTCTGGACATGTTGTACATTCAGAAAAAAAATTAAAAAAAACAGTTTTAAAACCTTATCTCCCCTCAATAACTATACTAATTTCTTATAATTCTAAAAGAGTTATTTTATATCAACACTTCAATAGTAATAAATGGTGATTAAAGGTGCTTGATTAAAGGTGTTTGTTCAGGTGTTTGTTTGTCATGTAAAGGTGTGTTAATTTTGTTCAGATAGTTATTGTCGGTAACTGTACAGAAAATGGGCGTGGTCGTAATATAAATACGCCTACTTTTTTGAAATCATGGCAATTCCGGAGTTCTACAGATTTTTACAGTGAAACTTGCTGTGTAGGTGCTCCAAGAGGCGGTCACTATAATTAAATGTTTTCACGCCCACTTTTACCGCCCACAAATCAATATCTATATACATAAAAAGCAAAACGATGTGTGTCTGGATGTGTGATGTCTATAGACTCCAAAACTACTGAACCGATTGACCTGAAATTTTAGCAGTCGATTTGTTGCAGGTACGAGATGCTTGAGGAAAAAAAATTGCCACACCCCCCTGTAACTGCCCCCAAATCAATAAAAATGTTATATTTCAGTCGGTTTGGGTCGTATAAGACTAAAATTTTGTAATTTAGTATGTACGGTTACTGTCGACAACTGTACTAAAAATGGGTTTTCACGGCCCCTTTTACCGCCCACAAATAAATTAAAATGGTTTATTTCAGACGGTTTTGGTCGTATAAGACTTAAATTTGGTACTTTGGTTTGTGTAAATACTGACAGTGACTGTACGAAAAATTGGTTTCCACGTCCCCTTTTTGCGCAAACAAATCAGTGAAAATGCTATATTTCAAGCAGTTTTGGCCGTATGAGACTTACATGTGATACCAAAGTTTGTTTGTTTACTTTCGGCAACTGTACTAAAAAAGGGCGTCATCGCTATATAGCCACACCCACTTTTTGAGAAATCATGAAAATTGACTGCTGGGTCGATTGAGCTAAAATGTTGGCTTAGTTTGTACGGTTACTGTCAGCAATTGGTTTCCACTCCCCCCTTTTACCGCCTACAAACCAATGAAAACGGATTATTTCAACGGTTTGGGTCATACTAGACAAAAATTTTGTAAATCAGTACATATGGTTACTTTCGGTAAGTGTACCAAAAATAGGCTTATATTTTGCATGGTTTTGATCGTATAGACTAAATTTGGTTATTTAGTGCATGGCTACTTTCGGCAGCTATACAGAAAATGGTGAATATATTTGGCATTTCTTGACATGTTCGTATATGGCAGTAAGGCGGTCTGTGGCAGAACAACGTCTGCCGAGAAGAGTGCGTGTTCCTGTGAGGTTTGGTAACGTTTGGACGAGGGGGCGTGGTACCTCCCATACAAGCCAAATTTGCTTTATCGACCACAAACCAAATAAGGGATATATACCAGACGGGTGCAATCGTAAAAACTAAGATTTAGTAATATTGTTCAGATGGTTACTGTCAGTAACTGTACAAAAAATGGGCGTGGTCGCAATATATATACGCCCACTTTTTCGAAATCATGGCAATTCCAGAGTTTTACACATATTTATGGCAGTCACGATACATAAATGTTTTCACGCCCACATTTACCGCCCACAAATCAATATCTGTCTATATAAAAATGAATCATTATTTGTTCGGATGCTTAATACTTGAAAATGACTGGACCAAATTAGATACTTCCTTCTACGGGTTTGTTCGTAACTGCTACGCAAAGGTTTACGAAAAAATAATGCCACACCCCTTTTATCACCCACAAATCAATAAAAATGGTATATTTAAGACGGTTTTGGTCGTATTAAATTAAAATTTAGTAAATAAGTTCGTATGATAACTGTCATTAACTCTAATGAAAACGGGCGTGGTCACTCTTATTCTACGCCTACTTTTAAGAAAGTATCAAAAACTTCGAAACTATTGGTCCGATTAAGCTTAGAAATTCGGTATTCGACCACAATATAGACGTATCATTTCAGTGATGAAATTTTATGGGTGTTGGTCAAGGGGGAGTTGTACCTCCCATACAACAAAATTTGTGTTATCGAATATCTTTGAAGTTATAGGAATTCAGCTTTGGAAATCAGTTTTTGGCCTCAATTTACACATGCAGTTTCAATGGTTTTATTTTATGGGCGTTGGACAGGGAGGCGTGACAATCTCCCTTACAACCAAAATTTGCGATATCGAAATTCTTTGAAGTTATAGATTGACAGCGTAAGAATCCCGTATTCGACCTAAATTTATACATGCACTTTCATTACGTACATTTTATGGGTAGGGCAAAGGGGAGTGGCACTTCCCTTACAACCCAACTTTGTGCTTTCAAATAGCTTTAGAGTTATAGGTCGCACAACACCGGAATTCAGTATTCGACCTCAATTTAGACAAGCTGTTTAACTGATAACATTTTATGGGTCTTTGACAAGGGAGAGTGGCAGCAACGCGCTGGGTTTTAGCTAGTATATATATAACAATGAATGTACGTTTGTTAGTGTGTCCTAAATGCATTTCTACACCGTTCATCCGGTCACAATGAAACTTTCAAAATTGGTTGTTCGCATTTATGTGCAGGTTTTAATCGAAATACGGACACTGTCCCATAGATGGCGCGCGCGGTCTGAGTCGCTTTCGCTTTCAACCGATGCGAAATTGCGCATGCTTGAAAAATTGTCAATTGTCAAATATTTGGCAGAGACGTAGACTTCTACTCAAGCCAGGTTTAAAAAGAAAAATGGGGCGTGGCACCTCCCATACAGCTGAAATTTGCGATATCGAATAGCTTTGGAAGTATATGTCGTACAGCCTCGGAATTCGGACGTCAACTGCGATTTACTTATGCTGTTTCACTGATCAAATTGTATGGGCGTTAAAAAATGGGGCGTGGCACCTCCTACACAGAACAAATTTACAATATCGAATAGCTTTAGAAGTATAGGTCTTAAAGCCTCTGAATTCGGTATTCGACCACAATTTACACGTGCCGTTTCACTAATAAAATTTTATGGGCGTCGTAAAATAGGGCGTGTCACTTCCCATACAGCTCAAAGTTGCGATATCGAATTGCTTTAGAGTTATGTGTAGCACAGCCTCGGAATTAATTATTTGACCTTTATTTAGAAATGCAGTTTTATTGATAAGATTTTATGGCTGTTCGACAAGGGAGCGTGGAACGTCCCATACAGCCCAAATTTTCGATATCGAATTGCTTTAGAATTATAGGTCGCACAGCCTTTGGAATCCTTCTTTTGGTATTTGATCACAATTTACACATACTGTTTCACTTATAACATTTTATGGGCGTTGGACAAGGGGGTGCGGCATCTCTTTACAACAAAATTTTTGATATCGGAGCCTCGGAGTTCAGTATTCGAACTCAATTTACACATGCAGGTTTACTGAAAACATTTTATGGAAGTTTGGAAAAGGGGGCGTGGTAGCAACGTCGCGTTTCAGCTAGTTATAAAATAAAACAAAATCATGTTTCGATCCACCTTGTGAAGTAACCCTACACATGTCTTAAAATTTATATTTAATGACTATAAAGACCGGGTTGCAAAATCTTAAACGGTTAAAAATTGTTTTTTTTCGGTTTCGACTCAGTTGGAAGTCGCCATTTGAAAGCTTGTTGATTGGTTTGTATATCAAATTCGTGAACTCATGTTTTCGTAAGGATCCGTTTCAAAAAGTCATAATTAATTGTTTAAAACCAGGTACTAAAACTATGAAAAGTTGAGTTGGGGTCAGAGATTGGCATGAGACCATACGTCAGTTTTGCCACTCAAATAACATTCGCCATTAGCCGCAATGAGTTTTCCTTGCTTTTGGCAAATGTTACGAATGTATGTCTTGCTTCGTTGGGCATTCTTCGGTCGTAGACATTCGTAATCGCGAGCATTAATTTTAATGCATAAAGCAGATTCGTAGCTCATATACTGACGAGACACTAGAAACATCATTTAAATGCACTCAAGCTATTTTCTGGTTCGAGTTATGGTCTACTCCTAGAATAAAATCATCAAGTTCCTTAACAAGTTCGAAATCCTATTGAATTAATTTAGGAATATTTTTTTTAATATGTGCACGAACCTCGTTTTAAACATTGATGATATGCAAATATATCAGAATTTTTGAAACGTATCACTTTTTTAAACTATTTTAATTTTTTAATGAGAAAACGATAAATCGGTAGCTTAGCGAATGGTTACTAAGATACTTACTTACTTACTTACTTAGTTGGCGCTACAACCGTATGTCGGTCTTGGCCTCATCTAAGAATTTGCGCCAGCCATTTCTGTCTTTCGCTTGCTGGCGCCAGTTGGAAATTCCAAGCTTCGTCAGGTTGTCCTCTACTTGGTCTTTCCAACGAAGATGCGGTCGTCCTCTTCTGCGTTGACCGCCGCTGGGTACCGAATCGAATGTTTTCTTCATTGGAGCATTGTCTTTCATGCGCTGAACATGACCAAGCCAGCGAAGCCGCTCGATTTTAATGCGCTTGACTATGTCGATGTCAGCGTATAGCTCATACAGTTCATCATTCCACCGTATTCGGTACTCGCCATTGACGCAGATTGGTCCGTAGATCTTGCGAAGAATCTTTTTCTACTAAAGTCTTTTCATCTAAACTGCTCAGCGTCCAGGTTTGTGATGCATTAAGTAGGACGGGCATGATGAGCGATTTATAGAGCGTGATTTTCGTTCGTCGAGAGAGGTCTCTGCTTCTCAATTGCCTACTGAGCCCAAAGTAACACCTGTTGGCAAGAGTTATTCTGCGTTTGATCTCAATGCTGATGTCGTTGGTTGAATTAATGCTGGATCCCAGATAAACGAAGTTCTTTACAACCTCGAAGGAGGTATTGTCAACGGTAACATGGGTTCCAAGACGCTGGGACTGTTTGTTTGTTGACACTAAGTATTTCGTCTTATCTGCATTCACTGACAGACCCATTCGACTTGACTCTCTTTCTAATCTGGAAAATGCTGCACTGACTTCGCGCGTATTATGGCCAATGATATCTATGTCATCAGCATACGCAAGCAGCATAACACTCTTGTAGAATATTGTGCCACTACATCTCAGATCAGCAGCTCGGATGATCTTTTCCATCATTAGGTTGAAAAAGTCGCACGATAAGGAATCACCTTGTCTGAAACCTCGTTTGGTAATAAATGGTGGGGAAAGGTCCTTCCCGATTTTAACTGCGCTGCTGGTGTTGCTCAGTGTCATCCTGCAAAGTCGTATTAGTTTTGCAGGAATACCAAATTCAGACATGGTGGAGTACAGGTGCTTCCTTATTGAGCTGTCGAAGGCGGCTTTGTAGTCGACAAAAAGATGGTGGGTGTCGACTTGTTTTTCTTGAGTCTTTGTCGTAGCGTGAAAATCTGGTCGATGGTGGACTTTCCAGGTCTGAAACCACACTGATAAGGTCCGATCAGTTCGTATACAATGGGCTTCAATCTTTCACATAAAACGCTCGACAGGACCTTATATGCGATATTAAGAAGGCTTATCCCACGGTAATTGGCACAGATAGTGGGCTCGCCTTTCTTGTGGATTGGGCAGAGCACACTGAGATTCCAATCGTTCGGAATGCATTCTTCCGACCATATTCTGCATAGAAGCTCGTGAATGCATTTAAGTAGAGCTTCGCCTCCGTTCTTAAACAGCTCAGCAGGTAAGCCATCAGCTCCCGCGGCTTTGTTATTTTTAAGCCGAGCTATAGCTATCAGAACTTCATCATAGTCGGGCAGCGGAACCTCAGCGCTGTCATCCAAAATTGGGGTTTCCGGAATATCATCTCTATTGGCGGGATTGTTATCAGCGTCGCCATTTAGAAGCTTAGAAAAGTGTTCCCTCCATAACGTCAGTGTACTTTGGACATCTGTCACAAGATTCCCGTTTTCATCCTTGCAGGAAGAGGCCCCGGTTTTAAAACCATCGGCAAGGCGTCTTATTTTTTCGAAAAATTTTCCGGCCTCATTCCTGTCATCATACATCTCAATCTTCTCTTGCTCGAGCTTTTCTGCCTCTCTTTTTTTCCACCTAAAAATATGTCTCTCTTCCCTCCTTTTTTCTTTGTATCACTCCTTAGCAGCGCGCGTTACAACCGACTGCAGGGTGGCTTTGTAGGCGGCGTCTTTCTCTGCAGTGGCGTCGCGACACTCCTGGTCGTACCACTGGTTTCGGCGAGGGCGTTGGTAGTCAATCACCTCTTCAGCAGCCGCACGCATAGAGTTGGAAATGTGTGTCCAGTGCGCGCATATATCATCGATTGGAGGAGTGCTTTGAAGCAGGAGTGAGAATCGAGTGGCGAAAGCATCGGCTGTCTGTTTCGATTGCAACTTGTCGACGTCTAGCTTTCTCTGTGTAGGGTTGCGTGTATTCTTAGCTGCGCACAGATGTGTACGGATCTTGGCTGCAAAAAGATAGTGATCCGAGTCAATGTTTGCACCACGGATCGTACGTACATCCAATACACTGGAAGAGTGCCTTCCGTCAATCAAAACGTGAACAATTTGATTTTTGGGTTTTTTGATCAGGGGACATCCAGGTGGCTTTATGAATATTGATATGCTTGAATCTAGTGCTACTTACGACCATGTTTCGTGCTGCGGCGAAGTCAATCAGCCTCATTCCGTTATCGGAGGTGTTGTCGTGGATGCTGAACTTTCCGACTGTTGGACCAAAAATATTTTCCTTGCCCACCTTAGCGTTGAAGTCACCAAGCACGATTTTTACGTCGTGGCGGGGGCAGCGCTCGTAAGCATTTTCAAGGCGCTCGTAGAAAATTTCCTTGATCTCATCGTCCTTGTCTTCTGTCGGAGCGTGCGCACATATTAGGTTTATATTGAAAAATCTAACCTTGATGCGGATTATGGCAAGTCGTTCGTTCACAGGTGTGAATCGCAGGACGTGGGGCCGTAGTCTCTTGCCAACTAAAAATCCGCATCCAAACTCGTGCTTCTCCGCATGGCCGCTGTAGTAGATATCACAGGGTGCATGCCGAATGCAACCCTGTCCCTTCCATCGCATTTCTTGGATAGCAGTGATATCAGCTTTGTATCTTTCCAAGACATCAGTCAGTTGGATAGAGGCACCTTCCCAATTAAGGGTTCGGACATTCCAGGTGCATATCCGTAGAATGATTATCAGTTTTTCGTTTGCAGTAGTCGTCATCAGATTTGCGGAACATTTTTCATTTGTTTTCATTGAAATTGGTTTTTACGAGTGGGCTTCAAACCCGACGCACAACCTATTTTAAGCCTAGGGAGGCCCACCGCTCAGATTAGCCGCCAAACTAACGGTTGTCAGTATTGACGTTGCCCAGGAAACACCACGTGGCGGTTTGAGTCGACTTGAGGCGATTTCACAAAGATTATGCTGGCCTCGCCAGGTTGAGACAGTCAGACATGTTACATTGTTCCATCGCCCCCAGTTTCCCAGATTACTAAGATACAGGCAAAAGAAATAAAATAACTATAATTATTAATACCAATTAGTTAAAAAAAAAATTATTCCACCCAAAAATTTTTGATCAATGATTGTGCTAGTAAATAGCTACTGTATTTTCATCGTATTTTCATTAAAAAATAAAAATAGCCGAAACAAAGTTATACGTTACACAAATTCTGAACCAAATCGATTGCAGCGCGTTAGAATAGCTTAGTGACGAATGTTGACGGTGTCTATTCTATATTATAACTATTCAATGGTATTTATTGGCAAATCATGTGTTTTAACCCATTTATTTCAGTGTCCATGTCATTCCCTTAAAGACCATCCATCCGAATGGACCACGTGTCATTATTTCACAATATTCAAAATATGATCCGACCAAATCGAATCCACGTGAGGTCTTCAAACTGCTCTTTATACTACTCGAAATGTTGGCCATCGAAGATGATAATATCACTATCTCGGGTCTTATTTATGTGATTGATGCACGCGATGTCAGCATGGAACAAATGATGCAATATGATCCGTTTTTGCTTAAGAAATCTTGGATGTTAATGGAAGAATGCATCCCCGTAAAATTTAACGAAATTCATTTGATCAATATGCGCCGTGATGGAGAGGCCGTTTATAACTACGTCACCAGTTATTTACCCAAGAAAAAATCGATGAAGGTAATAGCATGGTTTTTTCATATTAAAACATTTGAGAATATAGCTATTTTTGTTAATAGTTTTTGGTGCATAAAAAAGCAGAGGACCTCTACGAGCACATACCACGTGATGTCATGACTATTGAATATGGCGGTCACAATGGCTACCAGGCTGAGGCTCTAGAAGCATGGCAGCACAAATTGATGCAGTATAGAACATATTTTGCGCAGGATGCTGCCTATGGAACCAAGGAAAAGCTCAGAGTTGGCCTGAATACAAACTGGCAAATCGGTGAGCTAAGCGGCACGTTTGGCTCCTTTCGAAAACTGCAGGTGGATTGAGTCAGGAGGTACTTTTCGCAAACATATTCAGGATATCTTTTATTTGGTTTTTTATTTTTTATTTTTATTTTTAAAATTATTATTAAGATACTTTATTAAAGCCAGAAATAAATAAATACTTAATGTCTAATGATAAGCTGTTGAATTTACAGTGTATTTTCGCATAATTTTGTTCAAAATTTTCGAATATTTTTTGATATTTGCCAAATCGTAAAAACTGAGTCTTAAAATATTTAAAAAAAAATATCGTTATAACGTGTATCCTGAACTTGCTCAGCTTGTGAACTAATTTCATTTTTTAATTATTGTTTTATAAATTTCAATACATTTTCTATAAATAAATCTAGGCTTATTACTAATTATGTGTACATATGAATTATGTTGTACATTTTTGCTTAAACGTAGCGTTAAGCGCTGAATGTGTTGAACTAAGCGGTGAAATGTTGTTCTTGCATGGTGTTGCTGGGACATTTTTTGTAGATGTGGTCGTTGATGTTGTTGATGTGGTTATTGTTGCTTTCGTATTACCAACTGTTGAGGTTGTTGTTGATGGGCTACTTATTGACCTTGCTATACCAGCGCTCTTATTAATGCTCTGCACTATTAAATTCAAACAGTCTAGACTTGAACCATTGATGGACGGTGTTGCATCAAACTCTGAAAAAATATAAAAAAGACACTTTTACAGTCTTAAACTTTAATATAAGTGTTAAGTTTTGAGCATTAATGATAATGCTCGCTCGCAACCGGCTAGTTTTACAGCTTTTGGTTCTTGACTCGCGAGCTGAAGCAATTTTTTTTTATTTTTGCAATTCCCATTTGCTTATTTTTAAACAATTTTAGCTTCTGCTCGCGAGTTTAAGTAGTGTTTTTAATTTATGTATCTCTCTTTTCCGGCCACAAGCTGCTAGGAACTTGCAGGAACTTGGAAAAAATAAATTTTTCGAATCATGTTTATGATTATCAAGACATTGATGTAAATATAAACGTAATGTAGAATGCGAAGTGTAGCAAGTAACTGTAGATTTTTTTCGAAATTGGCTTAATTTGACCTTGAAATTTTTGACTAATTTTTTAAACATAATAGGACATAAAACACTTTGTTTTGAATAGGAACGCAAGTGGCTTTTAATTCAAACAATTTTTAATTCAGCTCTTACTCGCAAGCGGGAGCATAAGGAGGCTAGAACTCGTGAACGTAAACAGCCCTGCTGGACAGCCAGTGGCGTAAAACGCGGGCCCGCAGAGCCCGCATTGCGGGCGGGCGCAACTAAGCCAGGGGCGCCCTCAAGTCCCTTGATGAAAATTATAAATGAAGTGGAGAACGACACACAGTGTAAAATATGCGGCCAAAAATATGGTATATCGATGTTTTAATTTTTTCCAATTTTTTATAGCTTTCAATAGAAAATATCCTGGGTGAAAAAATCAAAATCAAATGATTTAAATAGTTGCAACCGTTTCGTTATGACAAGTTAAAGTTACATTTTTTAAAAATTAAATTTTTCTTGTTATTCACATATTATTTAACCTATTTTTTTTATATATCAAAATAAAGTTTAAATTTCTTATATCTGGCAAATTACTGTGTTTGTTTACATTTTTAACATATGGTTTGAATGTTATCATAAAAGTAAACACTAAAAGCGGGATACAAATTTTTAAAAATGTTAAAAAAATAATTTTGAGAAAGACTGACTATAGTTTTTCACGAAAAAATTATTAGAACTACGTTACACTAAGTCTTACACCAAAATTTCTAGCTAATACTTACTAAAACGGAAGATATACAAACACAAAACAACTCAATTTTTAAAATTTCCTTGCTGTAATAAAAAAAGCTTACAAATTTATTTAGTATTTTTCAAGGCTGAGTTACTAAAATATGATAAATGGGAGTGGCATTCGCCTATAAAATTTTCCATTTATCTATAATCACAAAAGATATTGATGTAGCAAATTTCGCTGTTTTGAAAGAAGACTTAATGAAGTTTCAGGCAAAAATGGGTTTCGTTTATATTGGAGGTGGGTGTGGCAGAGGGCGGATTTGTATAACTTTTTCAACATTACTTAATTTTGCCAAGAAAGAAATTCGTGCCAATTCTCATAGCTCTACGATCACTCCTTCTCTTTTTGGCCAAGAATGGGGACGTTAGACTGTGCGACGTTTGTTACCAAAATATTTATTTCCTTTGCAAATTATTATTGTTTAAAATTAATAACAATAAATAAAAAATAATTGAATAATATGTGCTTAAATAAAATATAAGTCATGTACAGACGATTTCTCAGGGTGCAATAATCGACGTGAAAAAAGCCGATTTTTTTGAGCAAAAGTCACCTTTGTTTGGCAAAACTTCATTATGGTCGAAGTTGATTTACCCGTTAGCTTTCACATTTTCAGCAAGTCAGCTGCTGATGTTATTTTAATCATTCAGTTGGTCATATTTTGTGACGTTAGTTAAATTCTTTAGTTAACAGGTAACGTCAAATACAAAACATTTAAGGTACTATTACAGTGTAAAAAAATTTTAAATCCATTTTAGTTTTTCGATAGAATATGGTTCTGTAAGGTCTTAAGAATACGTATGCAAAGTTTTAGAAAAAAATATTAAATAGAAAAAGTTATAAAATATATTATATTCGCATGTCGCGTAATATTCAAGAACCTTTAAATCTTTAATCGCGTTTTTCTCGAAACAAGGTTTTTCGAATTGGCTTCTAAGATTCGGCAAAAAAGAGAGTTTCTTGTACATTTTTTTTCAACGCATGCCATTTTTTAATTTTTTATTTTTTTTTTATTTGCGGAGGTTGAGTGCTCAACTACAACCCTTAACTCAAGAATGCACTTTGATTTTCTACTTTCAGACGCTTGTAAATGCTGGAGACGAGAAACCAATCTTGTTATGTGGAACAATTCTTTAAACAAGCTAACTTCAACGACCTGTAGGAAATTAACAACTACTATAAAGACAAAAAATTTTTTTATTTCCTCATGAATAATTCTTCATCATGTAAAAATTTGAATCATTAAAGTTAATAATACTAGGTAGAAAAAGGTGGTTTTTGTATCTACACACTGTAATAGTACCTTAAACTTAACATCTTAAAATTATCATTTCACCAATAAGAAAATTATTGATCTCATTTTTAAAACTTTAAGTTAGTTTAACATTTTTAAATAATTGATATATGTTTTCTTTTTACCTAATTTGTAATCAAATCTTATAATATTTATTATAAATTGCATTATATTTTATATAATAAAAATTGTTTTTTACGTTATTGCTTTTTCTTAACAGAATGAATTTTTTAATAGAATTTTAAAATAATATATAAATTTATTTATAAAATAAGATATTTATAATATATAACTGTTATAATAAATGATCTAGAGAGATCTAGAGAGTATAAATGATCTAGAGAGTGTTTATACTAGAGAGTATAAAAATATGCATTTGCATATTGCATCGTAATGTAGGATTTAAGGACATAAAGTCTTCGAAAAATTTTGTTTAAAAACAAACGAGCTTTTAGTGAGTATGCGAGCAAACTTTCGCCCGAAGAATTATCAAACCTAAGATACTGCCCGGCAACATCTTACAATGTTGAACGTAGATTCTATGCATATTCATCGTTTTTAACTGAAAAACGCAGAAATTTTTCAATGGAGAATTTAAAGCAACACTTGGTAGTTTATTACCATTCGAAAATTTGAAAAATGTTTAACTGCATTTTATATTGTTTTTTTTAAAAGTTAATTCAATAGTAACAAAAAGACTGAAAACGAAGTTGCTCAGTACAAGTTAATATTATTTTTAAGTTTTTACGTTTATTTAAAAAAAGGGTTTTTTTTTTTACTATATGGTAAGAAATTTAACATATTAAAACGCTTAAAGCAAATGCTATTCAAAACATTTATAAGATTGGAAATACATATTCCGTTCCAAAATATGTACAATTTTGTTTAATTTTTCTCTTAAAATATTTTTATCGAGCATATTTTTAAATTCATTGAGCATATTTTCGATTTTTTGTTTTTTAATGCGCATAAATTAACTTTTATCGTGCATATTTTTATACTCTCTAATGATGACTTAGATCGAGACTTAAATACCTAGGCTCATCGACATTCCCGTCGCTTAAAGATATAGCCAGGGTGTCTCTGGAATCCCTCCTTAGGTTTGCGAATTCAACGCAAATCTTTAAAGACTTTTAAATAAACACAAAGGTTTCTTTTGTTCGCTACCGGTACCACTAAGGATCTGAATTGGTCTATGTGAGCCTTCACGAAGGCATCTGGTTTAACATAACCTAATGATGACTATTGAATTAAAAAAGTCTCTTCTTGTTCTTTTTTTTTGTTAAGAGTTATCTTGTTTTCTCCTACGTTTCTAGTAACCTAACATAATTTTACTATAAAAGTAAATAGCAGGGCGCTTTTAGAAAACTGCGGGCGGGCGCATAAAATGTAGTTACGCTACTGTGGACAGCTGAAACAAGTTTACATGCACAACGAAACAAAATTTTGGTGTTCACCAATACACTCTTACGCTGTCATTTCTTAGGAAACAAGGAAAGTTATATGTGTTTGTATGTCTAGCTCTTTTGCGGCCAAAAAAATAAACTAAAAAAAAATAAACGTGCAACCTAAAGCGGTGCAGTCAAATGAAAGTTTTTGAAAAATAATTAAAAATTGTGCTTACGAAATTTATTAATTTTTCTTTTCAGACTAACATATTTAATAGATATAGATGAATACTTGGGACAAAATGTTTAAAAAACAAGTAACTATTTAAAAACAAGCAACTGCGAAAATGTGCTTTTGATGTTATGTGCTGTTCATGCTGACTTATTCTTTGAATATTGTTTGTTGGTAAAAATTGTATATTCGTAATTCCAAATCTATCCGGAAGGTCAATATTTCAATAAACAAATAATGCAAAAAATTTAAACAATTGTGTTTATAATTTGGCATATAACAGGCCTCAGGTGTAACATGATGGCTAGGGGTATGGTTAGTCACAACGGCATATGGAGAGGGGGAGGATAGCGCACAATGGAATTTATAATTGGTGGGAGCAGTTAAGCTATATATTTTTCTCATGGTAAAAACATGTGTGGCTGAAAGGGATGCCAGATCACACGGATAAGAATCAGAGATGCAAACCTTGTGACATTTTGATCACCGCTTGAACAACGGTCACAAGTTTTGTATGAAAAATTTTATATGGACGTAACGCAAATTGTGTGACCGCTTGTGTTATATACGCAGTATGTAACAGTTACTGTTCTAGCTGGGAGATTTAAAAATATTGTTTGATTCCGGCTCGCGAATGGGAGATGTAGAAATAAAAAACGTGTCTCAAACTCGCAAGAAATCAAAAAGTAGATTGAACTCGCGAGCGGAGCAGTAATATTTTATAAATTAGAAGAGTACGAGGGATTCCGTTCCCTGGTTTCGAACTAAAGGGTACTAACGAAATTCATGCAAGAAAGTATAAACTCAGGGAAAAATACTCGTACCTGATTCAGGTTGTTTTTATCTGACGAATTTGGTTAGGAGAGGCAACCACATCGTATAAACCTGATCCACGTTACTTTCACCTGACGGATCTAGTTTACAGAAATATATGTAGAAAATTGCAGAAAAAACATGGTAGGCTTGAAACGAAAAAACCAACCTGCCAGCTGTCAAATTCTGCTCTAATGATGCAGAATTTGTTACAAAGGGTACTTTGGGATTAATTAGGTGAAATGAACCTGTCTTTAAATTTTCAATTTAAGCTAATTCTGTAGTCATTTGTGATCAAAAATAAAGTAACCATGATTCGTTTGCTCTAGCTCCCCTTCTGGGCCCCGCTGGAGTCAAAAAGGATGTTTTTGTCCTAATTTTGCTTCTCGTGATCTGATTGTTAAAAAATTTCAAAGTTTGCATGTTCGATTGAGCAAAGATGATAGAGGTAAAAACAAGTTAACCTAGCATAAATAGACCTTATTAAATTCGATTTAACCACAAATGCTGGTTAAAATTCAGTTAAGACAACCACATTTGTCAGTTCCATTAAACCACAAAAACAGGTTAAATTGACCTGATTGGCATGTGGCTTAACCTGACGATTCATGTTGGCAAATTTTAACCTGAAATTTAGTTAAAATTTGGTTGAATTAACCAGATTTTTTCTGGGTGTAGTAACTTATAATATGTAAATGCAAAGGCTGTAAATCACTTGAAAAAACTTTTAATCCTTGTTTAATTTTAAAGTGTCCTAAAGGCTGTTAAAGTTGTGTGTGGGCCGTACGCTAAAAAACCCCGGTTCAAACCCCAGCTCAGACAGAATGTTTTTTCAATTGGATTAATATTTCTGTTTGGCCGCCACCTCCCTGCAGACCTCAGAGAGAAAATTAAAATGCAAAGTTTCTTGAGAACATAAGCCGTTCTGAAACAAACAGAAAATGAATTTTATTACTATAGATACAAAAAGTAACTACATAAAATAAAAGAAATGCATCAACTTTTACGTGATGCACTTATATAAAAGGAATGTTTTTAGGTACAATTGCGCTCCAAAACAAAACAAAAAAAAGTATGCATTTTTTATTTCGTTTGACATGAAACTAGTATTATATATAAGATAGTCAACTTCTGAGCTCGAAACATTTCAAAAATATTTACATTTCAACAAAAACTAAGAGCGACGATGCATGCAGCAAGGGATGGACCATGGAAAAGGCTTTCCACTCACTGGTCAGGACCATCGAAAGAACCTTCGTGTATAATGAATTCGCTATAGTTGCCTTCTTAGACAAAGAGGGAGCATTCAACAATGTCACGCCACAATCTATACGACTGGAGTTGCTTATGTAAGGTGTGAATAATTTCATCACTAGTCCAATAGATAAGCTGCTCAACTGTCGAGTAATCTTATCTGATCTAGGTGCCTACAGAGCTGAGAGATCGGTGAGAAGAGTTGTGTGAATCTGGAAGTAGACAATATACTACTCTCTCTAGAGAGGGAAGGTTGTGTAGTGGCAGCCTACGCCGATGACCTTGCAATCGGCAAAGTCAGAGGCAAATTTCCATCTACTCTACCCAACGTTGTGCAAAGAGCGCTTTGTAAATTCGAGCGCTTTGTAATTCTGTGGTCTCGGAGTAAATCCGGCTAAAACAGTACTGGTCCTTTTCACAAGGAAATGCGAAATTCCGTCCCTCACACCAATCATGCTAAATGGGTCTGCACTTTCCTTTTCGGAAAATATCTACGCCTTATTTTTGATAGGAAGCTGAGCTGGAAACGTAATATTTTTGAGCGTACGAAGAAAGCGACAGTTGCGCAGTACACTTGAAAAAAAGCTTTAGGGAGAAGATGGGTTTTTCTAACCGTATCATTCATTGGCAATATACAGGGGTCATTAGACCTATATTTCTATACGGAGCAATGATATGGTGGCCATCCTTGGATAAGGTCACATATTTGAACCAGCTCCAAAAAGTTCAAAGAATAGCATCTGTATATGCATCAGTGATGCTCTGAGAACAACACCGACTGCGGCCTTAGAAACGATACTTCACCTTCTACCGCTCGACTTGGTTGCCACGCAACTAGCAGCTTGCTCGGTGGTCAGACTGAGGGAAACTGAAGTTTGGAAAAACCTAGGAACAGGTCATGCATCCGTACTTCATAAATTCAACTTCACTCCACCAAGGACTGATTACTGCAAACCACTGCTTTCCTTTGATTGAAACTACGGCACGCTTATTTCTCCCAGGACATACTGGGATAAACGTGCGCCGTTGACCCTGTCGTTACTTCTATACAGATGGATCAAAATTAATCGACAAGGTCGGGTATGGGCTCTGATCTGATCACCGTGGTGTTTTCCAAGCCGTAATGATGGCGATTAGGGAAGTTGCAAAATGGCTCTCGGAAAATGTCATCTCAAAACGATAAATCTGCATTTTTTCGGACAGCTAAGCAAGAAGGCAACTATAGCGAATTCATAATACAGGAAGGATCTTTCGATGGTCCTGACCAGTAAGTGTAAAGCCGTTTCCATGGACCATCCCTTGCTGTATGCATCATCTTAAAAACATCGATGTTGACATATGTTCTCATGAGCGATACATCGTCGATACATCGGTCTGAAAAAGAAAAACGTACCTGGTGATTGTATCATGATATTACCTTGTTTATTATATCATGGTAGCGACGAGTGACTGACACGCACACATAAGCGAAGTCATTATATTATATACTAGTCATATCATATATTTAATTTTGTAAAAACAAAAACAAAAAAAAAACTGTGTTCTGTATGAACAAAAAATTATGTTTTCAAACATCGATGTTTTTAAGAACGATGTTGCATCCCTACTTCGCTTATGTGTACGCGTCAGTCACTCGTCGCTACCATGATATAATAAACAAGGTAATATCATGATACAATCACCAGGTATGTTTTTCCTTTTCAGACCGATGTATCGACAATGTATCGCTCATAAGAGCATAAATGTCAACATAGATGTTAATGAACGATCAAGCGCGTCGGAAGCGAATTTCATCTGGTGGGCAGTACAAATGGGGGGGGCAGTACAAATGGTGGTAGAAAAAAAAGTTCACCAAAATTTCTCCAAAGAAACATGAATGTGAATACACAAATTTTTTATTTTAGTTTAAAATAAAAATATATAAAAATATATAAAAAATATTAAAATTTCATTATTTTTAAAAGTTCTTTCAATTCAATATTAGAGATCATTCTTTAAAGGATCTTTCATATGGTAATATGAAAATATAAGAAATAATGGTTGCTTTTATAAAGCAAGACTAGGTATATCTTTACATGGTTTAAATGCAATAAGGTACAAAAAGTTATATCAATTTAAATTATTCCAAAATGTTTCTTTCTGTCCTTGCGAGAAACAAACTCTTTCACCACCTCCATCGAATTCAATTCTTCGGTTTTATCTTTGTGAATGTGTATAAGTGCCACATGAGTGAGTCGTTTCTGTGTCATAGTTGCTCGAAGATACGTTTTAAGTCGTCTTAGTGCACTAAAAAACGCTTAGATGAAGCTGCTGATGCAGGCACAGTCAAAAGCAAAGCAATAAGTTTTTCAACTTCATTTAATAGTTTTTTTTTACAGTATCCGAATTTTTTGCAAATTGGGATACAATGCTACTATAATTTGAAAGTGTTTGGCCAGGCAATTGCTTCAGCAATTTAAGTTGCGCGTGGAGTTCGCTCACATCAAAGTCATCTGCATAAAGATCTAGTTTTGTTTTTAGATTTTGTTCAGAAGGCACTTTTCCGTTGAAGGCTTCGATTACAATATTACAGTATTAAGCTACATACTTAAGGGTGCTTTTAAACTGAGGTGGTGGGTTTGCAGTAGAAACTCTACATTTTGTTCTATCTTTTTGCAAACACAGAGAAAGAAAATGGTTATCCGCAAGCATGCTTGTGAAGAAGAGCAAAATATCTAATACAAAAATATTATCGTTGTAAAAAAAACTGACATTTTGAATAACTTTTGAAGTTTTCTTTTTAAATTGTTTATCTAGCTAAAAAAGTGGGGGGCAGCTGCCCCCTTTCCACCCTGCGCTTCCGACGCCAATGTGAACGATATATCATCGATGACGATACCATCGATGTATCGTCTGCATCCCTACAGACAACTGCTAAACGTTGCTGGTCTTCGAAAATACCCGAGTAACAACAGGTATATTAGCCGATATATATTCGATTTTTTTACAATCATTTACCAGATGCTGTAACTGAGATACCTGAAATTTTCTTTTCTTTAAATTGAAAAGATAATGGCAAGATTCTTTAAAGATGGTAGAAAATTAATTTTTTTATATCAAATCCCGAGTATTACTTGGTATTAAAGGTAGTTCGATAAAGTTTATAACGATAAGTAATTACGTGAAACTGTACCTGATAACGGCGTATATCTGTCGGCATCTTTGTCGTATTGCATGAACTTCTGACGGAAATACGCACCCGTGTATGAATTCTATAAATAACAAAAGGAAAAAAAATCAAATGAACACAAGTTTAAATATAAACTCAAGATGTGGATAATAGTCAAAATAAGTAATCTTAAATAAAATAGAGAACATTTCATATAAAGTGCACTTAATTAGTCAAAATAATGAAGGCAATTAGAATGCGTCACCAAGAAGAATTTGCTGCAGAATCCAACAATTTAAGGATTTTCTAAAAAAATGCTACAATTCAACTGCACGTTGACAAATGTCAAAACTACTTTGCGGGTTGTCATTTTTGCTGTGAAAAACAATAGAAAATGTGCTCTAATGATGAGATTAACTGTAATTTATGCTCATTGTTGTGGGCCATAGTTTGCCAAAATGCATTTGGCCCGCACACTGACGGCATAAATTTTACAAAATGTATGAGAGAAAAGATATCATAGGGGATAGAAGGAAACATTAGAGGCAAGATTGTAGCAGCAAAATTGTTGAAACCAATTAAAATGCATTGAACCTTAGGATCGCAGAAATGCAAAGAAATACAGCAGCAACAGCAGCAGCACGTTCCACTTTAACTATATACTGCCAGATACAAGATACTTTCGCCGCTTACAAGTGCAACAAATTATTGCAAATGTCTTTGTTGCAAGTTGAGGCGGAATGGCGGAATAAAAATGCATTATTTATGTTCTTCGAGCGTCATTAGTTGTTGGATGCGGCCGTCGACGTTCAATGTTGGCGGTTCTACTCGTCGTCGACTTAAGCGTACTCATTAGCATTTATGTTAATTTGCTGCTATACGAGTAGGAACATTTTTGGAGGCATACGCAGACGACATGGTGCCGAGATAGATTTTGTCAGACAAAAAAAAAATAAAAAAATTGAAAAAAAATTAAAAATTTCAGGAAACTCTTCATTTTCTTACACAGCACAAAAACGAGTAGATAAAAAGATATGTCTCAAAAATGTGTCTCAAACCGCATTTTAATTTATTTAAACAAAATTATATATTATGCTTTTTTATGAACTCTGTATATGTAATCGTATCGCCTTGTTTTAGGGTATAATAGAGTCACAAGTCAACCCGACAAACATCAACAAACCATCTAAGCCTTTAATACTCGCCAAGCCTTAACGTCTGTCATTTACAAGAAACCCCCAAGCAGTTTTTCAGAGTCGTCTTGCTTCCCCAGAACTCGTTAAAGGATCAGCATCGTCATCATCGCCATCATAAATACAATCATTACATTCTTTTGTAAGTCTTCACACACATGTTGCAACTTTTTATGCATCTCGCCTCATTTGTTTAATACAATTTTTATTCAAAACTATTTTTAGTTAATAAAAACAGCACTTTGTCGCTCTTTTATAAATCCATAAATCATTTCGATGATGCGCTGTTAATTTTTTTTCATACCCCAAATGTGGCATCATCATCGCCATCAGCATCATCCCCCTGTATGCACGATTACTTTACAAGTGGCATTAAAAGTTTTACATAAAGACTTTAAGTGGAATGTTTTCCTGCTGGATTCCATGGTTTGTTTTTCAAATACTTTATGTTTTCATGGTAGCACATGTTGCGTAAATGCATTAAATTGTCGGAAACTGCAGCTTAACTGGACTAGAAGAAGATTTTTTTTCCACAGCAAAAATCATTTCATGTGAATTTTTAATGTATGGACAAAATTTACATAAAGCATATTTTACCGAATTTCTTTTGATCAAATGGGTTGCGTTTGTTTTCAAATGTATGTCCACAAATTTACCTTTTTCGAACATTCTGCTTGTGCTCATATATAAAATATATATATTCCCATATATAAAATGTTTTGATTTTTCAGAACTGCCCCGATCTAAATTGAAAAAAAAGTTTATAATGCCGTATCTTACAAACTAAGAAGTAAACAACAAAAGATAACCGCATTCCCTTTCAATTGATACCAATATTGAAAAAACAGTCGACTTAAATCGATTATGATATCTGATTAACAGAAAAAAATAATCGATGATCGACTTTTGATTTTGACTACCCATCACTAGTCAAAAAGATACGTGAACCATTGAGCAATGAAGGCGTAATTTCTTATTTATAAAAATATTAAATAACTCAGCCAATTTTTATCGTATTTGCATAAATGACCATTCATTTTATTCCTAATAAAGTATTTTTTAAGAAAATTATTCCATTTAACAAAAATTTGGCAGTAAATAATCCTCAAAGTTGAAAAAATTGGCAAAACTATAAAAATTTTAGCTTTGGCTAAGGTATGTACATATTTTGAAAGCTGTATCTTTTATCTTTCGAAAAAATAGAGCATCGGCTAAAAAATTGCTGAGTTAATGATTGTTTTATGCGTCAAGTACCTAAAAATCGTTTTCTTACGGTAAAATTAAATGTTGGGGTTGTATAAAGAATTTCAAGTATGTTGCGATGTTATAATCAACCATCTGGTCGATGAAGTAAGAATTGGAAAATAAAATTGTAAAACCAGTTATTTTAATTGGTGTGGTTAATCTAGTGTTAAAGGTAAAATTAAAATATTTCCGCTGTCAAAATTTGATTAGTTAGAGATGGTATTACTGCTATTTTGTTTAATTAGTTAGAGATGGTACAGGGTCCGTCATATAACGTTTTTTTTTTCAACTAGTGCTTATTTCGTGAATGGTAACACTTAGCTCATGTCTGATTTGACAGATAATTAGTTTTATCCTTCCGCTGAACGAATATGGTTGTGTATATGGTTGTGCCTGCGATCGACTTACAGAAGATGCCGATTTTGCCAAAAAAATCATCTTTTCAGATGAAGCTCATTTTGATCTTGGCGGGTATGTAAACAAGCAAAATTGTCGCATTTGGGGCACAGAAAACCCGCACGCATACATTGAAAAGCCGCTGCAGCCAAAACGAGGCACTGTTTGGTGCGGATTTTGATCCAGAGGCATAATTGGGCCATTTTTCTTCAAAAATGAGCAAGGAGTGGCCGTTACAGTCAATGGCGATCGTTATCGGGCCATGTTGAACGAATTTTTGTTCACGAAAATTGAAGAGGAGCCGCAGAGCTGATGTCGTTTGGCCACCTCGGAGCTGCGATTTGACACCGTTGGACTATTATTTGTGGGGTGCCCTCAAAGATAAGTGTTACGCCGACAAGCCAGAGACAATTGACGCTTTAAAGGACAATATTCGTGAAGCCATTGGTGAAATACAGCTGCACACAATTGATAATGTGCTTACAAATTGGACCGATCGTGTAGGCTACTGCATGGCCAGCCGAGGCAGCCATTTGAATGAAGTTATTTTTCATTAATAACCGGAAGGATTGTACTTTCAAACAAAAAAAATTAAAGAAAATATTCAGTAGTTTATTTTTTATAGAATTTTTAAAAAAAAAGTTATTTGGCGGACCCTGTATTATTCTACAAACAATATCTTCTGGCCAAAAGATAAATGAAAGTAAATTCGAAGCATTTTGCATTGAAACAGCAAGACTTTATGTACAACTATACCCGTGGTATCCTTTGACACCCACTCTGCATAAAATTGTCATACAGTGTTGTGCATAACAATAGCAACCAAAATTACTACAACGAACTCTTTAATTTTTTTACATATGTTTACTACTTCCACTAAAATCCCAGTACTTTGTTTTGCTCAATAATGTGTCGTGTTCAATATAGCAACACCAAAAATGGGAGAAATATAACGGTACTTCAATAATGAGAGTGGTATATAAAATGAATAAACTTTTCGCCTGTGCATAACAAAACAAGAATGATAGAATAAGAGATTACGCTTTGCGCAGGTCCGTTACTTCTGCTAATGGAGTCTGACAACCAGCTGTTCAGTAGACTACGTCACAATATTTTATTTCGTTGAGAAATGTACTACGATCGGTTGTATTTTATTTACTTGTCTATATATCGAAGTTTATTTGAGAGTTTTTAACTTAAAATTTAAAAAATGAAGTGTGCAGCTGCTAATTGTGGTAACAGTAGCAAACAAATATTTTTCAGAAACCTGATGTTTGCAATTTATACAAAAATTAAACCAAGAAATTGTATAAAACGCACACAAATGAAAACAAAAATACAAAAATATATTAACTCAACAAAATTTGTTTCATTATTTAAAAACTTGAAACTATCATTTATTTGTCCTTTCAATTCACAGGTAAATTAATGGAAATAAAATATCTGGGAATGTTTAAACTACATCAATTAAACTCTTAATAAACATTTTTATAAAATCCAAGTCAAAAAATAATGCTCACTGTTGGTTTCTCAGACAAATTTTTTTTTGACTAAGCTGCTTACTGGCTGTAATAAAATAATAGTAAAAATAATGTTTGCAAAGGAGTACTTAATAAATTAACCTCTTCTCGTTCCAATAAATTGCTTCTTACTTCTTTTATTTTAATTATACAAACTAAAATATATGCAATTTTCATTTCTGCGTAGAAATCGTATGCAAAGTGATCGCTCTCCAAAACAGCATTGATTTTATGACGTACATGCGCAGAACGACAATTTTGTTGTACTCATTTTCTTGTCTTCGGCGCAATCTTTGTATTCTATCATTCTTGTAACAAAAGCAACTTTCATGATCGAGATTTGTTTTCTCACACCAACTGGAAATGACTGTTATATGTAATGTTTTTTGCATATTTAATTCTGATTTAAGCAAATTAGTGCTAGTTGTAATTAAAAATTTTTATCAAGAAGTTTCAAATATTATCAATGCGCCATGGCTCGCGATAAATATCCAGACAGCTTCAAACAAAAAATAATTGACGTCTAATAATAATTTCACGTCTAATAAAAAAGTTTAAAACCACAAAAACTGTCAAAACCTTACACTTAGGCGGCCCAAAACGGAAAACTTCTGAAAGAATGGATCGAAAAATAATCTCAATGATTAAAAAAAACCCATTTATATCCACGCAGTCCATCGTAAAACAGTTTAAATCTGAACTCGAGTACCATTCGCCGAAGTGCCTTGGAGGCTGGCTTAAGAAGCTTTAGGCCCGCGAAAAAGCCATTACTGACAAAAAGGCACATCGAAAAAAGGTTTGTTATTTGGACATAACCATTTTTGCCCAATATCTCGATATTTTTTAACTATTTTAGATTAAATTTCGCAAGATCTTACATAAATTGGTCTATCAAAGAATGGAAGAGAGTTATCTTTAGTGACGAATCTAAATTTAACCTCTTCACAAGTGATGGTATAACAACAGTTCGTCGCCGAAGGGGTGAACGGCTTAAACCGCAAAACTGCCAGTCCACAGTAAAGTACGGAGGAGGGTCGGCAATGATATAGACCTGCTTTTCCGGCTTTGGACAAGGTCCTGTATACGAAATTGAAGGAATAATGGACCGGTTCATTTACAAAGATATTTTAGAGTCAATCAGGTTGCCCTTTGCACAGCGAGAAATGCCATCAAGGTGGGTATTCCAACATGATAATGACCCTAAGCACACCGCAAAGGTCGTTACGGAATGGATTGCAGCTAATGGGATTCATGTATTGAACTGGCCACCTCAATCTCCTGACCTGAATCCCATTGAAAATCTTTTAGACATTCTCAAGCAACGAGTTAGAGGTATTCGTTTTTCAAACAAAGCTGTGCTGGTTGAAACACTCAAGAAGCAGTGGCAAAGTATACCGAAAAATTTTATTGAAAATATAACAGCTTCCAAGCCCCGGAGATGTGCTGCAGTAATTAAAAACAAAGGATATTTTACGAAATATTAACTAAAAAAACCTTCCTTTTCATTACTGTGATCTTAGTTGCTTCAGTTATGCACAACTCATTTTACTCCTTTGTACAATATTTTAAGAAGACAATTGAAAAGACAAAAATAAAATAAATCCGTTTGTTATTTTTTAACTATTTGTGTATTAATCAGCATAAAAATATTATTAATTCAAACTATTGACAAAAATTATAAGAGTTCTGGGAGATAATTGCCAATGGCTATTTTGGTTGCTATTGATATGCACAAAACTGTATTGTACATGGAAGCGAGGTAATCCGACACGCATTGTTGCCGATAGGGCAACTTAGTGAAGAGGCCCAGGAGGCACGAAAGAATGATTTTAAAAATTTAAGGGAAAGATATAGCAGGAAAACAAGCAGAATGGATAATATTCAGGATATTTTGAATCAGTTGCTCATTTCATCAGATCTATTGGTAACAAATACTCTATCATTGCCGATTTCAACAAGCAAAAAGTCATATTATCCAGAAGTTAAAGATATGCTAGAAGTTGAGTTGCTGAGCACGAAAGCTTACTCTGATCCTTCTGATGAATGAAATTCACTCATTGGGTTCAAATATGAATGCCTGTATGAATATAAATAATGAAATTAATGTTAATTTAAATTCCACCAAATTTACTTTGGTTGTTGGAATACTAAACTTAACGGCAAATACTAATTTTCTTTGTTCAATTCCTAATAATTAAAGCTATTGAAATACGTTCATACATGGATATCGGTTGTATGGGAAGTTGCGCTTCGTATTGTCAAATCTTAACCAGACTTGTTTTAGTACTTGATATAATTAGTTTAGAGACAAATACTAAGGTGGCGCAAAAGTAATCCTCCTATCAGAAAATGCTATAAATTTTGCGATTGGCCCCTAATGTCAGTTCTGTTTTGACATTTGTGTAGTAAACACATGCTTAATACACGTTAATAAACAATGTTACGCTACACTGCTCCAAAACGCGGAATATTGGTGACTATTTATTTGACCAATAATCGGTCGGTGTCTTTGGCACAACGTGAATTTCGTCGCAGATTTCCTGGCCGTCCAACGCCTACTGGTGAAACACTGCGACGTTTAGCCGCTCGCCTCGAAGAGACTGGCACAACACGAGATGCTGCCAGGCGTGGCAGACCCCGGAGTAGCCGTTCTGCAGAGAATATTGCTGCTGTAGCCGAGGATGTCATGGAAGCGCCGTCGACATCGACCAGACGACGTGCCACGCAAATGGGTAGCAGTCGACGGTCTTTACAGCGAATTTTGATACAAGATTTGAAGATGTTTCCGTACAAAGTCCAGACGGTGCATCTGCTGTTAGCTGCTGACCGCCAATCGCGTCTAACATACGCTCAAGCCATCCTTAATCACCACCAAGAGGAAGATGATTTTTCATCAAAAATAATCATGAGTGATGAGGCCCATTTCCATCTTAGCGGGTACGTAAATAAGCAAAATTTACGCTTCTGGGGCACTGAAAATCCGCGTGTAACCTACGAAGAGCCATTACACCCGCTCAAAGTCACTGTATGGAGTGCTGTTTTCGCTGGAGGAGTCATTGGACCTTTTTTCTTCGAAGACGTCGCGGGCCAAACGGTTACTGTGAATGATGAGCGCTACAGAGCAATGATCAACGAGTTTTTTTTGCCGCAACTTGATGAATTGGGATTGGAAAACATGTGGTTCCAACAGGACGGTGCAACGGCACACACTGCACGTGCCACAACCGATATGCTGAAGGATGCATTTCCCGGGCGCCTAATCTCCCGTTTTGGCGATTTGCACTGGCCAGCAAGATCGCCTGATTTGACCGCTCCAGACTTCTTATTGTGGGGCTTTTTGAAGTCGCGGGTTTATGTCAACAAGCCTCAGACTCTTGCAGCTCTTAAAGACAATATCCGTCAAGAATGTGAGGACCTATCGCCGGAAGTTTTGGCCGAAGTGATGAAAAATGCCATAAAAAGGGCTCAAATGACAATCAACTGTGGTGGCGGCCATTTATATGACATCGTATTCTCGACTTGATGTAAAAAAAATTCAAAGACCAAATAAAAATAATCCACAAGAATCAAAGTTTTCATTTTTTTTTTAAATTACAGCCAAAAAACATCGCAAGGTTACTTTTGCGCCACCTTGTATGTAAAGTGCCACGCCCCTTTGTTATATTTTCATTTAAATAAGTTTATAATGTTCAGAGGTCACCATACTACCAAAATAACAATTTTGGTGAAGATACATTAAGATTTGGAGTGTTGGCCAACCTTCCCATACAAGCGGGCCCAGTGTGCGTGGGTCCTACGCCCCTGCGAGCATGCAATTAGAGATACGACTGTTAATTTGCAAAGTATCGATAGTTTTTCTCGTTCAAACTTCAAGTAAAGTACCGATTGTTGTATTGATAGTTTTTGGTTTAATTTAATTTGCATTTGGGTTAGTTTAATTTGCACAATTGGTTTGCGTTTTGGTGAAACTGATTTGCGTTTTATTTGTTACGACACAAAAAAAAATTCAAAAATTCGAGGACTTTGTAACAACGTGTGACAGAAGGTTAGGAGGGGGAGGGGCGGTTGAATTATTATATGGACTACCCCTATTGACTCTTTTGCAAAGAATGTAAGTTACGCTATTTTTGCATTTTTACTACTACGTTATTATATAATATAAAAAAAACATAAATTCCGTATCTAAGACCAAACATTTATCAGACTTCTATGCTAGATTCCTACGTATAAAAATATTGGCTTGGTGCCAAAATCCAATCAGAGACATACACTCAAAACTACAAATTTTTATTTGTCCCTCAATTTTAGAGGAAATTTTTTGTGCTTGAGTGAAAAAACATTAGAAGAGCATATCAAGCTTTATGGTAAATTAACAAATTTGTACATATCATAAAATAACAAATCGCAAAAATCACACTCCATGCAATTTATGCATTCTGCACTTCAAAACTTTTAGCTGGATACTTTGTGAGGCTTACAACGAAGTAGCAAGAAAATCAAAGAAATTATAAATAAAGGGCTGGAAGGGGCGATACGGCGTGGTTGTCTGCATTCACAAAATGTTGCTACAGATTCTATGTTTACCGACAAGAGATAAATTGACACTCCAGAGCAATTTGTACGATATGAAAGTGTGAAAATTGACAAAGGTGCGCACGAATCTATGAAGGTTGTATCTATGAAGTTGACAAATTTGCATAACTAAAGAGTGCTGCTGAATCGTGAGTTCCATACGTGTTTTTGTGCTGATTAAAATAGGGAAAAATTACTTGTTGACAGCAATTTCGACATTACAACTGCAGCAGCGACAATTTGTTGCTCTGTCTACTTGTCACCTTGTTTGGTGTCACGTGCAGCATCACGGCAGCCCCAGCTGAAAGTATCTGTCAATGAAGACATAATTATTTCTTTGCATGTATGTAAGTTCTACAAACACATCGTCCAACAGCAGCTACAACAACAACAACAACAACTTCGAACAACATACCCGTTTAAGCGGAACAAGCCCAAACCATTTTTAGTGTCATGTTTTTCCTCAACAATTTGTCAATGTTGCGCCCCTTTCTTTAAAGTCTTTCTTTCTTTTACTCAACAGTTTATGGGCATGAAAACTGTCTTTAGCTTGGCTCTTCTGCGTCATCATAAATAAAGGCATCATTTAGGTATTTTGTTTAATTATTAAAACATCGCGGAATACGTTTAGGGCTAATTTTTAAAAGCAGCCAAAAATAGAGGGGGGGGGGGGAGAAGAAAGAGTCACTGAGTTAAGTAATGAAGATATCTTTCTCGAAAGTGTTGTTCTGCCTCTGCACACAAATATTTGTTGTTGTTGTTCCTGCTGCTGATAGATTCTTCAGTGGTACCCGTTTGTCTCCAAAAATAATTCAGCAACAAAACGCACACGTTGAACGCGGCCACACACATGCGCGTGACTCCTTAGCGAACAGCCTTTCTGTATCGATAACTCTTCGTCTTTTGTCGTACAAATTAAAAGCATGCTCATAAATCCAATTAATAATTAAAATTGTTTAAGTGTAGCTGGTTAGTTTTGAAAAGGTGTACTCGCATTGTCTATTTTGAAATGTTTAACTTTTAAAATGCCATCGAAATAGAAAATACCTTTAGTAGTTTTGTGCACTGAAAATCGACCCAAATATTATGCTGTGAGTCGTACGACGAAACGAACAAAATTATTTTTTTTTTGTTAAATTCTTAGTAAGAAGCACTGTAAGAAAGTTTAACCAAAGACTAAAGATCTAAACATAAAAAAAAACTAAAGTGAATGCTGTCATGGGAATCTCTGAGGCATATTACACCGTACCATGAAGTAAACAATATGCATGCAAAGCAAGAGACAAAGGATAGTAAAACTGCGTTCTCACTTTTCTACTAGAACGTCATGAATTTTTTAAGTGAAACCTTCTTTAGGCGAGTGGAGCGATTTTTGGTAGAGGGTAAATCTTTGGTTGCGTCATCATTGCAGCGAGTAGCTTTCGTCATCAAGAACGCGAGTATCTTTCGTCAACAAGACAGCGAGCAGCATTCGTTATAAATACAGACAGCCAGTAGCTTTCGTCAATAAGCTTGACACTGATTATTACAGTGCTTCCACAACGTAGATTATGTAATTACTCTAGTGCTTCTCAAACTTTTTCGGATAAGATTTATTCCAGTGCTTGTCAAGCTACTACTCCAGTTACTTTTTAACTGTTACTCTCAAACTCCCCCAAGTCTGGATGGCCCTCTGCTAAACTTTGGAAGAAGCAAAATACTTAATAGTTATTTTGGATAGAAAGTTAAGCTGAAAACTGAATGTTCTTGAGCGAACTAGGAAAGCCAATGTTGCTTTATATGCCTGTAAGAAAGCTATAGGTAAAACGGGGGGGCTTACACCAAATATTGCACGTTGGATTTACACAGCTTTAGTGAGGCCAATCTTGCTATATGGTGAATTTGTGTGGTGGACAGTACTAAAAATACAGTCTATTTGCAAATTGTTAGAGAAAGTACAAGGAACTGCGGCCGTAAGTATCAGCGGAGCTCTTAGGTCTTTGCTTAATACCCCTTGATATTATGGTTAAAAGGATGGTGCAGGCCATCCGCCTAAGAGCAACCTCGCAGTGGACTAACAGTGACTCGTACAGGTCACTTCTCCATTATCAATTTTGCAGGAGCAGTTCCTAGCAACATCGATTACACCATTGCCACTCCCTCATTCGAGAATGGCTTTCAAAGTAGAATGGGAAGGGATACTACCAAGTTGGCGCGCATGTTTTTACTGACGGCTCAAAACTTGACAGCAAAGTCGGGGGAGGCGTCTTTTCAACGGATCTGAACATCAAAACTTCATTTAGACTGCCAGATCATTGCAGCGTCTTCCAGGCTGAAATAATTGCTATTTATAGAGTTGTGGAATGGCTAAGGTATAGTGAGATATCAACTAAAGATATCTACAGCGTGAATCAAAATAACTGTCGCACTTGTTTTATGCCATAAATCAAAAGTACTGTGTAAACTTTACTAAACAAAAATTTTATTTTTTTTTAAGCATTCTTTATAAACCTTCATTATTAAATTAGAATCTTTCAACATTATTTTTTTTTTAAATTTAAAACAATTTGTGAAAGACGAGCATGCGGCACGCAACTGGTTTTCAGGTATATCATGTGATATTTTCATTGATCATCGCTTAAGTTTATCTACCGTCATGTGTTTATGTTCGTTAATTTGCTCAGCACTATACCCCAAATAGAAAAGTCCAGGAGGTTTTGGTCAGGGGTGACATAGGGCATTCCTTCAACTGAAATAAAACATGGCAAATTTGCTCTGCACCTCCTTGGAACGATTTTTCCCTTTTGTGCTGGAAAAGAATCTTGCTGAAAACAAAAGTGACAATCTCTAAAAATTTGCTTGGCATGCCGCATTAGATAGTTCTTTAAAACATGTTCTCAGTAATAATCCGAATTATTTTAACGCCTTTTTCGATAAGAAGAAGGGGCAATTTGCCTTTTCGGAGAAAGCGCCCCAAACCATGATTGACGAAACATTTTGAAATTTTTCAATGGTTTTTATTCTTTCTTTAGAAATTTCTGCCATGCAAGCTGCGTACACTCTATCATTTTGCGAGTTGTGGGCTTGCTTGCAAAAACAAAAGTTTTTCGTCGGAAAATATGATACCGCAACCTGCGTATTAGCGAAGGATCTGTGCACTTATTTCCTTTCGCAGTATTATTATTATTGACAAATCTTTTGAAACGGTTCATGCAATAAGTGTACAATTGATGCCACAGCTGTAAAAAAACAACATATGTTTTTCAGTGTTGCTTCTTTTTGTGTAGTTGGTATTAATATTGGTGTGACAGTTTAACACTTTGATTCACTATGTACATTTTTACGGACAGCCAAGCAGCGAATAAATCTCTAGCAGGTGTGTTCCTAACATCACCAACAGCCCTTAAATGCCGCTCATCTCTTAATGAGATGGCCGATAAGTTCGACATTCATCTGGTCTGGGTACCAGGGCATAGGGACATTCCTGGAAATTGTAGACCGGATGAGCTCGCTTAAAGCAACATGCCTCAGAAATGGCTAATTTCTGTGTAAATGGCGCTATGCTTTCACCTCTAACACAGCTAGACAGATGTGGCCTAAATTTACTGAAAAACGAACGATGAAGCTGACTCAATTGGCGAGGAAAGATCTCTACTTCTGAAAGTCGTTCTAACAGGACACTGTCTTATAGGTAGGCATGCCCTTAGAATAGGGGTTCTTGCGAATGACTTCTGCAGGAGTTGCAGGGATGAGGAGAAGACACAAGCATCTACATGGCCTTTCCCTTGATCTCAGAGATTTTGAGGAGGTAGACGTTAAGCGTCTACTACTTTGTTTTATTAGTTCAGGGTGGTTTCACTACAGCGCTTAGGAGGGGAGGAACTGATCCCCTGTAGTATCACAACTGACCAAATATCTGGTCTATGTGGGCCGGTCTTTGACCGGCCACCACCTGAACCTAAGGGGTCAAATGCATGAGCTGGTCTTATTAACTGTTTTTCCTCAACATTTATCTTGAACACACTTACAACCCTATCTACCACCCTTCTGGGGGTTACCATACAAAAAACCCTAAAAATAAAAAATATCATTGCTCGCGTACACAGAAACGTGTCGAACGAGACTCGTAACATTTTCGTTTCAGAGACTCGTGTGATGCGATGAAAAATTTTACTATCCATATGAAATCGCCGCCTAAGAAATTTCACTTCAATAAATAAGTATGTTATTTCCTTATTTTTAAATCAAAACTGTATTTGGAGCAATATTCAAGAGTCTCACAAAATGGCATAAGACAAAACAAAAGCAATGAATAAGAGAAATATTTGCAAGTTTTCCACTCAATACGCTCTGTTTAAAACGCCATTTTTCAAAAGACGTACGGTTGTCCGTTTTGTAAAATATTAGCATATGTGATAGAAAATTTTTTACTTATAAAATGGTAAATCTTTTTTCGTTTTGTTAAATTTTTTGTATAAGCAAATTATTTTTTTTTTAAAAACTTTAAAATTTTGAATAAATAACTATGTATATGCGGCATTTTATACAATATTTGCCAAAAACATTTTTTTTCCAATAAAGTTTTTTTCAAACATTAGTCAAAAATATTTGATACGCTTTTTTTTTAAATATAAAACAATGAATTTTCGAAAATTGAACGTTTGTAAAAAAGGACATTTTTTAAACATAACAGACGAAAACAGAAGAATTTGTTCTAAACAAGATATGTACGTCTTTGTTTAGCTTTCTAATGATGTTTACTAAAACTTAATCGTACTATTTTTAAATTGAGAGAGATTTCCCAAAAAAAAATTTTATTTTTAATATATATCTTATTTTTTTTTTTAATACAAATTCTAGTTGTTTGATAGTTTTAAATCATTTATTGAGCTTTAGGTCGGGTTAGAACAATTAGAACCATTTTTTTTTGTTAAAAATAAAATTCAAAATATTTTTTTTAATACTGGTAGAAATTGAGAGTGAAGAAATGAATACTTACGGAGCAATGCATTTTTCAATCGCTACTCATACGTGTGAAGAGTGCTGCAGCGTGCTTAAGGCATTAGAATTTTTATGAAACCGACTTGTTTTTTATATTTCAAAAGTGTAGTCTTTGAAAAATATAGGTACTGTTAAATTTTTGTAGCATACTGACGTTATTTCCGCTTCTACAACCGTTTTACTAGGCAACGAGCCACAGTGTTTCGTCTACATTCATTCTCTTTATACTCATTTATCTCGAAACTACTTTTTTCGGCATGGTGTTGTAGACAACCAAAAACTGTTCAGCCGAATCATCTTAACTTTGAATGTATTATTATTATTAAAAATGTGTTATTATTATATGTGTTATTATTATATGTATTATTAAAATGTATTATTAAAAAACATCGTATATTTTACACTTAATAACCGGTAACAAACCTGTTTTTAGAACTTAATGTCCTTATTTTGTAAAATGAACGAGGTCACATGCGTTAGATTTGTTGTCTGGCACAGGCCTGTAGCCAGGGTGGGGAAAACTACAACCGTTTGCCCCCCTGGCCAAATCAGACAATAAAAAAACTTTAAATGAATAATTAATAGGCATTTTGTTGATATATTTTGTATTGCTTTAAAATTACTTTAGTTTAAAAAAACAAAAAATATACACAATCACCTTATTCATAACTTGAATATGTATATGAAATTTGTTTAACAAAACATTTCAGACAAATTGTTACAATTTTTCAAATTTCTACTGGTTCGCCAACATTTGCTCCCAAAAAATAAGATTTGAATTTTAATAATGTTTTAACCCACATCCATAGGAACTTTCTAGAAATGAAAAGCACGTTGTGCACCAATTTGATGCAGATACAAAAAGAATATATAATTGATGAATGTTTATTAATTTTAAGATAAGGAAAAACTGCAAATCCTAATTCTAGCAAAAATTTAAAGAAGCATAAGATTTAAATCAAAACATGCATGTTTGTTCTTAATATATAAATCTGAATAAACAAACGACGGATGCGGGTTAATTCAATTTTTTTATTTGTTTTACTTTAAAAATGTCTTAAAAATATGTTAGCCCATTTCGCTACTCTTTCTTATATTTCTAGCCACTTTAAATAAATCTTGTATTTTTACCTTCATTTTATTACAAAGTCCTGAATTAATTTTTATATTATTTTTTATGTATTAATCTCACGTATAAAATGATCTATGTACATATCCATGTAAATATTATAGAATTAACAGTTTTTTAATAAATATGTGTAAGGTATTTATTTGTATTCAAAACAAATTGTTTTTTTTTGTTTAAATTAAAAAACAAAAAATTTCCCCCCCAAGATTCATGCCTGCCCCCTCTGTCTTCTTGGTCTGGCTACAGGCCTGGTCTGGCAAAGGAAAATGTCAGTAAGAAAGAGAGGGTTTGCTCTAACTCATATGGTAGTGGAACTGCCAGACAAAAAATACCCAAGTCAGGTGATTGCGTGCGTTTTACAAAATAAGGTTATAAATTTTTGAAGCACGTCATTCTGTTAATTTTAACAACAAAATCAAAGAGGGTCTCATTGGGCGCCATTTTTAACATAATCTGAAATTTTTCATATTAAAAAATATAAGGATTTTATGTGGAATGAGTGTAACAATATACCTTAAAAGTTTAAATATCGTTTTTCATTATTTTAAGTTAAAAAAAAATCCTAAAAATACCTCAAATTTTCGAGCTCTACACCACTAACATAATCTGGTAATTGTTTTTTTTTTTTTTCATTTTGGTACATTTTTTTAGGATATTTGGTAGAAAAAATTTTCCTGTGTGGCAACCGGATTTTTCTTCTTTATTCATATCATTCAATAAAAAAATCTACAAAAATCTGCATTTAATTTTTTTTTTTCAAAACAAACATATTCATCACAAAACATTCACAAAACTGAAAGTTTTGAAATTAATCTTGTACACGAACCGGTCGCTGTCGTTTTTGGTATATATATCACATACTTTAAAGTGTATCCGAAAGTCTAGCGAGGCGCATAAAAAACATTTTCCCAAACTGTCGTTGCTGTTGTTGTTGTTCGTTTGTTTTCCTTAGCATTTCGCTTAATTTATGTGAACATCAATTAATAATTTTAAAGAGCTTCACAATTAGTTAGTCGGGCACAATAAAAGCACGAAATGTTTGGGAATATATTTCATCGCAAGAACTCATTCATCTTCCGCTGAGATATCAACGCAGATAGTTTTGTTTTCTTTAGTATATGTTCTTATTTTTTTTTATTCTCTTTCACGAAAACTTTTAGCTTATGTCCATGTTGAATTTATTTTTTTAAAAGTGCGAGGGCGCCGTCATTTTAAAATTAAGTTTGTATCGAAAATGTGTTAGTTTTCAATTTTGTTATCTTGCAGATAACGTTAAGGTTGATGCTAGTATTTTTCATCATTATTACGCTGGTCTTTTACAATCTAACTAAAAAAAATTGTTAAATTTATGAGTTATTAGTTGGATTTACATGCAGGCATAAAAAATTTTAAAGGAACTCTGACATGTTGTGCATCATGTGATAGAGAGAAATGAGAACAATAACAACAAAAAAGTCTAGCTGTTTTTAGCTGCGTTCGAAATAATTTTAGAGGTTTTAAATTGCCTTTCTGACATTTTGTTGTCGCTTGTCAAAAGCAATAAATTTTATTTAAATATGTTGCTAGGATTAGTTGTTGGAATAACTAGATGAAAGCCAATGAAACGCAGAGAACAAAGTTTAAGGCGATAAAAGTTTATGTAATCTGAAGAGCTTATTTTATGATTTTTATAAAATAAACTTAGAAATAATATATATATTTTATGTGTAAATGTGCAGTTAAACGAGACTTTTCTCGTAATCGTTAAAGAATTAATGTTCATTCGTACAAAACTCTTTTAAGCATTAGCTTTAAAATTAAATATGTTTTTTATGAATGACATTTTTGTTTTAAATCCTATCAGCCAAAAATATAGATGGGCTTGTGTCCAGTCATAAAATTAAAACATGATTTTTTTACCGTTGAATTTGAAATAACATACTCAGATTAAATTAATTATTACAGCTATCACCTTCATTAATATTTATTAAAATAAATCTAACATAAAAATTAGCAAAAATAACGAAATAATTAATAAAAGAAGAATAATTTATTTTTGAGATCATCTCAAAAAACAGCATGAAGTAACGTTATATGAAAATAAGTTTACTATAATTATTTAATTTTATAAAAGTTTATATTTTCATCAAAGTTTTACATAATGTGTATGAATCTTCGAAATTTGTATAAAAATTTTTCATTCAAAATTTCCGAAACAATAAGGGTATTTACTTCACTGCTAAAATTTCCGAAATTGCAATTGCAGCAGTTTTGGTTTTCCGAATTTTGCTTTATATTTCACCATTAAGGAGTTGATGAAAAGTAATCATCGCAAACTTGTGAAGAAAGATATGCTCAATTACCATGAAAAAAATATGTTTTATCAGTGCAAGTCATTGTAAATATATAAAATTCAATCAGATATATGGATATTATTAATTTCTTTTTGAAATTTGATTTTAAGTTAATTTATTTGAAGAAAATTCGCTCAAACACATTTGCTGACAAACAGAATACCGAAAAAATAGAAATTTTAAATAAAGTAAAAGAATAGTAGCAGCTTCAAATGTTGCTGGTTCTGAAAGTCTTCCACAATATTTTCGATTTTTATTTTAAGATTCTTTCTTGCTGTTTTCAGTGTATAAACTATTAAAATTCAACACCATACACCATTTATCATCATTAAAGTGACCACCTGTAACGAAATGTCCACTATAATATAAAAATTGTGTGCCATAGTCGAATTTTGACATTCTGGAAGTTACATTTAACACATCTTTTGATATACTAAATACTTTTGATACTATTTTTAATACATCTTTATGAGGAATATTTTTGCAACATTTCTTAGCCCAATACTTTTTTATAGGATCTCTATTGATTCTCTTAAAAAATATTTAAAAAAAGTATCTTTTAAAAAAATAGCAGTAGTACATTTTTTCAGTACAGTCTTCGTTCGACTCAACATGTGAAATATTGTGTTCCTGTTTTTAATTCTGGAGATATTTTTCTGCTTTTGCATAGTCATCTGAACATTTGTAAACCACTGAAATCTTACACTCAAAAAAATCTGCTTCCCTAAAATTAAGAAACTGTGGCTTTAATTCATAGGCATGGGTTTTTCTATATTCTATAGAGGTTTCTCCTTAATGTAGAGAATTTTTACATGAATTAACGACCTCACGTCTTAATTACGTTGCAATGTTATAAAAACAGCTTCTTAGATTTGAAGACAAGTTTTTACTTAAATATAAGAAATGACATTGTATTGATATCAAGTCTGCTCGCAACATTCTACAGCATGATTTCTTAAATTTGGAGAAACATAAGTTACAAAACTTGGATATTTTATAGAAATACATGTAAGTTTTTCTTTTTTTGTATACCACAAGTGATTTATTTTAAAGATGCATTTCTTATATTTCTAGAAAAAATGCTTTAAAATTACTTACGAAGCGAACGAGTCTTAATGAAGCAAATTAAGCGACGATTGTTGAACAACAGCGATGGTCGAATGGATAAGCCCATGCACTTACACTCACGCGGCCGAGGTTCAAGTCTCCGGATAGTGGTAATTTTTCAAATTAATTTAATGTTAATAATAAAATTGTTTGTTTCATAATTCTCACAGTAAGCTGCTTAAAATCATTAAAAAGGGTTTTTTTTTTGCAAAAACTAAAAAATTTTTCCAGGAATTTGTTGAAAAATTTCTTAATTTCAGAGAAAATTTTTCTCTTACTTATAGCCGATGATTAATAAAAGGTAGAAAATTTCTTATTTTCAAAGCAAATTTTTCTCGTAGTTATAGCCACTGATTAATAAACGGCAGAAAATTTCTTATTTGAAGAGAAAATGTTTCTCTTAGTTATAGCTGATGATAAATAAACGGTAGAAAAACTTATTAAAATGTAATAAGATTTCAACACAATTGCGATAAGTATCTTCAATTTAGCGAAATAGTTCGTAAATGATTAAATAATTTTCCTAAAATATTTCCCACTCCTGGTGTCAATTTAACGAAAAATATATACGTCATTTTTAGAAAATCGGCCATGGCGCTAAATGAAGCCCGATTTTCTAACGATTGGGTGCTATTTTTCTAGATTTTTTAGAAATATTTTTCTGAGTGTAAGCAGAGAAAAAGCTTTTTCAGCACACTCGTACAATTCAGTAGCGAACAATATTTGGCTATAAATTATCATTTGCAAACTTATTCGACGCACAGTGAGCTGTCCCCATACAAAAGTTGGACAAAAATAGAAGAAGAGCTGATAATGCAATTTTGTATGCTTAATTAATTTTAACCAATTAAGAAAAATTTCAAAAATGGTCGAAATCGGTTAGACTCTAGAGGTACCTCCTTTGAACTTATATTAACTGTTTACCTGATTTTGTATGGGAGGTACATACAAAGGTTGGCCGATCTTCACAAAATTTCGTCAGAGTGGTAGCCAAATAGAGTAATAGATATTTACTGAAAAAAGTTTAAATCGGTTCGATCCTAGGTGTACCTCTTTTGAACCTATTTTAATTATTTATCTGATTTTGTATGGGAGGTACATACAAAGGTTGATTGATCTTAACAAAAATTCGTCAGAAGAAAAGTCAAATAGAGCAAAACATATGTACAGGAAAAAGTCGAAATCGGTTAGACCCTTTTGGTAGCTCCTTTAAACCAATATTAATGTTTTACTTAATTTTGTATGGGAGGTACATACAAAGGTTGGCCGATCTTAACAAAACTTCTTCGAAATGGTAGCCAAATAGAGTAAAAGATGTGTACAGAAAAAAGTCGAAATCAGTTAGACCCTATTGGTACCTTCCTTGAATCTATATTAATTTTTTACTTGATTTTGTATGTACATTTTTCATTTTAAGCATTTAACATTTGTAGGATGAAGTAGGAAAAGCTATTTGCAGTTCCTGGTTTTATAGAATTTATACTAGTAGATATAAAAATTGCATTTAGTTGGATGAGATTTCATCGAAATTTCTTATATTTCAAAACTTTTTCATTTGATAATATCATATATTAAAATCACTAAAATGTATGTGAAATTTTATTTTTTCAAAGATTTCTTATTTATAACAAAATATTTACTTGGCTCAGTTTAATCAAACCACACATTTTGGACACTTATTTGTTTAAGAGAACACAAAACAAAATGGACAAATATTTTTTTTTTAATAATATCTCAACTTTGAAGTGTCACAGCGTAGCCAAAACGGAGTATTTCCCCTAAATATTTTCTTTTTGTCTTATCTATGCAATTTCCTGTCGATTGATACCAATGCTGTTAGGTGTCGAGTCGTAAATATTGATGATTTTTGTCAATGGAACAACGCACTGTGCGACTTGACATTCTTTTAATAGTTCCTGCAGCCCCATCGCAAGGCCCTTTCAATGTGCTGTTGAGATTAAAAAGTTCATTGCTTCGTTAGTATTAAGTAAAAATTTATACTCGCAAATTGTACCGGTTTGGTTTTTTAAAATTTTGTTAAATTATGTTTACCACCTTATAGACGCTCATTTTCGAGATAGCTTCTAATATCATTTCTACATAGCAAGTAGCAACCACAGTAACCGCCTGGAAATTCTTACCTCTCATTCCACATTCGAGTGCTACTGTAAGTAGGTCACCCGAAATTAATTTCATTTTTCTGATATTATCCATGCCAGAAACCACAGATTTCTTAACTTTCTTGTTCACAGCCTTCTCCGCTTATGCTGCAAGCTTTGAAGAAGATTTCACATTGTCTTTTGCTTTTGGGGCCTTACTCACCATTGAAACAGTGGAGTTAGACCGGACCAATCCAACTTTTCACTTTCCAACCGAAATATTGGACTTATCCAGCTTTAGGGTCTTTAAATTCCGATGTTCTATCTCCATTGGTTTCTCAACACCACTAAGTTGTCTTTTAGGGGCACCTTTCACTGCAAAACTACCAGCACTAACACCCACACCAACACCTCCTACTTTTGGGCTCGTACGAATGCCCGATGCTACCACAACTGGACGAAACCCGAGTCCAAATTAACCATTTACTTACACTAAACGAGGCCATTTTATACCCAAACTAATACCAATGAAAGGTTTTCCTGAAGCAGGATATAGAAAAACAAAAAACCTACCCAATTCAAAAACGTAAGTGCGTCAATTAGACCGTGACCCTCTTCACAAAGTGAAAAGTCCAACAGTTTGAGAGTCACTACAACCAACAGTTCAATAGTCAATGGAAAGTCACTGGAGTAGCAGTTTGATAAGCACTGGAATAAATCGAATCCGAAAAGGTTTGAGAAGCACTGGAGTAATTACAAAATCTACGTTGTGGAAGCACTGTAATACTCAGTGTCAAGCTTATTGACGAAAGCTGCTCTCTGTCTGTATTGATGACGAATGCTACTCACTGTCTGGTTGACGAAAGCTACTCGGTGTCTTGATGACGAAAGCTACTCGTTGCAATGATGACGCAAGTCAAAGATTTACCAAAGAAAATAAATTGCTTATACAAAAAATTTACCAAACGAAAAAAAATTTACCATTTTATAAGTCAAAAATTTTCTATCAAAGATGATAATATTTTACAAAACGGACAACCGTACGCCTTTTGGAAAATGGCGATTTAAACAGAGTGTATTGAGTGGAAAGCTTGCAAATATTTCTCTTATTCATTGCTTTTGTTTTGTCTTATGCCATTTTGTGAGACTCTCGAATATTGCTCCAAATACAGTTTTGATTTAAAAATAAGGAAATAACATACTTATTAATTGAAGTGAAATTTCTTAGGCGGCTATTTCATATGGAGAGTAAAATTTTTCATCGCATCACACGAGTCTCTGAAACGAAAATTTTTCGAGTCTCGTTCGACACGTTTCTGTGTACGCGAGCAATGATATTTTATATTTTTAGGGTTTTTTGTATGGTGACCCCCAGAAGAGTGGCAGATAGGGTTGTAGGTGTGTTTAAGAGAAATGTTGAGGAAAAACAATTAATAGAACCAGCTCATGCATTTGCCCTCCTTAGGGATCATAGATTTTTTTTATATGAACTATAATAGATATTTTTTTGAAGTGAAACCTCTTAGGCGGCGATTTGATATTGAGAGTAAAATTTTTCAAATCGTCACACGAGTCTCTGACACGACAAGTCTCTGTGACGAAAATGTTTCGAGTCTCGTTCAACACGTTTCTGCAATATCTATTTTTTTGGATGGTGACCCCCAGAAGGGTGGCAGATAGAGTGCAGGTGTGTTTAGAAGAAATGTTAAGGGGAAAAATTAATAGGACTTAATACAGAAATTGAAATTGTGTATTCACAAAGAGAATACGATAAGAATGTCAAAATAGGTTCCTACCCAGCAGGGAAGCGAGCGCTCCAAAACAACAGTAGACCGCTTCATTCTCCTTGTGTATAGCGCATTTTTTAACATATTCATGTCATCAGATGTATGCGCTCCGCTCCCGCTACAGAAAACACAAAATCGTAGCGAGAGTCGAACGTTTGGCTCTGTTTGTATTTAATATAAAAACATAGCAAGAACCGAGCGCTTTGTTTATTTTTTTTTAGTGATCAAAGAACCAAGGCATGCGCCCTATACAAACAAGGTTTGGTATTTGACCTGAAAGGAAAAGGATAGATTATTGAGAAGAATTGATAGGAACCATAAGTGAGTTATTGATTAAGTGAAAAAGAATTTGAATTGCTTTTAACCGAGGCTAGTGTTATGTCTTAAACTCGGCAAGCATTTCCAGCCCTTTGTTGTGTTTCTGTCCTTTAATTTCACGTTTTCCACAATTTATTTATGGAATTTTAGTTTTCTATAATTCTTAAATGTAGGAAAGAACAAAGAAAGTGAAAATAACCATGCCGGATTCGAACCAGGGACCTCTGGGTTGATAGTCTGGCGCACTCTCCACTAGACTACAAAGGCCTTTATTAGGTCATGTCGTCGGCCTAGTTCTTATACGAAGTAAGTCAAAATTATCTATTGTTCAGGAGGCAAAGAAAACTGTTTATTATTTGTATGAAGCTCATACGATAATGTATTGTTTCAAACGTTCTACCTCCATTTTTTTCATACAAACATTAAAAACTAAAAAAGGACATAAATGTAGTTTTGACTAATCTACCTAAACCGCTAATAAACGTTACTTTACTCAGTTGTGGCATACATCCTATTATAATTAGGGCGACAATATGAAAAGGAATGATTTTTACACATTTTATTTGATTTTTCGTTTGATGAAGGAAAAACAGAATATATAGTTTTATAAAGATTTGATGAATGCTTAGTTTTTAAAAATAATCTTTTTTTTTTGACATTATATTCGAATACTTTTTTCAAGTGCAACGTTATCGTTATACAAACGTTATACGTTAGCGCTATACAAACAACACTATTTGCAAGGAGAATAAAGTGCTATTTACGTGCATACAAGTAATACGCATTGAAATTTTTTGCTGGGTATTAACAATTTTTTGGTATTAGTATTGGTGGAAATACTGAGGTTGGGCTTATAAAATATTCGTACAGTGTTCCTTGTGAACAAAAATATCACGCACAAAATTGAAGGGAACAAAAATATTTGAAATTTTTAAATTTTATTGATTTGTAAAATCGTTTTATATAAATTTCATGTAAAACACAAGAAATGAAAATAGACAGGTCTAAAATTGTTTTTCACAAGCTTTTCCTGATATGTCCTTTGTATATATCCTTTTACCTAAAAAGGTATACCTATTTAGAAAAAGTGCAAATAAATTTGCTTTTAAAATTGTTTCAGACACTTTGTGTGTGAACAAAAGAAAGTTGACAATAGTAAGCTTTTAAAAAATGCTAATTCTCTTCTTCATATGATAAACTTTCGAGTTTTTCTATTTTTATTCAAGCCAGTATGAATAGTAGCAATGACAAATAATTTATATCGGACTTAGTTGCGTGATTTTATGTATTTCAATACAAATTAAAATTTCGTTTATCTGCCTTATCGTCTATTTTTGTTGTGTGTGTTAATGCTCGTTTCATTTTGTCCTTCCCTCAACATTAACAACCTAGTGAAAAATTAGTTTTCATGCGTTTGCATGATCCATGACATAAATCAAAGAATACTGTTTTGACTTGAGTTCGATTTTTTCAAAACAAACACACGGTAGAGAGTGTAGAGGTAGAGACAACAAGGAGGGAGAAATGAAAAGAGGAATATAGACGTGAGTTTATAATACATTGTTGAAGTATGCAGCACGGGTCTCAAAACTGCAATTTTGGCAGTAAATTTCAACTTGATTTTGAGAATGTGCCTCATTTGGTGTTTAATGATATTATAAAAAAAATAGTTTGATGATATTACAAAAAAAATAGTTTAAAAACAAAAACCCAACCATTAAAAAGCACGCTCTAAAAGTATGAAACAAGAAAAATGCTCTTCTGAAATTGTTATGTGCAAACTATTCAATAAGGGTATTAATGCAATGCCGAATATTCGGTTAGTGCCGCATATCAATCAGCTGTTCTGCATGTTGTATTGAACAAGTGGCAACTTTGTTTTAATTTATAATAAGTTCTGAATGTTTAAAGCAAAAATATGCCAAAATAAGCCAAAAATAAATAAATTTTTGCAAGAAATCGGTATGCAATTTATCGTATAAAAGGATTCTTAAGTAGGAAGTTTTCTCAAGTACTAAATATTTGTAAAATATTTTAAGGGTGGCAACAATTCTTTGCCAAAAGTATTTGGCGCTATTTACGCATCAAAATCGTGCGGAAAACTGTAAACTCTGCCGAAAATCAGATTCCATACAAATTTTGACAGTTAAAATTCAGCATTTACGGTTTTTCAAATTTTCGGCATATTCGGCGCGTTTTCTGCATTGCATGAATACCATTCATATTTTTTTGTCTATTAAATAAACAACTTACACATTCTGATGAGAATATTTTCGGGTCTTAGTTTTAAGAACTAATTTTTAATTTAAATTATTTTGGGGATATAATTTTTATATAATTGAAGGTAATAACAACTAATCAATTGTTTGATGATCAAATTTCAAACAAAGATGTTTATTATGTAACTATAATAATATATTAGTTCATGACTTTATGTCCTTTATGTCATATAGCCTGTATCCAGCGGATGGACAAAACGCTTCCAACGATACCTTATTTGTCAAATTAGGATAAATTGTTTAGTGGTGAAGGTGGAACAAATGAACATATATACTGGGGAGTCCAGTCCCGGTAGCTTTTCTCGATCCCGAGATTATCGGGATTGAAAATCTCAATCCCGGGATTCCGGGGTTAGTTTGGAATTGAAAACTTTAAGAAGTAAATAATTCAAAAAGTTTTTAGTACAATTTTTAAGTATTTATTACTTAAAACCAAAAAATGTAAATAAATTAATTTATACAGCAACAAAAACAAAACAAAATACATTAAGGGTATTCACAATTGCGTTGTCTTCAGAGTAGTTAAAAAACCCCGTGGTATTGATACCACACTTTACCGAGCAGTTTTTATATTTTTGGTTGTTTTACATTAAATCTCTACAAACCAATTTATTTATATAGTAACAAAAAACTATAGTGCGAGGTTCCCAAACACTAATTCTATTTTAAAGGGTGCTCATAATTGTGGTTTTCAACTATGACAAAAAAAAAACCAAAATACCACGATACCACACAATTGTAAATATCTTATTGTTAATAAACACAAAAAACTTAAATAATATTAATGACTAGCAAATTATATTAATTTAAAGAACAATATATATAAAAAATTAAATGCAGGACAGTTTAAGGCATTATTATGTGAATGTTAAATATTTTTTCATGTTTTTTTTTTTTGTGTTTAAGGCAAATTAAGGTTGGAAAAGACTTTTCAAAATTAAACTTTATTTATTTTTAATTATTTTTAGTTAATTAAGCTGGTCAACGCGTCTAATTTTTAACCGTTCTGATTCCATTCTAGTTGGAAAAATAGTTGTACGATAATCGTAAGCAATTTGTAAGTTTCGATCACGATTGCCTTGACCACAAAAAAAAAATTAGTTCCTAAGTCAGAATGTCTTACAATTCTGAAATACTTAGCTGACTTCTCGATGTTGAAAATTCTTTTAAAACTTTGTTCCAGTGATTCACACTCACCGTCTTAACTATCTTTTTCAGCCTCAATTTTTTTCTCTAATTCTACATTCATATCAACTTTAATTGAAATGGTTGCATTTTCATGAAAATTTGTAATCGAAATTTTGTATTTAAAAATCCCGGGATCTCGAAAAGTAAATCCCAGGATTTAAAGGGGCTTTAATCGTACGGGATTACGGTATTGACTTCCCTAATACATACGTACGCACATACATGCATACATTCATACATACATACCAGTGAAACACATATACCGCTCCTTTTGCTTCGCCATAGTCGGGTAAAAATGGGAGTATAAAAAATAGGAAGGAATATAAAAATGTATCTAGTTGGCTCATTATAACATTAAATAAGCCCATTGAGTGTTTTACGTGCCTAAAAACTAAACTAAACAGCTTACCAAATAGTCCTGTTGACAGGTTTTTCCACTGATGCTTACGGCTAGATTATCCATGGAGCGCGTCGTTGATGATTCCTAGCAAACATGAAAATAAATAAACATTCGGACTAATCTTCGCATCAAAAAGCCTTAACTTACTTGCAGCAGGTCTTCCAAACTCTCGATATACTCAATGGCATTGCGCAGTATTTCAACTTTTGGCAATCGCTGATTGGGATTTGAAGATGTGCGTCTCTTAAGCACTTCAAAAGCCTCATTTACCTGGTAAAAAATGATAAAAAAACTATTGAAAAAATGTGCAAAGTAATTGTTCTCAGAAATACAAGAAGAAGTAATCAAAATAATATTCAGAATATATCTAACAGTGGCATAGCTATGGGTAAATAAAGGAGAGACCCCCTTTGCCTATGAAATTAAGCAATTTTTTCATTTTTAAAAATGCAATTAAATTCTATACATAAATTTTTCGATTAAAGAATTTATTTTGCTTGCACTGAACTGAGCATGTAAAATGTTATTTTAACCAATTTTACATAAATAAAAATACACCACTTCTACTAAGTAAAGCAAGTAAATGACTAGTTTTTGAGGTTGTATTTAAGTCTGATTGAACATTAGATAGAAGCTCTTATAGTCCGTAGAATACATAAATTTTCCATCATCCGCATAAAACTTTTGGATAGCCTTTAATTTGAAACTAAAAGTTCAATTTAAATACAATATAATAAAAGCACAGAAGCAGCAACTTCAGATCCCTGGGTGTTCCTACTTTAATTGTTTTTAAGGAGCCTTTTATTTATCTTGTTTTTAAGGAGCCTTTATATTTGACAAGAAACTTTCAAAGAGTTTGATTGGATTTTGTGTAAAACCAAGTTCTGCTAGCGTTCTCATCACTACACCGTAGGTAAAATTTCAACTTTTAAAAAGGCACACAAAAACGCTCAAATACGTAAACTTAATTTTCCTGTCTTAGATTTAGTGGCATACTCAGTTTTCTCCAATCAAACGCAACTTAGCTAACTTAAATTCAATAAAAATATTAAACAATTTCTGCTCATTGGCTTTTCAAAAATACCTCAAAAGTGAAAATCGAGTTAGCCTTTTCGGATCTATGATTTTTCAAAAGTTAAGCAATTTTGCTTTTTCCTCCATGCAAAACATTCTACTTCCAAGTTTGAATATTTCGTAAAAACTCAAATTAGTGTTTTTATTTCATAAGACCCCTTCAATTCTGAAAGTTAAACCAAAGTCGGAATTTATCAAAATTTTTGGCCTCCAAAAAAAAATAATAATAAAGCTAAAAATGGGTATAAAGTGACTAAATTTCAATAGCGATTATCTTGATATTTTGACCTGATTGAGAAAAGCTAAGTACGCCACTTAAGACGAAAAATTAAGTTTACGTGTATCGGCGTTTTGTGTGTCTTCTTGACGTCTCTACAGTGTTATTTGAAAATTTATTGAGTCGCAATTTTTTTATAAATTAATCGCCAGGGATGTCACCCATTTTTTCAGACATAGTGTTTGAATCATGATGCAATCATATAGGTTATGCAGACATTTGACGTTTACTCACGAGAATGAACTTAGATACCCTAATAATGCGAGGAGAGCAAAAGAGCAACTTTTTTATATCAAAATAAGCACTTGGTTGCATGAATATGAAACTTTTTCATTGTACGAAATATTCAAAGGTACATTTGGCTACTACGTTTTATACTTCACTTTCTATAACTTATTTGTTTTGACTCAAAACTATATTATGACTTTTAAAAATATAACTGCCCCGTTTTTGCTGTAAAACAGTAAAAAAAGAATAAAATGTAATGTGTGCACTACATAGTAAACAGAAAATTAATAATCCTTACATGCGAATATTACCCAAACTTTAAGCATTGAATTCAGGAATGTACTGAAAATGTGGTTTTCATTATAAAATTTATGCAATGCAAACTTTGTGTAGCTCTTTGTTACAAACAGTATGAATATAGTTATTTAAATATAAATTAAATTAAATTAAGACTTACTTCTTCATATATATAGTTTCAATATGAAAACACTGAAACTAATCTTTTATTAGTCATATTAACACAGTAATCGGATTCCTTACTTAAATCTCGCTCATAAAAATTAAACTTGATTGTCAAAAACGCAGTTTTTAAATCATCAAAATATTAAGAGAGCATTTGGCGAACAATTTTTAAAAACTTTTTTTTAATTGATTATTGTTGTCAAACTATTAAAAACATATGTAAGAAATCAATCCAATCAGCTTATAATTCAGATTCTACAGTGCTAAAAAGCTGGTAGCCAGAATACTTTTAACTAACCAGGGTAACTTTAAACGCGTTTTTGTTGAAACATACTTTTTTAAAACTTGCCACATTTTTTATTTTAGTCTGTTTGTAATGTAATTCTACACACATTTTTACCAAAATGAGCGTCTCTGCAAAATTTGTCAAGTTTTACACGCAACAGTATGGTTAAAAATAACATAAATTTTACTACTTTTTCGTCGCTTCATAATTTTCTTAATTTTCATTCCATTTTGGTAAAAGATTTGCATTCAAAAGTCTATTTTCAAATGCATTTTTTGTTTGTTTTAAAACGATATTGAGCTGAGCTATGATGTGGGTGAAAATGATTTTGACCATTTTTTAAGCACAAAAACTTCAGCGCCATCTTCATATATACAGAATATATGTTAGAAAATTTTGCTTCTTAAACTGATGATGTAAAATTAACAGGAAAATAAAGTTTTCGAATATATATTAAACTTTTTAAAAAACATCTTCCAAAAAATATACCTTAATTTTAACCGATTTTGCCTAAAATCAAAATGTAGCAAAAGAAGAACTACTTTTTTTACAAAAAAAAAAGACGCACCAAAACACTGAAATGATACCTTTTTTTTGAGAAGACTGCACAACCCCGTTTGTCATTAATTTCAGAGAGAGAATATGTATTTGTTTGCATAAAATAAGGATATGTCAAATATATACTTAACCTTATTTTGATTGAATCATGGTTTGAATTTTGTGTAAACCCGAATTGGTTTACAATAATTATGTTTTTATTTGTCATAAATTTATTTAATCTATTTAGCAAGATCTAAAATTTAAGTCTTGTCTAAAGTATTTTAATACTAATTTAAATTTAATCTAAAATACTTTATCGATAATACTGAGTTTAGTAATATGTTTATAATTGAAAAAACTCTTTGCTAAAGCATAGTACTCTGTTCAGTTTCATGTGAAATTCCACTCAAATCTCAATATAAAAAATGACAGCTGCAAACAAGCGTGGAAGTTTTCACAACATGTTCGTCAGAGCAGTACTCTGTTCCGCTGCGTGAAATTATCGCAACATGGTTATGAGCAACACTTTTTCACGAAAATTTAATTGTATTGCCTATTTATTTTGAAGTGAGAAGAGAGAGATCATATGAAATCTCCCAACTTATTCTCTGAGTCTCTCTGAGAAATTTTGCCATAGAAATTTCTCGCAACAAACTTTAAGTCAGAAATTTACAGCCCAATTCTGGCAAAGTAACAATTTTTACCCAGTATTTTTAATATTTATATGTGTTAGTTGTAATTTTTTTTTCAAAATAAAATTTGAAGGTAATTTTTTGTATATTTTTGAATTTTTTTTTTATTTCCATACAAAAATTTTCAAAATTCACTTAACTTCATTACTTATACTTTTTTTTTTGAAGTGAAAACTTCTTTAGGTGCGTTGAACGATTTTGGTAGAAGGTTACGATTTTGGTAACTCTCGTCATCAATACAGACAGCAAAGATAACAAGATAGGAAACTTAGAAAACATAAGCAAGCAACCATCAATAAGTTCCTCTGCTGATGCATCGTTCCTTCCCCTCCCTTTGCTCCGCTGCGAAACATTAGCTGCATTCCCGTGGCACTAGATCAGATCAAATCTCAGTAAAACGTTAATTAAACTTTATATCAATTTGTCATCACAGTCTTGAAACAGCTGTTTTAAGAACAATAACAAAAGAAAACAACAATACCAAAACGCCCATTGAGCGGTGAAATGTCAAAATAGGAAAATGAACAGTTATTTAGATTTGCAAACTATGTTCGTTTTGATAAAAAATGCTTGAAACTTGGCAGCATTTTAAGATCAGAAATAGAGTCAGAAATCTAGCTGGTTTTAATTTTTGTTTTGTGAATAAAATAGAGCCGCGCTCTAGATCAACGACCACGGGAATGCAGCTATTGAATGTTGCTGTTTTTTTCAATGTAAATGTAGATGTAGAGTTAGCTGTAGGCTAAAATAAAATAAATTTAAAACTTTTGATATTTGCTTTTTGTTTGACTGGCCGTGAAGTATCTTTTGCCTCCACTTGAGATCTTGCTACCAGGCAAACAAAAAACATAGCAAGCAAAGTGCTGTTTATTTTCCGCCGCCAAATCGGTTCATCCCCTCTAACGTTGCGCAACCGATGTGATACTGCTCTTCTCTGTTCATCGTTGTAGTAGATTTGCTTGGTAATTGTTGTTGTAAATGTATTTTTGTTCAGCTACAGATCTACATGTACATTGACAGAAAAACAGTTAATATCCTTCATGATTTCTTTATTAAGGAACGATTTGTCAGCAGATAAACTTATTGATGGTTGCTTGCTGCCATAGTAGAATTACACAAGGTAATGTTAGGGCTGAATGTGTTCTCTTTCTAAGTAACCATAACTGTCAAATTCATCCATTTTGATATATTTGCCAATTCTTGCTTTCATATTGCTTTCTCATTGGTTGCAGATTTTGTATGAAATGTCAACTTCGTTTTGACAATTTCGGTCACCGGCTCTCCGCCCTAACACTACCTTGTTTAATTTTGCCATGCTTGCTGCATTAGCTGAGCGCCTGGTAGCCAATATCCATGAGCGTGTATTTGAGTTTCGACCATCGAATGTCAAGCAAAAGAAAACAAAATAGAGAACGTGTTTTACACACATTGGCCGCATTCACAGGAGTCACCTGCTGTGAATGGATCATTTAATTGCAAAGGTTTCTCACTCTCATTTAAAAAAACAGTTGCCAACTATTGACTCCGCTGAAAGCTGCCAATGTGTGTGACACACGCACTTTATATTGTTTTCTTCTGTTTGAAGTTGCAGCTCGTAAGAAAATAAGTAGTTGTCAAGGCTACCTAATAATAATTTTATCATGAGTGGGATTGCATCGTCCAAAGTTTTTTGTTTCTTATTTCAGCTACCAATAGCCTATAGTATCTTTTTAAAAATATAATGTGACGCAAACAGTGAAAATAATGTAAATTAAATTCAATGAAATTTATGTAAATACAAATTTTATGTATGTATTCGTATTTTAAGAGTATATTATTTCAATAAGTTTAATTTATATTTTTGTTTATGTTTTACTTTGTTTTTTATATTAAAACCCATAATTTAAAATATAATGAAATGATAACAGATGAAAATAATGTGCATTAATGATGAACCGGATGTACCGGATGAAACGAATCGGGGTCAGAAAATAAACTGCACTTTGCTTGCTATGTTTTCTGTTTTCCTTGTAGCAAGATCTCAAATGCAGGCATTAAAAGAGACTTCAAGATCCATCAAACAAAATATCATAAAAAAAGTAAATTTGTTTTATTTTAGCTACAGCTCTACATATACATTGAAAGAAAAAATTAAATATCCTTTTTGAGGCTCCCTGTATTTTATTTTTATATCAACAGTATTCAATTTAAATGTAATAATATAGTTTGGTGTAGTCATAAAATAAAACTGATATCTGAATAAACAATATTTTGAAAGAAATATTCATAGGTTGAGGGGGTGAAAATATAAAATTTTTTTCCCGATTAGCATGAAAATTCGTATAAAGCAGTAAGGCGGTCCGTGGCAGGACAAAGTCTTCCAGGGAATACTAATATTTTACATATATGTTTTCGCTTCGGTCGGCAGTCCCCTCAGTGCTATACTTTTTTTTATTTTTTCTTACGTTTTTTTTTAAGTATGTGTTTATTTTGTAATTAATATTTTTGTTTTAATATAAATCAATTAAAGCAATTCTGACTAGGCATCAATGCGAGCACTCAAAACCTTTCCAACGATATCTTGAAAGGGAGGATCGCATTAGAAATAAATAAGTTATTTTAATTTTAGTGAAAATAAATTTTAAAAAAATGCATGAGATATAGTATTATCTTTTATCCGAATACAAAAATTTGATTCTTTTGATGCAGATTGGAAGACCTTTTTCCGTGCTGTAATTTCTGATAGTTTATATTCTACAACTATTGCATAAGCCAATATCGTTACAAAAAAACTCGATTTTTAGAGGTTATTTCAAACCATTCCAGCTTACGGAAGCCTATCGCTAGAGCCAAAATATTTGGAGAACCATCATAACATAAACCAAGGATTATCTTGAGCAACTGTGCCGAACAAATTTTTGTTTTTGGCGATTTTTTAAAAAAGAAAACAGTTTTTCGATAATTCAAATAAAAGTCGAGTTATCCAGTCTTCAGTGACTTTACATAATGTCTCCACAAGGCATATCACATGCCATTATATACATCAAGGCATAAGCACCAACTGTCAAAATTTGCCACAGTATTTGTCTGGTGGGCATTCCATGAGCCTGTTCTCACGCGACTTACGTTAGGCGGATCATCGGGTTAATTTTGACAAGGTGGGAAGTGGGAAGGTGACAAGTTACGTAAGGCAGCATTTTCAAAAATTTTAAAAATTTTGCGATTTATTTTGACGTCTGTTACTTTGAAGTTTCATTGTTTGTCATTTTCCTCTTAGTACTCTTATGTTTTAGCGCAAATAAATTTTGTTTTGCATTGGTTGGGTTTTCATTTTTACTCATTTCTAATTTCTTGCATTGCTGTTTAATTTAAGACTCACAAAGTAATGAATTTTTCGAAATTTAACAGCACATTTTATTGACTGTTCTCGGAATTCGAAATAAGGCGGTCTTAAAAAAGTCGGTAGTAAGAATACCTGACAGATGCATAGTGTCAAAATAACGCCATTACTCTGCCTTTTTTAAGGCGAGTAAGAACAGGGTCCATGCCATGGCATGTTAGTTAAAATATTTCAATTAAATTGAAATTCAGGTATGCAGTTCAGCATACCTTTTCAATCTCGAAAATGTAAACATTCCAAAATGCAAAAAAAATGTGAAAAATTTGTTCACCATATTCAGATTCGCCTGTAATTAGAAAAACGATAAAAATTGTTAATAATTCTTAAAATGCATATCAGTAATAGTATACCAAGTAACATAATACAGCAATAATACTTTACATATTGGTTGCAAGAACGGCACGTATTCAACTATCTACTTTTTCTACTTTTCTCCTTCATGGGCCTACAAACATTGTCTCAATTTCGATAATTGAGGGGGTCTTAAACTAGATAGAACTGTTAAAAAAGTGAAGATTACGTGAACTTTGAATCTGAAAAAGCCTCCAGACAGTAGACAAAAATATGAAACTTATGAAGTTATTAAAAAGATTTTTGATAAACCACTGCGCCAAAGCATTATAAATTTCCAAATAATTCTAATATTATAATAGGCGAATAAAGACCCACTTATGAAATTCAAGAAGACGGTATACGGTATAAGGCTTAACGGATTGGCCAATTTTCAAAAGGTATGTCTATTCATAACGATAAGGTAGTCAAGGAGCTTTCTAAAAAGTCAAGGCGCACAGTGAACTGTCTTCATATAAGCGATGGACAAAAATAGAAGGAGACCTCCTATGATAATGGAATTTTGTATGCTTAAAAAGCTAATTAATTAGCTTAATTAATTTAAGCTTATTAAGAAAAATTTTAAAAATGGTCGAAATCGGTTCGAACCTGGGGGTACCTCCCTTGGACCTATATGAATTTTTTACTTGATTTTGTATACACAAAATTTGGCCAATCTTAATAAAAATTCGTCAAAAATAAAGTAATTGATGAGTACTATAAATAATCGAAATCGGTTCAACCCTACGGGTACCTTTTTTGGACCTATGTATATTAATATTTTACTTGATTTTTTTATGGGAGGTTTGCTGATCTTAACAAAAATTCGTCAGAAAACTAGTAAAAAAAAATTATTTTCAGTTCCTTATTGTACAATATATCGTCCCCTGCATGCCAAAATCATGGATGTGAAAAAATTCGATTTTGGGTTTATTGCTGTTTCTGATGCAATTTTATATAAGGAACATTGTATTAACATATGGAATAGGAATGTGGATCAGATCTGCCGCAATACTACAGTTCGAAATCAATGAATGTGTTTTTTTAATTTTTTATCATGCCAAAAAAATGAATGTGCCACATTCATTGGTCTGGATACAAACAATTCAAATTTTCTGCATGCGAAAACAATGAATGTGTTCTTTAAACAAAATTTAAATCATAATTCCCGGGACCTAATAATAATATCTGCAAGCCAAGGTATAAGGAAATAACAGATCCTACACATTCATACATTACTCGATTTGTTTATAAATTGGAATTTTCGTGCATGCTAAAACAATGAATGTGTTCTAAAATCTGTTAGGAGTGAGGTAGGCCAACCAAATTTAAATCATAAATCGTGGAACCTAATGCCCACATATCTGCAAGCCAAAGTATCAAAAATAATATATCGTACCTATCTTACACATTACTCGATTTTTTGAAGTATGAAAGTTTTATGAATTTTTGTGCATGGATTTGGAATGTGTTAGGAGTGAGGTAGGCCAACCAAATTTAAATTAAAAGTCGAGGGCCCTAATGCCCACATATCTGCAAACAAAGTATCAGGACAAACTAGATCCTTCACATTCATACATAACTCGATTCCTTGAAGCATGAATGTTTTATAAATTAGAATTTTTGTGAATGCCAAAACAATAAATGTGTTCTGTGAATGTAGGTCAACAAATTTTAAATCATAAATCGAGGAACCTAATGTCCACATATCTGCCAAAGTATCAATCTGAAACCAAAGTATCAATAAATAACAGATCCTTAACATTAAAATCCCTTCGGAGAGAGGTAGGCCAGCCAAATTTTAGATTATTGTCAATTCACTAAATACTAAAATTCGTTAAATGAAAATTTAAAAACAAAATTGTTCCCTCTCTAATTTTCAGAAGCATTCAAACCTTTAAATTCGTTTTCCCAAAAACTATAAAAAAGCACATATATGGTTTTGGCATGCAGGTAACAATATGTTTATTAATAATCCGAAAAAAATATCTTATTAAAATACGATAACATACTCTGTTTTATTTTTCCATCAAAATATGCTAATTTTTCATTTTTTCTCATTCAAATATATAAAATTTCGAAACCACTTAAAAATATTTTGTTTTTAATTTTTAGTAAAACAAACTTTTTTTTTATTAACACATAAACCTCTTGAAATGATGAGCCTTAAAGGGCACAGTTTTATTAAAATCTTGGTTTTTGTCAATTATTTGTATTAATCACCTTCAAAAATCATGCCCAAAATTAGAATTTCTTAAAAAAATACTCAACTTCAAAGCGTTGCAGCTCAACCAAAACGCATGTTATTGCTCCAATATTTTGGATTATCAATTATCAAAGTATTGCCTGTTGATTGGTTTCAAATTTGCAGGATTTCGAGACACAAATTTTTTTGATTTTTGTCCACTAAGCAGTTCAAAGAGGTTGATCTAGTTGATTGCTTTAAAGCAATATCAATTAACTTCCTATTAAAATACTCACTTTTTTCTGTTCGCCAAGAGCGCAAAAGCATTAAAAGCGCCTGAATAAAATATGTTTAATTTTTAAACATAATTTCAAATTTTGCTTATCTCCTCTCTGGCAGATCCCAGCAACGCCACTGTCTGACAATAATATTTCAACTCTACTTTTGCGTTAAATTAACGTTAAAAAATATTTTCTTTTCTAACTGATACGTGCTCTCGTTCCCCTTTTTTGTTTCGCCTGTTCATTTAATTGTTCTGATCCTCATGCCATACAAGAACATAAAATTTGTCATTCCTAATTTAAATAGATTCGTTTTCTCTTCGTGCCTCTTTTTATGAGACATCTTAAGCAGACGTCATTTCTTCGAATAAAAATGTAGCACTTTAGGATAATCTTGCTGTCTATTCACTCCACAACATTCCCAATCCTCATTGGGAATACAATTTTTTTTCTTCAAAATTAAATTTAAACGTATTGCTCGTAAAAGTTTTACTATTTCTTAAACACGAGTAAATAACATTTTTATTGCACATTTCGTTTCGTTGTAGTGACATTATAAAGAGAAATTAAAAAGTATTTGTCTTGTACAAATAATACAACACAACATTCAAATACAATACACATTTCAAAAACCTTTGTAACAATATTTGTTAAATTTTTGTCCAGTTTTACATAAAAAAAATATATGAGCATTACATTTTTACATTTACATTTTTTTTTTTTTTTTTATATATGAACATTACTTTCCTTAGTTGAATCTCTGACATTATTATTATTATTAAGGGTATTCACTTCAGCGCTGAAATTTGCGAAATGCTGAAATTTACGAAAACTTCAGTGCACTTGTTGTTGTTTTGGTTTTCCGAAGATTGCTTAAATTTAATCACCTATTAAGCTGATGAAAAATAATCGTCGGAAATTTGCGAAGAAAAGATGTGTTCAATAATCATAAGTGAATCTGTTTAATGAGTGTGAGTCATTGTGAATATGATTATTTGGATAATAAGAAGGGCATTCTATCAAATCCTGCCTTAAAGCTGATGCAATGTGTGCGAGCAAGAACAAAATTATGATTAATTCTATTTTAGCTGAGTGGCAGTCGTTTAATATATCTGTGTATTAATCTGTGTTTTACAAAATATGAACAAAATTATTTGTTTTGGTAGCAGGCTAACAAAATGCAGCAATGGCGATTTTAAGTTTGACAGATGTACAGTGTTGCGCAAAACAATAGCAACAAAATCGATACGCTACTACAAAATCGTGTATCTTTTTAAATATTAGGGACACACAAAAATGATTATAGGAACCAAAGCATATATTCATACATCATATTAAAAACAAATCATATTCCAATTTGGTTTTGTTTTCCTTATTAAACTTAAAATTAATGTAACTGCATTCAGTTTTTCTGAGAGCAAAACAAAAGCAACATTATTAATATTTGGTGTAAGATCCATTATTCTTGATAACCGCTGCACAGCTGAGCGGCATCGACTCTATTAAAGTAGATATGTTAGTATTAGTATATGTTCCCATTTAAGTTTCAGCGCTTCATACAGTGCAGTCTTATTGGGAAACCTTTGACCAGAAACTTTTACCTTCAAAATCCCAAAAAGATTTTCAATGGGATTCAGGTCATTGTGACTGTGCCGGCTAATCAAGGACTTGAATCCCTTTGCCTCTTATGTAATCTTTGATGAGCTTTGAAGTGTGCTTTGGGTCGTGATTGGGCTGAAACGTTTACTGAAGCGACATATTCCACTCTGAATGTGGTCGCATCTTACTTTCTAAAATGTCATTATATGCAAATCGATCCATAATTCCATCGATTTTTTGAAATGGTTCAACTTCATTATAGGAAAAAGAAGTTCAGACCATAATGCCATCGCATCCGTGTTCAAAATTTATTTTGCAGTTTCGGGCTTCAAGTCGTGTACCTGGGTGGCACCGTACCGTGCACATCCCATCTGAATTAATCAAGTTGAACGTTGATTCATCGCTAAAAAAACGGTTTTCGATTTTTGAACGGTCCAATTTAGGTGCTCTTTTGGAAGACTGAGTCTAAAAAACAATAAATTGCAACTAGTTGTCACAATTTCAGACAGAATTGTTTAAATTGTAACACCTCACCTTGTTTTTTATGCTTAGCTGTAAGCAAAGGTTTTTCTGCCGGTCTGTAACTTCTTTAATCGTTCTCAACGGCTCGTCTTCAAACAGTGCTGTGGTGGATATCTAAATCAAGTATCCGAACAACCTCTTTGGCTGTGGCAAATGCATTTCGTTTGAACACACCACAAATGTTCCTGTCATCACGCAGCGATGTTTTCCGAATTCGCCCTCTTTAATGTACGGTTGTTACGTCTTTTGTGAAGGTATATTTCTTTATTAATCTACAAACTATTGACCGATTAATATCAAACTGTTTCACGTTAGATATTTGCGAATTTTCGTTTTTATATTCGGAAATAATTTTTAATTTAAGAGCTTCACAGTATTTAAAACGTGCCATTATAAATGGAACAGTCAATGCCTGCATTTAGCGGAAAGAACTGTTCCACAACTTTCGGGCTGAATGGAATGCTCTCACAGAACATGTTCCTTGAGATGTCACAATTTATATAGCGAAAATATTTTATGCTACTTCGCTACTTGAGCACTTTTTCGGCTAGAATGCGGCCCATGTCACAACTAGCACAAAAAAACTAAACTTAAATGTTTATGACTTACAAACAATACGTGCTTTACAATAACGGAGTTTTTACCAATAATTCTTCGAACTTGTGTTCTCTTTTTACATTTTTCAAGTTTTGTTGCTATTGTTTTGCTCACAGACAAATTGAATGTAGTCACATTAATTTTTAATTTAATAAAAAAAAAACAAAACAAAATTTTAATTTGATTTGTTTTATATATGATGTATGAATATGTGCTTTGATTCCTATAATCATTTTTATGTGTCCCCAATATTAAAAAAGATACACGATTTTGTTGCAGCGCACATATTTTGTTGCTATTGTTTTGCGCAACATTGTATGTGTAAAAAACGAAACATTACAAATGGGTTGCTCACTTCAACTCGTCGGAAATTTCCGATTTCTGAAATTTCAGCATTGAAGTGAATACCCCTATTGATGTGAAAATGAATAATTTCTATAAATTATTAAAAAAATATTTTGAAGCTGTTCGAAAAATAGAGTAAAACGCTTTTTTCGTGCTAGCATTTGTTCCAAATTCGAATTTACAACCATTTCAAAAAACATTTGATTTACATAAGAAGATATTATTTCTTAAGTCTCCCTTTATTCTCATTTTTTTTACCCACAAGTAAAATACATACGTAGGCAGTTTTAGAAGTCAGTGAGTTTCTGAATTTCCCGCGTAGTAACTTTAAATGCAACACTGGTCAACTGCCATATATTAGGTGTGTTCCCGTAAACATTGTCGAGTAAAAGTCGAGTAAAGTTTAAGCTGAGAGAGTAAAATGAAATTTGAGAATAATGTCAAAAGTATGTAAACTACTTAGGGGTCGTTCATAAACTACTTTGCCAATTCGGGCGAGGGGAGGAGTTTTAAAATGTAGCACGATAAGCAATGGTAGGGGAGGAGGGGTTAAAGTTATTGTAACGTGAATAAATATTGAAGAAAAAAAACTCCAGAAAATTATATTTAATAATATTTAAGACCAGCTGATATTAACCCGTTGTTAATATCATATGATATTTTTGGGGTTTTTATTTGAATTTTCTTTAGCACATTAAACGCGGCTCCCAAACGCTGCGTACAATTTCTTTAAAATTGCGTGTGTCTTCTTGTATTGATCACAGGAACAACCACACTAAGTTTATACTTTGTACCTTTCACCGTAATCGAGATATGAGTTGGGTATAAAAATACCCAACCGTCGTTAATGGGTTCTACATGGGCACAAATTCCTTCTGCAACGACAGCACAGTTTTATATAAGGAATTTTCAACCAATAGCAGTTGATGTTGGTTAGTTTGCTAAGATAGATTTTACATTTTTTTTATACAGAAAATTTTTTACAAATGATAAAAATACAAATATTCAGATTTTTAAACTTAATCACTTTTGACTTTTAAAATGAAGTACTTAACGTAAAAATTTCTTAACACACTCCAAAAACAATTTATAGCTCTATGTTTTCTTAAAGCAACAAATAAAAAATTAAACACTTAGCGTTTACCAATCATAAAATATGATCAATTCTGCAGAAGCATTTTCATGGGTTAAAAAAAATACCCAACCGCCGTTAATGGGCTAGAAATAGGGAGGATTTGCAAAAGCGTGTTGTTAAATGAGGAAAATATGTGTATCTTTTAATAAAAAATATATTTTTACGATCGTTTATTGAGCTTTAGGTCAGGTTAGAACAATTAATTGCTCTAACTGATTTTTTCCAAAGAATCAACAATATTTTCAATATGAAAAGGAACACATCACTAGTTGATTTTATTGCAATTTCGGCTCTGCTAAAGGCTTCATCAGAAATCTTTAGATGCCGGCGGAATTTGATCCCGGGCCGTGCTTGCCTCGTACAAGCGTATCTTAGCGAAATACACCAACAGAGGCGATGATATCTCAGTTTCAATTTCTCCCTTTTCATGTTGTTGTTTTTATTTTGCTTTATTTTAGTTTATGGTTATGTTATTATATGGAGTCCCATTTAACCCAGCATTTCCTTATACCACGGGGCAAAGCGAAAATTGATATGCGCATTACATCCACATCAACTTTTTCAACTATTTTTCAAGTTTACAAGAACAAAAAAATATGATTAAAATGTTAAAACAGTTTTACATAATAAAGTATTATCATTTATATACATGGAATTACAACCTAAAATTTTTTTAGCAAATTTAAAAAATAGAGTGTCTGCAGAGGAATGGTATAATTTAACGAGTTGTGACTGATTTTGCATATCGCCGCTGCGCCAGAAAAACCGTGATGTGATTTTTGTAAATTTTTTTATAGAATATTTTGTTTGCACTATCAATTACCCACATTTCTGCATTTGCAGTTTTTTATGTCTCTTAGGGCTTAGAAGTGATCAAAAACAGTTATTGCATGTTATTAAGAAAATAACAGTTATTAAGAAAATAAAAATTTGTTTTTCTGCTCTCCTAAAAAGTTACTGAAAAACATTTAACTTTGTTTGGTTTTGCAGCGACGATATGTACCTAGTTTAGTAAAAAAATACTAAAAATTCCATTTTTAATTAAAAATGAAAGTATTTTGTACTTATAAATAGTGCAGTCAGTTTTTGAAAATTTCGTTAAAAATAGTAAACATTGATTCTCCAACATATGCATTAAGAATGAATGCCTCAATACGATAATATTTTCAATGAGCCAAAAAAAGTGTTGCTGACTATGAAAAATGTGAATGAAATTTTTAGTGGCCAAAAATTTATAAGAAAAGACAATTGTCCTATTCTCGATATGAATTGAGGTAGTATATTTACTGGCACAATTTGTACTAGATAGTAGTAACTTTTAAGCCAGTAAAATACTAGTTTAATCAAAACTTTTTACTGGGATGATTTGAGGCACCTTTGTGCTAGTATATTTTCAGTGACAAGAGTTTGAAAATTTTGGTGCTTTTTTCGACATGAAATCCAAACCGTATATCGGATAAGGACCAAATTGATCAATATTACACCAGCTGCAAGTCTGTACACTTGGAAAAATTGTGCAGAACCAGCAAGCTTGCAACTAGCAAAGAAGCTAGTATGTACATTTATTACTACTTAGTTATGAGCTAAGAAAACAGTTTTTCTTTTTTTTTTAACTTGTCAAAATGCGACTTCCCTGCAGTGTAAGACTAGTCAGCATTAAAACATGAGTAGTATTTATACCAGTCAAAACAAACTAGTTTATATTTTATCACGATTTACTAGTTGCAAAAGTAGTTTAAACCTAACTAGTTTTTGTCAAGTCACATTAAACCAGTTGTAAAACTAGCCAAAATCAAACTATACTACATATTATCAAAATCAACCAGTTCCAAAACCAGTTGGAGCTGGGTACCCCATTGGAACAAACTAATAATAAACAAATTAAAACATATAAAAACTAATTTAAAAACATGTAGTTGATAAACTATCTTGAATTATATTAATGCGACATATACTCTCATTTTTAAATGTTTTTATTGCAACTTTGTAGTAGATTAGAACTTAGTATATATATACCATAAACATGGTATTTCATCAAATAGCTTTAACTTTAGCCTTTAGCTAATATTTTGTTGTAAAAATATATGTTCTTTGAACCTATGAACTATTGAAAAAATATGAACCTATGAACTAGTTTTAATTCGATAATTACTATATTGTTTAAAAACTAGTCACAACCCAACTAGAATTTTACTTTACATAAAAATGAGTTGTTAACTAGTTAAAACCTTATCTATAGTAAGACAATTGTCTTTTCCAATGACATCACCACGCAAAAAATACCAGTCGGTTCTATGAGAATAGGACATAAATCGAACTAGTTGTTGGATATTTCCAACTAGTTGTTGACTGGTATAAATCTAGTTGATTACACTGCAGGGTTGTTAGTTAACTATTAATTAAGCAACTAGTTCTTTTATAACTAGTTAAACAGATTGTATTTTTGAACTAGCTGGAATACATATAGTAACTTATCCAGTAAATTTTTGGTTAGTAAGATTTGACTAGTTTAACATCTAGTATTTTTTTGACTAGTTTTATTTTAACTAGTCAGCTAACTTGTTAAGTTCATAACGAGTACGATTTTTTACTGCAGGAAGTTGTTTTAAAAACGTTTCGTTTTAATTTTATTTTTAAAAATGTGCGTTTCAATTTTTGTGTTTCGTAAAATATTTTTAAAAATATTGGCCCATAACCATAGTCAAAATAAAAGTCGACTCCAAATTTAGTGCAAGCTTTTTGACAACAGATTATATTGAAAAACTGTCAAAAATGCTTATACTATAATTTTACTAAACGTTTTTAAAATGTGCGTTTTTGATTTTTTGTTTTATCTGTGTCTGATAAGCCACATTAAAAAATATTTTGAAATAATCGACTCTAAAGTTTTGAAAAAATTTATTTTTGCATAAAGAAATGAAATTGAGCACGGAAACTTGTACAAAAAAATTAATAAGAAATTAGTTGATCGGTTGATGCAATTATTTTGGTTGTTTTAAATGGTTTCTGATAAAACTAAGGATTAACATGATATGCTATGGTTCGATCATCGTAAGGTCCTGGTTATGTTTGGCCATGTTTACGGCGGCCAATTTTAAATTTGATGTGTTTTACTCACATATGCACGTACATTTTTTGTTAAGTTATTTCTACAACTATTTACCTTTCTTAAACGACGACGTTCACGCATTGTTGCCGCTTTTCGACGATCAACACTGACACTCTTCTTCTTACACGCCTTGCAGGCCCAAGTCAAGCAAGGTCGCGAGGACTGTAGGGAAGAGCATACTAATGGTGCCAGTACATGCTCCTCCGAACTCAGACTATTCTCGTCATAATCGGTGAAAATTGGCGAAGCGCTGAGGTGAGCCTTGTCATCGGAGGAGTTAGAATAGGTACCAGAATGATCGTAGCCACTGCAGTTTCCGGCATCAGCAGCACTACCAATGCAACGACTGAAGTAGTGCAGCATGTGTTGTTGTTGTTGTTGTTGTTGTTGTTGTTGTTGTTGTTGTTGTTGTTGTTGTTGCTGTTGATGTTGCTCTTGTCCATATTGCAGATTGTGATGTGTCTGTTGTTGCTGATAGTGTGCCGATTGTTGACTTTGAGGCTGTTGCAGATGCAAACCATCCTGTGGCTGTTGATAATCGTTCTCCTGCTTGAATATCCTGGTTATTGTTGGAGTAGTTGTTGTGGCGGTGTTCAAACTATTTTGTAAAATTGAACTTCCATTGTATTTTGTCATCTTAAAATTGGTTTAAATTTTTATATTTAAAATCACTCAAATTTAAGCACTTTTTTTTTCACCTACTTCATTATCACTTTTCTTCTGCCATTTTTTACATTTTGTTTTATTTTTCTTTTAAATGCAAACTTTTTAATCTTTTGTTTAACTGATCCTTTTTAATGGTTTTGTGGTAATCCGAAATATTCATAAAATCACTGTTAGATATTCAAAAAAGAACACTATTTTCTATGTATTTTCGTTAATGCTTGTAGTTCCGATTTATTAACGCTGTGCGTTGTTCCTCGCGCGTCAACAATCGCAGCACTTTTGGCTGAGTTGACAAAATTTCAAAACTCTTCGATGTCATATGTTGATGTTTTGAGTGTCGTACTCAAATTTTTCAGCACTTTCGAGTGGTTTCTATTTATATCATACCAGAGTCTTCAATTTGGTTGGGCCATAATTTGGCGTTTGATAGTAGACTCCGCCCTCAATTTTCTAGAAATGAACGATTTGTATAAAGTAAAATGCAATTTTTTGTGGTTTGACAAAACTTCTATCAAATAAAAGTCACTGAAACAGGTAAAATAATTGGATTCGAAAATATATTTTTAGCACTTACATTATTTATCAAATTGCAAGCCATTTAAAATATATTTTTCATGAGTGACTGGAGTTAATTTGGACAGCAAGACAGTTTTTTGTTTCAACATACTTGAAAAGCATTATCAATGACAACATTTTATAGATAAAATTTGAAATGAGTATTAGTAAGGAATTTTTAAATATTTTATACATATGTTATTTTAGTTATTTAATAAATTTTACGGCATCTTACGACTTATGACTTAAAAAAGTTCAGATAAATATTTAATGGCGTTTTCGTTTCTCGAAAAAATGTTGCATTTTTTCTGCCCTCTTTGAGAATTTTGAATTTTTTCTACTTTTGAGGTCAACATTTTCGAGAAAAGGACAGGATTCAATTTGAGATGTCACTATTTTTTTTCTCAAGAGATCAAGAAGTCAAAAAGGGCATAAGACTAACAGTAACTAAACTTTTCGAAGTTTAAAAAGTAAAAAGGATTTCTGTGAGAACTAGGCCTTGCGCTACGGTGTTTGTCAAGAGAGTTTTCGGGGTTAAACTAACCCCCCTCCCCCCAATCATATTGTCCGAAGGTATAAACAAATAGTTCAAATAAAAATATCAAATAAAAAACCAAACCGAGAACATTATTTAAATATTTCTTAACAACTTTTTTTAAAAAAACCTTCGTCACGCCTGCTATGGTTTATACCAGCAAACTGTTGGAACCTAGATTGATTCGTGATAAAGGAGTAAACAAAGAGCACAACAAACAAATCGTTGCAGAATCAATGCAGTCGCTTTTTTCAACCTTTGTTTTTGATTTGATTTTACAGAAGGTGTTCGTATAAGCTCATCAAAGTGGATGCTACTGCAGAAATTGCAGAAGACTACTGAAGAGTTGATGTAGCTATCAACGAGACAGTCTGTCTAGTCTACTTGGTGGTTTATTCTGCAATGAACTTTTTGTTGTTGCAACCTATTGCTTCATGAACTAATTTGGCACTAAGCCCAAATATAAGAATCATTTAAATTTTACATATAAATGTATATATTTAAAATAAGTATTGTAATAATAATAGTAATATATCTTATGGTAAGAAATTTCTACTTTGCACTGCTTAGACAAAAATAGTCTCATAGCGTAGAAACGTAGAAACATTACCCCAGTGGGGAAATGAGAAGTCATTACTGCCATAACGCCTTCGCTTGCAATTTGTAAATAAATAGTGTCAAACAAAATGCCCCGTAATAACAGCCATGAATGTTGAGTTGACAAAATTTCAAAACTCTTCGATGTGCCCAAAGAAGTAAAATATAAGGAAGTGGTGTAATAGCAGAAAAGTGTGGTATTTTCTATATTGGTGTTGGTTCACACAAATACAGAAACAATCACAAAGGGCCGTATTCGGTTGTATCGTAAAAGAAGGCCCAAACTGTTAAAGTTTGTTCTTATGCATTAAAATTTTAGAAACATTTCAAGAATAGCAACAACTCTAATTATTTAAAAAATTTTTGATCGCTCGCAATTGGCTTAGAAGTTCTAGGAATCCAACGTTGGAAAAAGTGGACAAAAAATTTAGCTGATTTTTTAAGTTTTTTCAACAAAACTAAACTTTATGGGTACCAAAAGAGAGATAATACAAGTATCTATTCAACAAGATATCAAACATAAAAATACATGCATTTAAGATACAACCCTTTTTTTACTTAAAATCGCGAGGTTTTTCCAAATTCAATAAAAAAATAAATGTATCAAAAGGAGGCCTTCGGATGCTGCTTAGGGTTTACAAACCTCAGTAAGTACCACACAGGCTTCTCTGTCTACAGCAGTTCTGAATGTAGTTATCTTTTTAATAAGTCTCTTTTTAATGTATTGCTTTCGTAAAAGAGAAGCCACTAGTCTTTCAGACAAATTCTAATTATAAAAAATTATATCTTAATGAATTCTTATGGAATTCTAAATTTGACACCATAGATACGCACATTACCTTTGTTTTAATACCCATAATGCTTAGTTTTGTTGAAAAACTAGAAAAACTGCAAGATTTTTAGGTCATTTTTCTATATTTGAAATTCTAAACTTCAACTTTAATTACAAATTAAATTAGGTTAATTTTTTAAATTTTTAGGTTAATTTTTTGGGTGTTTCTGCCTAGTTGTTGTGTAAAAATCAGAAAAATTTAACAAACAGGTACTAAATCTGATTCACTATGCTGAAAACAAGAGCGCCCAAAACATGTATTCAACTGCAAAAAATGACTGCGCCCCTGAAGCAGTGTTTGTGTTTTGACAGATGTGGTTTGATCAAACTGGCGGAAAATCAACGGGGTCTAAATTGCATTTTTAAACCATTTTTAACAAAAAATATATACATTTCTAACACAAATAAGTTAAAAAAATATCGTTAGAAACTAAATAAAGCACTTTTGTTAAAAGAATTTAAACCGTATGGACATATTTACCTGTTGAACGAATGCGCATTGTTTTTAAGTTTTCGGGAACTATTACAATTCTTAACCGCACAACTCATATTGCATTTGTTTAAGTGGTTTTTTTTCTTTAATTTTGTTGCTTTTTAAGCAGTGAAAAATGCTTAAAATTAAATTATTTTCAACTATTTTGCTGAGGAGTCTTCCAATCAGATGCCACACGCAGAGAAAAAACATAGTTGCAACAACCAGGTTTTAGGAGGATCATAGTATGATTCGGATTATGATTGTTGCTAACATGTTCTTAAACATATAATATTTTCTTTGATCATGATAAAATGATTTCAACAACCATGTTTAGAAAAGGAACTTTTTTGTAGGAACCAAAATATTATTGAAACAATCATTGTTCTCTTATTGGGTCAAAAATAGAATGATTGCAACAACTATATTATGAATTTATTTTTAGGATCCAGAATATTATTGAATATAATTTATTTTCATGCACTCCAATTTCCACAGCTATTAATTAAGATATCTCCAAAGGTTTGCCATTTGACTAGGCTGAACAGAAATATTAATTCAATTGAAAAATCTTTTTGATAAAATTTTCTGTCCGAGCTGGGGTTTGAACCGCGGCTTTTTCGCTTACGCGCCACGCACACTACCAGTAAGCCACAGCCGCTACTACCGCTCGCCTGACTAATGCCATTCATAAACATGGTACATTAAGTGCATTGTCACAAAAATAGCAATATTTGTGATAGACAAAATATGGTCAGAATTGCGAAATATGTTTACGGTAAAAAGAAACATGTTTGCTACAATTAAAGTCGAAAATGTCACTTTTCTGCGTGCTGTTTTTAGGATCAGGCGATTTAAAACAAAACACAATAATTGAACAGTTGACAAACGAAACGGCACATAGCCAGGAATCGATAAAACTTATTGTGTCTGAATGAAGTGAAAGTTTTTCCTGCAAACTGTTCAGACAAAATAAATTCTTACGATTTTTGGTTATGTTCTGCTTCGTTTGCCAACAAGCAAAGAATAGTTCAGACAAACATTCAAAATTCTAATATGTTTGTCCCTATAATAATATTCACATTTATCATGTTTGACAGAACTACAACATTTTTGTTGCAACTAATAGTTGAGGCAATCATAGTATGTTGACGATTTCAACTATGTTGTGATTTCAACTATGTTGTGATTTCAACTATAATGTTATTTTTGGTACCACCATTAGTATATAAAGACTTTATTAAAGCAAACATTTGTGTTTGCAGAAATAATACAATAATTTTAGTAAAAAAATTATTATTGCAGTAATCATGTCTCAACCACGTCTTTTCTCTGCGTGTAAGCTGTAATACCTGATAACTTAACAACAAAAATACATTTTTTTTTTTCTTTTTGTTATGTCAGTTCATGTTTTATAACTTAAAAAATGTTTCTTGTCTTCTCAAACAAAAACAACAACAAATAAGAGAATAAAAAAGCCTATTAAATTATTGCTCTGTTTTGAGAACGGTTTCGATGCGTAAAATGCAATTTCTAGATCTTTAGTGCTCAAAGTGATTTCCAAGCTTTCGGTTGATCAAGTTTATATTATAAAGTGAAATAAAACAAAACAATTAAACAAAAATCAATACGGTAAGTGTGATTGTAAATCTAAATTACAATAATTTTTATATATTTTTATAAAAGCAATAACTAGATATTTACTGTTATCATAAGAGTAATAAATTTAACTCCGACCGACACTAGTAATTCTTCAGAAGATTCTCAAACATTACACAGTACAACACATGATTTGCCAACTCAATTCTGAGAACTGTATGTGAAATTAGACCCAAAAAGAAGAATTTCTGCATCATTCGTTTTGTCTTCTTACCTGCCAAAATATTTTTAATATCGATTTGAAGTTAGTACTATCGTATTGGGGAATTTATCACGTTTTAGGCCCTGTTGTTTGACATAGCTCGACAACCACTAGCCCGATTTAGTTGAAATAAATTTTAAAAAATTAAGAATTACAATTTCCTTAATCTGTTCACATATTGTTTTCCTATAAAAGCAACAGTTTCCAAGTTAAAAATAAGCGCATGAAGAAAAAAATATTTTTATTTTAAATTCATAAAAAATACAAAACGGAAATAAGTTTCAAGTGTAGTTACTTTTTCGCAAAGTCACATAACCTATGAGCAAAATGAGACAAAGATCATGAAAATCGATGAACGCGTTTTACTTTTATTCGCAATTGAGTAAAGGTATGAATTTCAAAAATCAGTTATAGCCACCACCCTTAAAATAAAAATAAAAATTAAAATTAAAAAATTATAATGCAAAAAAAAATTTATTTATAAAAACTTATTGAAAATAAAATAATATGCAATTAATACGCAATTATGATATGCATAAAAACAAAATTTAGAACATTTTTTCAATTATTGGCAATATCCATCCTTGTAGAAGTTGACGCTTGTGGTTCTGATGATCTTGTTTTCTTCGTAGGTTGTTCATATTCATGGTCTGAGTCTGTATCGCCATCCGAGATACACATACTATTCAAGGGCGTCTTTCTTTCACTGTGTCCACCAATTTCAATGTCTTTATCTTCGGTGCTTTTTTCAAACTGCATAATTGTGGAACTCCACCAACAGTAGCGTAACTATATTTTGTGCGCCCGCCCGCAGGTTTCTTAAAGGCCCCTTTTTATTTACTTTTAGAGTAAAAATGTGTTATTAGTAGGTAACTAGAAGTGAAGGAGAAAACAAGAGAACTCATGACAAAAAAAAAGAGCAAGAAGAGACTTTTTTAATTCAATAGACATCATTAATTACAACAGTTATATTTTAAAAATATCTTATATTATAAATAAATTTATATTTTGTTTTAATAGAAATTGTTAAAAAAAGCAATAATGTAAAAAATCCTTTTTATAATACAAAATATAATAACATTTATAATAAATTAGTTAATTAATTTGTGATCTATTAAATTATTGCATGAATTTACTTGCGAGCTTTAGATCGCTGTTGTTGTTGCCTTCTTAAAAAAATTACTTGATCTAAATCTCGTAATTAAATTCATGTAATTTAAAATAAATATTATAAGATTTTACCACAAAATAGATAAAAAGAAAACATATATTAATTATTTAAAAAAATTAAACAAACTTAAAGTTTGAATAAAATATGACCAACTGACAGACAAACGTCGCACAGTGTAAAGTCCCCATTCTTGGCCAAAAATGAAAGGAGTGATCGTAGAGCTATAAAAATTGACACGAATATCTTTCTTGACAGAATTAAGAAACATTGAAAAAGTTATACAAGTCCGGTCTTTGCCACACCCACCACCCATATAAATGAAACCCATTTTTGCCTGAAACTTCATTAAGTCTTATCTCAAAACAACAAAATTTGCTACATCAATTTCTTTTGTGATAATAAATAAATGGAAAATATTATAGGCGAATGCCACGCCCATTAATTATATTTTAGTAACTCACCCTTGGAAAATGCTACCAACAGAAGTTAACTACGTTTTTGTTTATATTTGTAAGCTTTTTTGATTACAGCCGGGAAACTTTAAACACTGAGTTATTTTGTGTTTGTTAATAAGTCGAAATTTTGAAAAGTTATCAGCTGCCATACATAAAATATATCTCACATTTTAACTAAATAGGTCACTATAAAAACTGCATATCTTCCACATTAGCAAGACATTTTTTTTTGTTTTGTTATAACGAAGTTCTAATGATATTTTCGTGAAAAACTTATAGTCAATCTTTCTCAAAATTCTTTTTTAAACACTTTTAAAAATTAAATATTTAAAAATTTGTATCGCGCTTTTAGTTTTTACTTTTACGATAAGCCTAAAATCATATGTTCAAAATTTAATCAAAAATAGTCTTGTTATCAAACAAAAGAAATGTTACACTTTATTTTGATACATAAAAAAAAAAATTAAATAAAATGTGAATAACAAAAAAAAAATTGTATTTTTAAAAAATGCATCTTTGACGGCTTGTCATATCGAAACGGTTGCTATTATTAAAAAATTCATTTTGATTTTTTCTCCCAGGATACTTTCTTTTGAAAGCTATAAAAATTTGGGGAAAATTCAAACATCGATGTATTAAATTTTTGGCAGCTTATTTTACACTTTGCATCGTTCTCCACTTCATTTATCATTTTCATCAAGGGACTTGAGGGCGCCCCTGGATTAGTTGCGCCCGCCCGCAATGCGGGCTCTGCGGGCCCGCTTTTTACGCCACTGTCCACCAACAAACCTCCGCAAGCAATGCATCCAATTTTTTGCTTTTGAACCGCTTTTCAATTGGCATGGTCACCTGGTGGAACCTCTCTCCTTGTTCGTCTGATTCCTGAGGTGATTGTGCCAAAAAGGTATTGAGGTGGTGGTGCAAGAAATGCAATTTCAGCGTCATGGATGCACCGATTTTTTCGAAATAATACAGCAATCTGTCCACTCGTTGCTGTATCTCTTCTCGCTGGACACGGTTCTTTCGTAGAACGCCTTCTATTACTTCTTTCAATGCTTTCCATGCATGTTGGTGGTCGTGATGCTCTGAAAGCAAATTTGTGAAAGAATCACTTTTGATCAATTTCCGAATATCAGGTCCATTGAGAATACCTGTTTTAAATACATAAGAAAAACGAAAAAATTATTGGTAATGCGAATGTATAGAAATAAACAAATTTAAATATGACAATATTTAAATACAGAGTACGATACGTACCGTTTTTAATTTTCTCATCACTGAGTTTCGGAAAGATGGATTTCAAACAGTCAAAGGCGCCGTTAACTTTTTTGACCATCACTTCAACGAATTTCCCAGCTATTCCCAGTTTCATGTGGAGCGGTGGCAACAAAATATCATCCAGGTCCTTTATCATAGGTTCATTGCGTAATTTTAATTGTTTGTTGAGCTCGGGAGTTCTTCCTTTCCAATCTTTACATTGATATTGATTTCCTTTGTATCGTGAATCCCAATTAAAAAGGAAGCAGAAGTATTTTGGATATCCGCCCTTTTCTATAATCCCTTGTAGTATGTTGACCACCTTCAGATCGCAACAAATGTTCCATTTGTGTTCATCGTATTTAATTTTCTTCAAAATTTCGCCCAATGCTTCATACGTCATAGTTGTGCTGAATCCCAATGGAATGGATGGTTTTTTATTTTTTTTGTGCAGCAGCACAGCCTTCAAACTGGTAACTGAACCATCGATGAATAAACGCCAGTCGCCAGCGATATAAACCATTCCCAATTTTTCCACTAAGCCTAGTATATCATGGCAGTACGTGAACGTATTTGCTTCATCAACAGAATAAAATTTCTGAAAATCAGCTTGGCGTTGTCGGTATGATGTTGCGCTGACATTTTGCTGTGTAAGTTTTCTGCGCTTCAAAAATGATGTCAACCATTCCGAGTTTTGTTGTGATAGTCCCATCTTAGCCACAATGTAATCCATTTCGATTTGTGTTACCGGTTCTGATCCATTATTTTCAATATCGAGTGTCCAATCAGCATCATCCAAATTGGTCGGATTGGTGAAAACGGTTTCGGCTAGCAGGGACACAGTATCCGCACTCGGAGGTTTAGGTGCATCAGTATCAGCAGGGCGTTGCACTGGAAGTGTGACAGTAAATGCAGCAGTGTATACTTTTGCTTTCAATTGTTTTCTGTTTAATCCAGGACGAAAATTTATGCATGCGTAGCACCTGGATTCATCATGTTCAGTTAAGTCTTCCACCCAAATTACTGGCTTTATAAAAGACTACTTTCTACTTTTTTACGTGCATCCATTTTAGAAGGGTAATATAACAACTGTTGCACACTGTGTTCGGCGTAAAATTTGCACCACTTAAATCTGCTTCATCGAAATAATTACAATACGCGGTTTTGAATTGCTCAGTAAACAAATTTTTTCGATCTTTTTTCTGTATTTTTCGGACGATATGACCACAAACGTAACAAAATTCATCCAAATTTGGGCACTTGTTGTTTTCCATATTGATATGTTTTATGTTTTGTTGTTATTCACTTTTAAAAAACTGGAGAAAAATCATTTTTACTGTTCGCGTTCATCGGCACTGCCTGAATGACAAAAATCGATCAATGCGCTCCTATAAATACTACGTATTTTTCAATATTTTACTGCCAGGTACTTATAAATGGGCGCATATTTTAAGGATGGCTGACTATATACCTGATTCAGCACTTGTACGTTTCAAATTGTGCAAAACTTTCCAAATAATCAGCACCCTTAAATGTGGGTTTATTTATTATTTTGTTTATTCCTTTTTTTTAATTCTCAGAATCATAAAAAAGGTGTCAATGTTTTCTCCAAATATTGTTGTGCGAAAAACGTGAAAAATTCCCTTATACGATAGTTGCTAACTTCAAATCGATATTAAAAATATTTTGGCAGGTAAGAAGACAAAACGAATGATGCAGAAATTCTTCTTTTTGGGTCTTATTTCACATACAGTTCTCAGAATTGAGTTGGCAATCAATGAACTGAAAAATGTTGTACTTTGTTATGAATTGTAGCAAGCAATGATGATATAAAAAAATTAAATATTGAAGACAGTTCAGGGTTCTCATAAGCGTAGTCCAAATTATCTATGGTAAGAGAATTGCCTCAAGCTTCCTGGTTGCCTATTTATTTCCTTTGTTTTTCAACGTGCAATGTCATCTGAAATGATTACTTCAAAATTAGTTTAATATATTTAAATATAGAAATATATTTAATTGCAGATGCACTTTTAAAGGAGGGTTATACGAAGAAAAAATCTGAATTAGAACTAAAAAAGGGCTCAAAAAACTATAAAATTATTTTCTTTAAAAATAAGTGTATTAACAAAAAAATGATTCATTTAAATAAGACAAACTTTTATTAATTTGTAATTTGTTTAATGAGTTTTAACTTCTTATTTAAAAATTTGTATTTCTTAATATAAAAAAGAATTTTTGGGTATTTTTCATTTTTTCCAAATTTTTTTTATTAAACTTAACTTTTTTTATTTTTTGAAAAATTTGTGATTTAATTCTATATGTATATAGGCATAATTTATTAATAAAAAATTAATTTCAACGGAAAAAAGACAACGAGTACTAAAGCTAAGTAGTTACTCTTTGAGTTATAAGTTATACTGGAGGAAATAGGTTACATTCTGACTTACAAGTAATACGAGAGGTAATTAGTTACCCTCTGACTTATAGGGAATACTGGAGATAAGTAGTTAACCTCTGACTTATGGGTAATGGAGGTGGTAAGCAATTGAACTCTGACTTATGGGTAATGCAGGTGGTTACTAGTAATACTCTGGCTTATTGGTAATACTACATATATCTAGTTCACCGCTGACTTATAAGTAATGCTGGATGTAAGCACCACGTATTACCGCCTGTGACGAGCCAATGTTAAAATAATGCCTTATTTGTGTGTTTTGTAATCCTGCAGGAAACTACCTCTCATTACCAAGTAATAATTATATTACTAGTTCAGTAATGATTACTTCCCCTACTGGACGTTAAAACTGTTGAGGGTATTTTTGAATATACTCGAAACTATCTGATCTACAATTTTGTTGCAAACATATTTTATGTCTGACATAGAGGAGCGGAGATATTCGCGAATGAACGATTTCGGTAAATTTTGAACCAAAATATCTCCTAGCGCGTTCATGGTATCATAAGAAACAGGTTGTTAATTATGTCTTAATTAAGAGCTTGCATCAAAAAAATTGGAAGGTAAATTTATCGATCCAAATTAAAAAAAAAATTCTTCGGGCAAAGTCAAAAGTCATGTCGCAGAAAGAATGCAGAAAAATTTGTCTTTACGAGGAGTTTTCAAAAATATATGAAGCCGATGAAATTTTTTTTTTGCTTCCATACATTACGTTCTCTACTCTCTCTAATGCTTACCCAAAGCTTATAAAAAATTGAATTTTTTTCAACACAAAAAGTGATTTTCAAAAACCGTTTAAATTTGTTGAACTTTTGATTTTACCAAAATATAGTACTTACCTTTTACACTACTGTCCATTAGAGTGGACCTTATTTTAAAAAGACCACCCCAAGGGCTCAAACTGTTGTAATTGATTATAAAAAAATTCGTGAAAAATTTTAGCAAGATCGAATGCATATAAGCCCGTGCGCACACGGCTTAAAGTTTGCTTAATATTTTCAAATGCATTTCCATTTGGAATAAGGGAACAGTTAAGATTTTTTTGTTTTTTCCAAAAAATTTTCAGTTTAATAAGAGTATTCACCTCATCCAATCTTACTAAAATTTAACACGAATTTTTTTTTTCATCCATTAGCGCAGTTTGAGCCCTTGGGACGCTCCATGAAGTACTTGGAAGTTTTGCCCCCTTTCCCCCCGCTTCCGACGCCAATGCAAATACCCGCTGCTTCGCCTGCGATAAAAATATTAAATACCATGTACAAATTTTAAATCTTAAAATTTAAGCATTTATTTATATTGAATCAAATTCTATATATAAAATTATTGTGTCTGTTTTGTTTGAGTATGTAATAATGTTATAAATATTAAAAAATTACTTTATTTAAATTTGAATATTTGATTTAAACTGTAAATGTTATGATGACATAAATTTACCTGGCTTTCCTTTTTTTTTTGTAATTTTTTACACATACATATTCTGAAAATAAATATATTCTTAAATTTTAAAAATAAGACCGTTATAATGACATCCAACTATGGCGATATCTCAAAAACTATAGACTTTCTCAATGCGCAACAATGCATTTTTGTATGGACAGTCGTTTATTTATAAAATTAACGGTAAAAATTAAAATCTTTTCTTTTCGGAAATATTTTGTACGGATATAAGGTATGTTTTAAAAAAAACTGTTATTATGACATTAAAATAATTGCGATATCTCAAAACTATAGATTTTCTCAGTATAACTCATTTTCTTAAGCCTCAGAAAGAGAAAAAAACAATTTATATTTCATATTTTGACTTAGCAAGCAAACATTTCCGCCATTTTCAAATCGATTACCATCAAATTTTCTTTGCTTGAAAGTTCAATTTACTAAATTGAGAAAATGAGAAAAGGTTTACTGTTACCTCACCAATACAATGTTTTATGTTGTTTTCAAATAACCTCTAAACATCCAACTTTTACTCAAAAATAGGCCAAGAGTTACTTTTGTTGTATATATTTATTTTTAATTTTAATTTTTTTTTTAATTTTCATTTTTCTTATTCTTTCATATAACATAATTTATCTGCAAAAATTAATCTTTTTTGACACAAACAGTGTCTATCATTAAAAATCATTGGCTTGAAATCATGATTTTTTGATGAAAAATAATTTGCCTAAAATGCTTTTGATATTGTTTTTGCAATGTTCTACAGCTTAAAAACTAATTTATGTGAAAAACATTTTCAAATAAAGCTTAAAAAATAATTCTGTGAAAAATATTAAAAATATTTCAAACTATTCTAAAGTTATATACATAAATCTATGTTTTAATCTTTTTCCTTATCTATGTATTCATAGTTAACGTTATAGTTATAGTGGACTTTGTCCTGACCCAATTCAATGAAGTTTTTATGATCGTTTTGTTAATTTGTAAAAGTGTAAATTGACCTTCGAACAAAACACATGCTAGACGTTTCCAACGTCAATGCATGACGATCAGAATTTTCTGATATATACAGCATTCTTATTGATGTATAATATTACCCGGCAGACGTTGTCCTGCCGCAGACCACCTTACTGCTATATACGAATTTTCACGCTGTGCAAAAAAAAAATTTATATATTCGCCATTTTTAGTACAGTTGCCGAAAGTAGCAGTATGAACTTAATTATCAAATTTTAGTCTAATACAACCAAAACCGTTCGAAATATACCATTTTCGTTTAATTCTGGGCGGTAATGGGGGTGTGGCTAAATTTTTTCACTTAAACCATCTCATACTTGAAACAATAGAATGCCAGAATTTCAGCCCAATTGAGCTTAAACCTAGTGCGCTTTGCTTTACTCCAAGCTTATCCCCCGGAAAGTGAACTTAACTAAAGTGGGTCATGTCCATTTTTAGTAAAGTTAGCGAACATAACCATACAACGTAGATTAACAAATTCTAGTCTCATACGACTAAAATTGTCTGAAATATAGCATTTTTTGCAAAAAGTGGGCATGAAAAGTAGACGTGGCAAATCTAACATAGCATATTACGACTGAGTTGAAATAACAAATCGTTTGATACCTATATCGTGCTAATCGGTTGAGTGGTTCTCGCGTGATTGTCAGACATCTGTGCAGTGTTACAACGCTTTTATATATTTGTATAGATAGACTAAGACAATCTTAAGTGGAGAAAAGCTGGCTGGCAAGTCTGCAAAACATTATTAATGCTGATAACTAAATTCTGGCAACTCCCTTCAAAACATTTGCGAAGAAAATTAATCAACAATAGCTGCGTTCCATTCGCTTCAAAATAATCCAGATTATTTTTTTTACATGCAAAGCAAAAACAAAAATAATAATCCTACAACAAATAGGATTATTTTTGCTATCCATATAAAATTGTGATGTAGCCTTTAAAAAATTTGAAACACAGATGCCGCACCTGTATATTTTTATGAGCTGACATTTCATTTTTTGAATTACTTGCTTGTTTGATACAATGACTATTAGGTAGCCATGACAGCTACCTATTTTCTCACGAGCTGCGACCATCGAATGTTAAACAAAATAAAACAAAACAAACCACGTGTGTCACACACATTAGACGCATTCAGCGGAGCCAACAATTGCACTTAATTATTTATATAATTGCCTAATATTAATAAATTTAATATTAAATAATACAATATTAAATATTAAATAAGTAAATTAAATAATTTATAATTTTTCTGACGTTTCGAGTAAAACACATTCAGAGAAAAACATTGTTCACTAAGGTATCGCTACCATTTTTGTACACAACAGTTTTGAACGACACACATTCTCATGACACCTAATAGTTATTGTATCATGATTGCTTGTTTGAATTTAATTCTGACTGCAACGGTAGAGCCCTCTACGAGTCGTTTTTCTTGCCGTTCCTTTGAGAAAATTTGTTATCGCGATTCTATTAAGGCGAAAGGAACGCAGCTAATGTATGAAAGTAAAGCAAGAATCTCAATGAAAATAAAGCTGAATTCACTGATCACCTTCAGCATGTTTTGCAATTTTTTTTTTATATGAAGTTTTCGCTCAGACAGAAAAATTTCTGCACGCTCTCAACTTGATTAACATTATTTTAAATCACACAAAAACATTCTGAAGGTTATCAGTGAATCCATCTTAACTACACAACATGGCTGCCGTGTTATATTGAGAGAAGCTCTCGCGACAAAGAGAGAAAAGCTTTGTTTGCTGTTATATTGTGCTGCTGGTTGAATGAAGGCATCAAATAAAATGCGTGATTTTGTAATAATTAAAAAATACATTCTTCGAAAATCTTGGTAAGCTTTAACAATCAATATTATCATAGGAATCGAATAAAAAAAGAATTATCAAAATCGGTTCAGCGGTTACCGAGCTTATTCTGGATCAATTTCGTGAGTCTCCTTTTATATAATAGTATAGATATAGATTATATACATTAGGGCGGGTTGATTTTAAAATCGCCCATTGCTCAGTGAAAATCGTATTCTAGGGATCAAAATAAGAAACTTTGCCCGCGGAACAATACCTCTAAAACGAATTCTAATGCCCCAACTTTTGACTTTTGTCCCGTAGGGTCAATTTTTGAAAAATCCCTCTTTGACCCATTTAGAGTGTCCCAATCGAGTCCAAATGTATGACCGACCCACACTAACTTTGGAGGGCCGATCCACCCATGCCAGTGGCGACCCCATTGCGCTGATTTTTTCATGTAAAGTGTCAAAAATGGTGATTTTTTAAATGTTTGTATGGGGAACCCCGGGGGGTTCCAGGGGTGTACTACTGGTATGGGTGGATCAGCCCTCCAAAGTTAGTGGGGGTCGATCATACATTTGGACTCGATTGGGGCAATCTAAATGGGTCAAAGAGGGATTTTTCAAAATTTGACCCTACGGGACAAAAGTCAAAAGTTGGGTCTTGAGGCATTCATTCTTAATGTATTCTCAAAATTTGATGTTGAAGAATCAATGTTTACTATTTTAAACGAATTTTTCAAAAACTGACTCAACAATTTTTAAATATAACACACTTTCATTTTTAATTAAAAATTTAATTTTTTGTATTTTTTTACTAAACTAGGTACATATCTTCGCTGAACCAACAAAAATGTTATATGTTTCTCAGTAACTTTTCAGGAGAGTAAAAAAACAAATTTTTTTCAGAGCATTTCTAATACTGCGAGCAATAGCTGTTTTTGATCACTTCAAATCAAAAGAGATATAAAAAACTGCAAATGCAGAAATGTGGGCAATAGGTAGTGTGAATAAAATATGCAATAAAAAAATTTATAAAAATCACATAACTGTTTTTGTTGGCGCATAGACGATATGTAAAATCAGTCTTTACTACCTGAAACAGAAAATGATAAAAACGAATCACAGATTCGTTCGTTTCAATTCAAAAACTAGTATAAGACGATATTCGGAAATACATGCATATGTATTTTTAGTTTTGTGTTTAAAATCAATAGTTTAAAATAGTTTCACCATTTCGACAAAAATTTCAAAATGTTTTGTTATAAATGAAATTTTCTTGCATACAATTAAAAAAAAAAAACATCAAAAACCATTTGACTTAATCCAGGGCACGTATGAACCAATTCTGGTAACGGCAATCGGTGTGTTTATCAAACGTTCTTCTGTTACATTAGAAATCAAACCAATTTGAAGATCATCTCCATCTGATCTATGTAAAAACACTGCTCCGCCGCGGGCCCAAAACTCAGTACATATGCTTGCGTTAAAGATACATAGATTGCTTTCCAAAATTTTTGCTTGAAGTCTGCCTGAGCATTTGCTATTACTCAGAACTGTTAACGTGTCCATTTCAATTTCAGGTAATCCAGAGACAGTTACTACTTGATTGTCTTCATTTTTTGTGTTAAAATCGACTAATTTTATTGGTTGAACATTTTCATTGAATTCAACAGTTTGAATTTTTATCAAAGCAATATCGTTTGTAAGAGGATCCTTTGTATATTCCTCATGAATAAAAATGCTTTCTGCATCCCGATAGACAGTTTCAAGATCTGTTTTGAAAGAACCCAATGTGATAAGGGAAAGTATAAGCTCACTATGGAAAATAAAGTAGTTAATTAAAAGTTTAAGTTATTCTTAATTTTTTACCTGGTATCAAAGCAACTGGCAGCTGTTAGAATAACTGTATTACTAATCAACGAACCTCCACATGTTCGAAATCCATCGATAGTTTCCACGTCAAAACTAGCATAGTGTGGAAAATTGGCTGAGACCGTAACAAAAGCCAAGGTCAACATGACGACGACAGTTTTTAACATTTTCATTGTGATCACTGGAACATACGTATCTAACTGACGTGTGTTCTACTACTACTTTAGTTGTCTTTTCGAAATAATTTCGTTTCGGTATTTTCTTATATATAGTCAGCCACTATTTACTCAGTTGGAATATTTTAACTGAAAGAGAAACTAACACTTTTAGCTTTAAAAGCTAAAAAACAAGAAATAAATTAAATTTAATAGTATTTGTGTTTTCTTGTATGTATGCAATAGACTCCTAAAATACTTTATGGATTTTTATAAAACCTGTATCAAACGATTCCTTAAATTATTATTGCACTGAATATGGGCTACATAACTTTCGCCACGCTCCTTTTTTTCACCCACAATTCACACAAAAACGGAACATGCTGCTTACAAAAATGTTTAATTTGGTTGGAATGTTCATATATTTATTAAATTGTTATGCTAAAAAAGGGGATAACCGCTTCCATGGGCGTCCACCAGATTTGTTCTAGGGGGTGGGGTGGAGGGCATAAAAGAGTCTAGAATGTGCATAAAAAAAATTTAAACTATATAATTTTATTGTCTTAGATTTTTGGTACTAGTTCTGGTAACATGATACGCACACTAGTAAAAGTCTTTCTCGCCCGAAGCATTTTCAAATTTCATTTTAGTTTTGTCATATAATACACATAAATAATTTTTAAAAAAGCAAAATGTGTATTTTATCATTAACTAAAATCGCATTAATTACTATTGAGCCCCCAATTTTTCAACTTGTCAAAGAAGAATACAAAAATTTCCCAATATTAAATATCAAATATTTTTTTGTTGGAAAACTGAAAAAACAAACCAGATTTTTAGGCCTTTTTTAACTTTGGAGGTCTATAACTCCTTAATCAATTTTTCAGATTCAGATTTAGGACCATCGATTTTACGTTAAATGGGCTCCAATATTAACGTAAAACATTTATGTGGGGTCGAAAAATCAATGGAAAACAACCCTGGTTTATGGTAGATTGAAGAATTTCACCATTTACGTTTGAGGTCCGATAACTCTAAAACTGCATATTATTGCAACAAAATGGGTAGAAAAAGGTCTACCACAAAAGACTTCGGAAAAGCAATGGAAAACATCCCTGAAACATCATGGTGAAATTATCTTGCAATAATTACACCATAGGAATAAATCCAAGCAGTGTTGCCGTAAAGAAAAATTTATGAATACTTTTTCTAAGCCTCATATATGAATATATGTTTTTATTTGCAAAAAAATAAAATAGTAGGCATTTCTTCAAATTCGACAAAAACGTTAAGAAAAATTATTAGGCCTATTACGGTTCACAGCAATACACTGCTGTGTCTTATTTTAAGTATTAGGAATGTACACAGTAAAAACAGAAATTACTGTTGTGTTGTGAACCGTAATAGGCCTATATGACATTTAGACATTATTGGACAGTACTTTTTTATCAAAAAATGCATTAACGCAACCTCTTAACAAAGAACTTTACATTTTTGTGATAAATATATTAAGTCTGCCTCATAGCACAGCTGTTGCTGAATGAATTTTTTCTAATTTAAAGCTTACTATAAATGATACGACTAGTAGATTTTTTTTGGGAATAGGTATAAGTCTATTGTTTTGCAAAATACTTAAAAACGAATAATTTTTAACTTTTAAATTTAATACAAATAAAGGGCAATAGCAACCCATGTAATTTATATAACACTAAACAGTTATTTGTTAACTTAGCGGCTGTAATCCAAGGTCTGTTACACTATTAAGTAAATTAATAAATCGAAAGCCACTTGGCTACAATATTTTTACAGAATAATTTAATCCTGCTCAAAGAGTATTTTGACATTTGCTTTTGAAGACTGTCCTAAAAACATATGGGTGAAAGAGACAACGAAGGCTTGTACCCCAGCGGTCAGCAAAATCAGTAATACCTGATGAAATCTGGTGTGAAATAAGATTTATTTTGCTTTGAAAATTCGGAAATGATATCATTACTGGTTTTAGAATAAGCATTTCCATTCAAGATTTTTGAAAATTTCCCTGAATTTTCCAATCTGTGAACATTTTGTTTTGTTTCGATCTCAGACTGGAAGATGCCCCTGAGTTTAGAAGCGAAGGTGTAATGCTGCCAAACGTTTATGAGTGCTTTCAGTTAGCCGAACCCTGAATTTGCTTCATGTTCACACCTGAGCGACGGCTGAGATTAGAAGCGAAGTGGTAATGGCACCAAATAATTTTGGGAAATTAAAATAAAAATCTGACAGTGCGAAGTAGTCGACGCATATTTTTTCATTCTTAAAAATTTTAAATATGAGCACATTAAAAAAATATTAAAAAAATATTTGAATGCGAAATTTATAAATGAAAATAATATTCTATATACTATGTATGCATATTATATTATAGTATTATATAAAAATATAATAGATGACTTTAAAAAGAAAAATAGGCTAACTTGTTTTTTCGTTTGAATATTCACTCCAGAGTATTCTCTACCTGATAGAAGGCCTGATTTTTTAGCGTTCCCTGAGGCCTGAATTTTCGGAGGAATTTTCTTGGGGATATTCAGGCATGAGTTTACGTGTTACGTGTTTTACGTGTTACGTAAGTATGACATCTTAATGGGAAAGGAAATCAAGTGGTGTGTTGAATACTCAGGCCTTACCATTACCCCTCAGGCCTTAGGGAATGTATTGTTTTAGGCATATTTTAACCGCTGGGACATGGCGAGACATATGCAAGCACTAAAAATACTATATACAATGACGTGTTACTTTCATATATACAATAGCCCCGAGTGTAAATGGGAAATATAAATAAATAAATGCATACATTTTGATGACTGACGTCAAATGCACATTTTACATATAGAATTACAAAAATACAGAAACACTAAAAAAATAAAATATTAAATCATCAATAATAAATCGTCAAGTATTCTTTTTTTTATAAATAAATGCCATACAAGCCATGTATAGCATTAGTGGCGGTTACAAAAAAGGAACTACTATGAACCCAAAGTTCATACTGTAGCTCCCAACACTTTTGTGAATTAACCCTCATCGGTCCCCTGTATGTGCACGCATACAATTTTGATCTTTAACCTTGAATAAAATAAAAATGGTTCAGCGGAATGAGCTTGTATTTTGCAAAGTAGAATTATTTTGCCTGAACAACCAAAAAAACCCGTTTTTGACTTTGTACCCTTACTGTATTTGCCTGTGCAGTTATAGTTACGAATCGGTCCCTGTGTATGTGCGCGCATAAACATGAGCAGGTACCTGGAATTGCGCTTATTTTTGTGTGTGGATTTATAGCACGCTCTTATTTTTTCGTTTTATGAAAATCAGTTTGTTCTGGAACACACATAAGTGAAATTTGTTTGCGCATTTATTTGAATTTTGGTTGTGTTTCGAAGTATTTAATAAAAAATTAATAGAGTTTTATGTGAAAGAAGGCAGCGAGATGAACTAGAAATGGATTGTGATTTGGAAAGCGAAGCGGGTGAATCTCCGTGCAATAGTGACGATGATTTTGCACTATCAGACGAGGAGAATGATGAAAGTGAAGTTAGCGTGCATTCGGATGAAGACGACATTGAGCCACTTGAGCAAAATTTAACAGAAAAAAATGCAGCAAATCCTGAAAATACATATTTTTCAAAAAATAAGAAATTTGAATATTCATCGCAACCATTTGAAATAAATCGAAGAAATTCATTTCGACGTGCAGAAAATTTCACTTCAGGTAAAAACCTACCCTCTTTGTTATGGGTTCATGTTCATTATTTGTTTCATTTTTGTTATAATTCAGGTCCAAAAGCATTAGCAGCTGCGACTATAGTTGATGTTTCGTCTGCATTTCACATGTTCCTTGAACCGGTTGAGAATATTATTTTGAACATGACGAATTTATATGGTGTGCGAAAGTACAAAGACGATTGGGAAAACATTGATTTGGACACTCTGCGCGCATACTTTGGATTGTTGCTGCTTTCTGGTGTGTATCGGTCATACGGTGAATGTGTCACTAAACTGTGGAATGACGAAACTGGTCGGCCAATATTTAGAGCAACAATGTCTTTGAAAATGTTCAAGCGTATCCATGGTTGCATTCGATTTGATGACCGCGAACAACGTATGGCCAACACTGCATCTACAAGTACTTCTGTACGTGACAAATTGGCACTTATTCGAAATGTATACGATAAATGGAATCATAATTTGAAAGTTGTATACACACCAGAAAAAAACATTACCGTAGATGAACAGTTAGTTCCGTATCGTAAGCGCTGTCCGTTTCGTTAGTATATTCCATTCAAGCCGGCGAAGTATGGCATCAAAATTTGAGTGCTATGCGACTCAAAAAGCTGGTATGCATACAACACACAAATTTATGTTGGTCGGAATCGTAATGCCACTCCTGAACGTAATCTCGGACGGCGTGTTGTTTTGGATTTGGCGGAAGGACTTTCTGGCAGAAGTGTAACGTGTGACAACTTTTTCACTTCGTATGAATTGGCAGAAGATTTACAAAAGAATCGCATGACTATTTTGGAAACAATAAGGAAAAATAGGACTGAAATTCCTTCAGTTCTACTCGACATGCGTCAAAAGCCAATTTATCATGCAGAAATTGTATATGAACATAAATTGCAAGCAGTTATGTTGTCATATGTTCCTAGCCGGTACCGATTTGTGACATTGCTCAGTACATACCGCAATGCTGTCAGCATAAATGAGAATAGTGAAAAGAAGAAACCTAACATCATTGAAGACTACAACAAAAACAAGAGTGGAGTTGATACTATGGATCAAATGGTGGCTACGTACACATGCAAACGAAAAGTCAATCGGTGGCCAATGGCAGTATTTTGTAACATGCTTGATGTTAGTGCGTTGAATGCATTCGTGACGTTCATTCATTGTTCCCGAATTGGAAAAATTCTAAAACGAACCATAATATTCGTCGTCGCCTTTTTATCGAGGAGCTTGGATTGAATCTCGTTGAAAAACAGATCACTAAACGTAAAAAACAACCTCAAAGTAATGATGCTTCCAGTATTATTCAAAGAATTCGGGAGATTCGCCATTTACCAAGTACATCAAAACGAGGCCGATGCTACATCTGCACGTATAAAAATAACAAAAATCTTTTTGCTACACGCTGTGAAAAGTGTAGAAATTTCATTAGTGCTGAACATAATTTCAATTTATGCGAAAAATTTAGAAATAATTGACAAAAGTTAAAAATTCAATTTTTTTTTCTAATACATGTAATATTCTAATTAATTTCATTCTAAATCTACCTTTATGAAGTTCAAATGTATTAATATGATAGTAAGCAATGTAATAAACATAAATGGTTGTTCATTTTTTTAGCTTTTTTACAATTAAAAATATATGTGTATGCGCGCGCATACAATGGGACCGATTAGATGTATTGTATTTCTCGAGGGACCGATGAGGGTTAAGCTTATTAAGTTTTCGTATAACTGTTGTTCGTATAACTTAACTGAAAAAGCCGGATCAGCGTATGGCCGATTTCAGTTAAAAATTACTGGTTGCACTTCACAACCTCACCGTTGAAACGATGCGAGTCGACCTCAAACAGAATCAAAAATAATTTCTAAAATTAGTCAGATAATTTGTTTATTTATTTATTTCTATATTAACTATCAACAATCGTTTAACAGTTTGAGTAATACCTTAAAAATTATAAAAACAATATGATAAAAAACTGATAATATGTAAACATAATTATATTAAAGAATATTACACTTTTATAAATTAATTTTAAACAATTCTTAATAAATTTTGTTTAAAAGTTTGTCTATTCAGAGTGAGATCTATTTGAGCACTTATGGAATTGAACGCTAAGCACATATTATTAATAGGATCATTACGGCCATAGTTTGTCCTATGATACGGAAGTTAAAAAAAAAATCTCTTTGCCTAAAATATCTCTCAGGCGCATATATTCTTAAAAGAGCGAGGAGTGGCGCGCAGTCTATATGTGACATAATTATATCGCGAACAAAAATAACAAGAAAAAAATTTATGTCTGGAGGCTAAAGTATTAAGACCTATTAGAGCACACCAACGTACGTTGGCATAAAATACCAATTTAATTTAAACATTATGTAACGAGTGAATACGTTTTTGTATTCTTTCCAATCGCAAAGAATCTACCTCGTAATATGGATCCCAGATCACACATCCGTATTCCAAGATAGACCTTACTAAAGATAAAAATAACGTGCTAAGGGTATATGGATCCTTAAATTCCTTCGAATTACGCCTCAAAAAACCCATCATTGCATAAGCTTTAGTAATTATGCAATCGTAATGGTTGGAAAAAGAAATTTTTCTTTCAAACAGAATTCCCAGATCAGATGTAGACTCGACACGTGAAAGACCACTATTTGCGATTGAGTAATTAAAAAAATTTGGTTCTTTTTTCATATAAAAAGACATAATGTTGCATTTGGCAACATTTAAATAAAGTCTATTAACTGAACACCATTTAATCATATTGTTTAAATCAATTTGAAGAAGCCGATGGTCGGAAGGTGAAGAAACCGAATTAAACAGTTTAACATCATCAGCATACATCAAACAGTTAGTATGCTGTAAAAAGTTTGGGAGATCGTTGATGAACAAGACAAACAATAGAGGTCCAAGGGGTCCAAGAGGACCAACCATTAGGGAAAGTTTTTTAACCATAATGGAGTGCAGAACTCTATCAAAGGCTTTGGCGAAATCAGTAAAAATGACGTCAATTTGATTGCCTTTTTCCATTTCAGTTTTATTGAAGTGAGAGAACAGTGTTAGGTTTGTAGAAGTAGATTTACCACTAACAAAACCGTGTTGGAATTCAGAGATAGAGTTTTTAATTCTAGCATAAATGTGTTTTTTGACAATTGACTCACATAATTTAGGGATCAAGGGCAATTTTGATATCGGTCGATAGTTCGCTATATTTTGCCTAGAGCCAGACTTATGGATAGGGACTATAATGGATTCTTTCCAAATATTCAAAAGCTGCCCTGTCTTTAAAGATAAATTAAATAAAAGCGCTTATAGCTGGGCTATCACAGCTGCGCAGTTTTTTAGAAATATTGGGGGAATATTATCAGGACCAGTTCCATTATTAATGTCTAGAGTGAGCTAATCTTGTAAGACATCATCATCAGAAAGAACTAATGAACCCATATCAATAATAGGGTTGCCGTTATAATAAAAAGGGCAGTTCACGTCATCTCCGTCGTCTATTAAAAAATTCGATTGAAAATAATCAGCAAAAAGATTTGTGACGTCTGAAGTGCTACTTGCAGTTTTTTCGTTAAAAAACATATTTTTAGGGAAACCCTTCGTGTTCCTTTTTTTATTCAAGAAATTCCAAAAGTTCTTCGGATTTTCTCTAATATCAGACTTCAGCTTATTAAGGTGAGATTTGTAGAGCGATTCTTTAAGAGATGCGTATTCCCTACGCGCCTGTAAATAGTTTTGACGAAAAGATATATTTATTTTACTTTTTTTGAACAATTTGTTCATACGGTTTTTTAATTTTGAAAGACTTTCATTGAACCACTCACTTTTCTTGATACCTTTTGATTCTTTTAGATTATTTTCGTAATTCCAAGTAGTCGTCATAATTTTTTGGTTTTAAAGTATAATCTAATTTTTACTTATCGTAATCGCAATTTAACAGCTATGTTTTCTTATCTTCTTTTTCTTAATCTTTTTTTTTATATTTCAAAAATATAGTTTTTTGAGAATATACTGTTAAATTTTTGCAAGGATACTGAAGTTATCTCCGCTTTTACAGCCGTTTGATCAGGTATCGAGCGCACAGCACAAATACCATACTTACTCTATTTACACTAATTATCTCAAAACTACTTTTTTCAGCAATGTGTTGTAGCAAAACAAAAACTATTCAGCCGAATCATCTGAAATTTTAATATGTTATTCACATCAGTGACTTTCGCTATCAAAATTTCAGAAAATCGTATATTTACACTGAATAACCGTCCAAAAACCCTGTTTTTAAAACTTAAATTTCAAAAGCGCGTCAGTCTACCAATTTTGAGTATTTTTTCTATTCCCGGCCCTAGTTGAACTCTTAGTAATTAATTATATTCTTGGTTTTAATTTTTAAGATTAATAGAAGAGGTAATATCAACAACAGCGCCGAAGCTCTTTCTTTGAAAGGCTCTTATTGAGCACCATTTTGAACATAATCAAAACTCTTTTATGTGTTACAATATACTTTTAAAGTTTAAATATCATTGTTCATTATCACAACTTTTAAAAAAATAAATCCAAAAATTACTTAAAATATTCAAGCACTAGGTCTTAATGTTATTATTTTATATATGTACATGTTTTTGAAGCGAAGCCTCACTTTGCTAGAATTGTTATTGCTTTTTGTGTCGATCAGAAAACAACTTGAGTGCATTCAAATGGCGTTTCGATTGTCTCGTCAATAAACGAGCACCGCATGTGCCTCCTGCATTTAAATGAATGCGCAAATGCATGTTACCATGGTAGAAGGATAGAGGTATATGCAGCGCTGACTGTGCTCTCTTTCCATACTGCCATGTTTGTCAAATTTAGCTGTGTGGCGAATGGAAACAAAAGAAAATAAAGAAAATGTTTTGCTTCGTTTTGACAATTCCGGCAGTATGCTCTCATCTAGTGCATATACCTGTATTCTTCTACCATGCATGTTACCAATCGCTGTTGATACGAATGCCTTGAGTGTGAGCGCTAGCGATTACGAACGTCTGCGACACAAGAATGTCAAACAAGGCAAGACATGAGGAACAATCGCCAAAAGCAAGGAAAATCCATGCTTTATGCTCATTCGCACAAAGGAAAAATATTAGTTGCAGTGTTGCATTTTTTTATTCTGCGAATGTTGTTACCAGATACAAAAAATTGCAATATTATAAAATAAGATTTTAGTTAGAGTTATTATCGCACAAGTTGGCGAAATAATATGTCAACAATCAACTTCTATGCTAATTCGACTGCGAGGTGGATAGCAGGAATTGAAAACGAGTAATGTGAAAATTACTTTTATTAATATAACCAATGGTATAAAAATTTTTTGTTTGAAGCCATAACCTTTGATTGGAAAGAGATATTGGGTTTATTTTTTCATGTAGATTATTTTTGAGACAGTAAATATAAAAACAACATTTTGGTATAAATAAATTTGCCCAAAAAAATCATATGGCAAAAAAAAAAGACAAAAAGAGTTTAACAATTTTTGCGCAAAACTGGACGATTTTTCGCAAAAGAATGCTATGCATATGAATGAATGCATATAAAAGGTAGTCAGGAATTCTATTTAATAGTATAGATGATTTTCCAAATATTTCGGCTGTAGCGATAGCCATCCGTGAGCTGGAATGGTTTAAAATCACCTCTAAAAATCAAATTTTTTGTAAAAATATTGGCTGGTGTGGTAGTTTAGAAAAAATAAACGTTCAGAAAAAAATGAGTTGACTTGGTTTTTCTTGCCGTTTTGCCACATGATATTTTAAGTGTTATATTATTGTAAGGGCGATTCCATCAGTTGAAGCTTAGCCGCGAATAATGCCGTACGCAATATTTTTTAAGTTATTTTGCGGAAAAATTTATTTAACTATTTTTATATATTTTTATTATATTATTGCAAATACATGCTTTACTATATGAAAAGTACTCAGAAATGCAATTTTCAATTGTTCTTATTTATACAACAAAAACATTTTTTAATCATTTTTTGAGTAAAAATTTAATATTTTGGACCGTTTTTGAAAAAGAATATATTCACTGACCTAACGCTACAGTTGAAACTATTTTTGTACAGTGCTTTTATTAAAATTTTGATCAAAAAAATTTGAATGAAATATATTTAAAAATAGCGGTTTTTTCTTTTGGGGAACGATGTTTTATGAAAAAGTCGTTGTACCAAAAATTTCTGAAATTCTAAAGATATGTGAATGTTTTTGGTATTGAAATTACTGAAATTTTTAAATTTAATTTGCGAAAATTTTTTTCAAGAAAGATTTTCAATATCAAAATTTACGTTAAAGAAAATGGGTGGAATAAGCGTGATCAAAACTAAGTATGTTACAATCTAATCTAGGATGCACACAATATGTGTACTCGAATTGAGCGAAGTCCGTTAAACCATTTAGATTTGTATAAATGTCAATTAAACAAACAAACCAGAAAATAAGTTTTATTAATATAGACTTTATGTTAAATTGTATGAGTATTATAGAACGAATGCAATTCGAAAAGAATTGAAGAATTTTCAAAGATTTTTCGATTTTTTTAAGTTTTGAAAAATATGTCCCCAGTTATGATCCTATAACTTCAAATGTATTTTTTCATATTACAAAATTTATACATGTTTGCAAATAAGACGTTTATATCTTTCATTTAAGCTATCATTTGTATTGATCTAACGACTTTTGTATACATTTTCTAAATACTACATTTGGGAAAGAGTTTAAAAATATGGTAAATACTCAAAATTACCTCCTATACAGGCCAAATATGCGATATCGGATAGCTTTATAATTATATTTCGAAATTCGGTTTTCGACCACAATTTACAAGTAGCGTTTCCCTGATAACATATGATGGGCGTTGGGCAAGGGGGCGTGGCACCTCCTACACCACCCAAATTTGCGATATCGAATTGCTTTGGAGTTATAGGCCGCATAGCGTCGGAATTCGGTATTCGACTACAATTTACACGTTTCACTGATAACATTTTATGGGCGTTACCCCTCCCAGATAACTGCAATTTTTGATATTGAATAGCCTTGTAGTTATAGGTGGCCGCACAGCCTCGGAATTCGGTACTCGACCACAATTTACTCGTGCCGTTTCACTGATAGCATGTTATGGGCGTTTGGCAAAGGGGGCGTGGCAGCAACACACAGTGTTTCAGCTAGTTATTTATACCAGAGCGAAGATTTCTTTGTTTTTTATTTATTTTTGACGTATCTTTGTTACGTTATATCTTTTATTTTACTCATTTCGAAGAGTTTACAATGTTGAAAATCCTATTATAACGTAAAATTGCAGTTTAGGGCTTTTTAAATTTAGCTAGAAACGCTAAGAACATTGTTTGTAAGCAAAATCTTTAGTTAAATATATGATAATTGGGTTTTTAAAGTCTGAACAATTTGTTTAGTACGAACTCGCCACGTCGACTTTGGTGTAGGTGATTTTGAGTATTTTTACTAAAACCGAAATACGTAAATATCCAACCTGCTACAAACATACTTTTTTTCTTAATATTTTCGTTGAAATATTTTTTTTAACAACAAAGTAAAAATAAAACCAAATTATATATCAAAGTCATATTTTTGCGCACTTTAATTTGGGGGAAATGTTCAATAAACGGTATTTTTTAAACTCTTTCACAAATGTAGTATTCAGAAAATGTCTACAAAAATCGTACAAATCGTATATATAGTAGCTTCAATAAAAGGTATAAATATCTCATTTGTAAATATTTATAAAACTTGAAAAACAAATTAATACTTTTGGAGTTATAGAATCATAGGAAATATTCTATCATGGGAAATATTTTTCAAAGCTCAAAAAAGTCGAAAAATTCTACTAAAAAAAATTCGAACCAACCTGGAAAAGTCTTCATGATTATTATTATCTAGAAAAAATATTCAATTGAACTAGCAATGTCGTTTCCGTCGCGCAAACATTTTTCAAATTGTTTACCATTTTTTTTAATTTGTTATTCACTTTTAAATAATAAATACAATAAATAAAACATTTTCTTATTCACTGCTATTTTATGAATAAAATGTTCGCAATTAATTTTTTTATTAATTTTTTATTCATTATTAATTTTTTATTCATTATAAATTTTTTATTCATTATAAATTTCGTATTAATTTTTCATTCACTTTTGAATAATAAATAAAATGAAAAAAAAAATCTTGTTACTTACTTTTGAATAATGAACCAAATTAATAATAAATAAAAAATTAATAATAATTATAAAATTAATAATGAATAACACATGAATAGGCACTGAATCAAAAAATAATAATGTACAAAAATTTTATTAATGAAACATTTTAAATTCTTTTTGAATTGCATTCTTTGTTAATAGTATTCATATGAATAAAAAAATAATTAATTAATCTGAATAACGAAATAAATAATTAAAATTAATTACTAATAAATTTTTTAAAATTCAATGTGAATTAAAAATTTTATTTATAAACAATTTTGAATTCATTGGATGGATTTATATGTCGTTATTGCGTTTTCCTTAAGATTCTGAATATATATGCAGATTTTACTGATCTGGCTAAGTCAATCAAAAATAGTCAATATTAATAGGAAGCAGTGAATAAGAAAAATCTGCTTCGCACAAAATACGGAAATCATTTGTTTCTGTCAAGCAGAGATCACAACTGCTTGGTTCCAACAACAACAACGGAAAAAACAATTACAACATCAAATTTCACGACTCTCGCTTGCTATGACCATGGCAGAATTAGAGAAGGTATATGCATTTCAGACTGCGCTCTCTTTCCCATAGCCAGAATTGTCAAACTCAAGCATTTTGCTATTCTTGCCTATTTTCGCTTTCTTATCGCATTCTCATCGTTTTCAGATTTTGTATGAGCTGTCAACTTCGTTTTGACAGTTGCGGCAGTCTCCCTCTCCAAAATGCATATACCTTCTCTAATTCTGCCATGTGAGAAACCATGCAGTGGTGATCTATCAAAGAGTAGTAAAAAGTTGTCAGTTCTGCACAGTTGCGTTTGTGCAGACATTTGTAATCAGTGAGGATTGAGCGAAAGTGGATGTGAAATATAAAATAAAAAGTGTGTGATGAAGCGAAAAGAAAATAGTTTGCTATTGTTTCTTTTCGCTTTGCTATTGTTTGCTATTACAAGGTGACGCAAAAGTAATCCTCCTATTAGAAAATGCTATAAATTTTGCGATTGGCCCCTAATGTCAGTTCTGTTTTGACATTTGTGTAGTAAACACATGCGAAATACACGTTAATAAACAATGTTACGCTACACTGCTCCAGAACGCGGAATATTGGTGACTATTTATTTGACCAATAATCGGTCGGTACAAAACTTTGGCACAACGTGAATTTCGTCGCAGATTTCCTGGCCGTCCAACGCCTACTGGTGAAACACTGCGACGTTAAGCAGCTTGCCTCGAAGAGACCTGCACAACACGAGATGCTGCCAGGCGTGGCAGACCCCGGAGTTTTTCGGACCTTTTTTCTTCGAAGACGTTGCGGGCCAAACGGTTACTGTGAATGGTGAGCGCTACAGAGCAATGATCAACGAGTTCTTTTTGCCGCAACTTGATGAATTGGGATTGGAAAACATGTGGTTCCAACAGGACGGTGCAACGGCACACACTGCACGTGCCACAACCGATATGCTGAAGGATGCATTTCCCGGGCGCCTAATCTTCCGTTTTAGCGATTTGCACTGGCCAGCAAGATCGCCTGATTTGACCGCTCCAGACTTCTTTTTGTGGGTCTTTTTGAAGTCGCGGGTTTATGTCAACAAGCCTCAGACTCTTGCAGCTCTTAAAGACAATATCCGTCAAGAATGTGAAGACCTATCGCCGGAAGTTTTGGCCGAAGTGATGAAAAATGCCATAAAAAAGGCTCAAATGACAATCAACTGTGGCGGCGGCCATTTACATGACATCATATTCTCGACTTGATGTAAAAAAAATTAAAAGACCAAATAAAAATAATCCACAAGAAGAATCAAAATTTTTTTTAAATTACAGCCAAAAAACATCGCAAGGTTACTTTTGCGCCACCTTGTACATTAAATGAATTAAATTTACCTCTTTTCAAATTATTATAAATTGATTTAAATTATTTTTAAGCTACATAGTATGTGCACATATATGAGATATATATACTTTTTTTATGTAAAAATATATATACAAATTTCTGTCAATTGTTGCAGGAATTTAGAAAATTTTTTTCATTTTAAACAAACTCAGAATGTTTATGAAAGTGTTTAAAATATTAAATACCATCTAAAAGTTTGAAACATTAAAATTTATGAAAGTATTTCGTAGTGTTTTCAAATCAAAAATATAAAACTAATTGTGTTTGTTTAATAATCCAAAAATGGTATTTATATTTAAAGATTTTTTTTCATTTTAATTACCTTCTTTAAACAGTAATTGTTATGGTGTTATAAAGTTCCTTGTTTTCCTTTTGTATTTTGAAGTTTTATTAAAATTTTGTATAAAATCTATTTGCTGAAGGTATTTAAAAGGTTTTTATTTTTAGCAAACAGATTTTTTATTAAATTAATAAAATTAATCAATTAATAAAGGAAGCAATAAATTCATCTTTTTATGAATTTATTTATAGATTTTTTAATAAATTAATCAATTAATAAAGAAAGCAACAAATTCATCTTTTATTTATTTTAAAGCAAAATATTGTCTTACATACATATGAATTTATTTTGCAGTTTTGGTTTTGAATTGTTGGTGTTTTAAAACTTACCTCATTTTATTCTTCTAATTCAATAAAAAAATTAAAAATTTTTAAACTTGCTCTTATTATTTAATATAATACGGTGCTTATTATATAATATAATATCTTAAAACCTAGAATGAAATCTTATTGCATAATGTCATAATTTAAAACTAAATGAAAATCTTATTACAGAATATAATAACTTAAAACTAAATTGAAAACTTATTACATAATGTAATAAATTATCAACTAAGGCAAACACTTTGAATGGATTTCACTAACCTAAGTAATACAATAAAGTAAATATTTACAACTTAAAACTAGAAAAGTAAAAGTATTAAATGTACTTCCAATATTTACAGTATTTACATATTTACAGATATGTAAATTACATAAAGTAATTTAATAAACGGTTATTGCAACCACAAAAAATTATGTACAATATTTACATTATAAAATTTAATTTTTAAAATATTTACAGTAAATATTTACACAAATGTAATTACAATATTTACAGTACATACAAAAAGCTTTTGTTGGTCCGGGAAAAAAAGACAAGTAAGAATTTGTTGTGTTTGAAAGAAGTAAAGAATTTAATAACCTGAAATAGTAGATAGAAAATTTTGAAAATTATAAACGAATCTGCCGAGCCCAAAGTTGAAAACGGTTCATTTTTATAAAAGAAAAAAGAAGTTTGTAAGCGATGCCATAAGAAAGATTTCGAAATATTATGATCGAATCAGCCATTTTCTAACAAACAGATCATTCGTTTTTAATTTATGTAACAAAGCGGCAAACTGGTAATTTTTTTCCTTGCGGAGTTCTTAAATTGGGCAGGACCCCTATTATGTCTTTTTTTTTTTTGTTTTTTTTTATTAGTGGTCGTCTTTTGAGAAGTTTGTTAGTATGATTGTCATTGTGTTTTAGTGTTACAACATTGAGCCCTTCATTGAATGTTTGACATCCGCTAGGTTCGCCTATCCGAATGTCCGTCCGCCAGGGTTTCCGATATTCGTCCGAATGTCCGTCCGCTCATCCGACGCAGCCTCCCGAATACCGCCAACTAACCCCATTTCAGTCTAGTTACATGTATTTTGGAATGAACGGACGTATGACTGAATATTTGTATGGTAGTATGTTTGAGTGTAAAGTATTCCTAATACTTTTAAAAAGTCAAAATTATTTCCAAATTAAACTTTGCGGTGCCTTTAGACTTTCTCACCTTCACTTTTTCCACATTCAAAATTGACCTCAAACTCCTTAGGTTTTTTTCTTGGAGTTTTGATTCTTTTTTGAAACTACCACTTTTGCAAAAGTTCTTCTAATGCTCAATTAGCCTCGCATGGCATAGCATTGCATGGCTTAGCAAGTATCACTTACATCTCTAACTACTTATCGCTCGTTTTCTTCAAAAACGTTATAATCCGAAAAACACTTATTCGACTTTGTGATTACATCAATTTAATAAATTTTTATTTAACTTATATTGTAAAATATATGTAAATGTATATACAATTTAAGTATTGTAAATACATTTTTGTAAATATTTACTGTAAATATTGTATATACTTCTTTTTATAATGTAAATATTGTACATATTTTACTTATATTGTAAATGTATTTTACAATTTAAATATTGTAAATACATTTCTGTAAATATTTACTGTAAATATTGCATATACTTAATTTCATAGTAAATATTGTAATTCCTTTAATTTCTGCTTAAGACTTAAAATTATTGTACTGAAAAATAATTTTTTTTTTAATTGTGACGTTATTGAAAAAAAGAGAGATATGTGACGGTGCAGTTCTATTTAATTTTGTCACAAATATATAGTTTTGTATTTTTTGAAACATTAATAAAATGTCACAAAATGTGTCTGGTAAACGCCCCTATTAAATATTTAATATTGGGGTCAGCTGTGTATTTTCTCAGTTGTGTACTAATGAAATATAATACTCAGCTTAAATCATGATTAGTACGGATTTTTCTTAATACTCAGTATTTTTGAAAGTTTTGAGTATTAAATTTTGTTATTGGTAAAATGACTACGTTTTGCATTACCATTATTTTTTTGCCGTATACTAGCCGCTTATATAACTTGCATTCCGAACGATTGGAATCTCAGTGTGCTCTGCCCAATCTACAAGGAAGGCGATCCCACTATCTGTGCCAATTACCGTGGGATAAGCCTTCTAAATATTGCATATAAGGTCCTGTCGAGCGTTTTATGTGAAAGATTGAAGCCCATTGTAAACAAGCTGATCGGACCTTATCAGTGTGGCTTCAGACCTGGAAAGTCCACCATCGACCAGATTTTCACGCTACGACAAATCTTGGAGAAGACTCAAGAAAAACAAGTCGACACCCACCATCTTTTTGTCGACTACAAAGCCGCCTTCGACAGCCCAATAAGGAAGCACCTGTACTTAGGGATGCCAGACGTACTGTTTTTCGCAGTACACGTACTGTTTTTTTTCAAATGTACTGTTTTCTGCATAGCACCTAAAACAGTACCAAAAAGTACTGTTTTTTACTCTTTGTACTGTTTTTTGTACTGCTTTCTTTTTGTTATTAAAAAAAAAAAAAACAAAATAAAATATTTTTCAGTGTTTGATCACAAAAATTTGTTCAGTGTATAAAAAAAATTATGATTTGAAACACCCTGTTACAAAAGACGTCAAATGTTTACAACATTGTTATGTTATTATCATAATCCAAACAAAAGAAACAGCACAATCAACTGAATAATAAATATATGTATATATTGCGAGAAGATTTAATTTAGCTTTTACACCACGGTAAGATATATTTCGAATTTTTGTTTATCCTAGTTTAAAAAATACATTTTCAGAAATGGAAAGCGAGGAGAATATTTCAGATGATATATTATTAAATAGCTCGAGCACAGATGTTGAAAAAGTAAGTTGTCGATCATCTTCTAAACAAAAAAAGAGAGCACGGCGTAAAAACAAATTCCAAGATAGCTGGAAAAGCAACTTTAATTGGATTACTAGAGCTAATGACGAGTTTATGGCAAAATGCATTTCTTGCGGCGTTTGTTTTTCTATTGCTAATGGGGGTATTGCCGATGTCAAACGCCATTTGAAGACAGCAAAACACATACGAAATATGGGAAGCAGGTACCAAAAATCTGTAAGTTGCTTTTTAACCCATAATTCCAGTAAAGGTACAGAAGGAGCACAACAGGCTATCTCAGCAGCAGAGGCTGCATTCACGTATCATACCGTGTCACATAGTCACAGCTACAAATCTGCAGATTGCAGCAGCAAGCTATTTAAGGAGATGTTTGCCGATTCAAATGTGGCGTCCAATTTTAAATGTGGTAGGACAACGATGTCAAAGATTACAACAAACATCCTGGCTAAGCATGCCATTAAAACAGTGTTAGATGACCTAGCCTTTGACCGCCCATTTTCTATATCGACCGACGCGTCAAATAAAGGAAATATAAAAACGTTTCCTTTAGTTTTACGGTATTTTTGTAAACATTCGGGTGTTAATACAAAACTGTTGAATTTTTATAATTTAAATACCGAAATGTCAATTGATATTGCAGAGTCTATAAAGTCAAAATTAGAAAATAACAATTTAAACTTAGCCAACGTCACTAGTTTTTGTGCAGATAATGCTAATGTCAACTTCGGCTGCAAAAAAAGCGTCTTTGTTGAGCTTAAAAAATGTAACCCAGATATCATAGGTGTTGGATGTTTGTGTCACATCATAAACAATGCGTTTAAAAATGCATTAAAACTTATGAAGTTCGATATAGAGAATATTGTAATTAAAGTTTTTAATGAGTTTAGCTCATCGACAAAAAGAACATCCAATCTCAAAGAGTTTTTTTAATTTTGTGACTTAGAATGAAGTGAATTGCTTCGCCATGTACCAACGAGATGGCTTAGTTTAAACCCTGCAGTGGAACGATTATTGAAAAACTATGCACCCATAAAAACATATTTTCTTTCCAAAGATGATTGTTCAGCCGTTTTAAGGGAATTTTTTGAGTCTGAAAGTTCCGAAGCTTATTTAGGATTTATACACAATATTGGAGTTGCATTATCATCGTCTATAAAAAAATTGGAGGAGGATACCCTTGTTATCGTAGATATGTTCAAAATAGTTATACAGCTTCGCGACAAATTTGAACAACAAAAGAGCGAGAAGTTTTATGGTTACTTAGCTGAAACCGTCTGCAGAAATTGTGATGATCCACAGGAAATATCATTGTTTAAAAGACGAGCCGAAGCAGTTCTTTCATACATAATAACATACATCGAAGAGCATTTCGATTTAAAAAATAATAAATTCGAAAAACTCAGTGTCTTCAATTTGAATTCTCACATATCTTTCCACGATTTTACTGAAGTGATTAAATTGTTCGGTATCAAAAATATTGATATGGATCTACTTTTTGATGAGTTCCTTTCTTCAAAAACTTTTGCTGAAAACGTAAAAAAAGAAACAACCGTAGAAGAAAAATGGAAAGCGTTTTTAAACAGAGGAACGTTTCCCAATTTTGAAAAAATATGTAATTTTATTTTTTCCATTCCTCATTCCAATGCCGCTACGGAAAGAATATTCAGCTGCATGTTTTCATTTTGGAGAAAAGAGAGAAACAGACTCTTAATAGAAAACTTGGAAAGTGAACTTATTATAAAAACTAACTACGATTATACCTGTATCGAATTTTTAAAGTTTTTGAAAACTGAAGATGGAAAAAATGGTATTTTAAAAGATGTACCAAAAAATGATAAATATTTATAAGATAACTTTTAAAGTGTTTTTATTTAGGTAAACTTTATATTCCTACCATCTCCCAGTGAAGACTAGTTATTGAGTCTAAATAATTGAGACAGACCGATTCCAAGCCGATATTAAAATTCTTATTTTTTTTTGGCATAACTGATTTTTTATTTTTTATTGAAAATTATTTGTCACGCTTGTAGCAATATTTGTGCTGTAAAAAATAATCTTTTTTTTTCATTATCATGGATTGAATAATGGTAATTAGAATGTCTCAATTTTACATAATCAACGATGTTAACTGGTGTTTTTTATTTATTTATTTATTTTAAAATTTACATTTTTAATTTAAATATTTCTCAATTCTTTAATCAAAAAAATTACAAACAAATATTATATGTATATTTTTATAATACTTATTATTTTAGGTATTCCTTTTTTGTAATCATTTTCAATTACTTTTTTTTTATTTTAATGTTGAATATTCAATTACTTTATTGAATGTGCAAATACTATTTTTAGCTCGATTAATAATTAACTGGCTAGTTAAATTTTTTTTATTAATTCGTGATTTTTTACAATTCTTTATTCAAGGAGAAAATATAATATACCTATGTAATTTTTTAAATAATACACAATTTTTTTATTCATGAACTTACGAATATTTTTTAACTAAATAAAATTTAAAGTTTTATTAATACTTGTTAAAGTATTTCGTAGTTTCAGTTATGATCTCATGTTTTTGTTTTGTTTATGTTATTTTTATGTAATTTCTTATGTTTAAATATGTTTACTGGAATAAAATGTTATGTTTTTATTAAAAGAATATGTACTGTTTTTTTTTTAATTGTACTGTTTTTTTTTTTGATGTACTGTTTTACCAAATTTTAGTTCTTGCAACCCTACCTGTACTCCACCATGTCTGAATTTGGTATTCCTGCAAAACTAATACGACTTTGCAGGATGACACTGAGCAACACCAGCAGCGCAGTTAAAATCGGGAAGGACCTCTCCCCACCATTTATTACCAATCGAGGTTTCAGACAAGGTGATTCCTTATCGTGCGACTTTTTCAACCTAATTATGGAAAAGATCATCCGAGCTGCTGATCTGAGACGTAGTGGCACAATATTCTACAAGAGTGTTATGCTGCTTGCGTATGCTGATGACATAGATATCATTGGCCATAATACGCGCGAAGTCAGTGCAGCATTTTCCAGATTAGAAAGAGAGTCAAGTCGAATGGGTCTGTCAGTGAATGCAGACAAGACGAAATACTTAGTGTCAACAAACAAACAGTCCCAGCGTCTTGGAACCCACGTTACCGTTGACAATACCTCATTCGAGGTTGTGAAGAACTTCGTTTATCTGGGATCCAGCATTAATTCAACCAACGACATCAGCATTGAGATCAAACGAAGAATAACTCTTGCCAACAGGTGTTACTTTGGGCTCAGTAGGCAATTGAGAAGCAGAGCTCTCTCTCAACGAACGAAAATCACGCTCTATAAATCGCTCATAATGCCCGTCCTACTTTACGCATCACAAACCTGGACGCTGAGCAGCTTAGATGAAAAGACTTTAGGAGCATTCGAGAGAAAGATTCTTCGTAAGATCTACGGACCAATCTGCGTCAATGGCGAGTACCGAATAATGGCGAGTGGAATGAATAACTGTATGAGCTGTACGCTGACATCGACATAGTCAAGCGCATTAAAATCGAGCGGCTTCGCTGGCTTGGTCATGTTCAGCGCATGAAAGACGATGCTCCAGTGAAGAAAACATTCGATTCGGTACCCAGCGGCGGTCAACGCAGAAGAGGACGACCGCATCTTCGTTGGAAAAACCAAGTAGAGGACAACCTGATGAAGCTTGGAATTTTCAACTGGCGCCAGCAAGCGAAAGACAGAAATGGCTGGCGCAAATTCTTAGATGAGGCCAAGACCGACATACGGTTGTAGCGCCAACTAAGTAAGTAAGTAAGTAAGTAAGTATATAACTTGCATTCGCTGCTGTACCATGCGAGGCTAATTCGATCATAATATTTCGGAATCTTTTCAAACTTCTTCTTCTTCTTTACCGCTTACAAACTTCTTTTTTCTTTTATAAAAATGACCGTTTTCAACTTTGGGCTCGGTAGACTTATTTATAATTTTCAACATTTTCTATCTACTATTTCAGGTTATTAAATTCTTTCCTTCTTTCAAACACATCAAATTCTTACTTGTCTTTTTTTCCCGGACCAACAAAAGCTTTTTGTATATACTGTAAATATTGCACAATAATTACATTTGTGTAAATATTTACTGTAAATATTGTAAAAATTAAATTTTATAATGTAAATATTGTACATAAATTTTTGTGATTGCAATAACCGTTTATTAAATTACTTTATGTAATGTACATATCTGTAAATATGTAAATACTGTCAATATTGGAAGTACATTTAATACTTTTACTTTTCTAGTTTTAAGTTGTAAATATTTACTTTATTGTATTACTTAGGTTAGTTAAATCCATTCAAAGTGTTTGCCTTAGTTGATAATTTATTACATTATGTAATAAGTTTTCAATTTAGTTTTAAGTTATTACATTCTGTAATAAGATTTTCATTTAGGCTTAAATTATTACATTATGTAATAAGATTTTCATTTAGTTTTAAATTATTACATTATGTAATAAGATTTCATTCTAGGTTTTAAGATATTATATTATTTAATAAGAACCGTGTTATATTAAATAATAAGAGCAAGTTTAAAAATTTTTAAATTTTTTATTGAATTAGAAGAATAAAATGAGGTAAGTTTTAAAACACCAACAATTCAAAACCAAAACTGCAAAATAAATTCATATGTATGTAAGACATTATTTTGCTTTAAAATGAATAAAAGATGAATTTGTTGCTTTCTTTATTAATTGATTAATTTTATTAATTTATTAAAAACTCTGTTTGCTAAAAATAAAAACCTTTTAAATACCTTCAGCAAATAGATTTTATACAAAATTTTAATAAAATCTCAAAATACAAAAAAAAAACAAGGAAGTTTATGTCACCACAACAATTACTGTTTAAAGAAGGTAATTAAAATGAAAAAAATATCTTTAAATATTAATACCATTTTTGGATTATTAAACAAACACAATTAGTTTTATATTTTGGATTTGAAAACACAACAAAATAGTTTCATAAATTTTAATGTTTCAAACTTTTAGATGGTATTTAATATTTTAAACACTTTCGTAAACATTCTGAGTTTGTTTAAAATGAAAAAAATTTTCTAAATTCCTGCAACAATTGACAGAAATTTGTATATATATTTTTACATAAAGAAAGTATATACATCTCATATATTTGTACATACTATGTAGCTTAAAAATCATTTAAATCAATTTATAATAATTTGAAAAGAGGGAAATTTGTAAATTCATTCATTTAATTCATTTAATGTGATAGCAAATAATAGCAAAGCGAAAAGAAACAATAGCAAACTATTTTCTTTTCGCTTCATTAAACGCTTTCTATTTTATATTTCTTCGCACTCATACAGCTCATACATCGCTAAGCGTCGCAACCACAAAGCTACGTCAGCTAAGCAGATCTGAGCAAAGTCAGCCGAAAAATTTCAATTTTATTTTCCTTCACATCCACTTTCGCTCAATCCTCACTGATTATAAATGTCTGCACAAACGCAACTGTGCAGAACTGACAACTCTTTACTACTCTTTGCTGAAATGTTTCCAAAAACTGCAAAATTGATATCGTTAATTTAATAAATTTAAATAAAACTAAACTAAGGAATCGGTTAGACAACCGTACCCTAAGTATTATTTTACACACTAAAGTACTTATGAAAAATCAAAATTGCATAGAATTAGAAATTGAAAAGGAATGTTTGCATTTACACTCAAGAATATGTACAATTAAGACATGTGATAATTAGTTTTAATTACATTACTAAGATTTGAATTGTTATGTTTTCTTTTTAAAATAAACACTGAGGAAAAAATTATATATGGGTTATTATTTTTTAATATACTTTGAAAAAGGGAAAAAACGGGAATATGTTAGGGAAAGAAAGGAGAAATCTTTTGAAAATGCATGTATAAAACGGGAATTATCTCTACCAAAATCTGGCAGCGCTGGTTTTGTGTACATGTGAAAAGTTACGCTCAGAGATAGCTCAGTGAGCTATGGGGCGCCCAGCGCTGGCTTAAACCAAAGCTCATTTATAAGGTTGTGGCATGAAACAAAGATATCCAGATAGCATACTCCGTGCGCAAAAATTGAAATCTTCTGCGCACTACGTCACTCGAGGTTTGTCAGCTGTAACACGTGGTGCATACATACAAAAGAAAATGTGAAAAGGTAAAAAGTAAGCACAAGCAGCACAATTGCAAGCATTTAAGAAATATTGCATTCATTTAGTTTAATTTCTAATATTGTGCACTTATAGTACGTGTAAATTATAATATTCAATTATCTTTTATGTAATTAAAATTAGTACTAAAGTCTTAAATGGTTTTGATGAGAGTAACAACGACTTTAATCTGGGCCATAAAATGAATTCACAATTTTTTTTCAACAAACGAAAAGAACAACAAAATGGAAAAGAAGCAATCAAATGCTGTCAAACACATCAAGCAACGTAGCTATTTTTTTGTGTAGGAGAACAAATGGGTGAAAATACCCCTGTTGTATATAAATTTATTTTCAATAATAGCACTGAAAAATATATTTGCTTAAATTTATTTATAAATATATTTATAATGTAATTTATTTCATGTCAATAAACCAAGTTTCAATAAGAAAATGTCGATATTTTTCATCGCTATAAATAAACTATCCCCTTTAAAGATATTGTGACTACGTTTTTATTTAGCCACTTTGACAAGCTCGAACCACGTCACAACAAAGATGGCGGACATGCGCAATACTTTATCTGTAGTTCTTTGTATCATGAGGTTGTGGCACTTGAGAGCGAGCTCGATCGAACTGTCAGAATGGATAAAAAGAAATGATGAAAATTAATGGTTAGAACAAGGAAAAGCACACTGACAGTTCGAGCAAAGGCGGAAAAAATAGTGCATTTCTTTCAAGTGCCACAACCTTATAAATGAACCTTGGCTTAAACTTATTAAGCATACAAAATTGCATTATCATAGAAGCACTCTTTCTATTATTGTCCAATTTTTGTATGGCAACAACGCACTGTGCATCGATGAGAAAACAAATTTTTGTGAAATAGATGTACAGCGCTGTACACTAATGCCTAAAAGCATGCTCTGAATAAACTAAGAAACTCAAAACAGGGTGCTTCAGATGTTAATTTTTTAACGTGCCGCATATAAATAAAATTGAGTTTTCTTGTTATTTCCTCCTACCGTCAGCACTATTTTTTAAGTTGCAGATGATATTGCTATTTTTATATAAGGTACATTTATAAAATTTGCATAAATAAAAATGTATCAATTATTAGAAAAAGTATATGTTCATATATACAAGTAAAACAATATGCCTGCATCATTAGAAAATTAAATGCAAATGCAAGCTAGTAAATAAAAATACAGGAGATATACGAAAATTTTATTTAATGCGGGCAAAAATAGAAAACAAGCCAAATTTGCAAAATGCTTTTTAATACCACAGTTATTTCTCTTGTAAAAGTGTATGGCTCATTATTATGTGGTTTCTTCGTTACTCCTTCCTTGTTCTTTCGGCAACCTGCAAAGTTTTGAGTCATAGGCATTTATTACAACAGAGCATGCAAACGTATTTATGTGTGTATACAGTTTGCCATCAATCACGTTTGCTGAAATCATCTTCAAAATTGCGTCAGCCATAGCAAATATGTAATTTTTTTCACAGTTTATGGCAAAACAATGTTAAGTAGTTGTTTCTGTTAACTACGGGTAATGGAGCTGTAGATGGCTAAAATAAAGAAAGAAAGATGTTTAAAATGTATCTAAAAAGACTTTCGTATATTAATGCTTTTCTGAAGAGATTTGCTCTCTCTCTCTCTCTCTCTATTCTTATTTTTATACACTAATGGCTAAGCAATGACAATTTATGTTTTACCTTACAAATTTAACTTACAAAATAAGTTTGCCCTTGGTTCTTGGGCCCTTGGATCTTGAAACCAAAATATTCCTCCACTTATGCAGAAAGTGTCGACATCTACAGTGCCGTTATAAGGCAGAGCACAGTTGCCAGTTTTTTCGTAGTCCTGGCCGCCATTTGTCGACAACTAAAACGCCAAAAACCACCAAAAAATTATTAAAAAAAACAACAATAGTATTAACATAACGTCATAAACATTTTTATTATATTTGTACATATGACCAGAAATTCCAGCTTAGTGCTCTTATTAGCTGTAGTTGAATATATCTATTAATAGATTAAAATGTACAAAAGGGCGTATCGAAAAATTTAAATCGTATTCTAAGAGGTCTCAAAAGTTGCATAGGCTGGTCAAGATCTCCCAAGAAAAATTTTAGAAAAATATAAGGATGTCTTCCCGCAAGGACAAAGTTAATTCTTGAGAAAAACATTAAAAAATCACGATCTCAAAATGCTCTGATTTTTGTAAAAAAAAAAAACTACATATGTCTTAAAGCAAAATTATATATAGACTTTAACTAACAATATTTTGGCAATTATGGCAATTATGCCACTCTCGATTTTTACCCATAAGGTCCTGTGTGAAGGATTTTCGATTCTAAAAGTATACTTGAGATAGCACAGATTTTTTAATTATTGTCTGATTGTCTAAACTTTGGTAATACTGATTACAGTTTTGGCGTCTCCCTTAAAATTGGCGAATTAATAATTTGCATATGCATTTTCTTGTTTTTGAGCAATGTATACTGAAATGCAATTTTTTAACTTTTTCAAAAAAATAATATAAGGTTTTATATCTCGGGCACCAAAAGTGGTACCGAAGATAATTTCCTTAATTGAGATTGTTCAAATATTTTGGTTCCCTGTTTTCAATCTGCAAACTGCAACACTTATCCCCTTTCATACTGCAAACACTTCAACTTCAACAACGTTACTTTTTATGGCTGCACCAAGAACGAACAAAATAGCCACCTGTTAGCAAACTATTTTATCGTCTAGTTTTTAGTTTAACTCTTTCTTTCAACAGTTATTTTTTCTAAAAGTGATTATAATTTGCTTGATTAAAGTAAATCATTCAAGTAAATCATTATCACAAGCTGTTTTTTTTTATATATAAAAATTTTCTTGATCCAAGTGAATCGTTTTAAATGAGAAAGATTTTTACTAGGCAAATGAAGAATTTAATAAAATAATTTTTTTATAACTTTATATTTATTTTTTATTTTAATATTAAAACATTTCACATGCACGTTCTTAATCACAAGACAATTTCTCCAAATTTAACTCTTTTGTTTTCAGCTCAGCATTGATCGCTTGATCGCACTCGATCGATTATACTTTGAGATGCAGTTATTTGGGCCAATTTTCACAATTTTTTCAGAGTATCAAGTTTTATAGCTGTGCATCCCATCAACAAAACGATCACAAGACAAACAACTTGTAAGGTGCTGTTAAAACAGCTACGTAATTCATTACAAATAAATACTCAACTTTAGTTTGAAGTGCTTGAATGAAGAACAGTCACATTTTCTTTACTCAAGCAAAACAATTTTTAGATACAAAAATATTCTTTACTGGTATATGACAGTAAATGCTTGCATTAAAAAGTTCTGAACTCAATTTTGGTTTTGTTCTAACTGCTAAAATCACCAATAAAAGAAATCACCAATAAAACTGGTTGTTAGTATGATATATGTGTACTATACTCCTTACAAGAAATATTTGCTGATAACGTAAATGTTAAAATTGCATGTTGCAGGTCTACTCGAGCACTGAAAAACGACATACTTTAAATTTAAAATATGCTCTGAAAATCTGGATTGAGGTCCAAAAAACTTTTTTTGGGGCTCTCAAAATGTATTTACTCATAACTTCTTAAGTTTTTAATCGAATAGTTATGTTGTTGAAAAGAGAACACAAAGTTGCTTTTAACATTGCATAAAAATATTTATTTAAATAAAAAAAACGTCGAATTTGCCCTACATATCCTAAAGTAAAAAATTGTTTACCCATTTTTATCCACAAAATTTCGATTTATGTTTGGTTTTTATATAAACCATCAGAATATCCATTGAAATTATATAATTACATGTTATTACGCTTTCAACAATGCATATCTTTAAACAAATTGGTTGATGATTCTCTGTAGACTTGAATTGGTTGATGATTCTCTGTATACTTGAATTTTGAAATCCTTGCTCCTTAGCCTTAAGACGTTTTCTATATTCAAAAAATCTGTCGAATTTTTTTAAAGCCTTTAGATATTTGAGTGTTGAATTAATTGAGAAAAAAACGTCAAGCAACCTGTAGCTCGTTCCTGTAACTCGTAGCGATCGTAGTTACGGACACATTTTACCGATTTGACGTCACTCTGATGTCACTCTCACCTGCAATGTTTCTGTACGCATCTGAATCGATTTCTGTTCGATTCGTTTGTTCCATTTCGATAAACTATCACATGTTCCGATTTCATTTCAATGGAACCTTTTAAAAAAGTGTTTCTGTACGTAAAGTGAAACGATAACAATGTGTCACTTTTCTGACTGGCTTTGCGGCAAGTGAGATTTCCACCGATTTATCTAATGTCAGTAATGTTGTGTATTATTAAGTTATAAGTACTAGAAATATACCTTTAAAAATGTTTACTTTCATATAAGACGAATATTTTTTTTTTATTGAAATATTTTGTTATTCTTAAAAAATGTTTTAGTTTTAAAGGTAATGCAATTTATAAAAAATGCCTATTTACATAAAAGTTAAAAAAGTTTGGCAAAACAGTATATGTTTGAGCTATGAAAAAGTACACGGTTGCATATATTTGCTAAGTTTTTGCAGCACCGCGCTAAGTGTAAAATTATTTACATTCATAATCGTTGAATATTTTCGCAACCATTAATACACATCATTATAACATAATTAATTTTCTTAAACTGCAAATATTCACTTTTTATTAACAAGGCAAACCTATTTATTATAAAGTCTTAGCGCAACTAAAATAATATATATATTGGAGTAAACAGCTGCTTGTCATCTGTCTCAATTTCACAACTTTTCTTCTCAATTTGTGTTCTTTTTCATCACGGTCAGAGTTTTTACCGATTTTAACGTACAAAAACATTAGTTTTCACGAAATCGGTAACTAGGGATCGATAACGGCTGGCTTCACACAAATCAGTAATTTGCCAATTTTGTTACAGGAACGAGCTACTGGGCTATTATCCATAGCCACCACTGTATTTATAGTGTACTCTCTTTCTCTCATTCTTTCGTAGAAGTTTTGCAATTTAACAGCATTGCTCTCGTCAAACATTAACAGCTGCTTCTAACAGAGTCGCTTAAAACACATGAAGTTAATTAAAGATATTTTCTCTATTAAAGTTAGCTGCAAGCAGTTCACATTTTAACAATTGCGCTTGAACCTTTATGGGCCATGTTTCGAATCAATCAAATAAAAAACAGAAAAGCAATTTCTTTCAATTAAAAATAGTGAACAAACGAAATTTCCGGCGGTCAGCAAAACGTTGCATTTGGAAAAAATTCGAACAAGTGAAAAACTAAGTAAAGAATAATTTTCAAGAGCACTATAATAATCAACAGTCAATGCGAGACAAACAGTCGCTGTTAGCTAGTCGAACGAATTAAATTACGTTCGTCGTTTTTGTGCGCGTGTCTTAATATTTTTTGCGTGTTTTTGTTGTTTTTGTTGTTGTTGTGCATGGTCAAAGAGAAAATAAAATTTCATTGTTATTGAAACTGGGTGAAACACGTTCAAAGCAAAACGTAAATACAAACAAAAATTTGCACATCAGATGTTTTGATAAAAATAAATAAAATAAAAATGGCAATAGAGTACCTGAAACGTCAAGCGTTAACTGTTAAATGCTTTCTAATAACTGATAAACATTGAAAGGTATTCCGTGTTGCTATTCCTAAGAACAATGTTTTCAACTATATTTATCATTCATGCAAGGAGAAAATGACTTTGTAGGTAAGATATTTTCATATTATTCTTTTTGTCCACATTTGGTGGCAACATCAAGTGTTAACTACTTAGTATTTTAGCAAATCTGTTTTGTATTGCATGCGCATGTCGCTGTACGAACATGTATTTTTTTTGTAATTTATTTTTGCAGCATCTTTTATCATCATCTAGCTACATTGGTGCAGTTTGCATGTCAATCAAATGATTGAATTAGTCAAAATTTGTTGTTGCTTCCCAGTTCAAAGAAAGTGAATTCTCCGCAAGTGCGAAAATTAAGTTTCAACACCTTATCGAATTCATGTTAAAATTAAACAAGTTACAGTAGTTGACGCATGGTATAACTAGACAAGGAATTGTTAGGGCGGAGAGCTGGTGACCGAAACTGTCAAAACGAAGTTGACAGCTCATACAAAATCTGCAACTGATGAGAATGTGAAAATGGCTGATTTTGAAGGTTTTAGTCACTAAGAAAGAGTGACACTTCACTAAGAAAGAGTGACACAACCCTAACACTGCCTTGTCTAGTTATACCATGAGTAGAAGTAGTTATAGCTGGCCTCGGGACACCGCACACCTTAATAGACTTTTAGTCGCCGGATAGTTTGATGCTCCAATAGTCGCAACCGACAAACCAACTATTAAGTTAGTGGTAGGTGCGCACACTGTCCCCGGATAGTTCGTCAATTACAGGGTTACATTTGCGAAACATTCTTATAACACGAAACAGCTTTCAAAAAAATTTAATGTGTATGTTTACAAAAATTTTTCGCAACTCACATATTTTTTGCTGATTTTGGTGCGGGTATGAATATTATACATTAGACATGACGTCTTACAACGTGGTTTGTTTGGGGGCTTTTTTACGAATTTTTTAAAGCGCATGTAGGGTTTTTACATATTTTTTTAAATATTTATTTTAGAAGGAGGGTAATGAAACACATATCATTCGAAAGATACTGCACCATAGACGTGCAGAAAAATGTTAAATTTTAAATTAATAACCTATGACCCGAAATATGAGCGTTGGAAATATATATGTACTCATATCAGTAAGAAATCTAAGAGTTGGTAAGAGATAAAATGATTTATTGGATGAAAGATCTGGGTGTGGAATCTTGCGCAATATGATTGCATTTTAGATTGGTAAACTTTGACCTGATATATGAGCGTTGAAAGAAAATTTTAAACTTGAAAAATATCTAACTCTGAAGATTTTCCGAATTTTTTTTTATGAAAAGTTTTTTAAAAAAAATCCTCATCTTTTAACACCAAAACCATTAAGGAATCTTGAAAACTGTAGCTTTTCTTAGTGTAACGCATATTTTTAATGCAAAGTCGTGAACTCATATGTTATTTATTATTCTTTCATGTACGGCGACCAAAACTTATAATTTTCCTGTATAATTCGAAATCTCCTTTATACAATTTTTATATTTGTGTGAAATAGTTTAAAAAAATTAAACCGTTAAATAGCAATACAACTAAAGTGTTAGCATTGATATAAATCCAAAAGTGAGGAATATTTGGATCTTATAAATCAAGGTCCGAGTGAAACAAGCTACGTGTGTGAAAATTTGATTGCTACCTCACATCAAAATGACTCTTCTCAGTGAAGTCAGTGTAAACAGGCAGTTTGAATACATCCAAACACGATCCCAATCAACCATTGTGTAGTAGTGTTTGGAGTAAGCTTACCTACAATGGAATAATGAAAGCCTTTTACAAACATGCTCTGCAAACACTTATCTACGTAATAAATTTACAAGTTGTGTTATAAAATTGTGTCGAAACATGATAAAAGTAAGCTTCCTATTATAATTTTTGCAGTAAGTTTACTTGAAGTTTAATTTACAAGCGTTTTCAAAGCATGATTAGAAAATGCTTTCAGAGGTAATAGTTTCACAACTTCCACATTATTGTGTAATCTGGACTTTCCCAAGCATTCAAAATTACAATTGCAATACAAAACAAAGTTCCATCACTAACAATTTTGATGTCAGTGCCTTGTGTGCAGTGATAATTCCAACACATTCTTTTAGAATTTTATAATACTTAAATTAATTTTTAATATTTTGTTAGTTATACCAATGTTGTTTAATAAAAATTTATATTGAATAGTCCACATAGTTTTATTTATATTCACTTTTTTTTGTTTTGAGATGAATTTGTGCTCTTATGTTAACTGCGAGCTTATACGATTTCTTAAAAATAGGTGTTAAAAGCTTACAATAATACTTACTTGCCATTATATAATAAATATTTTAATAATATTTTTGTAACACTTTTTTCCAATTTTTTATAAACAGTTGTAAGAAACTTGCAACAAGACTTACTTCCAATTACTTAATAATTATTTACAACAATACTTTCACAACACTTTTTTCCAATAGCGAAGAAAGTATTGTTGAAAGCTTATTCACAACACTTACATCCAATTGAATTGTTAACGATTGCAATAATATTACAGTTGGGAATATTTTTCCAAGAGTTCCCTTTTGCTTATTGAAATGCTTATACCATTTTTCTACCATTTCTTGCAACCATTTTTACAAGCTTTTTCCAAGCACAATGCTTACGCTTGTAAGCTTACTACAAGCTTATTCCAAGCTTGTTTGGCTGATTGGGAGTACATCAGATTTTGACCTCTGTCAATCGTATATTGACCATATTACACGATGTTTGTTTGTACGACGAGCAATAAACACTTTTTACTCTCTTTCACATTTTGTTAGCTGGTACGGCGAACATTTTTGACATTTCATAACTTTTTCTCCTCCTTTGTTATGCAATGAGGGTTTCATACAACTATTTTTTCATTACATTTAAATAGTAGTAAAATAGTAAAACAGTAAAATAGTAGTATTTTTCATAAAAAAAAAAATACTTTCTATTTGCTAAAGCATAGCAAAACTTTGATTTCACCACTCAGCGATATGATCAGCGTACAAAATGATCATATTTTGTACGCCCTACCATAGTAGAACTAGACAAGGTAGTGTTAGTGTTATCGTCGTTGGGACATGATTTAGAGTTTAAATGAACTTTTAAATTCAGTTATATTACAATGATTGAATTTATTTCCTTTCTCTTTTCTCTTTTCATTTTGTAAGCCAATGATAAGAAATCTAGGTCTTTCATTTTTACATTCCATAAAAACTTTGTACTTTTACTTTCTTAAATCATAGGATTAACATAACAGTCCTAACTTCAAAAAGTCATTAAAATAAGTTTTTCCTTGTTAATTATCTTGTACATTTCCAATTTGGCAAATTTTTCATTACATTTTCCAATGTAATATCCAATATTATAGATTTTAATTGCTCCACTGCATTATTAAGATCTATCATTAGACGAAGAACGTTGGAAGCTCATGCTTCGAATTTAATATTATTTTAGCGTAATCTGCAGCAAAACCCAGCAACATTTTCAGCGGTATACAGCAACTAAAGTGATTTTTTTCCAAAGTAAGACTTTCATCAGGGCACAAACCAGCGTTTTTTTTAATGCATCGCTTTCAGCTTTATTCAATGATACAAAATTTTTTATGGTAGATGAAATTCCAAGATTGCGAGTACGATCAACTTCAAAACTATTAATTTGACAATGAATTTCAACGAAGTGTCATTTTAATGTCGACTCTAAATTTAGTGTAAGCTCTTTGACAACAAATTCTATAGAAATAATGTCAGAAAAGCTCACACTGAATTTTGAGTAGGCATTAATTCGACTATTGGTAAGGCCCATCGTCTTTAACGTTGGAGCAAATCTGCCAAATCTAATAAAATTGCAATGTCATGCACTTAAATTTATTAGTTATTAAACATAAACTTAAGGCATTTCTACATATTATTTTAATTTCATCCCATTTCATTCTTTGTCCGATTAACAAAAGTCCCAACAAATTATTTTTTCCCACAAAATTATTCAATTTGAAAGGTGGCAAGAACTTAATTCTAATAAGTCTACCTGGTAATTATACCATGCGCCCATGGTATAATTATTTGACAAGGTAGCCGTGACAGTTTTTTGGCGATTGGTAGTTGCCAAAAATAGCTAAAGAATGTTGTAGTTTGCTGCTGTTGACTAGCTATGTGCTTCTTTTTAGCTTATCTTTGATTCATTAAATTTATTCGCGAAGTTAATTGAAATGTTTTTAGTTTGTTGCTGTTGACTAGCTATGCTTAAGTCGTCGCTTATTTGTTCGCTTTTCTTTGATTAATTGCATAAACAGATAATTTTGACAACTACTCATCGCCGCTCGTGAGAAAAAAGCCAGTCTACGCTACTACCTTGCCAGTAATTGTGCCATGCCATGCGCTCAAAGTGTTCATCCGCTCGTACTCTCAGAGATTTTTCACAGTTTCACATTTAAAGCAGTGCTGATCAAAAGTTGAAATGTAGTTGTGTTGGTGAGAAAAAGAGAATTGCACTGTAAGAAATGTTGAACGGGTTGGTAGGAATATTAGTTTCTGTATGAATTTATATTATATTTAAAATATGATAATGTGAATGTTTTATGTAAAAAGTTAAGTACTATCGGAAAAAATAAATAAATACTACACCGTTTTAAGAAATAAAAATTGAACAGTAATTCAATTTTTAAAAGGAAAAAAGTAAATACATATATACATTAGGGTGGCTTTTTTATTCTATAAAAAACAAAAAATAATAGATTTTTTCAATCAATATTAATGATTTCATTGTATTTACATATTATTAAAATATATTTAATCTGTTGGATTTATTATGTTGTCCAATTATGAGTTAAAAAAATTGTTGCATATTTAGCAAATTTTTTTATTGAAACCTTTCCATGTCGAAATTGGTATCGATTCAATATAGAATGAGCCTTATATATTACAAGGTAATGCATTATTAAATACATTACCCAGAAATAAATTTTTCTATATTTACGCTTTCGTGACAATTGCGTACTAGTAAGATATTTTTTAAATTTACGGAGCTTAATGCGTTACGTTGTTTAGAACAAATAAATTTTAAATCTGAAAAAATTTGTTCACAAAGGTAGGTTGTTGGGAAAAACGATAATATTTTTAGTGAAATTGTTTTTAGTTCAGGATATATGGCGTGATTTAAACTTTTCCAAAAATCTATAATTTCCGTTCTGCTTGGTGCTTGCACCTCACTTCGAAGTATTATTAGTTCTACTTTTACTTGATACTCGTAGTTGCTAACTTCACATGAAAACGGATTCTCGAAGAGATCTAGTAATTGTTTTATATTTTGCAGATCTTGAAACCTATCCTCAAAATTATAAAAAAGGGTTTCAAATATAACTAAATGTTCATATTTTCTAAAATTATTTTTATTGCCACATATTTGTAAAGTTTTTGGGAAATTTCGGAAAATCGTCGAACTGGATTTGGAGCAGTAGCAAATATAATTTTGTTTTAAAATTGAAAAGAGTTTTGTACAATTCAGATATATTTTTTCCCTTTCCTTGAAGCTCTAAATTAAATTCATTAAGATATGAAGTTGTGTCTGCTAAAAACGCAAGATCTAAAATAAATTCATCGTCTTTTAAAAAATAATACTCTTCCATGCTTTCAATTTCAAAAAACTCTGTAATTTCTTCTTTTAGGTCAAAAACTCTATTAAGGCATAAACCACGGCTTAACCACCGGACTTCGGAAAACATTTTTAAATCACTGTGGGAAGCATTCTTACTTTTTAAAAATTTTGTAAACTTCCTGTGGGTAAGATGGTTATGTCCACCGCGAATCTTGTTAATTATTTGCTCCGCAGATTTCATGGCAGTGCACTCAGATAGGAATTTGGACGCAAGAGCGGCTTGATGGATAATGCAGTGAAAGTTTTGAACTGAAAAGCCATGTTTTTTCAATTGTCCAACTAATCCTTCGTTTTTTCCTGTCATGACATTTGCCCCGTCCGTACAGACACCAGTAAGTTTTCTAGGATCTACTTAAGATAATAATTTATTGCTGACAACATCAAACAGCACTTTCCCTGTCACGTTTGCGTCAAACGTTTCAAGTGAAAACATTGTTTCAAAAACATTTGAGTTTGCATCAACGCAACGAACGCAAATAATTAGTTGGCACAGACCGTTTATGTCTGTGCTTTCGTCCAAGCAAAAAGAAAAAAAAACACAATTTTCAAGAGTTTGCCTAATAACAGACTCAGCATAAACTCCCATTTCCATAGTACGTCTAACTACGGTATAACGGGACAAAGGAATGGATTTTATTAAACTTAAATTGCAATTAAGCTTTTCAAAAACTTTTTCAAACATTTGTTTTACAAATTTTCCATCTGAAAACGGCCTGCCGTGTTTAACTATGTCCAAGCTTATTAAGCTTGATATATCTTTTTTTACATTTTTATTTGTCGATCTCGGTTTATTGGTTTCCAAATTGATTAACCATTCTTTTAATTTTTCAATAAAAATTAGTTTGTTTGAAGCAAACTGCTTTTCTTTTTCATTTTCATTTAATTCATTAAAATTGTCATGAAAAGAGTGAAAATGTCGTTTACAAACATTTAAATTATTTTCTTTAAATGTTTTATAACAAATAAGGCATTGGGGATTACCATACGCATTTATAATCATAAAATACTTGTCGTACATTGCTATTAATTTTTTTCAGTGCATTATAATAAAAAAAAAGAAAAAAAACAGACAAAATAAGCATACGTCCGCTTGATGTTCATTCGGCGCTGGTTCAGTGACGACTAAAAGCAAGAGCGTAAGAATACATGTGATTTGAGCGCAAACAATTGTTCTATGAAATGATCAGCACTGATTTAAAGCAACAACAAAATATTTTGTTATTCACTTCTGTAATTCATTTCTAATAGCATTTTTCTTGTGCTTTAATTCATAAACAAAAAATCTGTGCAAGGAGAAGGTCCACAATTGATTTCTTCACAGTAAAATCAAATTTTTGGGGTGTATTAACAATTTCAAATATAGTTTCGTATTGTACTTGACCTGACCTATAACCTAGACTACGTTACTTCAAAAAGAGTAAAAGTACATTTCCACTGTAGAACCATGTAATCAATTATCATAATAATCTAAATACTATAAGAGTGAAATTAAAAAAATATTAATTCAAAAATATTGCTTTAAAATCGATAAAATATGTAAAATCGTACGTTCCACGCACTTAACTTTGGATTTGAAATATTCAGAGATGAAAAATGAGCTTTCGCCGATCTGAAAACTCTAGAATTACAAACTCTTAAAAATACTATAACTTTGATTTCAGAGCACTTAGAGACTTCTTAAAACTCTTAAATTTAAGGTGTTTAATAGTACTACTACAACTTATACTAAATACATTTTTTAGTTGGCGCACTCATTCAGAAAGTGCGATATTCTCACGAATTTGAAAAAATGTTCCTAAAATCTGTTCAAAATATTTTCCTGAAAAATAGAATTGTATATATATTTATGATTTCGATTTTTTCACATAGTCTAAATATACTATTGTTTCACTGATCTTCAGTGCATACGCTTGTATAGAGATCAATATTTATCAATCAACTACGAAAAAGTCGAATTTTTACGATATGCGGTCATTTTAGGGTGTGGCGCCACCTGAAGAAATTAATTGTGGACCGTCTCCTTGCACAAATTTTTTATTTATGAATTAAAGCACCAGAAAAATGCTATTAGAAGTGAATTAAAAAAAGATGCACCTTAATGCCGTGGTTATGCTAGCCAAACATGTTCGGTGTTCATTTTTGTTAATTTGTTCTCTTCGCTGAAATGTTTGTTTGGTGGCATAGTTGCATTATATGTAATAGTATGTCAAAACACAAAAAAATCAGAAACCTAATTTGCATTTTTGTACTTAAAATTAACGAATTAAAATATACGAACTGATATTACTTACTCTGAATTTTTATTATAATATCTTAAACAAAATGGTTTGCATATATCTGACATGCTAGCTAGCTGTTTATGTTAGGGGTTACTTGAAGACACAATCAACTTCACTTTTTAATACTTTTACCTACTTTTTTGATGCTATTATACAAAATGACTACAGCCAACACTGGAAAGTTCGGCATGTTTGGCGATTCAATCAGCAATCAAAATGTTCGGTCCGAGAGCGAGAAAATGAATATGAGAAAAAGTTCATTTTTTCATTTTATACGTGAAACAATAACAACAAAAAATGTTCGGCAATCAAGTTTGGGCACATATTACACGATGATCGTTGATCGGCATTCAAAATATTTTTGTTGTTGCTTTCAATGCGAAACTATCAAAAAACACTGAGAGCCAGAGCGGATGAACAATTGTTAGGGCGATCAAGATATGTTCATTTTTGAACGCTGTACATGACAGCAATGGCACATATTACACGATGATTGTTGATCGGCGTTCAATGAACACTTTTTTACGCTCTTTTACATTTTGATTGTTGGTAGGTCACATGATGATCGTTTCATCGCGATCAAGTCTTGTTTTTTTCTTTATTCCAGTAAGAATTCTTGTCAAAAATAAGGGTTTCATGCAACTTTTTTTTAATACCTTTCAGTCGAAAAGCAGTACTTCTAGTACTTTTGAGCTGCTAAAAGTGAACACATCTTAAATTTTGCCACCCAGCAACACTGTTTCGATTGTGATTGTTGTCATGTACAGCGTTCAAAAATGAACATATCTTGATCGCCCTAACAATTGTTCATCCGCTCTGGCTCTCAGTGTTTTTTGACAGTTTCGCTTTGAAAGCAACAACAAAAATATTTTGAACGCCGATCAACGATCATCGTGTAATATGTGCCAATCACAATCGAAACAGTGTTGCTGGGTGGCAAAATTTAAGATGTGTTCACTTTTAGCAGCTAAAAAGTACTAGAAGTACTGCTTTTCGACTGAAAGGTATTAAAAAAAAAGTTGCATGAAACCCTTATTTTTGACAAGAATTCTTACTGGAATTAAGAAAAAAACAAGACTTGATCGCGATGAAACGATCATCATGTGATCTACCAACGATCAAAATGTAAAAGAGCGTAAACAAGTGTTCATTGAACGCCGATCAATGATCATCGTGTAATATGTGCCTTGGCTAGCATAACCACAGCATAATGGACATATGGGACAATAATGGTCCAGTTAGCCTCGCATGGCACAGCAGCGCATGCAACGCAGATAAGCAGCTAGCACACAGCTAAATAAATGGTGATTATGCAAAGCATAGTCACATGGTCAAAATAAAACAATAAAAAAGAAGAATACAACGATTTTATTTTAATAAATTAACCGCACTTGATCAAACAATTTTACAACTTCACATATGTTTTGCCAAAACGTCAAATACATAGAAGAATACACAGATATTAAAATGAAATAGATCTTCCATGTTTATCTATGTAGTCAGAGATGCATTTCTGTTTTTATCTGAGCATTGCCATGCGTTGCCATGTTGTGCATAATCAGATACACACAAATCCTATTTAACAGATTTCGATGTGACGCTTGTTAAGCCATGCACTGCTATGCCATGCGAGGCTAACTTGACCATAACACTTTCTCTCTGTCTAGTTCTTCTTTTCGTCTAGTAAAGAATTATCTTCGACTGGGTCAAAGTTAAAATACCTAGACAGTATATTTTAAGCAGGGTACACATAAACGATCCTGAGTGACACTCAAAAATGTTTGTGGTTGACTGTTGAGTAACGAAAGTACTCACACGCGAACCTGCGTAAAAAGAGAAAATTTGATCATGAGTGTAATGTGCTAATGTGTACTCCGTGTTTAAGTTTTGCATGTTTTGAAGGTTTGATGACGTCACTTCGTATAGAGGATGGGCATGGTGTTCATCCAATTTTGCCAAAACTCAAATGCAGAACACGTTTAAAGCGGGGCACACATTAGCGATCATGATTGACACTCATGCTCAAATTCTCTCTTTTTACGCAGGTTCGCATGTGTGTACCTTCGTCATTCAGCAGTCAACCACAGAAATTTTTGTGGTTGAATTTTTGAGTCTCACTCAGGATCGTTAATGTGTACCCGCTTAAGATATGGAAGATTATGTGTTAAATAAGCTGTTAATACTCACATTTTTGTGGTATTTATGACAGTTATGCTACTTTGATGACATAATTTTGTATGGGAGATTGGCCAAGTTTCTATACGATTTTGCCAAATTTCAAACTCAAAGTGAATTTAAATAGTCTAAGGCTAAGCATATGTGCATAATTTTAATGACAATTTTTATTTGACAAATTTTAAATATGTGATGCATATTGAGACCAAAGCTTATGTGCAAAATTTCAAGACAATTCATTAGTTTTTGTGGCATTTCAAAAGATTTTTACATATTGTTAAAGTCCCTTTGTATGGAAGGTAGGTGCGGGTTTCTTTCGATTTTGATATATTATGAAAATTATGTGCAAAATTTCATGTCATTACTTTAATTTTTGTCGCTTTTTCAGAGATTTTCTGCATATGATAAAGATCACTTTGTACGCGTGGTAAGAGCGGTTTTTATCCGATTTTAACTATTTTCAAATATATAGTGAATATTTTTCTTCAAAGTTTATGTGCAAAATTACAAGACACTTCAGGCATTTTTGTGGCATTTTTGGAGATTTTAGTGTTTTGATAAAGAAACTCATTTGATTTTATTCATAATCGAACTTGATATTCGTTTTGTTTTTAATCCCCCGTCAAACACATATTCTGAAGCCTTCGAACAAACACATATGCCTGGCCAGACCCCTGTACGTTTTTATGAATTTGTATGGCAAAAAGGTTACCGTAAATTTGAATTTCTAAGTATGCTCGTTTATAATTTTTGTCTTTAGACTTTTTTTATGATTTGTTGATATATGTAGCTACCTAAATGTAAAAATTTTTTTATTCATTTTGTAGAATGCATGAAAAACAAGTATAATCAACTTCAGAATGTTGTTGGCACACAGGATAAGTGCATTTGGTGCAATAAAAACGTGTCTTCCTACGCAGCTTTTCGTCTTGCGTGGCACAAATTCTGCAATCTTTTCTGGAATTCAGTGTACTAGGGCCGCTTTGTTGGTTAGGCAGCATGTTGGTGGGAAATATTTAACGGACTTCCAAAAAAAGATTCAATGGCCAAACGGGTTGAATGTTGTCCCAAAATATGGTTGTTGTTCATGCAATTTTCATTATTAGCAAGCACCAATTGTTTACTCAGCGTGTTCAAAAACATTCGTCGCTTCTCTTTTCTGGTTCCTTCTGTATTTTCATTGCATATTATGTAAGCGGTTAGTCCCATGACGCCTATCATGTTGCAAAAAAATGCTAATGGCCAACGTCTGGTTGACCGTTTTGTGGAGTAATGCGTTACCATTTGGTCCATTGTATCAACGCCGGCCTTTGTTGAATTGTAAAATAATATAGCTTCCGGTTTTTTTGCTACGCCTTCAACTTTCTCGGTGAAGTGAAGAGTAGATAGTAGATTTACTGCTTTGTTCTTCTTTGGAACGTAGCTGCATAGTGATACAAGGTTATCTTAGAAACCAAACACAGATGAAAGCACTGGCCGTTTGCTGTCTTTTTTCACTACTTTGGGAAGACACCTTTTGTTGGATCTAATGGTGCCAACGTATGCTAGTCCAATCGACGAAAGATGTTTAGCTGCGTCTAATGTTGTAAAGAAGTTATCAGCAATAATAGTTTTGCCGCTGTTGGCGTATCGATTAGCCAAACTTATGAGCACATTTTCGCCTTGGGTTGTCTCTTGTTGTTCTCCCTCTTTACCAGTGTACAGTTTTCCTTGCAACGGATATTTGGTTTTTGCATTGCATGCCCACCATACTTTTATGCCATACTTTGCGGGCTTTAATGGGATTACTTGATTGTTATTCAAGAAGTTCCATATGTCGCGAATGGGAGCAGCTTAGTCGGTTTGTTGACGAAATGCGCACGTACGACCAAATCGAATACAGCGCATCAAAGTAACAAATCGTGTATATGTATATGAATACACGATTTGTTACTGTGATTCGCTGTATTCGATTTGACGATAGTCGTACGCGCGCATTTCGTCAACAAACCGACAAAGCTGCTCCCATTCGCGACATATGGAACTGCTTGAATAACAATCTTGCCAGTAATTTTGAACCATACGAAAGTGTAACCATCGATGAGCAGCTATTTCCATACCGTGGGAGCACAAAGTTCACCTCTGAAACGCATGATGTTGTGCTGGCGGAATCTCACTGTAGCGGGTTCAACTGTACTCCACTTGGTACCATCTTTTCCAAGCAAAAAACCGTCTGCAGCTTGAGTTGGTGCATTCTCCCTTTCTTCTTCGGATTCTTCTTCTTAGCTGTCGAATATTTCATTTGCTTCAATTTCTAATTCATATTCAATGTCCGAGGCGTCATCTTCAGGCACAAAATCTGTGCTTTCACCGCTTTGGTCTTCAAATAAATCTAGTTCTTCGTCTGCTTCTGTGTGAAGTGCGAAATCACGCTGTAACGTTGATGATAGTTGTTGTTGAAAATTATCAGTAAGGCTGCCTGCACGCAAGCGCGTATTATACACAAATTCTAAATCCTCTGCCATAACAATAGTAATAATTTCAGTTTAGTTTCCGCACAAAAATGTAATGTAATTGAATGTTCAGCATTCAATAAAAAACTAACTGAGCTCAAAACTAACATCACAAACGAAAGAAAGAAATAAGAGAAAAATTAACACAAAAACTACCTGGAAGCAAACATCTGAATTGAATTCACATAAAAACAACCCAATATATAAAAAAATACCTGGAAACAACAATCTGCATTGTATTTGCAGAAAAATAACCCAAAATGTGTGTAACAATAATTTATTTCATACGAATTGTATAGGGGTCTGGCCAGGCATTTGTGTTTGTTCGAGGGGGACTTTTTTCTGAAGTTTTCTTCGTGTTGGAACGATATTTAAGAATTTTTTTTTAAAAATGGAAAGCCAACAAATTTTAGGCGGCTACCGGGAAATACAGGTATCTACCTAAACTAGAAGTATGTTTAATTAACGCTCAAAAATGAAATATGCCTGGTCAGAACCATGTGATTGTCCAAGGGTTCATATAATAACGCCCAAAAATGAAATATGCCTGGCCAGAACCATGTGATTGTCCAAGGGTTAATATAAGCAAATATACCAAATTTCAATACGATATCATTAAAATTACGGCTGTAATTGTGCCGACAGATGGAAAGCCTTAAGACGGACATGACGAAATCGACTTAGAAGGTGATGATAATCAGGAATATATATATATACTTTTCTAAACTTTTCTCCTTATCGGCGATACAAACGCAGTGACAAAGATAATATAGCCCTTATGCAGCAAGCGCGGGGTATAAAAATCGGTTCTGTTTTCCAGCTAGAAGAACCCAAACTATGTATGTAAGTTGCACCAAAAATGTTTAGCTGAAAACTTTCTATATGTAAATAGAAAATCAATATCTGCGCATTTTTATAACAAAGCGCTATATTTTCCGTATTTTTTATCTATTTTAATACAATAAAATTTGTGGAATAAGTCTTACTCATGCTTTTATTAAATGTACTATATGCTGTAATTTATTTTAATAAAATTATGAAATCTATGAAACTTAAAGTAATTTTAAATTTAAAGTGAAAACAAATTTTTATATTATTAGATAATAAGAATTTTCCACAAAACTTTTTTATATTTTGGCATTTTATTCTTATTCACCTTTTGGGGCAAACTGCGAATTAATTTGATACAAAATACATTTAATACATTTACTTATTCTAAACAGTAAAAAGATAGTTAAAAATAGGTTTAATTTAAAATTGAATTGCTTACAAAATACTATAAGAAAAAAAATGTTTTGACATAAATGATAACCAGGGCTAAGATTTCGATGATTTGTCATCTTTTTTCTGCTGCTTCTGAGACATTTCCTGGTTACTTAGAACGTCCATTTATGTTTCCTAAATTCCAAATATGAAAAGTTAGTAGGTCGTTTTTTCATAATTTTTCATACTTTTTCATAGTTTTTAGTTTTTAAATAATTTTTACCTGATTTAAGGCATTTTTTGTCTTTTTATTTTTTTTACTGTCATTTTTGGGCATTTTTAATTTTTAGAGCATTTAGAGCATTGGGTTTTTTAGGTCATTTTAGTGTAATTTTAAAAGAATTTTTTCGCAATAAAAAATGTAAAAATGCATATTTTTAACATATTTCTTTAACAACAGTACCTCAATCAAAAACAATACCTCTCGAAAAAGGAGTAGCTTTGTTTATAGACTTCGAGGAAAAAAAAGCTCTGCGCGTGGTGAAACTGACGAAAGGGTATGTAGAAATATGAGACAAGTGTCAGATAAAAACTCAGGATATGCAAATTTTAACTAACTCTATTTTTATGCTCTATTGCTGAAATATTAGGGGGTAAAAATGTTAATGCTATGAAATTAGAAGAGGAACTTACATCCGATGACATAACGTCTTTTAAACATGTTCCTCTCGTCAGTGCAGAAGTAGAAAGAAGTTTTTCTTTTTACAAAAACATTTTGCCAGACAATCGACGCTCTTTTAATTTTAATAACTTAAAAATGTACCTAGTAATATATAGCTATGTATAAAAATTATATAAAATAAATTTTACGTTTAGTAATGTTTTCTTTTTAAAGCTTTATTTTTTGTTTACTTTTTATGTAATTGTTTGCGTTGTTTAGGCAATTTCTGTCAGTTTTTTGGTCATTTTCTGCAGTTTTTAGGTCGTTTTTGTAATTTTTTTAGGTAATTTTTGGCAGTTTTTAGGTCATAAAAATCCGAGCTCTGATGATAACGTTAATTCAGAAAACGTGTTTTGATATCTATATTATTGAATACGAAATAAGTCACGGCAAACAAGTTTCGAATATAGCTTTATTTAAGTGTATAAACGGTGATACAAAATTATTATCAAGTTTATAAAATTAAATATGTTCAATAAAAATATTCAGTATGCAATGTTTTCAGATATACATACAGCCATGGTCACACAAATAGCATAAACTTTTCTCAAGTCAATTATTTTCATGTTTAGTTCCTTTTTTCTTTTGTATATTATTTCCGAATTTATATTATCGGACAAACAAAAAACTTTCATATCATTTTAGCAGTTTAGGCTAAATTTGTTTTTTTCGAAAATTATAACAAGTCATTTATGTGTAAAAATTTCTTCATTTTGACATATAATTCAATAAACAGTTTTTTTCATAAAAAAACCATAGGCGCCGTAAACAAGTAAATTGTTTTGATGAAAATTAATTTTTTAAAAATTTATTTTTTTATATTTTTTGCAAATTTCAACAGATAAAAAATAATTTCTGTGAAAAATATGTTCAAATATTTCAAACCATTCTTACTATTCTTAACATAATAGAATTTTCTTGTTAGTGAAAAAATTTTAATTTTCAACCGAACAGTTTTGACTTCAACCGAACTTCTTTTTAAATTAAACCAAACAGTTGATATTCGCTTCTACCAATAACAAATGCAAAAAATTTATATATTTTGATATATATCATCAAACGAAAGGAACAACTTTAAGCTTTAAGAAACATTACATTTTAACGTTTCAAATGGCATATCAATGTTTTGCATCGAATGGATACTGACCAGGATATAGATGTTTTCTTAAAAGAACTTAATTTTTTCATTTCACCACCGAAAAGAACCACCGATTTTTCATTCAGCCAAAAAATTTGTTGTTGTTCCTAGAAAAAAACACCACGAAATAGACCCCAATTGAAATTAGTTCCAAAAAAACAAATAATAAGCCCCAAAAAATGTATGGACATTTTTATGAAATAAAAAAATTATTATTATTTGAAATAAATCCTAGTTTTTGGGAATTATTTTATGAATTT